>OX352307.1:15556492-17956492 GCA_947086415.1 Pammene aurita | reverse complement strand
AAGAAGACTACGAAGAAAGAAGAGCGCTGTCCAGGGTTTCCCGGCTCGCAAATCAAGAGGTGTCCAGGGTTATCCCGGCCCACGTTCCAGGGAGTCCAGGGTTATCCCGGCCCATCATCGTCATCGGGAGCAGACAGCGAGCGCCACATGGAGGTGTCAGCTTGCCAGCCAGCGTGCCAGCGCCGCTACCGCCAGAGGACACCGCTGAACAGGACACCGCCAAACCAGCAAATTGGGCAAGGTAGAGGATGGCGACGGCCATTACCGAACTAATAATTTTTTTTTGTATGTATTTTTAAATTCTTTTACGTAATTACTAAAAGTAACATAACGTAAGGTTGTCGCATAAAATAAAACCAACATTATTTTATTAAAATTCAGAATAATAGACGAATTTAATACAAGTAGCTATATCCATATATATATTTTTTATAAAGTAATTTAAAAGTAAAACTAGAGAAAATAATAAAGTCACATTTTAAATTGCTATACTTAGTGTCGAATATAGTCCTACATTTTAAATTTCGTAATTCGGTCGCACGCGCCGTCTAGTTGCGCGCGCGTCAGCAAAAATTATCTAGGTCGCGAGGCTTCGCCGCGAATTTACATTATTTAATAAGCGATGAATGAAATATGATACCATCGCATACCAATTAAATAATTAACAACTCAATTCAATAAAATTATTTAGTTATTTCTTAGTAATAATTGATAATTTAGCTACGTGTCGGACTGATCACCTGACATACAGCGAAAGTTTTAATGTATTACTTGTTTTCATTTGTAATTTTGAAAAAAAAAAAATGATAATTAGTTTTTCTTTGATATCTTACAGTACGGTACAAGTTAAGAATTTAGGAGTATAGGCACATTTGTATAATGTGACCTTAGAGCTAGAACACTAGTCCTTCGTACTTGATCATAGTGTGATATACCGTATCCTCCGTGAAAGTTGTAGGAGACTTTATTATGTCTTAATGTATTTGTGTCTCTAGGTACAGGCAGAGCCGAAGAGCCTGGCCTGATATGCCGCTATTATTGTGTATAATAGTTTAGGCTGACCATGCCCTTGGGTAGCCAATATAGTTTGAGGTTAAGGGTACGCACGGATGCGTAGCCCATTGTTTTTTTTATAGGGTGACCATGCCCTGGGTAACCATTCCCATTTATTTTATTAGGAGTAGGAACTCCGTCTTAATACGGCATTAGTTATTTTTACGCAATTATTGAGAAGTACTATTTTACTGCTGAAAGAATTTAATTGTTTGATATTTTATTGCAGATATATTGAAAATGGTAAATAATTGTGATTTTAATTTATTTAGCTTAGCAAGCTACCTTTGATAATATAAAGTACATATATTTAAAGGACTTTGACACTAGGATACTCAAAGGATATTTTTTTGTTTTTTGATCGAATTTGTCAAATGTTGATAAATTATGTGTATTGATTTTATTTTTCTATAAATTTCAGAAAAAATTGTAAACAAGTAACATGCGGATAAATTTTTTCTTCTGCCACCCCGGCGGTGAAGGGACTTTCGGGGGAGGTGTAATATGGCAATTAGCCACTTTTAAGGCCCATTTACACGATACAATATCCTTGAACATTCAATACAATAAAATTGAGGCAAGAAAAAACTTGCACTATCTAAATATAATGTGACATTCTTGTATTCAAGTAGCAACTTGAATTCAATACTGACATACGTGTAAACAAAGCCCCAGGTTTGAATACAGTTAATTGAATACAATAATTGCCAATCCACACTTCATTTCCGACATGGATCTCCTACGCGAAGGTGTGCTTCTTGTTACTGCTATATTAGCAACTGTGTTAAGAGAGGCACTGTTGAAAAACCGCCACAAAACAACACTTCGAACGGCTCGATCGGCGGCGATCGGCTTCGAACACTTTGTGCCTAGAGCTACGTGCTGAGGATGAAGCCGAGTTCAAAAACATGTTCCGTGTGAACAAAGCTCAGTTTACTTACTTGCTCGATAGAATAACTTCTACAGTTCAAAGACAGAATACAGTGATACGTAATGCAATTCCGGCTCACGTTAAGCTAGAAGTAACATTAAAATACTTGGCACCTGGAGATTCATTCGGCACTCTGTCTCAGTTATTTAGAGTACCTAAGTGTACCATAAGTACCTACGTTTTAGGTTGAAGTACTTTACGCGATTTATTTGGTATTAAAGGATATTATATAGGTAAGTTTCCTTAAAAATAATCAAGATTTTATAAATAATCATATTTATTTTTGTTGAATAAAAGTTTATGTCCGTATTTATATTAATTCCTTACCTAAAGATGTAAAATAAATTTAAAAAAATTAAGGCGCATTGGAAAAAAAAAATACATCAAGAAAGTATAACAAATAACAAACAATCTACGGATCTAGAGGACTACGTCCGAACCACCAAATTTTAAATTATTTTTGCTCATCTTACTACCCACAAAGAACGTTCAATGTTGAATGAAAATCTGCCAATGCAAATACGTTCAATTCTTGCTTCAATACATCATATTTGGTTCAACTTGAAGTTTAGACCTGTCAAGACTTGCATGCAATGAATGCCGTTCAATAAAATGTACTAGTGTAAACAAAATACGGTCAAGAATATTGCCTATCAAGAATGGTATACAATAAATGCATTCAAGATTTTTGTTATTGATCAAGTGTAAACACTTTGATTCAATTCTTGAATTCAATTATTGAACGGCAAAACTTGCATACAATTATTGCCGATTTTTGTTCAAGAAACTTGTACCGTGTAAATGGGACTTTAGTGTTTAGCAGTAACACTCTGGTTTACTGCAACCTAAACGCATATTGCTTGCGTCAGCGACAACCTATGTGTATAAATAGGTAGGCATTGATTAATAAAGATGAACTCTATACTCGACTACCATGTAAGGTGTTTCAATACTACGCCGTTGCCCTGACTCTGCCCGTCCGTCCATCTAGAACAACCACCATCTCTCTTTTCATTATTACATCACGGACGGCGCGAGCGCGGCGGACGAGTGTAGGCAGCGACGGAGGGTGCGCGAGGCGGGGAACGGAATTTTTATCTAGTATCACTATACATACATACATCGGGATTTCGGGATCGATCGGGCAGCGCGAGTACCTATAATCTATGATAAATCCTATTTTACTATTTATTTATAGGTGATTTTTACAAATAAACTGGCTCCCTACACCTATAAAATGTACTTTACTTCGTACTTTATTCTGTTTGTAAGTACGCTACCTACATAGATAATTAATAACTTGGTAATACCTACCTACCAGTAGGTATTACAATTGGTGGCCTATTATGTAGCCCTAGAAGTGCACCATCCCATCTCATCCCGTGGCGTATCGGAGGGTGAGACGGGCAGTAGTATATATAATTCCATCTTAGAGTATATATGATTTCCATGTTCTTGAATCTGCGATTTTATTAGTTGTAAAATTAGAAATTATTTAGACTATTCGAGAATAAATAGTCTTTTCATTTTTGTTTGACTGATTTAGCGCACCTAGTGTACCTAGTGACCTGCTTTGCACTTCGTAAATCGTGGGTTCGGTTCCCGCAACAGACACAAACAGAGTGGTGAACAATTTTATTGTTCTTGTCTTTAAGACAAACATTTATTGTCTTAAATTGGTATGTATCAAAATTTAAATAAGTCTTATCTCATTTCCACTCCCTACTTATAGTAGAACAATATTACACATTTGTTGTTTTCGAAACTGACTCACACTTGGCCGTTTTCAGATTTTTACTTTATTTCGACCTAAAGACAAACCTTCGAGCTAAATTTCAGGTCGGTACGACAATTGGAAGATAGACCCATTTAGTTCATTATGACTTCATAGTAGAAGAAAGTTACACCTTCGCTAGTTTTAAAACTGACTCACACTTGGCCGTTTTCAGATTTTTCCCTTTACTTTGACCTTATGACCTATCTCCATGCCAAATTTCAAGTCAGTACGACCATTGGAAGTGGTCTAGGTTTTTGATGAGTCAGTGAGTCAGTGAGTGTATAGTAAAAATAGCAATTTTCTGACGTCAATATCTCAAGAACTGCTATAGGTAGAATAATGAAATTTTGTTTTCTAGACAATTAAGGGGATGTCAACAGACACTCGAAATTTCATATGCGTACATAAAATATGTTTTGAGTTATAGGGTGGTCGAAATTGGCCCGAAATGGTTCGTGTAATATAACCCACGGCCGGTGTGTCGCTTTTTTTTGCTCGAACTTGGCGGACACACTGCCGTGTGTCTAGATATAGCTTGTCTTTTCTCACGCCGATGACGGCGGCCCCTCACGCATCAGTACAGTACGTCTACATGCTCGTATCTTCCTTGCTGGCATAAGAATAGAATAGACAATTGTCTCGTATTAGAGCTTTACATTTGGAGCATGCATATTTGTATAACGTATCTATATATAGTTATTATATATCATAGGTTGCGGTCAAGCATCTTGGAATAAGATTGGAGACCAAAAATTATACACACTGCATGACAAAAAAATATTAAGGCGTACGTATTCGGGTCATTCTGAAAATTGACTCCTATTATATTGGAATATAAGTGAGTTATGAGAAAAAGGTAAAAAAACTCAATCATATTTCCAAAGAAAATGTACACAACACATTTTCTCCTGTTATATTTAATGTAAGCCATTACATTAGCACAGTACAGCTAGCGTATCATACGTATTCGTAAATTCTAAACATGTTGCAGTAATAGCCCTGTTTATCTCAGTGGATTCCTGGGAACAAATTTCAGCACGTCGCCATATTACAAAGTGCTTTGAGACCCCAAAGCCAGCGTTTGATCTTCAAAATACCGTGAACCAGATCTCTTTCGAAAGACCAATTTCCAAATCGACATGCAAAAGAGCCGCCTCACTGAATAAATAATCCGAATCTGAATTTGTAAAACCCCGATGTGAATCCGTGGCGTGGCGTGACGTGACGTGACTTCGTATGCTAGCAACAATCGTGTGTCAAGCCAACAGAGACATCTATAGGTGAAACCGTAGAACACTCAAGTAAACTGTCCTTTCGCCTAGTTAAGCCACAGAATAATATAATAGTATTACATACAAAAGTATATCTTCGCTACAAAATCAGTGTTTGACAGATTAACGGTAACACAATGACGCGTGCATACAATTTTGCCTTTCGACTTTCTAGGGTCGATAAGTACGCAATTAGTTTGATTGCTGGACCTGCCTCAATCTACCTCTCATGGGTAATTTTAGTACAAAACTAGATAAATGTCAGATTTATTACCTAATTTTCCCAATCTGACTGTTGGTTCCCAGCCCATCCTTCCACAAAAAAAACCGAACATTCTCTTTAAAAAAAGTCAAAAGTCTACACCCCGACATTAGCAGAATTCACCTCGCTATAACCTGCGCGGAGTAAAAGCCATTATAAAACAAAATCGTAGAGGGTTTTAAAAATTTAGACAAATAATTATGTAACTGCTTTCACATCGCTGAAGACCGAATAAGAATCCGCAAAGAAAACAACCATGGATGTAGATTCCTACTATAATGACGTCACGTTAATTACCAATTTAAAAAAAATAACGTAATATTTAACTTGGTTGAAGTTGGGCTAGATTTTTGGGGACAATGTCCCAGGCTACATTGGAGTTGGTCGACGTAGATTTAACGTTTAGTTCTTGCTTTTATTTTTGTTTTGTGTATTTTCAACTTCATCGATTGAATTTGTACAATCAATAAAGCGCCGTGTATTTTATCAGACACAAGTCGAAAGCATAAAGCTGTCGGTCACGGTAGATGTCTGTACGCCACAAATCTCTCATAGGCACGTCACCGTGTTTCATGTAAGACCCCAAAGGCCATCGTCAGTCTTTGATTTAGGCTCCGTCATGGCATGAATAGATGACCACGAGCGTAATACGGATTGTCACACGGCGAGAGATTTGTGCGGAGCTGTGCTAACTAGGAAATCCAGCACTAGTTCTTTTGAATTAAACTGTATGGAAAACTTTTCCCTTCATCCTGTCCGGTCTATATGGGTTAGGTTTGGAAATATATTTAAATCTTTTTTTTATATGAAAAAAGGTGTCCAAACTTAATTTTCACTTAATTTATACAAAATTATCTGTCTATTCCTCTTACTAGTATATATTTAAAATAAACATTTATTCACAAAGCACACTATGACAGAGTGGTAAAACTTAACGCTGTACTCGCTAAAAAAGGACCACTCTGTACCTATACAATGTGTACAATGCTTCTCAAAAACCACTGCACTGAAAACTAGTAACCGCCGCGAAAAGAAACATTTGTTAGTCATATTAAAAGTCTCTTAAATTTTTTTTTAATTTCTATCATTATAATTTTAATGATGCTTGAAATTTTTCATCAAATTGTCGCTGAAAAAGGAAAACGGCCCTGTTACACCAATCTAACACCGCAAATTAACTGAAGCTTGTAAAGTGGGTACAATTTTTTTTTTTCGTCTTACACCTACTACTCGTACACCTTTTTTCGCCAAACTGAGAACATTTTGTTGGCGAATAGTGCGCTCTAAAATAAAAATAACAATTTTGTTTTATACCTACTTAGATATTACACAAACTTATTTGAAACTGAGTTAATTTTTGTTACTAGAGATTGTTTTACTAGAGAACGGTATTCGTACTTGTAAAAATAAATACAACTTAGATATATTATATTCAAAAACACCCATAACTGAGTAAATAAATGGATTAAGTTGAAACAATAAATAAATTCGGGGATTTGAACCCATCTCCACTTTGTAGATGGGGTCAGGAACAACAATTTTCACATTCTTGAATGAATTTTACTGAAGCTAGAATAATTAGATCATAGAAATATAGTATTTAGAAACTATCCTTTTTACACACTATGTAAAAGTTGGCAGGTATATTTTACATATTTAAAAAAAATACCGCTTGCCGTAAAAAAAATCCTAAGGTTCCATTATCAAATAACTTTCAGAATCTACTCATCACAAACAAACCCTTGACCTTATGATCATTCAAAGTCAACCCTAAAATGGCTTCTGACGGCCCGCACTTGGCAGCGAAATGACAGTGTTCCGGTAACTTGAATAAGTTGTCATAACTGGGCTTCCGGCGGGTCGTAGAGTGTGGAATATTAGACATGATAGAGGTGATTGTTGCCATTTGGTCAAGGACACACAATAATAATAGTACTAAAATATACAGAGGGTCCACTGTGTGCTATTTATGCCTCCCTCGATGTATCTGGGTCCGTAATTCCAGGACATGTAAGCCTTGCCGCATCGATATATTGTGCTACGTCTGACACGAGTGTGTCACTAAGCAGAGTAGATACTGTTTGTTTTTGCTACTTTTATTACCAGAGAAATACAGCTATTTATTTACTGAGATATAATATTCATAAAGAAGTAATTTTGTATAGAGGGTTACTATATAATATAACACTGTAGTATGTACCCGTATGCTACATGAAAATTCAACGTTTTATTTTGTTTGTTAGAATTTCGGTTGGACGTCCTATGCTTCGTTTTAAAGACTGTGCAAAAGGAGACATGTTGTCTTTCCGGATTCATCCCGGCGACTGGAAAAAAAGAGGCAGAAGATCGTGACTGCTGGAAGAAGACCCTGAGTGAGGGCGTAATCGCGCATGATAAGGCATGGTTTGACCTACTATCCACAAAACGGGAACTAAGGCACCGACGCGCTGTTCCATCATCTTCACCACCAGGTGCACGTTTTAGCTGTCACATATGCGGCCGTGGCTGTCGGTCGCGTATCGATCTTGCGAACCATTTGCGCAAGCGTCGCTCTTCTACGGACACCGTTTAAATCGTCATCCTATCAATGAAAGAGGCCTATGATGAGAATTTTAAATGGAAGCCCAAAATTCAAGATAAGGCACTATAATATAGTAGCACTATGTTGTAGCTTTACACTCGTAATTATGATAGGTCAACAAAATTACAAATGTATTCTACCTACCAAAAAGTACTAATCAACGACGTCCGAGGCACTAAAAGAACTAGTTTGTCGAAACTCTGTGTTCCTACATATACGATGGATGATTGGCGGATCAATTAGTCCCTAACTGCCTCATTATTACACAGATACTATTGTTCTGAAAATTTTGCAGTCAGTATGCAGTTGACTAGTAATAGGGGAAGAAAACTATGTATGTACTTTAAACAGTGCTGCATTCATCAGAAATGTAGAGCTCTGCGTTATCAAATATGTCGGGGTCTATAGGTATCTAATTCATTATTTTTATCTTCCAATTCTTACACTACTGTAATGCAGTAGTAGTGTGAGGCTGAGGTGAGATCGCCTGATGGTGAGGAAACGAGAAAAAAATGTACACTTAAGATTAAATAAATAATAAATATTATTGGACAATCTTACACAAATCGACCTAGTCCCACAGTAAGCTCAATAAGGCTTGTGTTATGGGTACTAGACGACGATATATATAATAGACTTAAATACATAGAAACAATCCATAACTCAGGAACAAATATCTGTGATAAACACACAAACAAATACCCTGACCAGAAAAAGATTATTATTAACTATCTTAAGACCTTATTTAAAAGTATACGGAGTGAAAATGTTAAGAATTGTACATAAGTGCTTATGTATATACTATATCCTTTTTATAATATTTAGAAGCAATGGTCCGTACCCAAAAATTCTAGTCAAAAACTCTATGTATTACTTTATATAGAACAAACAGGTCAGCGTAAAAACGGAATTTACAAGCATGAGATGTGAAAAAGTTCTTTATGTTCGTACGTCTACATCGATCGGTGGCACAATTTGCCGGACCGCGCCCTTTGGCAAGTAAATTGCGGACGGACTTTGGATTAAAGTGGTGTTACTGTTGCTTGACGAGCGACGTGTCGGGGCAATCATCCTGGTATAACTACCATATTTCTACCTAGCGTCGTGTCGTGGCGATCATCCTGCTACGATATCCAATTAACTTCTTTCTACGTATGTGTCAGTTTACAGGGTCGCCAAAGGAGCTTGGAGTGCACTTGGCAAATTAACTCCAAGCAATGCAGGAATTATTATTACAAAAGCGACTGATATCTGATTATTCCATTCAGAGGAGTAACTAACTATGCCAGAATGGGATCTTTTAGTATATTTTCCTTCACTAACGAGCATTTACGAAATACCATAACATGATATAGAAACATTTATAACGTGTGTTTTTTCGACTCTCTTGCGTAAGGTCAACTAGCGGTCAGGTATATGCTACGGTTGGGCTGAACAACTTAAATAAACTTTGGGTGTTTCATACATTTCAGCCGTTCGGTTTCGGGGTTGGGTCCATACAAAAGTTGGTCGTTATGGCCTACCTAATCACCTTGTTAAATTTGAATAAGGATTGAAAAACATCGTGTATATGATATAAACCCTATAAAAACCTGAGCAAGTGCCAAATATGGAATAAAACTTGTTTAAATCGATAAGCATTGTACCCACGACAAACTGAAATGTAAAGTAAACAATTTCCCTAATGGGTAACATGGAACCAATGTTTAGCAGAGAATTTCACAAAAGGCTCAGTCTACAAATTTTTAATCACGTTTGTGCCACACCCTCGCCCCCCAACACGCATTACACGCGTATCAAAATAATACCACAATCAGAACAAACTCCGCCATTCAATTATATCCCGCCTAATTCCGTCCTGAAACTCCGCGTATAATGTTGTAGCAAAGTTGTCTTTTGTAGGGTCACAGATGTGCGCATTATCTCTACACGTTACAAGTCAAATGTAAGGGCATTTACACGAATAGGGCGAGGAGAGTTGAGGAAAATACTTTTAGTCTAAAGTAGTTCTGTTGGAATTGTGAATCGGCTTGTAGAGTATTTCGGTTCGCATGACGATTTTAGTAGCATAACAGATCTATGATGAGTTTATATATAGATAGATGTAGTTGTAGCTTAGGGACGCTCGGCCAGAATCCGGCGTGAAACCTGTGTTAATTCAACCCAAATATAAACAGGCACAATATAATTTTTAATTTAATAAAAATTTTTTTAACTCAAAATTTGTTAAGACTAGGGATTGGAATCCGGTACCGGATCCGGTAATTTTTGTACCAAAATAGTACGGATCCGGCGGAATCTGGATAAAGTACGAATAAGTGGAAAATAACCGTTGCCTACTAATCTACTTTTCAAAATTTGGTTCACTAATATGAGTGATATGCATCTTCATGGCGACCCAAACAAAATGGTGATAGTTCATGGACTTTTTTAAACTTTATAACGCTAGAGAAATGAGCTAGTATTCTCAACATTGCACAAAAAATCCGTACCTACTCGTAACAATATGTATAGTGTTTTTATTTCTATCTAAGGCTGGTAAAATAATTATTTCGGATTTTAAGAAAATATGTACTAAAGCCGTAGATGGTTATCAACTTATGAAATCTGTCACATGTATAAGATAAAAAAATTGTTTTCACCTCACTACCTCGGAAAGCCCTTTTTTATTCTTTAAAAACAGATAGAAAAACTGCATTTTATTCGCAAGAGTGCAAAGAATATTTGAAATTCGAACGTGTTAATAAGTTACTTTTTTAAACATAATAATATGTAAAGGCCACTCCAGACAGGACAATCTGCGCCATCTGATTAAAATATCTGACCAAATGGTGCTGTGGACGCAAAAATAATTTATTCAATTAAAAACATTTAGTGTAAACAATTTTATTACTTACATGATTTTACCATAAAACGCTTAAAATCTTACAAGAAATTTTATTTTGATCTATTAATTTTAATTGATTTTACATTTTCCAGTAATTTTTTTGTACCGATGTAGTTATAGTCTGGCAAACCATTTACGTCAGTAGAAAAGCGCGGCAAATTTGAAAAACCGCGGGTTGGCAACACCTGTCTCAGAATAATTCGAAAATTGTGCATTGTTTTTTATCTTATCTGTGGCATTTTGTTTTTGTTTTATCTGTGGCATTTTGTTTACTTATATTTTTGAGTTTCAGATTGCGTTTTTTATTATTTATTAATGTAATATCTGCCATCACCTTTCAATAAATGTATTAAATCAACGCAAAGACCAGTTGAGATATTATTGTAGGTACTTACGATAGGTGTAATACATTTTGCGTGATATATGTGACTTTGAGGTTATGTAGAGTTTTGTATTCAATTATAATTTCAAGTTCTTTCTTTCAGTGTTAAATCGAATAATTGAAGCGAAAACTAGTGATAAATGAAGTCCAAGATCGTTTGTTGCATAGGAGCAAGTGCTGCATATTGTCACAAAGCAAGAAAACAGTAAAATTTAACAGGTTTAAGCACCAAACATACCAAGCTACCTACAACAGACTATTATGAAGCCTTTGTAATGTTTTCCTTCATGTACCTAAGCTATGTATAAAATAAATAAACACCAAAATCTCACGTGCGTTTATTGATTAATCAATTATACAATTCGTACAATAGATTAAATAAGTACCTACCTACCCAATATAGTCGTCAAACGAAATGATAAAAGGAAATCATAATAAATAGGAGTATACTGAATAATATAATATATGTAAATTAACATGACTCTTAGTCATCAGACAATGAAGCTAATCCTGTTCCATTCTAAACTGAAAAGTTGTATTTTCTGATAGATATAAGTAGTTACTCGTTTCCCTCGACTGGCCTTATGATTTTAGCAATCAATGTAAGTAGGTATCAATGTTTCATTCCTTCCTGGATTTCTACTATTGTATTATGACCGCATAATCATCATTGTCATTTGTATATGTTGGTTATTTTAATTTCTGCGCACCTTATTTTTCATTGAAAAGTCATAAATATATCAGAAATATCAATTATTTTATTATTCAATGCAGAATTACAATTTTTGAAATGACGTACAAAAGCGCGCGACAGGCGTTCAAACAAACTAAAGTTTTGTTTGATGTACATTGCTACTGCGTTCGTTGGCTGGCTATATTTTCCTCGCTTTAGTGAGGTGAAAAGATTTGTGTTACACACGGCTGCAAAGTTATTTTTACATCTCGTGTGTTGCAACACTCGCTACGCTCAGGATTCTATTTTTGAACTACTCGCTTCGCTCAGGATTCTATTTTCGAACCACTCGCTTCGCTCGCGGTTCAACCATAGAATTCATTCGCTATCTCGTAGTTCAAACCTAGAATCCAATCTCTAGCTCGTGCTTCAATTCCACACTCGCGGTTAAAATACAACTTTGCACCCTTGTATAACAAATAACTATTTACACTTCGGCACTGTTTTTTTTTGCTTCATTTGTTATTTTATTTGCGCAGCAGGAACGACTTTACAAAAAAAAGTATATACCTATATACCTACCTAATTTTATCCAGGACTGTAAATGACAGCAGAAGCTAAAAAAAGACTTGTTGCTTCATAAATTAGATCCACAAATTAACAAGAATTTTGTTCGAAAATACCGCGTGTTCTATTTCGGGCCCCTAGTTAAATCTTCCAAACATCTGCACAAGTTTTCCTAATTGGAAAACTCCAGAAGGTGTGCGATATGGAACAATTGAATTTGCCCTTTCCCGTTAGAGAGTAAAGTTTTCCTTTGTTGGAGTTTTTCTCGCATTGACAGCTTGGAATCAAAATGTACTTACAAATAAGAACAAACTGCCGGTCGGAAATTTTCGGGCAGATGGGTACGAAATTGTTCGTTTAGATACGTTACAAACAAAACACACAACGTAGGATAGAAACAACAAAACTTCTTTAAACTTCTATTTTTATTTAAGGTATTAAAATAGTTTTATTTGAAATATTTAAATAATAAACTATTCATTCACGTTTTACTTGCATGCGGCCTGCCATATATAAGTAGATAGCAGTTCCTCTTCCTCCTCGCGTCGGTTTCCTCAATGCTGAGGGTCTTGATTCCCTTGCATTATCTTGTTCCGGATTGTATTCCGCCATTTATTCCGGTCCTTGGCCTCATGAAGTGCGGGTGAAACTTGGTGTCCACTGTACGGATTTGGTCAGACCATCTGGTTGGACTACGACAAGCAAGTCGCTTACCGTCCACCTTGCCAGTGACCATGACTTTTTCTAGGTTATGGTTTTCTTTTCTTGCAATGTAGCCGAAAAAATCGAGTGTTCTTAATGTGTTTTTAATTGTAATTGTTATAGAGAAAGCAGTTCCCGTAGCCTAAGGTGTTCTTGAGCCTCTAGTGTTTTATGGGCGTTAACAATCATTTAAAAACCTATACTCCCTGTTTTAAAGGGCCCCATACTGTAGATCTTGATTGCAATTGGTAATGTTTCCAAATAATAAAAAGCTTTTACAAATAAAAATAAAATTACAGATGTAGTGCATAATATTTTTCCGTCGTATTTTATAGGAAATGTTTGTATTTATCAATTAACTTCAGTAGCCATCGTTACAGCCACTTTCACATTTAATATTTACTTTTTGACACTTGACAGTAAATAATAATGTTCCATATTAATTGAAACACGGAACTGCGCTCCAGAACTCGCATTGTAGATGTTGGTGTCAAGACCGCCAAGCTAAAATGGGACTGGGCAGGACACGTTTGCCGCATGCATCCGGAAAGATGGGCCAACGTGCTATCGAGTGGGTCCCACCACATGATGGGTACCGGGGCAGAGGCAAACCAAAAAAGAGATGGCGGGATGACTTGAACGCATTCTGTAAAGAGTGGGTCGAAATTGTTAACCAACAGGGTCGAATGGGGAAAAAGAGGGTAAGCCTTTGCCCAGCAGTGGGAACCAAATAGGCTAACGAAAAAAAAAACAATTGATATGAAAAGGTCACTAATTAAATACAATAAATAAATAGATTGAAACTTTGGGTGCAGTCGTATTCCGATTGAGATTTGAGTTTTCCTGATGGAAAAACATTATGCACTATATCTGTATCTGTGTCTATGTCTGTGTGTATATCTGTATATTTAATGTTTGCGTCTATTGTGAATATATGTTCACGGTTATGTATTTTGTTTCAGATATTGTAATGAGCGAATCGACGGGCGAATAGAAGAAAATCAGTATCATATATTACAAAGGTAAGCAACATTTCACTTTAACGAACATACCTAAAGAGTCTCGTGATCCACTATCATCGTTCATTCGTAACTCAACGGAGAAATGTTTCGTATTTAGGCTAAATACTTATGTATTCATTACAACGTTTATTTATTTATTTAAACTTTATTGCACAAAAGAAAAACTTGATGTACAAAAGGCGGACTTAATGCCAGTAGGCATTCTCTACCAGTCAACCTTAAGGCAAAGCAGAGAAGTTGTGGGCGGTGCTTACGAGAACAAAAGGTGAAGAGTTAACTACAAGTAAACAATGAATAAAACAATATACAATACAATATATACATAATATACGATATATAACAAAAAAATACATACATACATATATTATTATATATACATACATATATATATATATATATATACATATATATTATATAGACGAAAATCATCAACCGAAAACACTAATCTTTCATTCCACTAGCGAAAAAGGCACGAACGGCTTTTTTAAAAGCAAACTTGCTGGGAGCATTCTTAATATTACGGGGAAGTGTATTCCACAGGCGCGCCGCCCGAACAGAAAATGAGTTTGACATAAAACCGGTGTGGTGCAGAGGAATTGAGAGAGACAAATTGCCAGAAGAACGGAGTTGACGGTCGCGAGACACGCCATAATATTGAAAGAAAGACTTAAGGTATCCGGGGGAATGTGGGTCATTAAGAACTGAAAAGAGAGTGCAAAGCATGCGAATGTTACGTCGTCGACGGATGGGAAGCCACCCTAGCTGGGAGCGATAAGAGGACACATGATCGTATTTGCGAAGACAAAAGATGAAACGGATACAGTTGTTGAGAAGGCGATCCAACTTATCAAGAAGTTCCTCGTTTAAGTCCGGATAACACACATCACCGTAATCGATTATGGGTAAAATCAGGGTATTGACTAATAACACTTTTGTACTGATGGGCAAAAACATCTTGAGCCTGTTAAGAGAATGCAGGGAACCCATGACCTTACGGCTGATTTCAGCAACCTGTGCTCTCCAACTTAACGTACTGTCTATTATTACACCTAAATCCTTGACACTCTGACTGTAAGGTATAGGCTTACCACTGAAAACAACCGGTGTAAGTGAGTTCAGGTCAAGTTTAGCGAGCTGTCGACTGCTACCACAAACAATAGCCTGGCATTTTGATGGGTTGACGAAAAGGCCAAACTTCTCAGACCATTTTTGTATGTGTGAAAGGTCTTGGTTAAGTCTGTCAACAATTGATGAAAAGTCAGTCGCTGAAGATTGGGCATAGAGTTGCAAATCGTCGGCGTACAGATGGTATGGACAGCGGAGATTAGGCGTAATGAAATTAATAAAAGTTGAAAATAAGAGTGGCGACAAAATTCCACCTTGAGGTACACCCGTCGCAAGATCGCACCAATCAGACAAGGATCGGTCAACTCGAACCGCTTGCTGCCGACCACCCAGATACGATGAGAACCAGTTGAGGGCTGAAGGTGACACGTTTAAATGTTTGAGAAGAGCAAGAAGGATGTCATGGTCCACAGTATTGAAGGCGTTGGAGAAATCAATTAAAACAAGTACTGTGACCAGTTGACCCTCCATGCCACGACGAATATCTTCCGTCACCTTAAGAAGAGCAGTGCACGTGCTGTGACTGGGTCGAAAGCCAGACTGATAAGGGCTAAGCAGGGTATGCGAGTGAATATAGCACGAGAGTTGTTTATGAACCACTGCTTCAGCGATCTTCGACAGAAAAGGGAGAATCGAAATCGGCCTAAAGTTGCTAAGGGAAGTGGGATTGCTGATTTTAGGTAGAGGCACGACAAATGCTTTACGCCATAGTAAGGGGAATTCGCCATTAGTTAGTGGAGTTGATGATGTCAGCTATCACATGAAGCACACAATCCAGGACCGACACAATCATGAAACGACTGACATCGTCAAAACCTACAGCTTTAGATTTAATTGCTTTTATAATGGCGCGTATGTCCGAAACAGAAACGGGAGAAAATGAGAAGCTGTCGAAAGCTAAGGGAGGGAATGACGAAATTTCAGAGATGGTAATGGCCTTAGTATAACTATCAACAGAAAGAGCCGAGGAAAAATGTCTGTTTAAATCGTTGAGAGAGAATGAATTGCCATTGAAACCGTTTGCAGGTTTTCCTAGGCCGAGCGATTTGAGGAATTTCCAGACATCGGCCATGGAGGAGGAGGACACGTTGTGGTAAATATACCGTCGCTTCGCTGTCCGCACCATCTGGTTGCAACGATTGCGTGCTGTTTTAAAAAAAATCCAGCTCTCCTCAGTCCGATCGCGCTTAAATAGTCTGAAGGCGCGGTTCCGTCTTCTCATCGCCATGCGAACGCCCTCAGTCATCCAAGGGGCCGGTGGACGTTTGACTCGCACAGTATGTACAGGAGCATGCTTGTCAAAGAGTTTCAGAATAGAGGCATTGAAAAGTGAGATTTTAATACTGGTCGATGAGGCTGAGAGCACAGGTGTCCAATCAATGGCTGCAGCATCTTTCAAAAGACAGTCTGAATGTATGTTGGAAAAACTTCGTATATTGATAAGAGCTGGTTTACACTTGGGGGGCTTAATTTTGTACGACGCAAATATTAGGTCATGGTGGGAAAACCCAGGAGCCAAAAATTGACCCTGATTTACGACCAGACTAGGGCTCGAACTAATAATGACATCCAGCCAAGTGTCAGAAGTAGCGGTATGGTGCGTCGGCGCCAAGGGAAGAAGAGAGAAGTTCACTGACTGCAGTAACAACTTCAATTTACGGGATTGAGGAGAGTCATTACAAAGGTCGGTGTTCAGGTCACCCATGATCAAATGGTGCGTGTAATCCGAGCTCAGGGACTCGAGAACACGTTCTAAGTCGGAGAAATAATCGATGGTCGGGGGACTGTAGACAACTCCTAGAACAGCTTTGACTCCCTTAACATTTACCTCGAGAAATAACCATTCCGCTGCGCCTGAGTAAAGTGAAGGAGTGGCATTTAAGACTTTATACGGAATAGAACTACTAAGATAAATGGCAACGCCACCACCACCCTTGCCAGTACGGTCATTTCTGATTAAAACATAACCCGGCAGAGCATATGAATTTGAGTCTAGGGTAGGCTTTAACCAGGTCTCAGAGACAAGAATTGCGTGAACGAATTTGGACTCAAAGGTATAAACAAGCTCACTATATAGGTAATGAGAGGGAATACTCTGGGCATTAATGTGACACACGTTAAAGTGACAAGAGTTAAGAAATACGCGAGACACGAGATCACCCAGTGTAAATAAAGTATTACCATTAACAGAATTTAAAGAATGAAAAGAAGAGCTATCATCGCTAGCAGAATAATAAATTTCGTTTTCGTCATCAGACATATAAATAAACAATACTTTATGATAAATATATAATAAAATAATATTAAAATCAATATAAATAACTTATTATCCAAAAAAATAATATTTAAGCCTCACAATCCTGCTTATCCTGCTGGTTATCCAGTGAGATCACAAATTTCCAGAAAACTTAATTACGGCTACAGTTACAGTATACTAAATGGCAGCAAGGCATATCGAATCAAAACAAGAAATATTCATAGTGATGGAACAGTTTAAACAGTGTCTCGAACATACCAGACTAAATTGACGTAACAAATGTCAAACACACTAAACGTCAAAACAAACACAAACAAGTTATTACAGAGTGAGCTGATAAAAATAAAGTGGGTAAGAATATAAAAACGGTTAACAAGTTAAAGATTGAGAAACAAAAAAAAGTAATGAAAAGCGCTTCAAGCGCTTGCTGCCAAAATGAGTAAGGATGCTAAAGGTGAAAACTGCACAAGAAATGAAGAAATAAGGTATTAACATGGCACAGCACAAACAACATACAGTTGACCAAGAGTACCAGCTTCATTTGCGCCTCGACTGCAGACTGTTTAGTCTAACTTCGAACGAAACAAAAATATGAGTCCCACATTCAAAAGGAAGTGACAACGTGTCTTTTATTTTTGTTTTTTTTTAATACCATGACGGTGGCGTACAAGCATACGGCTCACCTGATGGTAAGCAGCCGCTACCGAAGCCTATAGACGCCTGCAACTCCAGAGGTGTCACATGCGCGTTGCCGATCCTTTACAAGGCGGATTCACTGTGTTGACGGCTAAAAGAACAAGAGGGTCCCTCATCGTCAACACACTGGGTCCTCATTGAGCATGATTAGCTAGAATTTCTAAGGGACAGGTGTTGGCTTACTACAAGCAAGCTAGCAAGAAAATATAATAATAATAAATGAAATTTTATCGATTATTTGAATTTCGAACGTGGATTGAACAAATGTTAGAAGTGTGTCTAGATCATCACTGATCTAAAAAGACTAGCTAATACTGTGCAGCTACCGACATTACAATTAGCGTTTGATAAATTGGCTCTTCATTATTATTATGAAGGATAATGAGTGAAATTAGCTGAATACATCTAACTTTGAAGTACATAAACCTTTTATAAAAAATCGCTTGGCTAAAACGCGTATCCCCACAAAGCCTGTGAAAATAAACTTTTAGGTAAACAACCTGAGATCTCCATCACTCTGCAGTCCAGCGTGATGAGTAAACGACAGACGTTATAATAAATTCTAAATACGCTTACGCCATTTCACGGTTGAGGCGTCTTCCCTTTTGAGAACTGTTATTTTAGTCGCTAACCGAACCAAGGCGAGTGTTGGTCTATCTCCAGAATATGAGAAATTTGGATAAAATAACCTCTCGCGGTGTAATCATAGACGAGGATCTATCAGCAAAAGTAGCTAAAAGCAATTTGATTTAGGCAGACTTTTGTTATCACTACAACGTCTTGCCGAGATACTTTTGATGCTGAATACTCTTGTCTTATTATTTCGACAAAAACGGGACATAATCGCGTACACTTACTTTTATTATTTTTCTGACGTATATGTATCGTAACGCTCGTGGTCGCAGGTAATACAATGGCGAGCAATTGCATCAGTCTCCTAGCCGCGCGGGTTTTCCGAACTACCCCCACTTGGTCTCGATTATTCACATTTACATTTACTGTTGTCTTAAGGCCCATTTACACATTGATCAGTGTTAAGTGCGAGTTCATACATTTGTTACTAAACATAAGTAGAAAATGTATGGACTCACACTTAACACGAATCAATGTATAAATAGGCCTTTAACAGCAACAAATCCGACGATTTTTAAAAGTTTTGGAATAGATATAAGGGTAGATCATATGTTTTAGCTGTAAAGCGCAGCAATGTTTTCACAACAGTAACATAACCTTTACACTGGTTTATCTCCGGCAAAAGTTTGCCCACGCTTAGGAGGTAAGGAGAATAAAATAGGGAGCACTCCGGTTACACGGAACTTCTCGCATAATTTTATTTTTCAACTCGTCACGCCAGGACCGCGGTCTGAACTTTTTGATTTCTTCCTCGCGTTTACTATTTTTTTCGCAAGTTTTTTTCCACTTTTCTCGTCCGCCTCGATAAATAAGAGGTTGTTTTGAATGTGCGGAAAAAGATGGATGGAGGAACGGTATTATTAACTTTGAATTGAGTCGTTAGCCGGATTGGGTAAATCTGGTAATCTCGTTTTAGGTAATCGTCGCTTTATAAAAATCATAAAAAAAATGTATCAAGGCTCCTACAAACATTTTACGTAATGCTTCTTGTCAAACTGCTTATTAATACAGATGGGTATCGAAATATGTATTCAAACATCACTTTCATAATTGAAATGTTCCCTCGATTCCCATGATATATGAAGCCGTTTCCATAACCTATTGACTTAAGGAAAATATATAATTTATTATAACTATAGGTACAACTACTCAAAACACGTACATAAAAATACTTTGAGTGATACAAAACTACTTGTCAAAAGAAACATCGAGCTTTCCTAAACAAATCTTACTCCAGTTACATGGATAGTTCAGAAAATAAGAATAGCAAAAATAAGTATTTGAGAGAAAGATTGATGTCCCCGTCTAAAAGGATCATTACCGATAGTGGATGGGCCCTGTGACCTAATCGTCTTTAAATCTTAGAACAGCTTAAGCACTTTCAAACAAATGATTGATAATTTTAATCTACTTTAAAATTAAATTATTGTTGTTCTAACGGGACTTAATTGCGTACACACACTTTTTTATTTCTATCGGTACTTAATAAACTCTTTAACATTCATGCATAATACCCGATACCTATCTAATATATCAACCCAAATAGGTACTTTAAAAATTGTTTTCCATGTATGCTCTAGCAAAGAGTGCAACATTAAAAATAATTGTTTTAATCCATGAATAAACACGTTGAAATAAAGTTGTTCTTTGTGTTTGTAATTAATCAGGAAATTACGAATGAAACGAGCCGCTAGTACTTGACATCAGGAAAATTGAAAAAGTTATTTATTATAGAACAGTGCTTACTACGAATTGATTGATTGGGTTTGAATTTGGTCGATTCATACCTTTTCCGCGTATTAAAATTTTTTTTAACCGTTTCAAGAGGTTAGAAAATAAAACGATAAAAAAGTACAAATGGTGTTTTAGCCCTACAGCCCAGGAGAATAAAATTATTCGACCGTAAATGTAAGCTGAGACGCTTCATTAATTTATTGACGATTTGTAAGGGTCAAAGAAAACTCAAGATGCGGTAAAGCGTGAATGTGATTTTATTTATTTAGTCATTATTTTCATAAAACTCTATTTATTAGTAGTTCATATAAACTGAATCTTCCTATTTATGCAGTCATTCTTAAAAACGTAAGTTACTATAATTCTTCATATTAATACGTAACAAATTACAAACTTAAAAGTTATGAAGTACCTAGTTTATGACCCGCTGAAGAACTGATAACTTACAAAAAAGTCCACCTTTTCAATACCAGATTTTCTTTGCTTGAGTATCCTTTATCCTCGATAGAAATTACTTGCATTGTGGTTCTCAATGTTTTTTTTTTATGTAAAGAAATTCAGAATAATCGTACTGTAATAAGTATACGACGAAATCGTGAGTGACTTCGCTGAACGTAACAGTTGTGCATTATTCAGTTACATCGTCCATAGTCGCTTCATCTTGAGTCGTCTACTGCAGTAGTATTGATAAGATAACGAATTGATAGATTATTGTTTAAAGTGAACACTTTGAGTCTGGATCATTAATTTTTCGATTAAACAACATTTTAAGCACGTAATTTTATGCGATGTTCTACGTTGCTACGCCCTAGTAGGGTCCATAACTGTAATTACTTAGTTAAAAAAAATATCTATAATACCATAGTTGCAACGAATTATGTTTATGAACTTACGATGATCATATCATTTACATTGTAGATTCAATAATAATTCCGTTCCGTTAAAATATGTGGGTGGATGGACTCATGTATAACCTTTCTACCAAAAATTAGAAGAGTCCAGGACACTAAACCTGGTTCGATAAGACTCCCAGATAAAATATATTATATAATTAGTTACGTTTGTAATGGGGGAACACGAAATGGCGATGCTGCAATGTAAAAATCTGGTGGCGTATTAAAATAAATCTGCATTATAGTATGATAAGACTACAAGTCTTCCTTTGTTCCAAGCAGGGGAGGGTTCTACGAAAATGCAATGCTGCAAGCCCAAGTGCTTCACCTTGTGGCAGCAGCACCATAAGCTTGTAGATGTATGCCAAAACCTAGCCCATATTGATTGATTGATTGATACTATAAACCGGATTTTTTATTTAAAAAAAATGTTTCGCTTGGTATATTCCATTGCAGTTTCGCCATTACGTGTTGTCCTATTAAAGACATAACTAATTATATATTTATATATATCATCTAGAAGTCTTATCGTGTCGTGGGCTCTTACATTAAAATAAAACATGCCTAAAAGTAATTTATATAATGACATCTGTCATGTACTTTATTTTTACAACAGAGCGTAGTAAAAGGGGAGTAACATTTTTTCCACGCAACAATGCTTTTAATACAAATAAGCCGATAAAAAACAGGCCGAGTTGGTTGTTTCACACGAAAAATGCTTCTTTATTTCCCTCGCTGCTTGGATAAATCGTGTGCGGCCCCGTTTACATTATAAATAAAATCGGAATAAAAGAGTTTTGCAAAAGATTTAGCCATTGGACAGTTTATGCTGGATATGACAGTTACGTAATTTAGTTAGCAACACGGGGAACCTAAACAATTTTGGATAATTTTTCCTCATATCAATAAAGTGAGTTGTGAAAATATCTTACTAATTTTCAGATTTTGAATCCTGTAACTTAATAATATTAAAACAGAATAAGAGATTTGATAGGTAATACTCTTGCTACTAAAGTATATTGGTAAGAAGGTACCTACTGAGAAATAAATGAAGAAATGGCACATTTCGATCTCATAATATAATAAAGGTTCACCAAAAAGAACGAAGAAAAAAATACGTGTATTCGAAATTGTAGAAAACCGTTAGATAAGGACTATGCATAAATGGCTGTAAGGATCCTTGGTTTAAGTCCAGCAGTGGAGATCTTCATCTGATATAATGACGCGTATTATTCCTTATCCACGAGTGTTCCGATAAGTACGCCGGAGTGTTCTACAGATATTAATCATCCCGCTCACACTGGATTCATTTCTAGAGCTTCACGAAGAATATTGAATTTAATGGAATCACACAAAAGATGAATATCCTTACTTGCTTTGTACGGAGTTGTACAACGAGGTTTGTTAGAAAGCTGCAGGCTTTGTCAATTGTACAGATATTAAGGAACAAATGTAATATTTTGAAGTGAAGTGCTAAGACAATATTTGTCAATACAGAGTGGGAATAAAGATTCCTACAATTTCTTCTGCAGAGGAATTTTAGTGTATAACTACGAGCGGTATTCATGTCTTCAAAAAAGCTATACGGTATTGCTGAGGCAACACCTGCATCGTGTCTCTCTCAAAACAAAATCATCATCATCATCATCATCATCATCAGCCTATTTTAGTCCACTGCTGGACATAGGCCTCCCCCAATGAGCGCCATAGCGCCCTGTCTTCAGCTTGCCGCATCCAGCATCTGCCTGCAGTCTTTCGCAGATCGTCATCCCACCTTGCCAGAGGGCGTCCTACACTACGTTTGCCGAGTCGCGGTCTCCACTCAAGAACACGTTTACCCCAGCGGTTGTCGGTTCTTCGCGAGATATGGCCGGCCCACTGCCACTTCAGCTTGCTAATTCTTTGAGCTATGTCGATAACTTTGGTTCTCTGTCGGATGTATTCGTTACGAATCTTATCCTTCAGAGAAACTCCGAGCATAGCTCTTTCCATAGCTCGCTGAGCGACTTTGAACTGGTGGACCAGCCCTACCGTGAGTGTCCACGTCTCAGCTCCGTAGGTCATTACGGGTAGGACGCACTGATTAAAAACTTTCGTTTTCAAGCATTGCGGTATGGATGACGAGAAGACTCGGCGTAGTTTCCCAAATGCTGCCCAGCCTAGCTGGATCCGCCTTTTGGCCTCCTTCTCGAAATTGTTTTTACCTAACTGCAGGATCTGCCCAAGGTAGGTGTACTCAGAAACAATTTCAAGAAGGTGGCCATGTACGACGACCGGTCCTGGATCAATGTGGCCATTGATTATGACTTTGGTTTTATCCAAATTCATGCCAAGACCGATGCGTCGCGAGGCTGAAGCTAGGCCGTCCAGCATCCGGGTCAGCTCCTCTAGCGACTCCGCCATTACGACTATGTCATCAGCGAATCGCAGGTGTGAGATGTAATCGCCGTTTATGTTTATGCCCTTACCTTTCCAGTCCAGCGTCTTAAACATGTCTTCCAATGCGCTTGTGAACAGTTTCGGGGATATGACATCCCCCTGTCTCACCCCTCTGCGCAATTGGATGGGTTTAGACTGCTGGCCCTGTACTTGGACACTCATAGTGGCGGCTTCGGAGAGACATCTCAGCACCTTGATATAACGATAGTCTACTTGGCATCGCGGTAAGGATTCCAGAACAGCCCAAGTTTCCACGGAGTCAAAGGCCTTCTCATAGTCCACAAAAGCGAGACACAGGGGCTGATTATACTCTTCGGACTTCTGTATAATCTGCCTCACTGTGTGAATGTGGTCTATGGTGCCATATCCTCCGCGGAATCCAGCCTGTTCCGGTGGCTGGAACTCGTCGAGTCTTCTGGCGAGACGATTCGTGACCACTCGTGAGAAAAGCTTATAGACGTGGCTCAGAAGTGTGATGGGTCTGTAGTTTTTAAGGAGGGTTTTATCACCCTTCTTAAAAAAGAGCACCACCAAACTCCCGCTCCACGCCTTAGGAGTTCTCCCACTGTGAAGGACGGTATTGAAGAGGTTCTGCAGCTCCTGTATAACAGGAGCTCCTCCTGCCTTCAGAAGCTCTGAAGTAATACCATCCTCACCGGGGGCTTTTCCATTTTTAAGCTGCCTCAGAGCTAACACGATCTCGTCTTGACTGATGTCTGGCAGTTCGTCGGTATAGTGGCGTGTCAGGGTGGCTCTTGAATCATGGTCGTCTCGTCGGGAGTGGGGGGCATGTGCAGAGTACAGCCGGCCATAAAAATCCTCTATCTCGGCGGAGATCTCCGGCTTCGACAACACGGTCCTCCCGTCGTGCGTTTTTAGCTTCGTCAGGTGGCTCCTGCTAAGCTGCTGAGTGAATACTTTGGACCCTCGGTTTCGCTCTATCGCCTCTTCAATAAGGCGTGTGTTGGAGCTCCGAAGGTCGCGCCGTACCATCTTCGCAATTCGCTTATTCAGGTCTGACCTCTCTGACGAAGTCGCTTGGGTAGTCTCCCGTCTTCTTGTCATCAGCCCCAGAGTCTCATCCGAGAGTTTGGACTTCTTGCCAGTACGCTGTTTTCTGCAGAACTTGATACCCTCGTCCCTCAGCGTTTCAACCAGATTGTGTAGGGTCTCGTCGGCGTCATCAGTGGGTTCCAAGGCAACAAATCTATTCCCGAGAAGCTGCTGAAACTCCTCGGTGCCCGCGACGATTTGGATTTGGTTAGGCCGGAGCGTGGACTTCATCAGACGGTTTCTTTCAAGCTTCAAGTTGATATTCAGAGAGCCTCGGAGCAGTCGGTGATCAGATCCGGTATTGAACCTGTTGATCACTGAGACATCTCTGAATATGTGCTTGCTATCCGTCAAGATGAAGTCGATCTCATTTTTTGTCACAGTGTCGGGGCTCTGCCATGTCCACTTCCTTTGAGGCTGTTTCTTAAAGAAGGAGTTCATTAAGAATAGCTCCTCTTTCTCAAGGAAGTTGACAAGCATTTGCCCCCTGTGATTCCTGACTCCATAACCATGCGGGCCTATTCGGGATTCGTTGCCAGTCCGGATTCCCACCTTGCCGTTAAAGTCCCCCATAACAACGTTGAAGTGAGCCTTTGTGGTGTTGTGCAAGGCTTTGGATATGTCTTCATACATATCCTCCACTTCATCATCCGAGTGTGCCGAGGTCGGTGCGTAAACCTGAACTACCTTCACGCTATACCGCTTGGAAAGCCGAAGGATCAGGTACGCTACCCTGTTCGACACACTGGAGATTTCTTGAACGTTGCTAGAGAGGGCCTTATTGACGAGAAAACCTACGCCACCCTGGGATGTTTTATCACCCTCGCGAAAGTAGAGAAGATGGCCTGAGTCTAGGGTTACGGTGTCCTCTCCCTCTCTACGGACTTCACATAACCCAAGAACATGCCATTTAATGTTCTCTAACTCCACTTCCAACTGCGCTAGATGATGGTTAAGCCTCAGAGTGCGTCCGTTGAACGTAGCCAGGGTCAATTTAAGAAGTGTGTGGTAGCCTGTTGTAGCCCGGGGATTCCTAGCACCCCCTGCCCCGCCGTTACCGTGGCCGCTACCATGGCCAGGAATAGCGAGGCGGCCGGGAACTGGGGGCCATTTCTTGGCTGAACTTATCATAAAGGGGTAATGCCCATAATCCCCACGCTGGGCATGCGGGTTGGGGATCGCAGTTTGGTGGTGGGATTTTTCTGCAGGGGCGCTGCTGCCCGCCCCCCGGTATGTCCCTTAGTCGCCTCTTACGGCACCCACGGGAAGAGTTGGGGTGGAGCAATTCTAAGCCGGCACCACACGGCACAAACAAAATATATTTATAAATTGTGGAAAATATAAGACTATTTCAAATATTGATGACTAAAACTAAAAAATATTGATGAATATCTAAACCCACGTTGAAAGCCCGGAGCCGTGAAATAGAGATTTGCTAATATGAATTTTATTTGTTAATAATGATAGTACGTGACAAAACGGCCATGTTGCTACTTTTGTTTAATGCAAAACCACTGGTGAACCACGGGTCAAATAATATGTGTCGTGACTACGATACCTCAGGTGTGCGAAATATTTTTACTCTGTCCCTAAGATTTGTCGGTTTTTTTGTGCTACAGCCTGCAACTGTAGCAATAGTTATACAAGTACAACGGCCAAGTGTATATTCGAGATTATTTACAGATTGATAATGGTGTTGTACGGATAATTTATTCATAAAAATTGAACTGTCATAATGTCATAAAACAAGCCTTTACGTCCTGCTACATACATGACCTCTTTCGTTAAACATGAATTACGTACATCATAAATAAAATTCAACTTTTCGCTTTGGAAAGCGCACAAATCAATATGTAGAAGCAAATACGAATAAAATCTGCGAAACAATCGGCCGGGTGAAATCGAGCAAATTCATTTTGTTGTTAGAACAAACGAGTCATGTGAAAGAGAATCGGTGAATTTTTTGACTACGGATCGCATTTATAAAACGTTTCCTCGATGACAGTTGTTTCCGGCTTGCAATTAATGTGGTATTTTTTTTAAATGTCGGAATCTTACTAAAGAATTCTACCTAAAATTCGGACATCTTAAAAAATCGTACTATATATAAATATTAACGATCGGTTTTTGAGTTATTGATGGGTAATTTCTTAGGCGGTATAAAAAAAACAAAAAAGTACCTACTATGCATCAGTTCGGTTGGGTTGAAAAATATATTCTGCCATTGGAAAATCTCTGAGGTACATGCATAGTAACTTAAGGGTAAGGTTTATATGTAATTAAAGAAAAAACTTTGAGTAAAGGCCAACCGAATTTGTACAGTAGGTATTGCCTACATTAAGTTCCCTTTCAAACATTTTTTTACATACACATAAATTATCAACACAGATTTCAATATCTGTTACCTTATCGAATATATCACGGAGCTTAATTATAGAATATCCGATTACCCAGAACATCAAATATTCAGCGTCAATGCCAATATTTAAAAAAAATCTCCTATCTTTACCAGTATCGTCATATTTCACAAATTTTGGCGTAGGTCGAAATAAAATGCAAATCGAGAACGTACCATTCAGTGAGTATTATAACGTAATTATTGACGAATATAACATGATAGTTACGGGGATGATATTTATAGCTTTGAGTGAATTGACATTTTATCGTTTAATGGTTTAAATATTGAGCTAAGATGGGTGTTGATCGTTATTTAACGAAATAAATCATTTATTTGTTTTTTTTTTAATTAAATAATATCAGTTAAATTACAACGAAAATGCAAAAACGAAAGGATTACCATAGACATATAAATTAAGAAGACGTAATCCCACGAAGATAAAACTGTGATTCCATAATGAGCCGCGATCTCGTGCACATACACTCACTTTTGACGTTTGAACCAATCACCGCTCGTCCAGGAGTTGTAGATGTGTGCGTGTCGCGCGTAAACACGAAGAAATCGGCTTATTATGGAATCACAGTTTTGTCTTCACGGCGTTACGTCTTCTTATTTTATACGTCTATGAGGATTACACCAAATATAATTCAACTCAACCATAAGTCGTGATATAACCATAGGTAATAGGTACGTAACGATGCTCAGCTGGTTTACGGGGCACCCTAACAAACATCTAAACTAAAAACATAAATGTGAATGAATGCCAAGTTCGTAAACTGTTTCGCTAATGAAAGGAATGAGATCTAGTTCGTGTAGTTAATATGCACGGCTGGTGTGTCTTTGCTCTGCGAACTTGGCTGACATACTGCCGTGTGTATATAGGTAGATACAATAAATAAAACTTAATCACTTAACAACAAAGTTTATTGATTTTTTTTAAGCTAAGAGATAAATTAAAGTAAAAAAATCATTTGACTATCTCAGAAAGTATGTGACTGATTTTAATACTTCAGTATAACTATTTAATTGCCTATTTAACTAATACACAATTGAGCTTTAAATGGCATTAATTGTAATACTGTAATTACAAAAAAAATGTAAATAATCGTTAAGCCTAATGTCGATCCCTGCCATTAAACCCGAGGGCCTTATTCAGTTTGCCGTATCAAAAGCGTGGTCAACACTCACACCTTTTCGACCAAGAAAGAGTTCAGTTACATTTGCGAACGCAATGCACTAATACGAGTATGAGCGGAAATACATATCATTAAAAAACAGCTAAAGAAATACCTACTGGATACACTTAGGTGACACCTGTATCACAAATCACAAAGAGGATGTCGCTTAAGTGTGCCAATAAATAACATTAGCATAACAGTAGAATAGCTATTAACTATCTCGCCTGCAGACAAATTGTGGAAACGGTTTTGCAGGGCACTGTATAAGTTTATGTATAGGTAAATTTTTGGAATAATAAATCAATATATATATCTATATCACGTCACGACGAATCATCTAACAGCCACATACGTTGACTTCAGTTTGTTGCGATGGCGGAGCTAATATTTTTTGTGTAATGTTGTTTATTTTCTGTGTCATAAATAAATAAAATAAATAATAAAATAAAAAAAGCCTTTATTTCTTGCTTAATAGCAAAAAGTACAATTTAAGTATTATCTACTGTTGTTAGTTTTTTTTTTTATATTAATGTTATTTTTTTATTTTTTATTAATTAAAGTTAATAAGAACTATTCTTCTTACTTCTAAATGTTTCAATAACTAGTTTTAATTTTATTTTATTTTTCTTGCAAGATCCCCTGTTTGGGTATAGGCCTCCTCCAAACGGTTCCAGCTGTCTTTATCATGGGCTATTTGTTGCCATGAAGGGCCAGCGGTCCTGACGACGTCCTCTGCCCATCTCGTATGTGGTTTTGCTTTGCGACGTTTTTCCATTGGACCCCTCCAAGACGTTATTCTTCTAGTCCACTTGTCGTCCTGAAGTCGTTCTACGTGCCCCACTCACTTCCATTTTAGCTGTCTGTGTCATAATCATAATATGCATTAAATGTTTGAAAAATCCAACGGCTTTTTGTGTTTTTTTTTGTGACGCAGTGTATTAATTAATACCAAAGTTAAGCTATATACTTTTGTGTGATCTAGATACTCGTATATATTAACATAAGATTACACTTCTATCGTTTAATATTTATCTGTAAAACATACATAACTATTTTAACTACGATTTTATAACCCGCAACGCAGGCTTCGTCAGGTGTATACACAAAAAAGATCAACCCCAGGTTTCGTCACATAACAATCAAAGATGATAAGATAAGATTAAGATTTTTGTTTGTTTGTTACTAATACTATGGATACCTGTTTGTCCGAAATAAAGAAATTTTATTTTATTTTATATTAACTATGTTTAATAATGAACCGCGTATTGCATTGCATTGCTATTGTAATGATTTTTTTTCCGAATGTAGCCACAGTTTGGAAGAAAAATTATACTCCCCATCGATACCGGACTTTACAAATGGGTCATTAAAAAGGGGAATTTTTCCCTGAATCAATTTGACTCCGCTTACCATTCGTATGGGTTAGGAATAAGGATTAGAGTGAAATAAAATTGCTTCAAAATAGAATTCCATAATTTTCAATTGGTTGACACATTCTTTTGTTGAACTGTTTTATAATTAATTTTGACCACGACGTCTGGACGGACCATAGCAACCATGTGATGTATTCTTATTTTTAAATATATAAACAATACGTTACAAATATTATAATTTTCAAGATTAGAATAATTTTCAAGCAAATTCTTGTATTTCTGATTCAAACCTTTATGCGTAGTTAATGCATTGGCATTGGAGTTGTATTGAATTTGTATCGTGTCTAAACGTGTTTTAAAGTTAGAATATGGCCCCATAATGAAGACCTCAGCCAAGACGTAGCTGGAGCACCCCTATTTGACATGCAAACCCGTGACCCGTTGATAGGTAGACAGGTAGGTAGACCAAAATTTTCAGAAGATAGAAGGCTGTGGGTCACTTTAAGTTTGACTGATGTAAACGTAGAGATACCTAATGCCAGGAGCTGATTAACAATTTTTCACTTTTTTTTAGTTTAAATAACAGGTATGAAGCTATTGATTTTTTCAGTTTACACAAAACTATACATCTGTTTATCAACTCCCTAAGGGAGTTTAATAGTGAAAGTGTTTGTTAAACAATGACCCACATGACAATAAAGTGTCGGCATTGAACGTTCAAGTAAACATCAGTAAAAATACCACGATATAAAACTAGCTACCGGTGATTATTTTGATATGAGGAATATGCGTATAGTCAAGTTTCGCGAGTGATATACGAGTTGTATCGAAAACAAAGGACTAGTGTGTTAATTCATCAAAATAAAGTTGTAGTTAATCCTACCCAATTTGAGATATACCGTCAGTGATCTTGAAACGTGCTGTGATCGGGCTCTAGTGACGAAACGCAAGTATAGTGTGCGCGTGTACGGCGCTTATGACATTTACGTAGCGACTGCATTTCGTGCCCGTTAGCTGTGCTGGGCCGCGATTCGAAAAATAAACACACACACTGGACAGACACAGCTCCAACACAACTCAACCCAACTCAACTCAACGCTATAACGACATTGACATTTGCTATTCGAACAGATTTTCATTCAACATTGGTCACACATTGTTCACACATTGTACCAATGTTGTACCAATGTTGTACCAATGTGAGGCCAATGTGTGACCAATGTGAGACCAATGTTGAATGAAAATCTGTTCGAATAGCAAATGTCAATGTCGTTACGAGTATAGCGTTGAGTTGAGTTGGGTTGGAGCTGTGTCTGTCCAGTGTGTGTGTTTATTTTTCGAATCGCGCCCCTGATCCAAGTACGCATTTAATAGTCATCCTTATTTCAAGCTACTGAACGCGACTTATCCTATCTGGCCTTAACTTGTTTTGTAGGCAGTTATCGTGATTATTAAAATAACTAAGAAAACTGAAGTGCAATAAATGCAGCCTAGATTTGCCATCAAATGACCTGATTAAGTGCAGTGCCTGTGAAGATGCGCTACACTATTTCTGTGTTGGTCTGTCAGAAGCAGATTTCAAAAAAATCCTCCCGATGAACCTGAAAAAATGGAAATGCCCCTCATGTAAGCAACAAAAAAAAACCGACCACACCAACGATCAGCAATTTGAAGCCACCTCTAACTTTAAATGAAGGATCAGACGATAACGCTTCCAACTTGCCGTCTATAGTAAGCATTGACACTGAAGTTATATTAGAAAGGATGAATAGCCAGTTCCAGAAATTATCCATGGATATGTCGGGCCTCAAAACTAGTCTCAACGAGAGAATGGACACATTAAGTGCCAATATCAACAATTGGGCCAGTAAATTTCAAGAGTTGGAAGAGACAGTTACGAATGTTCATGCTGAAGTGACTGCCGTTAAAGAGGAAAATATTGCCCTCCGCAGCCAGCTAAACGACATCCAACAAATTGTCGAGGATCAAGAGCAGAAAGCTCGACAGTGTAATATCGAGATACAAAACTTACCTGTGAAATCTTCCGAAAACTTAATCCATGTGACCTTGACCCTGGGTAAAGTTCTGAATGTCCCCTTAACAGTGGAGTCTATTAAAGCCGTACACAGAGTGGCTCCCAATTTCCAACGTGATCGCCCCAAAAATATAATCGTGGAACTATGTTCTCGTCGGCTCCGGGACGACGCGATCGCGGCCGCGCGCGCCCGGCGCGGCGGTGACGCCGCGCCGGCTGATCGGCGCTGCTGCGACCGCCAGCGGCAGCGTCCCGGTAGACCAGCATATGGAGGATACAAGACCTATTTTCATTAATGAACACCTCACGCTGAAGAATAAAATTCTTTATGCCAAAACCCGCAAGGCAGCTGCTGCAAAAAACTATAAGTTTGTCTGGATAAAAAACTCCGCTATCCTTGTCAGGCGGGATGATACGTCCACCGTTATACGCGTCCGTGAAGAAACCGATCTGATTAAGTTATGAAGATTACGTAAATATTGTATTGGTGAATTTATATTAAAGGAGAATGGGCATTTTGTACCATGAGTGTATACGATTGAGACATATCTCATTTGAAAGGTCTTAACTAGTGCATTATTTAATTGTATGACGCCATCATTGGATAGCGTGCAGGGTCCGAGCTATTTAAAAAAAAAGGTTGCGCATATAAACGGTTAATTTATAAAATATCCGGTCTATAACCAGTGATAGCGTATTTTATATGAAAGAATATAAGAAATGCTTCACGCTTATTTACCACCACCATCGGAAAAATACGTACAGGGCTGGAATTAGTAGATGAAACATTTGCTAATATGTAAAAACACCTGTAGCATAGCGAAGCTAACGTGTATGCAAAAGTCGTATGTAACAGCTAAAAGGTATTTTTATAAGTTATTTTTCGTAAATGATACTTGCACTCTAACGTATGCAGAGACCAAAATAAAACGGTTTTATGCGTTAATTAACTGTAATTAACGACAGCCTAATTCTTCTATTGAACACTAGATGGAGCTTTGGCAGCAAAATGGACAACTTTTGCCACTGGCGTATACAATTGAACCTTATCTCAAATGAAAGGTCTTAATCATAGCATTAATTAGTTATATGGCACCGAAGGCCGTAAGGGTGCACGGAAGCCGGTATTCATTATTTCGTGTCTGCGCTGTGGCCTAGCTGTGGCAAAAACTGGAACTAACTAACCTATACAAAAAAGGTTAACTTTTATACACATTTACATAGTTTATTCGCCTGAAATTATTTTTAAAAATAAGTCATTAATTTTTTGTGACTAATTAATGTTAAATGACCGCAATTAACTACTTAAAACCAGTTAATTAAAATCAGTTACTGGCGACATCTTGTATGCAATAGAAGAACCGACTAAGAGTCGAGTAGTTTTACCTACTCGACTCTTAGTCTATAATATAGTCTATATAACTACATAAATATTAATAATGCTGGCTCCATATCATAGCTTTTTAACGCTCTAAAATCTGTGGTCTAAGGCTTCACGTCGCGTAATTATATATAAGTTCGTTTCTGAAGGTTGACTATAAACTAGCTGTTCTAGGGGGTTACCTCAAACAACAGAATTTGAATTTGAAGATTCGTATATTTGCCTTTCTCTTGTGCTTTCGCAAATTCGAGCGATGAAGAGGGAGATAGACTATACTTCCTTTTTCGACTTAGCCCTGTCAAAAAAGAATACTGTTTTTTTTTATCACGACGGTGGCAAACAAGCATACGGCCCATATGATGGTAAGCAGATATATAATACGAGTATAAGCAGATATACGTTGTCATGAGTCATGATGGAGTTTTTCTTAATGTCATTTAGAATTTTGGAAGCTAGCTCCATCTAGTGACGAGTAGAAAACTTAGAACTTCATTAAGCACAATTAATTAACATACAAAGTCGATATATTTTAGTTTCTGCATGCATTGGAGCTAAAGTATATATTACGAAAAATAGTTTATAAAAATACCTTTGACATGTAATATACGCCTCCAGTATACACATTACCTTGGCTCTAAACCGAGCGATATTCATATCAAGCTTAATTTAAATTATTTAATTCTAGCCCTGTAAGTATTCAAACATAGGGTGTTTTACACAGAATTGAACCATTTCTCATATGCTTTCAGATAAACCATGCTATAACGGACTACATATCGTATCTTTAAAAAAAATGCTGTTTATATGTTCGCTCTTTTTTGTTAAATATCTCGGTCCCTGCACGATATCCAACAATGGTGCCATATAATAAAATAATCCGGTGATCACGAGCTTTAAAACGAGATACGTCTCAACAGTATACATCCATGGTACACTCCCCATACAAAAATGCCCATTCTCCTTTCTGTATCCTAAATACCTGCCACGTTACTGATGCACTGGTTTATGCCTTTGTGAATGTTTGCATACCTTATAATAATTATATTGTTATCTTTGTTTTACATATTACTTGTACCACAATGATGGCGTTAAAGAAAGTAATATTTACATTTAGTCTACTCAAGTCTTGTTATACTGAATTGTTTATGTTTATGACGGCCCCATATTTAATTCCTGACTTTATAAATAAAATTGTACAAAAAACATCAAAAAAAAATATGTCAGTTTATAATACTTGGCTTTACAAGAAATATAATATTTCTATCTGTATTATTGTACCACATTTTGCCCGTGATTGTACCTACTAAAAATATAACTGTTTACTATCAAAATTGTGATGGCCTTAAGTCTAAATTGCTTGATGTACGTCTAAATATTTTACAGTGCGATTATGACGTCATAATATTGACAGAAACTTGGTTTAATCCCGGAGTGAGTAGTGCTGAACTATTCGATAATAAGTACAATGTTTTCCGGCGCGACAGGGACCTGGTAGGGACAGCGAAAAAAGGCGGCGGCGGGGTTCTACTCGCAGTTAAGTCTAACTTTGTCGCAACCCGTAGGTCCGAGTGGGAGTCAACCAACGTTAAAGATGTATTTGTTGTTCTGACCTTTCCTCAACGTATGCTCATAATAAACGGCGTTTATATTCCCCCAAAATCGCCTTTCAGCATTTTTGAGACTTATTGTAAGAAAATAGAAAAAATCATGACCATTTTAAAGACACTCATATTTGTGTCGTAGGTGATTTTAACCTACCTTCTATTAATTGGGTGCTCAACCAGACAACATATGAGCTCGCGCCGTCTGGTGGTGATCTCTGTCCGATGGCAAGGCTTTTCTTAGATACCATGAACTTTTTAGGATTAAAACAATATAACAAATTACGTAACACTAATGATCGAATTTTGGATCTTATCTTTTATGATGATAAATGCGAGGTTTCACTGCCAGATATTGTACTATCAAACATAGATCGTCATCATCCAGCGGTCAAATTCGTTTTTGACTTTGAATCACCGCAGCCCATTCCTACGAAAAGTTTTCCTTTGTATAATTTTCGAAAAGCGGATTACTCGCATATTTCAACAGAGTTAAACAAAGTTGACTGGGAGGTTGAACTAGGTGACATGCAACCTAATGAAGCGATTGAACGGTTTTATTCCTTAATATTTTGTATTATTGACAACTTTATACCATTGAAACGACGCAAAGCTCAAAAATATCCAAAATGGTTCTCCCCGGCGCTTATAAAAACCCTAAATAGGAAGATAAAGGTATGGCGTAAGTGGAAGACATACGAGGCACTGGCTGATTATCGTGAGTTCGCGTTACTTCGCACTCGTTGTAAAACACTAATTTTGCAATGTTTCAATAGCTATACCCAAAACACAGAAATTTCCTTAAAACAGAATATAAAATCTTTTTGGTCCTACGTCTCGTCACTTAAGGCTAATTCCTCGGGTTATCCCGCGACAATGTTCTATGAAGATAAACCATCCTCTGGTGGTGTACAAATCGCAAATACTTTTTCGAAGTTCTTCTTTTCAGTCTTCGAACATAAAGATAAAGTTATAGAAAATGATCACTTAAGCTTTCCCACGTCAGATAGCGCACCAAACCTATGTAATATATATGTTTGTAAATCAGATATTAAAAAAAAACTTAAAAACAGACATAAATAAGGGAACTGGTCCTGATAAAGTAAGCCCTGTTTTTATTAAAAACGCAGCCACGGCTCTTGTTTCCCAGCTATATATTATCTTTAATAAATGTTTAAAGTCAGGCATTTTCCCTGAGAAATGGAAAGTGTCACATATAACGCCCATACATAAATCTGGTCCACGTTCGCAAATAACCAATTACCGCCCGATCTCTGTACAGTCCTGTATTCCAAAAATATTCGAGTCGCTGGTGCATGACCAATTGCTTGCTGCTCTTGAGACTACCATTCTAGCTGAACAGCATGGGTTCATGAGAAACAAATCTACAATTACTAATCTTCTGCTCTACAGCAACTTACTATTCGAGTCTATGGACAAGCAACAGCAGGTAGACGTGATATTTACAGATTTTCGGAAAGCTTTCGATAAAGTTGACCACTTACTCCTTCTTGAAAAGCTCGCGTTCAATGGTATCCGCGGAAACCTTTTGAGATGGTTTGTTTCGTATCTCTCAAACAGATCCCAAGTTATTGTCGTCAATGGTTTTGCATCAGAACAAACAACAGTCACGTCTGGTGTAATTCAGGGCTCCATTTTGGGACCCCTCTTGCATACACTATTCATAAACGATATTAAGCAGTGTTTTAAAAGTTGTAACTTCCTAATGTTCGCTGACGATTTGAAAATATTTAAAACTATTGATTCTATTAACGACTGCAATCTACTTCAAAATGATGTAAACGTATTTCTTGAATATTGTTCTAAGAATAAACTACAATTGGCAAGTGACAAGTGCTTACAAATTATTTTTACAAAAAATAAAAAAGGGTTATTAATTTTAAACATAAAATGGTTAGTGAATACGTCAACAAAGTGTCAACGGTACGGGACCTTGGAATCATATTTGATAATAAGCTTCATTTCAACTTTCACATAGAACGCATTATCTCTAAAGCGTACCAAATGCTTGGTTTTATTCTGAGGACTGCAAAAGTTTTTAAAAAACCCTCGAGTTATCTACTGTTGTATAAATCGCTGGTTAGACCGCATCTAGAATATGGTACAGTGATCTGGAACCCATTATATAAAAAGTATTCAAATGCAATAGAAATGGTTCAAAAAAAGTTCTTACGGGCACTGCATAGACGATTGACAGGGAAACGCTTGTCGTACATTAAACTGTTACACCATTATAAGTTATCTTCTTTAGAGACGAGACGTAAATGCTGTGACGCAATTACTTTATACAATATATGCAGAGGTCATTTTAATAGTATGAAGCTCCTGCAGCAAATCCGGTTCAGGGTCCCTGCTCGACCTCGCGCACTAAGACTGTCTTTTCGGTCCGTACCGCTTCCACCAACGCTGGTTTGCGTGCCCCCTTACATCGTATTTGTAACACCTATAATAAAGAATTTACCTCTATCGATATATTTAATGTTAAAAGGCCTAAATTTCGGGATCAATATTCTTAAGAGCCAACCCTGTGACTGCTAATATTGTGTCGTCATTGTCACTAGTGCTTAGTATGTGTTGTTATACTTATTAATTGTATATTTCTTATTAGTTGCTCATGTTCAAATGCTTATACTTGCCGGTTACTTGCCTAGTTAAGTCCGTGTATGTTACTGTATGTTTTTAGTGAGAACGCCTAAGGAAGGTGTGTTTATCTCTATATTTTTACTATTGAATGTATTTCTTAGTGTCGCATGCTTCTGTTGTTTCTCCAATAAAGAAAAATAAAAAATAAATAAAAAATTATTTGTAATAACGGGACTTAACCGCGTATATATTTTTTTTAAATTACCTTCGACGTTTCGAGGACGACATTGTCCCCGTGGTCCCGAAGAAAGACTGGCTCCAGTTGACATCAACATCTTCTAGCCGCGCGAGTTTTTCGAACTACCCGCACTTGGTCTTGATTATCAACTTGAACGTTTTGCACACTAGGGATGTCACTCGGTCGACATACAACACTCACAATGTCCGGCTTTCGAACCGGCGGTATTCGTTGACGCTTACATTTACTAATGACAGGATTCCATGTAGATGAGATCCTAAAACCATCGTCCCGATTGAAATTGCAGTGTTTTTTGATTTCAATGGCTTCACGAACTTTTCAACTGTAAAACCGACGATCCGTAGAAAGGATTTTAGGATTATGAAGCTCAATCCAATGGTCCGGTCCTGACTCCAGTAAATGCTCAGCAACGGCAGACTTGTTCACCTGACGATTTTTGACAGCTGCTATATGTTCCTTGACTCTTTCCGCTATTGTTCTCTTCGTTTGTCCGATGTAGGAACTACCACAACTGCAATCGATCTTATAAACGCCAGGTGACTGAAAAGGGATAACGTCCTTCAAAACGTTCAAGTTGATAATCAAGACCAAGTGCGGGTTGTTCGAAAAACTCGGGCTGCTAGAAGATGTTGATGTCAACTGGAGCCAATCTTTCTTCGGGACCACGGGGTCAATGTCGTCCTCGAAACGTCGAAGGTAATTTTAAAAAATATATACGCGGTTAAGTCCCGTTATTACAAATAGATATGTGTAAAAACCGTGAAAGTTTAAATCAGTGATAAATAAAAATTGTATACGAAACATTTTACTGAGGGCCTGTTTCACAATCTCCAGATATACTTATCTGCCAGTTAAAATTATTGCTATGCTTTTCTCCAATCATATAAAAGAAAAGGACAGCAAACATTTATCTGACAGATATGCTTTAACTGGAGATTGTGAAACAGGCCATAAGCATTCATATTACTAATTGTGGGTACTGTTTAAATGGAGTAGCAAGTGTTTGTAAACTAATGCCTTGTTGCACAGAGTAGTTGAGTGCATTTTCGTGTAGTAGTGCATACAATTGTAATATGATATTGGAGAGCAAATAACCCAACTAAATACACTTACGGGTATTGAACATTACGCTACACTAACGGGAATTAATATCAAATGAAAGATTTATTAGGATGGTATTTATGAATGTAAAACAAATCTAAATGAAGATTAAAATAATTACTAAATATGCAAATCAAAGTAATCCCTGCTATCACTGCTAATATTATAAACTAGACGGGCCCGCGGCTCCGCTCGCGTGAGTAAAATAAAGAGTTTACCCAAGTAACACATCAAAGCAGTATAACGGCCATCTTACAGCATATCTGTATGCTTTTAGCATTTTGAGTTCGTTTTATAGCAGCATTATAAACGTTTATAGTGCTGATATAGGTCTTAAATGGGCACAAATTACCCAGCTTGAGATCCTATACAGGTAATTTAATAGCATTACAGGCACATAATGTCTGCGCTATTAGCATTATCGTTGTCATGGAAAGTGCCAATCGCATGAAAGAAGCATTAGTACGCTCTATTAAGTTGCCAACCGCATTAAAGAAGCATTAATACGGCCAAAAAAGTTGCTAATCGCAGTAAAGAAGCATTAGTACGCTCGAATAAGTTGCCAATCGCAATACAAAAGCATTATACTAGCATAAGAGTGTAGTAAAATAAACCTTACGTCAATGCAAAAACGTCTCTAATACCGACGGAACAAATGTTATAATACAATGAACGTTGTGATTTAACTACTTTGTCTCGCAATATAAAATGAACGAAGACGGTACAAAAAACTGAATGAGTGACACGTCATATTTGTTTAAATCGTAACAAAATTTATAAAAGTTTTTGACTTTTTTACGTTATTACATCCTTCAAATATTACTGCGCAATGTAGTTTACTGTAAATGTGTATATAAGTTTCATTGAAAATTTTCACGCGCCTTTGATTTATTGTGGTTTTGCTATAAAATATTATAAAAAGATATGCGTCAAATAAAAAAAACAATTGTGTAATCCTCGTATAGAACGAGTTTTGCATTATTAACATAATAGTGTTTGTTGAGCAGTCTTAAATTAAGTTATTTCATTATTATATAGGTATTTTCCTTGTATAAATAGGTCCGCATGAATTAGGTTATAAATTATTTACAAAATGGCGTTGGTCTATATAGACGGAGAGCCACGTCAGATATGACACAATAATGAGAGCAACCAAACCCCTCTAGTCAGTTTGTTATACTATGCTTATTTCTAGATCTGGACATCTGGCAGCTTTAAAGTGGTGGAGGTCAAAGAATGCAAACCTTTTCAAGAAAACAAATCCTAGAGATCTGGGTTTGATGCAATATTATGAGAAACTATACAAATACTATACAATATAAAGATAAATTATACAACAGTTTATGTTGGGGGAAAGTAGTGCCAAACGATATATAATATAATTCATAGTTTGTCGCCTACTGTTTTTGTTTCCGTAATAATACACAATATTTTTGGTCTAACGTTTTTTATCAATTTTTGACCAGTTTTGAGTCGATATTCCAACATATTCACTACAGATAGAATTATAAGGCAAACAACTATCGGTTCTTGAATCTTTTATCTCCATCCTGTGGAGCCGGATCTTGAAATAAATGTGCCGTTATTTTTTTATGATATTTTTAAAATATGGTCTAAAAAAACACTATTATCGATATTCGAATGGTGTAAAGAATCTTACATATACTGTAGCATGACGCTACGTATCGTACGACATCTGTCGACTTTCTTTAGAACTTCTGAACTTCTGTGTCTAAGGGAGGTCTAAGGCTAGGTCACAGTTGATATATAAAAAGCGTACATTGTGATTCACGGCATTACAGTTAGATGGCGCTTATATCAGTCCGCATTTTGTAATACGTCTGGCAGTTATAAAATTTAGATAATACTCGCGCTAATTTTGAATGTGAATTTTTGAGGTATTCCAGATTGTCAAAAAGAAAAAAGTTGATTTTTGATTGAGTGTGTCAGAGCGACGGGAGATTTTTAAAGAAAAACAGATATTCTGGTTTTGTCTGAGAGTTTTGCTGTAATTTGCTTAGTTGCATCGAGTTGAAGTGCGATCTATTTCTGTAGATCTTTGCGCTCAAACATTATATAGCAAGTGCTAATACATTATTAAATACAAATTTTTAAAAACCAAATACGTCGCCGGACAAAAAGGCAACCAGAGGGACCGCCTGAGCCGGAAGGATTCCGGAAGGCACTTGTGGGTGCCGGACCGGCGAGACGGTCTGCAACTGCCGCGTTTTCCGCGGGTTTCTTCACCATTCATCGGAGAATTAGAGTCCGCATCCAGCGGGCTCTCCAAGTGAGAAAAGGAGTTCAGCGAGCTATTGGGTCCGCCTAAATCAAAGCGGACACTTGCCCACGAACTCTTTTTAATTTAAAACAACAGCTTTAGCCATCCTGCTTTCGAGAATATCAAATTATTTAAATTTTTTTTAAAAACGTTATAAATCCGATTCCTTTTCTTTGTATCCAGTATTTTTGTGCCATAATAGTTTTTTTTGTTGTTTTGCTAAATTTCCCCAAATTCCAATTGCCTCGTTTGACGGGCATATAAAGACCTGGCTCTTTAATTTAGGCTACGTTCAGCCAGCGAATCATCTGTCACCATCCATATCACCCGCCTCATTAACCCATTATTTTCCTGCAGCCAAATTATTACCAGCCGAGTCTTTATTTTTACTTACCAGTTTTGCTAACTATTGAATGTGAAATATCCTTATATAGGTACAGTTGTCTTCATTTTTAAGTGAAGTGCTAATATTAAATATTTTTATTATTGTAATTTAATTACATTCTGGTTGTTGAATGTGAATGTGAAATAGGTACAGTTGTCTTCATTTTTAAGTGAAGTGCTAATTTCAAATATTTTTATTATTGTAATTTAATTGCATTCTGACCACTAGGGAAGTTATTGAATGTGAAATATCCTTATATAGATGCCGTTATTGTGGTTTTTACGTGAAATGCTAAAGTTAAAATAATTGACTATTTTTGCTAATCTTAAATATTTTTACTTTGTCTTCAAAATTAAACGTGTTAATGCAATTATAGAAGTGTTTACTGCAATACGTAATCTACATATTAGGGATCCTCTTTGATGTCTCTAAAAACTGTAGAGATTTTAATTTTTAACTGATTAACACAAAATTTATGACTATAAAACCACTTTTTTAGCCTAAACCGGTTCGACTTTGATGTCAAATATCTCGAAGACAATGAATATTGAAGTAAATATAGGATACTATATTATTTAAAGCCGTTACTGATAATATGATAAGCTATATAAATCATTAGAAAACTAAGGGAATCAGATCTAAGGTCGTTGGCGCCAGGGAGCCCCTTAAAATATAGGCCCTGTCATATTTTAAGGAAGCCATATAACTGAGACAACTTCGGCAGTTTGTACCTAGTTTTGTATTACTATTTTCCAATTAAAACATTTTGCTAGTCTGCCACTGTCACCTCCACCCATTAAAAGCTGCCAGATGCCAGGATCTAGCAATAAGAATAGTATAGCAATCTAACCAGACGGGGTTTGTTGCTCTCATTATTGTGTCATATCTGACGTGGCTAGCTCTTAGTCCAATAGCAGCTCAGTGACCCTTAAAAATAGCTTATTAATGCCTACAGCATTACACGTGAATAATTATGCTATTAAACAACATTAAGCATTATATACTACTCAAAATAGCTATTGTAGACCCTAAGGCACTAAAACAGCTAAAAGCTATATAGGGGCTGTTCATAAATTACGTCATCAATTTTTGATGATTTTTTACCCCCCCGCCTCCTAAAATCATCCAACCGTCCCCCTGCCAAATAAAGTGACGTCATATAAAAAAAATGCGTTTTTAGCTTAATTGTAAAATAAAAAACTATTACTATTATTATTTAGTAGATAATATTTTATAGCATTAAAAGTTTATAGAAAGTCAATTAGAAACGCGAATTTCAATCCTTTTTTTACACATTAAAGCACTTTTTAAAGATACGAGAGATGATGCGATCTTCGGAATGACCACTCCCCCCCCCTCCTACGTCATGCCATCATCATCTGATGTCCAGACCCTCCCCCCCCATTTGAAATGACGTAATTTATGAACAGCCCCTTATAGTTAATAACTTGGCTTTATAATGGTTTATATTATTGGTATTATACAGCATTAGGAATGTATTACCTACTTATAAATGCTATTGTACACCCTAAGGCATTAAAAATAGCTGAAAGCTGTACAGTGAATTTACGTGGCATTATAATGGCTAATATTCATGCTCTTAAACAGCATAAAGCATTTATTTATGCTATTGTAGAACCTAAGGCACTAAACTACACCGAAGCATTAGTGTAGCAAAGCAAAACGCAACTGTACAACATTCAGCTGTACAGTTGAATTTTGATTCGCTGCGCTAAAACTAATGGCTAAACAAAAGCATTTACATATGCCATTATAAAACCGTAATACAGCGTAAAGCATCATAAAATGCTCTTGTAGAATCTAAAGCACTAAAAACAGCTGAAAGCTGTATACCGGATTTACGTGGCATTATAATGGCTAATATTCATGCTCATAAACAGCATTAAGCATTTATTTATGCTATTATATAACCTAAGGCACTAAACCACACCGAAGCATTAGTGTAGCAAACCAAAACGCAACTGTACAGCATTCAGCTGTACACTTGCATTTTGGTTCGCTGCACTAAAACTAAAGGCTTTCAAAAAGCATTTACAAATGCCATTATACAACCGATATACAGCTTAAAGCATTATATAATGCTATTGTAGAACCTAAAGCACTCAAGTGCTTTTAAACAGTTGAAAGCTGTACAGTTGCGTTGTGGTTTGCTGCACTAAAGCTAAAGGCTTTACAAAAGCATTTAGATATGCCATTATCCAACCGTTGTACAGCTCAAAGCATCATATAATGCGTCAAGTTGCTCGGTGAACGTATATAAGAGTTTGTACGGTCCATAAGTTCTAAATAAGTTAACTACTCATATGTTATAATGCTTCCTGTGTTACTTGGGTATCTTATGTTTACTCAAATACCGACACCTTATTATGTTATCTATGATTAGGCAACCTTGAGAATTCAATCCTGCCAGGGATCATGACTGTCACACTTCTTATTTATAACAGTTGTATTTGTAACTGAGTTCGCTTATTTCACAATAAATAAATAAAAAAATGTATTTTTCATCCACATATTTATTGAACACTTTTTTCTTCTTATTTATGGAAGCCGCTCCATTTAATTTTACCTTTGTGTCAGGAATATGCGCCAGCATTGTCACTGCCTATTCAGACTTAAAATTAAGTGAATTACAAATTTTACATATTAAGATCCATTGATCCTAAATAAAACTCGTGTACCCAAAACTTTGTTTTTCTAGGTACTCAACATTTAATTTCCTTATGTTTGTATTTTTTTCATAAATTTGTTAAACAAACATAGGGAAAAAGTGGTTTCAGTCAAATCTCACGAAATTTTAATACGATGTAGATTCGAGTCTCCTGATTATTTTTTTATAAGGGCACAACTCGCTCAGAAGTATACTTTTAGAAATAATGAATTACAGTTGTTTCATACAAAACATATGTAACCATACCAATCTTTAGTAAAATCTTTCTCTTTACTTTTGCATAATATAAATAACTAACAAAATGCGATTTCAACGTGAGAAACGTTATTAAGATCATATTTAACGCCAGTAAGTCACAGTGTGAGTCAATTCAAAGTATCGATTTTAAAAAACACGTCATAGGAAAATAATAATATAAACTTGATTATTTCTGACAGTGTACTTCTGAGGGCGTTGCGCCCTTATATACAAATAATAAATACACCTGAATCTACATCGTACTAAAATTTCATGCGATTTGACTGAAACCACTTTTTCCCTATGTTTGCTGCGGGGTCCTTTATAAATGTATATTATTTTTTCCTATTTCAATTACAATAAGGTATAAATTTTATAGTGTGGGAAATCTACCGGGTCGTTATATGGAGACCTCGCATTAATTCCTCAGTTGATTATTCTTTTGCTAGTATGTAGTATAGGTCATAACAAACACAAAACACTATTTTTCCAAAAAAAAAAGTATGTCAGTTTTGGTATTTTTACAAAAATGTACAAAAAGCTTAATACTTTATGAGATTTATGTCTGTTGTGTAATTCACCTGTGACAACTGTATTTTTTTCTCTGTGTGTAATATTTAATTATTTCTTTTGTTATAAGTCGAAATACGAGTAGATGTCATATGCTTTAGAAAAAGTGACCAAGTATCCGGTATCCGAGGCGAGGCCAGCAGGCAGCATCCTTTTTTTGGCATCTACCTATGGTTGATATAACTAAAAACATTATTAGACATTCAATGACATACCATGCAATAGAATCAACATTATTGTACGCCAAACACTGGCCATTGTCATGTGTTGTTTCGTAGGTACAATAAATTATTTGTATCTGTATGGATCGAAGCGAATACTTACTCCGAAGACCGGATAACCACTTATCCACATAGTCTGCGCTGGCAATCTACTGGCAGTAGGATGTCGGGTCGCCTCCCCAAACCCGCAATACAAAGAGCTGATAAGTTGAGACAGATGTAGCCTAAGCCGGTCTCGGCTAGAAGTTGCCGTTTAAGATCGTGGCAAGTGCAAAACTTTTATGCGAGCCCTATGTCCCTAATGAGGGACAACAGGAACAAATTTTCGTCACCAGTTACATTAGTGACCGGTTGAATAAATCTTTTTGTAAAAATCTGTTTCAACTTAAAGACAATCACAATTTCCAAAAATTTACAAAATAGTTTTATTTGTTCCATATGACTAGACCCCGTTTTCAGTGGTGAAATTTTAATGAAAATGCTAGGGTTGGCATAGCACATTTTAATATTCTTAACATGACGTATATATATTTTGATGTAAGCTATATACTTATTTTATTTATACAGGGTGGAAAGATAAGTCGGGCCCTGGAGGGAAACTACCTTAAAACCTTGAGATAGCTCAATTCGCTCAAAGGAAACATTCTTTTATTTTTCCTAAAAACTAAAACTGCATTCACAGTTTTTTTCTTAATTTTCATTTTATTCCATACTAATTGTATGAAAATTATTATTATTATTATTATTATTATTTATGTGTTCTCTTGTGCCCTGAACTTGGTTGGTATTTAGAAGTTTTTATCCTCGTTGGAAACAGGATCGATTGGCATCAATTGTCATAAAAATTATTTATGGCAAAAATTACAAAATAAATACTTTTTTTGAAAACTGTACTCTTTTCCAAAAATTTGTAAATGCAGTTATGTCCCTTTAAAGAAATTAAAGAATGTTTCCTTTCAGTGAATTGAGCTATCTCAACGTTTTAAGGTAGATTTCCTCCAGGACCCGATTTATCTTTCCACCCTGTATATTAAGGCAAAGGACTTTAACGAGGTTTAATTTGGTATATCAACTCAATAATAGTTACTTAATTGTATATTTTTCGGCAATTATGATTGATGTCATATTAATCAATTAATTATTTATTCAGTAAAAGTATGGATTTCCTGAATAATCTTGCTAAATTTTCTCAGTCTCAGCGACGCGGAAATGGTTACTAAATTTAGTATAACTGTGCAATAGATACCAATTTTTTCGAATAGGTAAGCCTGGTAAGACCCTATTAGATTATAATTTTCTAATAAATAAATAAATTTGTTTTTTTTTTCAGTAACATGGTACAATTGTGCTAATGCATATACATTTTAAAGTAAGATGGCTAAGATTCGTGATAAAACGTGTTAAATCGTATATATATGACGGTTCTTAGGATGAAATGGTCACAGTATTCAAAACAATTATGACAAGTGGAAAAGGATGGCCAATAAATGAATTGTATTGCACAAGCGATAACCAGACATCAGAGTTACGGAAAATGTTACCTAATGAAAATACCATCTCAACGAATGTAACCTTTTTGTCATGGAGCGGTGATATTATTTAAAAATACAAGTTTTTTTTAATGTGTCACATGTTGTACTCGAAATAAAATATTGTGTGACAACCCTATGATTCGATATCATTAAATTTTCACCACTGATAACGGAGTCTGCATATGACACATCTACACAACACGCATGCATTTTAAAAATGTGTCAAATATATTACAACTGGCGTACTTTTTTATTTACACTGTGACTAGGCGTTTAGCACCACTACAAATTATATCAATTAAGATAAAATTACTAACAGTATGGGGGTATTAATGTAGTGTTAATGTATATTTTAGTAACGTGCAAAACCATAAAAGTAAACTTTTTCTTTGAGTTTATTAAAGTACATAACGAGAACGCTACGCATGGCCCCTCGCATCCCCGCTCCCGCGTCCCGCGTCCTGCACGTGCGCATTCCACTAACGAGTGAAATATTAGGTATCTTATTTGTGACATGATTTAACTTTTTAATATGCAGGATATTTTTTTGGATTTTTGTACAGTCGCAAGAAAACTCTTAAAGGAAATATAATATAAAAAAAAATTGACGGAGCAATATTCTACTGCGAATAATAAGCAAATTTTTATACTGAAAAAGTTTGATGATGAAATTTTTGTTTTTTTTTTGTCATACGTAGAATACATACATTTAATGTAACTTCAGTAAAAAAAAAGACAGCAAATTTCCGATGTGAGTTACACAAAAAAAATATTTTTTATAAAAAAATATGTTCAGTTATGTTTTTTTTTTATATTTTTAACATTGGTTACATACATCAAGTTAATATTTCTAGTGCAATAAAATTAGACTGAGCATTTTTCCAAACGTAAATATAGACGATATAAGAGTTTAGATAAAGAAACCTAAGAAGGACAATAGTTTTTTTTTGGAAAAATATATACATACCATCTACTTCTGACACTTTATCATGCTGTAGTTTTTTTGGACTGAGGAGTTAATGCGATGTCAACCCCTCTATTGCCTGGCCTATTAATGCTCTGGGACCAACCTCGGAGCATTCAAATTCAACCGGCATGCCACGGCATCCACCAATACGCGCCGGAGTGTGCTGGTGTGGCGAAGCGTCGGGAAGGAAAGGCTTAGCGTGACTCATCAGACGACGGGCATGTACACGAGCACGCTGGTGAGGAGAATCCGTTTTGATACCGTATACCATGCGTATAGCGCGTATGCCGGAGACCTGCCGAGCGCGCGACGCCGGCCACCGGCCCCGCGCTGATGGGCGTGAGCGGTATCGGGCAGGATGTTCCCTTGTCAGTGTGCGCTGCTCTTTGATAATCTCTAAAAAGAATACACCGTCTAAAACGTCCACCTGCGGCATGGTCCCCATTACGCTGGCGGCGTTACTTCTCTGTACAGCTAAGGATATACGCCGGGAGACCACTCCCGCGTAGCTGTGTACCTACGCGCCAGATCTATGGTCCCCTGTAGTTTCGACCAGCCGTGCCGACAGGTCGGTCGACCAGGGGCTCAGTGTCTCTAATTATAAGTTAATACTTACAATTGTTGGTATTTCCTGCATAATAACTTATCATTATTTGAAGGATCATTTCAGGCGGCCGGGAATATACACATAATATATTAAACAATCATCATATCATAATAAACAATAATTTGGATATGACATAAATATCCAATTATGTCCATTTTGACATTTGTCTCACAGATAACCTTCATAAAATCATAAGTCACTTGTTGGGCAATAGACAATAGAAAGCACTTTTAATTTCATGTCGAGTAAAAAAACACCGATATAACTGTATACCAACATGACAAACATAATGAAATTACGTCAAATAATTTGGGCTACTTAAACTTAATTCAAGTTTAGCGACACGAACCAAGAGTTGCCGAAAATGACCGATGATCGTGAAATGAAGAAATATATAAAAATTTGTTTAGCTAATTTTAAAACAAATACGCAGCGCAAGCCGTAGTTTTTGTGCTCTTGTTCTATTCTCATATTTAGACAATAGATTTGCATAGTTTTTTCCAATGATATGTGCGTTGTATTCGAGAAACGTGTCAAGGAAGTTCTTAAAATTTGGTAAGGCGCCATCTCGCTTCATCCCTCATTTTTTATCCCGTTCTGGTTTTTCGTTTTTATATAAGTAGATGCGTGAGTAACTCTGTTTGTCCTTTTTATCTGTCTGTTACCTTAAACTGCTGAACCAATTTAGATGAAATATTATGGATAGATATAGTATGAGTCCGAGAGAAAAATAATATGGTAATATTTATTAATGAAATCTTGAAAATGTCTTAAAAATGGGCCCCTTGGCATGATGCCGAATCGGGAAACGCTATAAACATGCGTTTCCCGACTGTATCGCAATACTAATACTATTGAATCAGTTGATCTCATTGACACTGGATTATTCGGATTTTAAATTTGGTGCGGGCATTTTGGGTCTATGTGGTTTAAGTAAGTTTCATTATTTGGGAACACACTGTTTTCAAAATTGACTTTATCTACACTCATATTGTAAGTTCTCTAAAACGTGTTCGAAAACGGTAGGCAATGGCTATCATTACCACGGCCGATTTTACTATGATAAGCTTTTTATCTGTGGCAGTAACGTAATTTTAACTTTACACGCTCAACTATTGATGTGTTATGAGTTTTGGTAACATAATGTACACCTGCACCCTCCCGCGCATCCGCCGACAGCCCGACACGCGCCTCCCCGACACAATCGAGTTGGCCATGGCGGTGCAATGGCGGCCATTCTATGGTTTCCGAATACGGCATTTAGAATAAATAATATGAGTGTAGATAAAGCAGTGTATGCAACTGTACGTAATTAGGCCTTAAAACACTCGTGTGATCTTATTATGAAATTTGCCTGCGGCTCATTTCATAAAACCACACTCATGGTTTAAGGACCCTTATTACGTAACAGTTACATAAACTACTATTGACAATTGATTAATAAAATTGAAATGGTACTTTTTGCCTTATATGACTTACACCAAATCAGGCACGGCTGGTTTTTTAAATAAGATAATCGTGAAGAAATAATTGTTTTTGAAAAGCGTTTCTGACCATGAAATCCACCTGGGTCATTTTCAAATGTCAAATTCCCGAATTTTTTTTCGGTTTTTCATTTATTTTCACCTGTTGTTTGCTGATCAATATTACTATGCGTCCGTAGGAATCATCTTAACCCTACACGTGATCCCTGGGTGGTGCTATAAGAGTAACAAACTTGGCAGCTGCACTGTCCCATCTAGACATCGCAGCACTCACTGGATTTTATTCATCATCTCCTTTCCCACTACTACTACCCCAGGGAAGAAGTGCCTATCTATATCCAGTGACATGTAGCCATAGGATAAACAAACCTGTTGTTTGCCTCTTTTTATGTGCAGCATGTATTTTTTATAGTGTTGAAAATGAGGTGGCCAATAAACCGAATCATTGACCACATCTGTATTAATAAGTAGTTTTAACACACCGCTATTTAAAATAAGGTATTCCCTTTTTTCTTTGAGCGCTAATATCCACAGTTTAAGATAGTCTTTTCAGACATCTTAAACATAATCCATCATACAAACTACCTCAGCACGCTACCTGACCTTTGAGCAAAGGTCAAACGCAAAGCATTGTATTTCTGGAAATCACTCTTTAATGAGCGCCAGCGTTTTGAGGGGAGATTGGAGGAAACAGAGTATGCTCCACTTAACACTGTATAAACGGAAAACTGACACAAAATGAAATGTAACGAAAATTTACTGTAGCGTTTTATAATTGACAAGTCGGTAAACAAAATGGAGCTCACGCGTGAAAATTTCCGTGCCATAATTTATCACAACTTTCGCCGAGGGTTATCTCAAAATGAATGTCTCAATGAGCTTGTTTCGATATATAATATTGAAGCGCCTAGCCAAACGACAATATATTGCTGGTATGCGGAGTTTCGACGGGGTCGTGTCTCTCTCAGTACCATACCTTCTACAGGTCGACCAAAAACAGCGGTGACACCTGAAAACGTCGCGGCTGTGAAAAAATAAATATATAAATAAATAAATATTATAGGACAATCTTACACAAATCGTCCTAGGCCCACGGTAAGCTCAATAAGGCTTGTGTTATGGGTACTGGACGACGATATATATAATAGATAAATATGGATAAATACTTAAATACATAGAAAACATCCATAACTCAGGAACAAATATCTGTGATAAATACACAAATAAATAAATAATAAATAATAGAAGACAGACATGTGACATATGACCAGATCCGGGCAACCAATGGCATTGGGATGACTGCAATCCAAACTATTTTGCATAGTGAGTTGGGTGTCAGAAAACTAGTTTCCCGATGGGTACCCCATAATTTGTCAGAAGAGCAAAATACGGCTCGTGTTGCTTGGTGCCGATCTACTCTGAAACGCTTCAACGAAGGGAAGTCAAAAGCCTCAGTCGTCTCAGGTGATGAATCATGGATTTATTCATATGAGCCTGAAAGAAAACATCAATCGGCAGTTTGGGTCTTTGAAGACGAGGTCAAGCCAACGAAAGTCGTGCGTTCCCGTAGCGTTTCCAAGAAAATGGTCGCCTCGTTCATTTCAAAAAAAGGGCATATCGCCACAATTCCCTTACAAGTACGAAGAACGGTTACCGCTGATTGGTACACTTCGGTTTGGTTACCTGAGATGATGGCCGAACTTCGCAGAGGCAACCCGACACGTCGCGTCATCTTACATCACGACAATGCGAGCTCTCACACCGCCCGTAAGACAAAGGATTTTTTGGACCAGGAAAACATTGAGTTGATGACCCATCCTCCGTATAGCCCTGATCTGAGTCCAAATGATTTTTTTACGTTCCCCGGAATTAAGGATTTATTGCGTGGTCAGCGGTTTGATGACCCAGAAGCCGCCGTGGAAGCATACAAGTCGGCCATTTTGGCAACATCTACTTCAGGCTGGAATTACTGCTTTAATGACTGGTTTAATAGAATGCAAAAATGCATTAATTGCGAGGGGGAATACTTTGAGAAACAATAAAACATAATTTAAGCATAATCCGCTCATAGCTTTTTTTTATTTCGGATAATTTCGGTGTAGTTAAACGTTTCTGTACTTAACATGATTTGAGCATTACGCCTTCTAAGTAAATACCTTTATTTCTTCATCAAATATGTATTCCACAATAAAAAAACTTTTACAATTACAGTACATACTAGATAGACGTGTACCAGAGTTGTCACATTTTAAATTTTAGAAAGGTAGAATCATGTTAGGTTAGCTACAATTACAACTAAAACTTTAAACTACAAAGTAAAATAATACAATTAAAATAAAACAATTAAGCCTTAATATGTTACAAATTAAAAGGCTATCAGGAAATTACGAACTCAGATAAATCTTTCGGTTTCGTCAACGTCTATCAAGGTTGAAATCGGGAGTGAACAAGTGGAACACACCTACTCAAGACGAGTTCAGCGGTTGTGACTTACGTTAATGACTCCGTGAGACTCTTCATTTTACACAAGTGTAGTATTTATGTACCGGCCAAGTACTGCCAAGTATTTGGCCAAGCATTAAAACGAGCCTCAACAAGCCTTAATGAGGGTTTCAGCGATCGAGTTTCTCACTAGATGGCAGCACGGTTCCGAGAGGTCTAGCTGTCATAATCCAACAATCATGTTTCATAATATTTTTTTAGATTGGTGGATTTTGACAGCTGCTGTCAAAAATACCTCTGGCGCCGGTGCTGCCATCTACTGAAACTCTTTGTGCTTAACTCTCATATTTTAACCTCACTAAGCTAAACAATACGCTAGTATAATGAGGAGTTGATGAGTCAAATCAGGTACTCTTTATAAAAGGTCAAAACAATTTGTTAAACGACGTTTTCAGTGACGTCACAGCCTAGAATACTTAATAACCGAGCAACCTTACATATTATTTTAAATAATATAATTGTTCAGTGTTCAATTGCTCATACTTACCTCGATTCTTTCAGTTGGATGTAGTAAAAAGACTTTTTTAATACTATTAAATATTGGACATCTGTGTGAAACACACCTAAGTCTCTAAATCATTTAGTGTAACCGCCCTTATATTTTAGATGCCCTCTGCGTTATGGCAACACTGCTTCCTTCTTTTCGCATTCCGTCATAGTCATACTACCCATAGACCAGTCATGGCAATAATAAAACCTAGATTGAACGGGATGGTCTTATTAAACTTTCAATAGGTATGACAGAGAAGGCGCTATTATCTTTGGTCCTAATCATAGTCTCACATTGTGATTATTGCTTAAGTACTTCCCAAAGGCCCTAAGTACAATATAAACGTTTGTTACACTCCACCGCTTTTTGAAGGGTATCAAAGAAACCAACTAAATTATGTAGGCTAGCTACAGTATGCTTTCAGCCGTCTTGAAATACGTTTCCAAATTAGTCGCGTTGCGTGTATTCTGTCCTTCTTGGGTGTACGCGTGTTTCAACTCTAGAGATACCTACTTGTATTTCCATCAAGCAAGCAATACATCGCTCTCATCTTTTAATATAAACTCTCCATAGTCTAACCTTTACAATACTCGAATAAAAATCCTCCCTTTTTTAAAGCAAAACAAAAAAACTTTTTATTAGTTTAACAAATTCTCCGGTAACATATTTTTCATCGACTGTATCAAATAAATCGGATATAGTTTTTCAAAACTTCACAATAAAACAAAAACGTGTTTAATGCATATGTGTCATGTCAATCATGATTTATGTAGGATATCCGAGAGTGTGAAGTATTGTTATATTATTTTGTAGTTTACGTTTTATAAAATAAATAACATAGTGCTACTATTAACAGTATAGCGTAAGTATGTACGTAAGGAAGTACAACTTTCGAAAGTATCATGATAATGTAACCCCCTTTTACAAAAAAAATATACAAACTATCAATGGCATTGTGTAATTTCTTATAGGAAAGCCGGAGGTAAGATTTAGATGCTCAACTCTTTGATAAGACAAACCGGCGGGAATCAAGTTATGAACTAAGAGCTGGCCACGTCAGATAGGACACAATAATAAGAGCAACGAAACATTGCTGGATCCGGGTATCTGACAGCTTTTAATGGGTGGAGGTCAGAGTAACAGACTAGCAAAATTTTTGAAATGCAAAATAGTACTACCAAAATAGGTACATACAAACTATGAAACTATGAATACATACAAACTATGAAACTATGAATACATATAAACTATGAAATAATGTATTATACGTCGTTTGGTACTATTTTGCCCTAACAGAATCTTTTGGCGTTGATAAAATCTAATTATTCATATAATTTCTCATTATATTGCATCAATCCCAGAACTCTAGGATTTGTATTCTTAAAGTGGTTTGCATTATTTGACCTTTACAGCTGCCAGATGTCCAGATCTAGAGATAATCATGGTATAGCTAACTGACTAGAGGGGTTTCGTTGCTCTCGTTATTGTGTCATATTTAACGTGGCTAGCTCTCCGTCTACTATGTAGTTTAATTATAGATATCACTATACTGTCAAATAGAGTATTCACTCCGTACAATACTAAATACGTATACGTTTTAAGCGAGCATTGCTAAAAGTTATTATTAATAAGATTACAGCTTAATATATACGTATTTCGATTTCAGTAGAATAGAATATAATATAGTTTATTTGTAGACACAGATAAAGAAGTAGAAAAAAAAGTGCCACGAAATGGCCTCATCCATGTCCTAAGTATGCTTAAAACTTAGTAAGAATAAGTTTAACTATACTCTCCCATACCACTTGTTATTTATTAAGTAGTTTTGCTATGTATAGGGTGAACAATCTATTACTTACTTATTGATCTATGATACTTTCAATAGTAATGTCATTACACACAGGTAATAATATACTGGTATTATTACCTGTGTGTAATAACATATTATTATTTTTTGAAAATTATTATATTTATTTATTTCTACAATAAGCACTTCCAGCTAATCCTTACGTGCTAATTGGTATTTTTACTAATTGGTATTTATAATACCAGTAACAGTATCTCATTTTACATAACCGTAGGAGAGAAAACAGGTCCCAATCTAATAACTTTGTAACTTACCCTAGAACTGCCTTCCGGCTCCATTAAAACGTCACCACAATACAATTCGTAAATTAATCAGGTACCTAGGATTTTATCCCTTAATAAATGAATTTAATGTCCGCCCCGGTATTACCATAATTAACAATTTGCCAAAGACAAACTTGCAGGAAACAATCCATCAATTCTCGTTTGGAATTCCGGGAATTTTAGGAACAAATTATGCGACAAACGCGGATGGAAGAGGGGTCCGACTGTTCTTGCACAGATTAAATAGATAGCTTCTAACAGATATGCCAGTGTCAAACAAAATTAAAAGAAAGAAAGACAAAACTTTTATTCGTGACGTAATACTTAAGCCTAATAAATGGTACACATGTACTTAATGAATAAAACTAAACGATACATTTGTCACGAAATGGTCCCGACTCAGCGTGGTACTAGCCTGGAGGGCCAGCGCTGGTCTTCCGTCGGGGCCACATGTATGTGAGGTCATGGAGATAATGCATTAAATTAAAGCAGCAAATAGTAATATTAAAACTAAAAAATTAAAACACGACAGTTATACAAGTAATGCGAAAACAAAACAAAATTAAAAAATCAAATAAAGTAACCAGAAAATTGCGCAATATAATTGAGTGTCAATATATTATTATGATTGTTTCTGAACGCGACCATTCATGTCATGATTCATTGACTAACAGTGACAGTGAACAGAACATTTAGACTTTTAGCGCTACTGAAAAAACAAATAAAATTAGATCTGAGATCAAACTATCTTGAAAACCACAACAACAGAGGGAGTAATTGATGTTATATAAGCATCAATTTGTATTATTTCAATTCGCCTCGATGATCTAGACAACTTACCTACTTAAGGTTAGCTGGATCCTTTATAGGGATGAGTTCGCCTTTGTACCTTAATGTCTGAAAAAAATATAGCCTTATGTGTATTTGTATTATTCACACACGTTATCATAAACTGCAGCGAAAAAAATGTAAACATGCGATAGATTATTTGTGTAAGTGGCGTACCTTCATTTCTTCGTACTGTTATGTAATCTGCTACTCCCAGGGCTTAGGAAAAGGAACGACGTGTAAGGGGAAAACTGATTATTCTCTTGAGTGACATTCGGTTGACTTAATTTTTTCAGCTGGCTGTGAACAAGTAGGTAAGTATTAAATATTTTCAAAAATAAACCTATGGTTTTTTTTTCTTAACTCTCGCCAGCTTAACGCCAGCGCGCGCGAGCGTGCAAGGTAAACCGGTTATATTTTAGACGTGATATTACGTGCTGGCGTTGAGGGCACGAATTTCCATGCGCGTGATTTGACGTCTTTGGCGGTCAAAAGGTTAACGTACTTTTTGGATCAAACGTCCAACGACGAAAGAAGTTTCACTTGCTGCATTTTAGTTATATTTCACATGACAACGCCGCACTTCTAAATTTAATGCCATCATCTTACTTCGCGTTGATTTTTGCAATGCGTCGCTGCGTCCCCTTCGTTTAACATATACCTACTACAGGAAAATACTATTAACACCTTCCGATAACAAAGCACGAAATGAACTACATCGACGTGTGTGTGTTAAGTTTTTTCGATATACAGAGGGACGTATTCTAACTTTAAAATACGTTTAGACACGATCGAACTTCACTACAAGTTCAAGGCATTAACTACGCAATATAGCTAACGCCGAAATGTCTTAATTACAAAACTCATTGTTTGATTGAAAATATTCCAATTAAACTCCAATACAATTCAAATATTGGCTGATTATTTGTTGTGTGGTGGAGTTATGTTGGAGATACCCTTACAACAACCCAACATACAAGGGTATGTTGGGTTGCACGGGCAACATACCCTTTTCGTAAATACTATTTCACCTAAGTGCAAGCTTCTAATTATAAATGTATACCTTTTACTCTAAGATTTGTGTAGTTTCAAATTTAAAACTTAAGCGTAGGAAAATGTTAATGTTGAAACTGGTAATTATTGCAATTGATCCAACGATACAGGCCTACCCTAGTGTAGTGGTCATAGGTAAAAAAATAGCTTGTGTTTTTAATGTATTGTTTATGTATTTTCAACCGACTTCAAGATTTGGAAGGAGAAGGTTATCAATTCGTCGGGATCTTTGTTTTTGCTTTTTTTTATGTATGTTCACCGATTATTCGTAGACGGCTGGACCGATTTGAAAAATTCTTTTTTTGTTTGATAGAGTATACTTTACAGTTGGTCCCATTGTAACCAGGTCAGGATCTGATGATGGGATCCTGGAGAAATCGAGGGAAATCTCCAACTATTATAGGCACACCTATAGTGATTTGAGTTTTTGTTACAGCTCGAGCATTTAATAATAATAAATAAATAAATAATAAATATTATAGGACAATCTTACACAAATCGACCTAGGCCCACAGTAAGTTCAATAAGGCTTGTGTTATGGGTACTAGACGACGGTATACTCGTATATAATAGATAAATATGGATAAATACTTAAATACATAGATAACATCCATAACTCAGGAACAAATATCTGTGATAAACACACAAACAAATGCCCAGGATTCGAACCCGGGACCTCCTGCTCCTGCTGCGGGCTAGAAGGCCGTTGATTTGCTTTGGGAAAGGTGGATGCTAAGTGAAGTCGGTTCTTTTTTGTTTAAAATTATAAATTTAGAATACATGCCAGACTGTGACTGCTATTCCCAAAGATTATGCAAACAGAGCGACACGACACTTGTCTCTGTCGCTGTGCATCACTGACAGCACTATGTAACTGTCGCTAGACGGACGCGGGAAACATGGCGTCGGCTATTTTTGCAAACCTCGTATATTCTTCAAACGGAGTAAAGATGATTTCAACCTTAGACATTGTTACGTAAGGTCAAAATTCTATTATAGTTTAGATGAAGTTAGAAGGTTAGGGATTTTAGCAGATGAGATAGGTCGGGTAGAAATGAAAATTGCAATATAAATGGTCTTGCACTATGCAACTTCTAAATATACCAACATTAACAGTGAAAAGTTTGAGTGGTTACATTGGTATTTAAGGTTGCATATATTATGTTATGTTATGGACTGCATGAGTGACGTCATGCAAGGGCCTCAGGAAAGAGAGGGCAAGGAAGACCCACTACTAGATGGCACGACGACATTACCAAAATCGCCGGTGCAAGTTGGATGCAAGAAGCCAAAGAGCGGGAAACGTGGATGGCTATGGAGGAGACCTTTACCTGTGGAAACAGCGTTCTTAAATAAAATAAAATTTAAATAGATTAGGTACTAAATAGTTAACATTGTAAAAATTTAAGAAATAAAAGGCTTTTTTTAATTATTATATGTTATATTATATATATAACGTAACACAACATAACATAAATACTATTTATTGCACGCCTCAAATTATAGACACAAAATAAACACAAGTCACAAACAAAAAAGCAGAGGCAAAACAATTGGCGTTCTTATCGCTAAAGAGCGATCTCTTCCAGACAACCTTTGGGAAGCGGAAACCTTTTTTTTATATAACTATGTAGTTAAATAGTATTAAATAGTATCTTATTCTTTATTCAGTTTGAGTCGCATTCATTAAAAAAAATTAAAAAAAGATCCTACATACATACAAACATTAGTAAAGTTATTACTAATGTTTGAAATAAAACAATAAAAATACTACGCAGTGTTAACCAAATATTCTGATTTTCAAATGAACATTGTAGCTCTAAAAACAGCGTTAACAATAAAAATAAAAACTAAACAAACATGCGTGCCAAAACATGTTGATAAAAGCAATAACGAATATTTTAAAATGTTATCTGAGTAACACTACGTGTTTGTCACTGCGGAAAATATGAGCGATTTTTCTACGGCACAGCTCGTTTTATGGTTACCAATTCTAGTTCTCGCGATATCTTATCTACTACCATGTTGTACAATAAACGACCTTACGTCACTTTGAATAGGACTGTCTATCCAATGTTATGGATAAGCTACGACGAACGAGTATGTACCTAGTTTTAAACAATTTATATTGCAGTCGGCTACATCGCATTCGTGCTGTTACATACTAACATTTCAACTATTGGATTTTAAAGCCAGTACAAATATTTTTCAGGATTCATTGTTTGGATTGGATGTGTTCATGCGACTTTAGACAGTAACAAAAAAAATTTGGGAAAACCTCCTCACTACACTCGATGTCAAGAAAAATGTGTGAGCTTGTATGAAAACTCGAAATGACACATCATTGATTATCAGGGCCCGGAATTAGGTGAGCTAAAATACCTAAAGTTCGCGAGAGGACATAATATAGAGTGGTTACAACCGGATGAAAATAATAGTTTATTTGGATTCCGGGTATTTGATATTCATCCGGGCACTGCAAGTAATAGTCGTAATGATGAAAAATGGTTACATTGCAGCCATAAAGTTAACATTATAATAATAAGATTACTAATTTAAAATATATGTCACATTTACAGATTTATTATTATAATGTTAACTTTATGGCTGCAATGTAACCATTTTTCATCATTACGACTATTACTTGCAGTGCCCGGATGAATATCGAATACCCGGAATCCGAATAAAATATTATTTTCATCCGGTTGTAACCACTCTATATTATGTCCTCTCGCGAACTTTAGGTATTTTAGCTCACTTAATTCCGGGCCCTGTTGATTATCTACGTGACACAGCGTCGAAGCTTTCTTATGTTTTCGTCTTAAGTGTAATAAGGTTATACTTCCGAGTGCTCGTCACTGTCTCAGTACATGCAATCTTTAAAACTAAAGTTATTCGCAATAAAGGTGACAGCAGCGTGTTAACTATTGGGCATTAGCGTATTTGACACTAGGATGTTTTCTTTATGCTGTATTAAAAAAATATTTACCATTTTGAAAACCCGCATCCTTAAATAAAAAGTAGTGAAATGATTATTATTGTAGTCGTACGAAAATAACTTAAAAGGATTCACTATTTGTACCAACATTTTCTATTTTGATATGAAAATTTCATGTAAATCAGAATTGAACTTATTGCGTTCGGAAAATTGAATATCTGGCCAATGGGCACTTGATTATATTCGGTAGAGATTTTTTACTTAAAAAATCGATGTTATTTTAAAATGTTGTAGCTGAAAATCATTGTAGTTTCGTTGGTAAAAATACTCTTTGTTTTCCAAATTACACAAAATTAATAAATAATTTTTAAATGCGAGGCTTATAAAATAATAGATTTTAAGAATCTTGAAGCAAATCAAATTATTTTGTTCAATATTTTTTGATTTGCAATTTTTTAAGTAGTTACACTACTACTATATTCAGCCGCGAAAGCTGAAGACGCCAGTTCAAATCTGGCCTCGGACACCGGAGGGTTTGGTCACTTTTTCTGAAGTATATGACATCTATTTTCAGTTTATATATAGTAGTGTACAGTCAAGTGTAAAAATATGGGTGTACTCAACTTACTCAAAAATATGTCCCAGTATCTTTATTCCGTTGTAATAAGTGCGTAGTACCATATTTATGAGACGATTTTTCGGTACGTATTTTTGCACTTGACTGTAACTACTTAAAAAATTGCAAATCAAAAAATATTGAACAAAATAATTTGATTTGCTTCAAGATTCATAGATGGCAGCACCATCTCTCTCGCTATACCAGAATCACGTAAGTGATTCGGATAGGAGGTGCAAGCACGTACTGCGCATGCCCTTAGAGTATGGTCAACGGCGCCTAGCCGTTTCAAATTCAGAGAGTGCATACCTATACATGAGAAAATTTGTCAAGTTCCGCCGTGACCGGGTGGTCTAGTGGTCAGGACGTCAGCCGCGAAAGCTGAAGACGCCAGTTCAAATCTGGCCTCGGACACCGGAGGGTTTGGTCACTTTTTCTGAAGTATATGAAATCTATTTTCAGTTTAAGAATAGATTTTGTGTATAAAATAACAATTTGCTGCTTTTAAATTTTCGATCAAAATTTTATTCACACTTTTCCTTACTTTTTTGTATTATATAAATACGAATGACCTGGTTGACTGACTGATTAACCAAAACACAGCCGCCGAAGTAATACGTAATAGTAAACTGATTAAACACATTACGAAAGTTTAAACTTAGTTCCTAGACCACAACCCTATTTTACCTACCAAAGATAATTAAACCAACATTATACGTACTAAACCTAGTTTCAAGGATTAGACTCGCTTTAAAACAATGCTTCCCTGAGACCTAACATCCTTTATGTAACAGTTACAAAGAGTAATGACCAGAGGAGTTAGCTTCGAGAAAATTCTTTTGTGGCATAGTTCTACCAATGTTATTTTGCGGTAGACTTAGGGTTTGCTTGCATAGAAAAGCCAGAAATATAACTTAGTTTGACGTAGTTTTAGATTTACTTGTGTGAAAAGTTAAGTTGGTTCTATAATAGATAAAGTAATGCATAGTCTTGTCTAAAGTAAATTCATTAATATAGCTTAAGGTTTTCAATAACTTATGTTCAGTAACTCATATTTTTTAACTCATTAAGCAAACAAACATGCAGCAAACATGTTTTTGTAATATTTTTTGCACTATCTTCAAAAATACACAAGAAGTGGCCCTGCAGTTTCACAGTTTCGTTACTTATCGGACCAAAATCTCGCATCATATTATATTATGTCACCGCTTTAGCCGGTATGGGACACATTGGACAACTGGTTAACTATTTAATCAACTAATGTGGCTCAGCTTCGGACGCCAAAACCTCGTTTTGGATTTCAGGGATCCAATGCAAGGAAATGGCCTTCTATATAGGTAAATGGCCGGTAAGTTCATATCACAGAACGATAGTTAATTAATTATATTTCTTGAAGAATAATTGGAATGATGAAACAGATTTGACTAAAAATATAACACAAAAACCTAACTTTTAGTAGCTTCTAACAAGACCGCTCTATTAACTGTAAATACTAGAATTATATTTTAGCCTATAGTTTCACGGAATATCCAAAGTTTCAAACTTATTAACGTCTTTACAATGCCAGTCCAACTTAATTACTTTTACTTTCCCCTTTATTAAACATTAAAAGAAGAACAAATTTAATAAAATTTAAATATCGTTTCTTATTTACTTACCAGGGAGCCTTGAAACGGTTCTGTCACCAACTTTAGTCCCAAGTATCGTAGCAGCAAAAAAATGTAAGAAACTAAACTATAACAAAGGGAAAGAAGTTTTTGAACGCAAAGACACAACTTTGCCGAACAAAACTTGTGTCCTTCTTTGTGACACATGGTCAGAATGCTGAAGTTTTTTCTTTGTAACTCGATATCGGTTTTAATAAGGGACAGAAATATCTAAAAAAGTTAACTGAAGTGCAGCAGTGAGATAGATAGATACGAGGAGAACATCAATTAATGATTTCAATAAAAATTGAAAAAGGTTAAACTCAAGTAGTTATGTTACAAATTGGTATGCAAGATCACGTATTAGTATCACATTTAGTCCGATATGTTTCAAAAAGCTTATTTAAGGGGCTGTATTCTAACTTTAAAACATGTTAAGAGCCAATGCAACTCCGAATCAGAATTTGCTTGAAAATTATTCCGATGCAACTCAAATACAACTCCAATATTGGTTGATTTTTGTGTGTTGGTTGTGTTGGAAGTAGATTGTATTTTTAACGTATTGTTAATGTACTTTAAAGTTAGAATACGGCAAAAGGTCAATGGGGCGCTCGCGCCCCAACACCATCATCGCAAATCGGTCGTAGTATTTACTGTGCCTGAAGATACAAACGTAAAATCCTTCGAAACATGTCGCGCTTTTTGTGACACATAAGCGAGTTTAACCGTTTTTAATTGTAATTAAAATGTTAGTTGATATGACTCTCCCTGCGCTGGTGGCCTGGCGGTAAGACATGAGACTTTCAATCCAAGATATAGATGTAGATGTAGTGTAGGGACGCCCGGCCGGATTCAGGCGGGCTGTCGATCGCTGCTCGCGTTCATTCAGCCCAGTTCCCTGGAGTTGGAGCTGCAGGTTACTGTTCCGGCTGCGTTCCCACACTAGTCTCCTCGAGTCTTCTTGTCTTCCTGCAGAACAGAAGGACATCCCTGAGATTGATACCCTTTAGTTCGCATTCTTCTAACTTATCTTTCCCGAATACGTTATATCGCGTTGCCGCGTACATAACGCATTCCGCTAGTAAATGCTTACTGGTTTCCTCCTGGCGGCAATGCGGACAGGAGGCATCCCTGCTTATGCCTATTACCTTGAGGTGTCTGTTAAGAGTGTTGTGTCCGGTGATGATACCGGTCAGCCCTCTCAGACTTTTCTTACCTAGTTTTAGAAGATACCTGGCTCTCCTGTGGTCTATACCTTCAATCATCATTTTGGACTGCCTGCAGCCAGTTTCTTCCTTCCACCTCTTATCTGCTTCTCTATCTTTTATCCTATTTATTACTCCTCCACTTTATTTATTTACTTTCAATCCAAAGGTCGCGGGTTCAAACCCCGGCTCGTACCACTGAGTTTTTCGGAACTTATGTACGAAATACCATTTGATATTTACCAGTCGCTTTTCGGTGAACGAAAACATCGTGAGGAATCTGGATCTAATCCCAACATGGCCTAGTTTCCCCTCTGGGTTGAATGGTCAGATAGAAGTCACTTTCGTGAAAACTGGGATTAGATTGCCGAGCAGACCCCAGGCTCAATAAAGCAAAAGGCTGGGACAAACGTTAGGAGGAAGAAGTAGGTATGACTCTCCCTAGTTTAAATTTCATTACTTGATAGTTTGGTTTTTGGTGAATGCGGCAGATAACAATCTCAAACCTAAGAATGCTGAAAACAGGACAAAGTGGAGAAGACTAAGCAGGAAAGCGGAAACTGGCACCAGGCTGAGAAAACGCTAAGCCAAAAAAAAAAGAATTTTATAGTTTTGTTAGTAAAAACTGGAGTTTCTTTTAGTCGATGTGAAGTTTCTATAATATGTTGTTGTTGTTGATCCTAGGGCACCCCGGAGGTGCATAGGGCCTCCACAAGATCCTTCCACGCCTTTCTATCTTGAGCAACCGTCTTGGCCTCCCTCCAGCTCAGTCCTATGACTCGCAGCTCGCTTTCTATGCTCCGGTGCTAAGTGTGTACGGGGCGTCCGCCGGCTCGCTTTCTCTTTCGCATCTTTAGGCAGCCACTCGAAAGCGATACTGGGTTGTTCGATGCTCCTCTTCGAAGGGTGTGTTCGATCCATCTCCAACATAATATAACATAAATAATCTTTATTGCACACCTCAAAATAAAGAAACACACTAAATACTACAAGTTTAAACATTAAAAGTAGAGGTAAAACCGTAAAAAATGTATAGGTAAGTATACACATATAACGGGTTGGCTTAAAGTAATGAGAATTTTCATATTGGAGAATCGAAAAATAAAGTCAATAGCTACAGGTTAATAAGTTGTATTTCCATAAACTAGAACATATTCAACATTACAAACAAACATTAAAATATAGGATAAGTCCCTCCATCTTCAAACTTTCGTAACTTGCTTCTGGCTGTTCCACTCACACCTTGGACATCATACAAATTGATTTTTTGAAATTTAATATACCAAAATTGTATTTGATTGGTAAATTGGCTTCCTACGCATCTTACCATTCTTTTGAAAATTGCCAAATAATCTCTGATTGTTCGACGTTTAGAGACGTCACACTAGATTAAGCAAACTCTAAGTATGCCAAAAATAGTCAAAATTGTTTAAAAAGCAATCCCATACATTATGTATCAAAAGATGCCAAACCCAGCAAAAGTCCCTAAAGCTCGACCAATCGAAGCTTCATGGGATATTTGTAGTAGGTTAGTATAAGGTTACGGGCAGGATGCCAGTTCTCCGAAACCATTAGAATTAAGGATAATATGGACAATTAAGAAATGTTGTCCAAGGTATGATGCGTATGGTCAGAAGCACGTTGCAAAAGATCGAAGATGGAGGGCCTTTTTATATATAGTAGTGATTGTTTGTAATGTCTAATATGTTCTAGTTCCTCGTAAAAAAATCCATTAACCTGTAGCTATTGACTTTATTTTTAAATTTTTCAATGTGAAATTTCTAATTACTTTAAGCCAACCCGTTATACTCAGTGAAGCCCTATATTATCTAAAGAATATATAAATATACGAACGCATTGACCCCATTACGAGTTTCAGTCAAAGTAAAATGGCGGACTCTTGTTTCGAAACTGAATATTTAGAAACTTGGGCTCAAAACAATTATCCTAAAAGCGTTCACTTGTCGAGTTTGAATTCAAAGCATCAACAGGGAAAAGCCGTAAAAATGTTTCGCAAATGCATTAAATTATTGAAATATTAAAAAAGGGCTATAATGTTTTGTAAAACAAAATGAATCTTACACAATTCTACCTAGTCCATAAACTAAATTATAAGGTACTAGGAATTTACATTATATACATATTTAAAAAATATAAAAATTAGGCAAAATAACCAAATTACGTTATCAATTCCAAACGCAATGGAACTTAAATGAAATCTGACGTTAAAATATCAAACGTTTTTATTAATAACGTAATTATTGCTAAGACAGAACTCAATATTATGTACCTATTATTATTACAAAAAAATAGACATAGATATAATAAATCTATTCGTTTGAATCGTTCTTTAAAAACAAAAGTTTCAAAAAATGTATGCTTTAAGTTTATTCAGCGCACAACATGATCGCCTTGTCACAATTATTTATTAAATTAAACAATTGTAACACTACTTTTATGTAAGTACCTAATATTGGGAATCAAGTATAAATTTAGACTTTTATCATTGATATATTATTGTACCAAGCTTTTCTCACGGTCCAAGACCATCAGGTTCCAAGGCAGTAAGAACGGTTTTTTGAATGAAATCAATTAATAGGTTGTTATTAAATCAAATACAAACATTGAAAACATTGAAAAAATAATCAACCCAACAGGACTTGAACCTGTATCGATACGCCTTGCCGGGGCTCGATCGCTTTACCAATTAAGCTTATAGGTCAAGTTACTGAGTTGTCGAAATTTTCAATGCCTTTAATCATCTTTCAGCCATCAAACGAATTTTCCAAATCGGTCCAGCTGTCTTCGAATAATTGGTGAACATATATTTTTGTTTTGCAAAAAACAATGAAGAGACGAATTGAGAATCGCCCTCCTTCTAAATATTGAAGTAGGCTGAAAATGTTAATATCTCTTTAACAAAACAACTTTGACAATGATTTTATGGTGCTAAAAAAAGCCTACTGATGTACCCTGTTCATAGTTATCTATATATATAAATGCCTTTCCCAAGTAACACAGGAAGCATTATAACATATGAATAGTTAATTTATTTCGAACTTAAGGACCGTATAAACTCTTATATACGTTCACCGAGCAACTTGTCGCATTATATGATGCTTTGAGCTGTATAACGGTTGTATAATGGCATATCTAAATGCTTTTGTAAAGCCTTTAGCTTTAGTGCAGCAAATAACAACGCAACTGTACAGCTTTCGACTGTTTAAAAGCACTTAAGTGCTTTAGGTTCTACAATAGCATTATATAATGCTTTAAGATGTATAACGGTTGTATAATGGCATGTATAAAGGCTTTTTTAAGGCCTTTAGTTTTAGTGCAGCGAACCAAAATGCAACTGTACAGCTGAATGCTGTACAGTTGCGTTTTGGTTTGCTACGCTAATGCTTCGGTGTGGTTTAGTGCCTTAGGTTCTACAATAGCATAAATAAATGCTTAATGCTGTTTATGAGCATGAATATTAGCCATTATAATGCCACGTAAATCCGGTATACAGCTTTCAGCTGTTTTTATTGCTTTAGGTTCTACAATAGCATTTTATGATGCTTTACGCTGTATAACGGTTGTATAATGGCATATGTAAATGCTTTTGTTTAGCCATTAGTTTTAGTGCAGCGAACAACATGCAACTGTACAGCTGAATGCTGTACAGTTGCGTTTTGGTTTGCTACAGTAATGCTTCGGTTTGGTGTAGTGCCTTAGGTTCTACAATAGCATAAATAAATGCTTAATGCTGTTTAAGAGCATGAATATTAGCCAGTATAATGCCACGTAAATTCGCTATACAGCTTTTAGCTATTTTTAATGCCTTAGGGTGTACAATAGCATTTATAAGTAGATAATACGTTCCTAATGCAGTACAATAGCAATAATATAAACCATTATAAAGCCAAGTAATTCACTATAAGGGGCTGTTCATAAATTACGTCATTTCAAATGGGGGGGTGGTCTGGACATCGGATGATGGTAGCACGACGTAGGAGGGGGGGGGGGGCGGTCATTCCGAAGATCACATCATCAATGTGTAAAAAAAAGGAATGAAAGTCGTGCTTCTATAAACTTTTAATGCTATAAAATATTATCTACTAAATAGTTTTTTATTTTACAATTAAGCTTAAAACGCATTTTTTTTATGACGTCACTCTATTTGGCAGGGGGAGGGTTGGATGATTTCAGGGGGGGGGTAAAAATCATAAAAAAATTATGACGTAATTTATGAACAGCCCCTATACAGCTTTTAGCGGTTTTAGTGCCTTAGGTTCTACAATAGCATAAATAAATTCTTAATGTTGTTTAATAGCATAATTATTCTCGTGTAATGCTGTAGGCTGTAGCATGACGCTACGTATCGTACGACATCTGTCGACTTTCTTTAGAACTTCTGAACTTCTGTGTCTAAGGGAGGTCTGAGGCTAGATCACGGTTGATATATAAAAAGCGTACATTGTTATTCACGGCATTACAGTTAGATGGCGCTTATATCAGTCCGCATTTTGTAATACGTCTGGCAGTTATAAAATTTAGATAATACTCGCGCTAATTTTGAATGTGAATTTTTGAAGTATTCCAGATTGTCAAAAAGAAAAAAGTTGATTTTTGATTGAGTGTGTCAGAGCGACGGGAGATTTTTAAAGAAAAACAGATATTCTGGTTTTGTCTGAGAGTTTTGCTGTAATTTGCTTAGTTGCATCGAGTTGAAGTGCGATCTATTTCTGTAGATCTTTGCGCTCAAACATTATATAGCAAGTGCTAATACATTATTAAATACAAATTTTTAAAAACCAAATACGTCGCCGGACAAAAAGGCAACCAGAGGGACCGCCTGAGCCGGAAGGATTCCGGAAGGCACTTGTAGGTGCCGGACCGGCGAGACGGTCTGCAACTGCCGCGTTTTCCGCGGGTTTCTTCACCATTCATCGGAGAATTAGAGTCCGCATCCAGCGGGCTCTCCAAGTGAGAAAAGGAGTTCAGCGAGCTATTGGGTCCGCCTAAATCAAAGCGGACACTTGCCCACGAACTCTTTTTAATTTAAAACAACAGCTTTAGCCATCCTGCTTTCGAGAATATCAAATTATTTAAATTTTTTTTAAAAACGTTATAAATCCGATTCCTTTTCTTTGTATCCAGTATTTTTGTGCCATAATAGTTTTTTTTGTTGTTTTGCTAAATTTCCCCAAATTCCAATTGCCTCGTTTGACGGGCATATAAAGACCTGGCTCTTTAATTTAGGCTACGTTCAGCCAGCGAATCATCTGTCACCATCCATATCACCCGCCTCATTAACCCATTATTTTCCTGCAGCCAAATTATTACCAGCCGAGTCTTTATTTTTACTTACCAGTTTTGCTAACTATTGAGTGTGTGTGAAATATAGGTACAGTTGTCTTCAGTTTTAAGTGAAGTGCTAATATTAAATATTTTTATTATTGTAATTTAATTACATTCTGATTGTTGAATGTAAATGTGAAATAGGTACAGTTGTCTTCATTTTTAAGTGAAGTGCTAATTTTAAATATTTTTATTATTGTAATTTTCTCAAACATGCTCGGAAATGTTCCTGTTACGTTAGTAATTAGAGACCAGTAGGGACTCTATTCCAAGGCCGGTTCAGCGCGACGTACGTAAAGGATTTTCATACAACATTAAATCACTCAGCCAGTAACTGAAGCACTAAACAAGTAATTTTATTTCCTTACATGTTTGAGAAAAGCACTATACATGCTTCGACCGTAATCAGCTTACCTGGCTTCGTATTGTAGCCGCTACTAAATACTCAGCCAGGAAAGCTTACTTACTGGTCTCTGCAGTAATGTACTATTAATTGCATTCTGACCACTAGGGAAGTTATTGAATGTGAAATATCCTTATAAAGATGCCGTTATTGTGATTTTTACGTGAAATGCTAAATTTTAAATAATTGACTATTTTTGCTAATCTTAAATATTTTTACTTTGTCTTCAAAATTAAACGTGTTAATGCAATTATAGAAGTGTTTTACTGCAAGGCATAAATAAGGCATTTTTTAAGGGTCACTGAGCTGCTATTGGACTAAGAGCTAGCCACGTCAGATTATGACACAATAATGAGATCAACAAAACCCGTCTGGTTAGATTGCTATACTATTCTTGTTGCTAGATCCTGGCATCCGGCAGCTTTTAATGGGTGGAGGTCACAGTGACAGACTAGCAAAATGTTTTAATTGGAAAATAGTAATACCAAACTAGGTAAAAATTGCCGAAGTTGTCTCAGTTATAAAGGACAGGGCCTATATTTTAAGGGGCTCCCTGACGCCAACGACCTTAGATCTGATTCCCTTATTTTTCTAATGATTTATATAGCTTATCATATTATCAGTAACGGCTTTAAACAATGTAGTATCCTATATTTACTTCAATATTCATTGTCTTCGAGATATTTGACATCAAAGTCGAACCGGTTTAGGATAAAAAAGTGGTTTTATGGTCATAAATTTTGTTTTAATTAGTTAAAAATTAAAATCTCTCTACAGTTTTTAGAGACATCAATGAGGAACCCTAATATGTAGATTACGTATATGTAAGATTCTTTACACCATTCGAATATCGATAAAAGTGTTTTTTTAGACCATATTTTAAAAATATCATTAAAAAATAATGGCTCATTTATTTCAAGATCCGGCTCTACAGAATGGAGATAAAAGATTCAAAAACCGATAGTCGTTTGCCGTGATAATTCTATCTATAGTGAATATGTTGGAATATCGACTCAAATCTGGTCAAAAATCGATAAAAAAAAATCTTAGACCAAAAATATTGTGTATTATTTCCATACATCGGGGTTTTCGGTGCGGGAATGTTTGACATTAGCCAAAGAGTAGGCATTAACTTAAAAAACAGAATGTACTCTGGCACGTTTCTACCTAATGAATAATTGATCGAAAAAATCATAGGTATATACAATTTATATGTAATAGCTGACTATTATGTATGTAGGAGTCTAATTTGCATTTTCTTATTTTGATTGTAACATTCCTTAATACTAGTTAATATTGAACGCGACATTTAGCGTGCGACAGGGAGAGCGAGTGTGTGGGGGAGAAAAGGGGAGAAGGGATATGGCGGATGGTGGATTGTAACGGTGTTAAGAAAAAATAAAACTTAAAAAAGTGATTTAAGTGAAAGCGGCTTTTATTTTGGACTCCATCCTACAAATCTCGTCCGGGATATGCTCGAATGAAGTGGAAATAAGGTGAAAATACGACGACGACGACGATTAACGAAGAAGACGACATAACCTCAAAGACGCGTGCGGTGTGGCCCGGCACGAGCGGCGGCGGCGCCGATAACGAAGCCCACACCTATAAGAAGACGATCACGATAAGGATTCAAGATGAACGATGAGACAACTAAACCCATGAGCGCATTCTTCATGACCGAAGCCGTTCCAAAATTCAGCGGCGAGGACCTCACCTACAGTTCGACAAAATGGACACAAGACATCGAGGACAATGCAGAGATATTTAGCTGGACTGCACAACAGAAGTTGATTATTGCACGAAAATCTCTGACGGGTACGGCGGAGCTGTGGTTGAAAACCGAAAAAGCCTTTAAATCATACGATGATCTTAAAGCGGCACTAGTGAAAGAGTTTCCGGATAGCATCAATTCAAAAGAAATGCACGAAACCATGAGTACGCGGAGAAAGAAACCCGGCGAAACCTGTTATCAGTATATGTTAACAATGAAAGAACTTGGAAAAAGGGCTAAGTTTCCTGACTATGTGTCCATACAGTACATCATTGACGGTATTCCAGACAGTCAAGTAAATAAAATGTGTTTATACGGAGTGACTACGTATACGGCTTTAAAAGACAAGCTGGCTATTTATGAGGCCATAAAACTAAAGATGAAACCTCGTCAAGAGTCTCGGAGTGAAGGTACTCGCACTGAAAATACAAAAAATAATAATCATCAGAGATGCTTCAGGTGCGGTGACCTTGGACATTTGGCTAGTGGGTGTTCGAGCGGCATTAAGTGCTTCCGGTTTAATTCCTATGGACATATTGGTGTTAATTGCAAAGCCAGCATCAACGGAAGTAAAGATGGCGGCCTAGCGACAGCATCGACTCCGCGCAATGTTGGCAATACAAGCGGAAACAACGCGCGCGATCGACGATCGATGTTTCCGGAACCGAGTTCACCGAGGGCGCTGCTGTACGGGTGAACGAATGTCACTGCGGCGCGGAACAAAATGCTCAATGGAATGAAACGTCACAGGTCAGTTCAATCATTCTATTTGACACTGACGTTTCTGACAGTGACAGTTACAAGTTGGAGAGACCCAATGTTTTCCATGTGAATGACGACGGTTCGCTTAATAAATCCACGAAGATGATTAAGATTGCGGAAATTGAAGTAAAGTGTTTAGTGGATACGGGCAGTGACCTTAACTTGGTTTCGTTTGATTTGCTTACAGACTTGAACAATTTGAACGTGAACATTCAGTGTTGTGAACGGGAGGAGACGACGTTGACGGGATTAGGTGGTAAGGTGCATGCAATCGGTAAGTTTACTTACAATTTAGTAATGAATGGTCATCGTTATGATTTTATCTTTTTTGTTGTACCTGCGGGTACCATGCCTTATGCAGTTATTTTGGGTCAGCCTTTTATTGCCAACACAGTGATTATAATTGATGGAGGTGCAATTGCCGTGAGGCCACGGACAGGTGATATCATAGACTGGTGGTGCTTCTTTTCGACTAACAATTCTGAGAGTCCTTTGGTCCAGGGCATCTTACCAACCAACTAAAATAAAAGATGCCCCTATTAAACTGAGAATAGTGTTAAAAGATGACATCCCAGTTGTGCAACGACCACGGCGATTAGCTCTTAAAGAAGAAGAAACAGTGAGATCACAAATTAAAGAATGGTTAGAGAAAGGTATTATACGACCTAGTTATTCGGAGTACGCTAGTCCTCTGGTGTTGGTGAAGAAAAAAGATGGAACCACCAGAGTTTGTGTGGATTACAGAAAAATCAATCAAAAGATGATTAAAGATGAATATCCACTTCCAGTGATTGACGACCACATCGACAAACTGAGTAAAGCCAGGGTCTTTATTACGCTAGACCTCAAAAATGGATTTTTCCATTTACCAATTGAAGAGGACTCAATAAAATATACATCTTTCGTGACGAGTAACCCGGAGGGCCAATACGAGTTCCTCCGAGCCCCTTTCGGCTTGTCGGTATGCCCGAAATACTTTATGAGATACATTAACATCATCTTTAGAGACTTCATCATGGAGGGAATAGTACTGATATTTATAGATGACCTGATTGTCTTGGCTGAGGATGAAGTACAAGGATGGGAGCGTCTGAAAAGAGTGTTAAAGGTGGCAGAAGAGTATGGTTTAGAAATAAACTGGAAAAAAACTCAGTTGATGCAACAAACAGTAGAGTATTTAGGCCACATTATAACAAATGGGACAGTGAAACCTTCAAAAGAAAAGACTCGTGCAGTACATGAATTCCCAGAGCCCACCAGCGTGAAAGAAGTGCATAGCTTCATAGGACTCACTTCATACTTTAGGAAGTTCATTCCGGACTATGCTATAGTAGCAAGGCCATTGACTGAGATTATAAGAGTGGGCGAATTTACATTTGGAGTGGAACAGAAGCGTTCGTTTGAGAAATTGAAGGCAATACTATGCAGTGACCCAGGGTTGAAAATATTTGACATCCAGTTGGAGACGGAGCTGCACACAGATGCATCAAAGTTTGGATATGCAGCGATTTTACTACAAAAGGATCCTATAGATGGGCAATTCCATCCAGTCCACTATATGAGTAGAAAAACCACCGAAGCACAAAAAAAGTGCAGTAGTTATGAGTTAGAAGTCCTCGCAGTGGTAGAGGGTGTAAGAAAATTCAGAAAATATCTAATAGGAATACCATTCAAGATAGTTACCGACTGTGAAGCTTTCCAGAAGACACTATCTAAGAAAGAAGTGTGTGCCAAAGTTGCCAGGTGGATCATGTTCTTGCAAGACTTTGATTTCACTATAGTACACCGGTCTGGGGAAAAAATGCCGCATGTAGACTCATTAAGCAGAAACATTTGTTTTGTTAATTCAGCATTACATGCCCGCATACAGAAAGCACAAGAAGAAGATGACCATTTAAAAACCATCAGAGAATTATTGAAGGAAAGGTCGTATGAAGATTATTTTGTGGAAAATGGGGTGATTTATAAGGGTATAGAAAAAAAACTGGTGATACCGGAAATCATGGATGTGGAAATAATCAGAAGAACTCATGGAGTAGGACACTTTGGAAAAAAGAAGATCATGAGTATTTTAGAAAAGGATTATTACATAAGTAAGCTGGATAATAAAATTGATAAAGTGGTATCCACGTGCGTACCCTGCATATTGGCCAGCCGTAAGTCAGGGAAGAAAGAGGGGCTTCTCAACCCTATAGATAAAGGAGAGACGCCTTTAAGTACCTTATATTGTGATCATCTGGGTCCCCTGGACGCTACAAAAAAAATGTACAATTATATTTTCACGGTTATTGATGCCTTCACAAAATTTGTTTGGATATACCCAGTTAAAGCATTATCAAGTAAGGAAACAATCGACAAGCTAAAACTGCACCAGAAGGACTATGGAAACCCTTGTCGGATAGTGACCGATAGAGGTACTGCCTTTACCGGAAAGGAATTCACCGAATACTGTGAAGAAGAGGGAATCAAGCATGTCAAAGTAACAACAGGAGTACCTCGGGGAAACGGTCAAGTGGAACGGATTCACCGGGTCATCATATCGGTTTTGGCAAAGATGTGCATTGAAGAGCCTGGTCATTGGTACAAATATGTCAGTAAGGTACAGCGGGCAATCAATAGCACACATCAGAGATCCATTAACACTTCACCCTTCGAGTTGCTGATTGGCACAACACTAAAACTCAAAGAAGAGCTCAAACTGGTGGAACTACTGGAAGAAGAAAGTAGAAATGAGTTCATAGAAAATAGAGAAGAGCTCAGGCAGCAAGCTAAGGCACATCTACTAAAGATTCAGGAAGAGAACCGCAAGACCTACAATAAGAACAGAACAGCAGGGCAGCCCTACAAAGAGGGTGACCTGGTAGCCATTCAACGAACACAATTTGGGAATGCTTTAAAATTGAAGCAAAAGTTCTTCGGCCCATACAGAATTATAAAAGAATTGGGAAGAGACAGGTATGAAGTGATAAAAGTGGATAACAGCTCAGAGGGACCAAAGAAGACCACAACCGCTGTGGATCATATGAAATCGTGGGCTTAGTGCAGCAGTACCAGTCAATATAAGTGTTGGCAGTAAAGGGTGTGACTGAATTAACTGTACAGTTATATTTCTGTTTGATTTTCTTTTTTTCATAAGGTGATCAAGTACCATTGTATGCATCTTTCTTGGAGTATAATCATAATATAGCAAGTAGGTAAAAAGTTGTAAAAATAAAGTATAATAAAAACAATAAAAAAAAACATTACCTGTTAGTATTAAGAAGTGATCTGTTACCAATAAAAAAAAAACAAGCCTGCATTTGTTAAATATTTTTCTTAGATTTTCTTTTGTATGAGAATTGTAATCCTATTCAAAGCAGTAGTAATATTAGAGTATAGCGGTGGTGGTAGATTGGGAAAAAAAATGTGATGTTTTCTGAGACTGTTTCTGATACTCATTATATTTAAGTCACAACTGTTTGTTATAGAATATAGTGGTTAATTTAATAAGCCTTGGCTCAGGCTGTGGGCAGCCTGAATTACAGGACGGCCGATTGTAGGAGTCTAATTTGCATTTTCTTATTTTGATTGTAACATTCCTTAATACTAGTTAATATTGAACGCGACATTTAGCGTGCGACAGGGAGAGCGAGTGTGTGGGGGAGAAAAGGGGAGAAGGGATATGGCGGATGGTGGATTGTAACGGTGTTAAGAAAAAATAAAACTTAAAAAAGTGATTTAAGTGAAAGCGGCTTTTATTTTGTACTCCATCCTACATGTATATATATATATATTGTAGGTACATATACCTATGATTTTTTCAAGTATTTTTTTATTAATTCATGTAATGACTGATCATTGTCAACCTCTTCAGTTAATCAAATAGTTCATAAATATCGGACGTCAAGATTAATATTTGACACTTATTATACCGTGTCTTTTTCTTAGGTAGATCTAGTTAATGAATTTCGGATATGCAATTGCATTTTTAAAATACTAAGTATATAATTGTCAATACAAACATGCCTCTAAGAAAAAAAGCTCGTATCATAGTGTGTAAGCTATTCACAGAGAGGTAGTTATTCATTAGGCATAATATGATATTTTCTCAGACTAACTCTCAACCTATCTGTTTATCTCTACTCTTTCTCAAATCGTTCCCGCACCGAAAACCCCGATGTATGATTATTACGGAAACAAAAACAGTAGGCGACAAACTATGACCTATATTTTATTATACATCGTTTGGCACTACTTTCTCCCAACATAAACTTTTGTATAATTTCTCTTCATATTGCATAAAACCCAGATCTCTAGGATTTATTTTCTTGAAATGGTTTGCATTCTTTGACCTCCACCACTTTAAAGCTGCCAGATGTCCAGATCTAGAAATAAGCATAGTATACCAAACTGACTAGAGGGGTTTGTTTGCTCTCATTATTGTGTCATATCCGACGTGGCTAGCTCTCCGTCTATATAGACCAACGCCATTTAGTAAATAATTTATAACCTAAAAATAAAATCATGCGAACCTATTTATACAAGGAAAATACCTATATAATAATGAAATTACTTAATTTAAGACTGCTCAACCAACACTATTATGTTAATAATGCAAAACTCGTTCTAGTTATACGAGGATTACACAATTGTTTTGTTTATTTGACGCATATCTTTTTATAATATTTTATAGCAAAACCACAATAAATCAAAGGCGCGTGAAAATTTTCAATGAAACTTATATACACATTTACAGTAAACTACATTGCGCAGTAATATTTGAAGGATATAATAACGTATAAGAGTCAAAAACTTAACTTATAAGTTTTGTTAGGATGCAAACAAATATGACGTGTCACTCATTCAGTTTTTTGTATCGTCTTCGTCCATTTTATATTGCGAGACAAAGTAGTTAAATCACAACGTTCATTGTATTATAACATTTGTTGCGTCGGTGTTAGAGACGTTTTTGCATTGACGTAAGGTTTATTTTGCTACACTCTTATGCTAGTATAATGCTTTTGTATTGCGATTGGCAAGTTAATCGAGAGTACTTATGCTTCTTTACTGCGATTAGCAAGTTTTTTGGCCGTATTAATGCTTCTTTAATGCAGTTGGCAACTTAATAGAGCGTACTAATGATTCTTTAATGCGATTGGCACTTTCCATGACAACGATAATGCTAATAGCGCCTGTAATGCTATTAAATGACCTGTATAGGATCTCAAGCTGGGTAATTCGTGCCCATTTAAGACCTATATCAGCACTATAAACGTTTATAATGCTACTATAAAACGAACTGAAAATGCTAAAAGCATACAGATATGCTGTAAGACGGCCGTTATACTGCTTTGATGTGTTACTTGGGTTGTCCTGACTGACTGCCCAAGTAACACATCAAAGCAGTATAACGGCCGTCTTACAGCATATCTGTATGCTTTTAGCATTTTGAGTTCGTTTTATAGTAGCATTATAAACGTTTATAGTGCTGATATAGGTCTTAAATGGGCACAAATTACCCAGCTTGAGATCCTATACAGATCATTTAATAGCATTGCAGGCGCATTATGTCTGCGCTATTAGCATTATCGTTGTCATGGAAAGTGCCAATCGCCTCAAAGAAGCATTAGTACGCTCTATTAAGTTGCCGACTGCATTAAAGAAGCCTTAATACGGCCAAAAAACTTGCTAATCGCAGTAAAGAAGCATAAGTACTCTCGATTAACTTGCCGATCGCAATACAAACGCATTATACTAGCATAAGAGTGTAGTAAAATAAACCTTACGTCAATGCAAAAACGTCTCTAATACCGACGGAACAAATGTTATAATACAATGAACGTTGTGATTTAACTACTTTGTCTCGCAATATAAAATGGACGAAGACGGTACAAAAAACTGAATGAGTGACACGTCATATTTGTTTGCATCCTAACAAAATTTATAAAAGTTTTTGAAACTTTTACGTTATTATATCCTTCAAATATTACTGCGCAATGTAGTTTACTGTAAATGTGTATATATGTTTCATTGAAAATTTTCACGCGCCTTTGATTTATTGTGGTTTTGCTATAAAATATTATAAAAAGATATGCGTCAAATAAGCAAAACAATTGTGTAATCCTCGTATAGAACGAGTTTTGCATTATTAACATAATAGTGTTGGTTGAGCAGTCTTAAATTAAGTAATTTCTTTATTATATAGGTATTTTCCTTGTATAAATAGGTCCGCATGATTTTATTTTTAGGTTATTAATTATTTACAAAATGGCGTTGGTCTATATAGACGGAGAGCTAGCCACGTCCACGTCGGATATGACAATAATGAGAGCAACCAAACCCCTCTAGTCAGTTTGGTATATTATGCTTATTTCTAGATCTGGACATCTGGCAGCTTTAAAGTAGTGGAGGTCAAAGAATGCAAACCATTTCAAGAAAATAAATCCTAGAGATCTGGGTTTGATGCAATATTATGAGAAACTATACAAATACTATACAATATTAAGAGAAATTATACAAAAATTTATGTTGGGAGAAAGTAGTGCCAAACGATGTATAATAAAATATAGTTCATAGTTTTCGCCTACTGTTTTTGTTTCCGTAATAATCATATATCGGGGTTTTCGGTGCGGGAACGATTTGAGAAAGAGTAGAGATAAACAGATAGGTTGAGAGTTAGTCTGAGAAAATATCATATTATGCTTAATGAATAACTACCTCTCTGTGAATAGCTTACACACTATGATACGAGCTTTTTTTCTTAGAGGCATGTTTGTATTGACTATTATATACTTAGTATTTTAAAAATGCAATTGCATATCCGAAATTTATTAACTAGATCTACCTAAGACAAAGACACGGTATAGTAAGTGTCAAATATTAATCTTGACGTCCGATATTTATGAACTATTTGATTAACTGAAGAGGTTGACAATGATCAGTCACTACATGAATTAAAAAAAAAATACTTGAAAAAATCATAGGTATATGTACCTACAATATATATACATAATAGTCAGCTATTATATATAAATTATATATACCTATGATTTTTTCGATCAATTATTCTTTAGGTAGAAACGTGCTAGAGTACATTCTGTTTTTTAAGTTAATGCCTACTCTTTGGCTAATGTCAAACATTCCCGCACCGAAAACCCCGATGTATGGTAATAATACACAAAATTTTTTGGTCCAACGTTTTTTTTTATCGATTATTGACCAGTTTTGAGTCGATATTCCAACATATTAACTATAGATAGAATTATAAGGCAAACGACTATCGGTTTTTGAATCTTTTATCTCCATTCTGTAGAGCCGGATCTTGAAATAAATGAGCCGTTATTTTTTTATGATATTTTTAAAATATGGTCTAAAAAACACTTTTATCGATATTCGAATGGTGTAAAGAATCTTACATATACGTAATCTACATATTAGGGTTCCTCTTTGATGTCTCTAAAAACTGTAGAGAGATTTTAATTTTTAACTAATTAAAACAAAATTTATGACCATAAAACCACTTTTTTAGGCTAAACCGGTTCGACTTTGATGTCAAATATCTCGTGGACAATGAATATTGAAGTAAATATAGGATACTATAGTGTTTAAAGCCGTTACTGATAATATGATAAGCTATATAAATAATTAGAAAACTAAGGGAATCAGATCCAAGGTCGTTGGCGCCAGGGAGCCCCTTAAAATATAGGCCCTGTCCTTTATAACTGAGACAACTTCGGCAATTTTTACCTAATTTGGTATTACTATTTTCCAATTAAAACATTTTGCTAGTCTGTCGCTGTGACCTCCACCCATTAAAAGCTGCCAGATGCCAGGATCTAGCAATAAGAATAGTATAGCAATCTAACCAGACGGGTTTTGTTGCTCTCATTATTTTGTCATATCTGACGTGGCTAGCTCTTAGTCCAATAGCAGCTCAGTGACCCTTAAAAAATGCCTTATTTATGCCTACAGCATTACACGTGAATAATTATGCTATTAAACAACATTAAGCATTTATTTATGCTATTGTAGAACCTAAGGCACTAAAACCGCTAAAAGCTGTGTAGGGGCTGTTCATAAATTACGTCATCAATTATTTGATAGTAAAGCTGCCAAATAGAGTGACGTCATTAAAAAAATGCGTTTTAAGCTTAATTGTAAAATAAAAAACTATTTAGTAGATAATATTTTATAGCATTAAAAGTTTATAGAAACACGACTTTCATTCCTTTTTTTACACATTGATGATGTGATCTTCGGAATGACCGCCCCCCCCCCCTTCCTAAGTCATGCTACCATCATCCGATGTCCAGACCCCCCCCCATTTTAAATGACGTAATTTATGAACAGCCCCTTATAGTGAATTACTTGGCTTTATAATGGTTTACATTATTGCTATTATACTGCATTAGGAACGTATTGCCTACTTACAAATGCTATTGTACACCCTAAGGCATTAAAAATAGCTGAAAGCTGTATAGTGAATTTACGTGGCATTATAATGGCTAATATTCATGCTTTTAAACAGTATTAAGCATTTATTTATGCTATTGTAGAACCTAAGGCACTACACCAAACCGAAGCATTACTGTAGCAAACCAAAACGCAACTGTACAGCATTCAGCTGTACAGTTGCATGTTGTTCGCTGCACTAAAACTAATGGCTAAACAAAAGCATTTACATATGCCATTATACAACCGTTATACAGCGTAAAGCATCATAAAATGCTATTGTAGAACCTAAAGCACTAAAAACAGCTGAAAGCTGTATACCGGATTTACGTGGCATTATAATGGCTAATATTCATGCTCATAAACAGCATTAAGCATTTATTTATGCTATTGTAGAACCTAAGGCACTAAACCACACCGAAGCATTAGTGTAGCAAACCAAAACGCAACTGTACAGCATTCAGTTGCATTTTGGTTCGCTGTACTAAAACTAAAGGCTTTAAAAAAGCATTTATACATGCCATTATACAACCGTTATACAGCTTAAAGCATTATATAATGCTAATGTAGAACCTTAAGCACTTAAGTGCTTTTAAACAGTCGAAAGCTGTACAGTTGCGTTGTGGTTTGCTGCACTAAAGCTAAAGGCTTTACAAAAGCATTTAGATATGCCATTATACAACCGTTATACAGCTCAAAGCATCATATAATGCGACAAGTTGCTCGGTGAACGTATATAAGAGTTTATACGGTCCTTAAGTTCGAAATAAGTTAACTATTCATATGTTATAATGCTTCCTGTGTTACTTGGGTGACTGACTGACTGACTGATCCACGCAGAGCCGAAACTACAGAAGCTAGAAAGTTGAAAATTTCAGGTCTGGTTACATTTATAACGTGTACAAGTAATGAGAAGCTATTTTGAAAAATTCAACCCCTAAGGGGGTAAAAAGGGGGTTGAAAATTTGTATGGATGGGGCTTAAATATTAAGGTTAGAGATTTGAAACTTCGTCCATTTACTGATAATTAAAATATAATAATAGTGATTTCAGCGTTTTTCAAAATTCAACCTCTAACGGGGTTAAAAAAGGGTTGACAGTTTGAATGGAGATTAATTTTTTTTGTGACAGACTTGTATTTCCGTTTGCAGGCTAAGAACTTAAAAGCAAAAAAACTAATTTCAGCGTTTTTCAAAATTCCACCCTAGAGGAGTTGAAACGGGGTTGAAAAGTTTGTATTAAAGCGAGGCCGTAACAACTGAAGCTAGAAAGTTGTAATTTGCAGGTCGGGTTACATTTATAATTTATACAAATAATAACAAGCGATTTTGAAAAATTCATCCCCTAAGGGGGTCAAAAGAGGGTTAAAAGTTTGTATGTATAGGATTTTAAATTTTAAGTTAGAGACTTGAAACTTCGTACGTTCGCTGATATTAAAAAATAACAAAAGCGATTTCAGAGTTTTGGGTAATTCCACCCCTGAGGGGGTTAAATAGGGGTGCAAAGTTTGTATGCGGAAAACTTCTTTCTTTGAGATAGAGACTTCAAACTTTGTAGGAATATTACTTATTAGAGTACAAAAAAAGTTCTTTCAGCATTTAAGATAAGTTCACCCCTGAGGGGGTTAAAAAGGGGTGCAAAGTTTGTATTGGGGAAATGATTTTTTTTAAGCTAGAAACTTTTAACTTTGTAGGAAGATTTCTTATTTAAATATAATAAAAATACTTTTTGCGTTTTGGATTATTTCACCCCTGAGGGGGTTAAAAAGGTGTGCAAAATTTGTATGGGGAAATAAATTTTTTTGAGTTAGAGATTTTTAACTTTGTAGGAAAATTACTTATTCAAATACAATAAAAGTACTTTTAGCGTTTCGGATTATGTCACCCATGAGGGGGTTAAATAGGGTTGCAAAGTTTGTATGCGGAAAGCTTTTTTCTTTGAGCTAGAGACTTACAACTTTGTAGGAATATTACTTATTAGAATACACAAAAAGCACTTTCAGTGTTTAGAAAAGTTTCACCCCTGAGGGGGTTAAAAAGGGGTGCAAAGTTTGTATCGGGGATTTTTTTTTTTGTGCTAGAAACTTTTAACTTTGTAGGAAAGTTACTTATTCAAATACAATTAAAGTACTTTTAGCGTTTTGGATAATTTTACGCCTGAGGGGGTTAAATAGGGGTTAAATATTTGAGCTAGAGACTTTTAACTTTGTGGGAAGATAACTTATTAAAATACAATAAAAGTCCTTTCAGCGTTATGGAAAATTCTACCCCTGAGGGGGTTAAATAGGGGTGCGAAGGTGCTATCATACGCGGACGAAGTCGCGGGGCGGAAAGCTAGTGTTAAATAAAACATAAATATAAAACTTTTAGTGAAATATTTTTTTGCTTAATATTGCTCTCCTGTAAACCAGGGGATGTGGCGTATGACACGAACGTATGAATGAATTGAAATAGCTTTATTTTCAGGCAACTAGGGGCGCATAAATAAATACCTTAAAACTACTAGTTAAATCTAATTTGATTTATATAATTAAAAATAGATGTACCCGCTTGTTTACTTGATCGTCGCCTGGCATTTAGAGTTGTCGAAAACTGAAAAAAAAACATATGCCGGGATGCAAGCTGCAAGAGAATACATTATTGGCTTCTTTCTGAACGAGTCAAGTCAGCCACTCTTTATTAAATGTCAAAAAGATTTCTGACAATTAAGTTTCTATACGAGCCTTAAATTGTGACGTCACGATATATAACGAAGAATGGCCATCTTTATATCAGTATTTTTTCATTTTAAAATAATTCAAAGCGTAAAAATATGTAGTCCCTTGTAAACTTGTACAAATGGTGTGGTATTAAAAATATCTTAAGTAAAAATATATTGTTTCACAATAAACGTGTACGGAATTTTCATGCTCAGTCCACACACGTGATGTTAAACAGTAAACTTTTGTAGTGTTAGTTGACACACGAAAGTCTATATACAATAAAATATGTCGAATAATCGTTGGAGCTCAAGATGGCAGCGGCGTCTTTAGTTTTTTGTGTTTTGCTCATTTACGTAGTTCAGTGTGTAATTTTGATAGCTTATTGTGCGGTGACCTAACGAACAAGTGTGCAGCTAATGAAAAATGTGTCTCAAAAAACAAACGGTTATCCGGGGTCTCGGCCACCCACGTGTTTGTAGGGAGGCTATCACCTTACAATCAGCAAGGCCTCAACCGAACAATATTGCTTGAATTTTACTAAAAATTAATAAATTTAAAAGCCTACACCTCGACATTGGCAGAATTTACCTCGCTAAAACGGGAGAGGAGTAAAAGCAATGAAAAAAAATCTAGTATAGAAATATGAATATAAATTTTTTTATACATGAAATTATTTGATTCATTATCTAAGAAAAAACCGGCCAAGAGCGTGTCGGGCCACGCTCAGTGTAGGGTTCCGTAGTTTTCTGTCCGTCACAGTAAGTATCCCAACTTAAGAGTTTTTGAAAGCACGTCATTTCATTGTGATTTTGTAGAAATTACAGGTACAATAAACACCTGCTTATACGGTTAAAACAAACTTAGTTCAGAAATTATTTTGTAATTTTTTTTCAAAAACTATTCAACCTATCAAGTTCAAAATAATTTTCCTAGAAAGTTTTTATAAAGTTCTACTTTTGAGGTTTTTTTCATATTTTTAAAACTTATGGTTCAAAAGTTAGAGGGAGGGACACATTCTTTTTTACTTCTGGAGCGATTATTTCCGAAAATATTTACATTATCAAAAAATTATTTTAGTAAACCCGTAATTATTTTTAAATACCTATCCAACAATATATCACAAGTTAGGGTTGAAATGAAAAAACAAATCACTCCCCACTTTACGTATTGGGGAGGTACCCTAATAAAACATTTTTTTTCACTTTTTATTTTACCACTTTGTTGGCGTGATTGATGTACATATTAGTACCAAATTTCAGGTTTCTAGTGCTAACGGTCACTGAGATTATCCGCGGACGGACGGACGCACGGGCAGACATGGCGAAACTATAAGGGTAGTTGACTACGGAACCCTGAAAAAGCATTTCAAATATAAAGAACTGACATACATTCATACATACATTATGAACATTTCATAACTTGTACTAAAATTATTATAGCCCTTTAAGTATTTGGTCGTGAAATCGAATCGTTACGTTTCGGTCCATTATCTCTTTATGTGTCGACAGGAAAGGGCCAAGCGATTTTTTATTGTCAATTTTAATGGTGTTCCTTTTTCCTCGTTATCTACTAGATGTGTTTTCATTGCAAAAAAATATTTTATTCCGAGAAAATAGTAAGAAAATAAGTTCACTAAGGCGTGTTTATGTTGGCTGGGACAAAGATTTATTAGTTTCAAATGGGATGACTAGACTATGGGGCTACTTTCATAGTTTTTAAACGGTCATAAGTAGCACTTTTTCAAATTGATATCTTTTCAATATGGCTAGAATCACAAATAGTATAAACTCTCACGAATTGCGCTTAAAACGATTAAGCAATAGGGATGATGACTCATGTTGAATTATGCAATAAAATTTAGTGGATAGTATGCAGAAGTACCAATATATCCCAATAAAGTGAAGATTTAAAAGATATATTGAAATGGTTCAAAGATATCATGCTTCAAAATCAAAACTTTTAAATTTTTTAAATTACGAAATTTAAATAAAACAATGGCACCATTCGATTTTTAACATTTCACTGTTAAATAAATTGTATGGTAACCATATATATAAACGCAACACTTCACTGTAAAATAGCAATTTCATAATTTTTCCATACCTTAAACAGGACGACTATATGTACGTGACGTCACTTTTACACGTCATTTTATTAGGAGCGTTTTGGAGAAACAAATGCAAATCTCAGACTTTAAGTCTAATTTCTGACTTTTGTGTTGCTTTAACGCAATTGGCATATAGACATTTGATCCTCACAACAAAACGAATCGATTGATACCATAGATGAAAAAAATTCACCATGCCTATTATATGAGATTACCAATTATTTCTACGGTTCTTATGAGTGATGGGACAGAGTATCTACGTTCATAGTAAGGTCCATCTCTCATCGAATGACTAAAGTACAATAAAACGTTCCCTACCCAAAAAACGGAACAGAACATTTGATTGGGTAATATGTCAAATATAAGGCATTTGTCGCCTTTTCCCTCACATTTAACGTAAAAGGATAGCATGTCTAAACGCAACTTTCAGTCACAGAGCGTCAAGTCATTTGTAAGGGGAGCCCCACAATAGTTCTCTTACTTATGACTGACTGCCGCGTCGCGAAAATGGTAGAAATTGTGTTATAGTTGGTTGTATCCTTTGTGCACACAATGAGGCCATTGTACTTCGGACAGATACTAATTTCAAATGTTTCTTTGTATATTCAACGCCTGAGGAAACAAAACTTATGAGGGGACGAAATAAATATTCCTTTTTTTCGGTCGGATTTCTACCGCGCGTTTGGCGAGATATATTGCCTTGTTCAATGTGTTTTATTTTTCTGGAAACTGTATTATGGCGGTTGTTTTTTATTGCAATCTTAACACATTCTTTGTTCAATGAAATTAGAGTTGATTTATGGGGCATCTGCTTTTTGTTTTTAACTTTGAAAATAAATTAGCTAGGCCGAGAAAAACAGACTTCATAATAAGTTGGAATAGTAAATTATGGAGCATTTATTTCATCGTAAAATCTAGGTTGTGCGTTGAAATTAAAGGAGTTTTCTATAATAAAAATAAACTTCTGTAAGTATTAAAAGCCTTGTAGGTAACATACACATACCTATCAGTGGCGGTCGGTGCGCATTTTTTTATAACTTAATTTGGCTTAAATTTTCTTAATGAGGCTGTAGTAAAACTGCTCAGGTGCCTGAAAATTAGGCATGCCGGGGGAAATTAAGTTCTATGGACAAGCTGCCACTGATATACTATTGGCTCTATAAGGAAACCTACAAGGATAACCGTTGCAATAGTGTCAACTTTTGTAGGTAGAATTAACAATTGTTTGATGTTATGATATAAGTGAACTGTCAAATAACAAAATGATTCACATATGTATTCACTAGATAGCGCTATGTCATACACATACAAGAACAAACTTGAAAGCATTTAAAAAAGTTAACAATGTAAGCTACATTGCTGAAATACTTTGTGTTGCAAAATACTTTTATGGGCCCTTGAAAATGTGACGTGTTTCAGGTTCGTTATTTTATTGTTATTCGTCACACAACTGTTTGTTTTCGCGTTTATCTTTGTACCTACGGGCTGCAGGAATATTTAAAAAGTACCTTTATTTTTTTTTAGGTTTTTTTATATGTGCCCGCTATCTTTATTCGACCGCATGGTTAACGACTTCCAACCAACCATGGATACCCGGCGACGAAATGGGCTTAGCGTGTTAAGCCTTACAATACATACAAAATAAAGTCGGAATTTATTTTGCTAACTGTACACCCGTCCGCCAAATGAAATTATAAAAGGGTTGTTGAAAATAAATACAATGAAATATACATAGAAACAGGGAACGCGTAAAGAATGTGCGATTTTTGCAATTATGGAACAAAGAACGAATGAAAATATAATAAATTGCTTCGTAAATCACAAACAGACCAGTGGGTGTTTGTCTTGTTGTCGAGTGAACGGCGGACACAGTAATTCAACATGTACTGATATTCATTGATTAACATTCCGGTACGTTTATTTTGAGTATGACGCTTGAATTAATATCTCTTATTGAAACTGAAGAACAAATCAAATTATTTTTAATAAATATTTTGATTTGTTTATTTTTAAGTAGACACACTACTATATAAATCATAAATTTATATAGATGTCATATACAAAGGAAAAAGTGACCTAGGCCTCCGGTGCCCAGGGCTGGGATCGAACCAGCGTATTCTGCATTCGCGGCAGACGCCTTTACCTTTGCCAAGTGGTAAAGGTAAGCTATATAAGTTTATCTCTTATTGATCTTTATTTGACACTGATTTTTCTTGATTTACGGCAAATGGTACCTCCTGAGATGCATCTTTAGTTTCATAATAAAAATAGTATATCGTAAATGGAATGTTAAGTCGGGTGGCTTTAAAATACAGGGACCACCTTCCAAAATGGAATTTGACGCTAAAGTAAAAAAAAAAACCTCCAGACTTTTAGTAAAAAAAAAAGATAAAAGATTCTTCAATTTAGGCACATTACAATGCACTTATGAACCTCAGAGAAAAAAACTACCACCGGTCCTAACCCTACAACTACCTCTGACCCGAGAAGTACTATGACCGGCAAGAAACTCTGCCAGACTTATTTTTTAAATAAATTAAAGTAATTAAAGTCAGAGTTTATACTGGAATGTCTGTAGTTTTTTTTTGTTGTATTTTTAAAAGAGATCAAATTAACGATTATGTTGCTTTTATGGTCGCCTATATGCCCATAAACGGATCACTAGAATTTTTGTTACACCTTGTCTATACAGTCCGCAAGTCATTCATCATATAGTCCTTTGACGCCTAAAACAAATGAATATTACTGTTATAACCACAAGCACTGCTATTAATTTAGCCTGCACTACCCTAAATGAGCGCCATGTTTTTATTTACGTCGCTGTATTGTTGCTAAGAATTATTAATGGGCGTCATGTTTTCGTCCGACACAGACGGGGCATTTGGGGATAATTTACTACAAAGCTTTAGTGATAGTGTCTCATTACTGCAAAGTTCTAAAATCTATTCAAATCGACCTATTTTTGATTCATTGACTGTAATATATTTTGCATAGATGATTAAGTATTGAGTACCTTATTTTAAAGCTTCGTTTAAAACATTGAATACTCGGACCTACGGATACATACAAATACATGAATGTATTTATGTAGTTGTTATATATTCATTTTTCGCCTTTAGACATGGACTTAGTTTAAGTCTCGGGGAAAATAAGTAGGATACTTTTAACGGAAAAATAAACTTTTATAAAGGTGAAAGAGAAAGAGAAATTAACAATGGAAATACGATTATTCTGTGAAAAATTCGTGGGCGTAAATTACTCCGTTATAATTTTCACTTATTGGATTGAACACTGGGTGTATGTTAAATTTTCCTTACCCATTTAATATTACCCCCTATGCCTTATTCTAATTTTAAAATACATTAAATACACAATCTATCACAAATATAACTCCAACACACAACAAATAATCAACCAATATTGAAGTTGTATTGGAGTTGAATCATAAATCATAATATTTTTTAAGCAAATTCTGATATTTCTGATTTAGGCGGTTAGGCTCTAGCTGTATTGGGTAGTTAATTCATTGAAGTTGTATTGAAGTTTGATTGTACCTATACGTGGTTTAAAGTTAGAATACGGCCCCCTGTAATATAAATAGTTGCCTGACTAAGCTCACATGCTTCGCCAATTTCGTTTACAAGGTAACGGCTAGGACTAAGCAAAATAAAGATCGTGAAGAGTAAAATATTTTTCACTAGGGATTATCCTTCGTTACTTAATGTTATGAAAGCCATTTGCTTATTGCTTTAGGGAGAACACTGGACCTACTAATAAGCTTGTTGGAATCACTAGCGTGTTTCGCACAAAAATAAATAATAAGACCATGAAGTATGCAAGATGCAAAGTTTGGATTTCTGATGATTCTTTTTCTTCCTAGCGTTTGTCCCAGCTTTTTGCTCTATTGAGCCTGGGGTCCGCTCGGCAACCTAATCCCAGGAATTGCCGTAGGCACTAGTTTTTATCCCACGCCATCTAACCTGTCAACCCAGAGGAGAAACTAGGCCTTGTTGGGATTAGATCCGGTTTCCTCACGATGTTTTCCTTCACCAAAAAGCGACTGGTAAATACCAAATGATATTTCGTACATAAGTTTCGAATAACTCGGTAGTACGAGCCGGGGTTTAAACCGCGACCTTCGGATTGAAAGTCTGACGTCTTACCGCCCGGCCACCAGTGCTTTTTTTCCTTTTTTAGGTTTCCGTACCTCGAAAGGAAAAAACGGAAGCCTTATAGGATCACTTTGTTGTCCGTCTGTCTGTCTGTCTGTCTGTCTGTCTGTCTGTCTGTCTGTCAAGACCATTTTTCTCAGGAACGCGTGGAGGTATCAAGCTGAAATTTATATCAAATACTCAAGTCTACTGTCCCTTGAAGCTGTGAAAAAATCAGACTTCTAAGCCAACGCGATCAAAAGATACAGCCGTTTATACCGCAAATTTTTGCTCGCAAGGGAATCAAACCTACAGGGTACTTCCCGAAATTTGGTACGAAGCAACGTCTTATAGCACAGATAAAGGAAAAATTGCAAAAACCATTAATTTTTTAGTTACATCATATAATAAAAATATTTTAAAGTTACTACCCCTATATACCTACAGGTTTGTACGGAACCCTCGGTGCGCGAGTCCGACTCGCACTTGGCCGATTTTTTTTTTCTTACGGTTAAATGCACTTTTTGTATGAGTACTTTGAAATAAGTTTCTAAGTAAACATAATATGCTGGAATACAAGAAAACTAGCTACACATTTCCAAACAATTTTTACCTGAGCTGCAACAAACTTCAACACGGATATAACTGAAACTGATATTTTAGATAGTCGGTAAAAGCTCGCTACACTACACTGCATTATATTGCAATTTTCTGAACTACAACTGCTAAGCTAGTCGGATAAAACGAAATTCAACCACAGAGTAGACTTGAACGTAGGAGGTTCGGAAATATTCAAGTTTCGGTATGCGTCGGTTTTTAGGTGTCAACATCCTAAAATTCGTGTCTTCGCATTTGGTACAGCAAATATTATGTTAATACAAAGGCATGTTTTTGTTAGAATTTTAAACAAAGTTTGAGCCCTCATACAGTCTTCATTTCACTTGGGGTATCACAGCATGATGTATGATGTTATCATAAAAATCTAATGAGCAGTAAGATAAAAATACTAAGTATAATTTTTTGCACAATAAATGTGAAGTCTATAATTTTATAAAATTATTTAACATCACAAAAAAGGTTAGTTAAGTTTAATTATCTTAGGTTCGTATGTACCTCTATCCTGTAAACTATCTGACAATTAATGTATTTATCAAAAGTTATTAATTACAATATTCTGTTTTTTCCTCACAAGTGTGGTGAAAAACGTCGTATGAAACGCGTGTGCTTGATCATTACATAGCTCAGCTTCCTCATGTGCACTCACGTGCGTTCGTGCGCACAATAGCACTTCGTATGTATTCAAATTATTATCGTTTATTTACAAAGCTAACGCCGTTAGTAAACATTGTTCATTGCGATAGGTACTTTTTTAAACAGCGACGGTGGCAAACCAGCATACGCCTCGCCTGATGGTAAGCAGCTACCGTAATCTGTGGACACCAGCAACATGCGCGTTGCTGACGCTATAATATACTAAAAGGAGGATTCACTGTATTGACAGCTAAAGTACGAGGGTCCCCAGTCATCAACACACGGCATTCTATATAAGCTCTCTGGCAACCTTACTCACCGGCAGGAAAACGTTTATCGACGTTGTCTATAACTGTACCTCTACCACGAGTCATGCAAATAAGCCCAATTCGAGATTCGTTCACGAATTCGTAAATTATTTGTATGGAGAATTTGTGCAGAGCCTCTAGCGGTCACTTATAGAACTAAAAATTACTGCCATACCATAAGTTAAATTATCGTTTATGCAATGAGGGTTTCCGCGATCGAGTTTTTCACTAGATGGCAGCACCGTGGCGACAGGTCTAGCTGTCACAATCCACCAATCATGTTTCACCATATATTTTTTGATTGGTGGATTTTGACAGCTACTGCCAAAAAGACCTGTCGTCACGGTGCTGCCATCTAGTGAAAATCTCAATCGCGGAAACCCTCATTCGCTCACGAAAGTTCGATTGCTTGTTTCGTTTGTGTAGATTTCAATACGTTACAAAGTGACGTGACGTGATTTGTCACGTCACATCCTTCACACCAACCGAAACCAGTAAGCGCCATTTTATATCTATGACCGAAACAGATTGTAGGTAAACCAAAAAGGTTTTACATTTTATCTGAAGGTTTAGAACTGTAGACAATTATATGAGCAGTGAACAATAATAAGCATAGAAATCGTACTAGCTCTGAAAAATTACCCTACTTTTTGTGGGTATTTAATACGCTTGCTAGGCCGTTAACTAGGAATAATTTCCGTTTGTCATCGTGTCCCAAGCGGTAAATTTTAAGTCGTTAAGGGCGGTCAATAATCAAGCTTCGTGATGGTCAGCTGCCGTTCCTTGAGTGGGTTGAGGAACGGCAGCCATTTTCTCACATAAAATACATATAAAATAAAATGACCATCGCGTCCCAGTTGAAACAGGTGATAGTTTATATGCTATTACAAATAAAATAAAAATCATCAGCCGTCTGTATACCACTGAAAAGACCGTAAACTAGTCACATGAATATATGGTATTTAGGGTATCAGCAGACGGTCTTTCTACCTCAATACAGCCGGCTGACGATTTTCCTGATAATAAGAGCATCAAATACTGACAGCTGACCTACGCGAGTCATCATTATACTTCGTCCTTAACCACTTCAAAAATTATCATCGCCTGGGACGCCTTGCGATTGGTCATGAAATTTGTTCATGGCTTACGGTTCATGCCATCGGAGCCGGGAAATACAAGCTATGACAGTAAGCCTTTCATCATCATCATCTCAGCCATAAGACGTCCACTGCTGAACATAGGCCTCCCCCTTAAGCCTTAAGTGTGGTAAGCCTTTACCTTATTTAAACGCGCGTGACTTTGAACGCATAAAATGTTATCAACCGACTTCAAGAGTTCGAAGGAGGAGGTTCTCAATTCGTCAGGATCTTTATTTCCACTATTATTTCATAATGTTCACCGATTGCAACTTTTTTTTAAACAGGGAAATTACGTATTTCGTCATACATATTCAAAGCTAGGAAAAGGGGTGAAAACTGTCAGTACTTCATCCATCCATCCATATACTTATTTCGTCGTAGGATATAGGATTACCTAAGAAAACCAAATTGATGAAATTTCAAATGTACAAATAACACTACTAGTTTAAAACGTCCTAGAACTACGTCCATATGTAATAGGTGATTCTTAATTTATTTGGTTATTTTGTCAACATGACAGTTCGACTTTTAGTGATCTTATAACTAACAGCTATCACAAGACCCACATATATGAGTGTACATTCATATCTATAACTTGTTTACCTAGTCATATTAATTATCTCAAGAACCTGCACTCAGGTAGTTTATGTATATAAAATGACACAGAAATCAATATTCGTTATCTACCAATAATTACATTTCATGATAGCAACGAGGACAATATAAGTCGGAGTAAATAATAACATGCATATAAAATGCGTTTCGTTTATGATATCCGCAGTTGCTACAGATTTCGCTTGTTACAATGCCTTCTTCTTCAAGCCACGGCGATATGTCTTGATTTTGAGCTCTAGTAAGTCTCCTGTTTTTCGAAATTTTCGCACGTTTGTTAGTTTTTAAATTTTGACATTCACACTGATAGGTGTACCATCGAATAAAAAAAGAAAAAATGTACTGAGGCAATACCTGTCGTATACTCTAGTAAGACTCGATAGGTGTCGATAAAATAATATTTCAAGCACTGGCTAAATTACGCTAGTGTTTTGTTTTGCCGTGAAAAATCCGAGCTCTGGTGATCATAGGTTTATTTCTTATTATTTAGGTCTATTGTATAATCACAAAAGGATAAGTACCCTTTCAGGATGTTGTTGATTCTCTAAAGTATTAGCCAGTGCGCTACTGTTACACATCCCACCTGCGTCGACGCCGACACGTTGGCCAAGTCCTTTAATTTATTTACCAGCGAACAAGCCGGAGCGGCGCCCGACATCCGAATTCACTACAAGACTATTAAATATAGTTGTCGTTCGTCTAACTATTGTTGGTGTCGAGGCAATCGATCCGTGGTGCAAGGGGCACGGAGCCTCACGACCTAACAAACGCACAAGGGAAGCTAAAGATGCTCCAGCAAGCCGCCGGTTTTCATACATAACACAACGCAGGATTGCGGCTTTGCCGCTTCTTACATAATGATGGTTTCATTTCTATTTATAACTTACACGTACGAGTAATTGTTAGTAGTACTTATAAGTTTCTAGTTTGTGACAATGTTACTTTAAAAGGCTTTTTCGCAATAAATAAATCTTTAATATAATTATGTACATTATAATTTCAAAGTGCCCTGTATAAATCTGGATGTCTTTTAAGTAAGCACTATTTTATAGTACTTGGATGCAATAATTCGAAGATCCCGGCCTGTAACGCAGTTGTTACTTCTTGAATATAAAATAATACACCTTCCTGGGATAAATAGTTTGCCTTGCTGGTGATAAGTTAGCTGCTACAGGAATCAATCAGAAATGAATGATGCACAAGAACCTGTAAAAGAAGTTTCAATATTATTTGATATTTTTCACAGTTTCATTGTAATTATTATGATTGAAAATGAAAGTGTTTATAACTACGAGTATCATATCAAATTTCCACTACTTACCATTCATTTTAAGTTAGAGTTGGTATTTTTGTGTCGATTTAAAATCAGATTAATTGGCTATTATATACATAAATCTCACAAATATTCAGCAGTTCTTGGGTCTAGATTTCTTTTTTAAAAATATTCTTATTGAAGTGTTGATGTGGATATTTCTATTTCTCATATCGGCTTGAAATTTACCGTTTCGTTTTCCTATTCCAGGTATCATACTATGCAGTCTTATTAACAAATTATGCTTAATATAAGGCTTTGTCGATATTATTTCGTCAACTAATAATATATAAATATAACACAATAAATACGAATGGTTTTCACTTTCAACATGTTTTGACATCTCACCTTATAATTTGATAGTGAAAGAGTTTTCTACAGTCGATACGGTATTTTTCGGTGACGTAAGTCAAATTAGTGTCTTATGGTAACGTTTTAATAAAAACTATCGATAACAAACTGTACTGACCTTCAGTGCGTTAACATGACAGATCACATTCGACGTGCCGCATACATCCGTCTCGTTCTACCTATGAGACGGATGTATGCAGCGCACTAAACGTAATCCGACATGAAATGTCAGCATAGATCGTTTGTATGTGTTGCTGTCGAAACTGAAGGAAAACGATTCGAAGTCCGATTATTCGTTAACGCCTATAGAAAAATATTCAGAATTTTCTACATGACTCGTGGTAGAGGTACAGATTGTCATATTTTCCTATTCTAGTCTCGTTATAGACTCTTTATAGAGCTATGTCACGTCAGATATGATACAATAATGAGATCAACGAAACCCATCTAGTCAGTTACTATGCTTATTTCTAGATCTGGACATCTGGCAGCTGTAAAGTGGCGGAGGACAGAGAATGCAAACCACTTCTAGAAAACAAATCCTAGAGTTCTGGGTGTGATGCAATATTATGAGGAATGATATAAATAATTAGATTATATCATTGCCAAAAGTTTCTGTTGGGGGAAAAAGTAGTGCCAAACGACGTTTAATGTAATTCATAGTTTGTCGCCTACTGTTTTTGTTTCCGTAATAATACGCAATGATTTTTGGTCTAATGTTAAAATATAGGCCCTGTCCTTTATAACTGAAACAACTTCGGCAGTTTTTACCTATTTTAGTAGTCCTTTTTTCCAATTCAAAAATTTTGCTAGCCTTTCACTCTGACCTCCACCCATTAAAAGCTGCCAGATGCCCGGGTCGTAATAAGGATCGTAAAACAATCTAACTAGACGGGTTTCAGTGCTCTCATTATTGTGTCATATCTGACGTGGCCAGCTCTTAGTCCATTATTCTACGATGTCTTAGCCTGTTCAAGGCACATACTACCCGTATGCCACCGGATTACTTCGTATCTCCCGCTGCAGTCTCAATAATCTCCATAACGGCGGCATCTTGCATAAGTGCTGGTACTCGGTTTTATTTTTATTAGAATATGCTGCGCTCAAGAGGTAGTGAAAATAAAACGTATGAATTTAACATATTCGGATGCTCTCAGTCAGATGAAAATGAATTTTTATATTTTGGTCGTCATTTATTGGACGTTTTAGTTAAGACTGCCTTGATTTATATTCAGTTCAGTATACGACTTGCATTCACTCGAAATCTAGATGATTTACTTTATTTTATTTCCATAAATCAACTTCGACGTTATTATACATCGGTTCGTCACAACTTTAACATAGGCAGTTTGACATATTTATTAGAAAAAGTCTAAAATGATATCCTCGGAGTCATGTATAAAAAGTTAAATACATACTACCTTTTTTATACCCGATCGGACCAAGTTCCTGTTAGGGACACTAGGCTTTAATTCCCTAGAAGTGAGGCGCAATTCCAGTCTGCTTATGACAGCATTTAGGATTTTACGAGGCAATTCTGACTGTCCTGGTCTGGTGCTGCGAATTGTAAAGCTGGCTATTTCTGTCGTGTCTAAAAATCTCCTAAGGCCGCGAAGTCCTGATCTTTTACCTGTCCCTAGTACACGCACTGTGGCGCACAGTAACAGCTCTCCAGGATTACGAGCTCTGCGGCTCTTAAACTCGCTTCTGTCATCGGCATTTTCTCATTGGCACTAGAGACTGATATATATTTTCTAATAATTGGGCGAGTGTTTGTAGAGCATGTATGGTATACTGTGAGACGATGGATGTGAGTTGATGTCCCGGTTTGTTTAATTTTAAATATCTATTTGTTATCTAAATTATGCAGTGTCTTGGTCTTTACTGTTATGCTGTATACTTACATTTTGTATGTAATAAATATACCCAAGTGATAATAATATATTATAGGACGATCTTACACAAACTGACCTAGTCCCACAGTAAGCTCAATAAGGCTTGTGTTGTGGGTACTAGACGACGATATATATAATAGATAAATATGAATAAATACTTAAATACATAGAAAACACCCGTAACTCAGGAACAAATATCTGTGATAAACACACAAATAAATGCCCTGATCAGGATTCGAACCCGGGACCTCCTGCTTCGTAGGCAGGGTCACTACCGACTGGGCTAGGAGGCCGTTAAATAATAAATACTGGAATGTAAGTTACTATTATTGTTTATAAGTAAAAATTTCAGAGTTTATCATTGAGTTGGGCGGGTTGCACCAAACCGGCTGTTAACGTAAGCCAAATGTTACGCTAATCGGAGCTACTTAACGATTGCTAACATAAATGGGTTGCACCAAGTGCAAAATAACAGAACGTAAGCGTTAAGGGGGATGCCACTGTATAAACGCAATTCTACTCACATTTTTATGGTAGAATGTTTATTTAATATAGCAACCCAACCATAAATGCCAAACTAAACTTGTAAAAATCGTCACACGAAGAAAAAAATCTAAAGAAAGGAGCGCGAACTAAACTTAACTTTGCACTCTGCAGCTTGAAAATCAAGAATATTCAACAATTTTAGCTATTCCTGAACATGTTTATTACTCAGTCAAAAAGTAGGCTATCCATAGCACCTTATGAGCAAATTTTTCCAAAGGATAATGCAACTTGAGTTGTGAGTGGAGTTTAAAGCGAAAACCAGAATAGTGGGCTGGTGTAATGTGCATTATATTATAGTGAGTAAATTATCCTGCTAGTTTATTACTACTTACAGAATCATAAACAAGTAAAGCCGTTGCTGGAAGCACCAAATGGCGAGAAGGCGCCCAATCGCAAAACAAAGGCACCACTAGTTTTAACTCTTGAAAATTCGTAAAAATAGGGTGCTCAATCCCTCAAACCTGGTTGATTATGGCTGGCACTGAAACCAACGTCCTAAATATTGAACTTATATATGTACCTACTTATTAAAAGAGTGTTCTAAAGCATCTTTGTTAACAAATGATGAGTAGCAAATATGTTACATTAATAATACACAATGTTTTTTATTTCAGGTTTGAATTTACCTTTGGTATTGAAGACAAGATTAAATCAACTACTGCTACTCAGTGCTTAACAAGGGAGTTTTAAAGTAAAAGTGCAATGGTTTCAAGAAATTGGTAGAATCTCAATGTAAAATAAAGTATAATTATATTAACCTAATCAGTATTTCAATTTTGATAATAAAATACATAATTATATTTATTTAGTTACCTTATTTTTGTTTATTTATTATTCAATCACTCACATAGGTTTCCCTTGTAGATGGAAGCAAGATACCTCCTATGCTCCCCCCTCCAATCATATTTCATCAATTATTATTTTCACCAGTTTTCTAGCACTTGACATAAATAATCAATGAAACTTGAAACTATTGAAGTATTTTAGGTCAGGCCAATCAGTTCTGTGATAGTGTGAAGCGAACCCTTGGCCAAAGTGAACCAGCTTATTGACCGGAGAACAAACTTCATATACTGAACCACAGATCTTTGATGATGGTTATTAACAATACTCTACAATTGATACATGTTACGAATATTATTCAGGTAAAAGTGACCATAAAACATTAGTGTGGCTAGGATTCCAAAAATATTTTGTTATCACTTGTATCTTTGTAATGATATATGTTACAAGTCATACAAACAGCCGTGTAGGTACCTAGTTACTATTATGTTTTATTTGTAAATAGGTACCTATGCTGGATGATAAACAGAGACCTTTACTAATAAATTCATAGTGAGATTTTGAGCACTGATTATAGACTAATCAAAAATGCATGCAGAAATACATCATCTTGCTAAGCTAAGGAAACTTTTTCCCTTATAGAAATGTAAGTATGAAAATATATCTACTTTTTATACTTACAAAATGAAATGCATGTACTTATTTTGTGTACTGTGAGTACAATTTGTGTCAATGTCCGATTTAAAATATACTAATGGGGAAGGCATCTGTCAAAAGTATTTATCAGATGGTGCCAGCATAAGTAGGTACCTACCACTAGTTTGGTTCAGTGAGATTTGGCTTAAAGGGCTAAAGTTAATGCCAGTAAATTCCAAATAAAACAAGAATTTGACACCATTGGTAGGACTGAGACTACCTATGCCGGCACCATCTGTAATTATACTTGATTGGCCATAATCCTGATTACAGCGACAAGCAACAAAGGGTAGGTAACAATTGCCTTAGATGAGCGACACACATGAAGTCAAATTAGTTACACCATGCTATTACCAAATTGTCAGTAGATAATTTATTTATTTATATGGTGTTAATGTCTCAATAGATCTCTCTGTGTTCTGAATTTATTTCACAAATGAAACTGAAATCGGGAGCAACACTCAAGGGACTGGACATTTTGTGACATTATCGCGAGTTGTCATTAAATAGAGACCTACTGGCTTGTTTTAAGGCCCATGTAAAATCAAATAAAAAACAAGAATTAAATGAATTACTATAATTAATTTTCATACACATTTGAATTTGTGGATTCCTAACCATTGTTGAACCATGTTATTATTGTCCCACAACACTTGACACTCTTATTTACTTTATTGTACATTCCGCATCACACTTTATTTACATGTGCTGTTTTACATTTACATTTACATTGTTTAGTTAGGTGTCGAGGCTCGATTTCTGTAGGATATTGGCGATAAATCTTTGGTGCTATAACTTCATGCTCTTAAAAGCATTAAAGAAACCTCTCTGATCATCTGGCATCTTTTGAATCGTAGGACTTGCTCCCATCGAGTCCTGGCCCCGTAGCCAAGATGACAAACGTTTGCAGAAAACGAAACGAATCGCTACATGCTCTCGCTCACTCTTCATTACTGCGGTAGAGAGACGCATAGCGTTTCGATTCGTTTTCTACAAACGATTGTCATCTTGGCTAAAGCCCCTGTTCGTGGTCATTTCTACCGTGTCATAAAACTTGTTTTTCTTCTTGACGTGGTCACTGCACCGCGTCGGAGGTTTACGTTCCCTTTTGTCTTCTACCTTGCAGTACTTGAAAGACTTGTAGTCAATCAACCGTTATTTCCAAAGGTTTGGTCTTCATTCACAAAAACAGAGTGGTTTTTTAATGGTTGTCATGATTGTTCTGCAGGTTCTGCCATGCTCACTCTACGGCTGTCGGCTTTCATGACAATGACTGTAGGTTCTGGTATGTTTGTGATACATTACAGAAGTCTGTACTATTTCAACCTGAAGTCACTCGGCACTCAATTTTAACTAAATAACTCACTGTTTACAAGGAATTATGTATTTATTATTTTATACACGTTTTCTTATCTGAAAATTGTGAATAAAACCAAACGTCAATCGTATGCGCCTTTTTACGTTCAGATACTCGCATATCTGTGGGCACGGCAGTGCCCCCGCCAAGTTGAGCGCGAAGCAAACACTGCCGTACCATCCTTTACTGGAACCATTTTGCCGCATTTTCAGGCCCCTATTTGAGAACCTCTGGATAAGACCAGAACGCAGAAATTTTCGTCATCCAGTAAGCTATAATCACATACTTAAAATCCAAAATTTCAAGTCTGTAGGTCATTTAGTTCCGAAGTTAAGCGAAAGCAAAGTTTCGCATTTATGACACTCACTCACTCACTCACATAAAAATAGAACTAGCACTTCCCATAAACTCAGAGAGCTGAAATTTGGTACAGAGTTAGGGTGGTGACCCTGATTAGAAAACAAAATTTGGTCAACATATAATGCATTGAATTAAGAGTGGCGGTGATACCCGCACACGTCGCTAGAAAATTCAGTAATAATTTAATTCACGAATTATTGCCTATTAAGTCAAAATTTTAGATCATACCCCGGGCATACGTGTACAGAGAACAATTCCCAATCTGTGTGGCGTATGCCCTAACAATTCACAAGAGCCAGGGTCTAAGTCTAAAAAATGCCCTCATGGACATTGGCACCTCCATATTCTCTTGTGACCAAGCCTACGTGGCGCTTTCACGAGTGAAATGTTGACTTCAAGAGTATAAAAGCACAAGCTTCAGCGATCACCGAATACAACCGGCTTAGGCGTAAATACCGCGCCGATCTTTCAGAAATTAAACCGTCTAAACCGTCTAAAAGAATAAATAATGAACGTGAATGGGCAATACGAAAAACTGTTGCTACTGTACAAGAATCAGAACCGGAAAAAAAGAAAAGAAAGATTTGTAAAAATAAAAAAAACTACTCCTAAAAAAAAATGGGAAAAATAAGAAAATCTAATAAAATAAATCAATAAGCCCACGTTTCTATAAAAAGAAGTGAAATCCCACCCAAAACATTCTGTAAAAAACTAGCCAAGTCTCGATGGAGCTGCTTGTTTATCTCTAAAACGTAATGAAATCTAGACAAATTTGTGCCAAGTCTAAGGTTCCTTACTGCGATTTCTTTATTATTATAGTTAATGTTGTGTGACTTGGCCGTTGAAGGGTACACAAGGGTATAAAACCAGGTGCTCCATGACACCATTGCACCAATCTGTCGCCAGAACCGTTACCCGTTGACGATGTAATATTGCCACTTGGGAAACGTTGATTCAATAACCAGTCATTTGTATGGTTATTGAATCAATATCCATACAAATGACTGGTTAGAGTTAGAGATAAACAAACAGCTCCATCGAGACTTGGCTAGTTTGTTACAGAATGTTTTGGGTGGGATATTTATTACTACAAACAATATTTTAATATTTTTCATCATATATCACTGTATATTTGTCTAATCAAGCATTTATCCTTGAAATACGAGACATTTTTGCAAACTGTCCGCCCAGTGCTCGACGGCTGGTTAAGGTAAACGTAACTTTCTGACTGCTAAAGTGCATGGTGCAACCGAAAAACGGACTTGACGTTTACTGTAACCATGATGAGTTCGTTAAGTGTGCGTGGTTGCAACCCGCCCTTATTGTTTAGAAACTGACTGACCATAAATATGTTTTGTATAAGAAAAAAAACTGCATAAAAAAGTTACTATTTAAAATGTAAACATTCTTAAAACGCTCTTTGCGAGAATTAGTAGTATAAAAACACCACCAAATAATGTTCTCAACTAAAACAAATAAATATTTATGTACAAAAGTTTGAAACTAAAATAAATCAAATACCTCATCTGCAAGTCACCTAGTATTTTACACACACTTTCACAGAGTCTCCGTAAACATTTTAATTACGTTTCAACATGCGCCCTAATAAAGACACCAACTAGGGTTGCATCTCAAGTGCTAAAACAACATTACACTTCCATTCTACGACTCACTCGTAAATCCTCTCGCTTGCATCCCTAGATACTATACCGAGTATAGACGGTTATAAAGGTTATGGTAACGCCGCATACATAAGACCTATTTAAAGTGGCGTTGTACTTTACGAGTAGTAAAATATACTAGATTATGACACAGTACGGAAATAGTTATGGCTGAGGAATAAAATCATGGGAGGGTAAGTTTTATCTCTGGGCGTTTGTTATGCTATTTTAAGCCTTAAATGCATAGTGTAGGTTGCAGCCAACATAACGGAAATAAATATGTAATATTTGTGCGAAATTAAAACAATTTTTTGACACCTTACTTGAAAGGAAAGCTAATACTTTTTTTATATTAATTCATAACGTTTTCTTTGAAATAATCAGTCGAATATATTTTGTATGAAAGGGGAATGGCGGTTAGTTATGAGGTTAGACCTAATAAAAAGAGTTTTCAGTGGGTAAAAAGCTCCGTGAAAATGTCTTTTTGTATTGTTTTTAGTTATACAAAATGTTTTACTACGTCTAGTTTGACAAAAAGATAGAATATAATTTCACATGTAAGTATAGTTTTACTTTATTTATCATTACTTTTATGATAAAATCAAATCGAAAATCAAGCTTCGTTTACAGAATCAATTCAAAGACAATCGTTTTTTTTCTGACGGGCAGTAACTATTAGGAAAATCAAAATCCGCAGTGACATTAGAAGTAAGTATATACTAATTAATTCATTTTTAGTGATTATGGCCTGATGATACTAGAAGAATAAGACAATATGTGTCATTATTTTGTTAAAGGTACCTACCGTTTGGAGATGGTGCTTACGTTGTCCAGATTCAATACTGTACCTATTCCAGCATTAAAAGCACTATCGCCGACCATCAAGTGGTGCCAAAATAATAATAAGGTGCATGGGAAATGAGAGACTTTCGCTACGGGGTTGTGGTTGGATTAAGGATCAGATTCAGAAGGCGGTAATCTTGGACATGGCGCGCATAGTCCGAAGGTTCCTCACTCTGCGGCCCAGGGGCGGCACCCTTTTATTGTTTTAGATGTATATTTGTATTTAACTTTTATAAAAATATTGTAAAAAACCTAGCTTAAGAAGAAAAATAAATAAAGAATATAATAAGAGGGTGCTATTATTCTCATTTATATGGCAACAGTTCAATATAGTCAAAAAGTATAATTATTCTCTGTTGTATGGTGATATTTTGATTTGTTTACCTGTCAGTTCTGATGTTAATTTGTGAATGTTTCGTAGTGAAATAGTTTCATTTCTCAAGCGTTTTATTTTGCTCTTGAATATGAACAGTTTTGGGTGTTTCTTGTCATTTATTTTATAATATTCAACACTTTACTATTATTCAAGTAAACCGCTACAATGATAGTGACAACAGTGACAACCTATCATTAAAATTATTGCCAGTGTTAGCATTTAGTTCCAATTAAGTTCCGCAACATGGCGCATGATCATATATTTCTGGTCAGGCTTTACAATATGTACTCGTATGATTATCTTTGTATGTGCTTTGAGTAAGAAACTCCCTGGCTAAACTACACTAAACAAGACCATTCATTTTTCACCACTCAGCACTCACTACATCTTCCGTCAAATTTATAAAGGTGCAATACTACTAGAGGCGCTCATAAATCGCATCCAGGCTGCATGCAGCTGCTTTTATTACTACTAAACTTGCAGCGATAACCTGCGATTGTGAAAAATGAATTTGCTTGCTTTACAATGTTGGCAACATTGTGGGGGTATTGTGCTCTTATGAGATCACTTTGGAACGTTTGTGTTGCATCTGGACAACATTCCAACAACAGTCCAACGGATTTTTCTGTGAAGTTTTGTTACTATTATATCAACCAAATGCAAATTTATTGAATGAATGTGGAGATGTTATTATAATTTTAAATTATATAAACAATACATTTAAAATGTATATATTTTAAACATAAGTCCAATACGCAACAAATAATCAACCAATATTCAAGTTACTGGAGTTGCGTCGGAAATTTTCAAGCTTTTTCTGATATTTCTAATTTACTAGTAGTCCGCCTCGAACTGAGACCTCTCGATTTCCTTGCAAACGAAGTGACCAATATAACAAGACCCTTCTGATGGTTGTTGGGGCACATAACCCCTTAATGAATCTTGCTCATATACGAACTCTCAAATTGTATATATCTCTGCTACAACCCTAACGAATTTCATAAAGATAAGAAAAACGTTACTAAAGTTATCGCGGAACATCTATTGTAAATCAAAATGCCATCGAAATATACGTCTAGGTAGCCGGCTGACAGTTCCGTTGTGGCCGAAGTTGTCTGTAAGAACTCACTTCGCTTACGCTCCGCTCGTTTGATTATGGTTTTCACTCAGTAGGTACAATAGTAAAAATAATTTTAAACAAACGATAACCGCCACCTTTCCAACAGCAAATGCTCGAGCTGCTGTAAAAAATACTCAAATCACTATAGCTGTGCCTATAATAGTTGAAGAGTTCCCTCGATTTCTCCAGGATCCCATCATCAGATCCTGACCTGGTTACAATGGGACCAACTGTGAACTGTGTACTCTTTCAAACAAAAAAAGAATTTTCCAAATCGATCCACCCGTCTTCAAATAATTGTTGAACATACATCAAAAATAATAAAAATAGCAAAAAAAAAACAAAGATCCCGACGAATTGATAACCTCCTCCTTCGAAATCTTGAATTCGGTTGAAAATAGTACGCACCGAGAAAAAACTGTGAGTTTTTGACCATAGACTGCCCTAAGATGAATATTTTAGTTTTGGAGGTTCGTAAAATTTTTGGACCTTCACATCAAAATCAGGGGTCACGTGCAATATGTTATTACTCTCTAAAATTCACAACTTTATCTCGATACGCACAATTTTTGAATTTCAAGCTCTGCTAATTTAGCCTAATGGCTATAGCTGTGTTGCGTAGTTAATGCATTGTAGTTGTATTGCAGTTGGATCGTGTCTTAACGTTTTCAACAGACTTCAAAATTTCGAAGAATCGCATTTTTTTTTGTTTTTTTAGGGTTCCGTACCTCGAAAGGAAAAAACGGAACCCTTATAGGATCACTTTGTTGTCCGTCTGTCTGTCTGTCTGTCAAGACCATTTTTCTCAGGAACGCGTGGAGGTATCAAGCTGAAATTTATAATTATCAAATACTCAGGTCTATTGTCCCTTGGAGCTGTGAAAAAATCAAACTTAAAAGCCAACGCAATCAAAAGATACAGTATTATGCTGCAAATTTTTGAGTTTTCGGCACTCGCAAAGCAATGGAAAAATTACAAAAAGTAGACATTTTTAGTAAAATCATACAATACAAAAAATATTTTTTTAATTTTAAACTTACTACTTTTTTCCTCGTAAACGCGTGGAGGTACTCAATTGAAATTTATGTCAAATACTAAGGGCTATAGGACCTTTCAGATATAACAAAACCAAACTTTTATGTCAACGCAATCAAAAGAAATAGCAATTTAAGTCGTACATTTTGAAACTGAGTACCCGCAAGAAACTCAAAATCTAAAGGGTACTTCCCGTAAACTCAGAAACTTGAAACTCGGCACGAAGAAACTTCATATAGGAAAAATTTTTAGTTAAAGCATATAATGAAAATATTTTTAATAATTTTAAAGTTACTACCCCTATATACCTACAGGTTTGTACGGAACCCTCGGTGCACGAGTCCGACTCGCACTTGGCCGGTTTTTTTATGTATGTTTACCGATTATTCGAAGACGGTAGGACCGATTTGGATTTTTTTTCTTTTGTTTGAATTTGTGTTCTTCACAGTTGGTCCCATTGTCATAATGTCAGGATCTAATGAAGGGATCCTGGAGAAATCGAGGGAACTCTTCAAATATTATAGGCACACCTATAGTGATTTGAGTATTGTTTACAGTAGCTCAATTTCTTCAAAAGCATTTGCAAAGGTGGAGGCTAAGTGAAGTTAGTTCTTTTTTGTTTCAAATTATTAAAGTCTCCTGGCATTTTTTTGAGTGTCTTTACCATCTCATTGTTCAAATGTGGAATAGAATTGTTTTCAGTTTAAGCGCAGCGGGTTAAAAGTAATGGATATGTTCAAAGTTATTAATATTTTGACAAATATTTTTTAGAATTCTTGACTAAAATAACTTCAGTATACTACAATCGTAGCTATATTAGATTCTTATCAGTGTGTAAACTGCCGGTGTGTGAGCCTTATTCAAGCTTTGATGTTCTCTATTTTCAAATCATATAAAAAAGGATCCATATTTTCATGCCAATTATTTATTGATCCAATCATTTAATTAATAGTACTGGGACCTATGAGGGAATTTTCCTACCGATTGATTTAGATCCTCGTGCCTCCAGAGCTATAACGCAAACTTCTGTACCTATATGAATTTGAGGTCTTAGTATAGTAGTATTTTTTTATGATGTCGGATTCTACCTACAATTCCGAAATCTTAAAAAAATAATTCCTTACTTGTAGTTTAATGCAGCTGTAGTAGATGCCGAATACTGACGAACTTTCACCTGGTGCCGTATTTTAATTCTAAAATACATAAACAATATATAAAAACAAAATCAATTTCAAATATAACTCCAACAGCCAACGAATAATCAACCAATATTGAAGTTGTAAAGGAGTTGCATCGGAATAATTTTCCAGCAAATTTTGATATTTCTGATTCAGACGTTTAGGCACTAGCTGCATTGTACTTGTACATATAAGTTGGATCGTGTCAAAATATGTTTTAACTAGCTTTTGCCCGCGGCTTCGCTCGCGTTAAATTCGGGGTAACACGGTTCCCCTTTGCCCTCCGTAATGCTCCATACAAACTTCCACCTCCCATTTTAGGGAAGTGGGGGGTTAGGAAGAGACAAAAAGTAGCCTATGTCACTCTCCATCCCTTCAACTATCTCCACTTAAAAAATCACGTCAATTCGTTGCCCCGTTTTGCCGTGAAAGACGGACAAACAAACAAACACACACACTTTCCCATTTATAATATTAGTATAGATGTTAGAATTTGAATGTTTGTATTTGATCGAATAACATACTATTGTATGAGTTAATTGTAAATGAGTTAATTATAAAAATAATTAGAATTTGGCCCCAGCACTCTGTACAAGTAAGCGACAATAATAACAACCCAAGCTCGTTAACCGTTGCACGTCGTAAACATACTCTTTATTGCATGTTAACAAATCATGATTAAGTCTTCCCACTATTTTGTATTTCCTCTACTCTGGAAAAACTTAATTTATATTGTTACTCATGACCATTACTAAAAAGACACATTGTAATAAAATTCAATCTCTTCAGCTGTTAAAAACACCAACATCTCTAATAATCTGTAACTTTGACAGTTGTGTTAGAAACAGACTAAATATATATAATTAAATAGTGTAGAACAATTTCACACAGTTTTACCTAGCCCTAAACTAAGCACCGCTTATGCTATGGATACTAGATGTCGGTTTAGATACTTAAATACCTATACTATATAAAGATAAATATACATATTATGAATAATTAGATACAAAAAATACAACATCCATAATTCACAATTCGAGACAAACATTCAACAAAGAAATGTACTTAATGTCACATAAGTAACTACCTCAGGGGGACCTCTTAGGGGGCGTCCATTAATCGCGTCATATTGTATAGGGGGGGGAGGGGGTCACGAAAAAATCACCAATGATCACCACAGGGGGGAGGGGGGTCTGGACACATATCACGTGTAATTTTTTTGTTCCTCCGTGCTATACTGTATTGTGGTCAATAAAATAAAATTTATCAACTTTTAAATGAATCAATCGTCAAAACCCAGGGTTTTGACGATTACTCTTAGCGCGAGGATTTTTGGCTCGCAGCTGGAAAATTTAATTCTAGTGACGGGATCCATGAGGAATCAAGGGAACTCCTGAAACCTCAGAAGCAGACGTATAGCAATATTTTTAATTCTAAAACCAAAAAATTGCATTTAATAGTGCTTTTTAGTGAAATAGAAACTGCTCGTGAAGATCAAAATGGAACCTACGACAAGGTTTGTGAAGTGAAAACTTCTTTAGCGGCGCTGTGCAGTTTTTGTGATGGGGAAAAAATGTTAAACTCGCGACAGGTCACGTGACCGACAGATTCGTCAGATTGAAAATTCGTAAGACGGACACGTGACCTGATCGAATAAATAATTGTAATAGTTCTGAAGTGTTAAATTTTTTATGTAATATAAATTCTCATGTTTGTGTACGATAGCGCAATAAATAAATATTGTATTTTACCACATAAATGATAGTACTTTTATACTGATAATTAAAGCAATTCGTGCAAAATTATTCCCTAACCACTTTGATAAATATAAAGTACTTTAATCAAAGCCTAACCATTCCAAAATATCAAAAATGCACAACGTTAATATTAACGTTAATATTAAAGTTTTCACTTCTGCCGGCACTCCCGGAGTGCACTAATTGTTATGAGATGCACTGTGATTGTAAATAATGTTTAATTGCATTTGAGATATTATTTTATGAAGTAGGTTTTTAGGGTTCTGTAGCCAAAATGGCAAAAACGAAACCCTTATAGTTTCGTTATGTCCGTCTGTCCGTCTGTACGTCGGTCCGTCCGTATGTCACATTCATTTTACTCGGAAACTATAAAACGTATCTTAATAAATATTTGAACGTAAGTTGTATTTTTGTGTGCCGCTACTTAATTTTGTAGTAAAATTGCTGGAAAAAATATTTTTAGGGGGGCACTTCATACATGTGATACATGTAACTATTTGTCAATTTTTACCAAATATCAACATGATGCACATCACAAGTCATATTTTAAGGAAAAATCGCCCCGTAAGTCTAAAAAAATTGTGCCCCCCCTAATTGTGTTTCTTATGAATCGGTGATCCAAAAAATATGAAAAAAATTGAGAGCATTATCGATTTTAGAATTATTGAGTTATATCCATAAAACTTCTTTCATATGCAGAATCTGGCAGATACGACCTTTTGATATTAATTTTTTATAATAGGTACGAAACCCTCCATTATGCCTGGTCCGACACGCCTTGGCCGGTTTTTTTTTATTAAATATTATTTTATCAACCGACTTCAAGATTTCGAAGGAGGAGGTTATCAATAGGCATGGTGAATTTTTTTCATGTATGGTATCAATCGATTCGTTTTGTTGTGAGGATCAAATTTCTATATGGGGCCAATTGCGTTAAAGCAACACAAAAGTCAGAAATGAGACTTAAAGTCCGAGATTTGCATTTGTTTCTCAAAACGCGCCTAACAAAGTGACGTGCAAAACTGACGTCACGATCACATACTCGCCCTGTTTAAAGTATGGAAAAAATATGAAATTGCTATGTTTACAGTGAAATATTGCGTTTATGTATTTGTTTGCAATACAATTTATTTTACAGTAAAATGTTAAAAATCGAATGGTATCATTGTTTTTAAATTTCGCACTTAAAAAAATCGTAAAATTTAGAAATTTTGCAGCTTGATATCTTTGAGCCATTTCAATAGAATTAAGAAATTTTCACTTTAATTGGATATATTGATCATTTTGCATCCTATCAACTAAATTTTATTGCATAATTCAATATGTGTCATCTTGCCTATTCGTCGGGATCTTTGTTTTTGCAATTTTTTTTTATGTATATTCACCGATTATTCGAAGACGGCTGGAAAATTATTTTTTTGTTTGAAAGAGTATACTTCACAGTTGGTCCCATTGTAACCAGGTCAGGATCTGATGATGGGATCCTAGAGAAATCGAGGGAACTCTTTAACTATTATGGCACACCTATAGTGATTTGAGTATTTTTTACAGCAGCTCGAGCATTTGCTTTGGAGGCTAAGTGAAGTCGGTTCTTTTTTGCTTAAAATTATTTATTTTATATGTATGTACATGTAGTTTCATTTTTTTACCCTTCACGTGTAGGTTCACGTGTTAGAAAACTGTACTTACTTTAATTAGCAAAAAATTACACGTCATATTGGACGGGGGGGAGGGGTCCTGAAAATATCACCAAAGATCACCATGGGGGAGGGGGGGTCTAAAACAAGCCAAAAACGTATGACGCGATTAATGGACGCCCCCTTAGAGGGGGTGTTCTTTTTATAACTGGGATTTTAGGTAAGCTTTTAGGTAGTTTTTACATTTTATAGTTGTATTTAGTTAATTGTAATATTAATTTAGTTTTATAATTAACTTGTTTCGTGTTTAATAAAGCTCTTTTCACTCCACTACCTAACGAACTACTATAATAACTAGGCTATGGGGCAGTACAATACTTAATTTTACTTAAAACTATCGTGAGTGATGTTGGCATAAATAGAAAATGCTACGGTTAAACTAAAAAACTGTGTCACACCAATAGTGACTAAAAACGTACCTAACTTATGTTAGTTCAATACTATTACACTGTTTAGTGGGAATCCGGCGGATCTCAAATTACTTACGACGGATGCAATTGCATACCTTTCAAATATAATAAAAAAATAAGTAGAGAACTTATTCATGCCATACGATAAATAAATAAATTGATAATGATAAGCTGTACAACTACAAAAGTTATCTAGTTTTAATTTTATAATTGAAAGAAAAATGGAAAAATTCACCGCGTCGAGCAAGATTCGCGTCGAGAAGGGAGGTAGATGTCGCTATACGTCTCCAACTGACGTAAGCAATGAACGAACTGATGGAAAGATTCACTGCGGTTGAGTAAGCTTCGATGGCTCAGTTGGCCAGAGCGGTCGGACCAGTGTTCCGAAGGTAGCAAGTTCGAATCTTGCTCGATGCGTTGAATTTTTCTTTCAATTATAAAATTAAAATTTTCTCTTGTAGACGTTTATGCTTAGTACAAAATTAGTTATCTAGTTTGTTGGTAAAATCATTCAAAGTCCCGCTTGCTCCACTTTTATACAATTAAATCGTTCAATGTTACACAAAAACCATCATTAATGTCACGCAGACGTTATCGCCTTGAAAAATTGCTGACGCCCTAATGAAATTCGGAACGAGTACGCTACGCTCACTGTGCCTCTGAGTTTCCTTGGGCTTTGGCCAAAGCGTCTTGCAGCTTCTGTTTTATTAGACGACAAACATTGATGTAATTAACTGGAGTTGGAAAGTTTGTTACGAAATGAAAAATGCTGTTGTTCCGAAATAGTATAAGTGTACAGAATGAAAAAGAGATTATTTGCACGGTTAGCACAAGAGTGACGCGACAGTATCTCCTACGCGTGATAGACTCCCGTCTCTTTTTAATTGATACAGTCAGAAAAAGGTGGATAGTCAATCTCGCGCGCGAGATATTGTCGCGTGACTCTTTTGCTAACCGTGCTAAACGTGTCATGCAGTACCTCGTTCAATTGCTAAGCTACGACCGTAGCGCTACTTCGTAGCGGCTAGCACGGGTTTTCGGGTATGTGGCAAAAATACTTTGTAAATTATATAAATCATTTTCAATGCCAAAAGTTTATATTGGGGGAAGTAGTACCAAACGACGTATAATGTGATTCTTAATTTGTCACCTACTATTTTTGTTTCCGTACGCAATACGTAATACGCAATGTTTTTTGTTCTACTGTTCAAGTTTTTACCTATTTTGGTATTAGGTACTATTTCCCAATTCAAACAGTTTGCTAATCTGTCATTCTTGACCTCCACCTATTAAAAGTTGCCAGATGCCCGGATAGCAAAAAAGATAGTATCGCAATCTAACTAACAGGTTTTGTTGCTCTCATTATTGTGTCATATCTGACGTGGCCAGCTCTTAGTCCATTACAAAATAGTGAAATCCGTCGACCATATGTCACTGAAACTAAACGTCAAAGAAAAACACGTTTTGATGTTAAGCAATTTATTTTTAAAAACTATTAACTAATAACTAATTTGATAACAAGAAAAAGATTATCCGAATAGACCAATGGTAACTTTCATCAAGGAAATAGGGGATCAATGTTACTCTGCGTCCGTAGGAAAAACCTTAGACAACCCTACACGTGATCCCTGGGTGGTGCTAAAAGAGTAACAAACTTGGCCGCTGCACTATTCCATCTGGACCTCGCAGCACTCACTGGATTTTCTTTATCATCTGCTTTCCCACTACTAGTACCCCAGGGAAGAAATGCCTATATATACAGTGACTTGTAGCCATACGATAAATAAATATCAAGGAAATCCTGTTTATTATCAAATTAAAATCACAATCAGTAACAGATTATACCAATAACTAAGTGCAGTTTTGTTTTATGTAGGTATCATATTTCTATCAATATCCATTGTATTTTATTATCAAAAATAAATTATATTTCCTCGTTGCGCACTATTCGTACTGTACCTCTACCACGAGTCATGCAAATAAGCCTAATTCGAGATTCGTTCACGAATTCGTAAATTATTTGTATGGAGAATTTGTGCAGAGCCTCTAGCGGTCACTTATAGAACTAAAAATTACTGCCATACCATAAGTTAAATTATCGTTTATGCAATGCGCTCACGAAAGTTCGATTGCTTGTTTCGTTTGTGTAGATTTCGATACTTTACAAAGTGACGTGACGTGACAAACGTCACATCCTTCACACCAACCGAAACAGATTGTAGGTAAGCCAAAAAGGTTTTACTTCCTAAGTACATTTTATCTGAAGGTTTAGAACTGTAGACAATTATATGAGCAGTGAACAATAATAAGCATAGAAACCGTACTAGCTCTGAAAAATTACCCTATTTTTTGTGGGTGTTTAATATGCTTGCTAGGCCGTAAACCAGGAATAATTTCCGTTGGTCATCGTGTCCCAAGCGGTAAATTTTAAGTGGTTAAGGGCGGTCAATAATCAAGCTTCGTGATGGTCAGCTGCCGTTCCTTGAGTGGGTTGAGGAACGGCAGCCATTTTCTCACATAAAATACATACAAAATAAAATGACCATCGCGTCCCAGTTGAAACAGGTGATAGTTTATATGCTATTACAAATAAAATAAAAATCATCAGCCGTCTGTATACCACTGAAAAGACCGTAAACTAGTCACATGAATATATGGTATTTAGGGTATCAGCAGACTTTCTTTCTGCCTCAATACAGCCGGCTGACGATTTTCCTGATAATAAGAGCATCAAATACTGACAGCTGACCTACGCGAGTTATCATTATACTTCGTCCTTAACCACTTCAAAAATTATCATCGCCTGGGACGCCTTGCGATTGGTCATGAAATTTGTTCCTGGCTTACGGTTCATGCCATCGGAGCCGGGAAATACAAGCTATGACAGTAAGCCTTTACCTTATTTAAACGCGCGTGACTTTGAACGCATAAAATGTTATCAACCGACTTCAAGAGTTCGAAGGAGGACGTTCTCAATTCGTCAGGATCTTTATTTTCACTATTTTTTCATAATGTTCACCGATTGCAACTTTTTTTTAAACAGGGAAATTACGTATTTCGTCATACATATTCAAAGCTAGGAAAAGGGGTGAAAACTGTCAGTACTTCATCCATCCATCCATATACTTATTTCGTCGTAGGATATAGGATTACCTAATGCTGAACCACACTTCGCCTATGCGGACAAATATTCGTGTTGCGTCTCTTTCTTATTGTATAGAATAGGAAAAAGACGCAACACGAATATTTGTCCGCATAGGCGAAGTGTGGTTCACCATAAGAAAACCAAATTGATGAAATTTCAAATGTACAAATAACACTACTAGTTTAAAACGTCCTAGAACTACGTCCATATGTAATAGGTGATTCTTAATTTATTTGGTTATTTTGTCAACCTGACAGTTCGACTTTTAGTGATCATAGTGGATCATAGGTTTATTTCTTATTATTTAGGTCTATTGTATAATCACAAAAGGATAAGTACCCTTTCAGGATGTTGTTGATTCTCTTAAGTTTAGGCAGTGCGCTATTGTTACACATCCCACCTGCGTCGACGCCGACACGTTGGCCAAGTCCTTTAATTTATTTACCAGCGAACAAACCGGAGCGGCGCCTGACATCCGAAATCACTACAAGACTATTAAATATAGTTGTCGTTCGTCTAACTATTGTTGGTGTGTAGGCAATCGATCCGTGAAGCAAGGGGCACGGAGCCTCACGACCTAACAGACGCACAAGGGAAGCTAAAGATGCTCCAGCAAGCCGCCGGTTTTCATACATAACACAACGCAGGATTGCGGCTTTGCCGCTTCTTGTTGTAATTGTTAGTAGTACTTATAAGTTTCTAGTTTGTGACAATGTTACTTTAAAAGGCTATTTCGCAATAAATAAATCTTTAATATAATTATGCACATTATAATTTCAAAGTGCCCTGTATAAATCTGGATGTCTTTTAAGTAAGCACTATTCTATAGGACTTGGATGCAATAATTCAAAGATCCCGGCCTGTGACGCAGTTGTTACTTCTTGAATATAAAATAATACACCTTCCTGGGATAAATAGTTTGCCTTGCTGGTGATAAGTTAGCTGCTACAGCAATCAATCAGAAATGAATGATGCACAAGAACCTGTAAAAGATGTTTCAATATTATTTGTTATTTTTCACAGTTTCATTGTAATTATTATGATTGAAAATGAAAGTGTTTATAACTATCATATCAAATTTCAACTACTTACCATTTATTTTAGGTTAGAGTTGGTATTTTTGTGTCGATTTAAAATCAGATTAATTGACTATTAATACATAAATCTCACAAATATTCAGCAGTTCTTGGGTCTAGATTTCTTTTTTAAAATTATTCTTATTGAAGTGTTGATGTGGATATTTCTATTTCTCATATCGGCTTGAAATTTACCGTTTCGTTTTCCAGTTCCAGTTATCATACTATGCAGTCTTATTAACAAATTATGCTTAATATAAGGCTTTGTCGATATTATTTCGTCAACTAATAATATATAAATATAACACAATAAATACGAATGGTTTTCACTTTCACCATGTTTTGACATCTCACCTTATAATTTGATAGTGAAAGAGTTTTCTACAGTTGATACGGTATTTTTCGGTGACGTAAGTCAAATTAGTGTCTTATGGTAACGTTTTAATAAAACCTATCGATAACAAACTGTACTGTACCTCTACCACGAGTCATGCAAATAAGCCCAATTCGAGATTCGTTCACGAATTCGTAAATTATTTGTATGGAGAATTTGTGCAGAGCCTCTAGCGGTCACTTATAGAACTAAAAATTACTGCCATACCATAAGTTAAATTATCGTTTATGCAATTCGCTCACGACAGTTCGATTGCTTGTTTCGTGTCGTAGATTTCAATACTGTAGAAAGTGACGTGACGTGACAAACGTCACATCCTTCACACCAACCGAAACAGATTGTAGGTAAGCCAAAAAGGTTTTACTTCCTAAGTACATTTTATCTGAAGGTTTAGAAATAGTTTAGAACTGTAGACAATTATATCAGCAGTGAACAATAATAAGCATAGACACCGTACTAGCTCTGAAAAATTACCATACTTTTTGTGGGTGTTTAATATGCTTGCTAGGCCGTAAACCAGGAATAATTTCCGTTGGTCATCGTGTCCCAAGCGGTAAATTTTAAGTGGTTAAGGGCGGTAAATAATCAAGCTTCGTGATGGTCAGCTGCCGTTCCTTGAGTGGGTTGAGGAACAGCAGCCATTTTCTCATATAAAATATATATAAAATAAAATGACCATCACGTCCCAGTTGAAACAGGAAATTTACTCGTATATGCTATTACAAATAAAATAAAAATCATCAGACGGCTGTATAGCACTGAAAAAACCGTAAACTAGTTACATGAATATATGGTATTTAGGGTATCAGCAGACGGTTTTTCTACCTCAAATCAGCCGGCTGACGATTTTCCTGATAATAAGAGCATCAAAACAGCTGACCTACGCGAGTCATCATTATACTTCGTCCTTAACCACTTTGTTTCTGGCTTACGGTTCATGCCAGCGGAGCCGGGAAATACAAGCTATGACAGTAAGCCTTTTTTTACCTGATTTAAGAGGCCTTATTCCCAAAACGCGCGAATTTCTTAAAATGCTTCATTTTCTTCGAAGGCTATGGCTAAAGTACTTAGTTTTTTAAATCAACTATTGATGCATATAATAGTTCATTTCTTTATCTAGACGGCAATTGGAGCAAATATTACATTTTAACGAGTAAAACATGAAAAAAATTGGTCGTCTTGGAAGGCCTTTCCGGATTTTCCAGTTAGATGTACCGTTCATTTCCAAATAACGCAAAAAAGGATAACAATTTTTATTCAACTTGAATAAAATTCAATTGAGTATATCATGTCTGAGACGGCCATGGAAATAAATATCGAAGATTCATCTTGGATAATAGACAAAATACCTCCTAATTATATGCCAGTTTTTTGTAGAAACACGTTTACATTTAATTTTTTCCACGAAAAGTCTATAAATATTTTGCCCTAAAAAGATTACCAGAGGAAAGTTAAACTATATTTCTATCACGATAAAAAATATCATTACTATAGTGGTACGTTTAAATTTAGTATGAATTTTTAAAAATGACCTATAAATCACACTTCACAGGACACTTTCTGTAAGAATCGTATTTTTGGGTTCTTAATAATAATAAGTATGGTTCAAAAGTATTTTTCAACCGACTTCAAGATTTCGAAGGAGGAGGTTATCAATTCGTCGGGATCTTTGTTTTTGCATTTTTTTTTATGTATGTTCACCGATTATTCGAAGATGGCTGGACCGATTTGGAAAATTCTTTTTTTGTTTGAAAGCGTATACTTCACAGTTGGTCCCATTGTAACCATGTCAGGATCTCATGATGGGATCCTGGAGAAATCGAGGGAACTCTTCAACTATTATAGGCACACCTATGGTGATTTGAGTATTTTTTACAGCAGATCGAGCATTTGGTGTTGGAAAGGTGGATGCTTAGTGAAGTCGGTTCTTTTTTGTTTAAAATTATTTGTATTACTAATACTTCAAACTATCATATAGATAGCATTTTATGCGGCTTTTTTCATTAATATAGTTTTTCGACCTTTTAGGGAATAAGGAGCCTTAAACGCGCGTGACTTTTAACGCATAAAATGTTATCAACCGACTTCAAGATTTCGAAGGAGGAGGTTCTCAATTCGTCAGGATCTTTATTTTTACTATTTTTTCATAATCATCACCGATTGCAACTTTTTTTTAAACAGGGAAATTACGTTTTTCGTCATACATATTCAAAGCTAGGAAAAGGGGTGAAAACTGTCAGTACTTCATCCATCCATCCATATATTTATTTCGTCGTAGGATATAGGATTACATAATAAAACCAAATTGATGAAATGTCAAATGTACAAATAACACTACTAGTTTAAAACGTCCTAGAACTACGACCATATGTAGTGTTAGGCGATTCTTAATTTATTTGGTTATTTTGTCAACATGACAGTTCGACTTTTAGAGATCATAGTGGATCATAGGTTTATTTCTTATTATTTAGGTCTATTGTATAATCACAAAAGGATAAGTACCCTTTCAGGATGTTGTTGATTCTCTAAAACACATCCCACCTCCGTCGACGCCGACACGTTGGCGAAGTCCTTTATTTACCAGCAAACAAGCCGGAGCGGCGCCCGACATCCGAAATCACTACAAGACTATTAAATATAGTTGTCGTTCGTCTAACTATTGTTGGTGTCGAGGCAATCGATCCCTGAAGCAAGGGGCACATGGGCAGCCTCACGACCTAACAAACGCACAAGGGAAGCTAACGATGCTGCAGCAAGCCGCCGGTTTTCATACATAACACAACGCAGGATTGCGGCTTTGCCGCTTCTTGCATAATTATGGTTTTATTTATAAGTTACATGTACGAGTAATTGTTAGTAGTACTTATGAGTTTCTAGTATGTGACAATGTTACTTTAAAAGGCTATTTCGCAATAAATAAATCTTTAATATAATTATGTACATTATTATTTCAAAGTGCCCTGTATAAATCTGGATGTTTTTTAAGTAAGCACTATTTTATAGAACTTGGATGCAAAGATTCGTAGACTCCGGCTTGTAACGCAGTTGTTACTTCTGAATATAAAATAATACACCTTCCTGGGATAAATAGTTTGCCTTGCCAGTGATAAGTTATCGGCTACAGCCATGTGTAGCAAACAATCATAAATGAATGATGCACAAAAACCTGTAAAAGATGTTTCAATATTAATTGTTATTTTTCACAGTTTCATTGTAATTATTATGATTGAAAATTAAAGTGGTTATAACACTTACAACTATCATATCAAATTTCAACTACTTACCATTCATTTTAGGTTAGAGTTGGTATTTTTGTGTCGAATTAAAAACAGATTAATTGAATATACATAAATCTCACAAACATTCAGCAGTTCTTGGGCCTAGATTTCTTTTTTAAAATTATTCTTATTGAAGTGTTGATGTGGATCTTTCTATTTCTCATATCGGCTTGAAATTTACCATTTCGTTTTCCAGTTCCAGTCATCATACTATGCAGTCTTATTAACAAAATATGCTTAATATAAGGCTTTGTCGATATTATTTCGTCAACTAATAATATATAAATATAACACAATAAATACGAATGGTTTTCACTTTCACCATGTTTTGACATCTCACCTTATAATTTGATAGTGAAAGAGTTTTCTACAGTCGATACGGTATTTTTCGGTGACGTATGTCAAGTTAGTGTCTTATGGTAGCGTTTTAATAAAACCTATCGATAACAATCTGTGCTGACTACATCCGTCTCGTTCTACCTATGAGACGGATGTATGTCAGCATAGAGATTTCGAATTTCTTGCTGTCGATACCGAAGGAAAACGATTCGAAGCCCGATTATTCGTTAACGCCTATAGAAAAATATTCAGAATTTTCTACATGACTCGTGGTAGAGGTACTGACCTTCAGTGCGTTAACATGACAGATCACATTCGACGTGCCGCATACATCCGTCTCGTTCTACCTATGAGACGGATGTATGCAGCGCACTAAACGTAATCCGACATGAAATGTCAGCATAGATCGTTTGTATGTGTTGCTGTCGAAACTGAAGGAAAACGATTCGAAGCCCGATTATTCGTTAACGCCTATAGAAAAATATTCAGAATTTTCTACATGACTCGTGGTAGAGGTACTGTATATTGCTTGTAGGTAGCCACGAGTGATGGTTTCAGCCATTTGCGCGGACCATTATTACTTTTGATTGATGCCATTGTAGATAGTTTGGAACGTTTTGACGGAATAAATTATTGCTAACGATAGGGGATTGAACAATGCTAATCCCGATCAGCATTTCCCAAATAGCAGCATGTATCTACTTTAGTAAACACGCACATACGTATTCAGATTTTTCTGCCACCTCTTGAAGTAATACAACTTTATGACTTTATGGAACTTCTAGAAAGTGAAGTTCTTACAAACAACTTTGGACGCAACAGAACTCTCAGCTTGCTACCTAGATGTCCCTGAAGTTCGATGGCTTTTTGATATTGAAAAGCTGTTCCGCGATAATTTTTTGGGGTTGCAGCAGAGAAACATATAATTTGAGAGTTCGTGTATGAGCAGGATTGGTCAAAGGGTTATGGTGCTAAAAGGCGCGAAATAATCATCATAAGGGTCTTGTTATATTGTTCATATCGTTTACAAGGAAATCGCAAGTTCTCAGTTCGAGGCGGACGACTAGTTACGGACAACTTCGGACACAACGAAACTGTCAGCTGGCTTCTGGGGCGTTCCTAAATTCAGATAGCATTTTGATTTTCAATAGTTGTGCCGCAATAATTTTAGTAACGTTTTTCTGATCTTTATAAAATTTGTTGGGGTTGTAGCCAAGATACATATAATTTGAGAGTTCGTATATGAGCATGAGCGTTCAAGGGGTTATCCACTCACGTGCCCTACGCAACTACGGTTGCATTTTGTCAAAACGCAAAGTGCTCTCGCAACACTAGTTGCGAGTTGGAGTACCAACGGTTTTTAAATGATATCTATGTGCAACGTGTGAAGAGCGCTTTTCTGTTGACTTAGTTAGGCAGAGGATTAACGTGGCAACATTAAAAAAAATAAAAACCGTAGTCTGGGGAACATTTTTACAAACTTCAGATTATTGTTTTGGTGACTGTCAAAGTTCGGTATGTCAGCGAGGGAGCTAGTCATTAAAAAAATGCCATCAGTACTCAATTTCGCATATTTTAATTAGCATTGTATATCAAATTATTCCTTGTTTACTGCTCCATACGATAAAGCATATATTTCAATACTAATTTAAATATATTGTGATAAATTCTTTCAACAAATTAAGTCTAGTGATGAACATTTTGCGTGTTTGATTTTGAATCGTACATTTATTATACGATTACGCCATATTTCTGTCTAGGCTATTAGAATAAATTAGTTTGTCTATTAACCTAAGCGTTAATCCTCTTTAAATGAGTAATTATGTATGTTTTGAACAGGATTAGGTGAAATAAACTTGTGATGTCTGTAAGTACAACTGTACGCAACAGTAGTTGCTCGAAGCATTTTAACAGATCCGCACAGGGTCCGCGTTTTATGTCATAAGGCATGGTGCACACTGGGTTTTGGTTGCAGATTGATTTAATGTAGCTTAGTCAATTTTGAGTGTTTTTATTTTCATTTGTGGAGGCTATTACTCATTTTTTGATAATTTTTAGTTTTTTTTATTAATCGGCAAAGGATGTTTTATCTTCTAAATATATAAAAGAAGAAACTGACTGACTGACTGACATATCAACGCACAGCCCAAACTACTGGTTCTAGAGATTCCAAATTTTGCACGTAGGTTCCTTATAAGGTCTAGGGGTGCACTAAGAAAGGATTTTTTAAAATTAACCCCCTAAGGGGATGAAATGGCGGTTCAAAGTTTGTATGGCGAAACAAGATTCGTTAGACTATTTTATTTGAAACTTCACAGGAGTATTCCTAACGATAAATGAGTAAATACGTGTTTCAGGTTATTTGAAAATTCAACCCCTAAAAGGGGGAAAGGTGGTCACAAAGTCTGAAAATCAACATGGGTATTGTTTCTATGGTTTATCGAGTCGTTGATTACGAAAAAGATAACGATTTTAAAATCCAACGTGGCGAACGTGAAATACCATCCGCCATGTTGAGGTGAGATGGGGTTGAAATGTCTAAATATCAATATGGGTGTCGATTTTATGGTATTGTGGGATGTTAATTACGAAAATGGCATCGATTTTGAAATTTAATATTGTGGACATGAAAATTCTTGAAAGTATTTGTACGAAAATGCAATCTAATAACATTAGGTAGCTTTCATCCAGAAAATCAACCCTTAAGGGGGTGAAAAGTGGGTTGGAAGTTTTTATGGCAATTTTTTAACAGGTGAACCTATTTCGATGAAACTTGGTATACAGATAGTTTGAGTCCCGGGAAGGAACATAAAATTGTTTATATCGAGAAAATCAACCCTTAAGGAGTGAAACGGCAACGCTGGCAGCTTCCTCGCCCAACGCCTTAGTATTGCGGTTCAGCGAGGAAATGCTGCCAGCTTCCTCGGCACGATGCCACAGGGGCCCATTTTAGAGATAGATTTTTAGTTTTTAGTATTTTTAAGTAAGTTAATTTTAGTTTATTTAAGTTTTATCAAGGAGTGAAATGGGGGTTGGAGGTTTGTATGGAGAAATTTTAACCGCGAACCGATTTAGATAAAATTTGGTATGGATAACGCTAGGGGTAGAAAAAGGGTTGGTTGTTTGTATGGCGAATTATTAACCGCTGAACAGACGATGGAGATAAAACTTGCTACATAGATAGTTTGAGTCCCGGGAAACAATATAGGATAGGTTTTATACCGAAAATACCGCTTCAGGGGGTGAAACTGTGGGTTGAAAATTTGTATGCGGAATTAAAAACCACTGGGCCTATTTAGAAGATTTGGTATGGAGATAGTTTGAGTTCTGGTGAAGGATATATAATAGTTGTTATCCCTGAAGTCATTCCTTAAGCGGGTAAAAAGGAGGCTGTTTTGTAATTCCACGCAGACAAAGTTCCGGGGAAAAGCTTATATTTAAGAGTAGAAATCTGCATTAATCATAATCTCTTCGTAGTAGTAAGTCGTTGCTGGTATAACAATTCAACAATTATTGCAATCATTTATTTAAGAAAAAAAATAACGGAACCACCTTCACCAAAAAATGGTATACCGAAACTTACAGAGTGTAACAAATACTTTTCCGAAAACCGCATATAAATCGGTTCAGCAAGGTACATACAAACATACAAGTCTAACTGAGAATCTCCTTTTATAGTAATTTTAGTACGCGGGCGAAGCCGCGGGAAAAGCTCGTTATTAATATAAATGGTGCAAATTCACGGTGATGCTGATCGTACAATATATAATATGTATAAGAATAAAATCTTATATGCATAGCTTATTTTTAACAGAAATTTTCATGTTGCGTAATATTTTTTTGAACAACATAATCTTGTAGGTACGTAAAAAAACCATTAGCTTACTTGTGAATTGTAACTCCGTTCAAAATTACTCAAATCGGTCAGTTAATTCTGGTTTCAGTAATTTACGAGTAGATATGCTAAAATCTGCCTGTACCTACTATAACATACTATGTTAGTCTTTTGTGTGTAGTTTTTGTTAACATACTATGTTAGTGATATAGATCACTACAGCCACTGTTATTAAAATATAATTTATTAATTCAGGAAAATCAAGTCTGCGGTTCTGCGTGAGTGAGCCGCTGCCCATAATATTTAATTTCGTATCAGCATTTTATACTTAAGTTATAATTATTCATAACTAGCTGACCCGGCGAACTTCGTACCATCAACAATTTTTTTTTTAATTTCTCCAATATTTTAATAGCTATTCTGCTTTCGAGGCGAAGATAAATCCAACAAATTAATCATCATTAAAATCGGTCCAGCCGTTCTTGAGTTATAAATGGTGTAACCGACACGACTTTGTTTTATATAATAATAATAATAATAAATACTCTTTATTGCACACCTCATACAGTTACAAGCACAAATTTTACAATTAGATAAATTTAGGTAGAGGGTTTATATAAAGATTGATACAATAAAATGTAAATAATATATAATTTCAATGTTGAAGATGTGATTTCGTTGCTTGTGTATCCCGTCCTTATACCGCCGCCATCTTGAATGATGGCCCCGCGAGGCCCGCCCGGTGACATCTAGTATGACTTTTGACACTCTGCACGTGGGTTTGTTTACTTTTATAATGAAAAAAAACAGTACATATTGAGTTGGTAATCGTCCTGATATGTATTTATTTGTAAAGTGTGACATGTGAGTGTATTTATGTTAAGTGTATATGTGGTTTGAAGTGGTGGGAATTGTCGGTAATCGGACGTCAAAAAAGGCACTCGTTACGGTAGGTATGTATGCCTATTTTTTGTTATTGATAATTTGTGACATAAATTGCTGCGAGTTTGACAAAACTGGCACATGTTATTTAATAGTACATTACTGCAGAGACCAGTAAGTAAGCTTTCCTGGCTGAGTATTTAGTAGCCGTCCGAGTCGAAGACGAGGACGGCTACAATACGAAGCCAGGTAAGCTGATTACGGTCGAAGCATGTATAGTGCTTTTCTCAAACATGTAAGGAAATAAAATTACTTGTTTAGTGCTTCAGTTACTGGCTGAGTGATTTAATGTTGTATGAAAATCCTTTACGTACGTCGCGCTGAACCTGCCTTGGAATAGAGTCCCTACTGGTCTCTAATTACTAACGTAACAGGAACATTTCCGAGCATGTTTGAGAAAATATTAATAGTATCTCTATCTACGTATGACAATATTTTTGTCCTAATTTGCCTAAATTATTCGTAAAAAAATCATAAACAAACCACGCGGTTTGGCGGTCAATTGCGAAACTGACATTTTATAAATTGCAAATGAAACAAGTTTTATGCTAAATATTTCCCCGCGATCATATACTTTATTTGGTATCAATCGAAGCGTAAACTATTTAAGTTTCAAATAAACATAAAAAATACATATGTTATCGATTTAGATTTTTTTTAATAAATATATTTCTGGCAAAAGTCCCCATTCGAAACTGTATGTCAACTTTGTGATTTTTTTTAATTATTTTTTCTACTATGACCTATTTAATTATTTATATAAACAAATTATCCGTCTCTTTAGCTTTACAACTTAAAAAGAATCATTACAAAAAGTTCAGTGAAAGCCAAGCAATCGATTTATTAACAAAACATGACACGGTGCCGCTGGCGCGCGGTAAATCTTGGGCACTTCACAGCACCTTTTTTTGATTCGCGGGCACTCAAGTGGTTATAGAGCTGGAATGTGCAAAAGCGATATTCATAAAAGTCTTATTATATTGGTCACCTGGTTTGCAAGTAAATAGCAAGTTTACAGTACGAAATGGATAGACAATGTATGTAAATGTAAATTTTGTTTAGGTTGCATTATATCTATAATTTGTAGTTATATACCCTACATTAAAATGGACTTTCCATAACATTTTCGTTCACTCGTGAAGTCTCGACGTAGGTACAATTACTCTGCATGCTATAAAGAAAGAAGAATGAGCACACTAGCACCGTAAGCACTTCGGTAGATGAAATGATCCGAATAATTTACCTAATTAGGAAAAATATGAGGGCGCTGTGCGCTTTTGATAAACGTAGAATATTTCATTCACTTAATTAATTCTTTGTCTGCTCAGGTTTATTGACTTAAAAAAATATTTTTTGGTGTCGTTATTTTAATTTATTTAGAGATTTTGCGTTTACTTAGATCATTTTTAAATGGTGTTCATTAATAGAGAGGCTTTCAGAAAAAGGTAGTTAGGATTGATGTTAGTCTCAATGTTGGGTGTATGGATGGTACAAGAAGGATTTAAATCTCTATGTTATAAAAGTGTCCGTCAAAAGGCGATAAACTGATGGCGCCACAATGATATTAAATTTGATTAAATTAATTTTGAAAAAAAAAAAAAATCCAAAATAATTATTTGCGGAGATGAAAAACACTCTGAATATTAATTTTACTTAGAAAGTCATATAAGTATTAAATATCGGTAATTCATTTCAAGTGCTGAACTATACCTAGCGCCACCCGGATATATTTGGAACTATTGTTTAGTGCTTACCGCTGGACACTTTTTCGACCGTTTTCCTATAAGAGAGTTCCATCCTTCCTATACCATCCATAGTTGGGTGAATGAATAATCTTAAACTTATACGGTTTGGAAGGTTCGCGTCAAAAATATTTCGTATGGGGCACGTCACTGCGTACACGTTGCGTCTGCGTATTTTGAGCAGCGGTGTGGAGAGCATGCGTTAAAGTCGTGACGTTTACGGCACGTCATTGCGATTCCGTAGCGTCACCGTATTTTAAGCAGCGGTGTGGTCGCACCTTTTAAGGTGCGCTAGCGGCAAAGTTCAAAACACGAAGGTTTTAAAAGGTCGGTATATATCTTAATATAGGTATAATAAATATATATTACATTACTTCAAAAAGATGAAATTGGTCAGTTAAATTAAATACTTAAGATTTTTTATATCTACTATGCTCCTTATCTACTTGTATATCACTAACCGGAGTTAGTGATATACAAAGTCTTGGAATGAAATAAAAGTAGGTGCTGCGAAATATCATTTATTATTTGACGTGTGGGCAAAATCCCCCATTAAAACCTCTTTTGTACAACACGTAGGCTTTTGCCCAGTAGTAACTAGTAAGTAGTTAAAAGCTGGTTATTAAATTAATGTCAACCTATTTATTTCTTAAAGTATCCACCAAAGGCTCAGGTGACATGGTCTGCCCTATCAACACCGGTTGGAAAGCCAGTTCGAATTTGGATTTTGTTGCCCGGGAATACGATCAATAATTGGTTGACTTTTTCAATGGCAGTTACGTCTCTTTAGCATGGTGCTGCAGAGATGCCATGAGGACCGGCGTTTCATCGTTTATTACGAGCTGCTCTGTCGAGTCTCTGAAGAGGGTCTGATGTTGCTTATTGACATGAGAACTTTAAACATTCAAACTATAGCTCCCTAACATAACACTGCGGCAGAGCGGCAGGTTTATCGTATGAATGATAACTTTAAGTGAATCAATTTTGTTTCAAATTTGATTGATATAAATGTCTACTGCACCGCTGCAACCGCTGGCACTGGAGATGATAAAAGTTACTAATTTCTTTAGTCACAATCGTTCAGTCGAATTGCTCTATGTAAAATTAGCACTTCCAATTCCAGCACTAAAAAAATGTACTAAGATGCTATAAGGTGCAGAGGGGCAAACTTGACTGCGGGAAAATTTCAACTAAATCGCAATATCTTACGTCATTATCTATTTTGCCATCTATATCCGGGTAGCGAAAAAGCGCTTTTTCCCTCTATAAATGGCACTATAGTTGAAATTTCCCGCAGTCCTGGTTGCTAATAAAATATTTGGAATAAAAATATATTTATTTACTATATCTAAATATATGACAACTTTTATTAAGTGTTCATATAGCTTCAACAGATAAGGTCTTACATATTAAGCTCATATGCAGTCAAGATGCGAGAGAGAGATTGAACAAGATCTTCATCCAAGTAAACATTCCACTAAGTAACACTAACATTTTTAACGGGACACAATCGGTTCAGCGGTTTAAGCGTGAACAGGGAACAGTGAGACAGACGGACAGAAATACTTTCTAAATTATATCGGGGAAAACTAATGATCAAAATCAGTATTTTAACAGTTCTTTTTTTGGTGTTTATTTATCAGACATAAATAAATAAGTTTAATTACTATCATTTTGACGAAAAATGTAGTTCCATGCCTATGTTACTAATGTGTAATGATTCAACGATCTTTGTGGAACGTACTCTAATAGATTTTATTAGATTTATATTTCACCTCCCTCCCGACCCACGTCCATAGCTCATAAACGCCGTATATCAACTCGAACGTATCAATTTACCCACGGACCGCTTATAACGCATGAAAGCGAGGTAGCAAATGAAAATACATTTTTTTTATTCATACGAGTAGCACGTTACTTCCGCGTGCAAAAAATCGAACATGGCGGTACGTGTGTAGAAAGGGAATAAACAACAAAAATTCCATCTTGCAAAGACTCTCTTTGAAAGTTTTGATTGCGGTGTTGGATATTTTAGATTGCAACCTTTTATGTTGTTACTAATTGTAGTCTGGAACTCATATCATAACATAACGTACTGTGTGTGGCCTGTAACACGAGCAAAAAAATAAATCATAGATTCTACTCCTCAAACTAGACAACGTTTGTTCAACGACTTTAAAAATTAACTTGTGGTTTGATTTTTAGTACACTTTAAAGTTCATTGGAAAACGGAATGTGTTGCGGAATTGATTATGTCTGTTGGGTGACAAGACTGACAAGCAATGTCAATTGGACGGATTTTAACGTACATTGATAAAACTATTTACTTTGTATGAACAAGAGACAATCTAAAGACTCCATATTAAGTTGTTGAACATAAGTATTATTGTTTGAGGAGTAAATAGAATCTACATTTAAAATTTTTGCTCGGGTTACAGGCCACATGCTGTATACCTAATAGTGACTCAGCCGTGGGCCGTATTCTAACTTTAAAACATGTATAGACACAATCCAACTTCAATACAACTCCAATGCATTAACAACGCAATACAGCTACAGCATAAACATCTGAATCTGAAATATCAGAATTTGCTTGAGAATATTCCAACGCAACTCCAATACAACTTAAATATTGGTTAATTGTTTGTTGTGTGTTGGAGTTATGTTTGAGATAGGTTGTGTTCTTATTGTATTGTTAATGTATTTTAAAATTAGAATCCGGCACCGTATTGGGCTGCAGTTACATGTAACACGAGATAATTTTGAGTTAACAAACCTTAAACGTATATGGTTTTGATCAAAACTTTGTACCTACGTTAACTGTAAGTCTAGAAGTTCAGAAGTTCAAGTCGAGGGGCATATCCGGAGATATGCCCCTCGACTTGAACTTCTGCGCGGGGGGCGTATTCTAACTTTTAAACACGGTTAGACACAATCCAATTTCAATACAACTCCAATCATACTCGTTAATACGCAATACAGCTAGCGCCTAAGCGTCTGAATCCGAGATATAAGAATTTGCTTGAAAATTATTCCGATGCAACTCCAATTAAGTATTTACAACTTTGATTATATGTTGTGTGTTGGAGTTATGTTTGCGATAGATTGTGTTTTTAATGTATTGTTATTGTATTTTAAAATTAGAATGCACTGGATGTTGTAACATTTGTGTGCCGGACCGATGACAATAAAATCAAATATACGATAGATTAAGTGGGTAGTTTAAATTAAAGACTGCCCGTAACTTTTTCTTGGACTGTTGTCGGGTAGTTGAAGGTATTTGCTCGGATTTCTGTTTGCGTCGGAAAAAAAGGAAAAAAATGTAGGCAAGCCGGAGCGTATTTGGCTTTCCTTTTCTCCATGGAAGCGGCGTTTTATAAAAACAAAAGCCGGGAAACAAAATTCAGTATTATGGACGTGTAAAAAACGAAAAAGATTTAAGTGTATCCGATATATTTTACCTACATTTTATTTAGGAAATGCGGAATAAATCGCGAAGCGACAATTTAATCCAAACCTTAAATTCCGTATATAAACTTTAGGCAAGTTCTGAAGCTCAAAGACTTAAGTAGCATCAACTCGACTCATTCGTACCAGTGAAGGGATCCATACAAAAATACCGTGAAATAAAATGAATAATTCAAACTGATCGTCTACAGTTCAATACGAATGATGAAAACGTTTCTGATAGGAATTTCGGGAATAGAATTTTGTTATAACTAAATAATCCATTACAAAAAAATGCAACATCTCTGGAGTTGCAGGCGTCCATAGACTAACGTAACCTTACCATCAAACGGGCTGTTTGCTTGTTTGCCACCGAAATTGTATAGTTGTGTGGTATTGTCGTTTATTGTGGTGGATAGGTAGTGGTGTTGTATGGTGCGTTGGTAGACAGACCACAACACTCATAGTGTCGAAATATCGCAAACACGGAAAGACATGGTAAAAAACCCGTTTTTAATTGTTTTTGAAAAAAGGTGAGAAGCTATACTCTATTTCTTTAGGTATTTAAATAAAAGTAAACAAACAATTTTTACATTTTCGGGTAGTTATAACTATTATAAATTTATTGGTTAACCAATCAAATACAAAACTGCCTGGATCTGTCACTTAACGACTTGGCTTTAACCAATATTATTTGATCGTGTAATGTTTTCATCTACCGTCAACTGGCCATTTGGGGGTAGATCTTATTTACTTTTATTTAAATACCTAAAGATACAGAGTATAGTCTGACAAATCGCCATTATTTACTCAAAGTCCATTGACTGTTCAAAGCCTTGAGATAGGTATACAGACAGGTACAGTCACCGGCAATAGTATTTTCCTACACAAAGGCCGCAAAAATATGTGACACACTCTTATGGCCGTACAAAGTTAGTAGTCTTAGTTTTCTGCCAACAAACTGCTGTGCAGTTTGGCAGATAGGTGAAATTCATTAAATGTATCTCTTTTTGTGAATATAAAGAAAAAATAAGAACGTGTCATATATTTTTGCGGCCTTCGGTGAGTGTACATACAATGGGTAAAGCCATAATAGCGAAATTGCTAAAGTTATATATAGCTACCGTTTCCGCATAATTAAATGAGAGAGAGAGAGAGAGAGAGAGAGAGACAGATATTACTGCTCGCAATATTAACTATGTTATATCTTAGCTTGTCTAAGGCAGAATTGATAATTTAACGAATAGATGCTTGTGATAATAATCAAGATAGTACTCAACACATATTCAATGTTCGAGTCATATTCAACTGTCTTGGTTTGAACTTGATAATCTATGCAAGCATTATTAAGAGCAGTAATTATTGTTTCGTGAAACAACTATCCCCAAATTTACAGAAAAAGTTAACCCAACATTTAGATTTATATTGCTAGTAGGCTGTAAGAAATAGTTCCCATATATTTCTGCAAATGTATTTATTCATAACCTCAAATATTGATGTGTCAAGCATGAGTAAGAAGGCAGAAAGAAACCAGTGGAATGCGTGATTTGGTTATAATATTTGATGTTCGGGGATGACATTCCTTATTGTGTTATGACATGTGATATTTGCGACTAATGGCAATATTTGGAAATATGGAAGTAATTTTATGATTTGAGCTCTAATTTTACTTTTTTATATTTACCGCCGTTTTATTAAAAAATAAAACCACTGTAATGCATTTTTTTACTGACTTAGTTGAATTTCTTAATCCATTAATGCTCCATGCGACAGGCCTAAGAGTTTCTAAGGATTACAATTGAGACATTTATTAATAAAAAAAAAGGTATTTTTATAATTTTTTGTGCATATATTAACCCCAATTTTCTCCAATGAAATATTTGATTTTCATTGCAAAATTGTATACCTGCTGGGAGGTATTTATTATTACTGAAACACGTTTTTACTTAATATTACGAAATATTACAAGGAAAATCTTTCAAAATATTCGTGAAAATGATAATATTGGGAATGAATAGAACCACAGAAGCAAATAATTAGGTATATATTACGCAAGAGGATATCATAAAAATATTTTGTATGCATACGCAAAATAAAAATGTTATTGGAATAAATTATGACATGTACGCAAGAAAAGGAATTTGTTTTTCTTTGTAAAATACAATATGAAACATATGCCCTCTAATGATATTGTATCTACAGAATTTATTCAATAAAATAAAATTTCTTCTAAAACAAAATTTAATAATGCATTCCCTGCAAGGCCATTACCCATCATTAATCATACTAGGTAAAGGCAGTCATTCGTCATCTGATTCGGTTACCTACACCTAAAAGCACTTTGAGAAATGACTCTCCACTTAGCAAGGTGCGAGGGAAAAATATTGTCATTATACTAACAAACGATTTTTCATTGTTTCAGATAGAACGAGCTGAATAATGACGTCACTAAGCAAAGGTAAAAGATAACGCCAACATGGATATAGATAATATAGTATTGGATAAAGAAGCAATCAACCGGTTTGAACAATACACGTTGGCGAAGCCTTCTCTAAATGGAGGTATCCCATTGGAGAGATGCCAAGATGCTGACTCGATGGCATCCAATAGTAGGAAGAGAGCGCAAAGTTCCCGCCAGAAAGTTATTTGCTGCTTTTGTTTTAAAACAACAAAGTACAGAAGAAAACAATTCTTAATAGGCTCACTAACGAACTTCGTGATATTTGCAGTACTATTAGCATACATATTTTTGGGTTCATTCATATTCTTAGCTATAGAAGGTGGGGCAGAAATGCCAGCCAGGCCTCGAATATTGCCGGATAGACAAAAAATAAGTCATAAAGAACATAATAATACGGAGAAGAAGGATACTGATGAAGAAAGTAATTTTAGTAATTTGACGGTGTCTGCTAATTATTTTTGGGAAGCAAGAAGCAGAGCCGTTGAGAATATTTGGGAAATAACTGTGTCGCTTAATATTTTGTATAGAGAGAACTGGACACGTTTAGCAGCTCAAGAAATTTTGAAGTTTCAAAACGAGCTGGTGCAACGAGTGACCACAGAAATGGCATCGCAGTATGGCGTTAGTTACCGGGAGATGGCATTGGGAGAATTTGGCGGTGGTGAATTTGCTAACCATTATGAGGAGCATGAATGGAATCTGGCGTTGGCGTTTTTCTATTCTCTTACTGTACTGACTACTATTGGTAAGTAATTTGATTTTCACTTCTCATGTTCAAAAAGTGTGTCATATTATGCTTACCAAGGCGGACTAAAGTAGTACATTTAGCCTCTAGGGAAAATATGTGTTTATACTTATGATTTACAATACATTTCAAATTGACCAATCAGAACACTTCACGTTAAGATAAATCCACCAATCACAAGACATAATCGCAACGCTGAATTCGTTTTTGGTGCGTATACTGTTTAAAAAATTGATTCCTTAAAAACAAACATTGTATTTAGTATCAACCAACCAGAATACAGCAATACTAAAATTGACAAATTAGAAAACGTAATTTATTTCTCAAAAGATGAGGTGTTTTAGAGTTCCTACTCACAATAATTGAAAAAAGATTAAAATTGTTATACGGTCGTATGTAGCATTTATTCGCGGTGTTTATTTTTTGTACCTGTTTCAAAGCAGTAAAAATATAAAAAGACCGTCAACTAAAACTATATGTTCACCTTGGATTAGTCATTGTGCGTAAACATTGCGTAAATAATAATAAATGAAGTGAACAATAGTATGTATAACTCTGATCTAAAAGCCATATTACCACTCGAACAATTTTAATAACCACCTCGTGGTAATATGGCCTGCTTTAGACCCTTGTCAAACCATCTACTATTTAATTAATTGTGTTGATTTGAGCTTTAATATTGAGTTTTTTGTGTTGAATTTGTTTTAACGGTGCCATATAAATTGCTACTTTCAATACCTACATTAATCAGTTTCATGCCACAATCAAATAAAACTAGGGATACACAATCAGCCCAAAAAAATGGCCCCACAATAATGCCGCAAGAACGACTCGTGCAGTACTTTCTCTGACAGGAGTGACGAAAATGGCTCGTTAAAGATTGTAACCGGCCAGTCCGCCATATTTTCAGTAAATCTTGTTTGATTCTGTAGCTCCTTTACATTATTGCTCGAACGTTTCATGGAATGTATTCTGCGTGTATCTTTTATATAACCGCAAATGGAAATCAGTCTCTGGATTTGAAATTATAAATCGATATCGCAATAAGTAAACAGGTAACAACTGTTAATTAACACAGTGTAATTAATGGTTGAATTTTTTTCGAGCAGCAATGTATTGCGTATACGTTAATTTGACACATCGTCAATTGTGACATTTTAAAGAGGTAGGAATACATTGCGTGCTGAAATATTTTATATGGAAATATGAATGTCGTTAAATTTTAATAAAACAAGTGGAAGTAAGATGTTTATTAGGATCTAGTGAGTGAGTGATACTTACTCTCTATTTCCTAATAAAACTTTTTTTGGACAGCCTTAATATCTCTCAAAATATTGATCCTCTATATACATAGAGGATCAATATATACCCATACGGGTATGATGGTATCATTTGATTCAGCGCAAAAAAATACATAGAAAATGACACATCACTCGCCTAGTTTGTAAAACGTGCGTTGTGTAAAATATCCCCCTGCCCATACCCCCCGATGGGATAGAACTCGGCAGATCCTCATTTCTAGTGCCAAGATAAAGTTAATAAACTAACTTTCATGCAAAATATGTAAGTTTTCTTGCACTAATAACATTTACACTAAGACTGTTCTTCTTATTACAGGTTACGGAAACATCGCTCCAAGAACAATACTGGGCAAAGGCGTCACTGTCATATATGCATTGATTGGCATACCCCTCACACTTGTTTACCTTTCCAACGTGGGTTCGTTGCTATCAAAAATGGCCCGCAGTGTCTTCAGCAGAGCACTTTGCTGCTGCCTCTGCTCTAACTGCGGCTACTGCTGCTACGACGAAAGAAGAATGGCTGAAAAGGAAAGAAGAATGAAACTAAAAAGACAACAAGAAGAACTAAACAGTCAAAACACAAGCAAGACTCCTACAGAGGAATGCTATGTTCTAAAAGCCGATAGCCAAAAGGACTCCGTTTCAGAAAGGCCAACTACTAGTACAGCCAAAGATGACGTCATTAGTTGGCCTGACACAGATTCTAAGCTGTCTATGCATGGATTAAGTATTCTAGCACCAGTTCTATTATGCCTAACGGCAATTTTCATATATATATCTGTTGGAGCGTTAGTTCTTTTCAAGTTAGATCATATGGGGATCGTTGATGGATTTTACTTCTGTTTTATGGCTTTGAGTACTATTGGTTTTGGAAATATTTTCCCGGGTATGAACTACACCACTATCCATGGTGTTAGATACTATACGATCAATACTACCACATTATGGTTCTGCTCGGCGTATACATTAACCGGTCTTGCTTTGACTGCCATGTGTTTCGGAGTTATACATGATGAAATTATATACAGGATAAAACATCAACAAAAACAATGGTCTCAGAAAAGCAACACAGTTAATGATGAAGTAAATTTAAACGATCCGTTTTACATGAACTCCTGACATATGTATAGTAAGGGTAAATCTGAGAATTTGTATAGTATAATGGAAGATAATTCCATAGTAGAACGTAATAGAATTGAAATTGACAATAGGGAAGTAGTTCTTAGTGTAGATGATATACCGGCGGCAGCAGCTATGGAGAATGTTGAACTACCGCCACCACCCCCAGAAGAGGAGATCATAGCTATTGTTACAAAAAAAGAACCTAAAGGAGGTTTTGGTAACATGGTTGCCTATAATGCATTGCCAGAAATGCTAGATCACGTGAATGATACATAATCGTAAATAAATAGTTATTATCGTCTATTTGTCTAAAGAACTGTACTATGTGTATTTCATACATTGGATTTTTGGTTGTTACGTTTTTAACGATTATTCTCGTCTTGTAAATAATAAGGATATTCATTGTTAATGTAAAAATTAAAATTTGGATTTCTTGGGCAATACTAAGCTAGATAAATAGGTACCTAATAGTAATAAGTTGTATATAATGTAAATGTTTGTACATATTGTAATTACTGGTGATAGTTAAGTAAACGATGTGTAACAACTTTTATCTCTAAACCCTTGTCAAATATTAATATCAAACTATATCTGTATCGATTTTCTTGTGAATAATTTCTTTGTAAAAACAATGATTTAATAAAAAATATTATTAACATACGTAATATATTAATTCAACTTTACAGGTAAAAAAATGAAAATTACAATGCACTTATTGATATAAAGTAGCACAGTCAAGTTCAAAAATATAGACGCATTTTATCGGCCAAAAATATATGAACACAACCTTATTTGTATGGGTTTTAGGTCGTGTACACATATTTTTATCCAATAAATTATGACCAGCGAGAAACTCAGCGGGATTTTTTATCGTAACTGTGTAATTACATGATACAATCAACATGCATTAATTTTTAAAATTTATGTTGTGTATTAATAACTCAATAACGGCTGAACCAATTTTAATGATGTTTGATTTATTGGATTTACCCACGCCCGAATAAATAAATTATATATATATATATAGAAATATTTGGGGGACAATCTTACACAAATCTACCTAGTTCCAAACTAAGCAAAGCTTGTACTATGGGTAATAGGCGACGATATACATACTTATATAGATAAATATATACTTAGATACATAGAAAACATCCATATTTCAGAAACAAATATTCGTGATAAACACACAAATAAATGCCCATACCGGGATTTGAACCCGGGACCTCCTGCTTCGTAGGCAGTGTCACTACCGACTGAGCTAGGAGGCCAATAACCAAAATAACTATTAAAATATTGGAAAAAAAAATTGTTGGCGGAACAAAATTCGCCAGGTCAGCTAGTATCTGATGAAAATAAATAACAAAAAGCAACACACGTCAAAAACCATATAAAGCTTCAATATAAGTTCTAATTTCTTAAATCATTTTAATGTTTCACTCACTCGAAGCATTTCTCCCGTCCTTTTCGTTGATAATCGCCCCTTTTTCAACGTATACTATTCCAAAAAGTCGCCGGAAATGACTGACGAGGCTTCTATCTAAGGAAAAGTTGATGAATGGCATTTCCATTTGTCTGACGTCAACCAACGCTATTCAGACGCATCTCCCCAAACGGCCTTTGTTATGGCTTTGAGGGTATCGGCTTAATGCCACTTTAAACACTGAGTGCATGTATTTGAAAATACTATTCATTAAATTACATACGAGGTATGTCCAAATCATTTTGTTATTATTTACCAAAGATGACAGCGAAATGATATGGTTTTGAGATTTGCAAGTCTGAATATGCCTCCAGGTCTATCGCGAATTTTTATCAACCGACTTCAAGATTACGAAGGAGGAACTTCTCATAACAAAGATACGGGTCATATTTGACCAATCAGCGAAGGTGTATGAAAAAGTTGGAGGTTCGCAAGTAATTATTCGAAGACGGCTGGACCGATTTGGAAAATACTTTTTTGTTTGAAAGGGTATATATACTTCACAGTTGGTCCCATTGTCATCAGGTCGAAATTAGTCAGAAATCATGGGAACCTTTCAACTATTATAGTCACACATATAGTGATTTGAATATTTTTTACAGCAGCTCGAGTGTATTTGCTTTTGAAAAGGTGGAGGAGGCTAATTGAAGTCGGTTCTTTTTTTTCTAAAATTATTATTTATTGCATATTGCATCGAATAGATCTGGGGAGGAGAGGAGGACACACAGGAACCCCGAAAAAGGAAAAGGTTAGTATCATGAACAGTAAGTAATAAGTGAACACTAAATATTTAAACTATTTGCAATTTATTCGAAAACAAATAATTATACTAAATGACTATATATAATTTTAACATTTATTATCCTGATAAAAGTACTGAGGTAGAATCTGTCGACGATATGTTCGCACTACTTCGCACTGACTTGGCAGTTACAATGTATTGAAGCTAAATATTAGTTTGATTCACTTCATGTATAACCTAAGCGTAGACAGATTTTATTCAGGAGGCCTAGGAACCAATAGAAAGCAGCTATTGTGCTTCTTTCAATCACTCTGCAATGCAAACTTTTTCTTCATGCACGTAAAAGGCAATGCTTCTCCTATTAGGGTATAATATTCTTGGTGCATCACTTGATACAATTTCTTCATTAGTTGCATTGCGATTTCGTCATCCTTTCGAATAAAGAGAAACAGGTATATTCGTTGTGAAGGTTTTTAAAGTATGACCGGGTGACTACGAAGAGAAACATCGACATCGAGGAGGAAAAACAATATTTCAATAGACAGATCTGAAACCACATACAATTGGTAAGTAAACGACAGAAAAAAAATATTTATTGAAAGACGGTGCAATATGATATCAGAAGCTGTAAACTTGTGAAGTATGTTATTTAAATCTTAAGCGTAGCGATCTAAAATTGATTGGTCTGTGAAACAAGGAAAAAAAAATATAGGCCACGTAATCCAACCAAATTACTTAAACTCAAACACAAACATCAACTACCGTCACCATTACCTAATTAAATTACCAGTACCTACTCATAATATTATGTGATAGTCAAAATAAAAAGATACCATTTAACGGCTTTAATACGCTTTTATTACTTGAATACAACATTGAACCAGTACAACGGAAGCGCCTTACACTAAATGGCACCTTTGCCAAAAAAGTGGCACATGTTTGTACAAACATTTTACTAATTATTTCTGTATCCATTATCCCATCAATTTACACAATCATTCTTTTTCCGAAGAAATATTAAGAAATTATCGCATTGAATTTCATTTCCTCACCTTCAAATAATTTAGTAGATTCCCATAAAATCCAGTAAACTAGACGTGCTGGTAGTCGCGGTGGGGGCTGTTACTGCTTGACTCTCCGCTCCAAAAGCATTTAGAAAATTTGCCGGACTGTAGTTTGCTGGTGTCCCCTTATCAACATTTAGCAGCCCTGCTACATCAGCCCTCTGTAGTAGATCTGTCTCCCTTAGAGAAGCTTTTAGACTCCCCATGTTAGACCCATTGATTAGACCACTCAATAATAGCACTTTTAATAAACTCATAACGTTAGACCCATTTAAAAGACCAACGATCCACAGCGAATTTAGAAACCCCGCTATGCCAGAGCCATTAAGTTGACTAATCAACCAAAGTGTAATTATTAAATTTGCCAAGTCAGAGCCATTTGATAGACTTCCTACACCTAGAAGATTGCCTATCCCCAACGAATTTAGTAGCCTCACATCAGAGCTAGGGATTCTAGTTGTAGGTAGCTGGGCGAAGCAGGCAACGATAAAAAATAACACCAAAAACACCTTCATGTCGGCCAGTCTTCAATAATCGTCTTTGAAAACTGCGAATATTGATAAAGTACGTGTTCTTATATTACGCGAATACGAGTAATAAACATGTTTTAATTTTTTATATTGATTTATTGATGCGTGGTAACATGGCCTTCTTAACCTAGTCACTTTTATACCTGTAATATAGGTAGTTATATGAGAATTATTGATCTCAAAAGCAAATACGTAAGTATCTATCTTAGAATTGAAGCAACAGTTACTTTAGACCCGGATTTAATAAAATCATTTTCGGCTTTTTAGTTGTTTAATAACATTCAATAGTTTTCCACCGATTTTGTAGGAAAGCGCTGTTAATGGGTTAATAAACATTTAGAGGTGTAAATATTAATGTAAGTAATAGGAATTCAAAAACTAAATATTTCTGAGCTATGACTTTCAAAAATACATTTTCAATCAAAATTCATTTTGAAATTTCAATAACAATGAAATCAATACGAAAATAATTATAAGTAAACACTAAGCGTTTGTAATTATAATTAATCATGTCATACTCGTAACACCAGCATCTCTCGATGCAATTTAGTTTAAAAAAATCGAAATAAGTGTAATCTAATAAAAAAAACCGGCCAAGTGCGAGTCGCGCACAGAGGGTTCCGTACAAACCTATAACAAGCAAAAGTTGTAGTATGTTTATTACTAATTTCAATTTAATACCTCTACGCGTTTACGAGGAAAATGGTAGTAAGTTTAAAATTAAAAAAAAAAAATTTTGTATCATTTTACTAAACATGTCTACTTTTCGTAATTTTTCCTTTGTCTGTGCTATATGAAGTTTCTTCGTGCCAAGTTTCAAGTTTCTGAGTTTACGGGAAGTACCCTTTAGGTTTTGAGTTTCTTGCGAGTACTCAGTTTCAAAATATGCGACTTAAATTGCTATTTCTTTTGATTTCGTTGACATAAAAGTTTGGTTTTGCTACATCTGAAAGGTCCTATAGCCCTGAGTATTTGACATAAATTTCAATTTAATACCTCAACGCGTTTACGAGGAAAAAGGTTTAAAATTAAAAAAATCTTTTTTTGTATGATTTTACTAAAAATGTCTACTTTATGTAATTTTTCCATTGTCTATGTTATATGACAATGCTTCGTGCCAACTTTCTGAGTTCACGGGAAGTACCCCGTAGGTTTTGCAAGTGCCGAAAAACTCTAAAATTTGCAGTATAAACGACTGTATCTTTCAGTTTGATTGACTGTATCTTTCAGTTGGCTTTTAAGTTTGATTTTTTTACAGATCCAAGGGACAATAGACTTGAGTATTTGATATAAATTTCAGCTTGATACCTCCATGCGTTCCTGAGAAAAATGGTCTTGACAGACAGACAGACAGACGGACAACAAAGTGATCCTACAAAGGTTCCGTTTTTTCCTTTCGAGGTACGGAACCCTAAAAATCTAAATATGTATCTATATAATGACAGACACACGCTCCAAAATTTAAGCACTTAAAATGAGTGAATTCAAATAATTGTCGCTGGTCGCGCACCGGCAAGCGAGAGACGCGGACGTGCCAATGAGCTCCCGTCACCCGCGTGAGAAAAAGACAAATTGTTATTTTCTAACAATGAGAGTGACAAATATGTAATGATTGTCAAAATAGATAAACATAACAGAATCGTTGCTAGGTTATGAAATAACTCTGGAAGTATTTTTGTCATCATTTTAAGTAAATCATTGGGTATCCGGCCAAACAACGAACCGTTGCATCTCTAGTCTTTAGTACACTAAGTGCAAACGTATGCGAGTCAGTGCGAGCTGCTTAAAACTGGACGCAACACTTGACGCGTACTACGAGTATTTAAGGTACAGTACAGGAAGTAGCTAAGCGTATTCTCTTAATAATAAAGTCGTGTCAAGCTCATCTTGAACACCTCACGGGTGAGGCGGGTAAGCGGGCTTACCTACTTCTGCTGCTGACTGCACACATGGGTATATTTTATCATCATTTCTAAATATTACCTTGTGCCCGCGACTTCGTCGTGCGTGTAATAAGTAATTTATCCCCAACTTTTTCCCCCACTTAAGGAATTATTTCGGGGATAAAACTATTATATTATATCACACCTCAGTAAGTACTCAAACTATTTCTAAACCAAATTTCATCTAAATTGCTTCAGTGGTTATTGATTCCCCAAACAAACTTCCACCCCATTTTCACGTCCTTAAGGGATGATTTCTAGGATAAAAAGTATCCGTTGTCCTTTCCCGGGACTCAAACTATCTTCATACCGAATTTAATCTAAATCGGTTCAACGGTTTAAACGTATAGACATACAGACATACAGGCACACTTTCACATTTATAATAGGTATTATATTAGTATGGATTGACGTGAATGAACCCTACTAACTTCTGATTCAAACAGTCGTTTATCACGGAAAATATCTATTGTATTGTAACTGGAATGTTTAGTAAACCGAACACAATCCGTGAATAATGAAAACCGAACGACCTTTGTTTAAAGTACAAGTTCACTCGTAAATCCTCCGCGATGTAACACAACTGCCTATAAACAATTAACCTCGATAGACCACAGCCAAATTTCTATTGAATCTTGATGTTTAAATCTTATTTCAAAGGACCAAGGTTCATTATTAAAGTAAAAACGCAATTAGACATTGCTAAAGATATTTAGAGTTATTATTTCACAACCGCCTCTTAAAAATACTTAATTTAAGAAACGTCGAATCAAGTTTAGTGATTATTTCCAAAGTGAACTCTAGCCTCAAAGGACAGATTTCATTTTCTAATATCATGAATGCCCGATGAAATGGTTGAGAAAGTTATATTTCGGTATTATTTCTGCTAACAGTTTACGGACGGCAAACTCAATAAAGGCAGCAGATGGATTTTCATAAATTCGCAATTTAGTTACCTGAATTACTTGCGGTGGTGATGTTGATGTTTAAGATGATTATAATTATTGTGTACGTTTCAAAGTATCATTAGTAATCATTCATTACATTATTAAACATAATAATGGATTAAGTTGGCGAATTGCGGCTTCGATAAAGCTTGATATTGTTTAGCAATCTGCTAAAAGACGGCTGGGTTAATAATTAACTCAATGGTGTAGGTTTTTTATAATGTTTGAATTGTACTTGTGTGTGTATGTATTTATATATTTTAATTTTGTAAAAATATTATTAAAGTCTAATCTAAGAAAGAAGATAAATGAAAGATATCTAACTCAGATGTATCTAACCTAGAGAAAATCTGCAACATAAAACATTTGGAACATAGTAGATACGAGAGGCCGAGAGAGTTCATACAGAGCTGTGGGAAAATTAGTTTTTGCTCCTGGCTTTGCTTGAGTACAACTCCATGCGAGCGTAAACCCTAATCAACCACATGCACGCTAGTACGCTTGATTAACTTACTAACGATCCCCGATATATCGATCCCTGATATTCTATAATTTTTTATTTGCAAAATAAATCAAAGTTTAATGCAAAATTAAGGGTACACGGAAAGAACTTACTGAGATACTTCTATTCGGGGCAGATACTGCTTCTATACAAGTCGCAAGTCAGACCCCACATGGAGTACTGCTGTCACTTATGGCGGGAGAACCTGGATACTGCTTGGGCCCTTTGACTCGGTACAAAGGCGCGCTGTGCGGATCGTCGACGATCCCAAACTCACGAGCGATATTGAAGTCTAAGGAGAAACTTTGCCTCCTACGTGTGTTTTATCGCTTGTACAATGGGATGTGCTCTGAAGAATTGTTTGATATGATGCCAACGGCAGCTTTTTATCACCGCACCGCTCGCCGCCAGCAGGGTGTTCATCCTCACGCCCTGGAGCCTAAAGGGTCGCGCACTGTACGGTTTAAGAGGAATTTCCTCCCACTAACGCTGCGGCTGTGGAATGAGCTCCCTGCCGAGATTTTCCCAGCAGGCTACAGTATGAGGTTCTTCAAAAACCGAGTGTCTAGGTTCTTAAAGGGTAGGCAACGCGCACGTGAATCTTCTGGGGTTGCAGGCGTCCATAAGCTACGGTAACTGCTTATCATCAGGCGGGCCGTATGCTTGTTTGCCACCGTCGTGGTATATATTTAAAAAAAGAACATGTCTAGTCACTTTAAAAATGAGGGTGTACACAATACCAGCCTAGTCGCCGCGGTAGGCCGGTTAGGTACTTCTCATACTTCTCTACAGCCGTCGAGTCGCTCCGGCACGCTGCTGAGGAGAGGTTCCAAAGGGCCACCATCACCTGTTACGTAGATGAGTACGCCGCCGCACCTGCTGTGGTCATGGCGGATGGGTTGTTCCAAGAGAAACAACGGGCACACTTTACACGTATATTTCACTCTACTTAGCCTAACATACAACTGGTTTGACACTTAACAAAATGTTCGCGCACAGCGCATTAGATTTACCGCTCGCGACGCGGATTACACCTCGATCAGGTCTTCGAGGATCGGCGGCGACCTCGGCAAAAGAAAACTAGGTGCAGGCTTTAATGACAGAACGTCCATCCGAGACGGCTGCCAGATGAACAGAGGGAGATGACTTGAAGTGAACGAAATAAGAGCGACCCGTTCATTGATTCGTTCATTGATTAGATTTGAATGCATTTCAACTAGAGGTCGCTGATTTGCGTGAACATTCCTTCCCGGCCCAGGGAAAAGGTGAGCTGAAGACCTGAAGTTTACATCGCTACGATCTAGCATAAACAAGAGATATGAAAACAAACAATTATTAACAAAATAATGTTACATGAGTTGTCTACAGCATAAGTAATCTGTGACCATCCAGTGCACTTGCACTCAATAATATTCCAACATAATATCAAAATATGAATTATGAAAGTGTAAAAACAATAAATGTAAGCTACTTACTAAGTTAGTTACATGGTTTCCCGAGGAAACAGTGGTACATAGTTCACGATAATTAGTACTAATTGCTACAATTTAAACCAGCTTTACAATTGGTACATGGGTACAAGAGCTACTCAAATAATTAAAGCTCCATAGGTAATTTACATAATTTGACAACGGGGCGGACAAGTTCGCCTATCTGGATTTTCAGTTTTACAGACCTGACGACTCCGTCGGAGCCTTTGAAAACTTGGATGACCCTACCTCGACGCCATTGTAGAGGCGGGGAATTTTCGTCCTTTATTAAGACTAAATCGTTTAATGCTACATTAGGTACATGTCTGTTCCATTTGTTACGGGCTTGCAAATTATTTAAATATTCTAAGTGATACCTAGCCCAAAATTTTTGAGTTATAGCCTGAATAAATTGAAAATTCGACAGCCGTGACATGTTCGTGTCCTTCCAGGAAGGTTCAGGTAATGACACCAAAGGTTGACCTATCAAAAAATGACCTGAGAACTTCCAGGTCACAAGGATCCTCTGACATTGGAACCAGCGCTCTAGAGTTGAGGATAGCTTCCACCCTGCAGAATACCGTCTGCAGACCTTCAAAGGTCAGGATACGGTCCCCAATCTCTCGTTTAAGCAAGTTCTTGCTACTCTTGACCGCTGCTTCCACTAGGCCAGACATGTGAGGGGCGCCGGGAGGATTGAACTCCCAGCGGACGCCTTGGCGACGAAACTCATCTTCTAGGATGGTTTCGTGGTCAAGCAAGAACTGGTTAACCTCTCGGAGGTATGAGCTAGCAGATTTAAAATTGGTACCATGGTCACTCCGGACGATGGCGGGCAGCCCACGTCGACTCACAAACCGTGTGAACGCAGCGATGAATGCCTCGGTGTTCAGCGACGAGACGACCTCAAGGTGTACCGCCTTGGTACCTAGACATACAAAAACACACAGGTAAGCTTTAAGAGATTTAGCATTCCTGAGCTGGCTACTTTTAACCAAGTAGGGGCCAGCGAAATCCGTCGCTACGCCGGAAAATGGACGCGACGCCGTGACGCGATCCGCAGGCAGATCAGCCATGAAAGGCGCCTGATCTGTCGCGTTGAATCTGAAACATGACATACAACCCCTGATGATACGGGACAACTGACGCCGTGCTGACGGAATCCAGTATCGTTGTCTAAGGATATTGATCAGGGCACTTGTCGAAGCATGACAATAGATCCGGTGATAGTGCTCCATCAATAATTGTGACCATCGGTGGTCCTTAGGTATAAGCATCGGGTGCTGAGCGTCATAACGTAAGCTTGAATTACGTAGTCTGCCTCCGACTCGAATAAAATGATTTTCGTCCACGAAGACGCTCAACTTCTGAAGTGATTTGCATACCAGCTTTCCCTTTTTCAGTAAGATGACTTTATCTTGGTATGCATCCAACTGAACCTTCTTGATCCAGTGATCAGTTGCTGCACGATTTTCCTCGATAGTAAGGTTCGGTTTCAGATTTCGTTGCTGCTTCGGGAAGCGAATATTCCTGCAAAGTCTCAAAACGTACGACGTCACGTTTATGAGTTTACTATACGAGCTGACTCTCGACAGTAATAAGTCTTCCCATGTCTGCTCTTCATTGGCGATATGAACCAGCTGCTTGAACCCTGGCAGCTCCGGTGACATGGTGACTGACATCGTTGGCCACTGTGACTCCTCCTTGAGTAGCCATTCCGGCGACCACCACAACTTGCATTTGATGAGCCCCTTTGCTGTAGCACCTCGAGACACGACGTCAGCCGGGTTTGACTCACCTCGGACATAGCGCCATGTCATTGGTCGCTTCGACTATTGAATATCCTGTACCCTGTTACATTCAAATGTCTGGAGCAGATGTGGTTTCGTGTTAAGCCAACACAACGTGATTTTGCTATCAGACCACGCATTCATGCTATCAATCTCGATTTCGTCTTCATAGGCCGCTGCGACATGATTTAAGAGTTTACAAACCATATGAGCTGCGTTCAACTCATTCTTCGGAATGGTTTGTTTGACTTTCTTCGAGGCCACTCGTGTCTTAGCTAGGACTAACCGTACCATGACGTTTCCAGACGTGTCTTCTGTCCGAAGGTACACACACGCTCCATAACCCTGCTCCGAGGCATCTCCAAACCCATGGAGTGAGTAAGAGGCAGATCCTGGTAATGCGACGCAACGAGGTATCTGTAATTGAGACAAATGGTTTAAATCCTGAACCAACTCGTTCCACTGAACCTCCTGAGTATCCATGAGCGGTTCATCCCACGTCATTCCATCGGTAAATAATGACTGCATGAACAGCTTGAATCTGTAGACAATCGGTGCGCAGTACCCGCACGGATCATAAAGCCTAGCTATAGTACTTAAAACGCTTCGCTTCGTTACCGCCTGCCCCAACGGTACATTGACCTGATACGACATGGTGTCTTGCACCGGGTTCCACTGTATTTCCAATACCTTTATGAGGCTCTTGTCTTCAGCGTCGAATTGACGAGGCATCTCACAATATTCCTGTGGTAGGTCCCGGAATAACTTGTGACAGTTAGACGACCATTTCCTGAGCTCGTAGCCGGCACTGCTCATGAGTTCAACGAGCTCCGACTGAAGCTGCTGAGCCTCTGTAAGTGAGTTTGCTCCAACCAGAAAGTCGTCGACGTAGCTCTGACGTCGTATGACGTCTGCAGCTGGAGACCCTGGATGCTGTGCTTGCCAATCCGCGGCTAACTGCAACAGCGTCCGTATTGCGACAAAAGGGCTTGACCGTAGTCCGTAGGTATTAGTATTCAACTCGTATACCTGTATGTCCTGCGACGGGTCCTCACGCAACAGGATCAGCTGATAGCGCCTATCACTGGGGTATATCCACGTCTGCCGGAACATCATGCAAATGTCGGTTTGAACACGAACTGGTGCCGTCTGAAATTCAACAATATCTTTGTAATATCATTCTGAAGAGGCTTGCCTGAGTGCAGGCATTGATTAAGAGTTACTCCAGTGCTACTCTTCGATGCTCCGCTAAAAACGACACGAAGCTTATCTGAATCTTTTTTGAAAATTCCGTGATGAAATATAACGTAGTGCTCAGAGTCAAACTGGTAACTGGATTTAGACATGTGTCCTAGCGACTCATATTCTCACATGAAATCCTTATATTTCTCAGCAAAGACTGGATTCTTGGCTAGCTTCGCCTCTAACGAATGAAACCTGCATACAGCAATGGCTCTGGTCTCGCCTAGCTTGGGTCTGTCTGACAAGAAGGGCAGCCGCACCATGTATTTGCCGTCAGGCATACGTTTAGTAGTAGAAGTATACAACCTTTCACATTCCAAATGTTCCGGATGATCCGGTGGGTTTTCTGGAGGCTGCTCCACCTTCCAGAACTTCTCCAGCACCTCTTCAAGTTTGGTAGCGTGCACGCCGTAGTCTTCCACGGAAGTCCCTCTCTACTGCTGCGCCCAGGTGTCAGCAGGGTATGTCCAGATGGCCCCCATGAGGACATCACCAAACCAGGTACCGTAGGCTTCCACTCCTGTAATGTTTGTGAGCATCTTTGAACCAGTGAACATATAATTTAGCACATCCAGGCCGAAAATGATGTCTACATCTTGAGATTTGTCAAAATCTGGATCGGCCAGACTGAGTTTAGACGCATCTAAGTGGGCCTTTAGGTAATGGTTACAGGCCGGAATATTTCCTGTAACTGTATACATGACTGTTGCAACAACGCTAATTATAGGGACTAATTTTCCTACTGGCTTAAATACTAATTTAGCAATGGAACCTGGTACCTTGACCTGTTGGTTTCTGTGAAGATTTGATATTTCTTTAGGACGTTTAATGAACTTCGTATATTAATAATGTTAAATAAGAATAGAAGCTGAAGCTATTTATATTTGTTTTATTTTATCGTAGTACACATAAGTCAAGACAGAATATTTAGGATAGATTGACGGAAGTGTTTTTTTTTTTCAAATAGAAAAATCACTATGGCAACGATGGCCATAGAACAATAGTTCTAAGTAGGTAAGTATACCATACTTCACATCCTGGGAAGTTTTTAAGAATTTTGAGATAAATTCTTTAGTCCTATTCTAGAACTCAAATCTTGTAGTGTGGGTCCGAAAAGAGGCTTTGTGAACATGTCAGCTAATTGTACCTCTCCAGGAACTTGCTTGACAGTGAAGTCTTCATTGCTGACACATTCTCGCACGAAGAAGTGTTTTAATTTAATATGCTTGGTGCGCTTGTGGTATTCATACTTCGGGTTGTGGGCGAGATAAACTGCTGACTTGTTGTCTAGGTTCAAGACCGGTTTCTCAGTGTTAGTCAGGTCGCTGAACAGTCGATTCAGCCACAATATTTCTTGTGCGGATTCGCTTGCTGCTATTATCTCCACCTCCGTTGAAGAAATAGAAACAGTTGTTTGTTTTTGGCTTCTCCAGCTTATAGCGGCGCCAGAGAATAAGCACACCATACTAGAAGTCGATCGTCCAGTAGACTGGTCTCCTCCATGATCTGCGTCGCTGTAGCAAACCAAGTGAGATGGCGATTCTTTGTAAATGTAAGTCCCTTTTCCTGGGTCCCTTTTAGGTATCTGAAGACGCGCTTGACTAGCATCACGTCTTCCTTTGTAGGTGTTTCCAGATTCCTCGAGGCGACTCCAAGAGCGTAGGAGATATCAGGCCTCGTACCTACAGATAGATAGGCCAAAGCACCTACGGCTTGCCTATAAGGAAAGTTCGGCTTGACGTTCTCATCCGCTACCGAATTATCTTTGGTCATGGGCGACGGTGCAGACTTGCATTGAGACATTCCATATTTTTCCAGGACTTTCTTAATGTACGTTTTTTGACATAACGATATGGAGGTGTCCTTTCGCACGTTTATTTCCATCCCAAGGAAGTAGGATGCAGGTTTGGTCGTAATTTTGAATCTTGCTTTAAGTTCCTTTATAACCTCGTCACCTGCTGCCGTTGAGTTGTGCGCTACAAGATAAAGAGCTATAGCAACCTTGGATTGTCCTTTGGTTCGCACATACAGACATGGATCCGCTTCGCTCTGCTTAAATCCAGTTTTCAGTAAGAACTCTGCTATGCAGGTATTCCAGCAGCGAGGCGCTTGCTTCAATCCGTAAAGGCTGCGCTTTAATTTACAGACTCGTTTTGTTCCATCTCGATAACCTTCGGGCTGTTTCATATAAATTTCTTCCTTTACTTCGCCGTTTAGGAATGCGGTTGTCACGTCAAACTGAGTCAGTTTTAGATTTTCGCGAGCAGCGACTGCAAGTAGTGAACGTACAGTGCTCAGACGAACCACTGGGCTGAACGTTCTGTCGTAGTCCACTCCAGGTATTTGGGAATAACCTTTGATGACCATTCTGGCCTTGTACCTCTCGACGGAACCATCGGGGTTCATTTTTACCTTATACACCCATTTGCAAGGCAGGGCTTTGGGTCCTTTAGGTAGGTCGACCAGGTCCCATGTATGTTTGTCTTTCAGTGAGCAAATTTATTTTTCATTGATTCTTGCCAATTTTCGCTGTCGGGAGATTCCATAGCCTCTTTATAAGTTTCAGGTTCCCTCGGTTTGTGAAGATTTTCTATTTCTTCAGCTGCTGCCAAAACAAAATCATCATACCTTTTTGGAGCAGCGATGGTTGACCTGTCTCTCAAAGTTCGAGGTGGAATTGTGTCATCTTCAGCATTTTCAGCCTCTTCTTCAGTCACCGCGTCAGCAGGATCAGCCGGTTCGTCATCGTCGACAAAGTTGTTGGAACCGTTGATAGATTCGTACTCACTTTCCTAGTTTAGTGGTCCCGATCGTTGAACGTCTTCAGGACTATTGACTGAGTTTTGTCGCAACGTGTTGTCAAGATTTTCATCTTCTGAATCGCTACTGCTGTTAAGTGGCGCAACGTCTCCATCTTCATCGTTGTCAAGTTGTATCGTAACTTGTTTACGCGTTAATCTTGACCGCTTTGAAGGTTCAAGAGATCCAGAAAAGTTGGCATCGTTAAAGAGATCGGAGATGTCGTTTTTGTTTATATTGTCGTAAAACATAGATTTCACCACGCGGATGTCTTTCGATGTCACCACAGTTTTTTGGATGGTAGAAGAATTCTGAATGCTTTTGATGTTTCAGAGTAGCCAACGAACATGCCTTTTGGTGCAAAGGAGATCGTCAATTCTGGGCCACCTGATATAAACCGTATACAGTTTGTACTGCAATGTAAAATAAATACTCATTTTATTACTAAATTAGACAAAATATTGCAAAAAACTGAAACGGGAATTGGAAATACTAAATAAATAAACATTATGTTGATTTTTCCGCGATTAAAATACAGCAAGACAAGTCGTTAACGGCCTTATGGCATTGACATAAAGTTTAACTTCACCCTGGCCTGAAACGGGATTGTTTTTTGGTTTGACACTGTCAAAGTATACCGTTACATTATCTGCGTTTTGATACTGTTCGGTAAGTTAGAACATAAATAGTATCTAAGCCTACGAATACGAAAGTTTAAATTAGAAATCGACTGTATTAAAACGCCTAAAGATTTAAAATGCGTATTTTTGCATTTTTGATCGGAGGTTGAATATTAAAAGTGGGTTTCATAATGGCATAATATCATGCTCCTTCGATAACGAAACGCATCTTTTTTTCAATTTTGCAATGTCAGATACAAGTGCTATCGCACTTAACGGTAGTAAACCTTATCCCGTCGCAATAGGTGTTAGGAATATTCAGTTAATAGTATCAACGATGGTTTGACAGCCGTCTTTGTTTACCGAAATACAGGAACTATAAATACGATCAAATTATGTTTTTTTTATTATTTCATCATGATTCCCATTTTGTTTTCAAGTCTGCTTTTGTACATTATCTTTAAAAAATCCGTACTTTTTTACATTAATATATAAATCATAGGCAAGCACGCTCTCAAATATTGTCCTTGTCAGATTCAAGTTTTAAATGCATGATTTTTCAATTTTCCCATTAGATTTCGCAATATTTTTACCACCCTCCTGATCTAGAAATTATGACGATTCTTCAAAGGTAAGAACCATTCCTAAACGGTCCTAAATAATCTGGGCCAGATCACCTAACAAAAATTAACGATCTCCTTTGTGACCATTAGTGCCTTTGATGAGGACAAAAGTTTTAGAGCCAAATACATATAGGTGGTGAATGATAGGCTTTCTGCCAACCCATAATTCAAATGGCGTTTTGTTTTGAATGGCACTGTGAAGGCTCCTGTTGGACAAATAGTTCGCTGTCATTATTGCTTCACCCCAGCATCTTAGTGGAGCTTTTGCGTCGATAAGTAGGGCTCTTGCTTTTTCAATCAGGGTGCGATTTTTTCGTTCCGCAAGACCGTTTTGGTGCGCTGTGTGCGGTGCACTAAGCCTTCTGTGAATCCCATAGAATTTTAGGTAAGCATCGAAGTCCCTGTTGACATATTCGGTTCCATTATCAGTTTGTAGAATCTTGAGTTTGTTCCCTGTGTGCGTTTCTGCTAACTCTTTGAACTCTTTAAATTTTTCTAAGACTTCGCTTTTGCATTTCAGCAGGTACACTCGACTGAATCGGGAGTAGTCGTCAATAAAGGTGACGAAGTACTTGTTTCCGCTTATTGTGGGCGTTCTGATAGGTCCACAAACGTCAGAGTGAACAATTTGTAAGCATTCAGTTGTTCTTTGAGCTGTTTTCTCACGGGGAGCGGGTACGCGATGCATTTTAGCTTGGATGCAGGTTTCGCATTCCGAAAATGTTTCGGAAGGATCGAAGTTCAAGCCAAGTAGGGTTTGGTTATGAAGTGCTAATTTTAGATCTTTGGCGTTCATGTGACCAAGTTTTCTGTGCCAGTCGTAGATGTTTGATGAATCCGTTTTCTTTGTGTTTGTTGGAGCTGTTTCATCGTTATCTGTGGCCACGTTGTAGCACTCATGCTTGTTGGGCTTGATGTAGTAGAGACCATCTTCTTTGTAAGCAGTGAGAGTTATTCCAGCTTTTTTGTTGTTGACTGTTGCCTTGTTTTTGGTAAAAAGGACAGAGCAGCCAGCGTCTGTCATCTTGCTAACAGACAGAAGGTTGGTGCAAAGACTGGGTACGTGCAGTGTATCTTTCAGCTGCGTGAGTGCATCTCCGCTGCCATTTTTTGTTTAAAAGTGACGGTAGCTTTTCCTTTAATCTCTGCAGTAAAATCTTCAGTTGCGAAGTTTAATTGTCTGGAAGTGTTCTCAATTTTCTTAAATAGATCTCGTTGATAGGTCATATGTGAGGTACAGCCGCTATCCACAATCCAAGTGCTGTCTTCGGGCTTCTTGTTTCGTGTAAGAAGACACTGTGTAGCGAAGTGGTTACGATGAGAATCATTATTTTGTTTCGGTTTTGGCTTCTCATTATTTTTCTTCCAGCAGCTAGTACAAATCTTGTGTGTTTTGCGTTTGAAAATGTTACCTTTTCGTTTGCAGATACGACAGGACGCGTATAATGCTTCTTCTTGATATGAAGATTCAGGTTCGTCGCTATTTGCCATGTTTTGATTATGATGTGCTTCAAACTCTTCCAGTATTTTAGTTTTAAGCTCTTCTGGCTTCGGAAGGTTGTCGCGCGATTCAATAGCGACTCTGAAATTTTCATATTCAGGGGAGAGACTGTATAACATCATAATGGTTAACAAATCTTCGTTTATAGTGACGTCCATGTCAGCCAGCTTGTCAACTGTATCCATAAACTTGTTCAAGTGTCCGCGTACTTCTTGACAGTCTAATTTTGTAAGGATCAGCTGTTTTAGTAGGGTCGCCTTACGTGCAGGTCCCTTACTGGCATAAATGTTCTTAAGCTTTTCCCATACTTCTTTCGCAGTGCCGCAGTTTTTAATCTGTTTAAGCTCAGACGGAGCAATGATAAGGATGAGCTCAGATTTAGCAAGTCGGTCCTTATCTTTTTCATCGGCAGTTGCATTGTCAGTCAATCGGTTCTCGACGTATTTAAATAATTTATGCCGTACTAGAATGGCTTCCGCTTGTATTAAGTGTCGTAATTATCCTTTGTTAAAGGATCGATTTTTATGTTCGACATTTCGACTTGGTACTTACAGTTTTAAACTTCTGGTAACATTATTTCGTATTTAACGCTCTGCTACCATGTGAAGTTATGATATTTCTTTAGGACGTTTAATGAACTTCGTATATTAGGACGTTTAATGAACTTCGTAGAAGCTGAAACTATTTATATTTGTTTTATTTTATCGTAGTACACATAAGTCAAGACAGAATATTTAGGATAGATTGACGGAAGTGTTTTTTTTTTCAAATAGAAAAATCACTATGGCAACGATGGCCATAGAACAATAGTTCTAAGTAGGTAAGTATACCATACTTCACAGTTTCCGATTCCAACAATATTATTTCCTACATACTGCTGATGCAATCCTATTTCATCTGCAAATGATTTCTTAACTATCGAACTCCCTGCTCCGGTGTCTACCAGTGCCCTTGCCATAATATAATTGCCTTGGCCTGACCTTACCATAACAATAGCAGTAGGGCTGACCCGGATCGATGGCATCATCATCCGAGGTTCTTGTGGTACATCAGCAGTAGCCTTATTTCAGGAACGGCGCACAGGGCTACCTCTAGTGCCGAAATGTAGGCTGTGGAAAGACTCCTGCGCCTGGCGGGCCCTCGTTCCCACCGGAGGGCGCGGGATGTGACCAGCAGTCATCAATTGAGCTGGCTGGACCTGTGGTGGAGGAGGCGACCTAGTCTCTTCTCTCCACCTTGGCGGGCTTGTACGGGGTTGTTGAGCTCGCTGGAAGACCCTTGTGGCGGGGTCGACGCCCTGCGTCGCGGCGGGGACCTACGCTGTGGTGGTGTACTTACCCTTCTGGTGGGTGGGACCAGGGTTCGCTCATGGACCCTGTGCACCTGTTCCGCGGCTTCCGCTCCCTCCCTGCACAACAACGGGCTATGCGACCCCGATTGGCATGCACTGCACCAATAACGAGCCATAGACTCTCTCGCGTAATGAGAGCGAAGGCATTTAAAGCATGCCCCATTCTTCCTGACCCAGGTTTTCCTCTCCGAAACAGCCAAACTCGCGAAGGATGGACATGTATATATAGAGTGTGTACTACTGGAACAGTATGTGCAGGGCTGTGCACATTAGACCGAATCACCTGATCAGTTTCTTCCAGCTCCACAGCTAGGACGCGTGGAGGGGACGCTCTGCCGCGTCTTCCCTTGGTCGGTGACTGCCGTCCTACCGGTGCTCTTCCCGCTGCCGCAGTGGGAACCGTCTGCTGCACCCTGCACTGCTCGTCTATAAGCTGCATCAGCTGGTCCATCGTTGGCAGCTCCTTCGGGTTGCCACCGTAGCGCTCCTCGAACAGCGCTGCCGTTCCAGTGTAAAAAGCGACTTTTTGACAAAAGGTAGTTTGGAGATAATCGCAAAAAACGTTGTTTTTGGAATTTCTACAAAACTGAATAACTTTTTCTAATTTTTCTTTTTGGATAATGTAGACACATGTTTGTACTTATGTTATATAATAATTACATATTTTTAAACACGTTAGTTTATTTTTTACTTACAAAAAACACTTTTAGTCTAGTATTTTGCCCTAAAATTATACACTGTACTGGTCTAAAAGGCGGTAAAAACACACTATACGGTCTTTTAACTTAAGATTCCCTCGATACGGTATAGGCCTAGGCTACGCCGCTGACGTATGGAGAAGATACAAATCAAAAACGCCGTATATGTCACATACTGCCTTTTAACTTAGCAACAATGTGCAATTCGCTTTGAGATCCTTAGTGAGAATACCGGATGGCAGTTATTCGACCTTTTTGGTTAGTATCATAGTAAAAATAACTAAGATTTAGTGTTTTGATAAAATTTTCATCTCGCATACCAGCATAAAAGTACGTATAAATTATATAGGCACATATCATACGGCTTTGTAGATTAGTTATTTATGGAATATATGAATTTAATTGACAGTTACGTAGTTTGATTTTTTTATTTAAAACCAGCATAAAACATTATTTTGATGGGAATTGAACCAAAACGAAATCTTAAGAATGAAAAATTTCTTGTACTTATTAATAAATTTGTAATTAGTCTCTCCTTCCTCCAAAACTTAATTCCCAAAAGTTATTGTTTGTTTTCGCTCTCATTATCCTATATAAAAATATCCTCGCTATGTAATGTTTTCCTACATAGTGGCTTCCATTCAGGTTTTACTATAAATTAATTATTACATTGTGAGTTTTTCATTCCCTTACTTTTGAATTTCTAAAATTTCCTTCGCTTACGAACTGAAATTCCCTTTTTCGTGAAATTAGAACTACCTATTCTGCCGTGATAACCTTTAACCACAGTAACTCCCAATTTTAGGATTTTTGGATTCAGACATTCGGACATTCAGACACACCACACATGTACGTTTTTTGCTTTTCAATTTGGACAACGGGAGCTTGAAAACTCAAATCCGCAAATCCTGGGTTTTCCTACATAATATCGAAGTTTACTACTTGTACGCAGAACTAGCCCAGTCGCCGCGGTAGGCCGGTTAGGTACATCTCATACTTCTCTGTGGCGGTCGAGTCGCTCCGGCACGCTGCTGTAGAGAGGTTCCAGAGGGCCACCATCATCTGTGACGTAGATGAGGACGCCGCCACGCCTGCTGCGGTAATGGCGGATGGGTTTTCGAAGAGAAACAACGAGCACTCTTTACACGTATATTTCTCTTGACTTAACCTGAATTACACCAGATTTTACACTTAACAAAAGGTTCGCGCACAGCGAATTAGATTACCGCTCGCGACGCGGATTAAACCCCGTTGGTCGGCGGCGACCTCGGTCAGAAAACTAGCCGCTAGGCTTTAGAATGACAGCGCGTCCGTCCTCGACGACGGCCAGATGAACCGAGCGAGTCAGATGACTCGCGGGGTGAACGAAATAAGATCGGGCGCATTCACTCGCCATTCATTCTATTAGACTTGAATGAATTTGAACTAGATGTCGCTGATTTGCGTGAACACTACTTAAAGGTTAGTACGATGGTCTACGGCCATGGAGTTTTGGCCGAATGCAGACTAAATCGCAGTAATAATATCATTTTACGTGATATTTAACCTGCATAATGCTCTACTTAAAATAATAACAATACGAGCTAATGCACAGTAGCAGCTAAGAGTAAGGTATGCTCCCCGTACTCTTTTTCTATACGAAACCAGTACCGTCACCGGGAATTCCTGGTTTTTGCCATAAAAAACCAGAACCGAGAACATTCCCTAGGTAAGAGGTACTGTAATTTAGGTAACATAATTATCTCTTTCTTTAGTATTTTTGTTGTATGTAGGTTGCAACCAGAACGTCAATTTAAATTTCATTCGATCGTTATTTAGGTTTCCACGAGGCGTTTGTTGACGACAAGTTGACGACAAATATGTAAACCAGGACTAATCAAATGTTTTATTTTTATTTTTTATTTGTGTGTTATTCATGATAAGTGATAACACCAACATACAGCCTATTTTGTTGTTTGAGATTGTTATTCGGTATGACATACTCGGGTTTGTTCCATTTTATTACAAATTTCCAATTTTTAAGAACAAAAGCTGAACTTACGAGTACTTCCTTGTATTAAAATAATCAAAATAATTATTAAAACTCATGTAAGTTTAAATCCGTACAAAATCTTTGAGTCATACATATTAAGCACCTACTTTTACTGCTTGTATTAGCTTGAAATTAGATAAGCATATGCTTTACTTTGACAGCAGATTCAAATATTTGAATCTGCTGTCAAAGTAAAAATAAAAATTGACTTTTTTTGTATACATACATTAAGTTTATTAATAAGAACTTACTTTTTAAATAGTAACTAGAGTTCGTAGTACGAAAATAGACGAAGGATACTAGATAAATTACAGTAACATGATGGTCCCTCTTAATGCATGCAGTGTGCTCTGTGAATCGTCTGTAATTTCTCATAATTACTTACCTATGCAAAACGTCTGCAAAAATCGGCATTATTATTTTTGTCTAAGAGAAAATTTTGTAAAAGCTTCATATTTCATTTCACAAAAGACTCTTGAGTCAAATTTAGGACTGACAATCATATAACATATGTGATTTTTCTGTCCCCATGCCTATACTTACAGTCGTCATATCAAACCAAATACTCGTAGACTCGTAACGTTCATATCACTTAATCGCCCGTTGTGTAAACCCTGCCTCTATTTAGATACAAATAGTCGATTCATTAAAAATAAACATAATAACTAAAATAATGTTAGTTTACAAAATACCTATGAATACTTATGCTGTCACAAACTAAGCAAAAAGGACGTTTTTGCAACTGAGTACTCGCGGAGCATGTTTAAACTTTAAAGTACCTTTATAGTTTAAAATAATAATGATAGAAGGACAACAAAAAATAAAACACTATTCATTGATAACTCATGGTGGCAACCTAATAGCAAAATAGGCATTAATTCTGTCGATATTTTTCGTGCGAATAGCCGCCACCACTCCCGTACCGGCCGCCACAAGCAGCGCACGTGCTGTGTTCGCTTTTGGCGGTTGCGTCTGAACGCAGTCGCCTCGCGGCGCGCGGGGGTGGATGGCAGTGGTTAGAGTATATACGTCTTTGTTAACTAGTTCACAGCACTTAAGATCTTCTAACAAGTTTGCTTCGATACAATACGATTTCTATACAAAATAAGAAGCACGTGTAATAATGTTACGTACTTAAACAATAGTAACATGTCGTAAAATAATGAAGACATACTAGGTATAAAAAACGTATAAGATATTTTAACAAAAATATTTTCTATACCTACGGCATTTTACCTTAGGATGAGGTGAAATATTTTGGTAAAGATAATTAACCTTAAAGAACGTACGGAGCGTTTTACTTCTTTTTAGGTTTGTTTTTGTTATATACGTAGTTCTAGGCTAAACACGGTGCACAATATTTTTACGCAAACCAGAACATAAAATACGCATTGTTGCATATACGTCTTTTTTGCTAGGTTTTGTTAAATAGTCGCCTTTTAGGTTAGGAACGGTTGTAAAAATGGTGTCTTTACGACTTTTTAACTGATTGTATCTCGATAACTAAGCCACCTATAGGAAAATGGACCAGATAGATCGATTCACCTCAATTACGAATATCATAAAAAGTCAATTTCGAGAAAATGTCAAATAGTCGCTTTTTACACGGCAGAGCGTCCTCGATTTAACGGGTAACTTCTGTAATGTGATAAACAGTAGTAAATAAGACCACTCCTTGGTGGGCTGCTTGAGTTTTTCCAACGCTTGGATCGACTCACGCAGTGGGTCATAAAACTCCGATCTGAGGGATGCGCTCACAAATGACAGTGAAGGCAGGCTCATGATCCTTGCGATGAATGTATCCAGCAATAAACGGTTATTTTGGTACCTGGTCTGCAACAGATTCCAGGTCACCGAGTAACTCGGCCCGTCCATGGGCAGATGGCAAACGACGCTTAGGGCCTCGCCCTGCAATGACGATCTCAGGTAATAATGTTTCTCGGCGTCCGAGATATCACGAGTATCCACCAATGATTGGAATAAATCATTGAAGGATAGCCACTCCTGCAGGTTTCCGGAAAACACGGGTAGCTGTACCGCAGGGAGTTTGACCTTACCTGGTTGAACGCGACGTGTTGCTACTATGGCTCCCTCCTCCTCCATCGAAGCCTCTTCTATTTGAAAGAGGAGCCGGTTTATCTCGCTAAAGCTCTCTTGATACTGTAATATCTCTGTCTCTGTCAAATCAGTAGCATTTACCAACAAGGTCTCATAGTTCGCTACGAATGTCAAATACACGGCTTCAAAGCGTCGCCTTGCTACTGTGGCCGCACTCGAGCCGGTTCGCGTAGCTGCCGATCCCGCATAATCAGTTAGCATCTGGTACTTTGACCGCAATTGGACCTTCGCAGCTTTGAGAGACATTGTTGTCACTAAGATATTAAATTACCTGGTAAAACACAAATATTTCACAGCGCCACGCTTATTTTCAATTGTTCGAACTGAAGGCCAAGACAGTTCGGCACGTTCAAGGTAAAGTTAGTGGTGACCCATAAATGAAAATCTGACTCCAATTAATATTATTATATTTAAACGTGTTCTTACATTGAAAATACATAGAAGAAGTGTCGGGAGGTGTGGGAGCAAACTTGAAGCTTGCAAACCCCCGCGCGTCCCTCGCCGCGGGCGGAATGTGCAGCGTTGTGGGATTCGTAATCAAGTGTGTTCCCACAGTAATCCTCCCCTTGTAAAAAAAATGAAATTAAAAATCTAAAAAGTAAACATTGGTTTCTCTTACGGAACCATTACCTTATGCTACACATAACTTTAAATCTAATTACATACACTAACACTAGTACACAGGTTGTGCTGACTGCGTTTGCTGCGGTAGCACATTGCTCACTCGGATAGCCGTGGGAGGCGGCAGCGCCTCGACAGCCTGACGTAACCAGCTCCTAGCGCGGCGCTTGCATTGCGCGCGCAGCACGTACACCAATATAATAAACAGGACCACGCCAATTGCTATGAGCCCTGTGCCAACGTAATTAAGTTTGGTTTCGACCTGCCCGGAGATCGACTGGACCTGGGCGATCGCTATGTTGCTATTCTGGGACTTTTCGTCTCTGCTTTGTCCCAAACCCATGGTGCACACACTACAAATTATGAAAACTGGAGTTAAAACTGTCTAAATTTAGAATCGTAGCGTTACCGCTGGAATCTGAGTGAAACTGGTTACGTCGGACTTAATAGTTTACTTAGGTAAATACACAAAAATAACTCATTTAGCAAAAAGAAATAAATTGAATCTCACAAAAATCTTACATTGTAAGTAAGTTTAGTCTAAAGTACTACTTTACTAGGTTGCAACCTAATGTATTTTGTATAGCGCTATACCTGTTACTACGTTGAGCTGACCTTGTTATCATTAATGCAATTGTATCACGACCGGCCGGGCCGTAAAATACTAAAGCAGTAATGCAACTCGGTGCCGATACTTTTACACATAAGAAAAATGAATGCTTGCCAACATTGTTACCTACGAACATATTTACCAACGAAAAAAGGACTTAGCTTCTTATGCCAAAGAATGCCTAAGTTCTTTTTGTGGACATCTAACGAAAACACATTTATACTTAATCCTAAATTATAAAAAGTAAACACATTAACAATCTATAAACTTAAATGTAACAACCATAACGACCAACCGTTCACGCAATGCTAAGTTGCGCTACTGTGTCTTAAAGAGACTATGTGCCATAGTGCATCTTGTTATTAGTCGTCGATTAGAAACCTAACTGGTCTCTTAACGGCCCTTCCGCTGCGTGTGGTCCGAGTCACCGGTGCAGGTGCGGGTGACGGTGCCGCGGAAGGCGGTACTCGATCCACCCTGTCCTTGGATGTATGATTGTTTGGGGTTCTAAGTACTACCAGGACGAGATTTGTCAGTGTCAGTGTCTGTATCTGTCTGGAGTTAAAATGCCGGTTTCACCCGATCGATGGATACACGAGCCTGCCTGCCAGGGAGTTGTAATAAAAATACCTTCTCACCCCTTTCGATGACCTTATAAGGTCCGTCGTAAGGCGGTTTTAATGGCTTACGGACTGTGTCATCCCTGAGGAAAACATGCGTACAGGTAGATAAGCTTTCGTGCACGAAAATGGACCTATCTTGCCTATCTCGTTTAATCGTAGGCTTGAGCTTAGCGATATTATCCCTAATTTTCTCGACTACGCTGTACGGGTCCACAGGGTCTCTGTCTTGCGAAATGTCATAAAATGATCCCGGCAGTCTAAGCGTACGCCCGAACGTCATTTCCGCTGCGCTTACGCCACTGTCGCTCCTACCTGACGTGCGTAACCCGAACATTACACTAGGAAGCATGTCTACCCATGAGCTTCCGACTTCGAGTTTGGCCATGAGCGCAGCCTTGAGAGATCTATGTATGCGTTCGAGGAGACCGTTCGACTGAGGCCTCTAAGGGGTGGTTCTAATCTTGTCTACCCCTAGAAACTCCATTAGCTCCGAGAATAACTTACTTTCGAATTGGCGCCCTTGATCGCTAGTCAGCCTTATCGGACAACCATAGCGAACAATCCAGCCCTCGTAGATGGTCTTAGCTACTATGTCTGCGGTTATTTCTTTTATTGGGAACGCTTCTGGCCAACGCGTATACCTATCTATGATAGTTAAAATGTACCTTTACCCATCTGTAGTCGTAGTTAACGGTCCTACGATGTCCACATGTATGTGTTCGAAGGCGGCAGATTCGGGAAAACTACCTAGGTCAGACACGGTATGTCGGTTGACCTTCGCCTTCTGACATTGAATACACGACTTAGCCCAGTTGCCCACGTCCTTATTAATTTCGGGCCAAAAATAATTATTACTATCTTCCTAGTCGTGCGAATTCCGGGATGACTTAACGAATGTAAGCTATCGAATATTTTCCTACGGAACTCTAACGGTAGATAAGGACGAGCCTAACGCGTGGACGTTTCACAGAGTATAGGTTTATTGCAGTTAGGTATAGTTATCAATTTCAATTCTACTTTGCTCGCGCTGTTACGCCCGGATTGCGACATGTGCAAAACATAGTCGTCCTTTGCCTGTGCGTCGGCTAATTCTGAGAAATCAATCACTGTTGGGCAGTCAATTGTTTCTACTCTAGACAGCGTGTCGGCGACTACGTTATCTTTGCCGCTAATATGACGTATGTCTGTAGTAAATTCGCTAATAAAGAGGAGTTGCCTCGCGCGTCGGGGGCTTTCTTTGCTATCATCTCCTACTTTATTAAATACCGTGCATAGGGGCTTGTGGTCGGTATACAAGATCAACTGGCGACCTTCAAACGACTTCCGGAAATGCCTAATAGATAGATATAGTGCGAGCAGTTCGCGGTCATACGTGCTGTATTTCGTTTGCGCCGGAGACAATTTTTTAGAGAAAAACCCTAACGGCTCCCATGAGTTATTTACCTTCTGCTGCAGAACACTTCCGACGGCGATGTCTGACGCGTCGCACATCAGGGCCAAGACCGCGTCGGGCTTCGGGTGTGCGAGTGTAGCGGCCTGTTGAAGACCTGCTTTACACTGCACAAACGCCTCTTCCGCTTGTGTCGTCCACACGATTTTAGTCTTGTCCCTTCTTTTAGTGTTAATTAAATACTTATCTAGCTCGGCTTGTTTGACCGCTGCGCCCGGGATGTGACCTCGATAGAAGTTGAGCATTCCTAAAAATCTGCGGAGCTCTTCCACAGTTTCAGGCTTCGGGTACTCGGTGATGGCATTTACCTTATCCTCGAGCGGCTTGATACCTGCTGTCGAGACATGATGCACCAGAAACTCGACCGACGGCTGTCCAAAACAGCACTTGTCGAGGTTAATGGTTATTCCGTACTTCGTGAATCTCTCGAACACTGTGGCTAGATGCCGTTCACGCTGCTCACTGCTGTCGCTAGCTATGATGACATCGTCTAAATAATTAAATAGGAAATCCAAACCTTGAAGTACGGAGTTGCTCATGAAGCGCTGGAACGTCTGGGCTGCGTTGCGTAGTCCAAAACTCATCCGGGGGAACTCAAATAATCCGAAGGGGGTAATAATTCTAGTTTTCTCTATGTCCTCCGGTGCTACGCTAATACAGTGGTATGCGCGGTTAATGTCTAATTTAGTAAACACTTTCTTCCCTGCCAAAATGTAGGTAAAGTCGTGCAATCGCGGAATGGGGTACCTATCGGGCTTGGTTATAGCGTTAAGCATCCGGTAGTCTCCACAAGGTCGAATGTCGCCGTTCTTTTTGGCTACCACATGTAGCGGGCTAGCCCATGCACTTTTTGAAGGGCGACAAATCTCTAATTCCTGCATCAACTCGAATTCCTTCTTCACCTTAATATACCTATCTGGGGGAAGGGGCCTAGCACGCGCGAAAACCGGTGGCCCTGTAGTTTCAATATAATGAAGTACATTATGCGGTGCCGTCTCTTTAAATGAAGGAGGCTTAGTAATTTCCGGGTACTCGGACAACAAATTACGGAAGGGATGTTCAACGGCTACTACGAAAATAGAGGGTTGGTTGGTACTTACAATTTCCGCCGCGACCTTCAAAAGCGTTGTCAGGTCTATCAACCTGCGCTCGCTTAAGTCGACGAGCAGCTTATGATGGGCTAAAAAATCAGCTCCCAAAATAGGCTGCCTTACATCTGCTACCACGAACTCCCAACGATACGGTCTACGTAACTTAAGGTCCAAACTCATCACTTTAGTTCCGTACGTTTTGATTTCACTCCCGTTCGCAGCATACAGTTTATATCTCGCGCACTCGCGGCTATAAAGTCTATTTTTCGGCGGCAAGATCGACACATCCGAGCCTGTATCGACCAGAAACTGAAGTCCACTTGCCCTATCCGTAATACACAAACGACGGCTAACCGATGTAGTGCGAACCTCCGCCGTAGATTGCACCATCGCCTTTAGTTTCCCGAACCCGATGATTTTCACGCGCACGGTTGGTAACATTTTCGCGCCTTTTCGCCGAATCTGTAGTGGAAAGCACAAAGCCAATCGGAACTGTCCTTTTCGCGACGCGGCGGCTCGCGTGAAGCACTTCTTGCACGCGACCTTGATCTCCCGAAGCTGCGTTCTCGCCGCTTCTCACTTCCATGACGAGTCCTTGTACGTTCCATGCTTGCCATTCTGGCGCTGAGCTTTGCTACCTGCTTCGTAAGGGCTGCGACTTCCTTCGATGTTCCCGGCGCGGTATCGCACAGTGGCTTGCTCGAAGGGCATGGCGGTTGTCTAACCTCGGACACGTAGTTATGGCGCGTTGCCTCGGCAACGTTGTCGGCAATAATTGCCAACTTGTCCAAGTCGCTCGTTTCGGCAACCGCAAGCACTCCGCGTACTTTCGTAGGGAGGCGACCTTGCCACAAAATCCGTAATGTATCGTCGGGGAAGTTTTACCGGGCCAGGTCCTTCATTCTGTTCAGTAGCTGGCTGGGCTTCGAATCCCCGAGCTCCATTTCGCCGATTAACTTTTCAATCTGCCGGATCCTTGTGTCCTCAAACAAGGACAACAGCTTGGCCTTAAGCGCGGCAAACTTGTTCGAGGCCGGCGGGCGGGTTAGAAAATCCGTGAGCTGCACTATCACTTCTTTCGGCAGCTTCGCAACGACGAGGTCGAATCGCGCGTCATCGCCCAATTTCTGAGGCGCGAGTACTGCCTCGATACGGATGAACCACACCCGTGGTTGGTCTTGCCAAAATTCTGGCAACCTTGACGATAGCGAGATTGCCATGATGTCCGGCTTGACGTCGACGTTGCTTGAAGTTGACGGGGCTGCTGTCGGCTGCGTGTGACCTCCAGCAGCGGGTGGAGCCGCCGCAGGGGGTTGGCCTTGTTGTCCTGCCGGTAGCCCGTGCATCTTCGGCCTTGATGTTCTTTCCAGAAATCACGTCGGGGTCACCACTGTGCGAACTGAAGGCCAAGACAGTTCGGCACGTTCAAGGTAAAGTTAGTGGTGACCCATAAATGAAAATCTGACTCCAATTAATATTATTATATTTAAACGTGTTCTTACATTGAAAATACATAGAAGAAGTGTCGGGAGGTGTGGGAGCAAACTTGAAGCTTGCAAACCCCCGCGCGTCCCTCGCCGCGGGCGGAATGTGCAGCGTTGTGGGATTCGTAATCAAGTGTGTTCCCACACAATGAATCACTTATTTGTGAATATTTACTAACCAATTTTAAGCTATATTCTAACCAATTTAATCTAATCCTAAGTATTTTCACGTAATATTAGTTGAGAAATTCCAAATCTATCACAAAATAACTTGACGTTTGGCACTGACGTTTGTCAAGCGAAGTTCAATGTCACAGACAATAAAGTCTCTAAGATGGCTGCCACGACGTCCGACGATGGTCCAGATCGACGTTATACGTTCCTACCGTTCAGTTCGTTCACTCAGCAACGAAACCGGTAAACGTCAACCGGATGTAGTACCTCACTATGGTGACCTCCAAATGTCCCCACAATGACACGTTTCACGTTGCTCGGAATGTTTATTACGTAATCGCGCACTGAATTCACACAAATGAATGCCAACGACTGCAAATTCCACCTGACGAATCCTTGATTGCCGTGGCGCGATTCTTGGCCTTGGATTGCTACAATCTTGCCCCAATCACGGGATTTTATTTTATATTTTCCCAAATCACGGGTTTTGTTATTATCGTGCGATGAACCTCATGGGTCACACCAAAAATGTACACAATCTAGCCTAGTCACCGCGGTAGGCCGGTTAGGTACTTCTCATACTTCTCTACAGCCGTTGAGTCGCTCCGGCACGCTGCTGAGGAGAGGTTCCAAAGGGCCACTATCACCTGTTACGTAGATGAGTACGCCGCCGCACCTGCTGTGGTCATGGCGGATGGGTTGTTCGAAGAGAATCAACGGGCACACGTATTTTACACGTATATTTCACTCGACTTAACCTAACATACAACTGGTTTGACACTTAACAAAATGTTCGCGCACAGCGCATTAGATTTACCGCTCGCGACGCGGATTACACCTCGATCAGGTCTTCGAGGATCTTTAATGACAGCACGTAATCCTGATCCTGGCTGCCAGATGAACAGAGGGAGATGACTTGAAGTGAACGAAATAAGAGCGACCCGTTCATTGATTCATTCATTGATTAGATTTGAATGCATTTCAACTAGCGGTCGCTGATTTGCGTGAACAGAGGGTTTTATTTCAAATTGTAGAGCTCTGAAATTTGGCTGAGACTCTGTTACCTACTGCTATTAATCCATACTTCTATATCTATACTAATATTATAAATGGGAAAGTGTATGTGTTTGTTTGTTTGTTTGTTTGTCCGTCTTTCAATGCAAAACGGGGCGACGAATTGACGTGATTTTTTAAGTGGAGATACTTGAAGTGATGGAGAGTGACATAGGCTACTTTTTGTCTCTTTCTAACCCCCCCACTTCCCTGAAATGGGGGGGTAGAAGTTTGTTTGGAGCATTCCGGGGGGGCAAAGGGGAACCGTGTTACCCCGAAATTAACGCGAGCGTAGCCGCGGGCAAGAGCTAGTACTTACATAAATCCAAATAACTTTGTTGTTATGGGATTAAGGTTGTACACACGTATTATCATAAATCCTCTATTCCGCGTTCGGAAACCGTATGTAATTACCACCATTATTGCAATCAGTAACGTAACATCAGTGTATTATCTGTGACAGTGTGGTAAAAATGTATGAAAATTCATTACCTACGGTAACATTCTAATGGTTTCCGAACACTTCATTTAGGATTTATAATATGTGTGTAGATAAAGCAGTGTATGCAACTGTACGTAATTAGGCCTTATTACGTAACAGTTATATAAACTACTATTATGTCCAATATATCGGGTCGATATTTTAGACATTGAGAGTAGGAACAATTGAATATCATATTAATATAACAAATCAAGTTTAAAACATCATAATCTTTGGTTTGTCTAGGTATACGTTTTTCCACTACAAAACAATAACTGTCTTGCACAGTGCACACCTAAAACGATATAATTAATAATACAGAGAGCCTAAGTTATATGACAATACGGTAAAAATGTCTAGTTATTAAATAAATTTATAAAATCTGACGTTTTCAATTCAAAGGTCATCATATCATTGTCGGTTGTTAGTAAGGCATTACTGCCATAAAAAAATATTTTAGATGTATACTCTATTAACAACCGACAATGATGACTTTTGATTTGAAAACGTCACAAATAGTATCTAATATAAATCGCACAAAATGAAATATGTAAAACACACAATAGTACATAGGTAGATACAGTTAAGTTCGAGAGAGTTCATATACAGTAATGAAAAACTTAGTTTTTGTTCAGAGCTCTGTGCGAGGCACAATCCCTAATTACACGGGTTTTCCTATGACAAATACAACTTAAACGGGCGTATCTTATGATGGCGTTGACTAAGAGACTTCAACTTTTTCACAGCTTAATAGGGCAGCAGACCTGTGGGTTTCGTATTTCACCTCAATTCTTCTACGCGTTTTTGAGAAAAAGAATCTTGACAGACTAACATAACAAGGTTACTATTTTTACCTTTTGAGGTCAGGAACCATAAAAACAGCAAATAAAGTCAATTTAATCATTAATTTATGCCCTATTACGCCATCTCGAGATTGTTCATGATTCATGAATAGTATTTCTATTAAATTAATCATAAATAATTTTAAACAAAAATAACCGACTTCACTTAGCATCTACCTTTCCAACAGCAAATGCTCGAGCTGCTGTAAAAAATACTCAAATCACTATAGGTGTGCCTATAATAGTTAGTTGACGATTTCCCTCGATTTCTCCAGGATCCCATCTGAGATCCTGACCTGGTTACAATGGGACCAACTGTGAAGTATACTCTTTAAAATAAAAAAAGAATTTTCCAAATCGGGCCTGCCGTCTTCGAATAATCGGTGAATATACATAAAAAAAAATAGCAAAAAAGAACAAAGATCCCGACGAATTGATAACCTCCTCCTTCAAAATCTTGAAGTCGATTGATAACGCCCAGTGACATTTTCTTATAATTCCGTTAAAGTTAAAGGTGCAGCATGAAACATTTCTATGATACAGAAGAGTTCGTAAAGATGTGTTATTTATTTACACACTGATAACATTGCACTGTTTTGTTAGACGTGTATGTTTCCCATCTTAATACACTAGTCAGTTCCCCTTCCCCACTCTAGTGTACGAGCCTTAACTAGTTATCCCTAGGGAAATTACGGGAAGGCTCTGCTACGTTACGCACTTACCCCGTGCCAATTCATTTTGCATCGGTGTTTTATTCTGTATTTGATTGCGGTGTAGATTAGGGAATGCTCCCGGTTCTGATTTTGTATGGCGAGAACCGGGAATTCCAGGTTCCGGTACTGGATTTGTATAGAAAACGAGTACCGGGAGCAAACCCTAGTGTAGATATTTTATTTCAAAAAATGACGATCGGAATGAGACTTTAAGAGCATAATAATAGAGACGGTTTTGGTAATTTGCTTTATGATATTGATTGGTTCTCATGGCCAAATTGACTGATAGTTTATTTAGTGGTTACTTGATATAATGTTTCTTATTGTAGGTAAGGAGGTAGGCATAAATATCATTGAATACTTAACTATTGATAATAATGACAATATGGTTTAGATAAATTAGCCCAGATGAGTGTTTCACTTTATTAGAGCTTAAAATACAATCTCATCTTAGAGATTTTGCAAATCATGTAACATTTTAGTTATAAGTTTTTTTTTTATAAATATTTTTAATTTTTTTTAGGCACTTCGACGACAACAACGTATATGATTCTAATTGGGAAATGACAACTTTACAGAAGAGCAAAACAGAAGTAGAATCCTTATACTTTTTTTCGTGTTAAAGATAATAAACTGAAACTTGGCACACATGATTATAATTTTATTTTATTGCTTATTTTATTTTCATATAACTCAATTTAATGGTAGTTTTCGAGAAAATGCAGATAGTCCACTAGATTAACTTAGAACTATTGGCTTACCGTTGTTTATACTGTTCTATCTACCACTTAGAATATTATACTTGGTTACAATTTTATTTAAGAACTACGTAAGCAGGTCTATCTGGGACTTAGAACATTACACTTGGTTACAATTTTCTATAAAATCTACGTATGTAGGTCTATCTGGGACTTAGAATATTATACCTGTAAAAAAAGTATGCGACTCACTGTAAAATATTCTATGAATGTGAATTAAGTCATCAAATTTAACTCATTTATTTTTCTTATTTTTAAAATTATATACCATATTTTTAACGCACAATTTTATATTTTATTTTTGGGTGCATAAACATTCTGTATAAATCTGCATAATTATAATTTTGACACATTTTGCAGATAGAATCATATTCGACATTAGTTCTATAGTTCAATAATTATGTAGAAAGTACTAAATAAAAGTAAAAGTATATTAGATGTGTTATTTATTCAATAAAATGTAATAAAAATGTAAACCTGTTACTAAAACCTTACATATCAGTCTTAATCACGGCATTAGTGAGGAAAAAAGGAGTATTTTTTAACATTGTTCTTACTTTACCTTATGTTTTAATATTGCTCGATCAATCTTCTTTAACAGCACATGATTTTATCAGTCTTTCTGACAAAATTACGTATTCAAACCAGACTTTTCGCATGCAATACATTAAAATTTTAAATGGTTTTCATAATTAGATATTTCCTTCTCAGATGTTCTCCGTAGATTTTTAAATTGATGACATAAATCACATTGGTCTTTTTTGGGATAAATTGTCCAATATTCAAGTGTTTGTGTGTTATATCGCGGTATTGTCTGACTTGACTTGAAATTTGATTTTCAGATCGACTTGATATGCTTGTATTAGTGGAATGCGTATCTTCTGGCTCCTCCAACGCAGTTGTCAGTGCTCTATATGCGAGGAATTCCTCGGGTTACCCTTATCTGGTAGAATAATATTAGTCAGAAATACACTTGGCATAACATGTTTTGCAGAAACACTTTCGGTCGAATGGTAATTTGGCATAAAGGTATAGTTGGCATTACTACTACCACGCATACGACACATTTTGCAGCACATTGTTTTGTAGAACATTACTTTGGCCGACTTTGGTTTAGCATAATTTAATGTACCATAATAATCCTATAGCATACTATTACAAAAGCATAATTATTTTCTGCTAGTAGGAAAGTAGGTTAAGTAAATTTTACGTAGTTGAATATAAGTCTCACCAAAATTGATATGGTATAATAGGATTATTAGGTACCTTGCGTCCCCAACACACCCGACTCCCTACCAAAGAGGAAATACAGTCCCAGAGTATTCGTTAGGTACGACGATGAGCGAAACCAGAAAAGTGGGATAGGCTAGGTTAGAACTGTGACCCCCCACAGGAACGTACTGTTGCCAGAAAATTGGGTTAGGTTAGAACTGCGACCCCCGCGGCAACAAACTGTTGCCAGAAAAGTGGGTTAGGTTAGGTTACAACTACCGGCGGAAAAAGCTTTATGTTCTTATGAGCAATACATCCAATCCCGCATGTCTTGTACAATATGATAAAACAATGAAGTCTATCTTATAATCAAATTTATGCCGCCTAAATATTATGCAAAAAAATATCTGCGAAAATACTATTCGTTTAGAAGACAGTTATGCCCATCAACATTATGCCAATATAAGATTCGATATTATAAAAATCTGTGATATGATTTATACCAAAGCATATTTACTCTGCGTAAGGTGTTTCTGCCAAACTTCAGCTAAGTATCATTATGCAAAACAAATATATGTCAAATAAGTTTCTGCAAGACAATAGTGAACCTTCTTCGTTTATCCTTAGAGACTCTGAAAGTCAAATACCATGCATATTAAAAGCAACATAAATTAAGCTTTAACACTATGTGCGGCTGTATGTAAAGCTGTATTACTGGTGCAAAGTAAACAGTGGTCAAAATAAGGATTAGCTATACAACAAAACTGCCCGTATAAAACCTTAATCTGTTATAGTTATTTTATTACACATAGCATAGCATTATTTAACATTACATTATATTACGCTTACGCTTTTTAATATTTAAATTAGCACTTGCAATGACAGATATGACTATTTTGAGGGTGTCCAAAAACAAATTCAAAAAGATAAAAAGTTCTAAGTGACTGATTAAATGGCGTAAACAATTCTAAGTAGCACATAGATTTACAAACTTTGTGAACTATAGCTACGATAATAACGTATACAGTTCTAAGTGACAGATAGTCCTGCGTACGTAGTTCTCTTAAATAATACTTTAAACGTATGTAGTTATATGTGTCACATCGAACACTTTACACATTTTTAAACATATAAATACAAAAATATAAGGAAAACGTAAATAAATATTACATACCTCCATAGAAAACGATCTAGTGTTCACAACTGTTGACTAGCTGGTCGGCCGCGAACTGAGTGCGATGTGGTAAATAGCGCTCCGTGCGCGCGAGTGAGAGAGATGGCATTCATCGAGTACGATTCGATGTGGCACTTGGAATCGTGTTCGTGTTAGTATACTAACTTTTGACTCAGATGGCACTGTATGCGTCATTTAAAAATCTATACTAAGTGACATTTTAAGAAAATTTTTATAACAGGCGATAGGTTTCGACTTCTAGATCATTATGCTGCAGCTTACGTAGTTCGAACCTTTTAGCACTTTGCACCTTGTACGTTGTTGTCGTCGACTTATTAACAACTTTTAACAATTAAAATCCCTTTTTAGGTAAAATTAGGAGTATTAGGTAGAGTCACCGGCAATAGTATCTTCTGCAGTAAAACACGACGTAATTTGCAGTAACACGTTTAATTTTGCAGATTAAGTAGATTATTTAAAATTAGCAATTTGGTCCTTCGAGCCGGATAGAATGTAATTAAATTACAATAATGAGATTATTTAAAATTAGCTCTTCACATAAAAATGACGATAACGATATCGATATAAAGATATTTCACATTCAATAATATCCTTAGTGGATAGAATGTAATTAAATTACAATAATCCGATTATTTAAAATTAGCACTTCACATAAAAATGACGATAACGATATCGATATAAAGATATTTAACATTCAATATCTGCGTTGGACAGTATCGCGGGTCCGTGCCGCAAACGCTTGACGCCCCTCCGACGTGGTACACGCACGCACTTGGCGTTGGATATCACAAAATACTAGTTCCAATCACGCCCAAAAAAAAATCAAACTCTGATTAAAATAGGAAAAATGGGATGTCAAAAATGGATTCTGACAACTGCACCGCTCGAGGTTGACAATCTATCTCTCTTCTCGACTAAAAAAAAACTCTTCCAAACTCCTACAAAATTTGAATTTAAAATTGATGCGAATATCCTCTTTTCTTAGTCGTCAGCTTCTATCAAAATAAAAAAGGACACATGATATGGTGATCATATTTTGATATCGGCGCTACCTATCTATAAGTAGACGAACCACGATCTAATCTACCCTGACTCGCGCAACTTGGCCGGTAAACAAACTAAGCCCAAGGGATGCCGCGAGATGTAGCTGGCGTTCTTTCGGCATGCTACACTTCCTACACGAAGGCCGCAAAAATATGTGACACGCTGTTATGGCCCCTCAAATAAGAGCGTGTCACATATATTTGCGTATACCAAACCTACCTACCTATCTGATACAGCATTAAATATACCAAAGTATAAAACTAATTAGTTTTCCGTAAATTATGTTCCCCTTTTGCATGCTTTACAGAGGAAATATTTCGTGTGCACACCCCTATTCCAATTTCATTCTAACCGAGTCTAACCCAATCACAGCTAAAACGTCCAACGGAAAGGTAAAATAGGGTTGGCAATAAAAATAATAAAGAAGTCAATACGCCCTTTAAAAGGCACCGGAAAACCCTATTAGCAAGTGTCGGTCCGTCCATCGCACGGGAGGCCGCTAATTTTATTTATTAGTGGGGCTCTTTGGAAACGCACGATTTTTCCTTTCTCGGAACCCATAATGTCTTTAAATGTCAGTGCGTGAACTATTTCAGAAAAGGTTATTTGAAATTAAAAAGTGGTTGTTTGACATCTGAATAAAATTATATCTAAATATGTGATTCTGATTTTACGAATATCACTAAAACATTTGACGTAAGTATTGTATTGACTTAAAGTAATTTCATTTTATATTTAATTGACATGAATTTGATATCATCACATCAAATGTCACTTCTAAATTAAAATCAGATATATATTAACTTAGGGACGTTCGAATAGGCCTCCTTCTGCGATGATCAATTATGTACAAAGTCTCATCATAATAATTTCCGTTGATAGTATAAAATAGTATAAATACTTCTATATTTGAAATCTAATTTGCATTAAAATATCTTATTTATTATTTTTATAATTTTAGGCTTAGGTAGATGCTAATACTACTAATACATAAGCGATAATTTGGTGGACTATTTTGAAGCAAAGTGGTCAGTACCTCGAAGAGTCATGTCAGTAGACATTAAAAGAGTATACAAGTTAAGGCCCCAACGTAACTAGATTCTCACCTGGCACTTTGCATTGTAATACCCACTTGGCGGCAACGTGAAAGAAATAACAAACTTCTTTTCAATTTCACAAAATGAATCGGCACATACCTATTTGTTACTAAAACTACACAAAAAGCGGCATTCCAACTTTAAAATCGTGATTTGTTAGGACGGATTTTATATCAAAATGACTGTACCACGACGATGGCAAACAAGCATACGGCCCGCCAGATGGTAAGCAGCTACCGTAACCTATGGACGCCTGCAATTCCAAAGGAGTCATGCGCGTTGCCGACCCTTTATATCATATTATTGAAATATGTTGATAGTTGAAGGGTCGAAATGGAGTATTTAAGTAAAACCACTCATTATCGAAGATATGTTGTATTGTCGGTATTCAATATATAAGAGCGGTAACAAAACTAAACATACCTTATTTATGTTATTATTGCTTACATGCTATTTTTAACCGACTTCCAGATTTCAAAAGAGGAGGTTCTCAATTCGGCGTGTATGTTTTTTTTTTTTTTTTTATGTTTGTTACTCCATAACTCCGTCATGTCTGAACCGATTTTGAAAATTCTTTTTTTGATTGTAAGTATATATATACAGATTGGTCCCATTTTTGTCAAAACGCAGTTCTGATGATGGGATCCATGAGGAATCGAGGGAACTCCTCAAATCTTAAAGGCCTACATATAGTGATTTTTATATTTTTATCAACAAATCCATCATTTTCATTCAAAACAGTGACATTTGATGAAGTAGAACTGCTGATGATGATCAGAACGGAACTCTTCAACGACGCATAGTTCACGTTTGGCGATTTGTCCTCTTCGCTGTGTTTGTTTAGCAAGTTTAATTGTCAGGACAAATTTTCGTCAGGCTCAAGTTCTGATGATGGGATCCATGAAGAATCGAGGGAACTCCTCAAATCTTAAGGGCTTACACATAGTGATTTTTGTATTTTTGTCAACAAGTCAAGCATTTTCATTCTAAAGAGTGACATTTGATGAAGTGGAACTGCTGATGATGATCAGAACGGAACTCTTCAACGACGCATAGTTCACGTTTGGCGATTCAGCCCCTTCGCTGTGTTTGTTAAGCAAGTTAGATTGTCAGGACCAATTTTCGTCAAGCTCAAGTTCTGATGATGAGTTCCATGAGGAATCGAGGGAATTCCTCAAATCTTAAAGGCATACATAAAGTGACTTTTGTATTTTTATCAACAAATCAAGCATTTTCATTCAAAAAAGTGACATTTGATGAAGTGGAACTGCTGATGATGATCAGAACGGAACTCTTCAACGACGCATAGTTCAGGTTTGGCGATTTGTCCTCTCCGCTGCGTTTGTTAAGCAAGTTATTTCATTGTATGGAATCTAAGTGCACCATCTACAATAATGCTTCACCGGCTACCTCCATGGAAGTCGGTTTTTTTTTCTTAAAAATTATATTCAACCACGTGTGTCACATTATGTCGCAGGCCGTAACGTGAAGTCACTGTTAATATGTTAATTATACTACATCTCCCCTGGAAAGTTACCCTTCACCCCTACAAAGGAAGAAAAAAAATGTGACATACGCAGTTGCAATTACATTTTTTTTAAATACTATGTTATACAATAATTGCTAAAGATTATTAATTTTTAAAATACAGCTTAGTGTTATTCTTATGAGTTATATAAATCTGATTATTCTTAGATATCTTAACATTAGGTGACATATCCTCTATTACTTCATAAGGTCCATTATATACACAATCTAATTTATTACCTACTTGATTTTTTAAAAGTACTAAATCTCCTGGTTTATATTGTACAGAATTCATTTTCTTATCATACATAAATTTTCTACTATATTTACTTGACAATAAATTATCTCTAGCTTCTGACTGTGCTCTTTGTAACCTATACTTAAATTCTTTAGGATAATCGTCATAGTTATAGAGAGGGTCGGCAGAAGAAATTAAATTATTTGGCAATCGACAGTGTTTGCCGAATACTAACTCGTATGGCGTATATTGCGTCTCCGAATGCACGGCACTACGAAAAACACCAATAACTTAACCAGCTACTCCGGTCGGTGCTGTTGTTACTACATTGAATCCTAAGATAAGCTCCTAGGGTTTTGTGCGTGTTTTCTAGTGCATCCATTTTTTCGTGGTGATAGGCGGTCGAGTGTAGCTTATTGACACCTAATAATTTACAAATATCGCTAAATACGCTGGACATAAATTCGGTACCTTGATCCGTTATGACGTCGGTTGGTACTCCATATCTTAAAATAAAATTATTTACAAATGTCTTACTTACAGATTCAGTATCTTTTCTTTCTAGCGGGTATGCCTCTACGAACTTTGTGAGTTCACACTGAATTGTTAATACGTACTTATAGTTATAATTATCTAATTCTAAGGGTCCAAGAATATCTAAAAAAACTCTTTCAAAAGATGAGCTTGGTGTCGAAGTTATCACCATTGGTTCCTTAATGTATTTATTAGTGTGTTTGTTGTACTGACAATGTGCACATTTCTTTACGTATTCGTATACATCGTGGCTCATGTTTGGCCAGAAGTAGTGACGTTTAATGTTATTAAGCATTCTATTAACCCCCGCGTGGCTACTTGTGGGTAATAGATGAAAATCGTTTAAAATAACTCTTATTTCGTCTTTATCATATACTTTTGTAACACCTTTTCTTACTAGGATCCTAGGAATATCACTTGTATAGCTAGCTAAAAATGCATTTACTTCTTGTGCATTTTGATTATTTTTTATTATAATAACTTCACTTATGCTTTGCTCCTTGCATAATATTTCTAATTCCCTCGCTAATACGCCTACGGTAGATAACGATCGGGTTGTTAGATATATGCATGATTTGCTTGGTACGTACACAAAATTTCCTTTATTACTCATTATATTATTTCGACATGTCGTATTTAACTTATAATTTGAACCTAATACGAGTTCAATGCAGTCCTTAGGTGCTTTGATGATTTCCACAACTCTAGGTTGATCAAGCCTATCGTTTGCAGGTACATCTGTTACTACGTCACCTTGATTGCAAGTTTGTTGCGCGCGTAATCTCTGTGTTTGAGCTCTGGTCATGACTGATACAACGTTTGTCCTGATATTTTTTAAATCTTCACTATTCATCGGTAAACGACTCAATGCGTCTGCAGCTGCATTGTTTCGTCCCGGAATATATTCAATATCAAAATTAAATTCTTCTAAATACAACCTAAATTTGGTTAACCTACTCGAAGGATCAGTCATTCCAAAGAGATAAATTAAAGGTTTATGTTCGGCGACAATTTTGAACTTTTTCCCATAGAGATACGGTCTAAAATGCCGTGTCGACCACACTATGGCCAATAACTCCAAATCAATGATTGGGTATCGAGTTTCAGATGGCTTAAGGTTTCGACTTGCATATGCGACTACTTTTCCGTCAGAATTTGACAATACGGCACCTAATCCTATTTTTGATGCATCTGTATGTAAGATAAAAGTATTATTTTCTGAAAAATCTGGATAATCTAAGACCTGTGGACTTATAAGTATATTTTTTAATTTTAAAAATGCTGTTTCACACTCTGGGGTCCAATTGAAAACTGCGTTTTTCTTGGAAAGTAAGTTCAATGGATAAGCTATGTTCGCGACATTAGGAATAAACCGTCTGTAATAATTGGCAAATGCAACGAATCTTTTGACCTCATCTGTATTCGTTGGCCGTGGGTATTTATTTAATGCGTCCACTTTTGCTGGGTCAGGCTCTACTCCCTTTGAAGTAATTTTATGCCCTAAGTATATTATGTCTTTACGTAAAATTCACATTTTAATGGATTTAGTTTAAGATTAGTGCTTCTCAATCGTTCTAACACTCGAATGAGGTTATAGTTATGTGACGTCATGGAATTTCCTATGACAATACAATAGTCTAAGTATATAAAACATTGTTTATAATTTAATCCGGACATGGCTATGGTCATTAGTCTAGAGAAAACACTAGGCGATGTCCGCAATCCCATTGGACATCTCCGCAACTCCGTAAATATTTTTTTTACAAATTATTTTGTGATTCTAGAGCAAGTTAATGTATGCACGTTATATAGTTTTTATCATAAATATTTATTTCCTCAAAAATAAGTAAAATACGTAAGAAAACATCCTCATATATTTTGGGATTGGTGTGGAAAATTTAACCAAGCACCTCACTGATTTTGTAACTCCCTGCTCTCTGTTGAGATATTTTTGTCCCTAGCCGTAATTTCCATTTTTATACAACGACAGTGGAAAACAAGAACACGGCTCGCCTAATGGTAAGCAGCCATGCGCATGAACGCCTACACCGACTCTTTAATATAAAGAAGGATTCACTTTGTTCGGCTAATATTCAGTAAAACTGCAAAGTATCCCAATATAGAAAGAAAACTTGACCTATAAAATCCTCCAATGCTCGTAGCCGCGTAAAATTGTTGATAACACATGCAATACTGAAGCAGACCCTAATAATACACAACGGAATGTGTCAGTATAACCCTCAGATAACAGAATACTGTGCAAAGTATCCTCATCCCTAAAACAAAAAATATAAGATCGAAAGTCGAAGATACGTCAAGAAGAAGACGAGGCAAAGTAAGCTTATTGAGCTCAGTGACAATACTAGAATTTCGATCGCACGCTGGAAAAACGAGCTTGGATTTTTTCATTTGGAAGAATACGAACTATTTTAAGGTAATAAAACTGAATGTGTGGCTTAAGTGAGTTATTGACGACGCGTCGCGACAATTGAGTATTTCAATTGTTTTATTTTGCTTTTACAGGATGAAATTGGGGTCGGGGGACACAGATTTAAAGTATGAATCTAATGACGTTAATATTTTTTTAAATAATTAATTTCCAGATGATAAGTGGAAACTGCATTTTGGCATACTTTTTGGTAAATCTATTCAATAAAATGTCTTGTCATTTTGCGTACAGTGTATTTATTTTATTTTATTTTATTGAAATACTTAGTAACAGTAACAAATTAACATTCTTACAGTTATGTCTAAATTTGTAACTTAACAACAACTGTTCACAACATTTGTTACTTTACAGTTAAGATGCACAAGATACAATAATAGAAAAAACCGGCCAAGAGCGTGTCGGGCCACGCTCAGTGTAGGGTTCCGTAGTTTTCCGTCCGTCACAGTAAGTGTCCCCACTTAAAGGCTCGGCCAAACTGCTAGCGTGGCGCGGCGCGACCGCTGCACATTTAACGTAGCGACGTCAAACAGACTGCGTCCCGCCGGCGCCGCGCCCCGCTTCTGTCGCGCCCCGCGCCGCGCGGCCCCCCGCGTCCACGCGGCGCGGGCGCAGCACTGCGCGGCAGGACGCGGCGGCACGCTGCGCCGCGCTGAGTCACATCAGTCGGACGTTAGGAAGCGCGATGCGTCGTGCGAGCGTAGACTGTGATTGTGGTTATGGATATAGAAAAATTAAATCTTGGCTTCGGAAGGAATGAGCGACCCTCCTTGCGCGCATGCTGTATCGGGCGCGAGTCACGCCCGCATCGTGCGCGCCCGCGCCATGTTAGCGCGCCCGCGCCATGATAGCGCGCGCGATGAGGGCGTGTTGAGAGCGCGAGGCCGGCGCGATCCGCGCGCGCCCAGTTTGAACAGTCATCGCATCGGCGTCACGCGGCGCGGACACAGCGGTACGTCACGCTAGCAGTTTGGCCGAGCTTTAAGAGTTAAAATAACACCGCCATGTAGGATATGATATGAGCGTTCCACGTGCAACGTTGACAGCGACATCTATCGCCAAATTAAGTAAACTATTGCGCGCGAGCTTAAAGTATGGAAGGTGATTTTTATGGGATAATTCTTTATTGCGTGAACCGATTTTCACCGTTTTTACTTAATTTGAAAGAACGTCATTTCATTGTGATTTTGTAGAAATTACAGGTACAATAAGCACCTGCTTATACGGTTAAATTACAAACAAAGTTCAGAAATTATTTTGTAATTTTTTTTCAAAAACTATTCAACCTATCAAGTTCAAAATAATTTTCCTGGAAAGTTTTTATAAAGTTCTACTTTTGAGATTTTTTTCATATTTTTAAAACTTATGGTTCAAAAGTTAGAGGGGTGAGGGGACACATTTTTTTAAACTTCTGGAGCGATTATTTCCGAAAATATTTACATTATCAAAAAATGGTTTTAGTAGACCCCTATTCATTTTTAAATACCTATCCAACAATATATCACACGTTAGGGTTAAAATGAAAAAAAAATCACTCCCCACTTTACGTATAGGGGAGGTACCCTAATAAAACATTTTTTTCCAATTTTTTTTTTACCACTTTGTCGGCGTGATTGATATACATATGGTTGCTACTTATATATCCGGAAACAAAATAAACAAACAAACGTACACGGCTGAAAATGGTTTTATTGTTTTTCAAAGTATTCCCCTTGATGATCTATGCACTTTTGCATTCGCGTGAACCAATTTTTAAAGCACTTCTGCCACTCCGCCTGAGGTACCTCCATAACGTGTTGTTTGAATGCGTCGACAGCATCTTCAGCGGTCGAAAATCGTTGACCGCGTAATTTATTCTTTATATTTGGAAATAAATAAAAATCGTTGGGTGCCAAGTCAGAGCTGTACGGCGGATGACCCGTTAATTCCACATTTTGACCCTCCAAAAATAGAGTTGTTTCGCGTGACGTATGACAGCTGGCATTGTCATGATGAAGAATGATTCTTCGTCGCTGGTTAGTTTTACGAATTTGTTCAAATACTTCCGGTAAGCAAATGGTCGTGTACCACTCTGAATTAACCGTTCTACGGTTTTCTAGTGGCACTGTAGCTACATGGCCATTAATACCGAAGAAGCAGGCCACCATTTGTTTCAATGTACTTATTGCACGAGTAACTTTCGTAGGGTTCGGCTCATTTTGAAACACCCATACCGTTGATTGTTGCTTCGTTTCGGGATCGTATGCATAGATCCAGGATTCGTCACCTGTATAGATGTTATAAACGGCTTTTGAGTCACCACGGTTATATTTTTTTAACATTTTATTGCACCATTCGACGCGAGCATCTTTTTGCTCTTTTGTTAAGTTGTGGGGTATCCAACGCGAACAAATTTTTTTTACAGCCAAATAATTATGTAATATGCTATTAATGCTGGTCATAGAAATACCCAGAGTCGCCTCTATCTCGCAGTACGTAACATGTCGGTCGTCCATTATAAGTTTTCGCAGAGCCTCGATATTTTGTTGTACAACGACCGATTTCGGGCGACCAGCCTTAACTTCGTCCGTAAGCATACTACGTCCACGATTGAACTCACTAAACCAGTGATACACAGTAGTTTTAGATGGGGCTTCATCACCAAAAGTTGAAGTTAGTTGATGTATGCACTGTTGTTGCGTTAAACCACGCCGAAAATCATAATATATCATAGCACGAATATTTTCACGAGTGAGGTCCATTCTTGCTGCGAGATGACATTTAAAACCCGTCAAAAACAAAACACGAGCGTTAATAAGAAAGAAAAAATATACCGGCCAGTACTTAAAAAAGTTCAAATTTTACCATGGAGGTCAAATATGCTATTTAAGAAGATTGTGATCCCGGTTTCCGGATATATAAATAGCAGCCCTCGTAGTAACAAACTTTAGCTTTCTAGTGCTAACGGCCACTGAGATTATCCGCGGACGGACGGACGGACGGGCAGACATGGTGAAACTATAAGGGTTTCTATTTGACTACGGAACCCTAAAAAGTAAGAAAAAAACAATATTCAAAACGAATAGGGTGGCCATGATTCACTTAGTTTAAGAAAAGTTTTATTTATAAAATTCATTCTGTTTTGATCCACCATATGGTAAACCAGCTTTTTCCCGCGGCTTCGCCCGCGTACTATAAGTACTCAAAAAGGAGGTTCTCAGTTAGACTGGTATGTTCGTATGTTCCACATTTTCCCCTTTTAGGGGTTGAATTTTCAAAAAACCTGAAACACGTGTTTACTCATTTATCGTTAGGAATACTCCTGTGAAGTTTCGAATAAAATAGTCTAACAAATCTTGTTTCACCATACAAACTTTGGACCCCCATTTTACCCCCTTAGGGGGTGAATTTTGAAAAATCCTTTCTTAGTGCACCCCTAGACCTTATAAAGAATCTAAGTGCCAAATTTGGAATCTCTAGATCCAGCGGTTTGGGCTGTGCGTTGATATGTCAGTCAGTCAGTCAGTCAAACAGTCAGTCAGTCAGTCAGCCAGTCGGTCAAAGAGTCAGAAAAAATTGTTCAGGATCACGACCCAGATTACATCCCGTACTTATATATAACAATGTCTGGATAATAGTGCAAACTGAGTGGCCGCTCAAGTGGTGGTAACCGGCGGTACCATTGGTGATCCGTCAATGACAAAAAATAGAAAACGTGGGTAGTAACTGATCACACAAAGTATTTTAAAATGATGTAAACAATTATTTTTAAATACTTTGTGTAAACAGCAACGTGACGAAATTATAGGGCGAGAGTAGCCTGTTGCAAGATGCACATCAATCGCGCGCTTCGTCACGTTGATGTTATAAAAAGATCAGGCGCTAGTTTTGGGCGTATATCCACCAGAGTTGGGCATAATCAATTATTTTTGGAATTAATTACACGATTACATTACAGTAATCGTGATTCCTCGGTAATCGATTACTTAGGTAATCAAAATTACTGTAATACTGTACTATGATTACATCTGTAATCCATTACTTAGGAATCAGTATTGTAAACCACTACTGTAATCTTGATTCCTCAGTAATCAAGTACTTAAGTAATCTGAATTACTAAATTACTAAATTCCAGACTGGATTACACCGTGAGTGTCATTGGCATGGTTGTCAGGGGTGATTTATAAACAATGATGGATATAATTATAGATTGCTTGCGAATGGGTTTTCATAAAGCCAGCTATGTGCGAGTCGGACTTTCACACAGAGGGTTCTGTACCAAAACACGAAAAATAACACGTTCCTTGTATAAGGATCCCTTGAATTTATATCGCATTTTTTTACATTCTTTGCTTAATTAATCCTCGTGGCTGAGGGACGTGACGATGTGGACACTTTTCCCCTGTGCTCTTCTAGCCGGTCAATCCTGGGTTCGATGCATTCTTGCCTGTAGTGTGGCTTTAGTGGGGGACCGATTTTGTGGCTGACTGTACTGTTCTTTAGACAATCATCTAAATACTTATAATTTATTCTAATATCGGTTAGGAGGAATTGGTTCTAAATCAGTTTACAAGTTTTTTATATTATACGACTTTACGGCTGACTGTACTTTTCTTCAGACAATCATCGGATACTTAGGGTATTGAGACGATTCTAATATCGGTTAGGAGGAAGAGGTTCTAAATCAGCTTGCAAGTTTTTGACAGTTTATGATTTTGTGGCTAACTGTACTTTGTTTAGACAATCATTTGATACTTAGGGTATTAGGACGATTATAATATCGGTTAGGAGGAATAGGTTCTAAATCAGTACATGTTCTTGACAGTTTATTATTTTGTGGCTGACTGTACTTTTATTTAGATAATCATCTAAATACTTATTATTTATTCTTATATTAGTTACGAGGAATTGGTTCTAAATCAGTTTACAAGATTTTGACATTATACGATTTTATGGATGACTGTACTTTTATTTAGACAATCATCTGATACTTAGGGTATTGAGACTATTCTAATTTCGGATAGGAGGAATAGTTTCTAAATCAGTTTACAAGTTTTTGATAGTTTATGATTTTGTGGCTGACTGTACTTTTCTTTAGATAATCATTATTATTTATTACTTATTATTATTTATTCTAATGTCGGTTTGAAGGAATTGGTTCTAAATTAGTTTACAGGTTTTTGACATTATACGATTTTATGGCGGACTGTACTTTTCTTTAGACAATCACGATTCTAATATCGGTTAGGAAGAAGTGGTTCTAGATCAGTTTACAAGTTTTTGACAATTAATGATTTTGTGGCTGACTGTACTTTTATTTAGCCAATCATCTAAATACTTATTATTATTTATTCTAATATCGGTTAGAAGGAATTAATTCTAAATCAGTTTACAGGTTTTTGACAATATACGATTTTGTGACTGACTGTACTTTACTTCAAACACTGTGAGTTAAATAAAAGCTTGTAAAAAATAGCTTTCTTAATATACTTAAGGTGCATCACACAATTGAGCGGAATTCAGTCTATCATAGACAATAATCAGCCGGAAATCGGAAACAACCCAACTTCCGGCAAATTTTTGTCTATGGTGACTGATTTTTGTATGGAGTCAGACAAAATTCAGAGGTTGGGTTTTTTCTTACTTAGAGCTGATTTTTGTCTATGATCGACAGCTACGATTCCGCTAATCGATGCCCAAAGCCTGAATCCGAACTGATTTATGTAAAAAAAACATCACAAGCATGGCAGCAGTGCGAATTTAATATATACAGGGTGGAAAAATAAGTCGGGCCCTGGAGGGAAACTACCTTAAAACCTTGAGATAGCTCAATTCGCTCAAAGGAAACATTCTTTTATTTTTCCTAAAAACTAAAACTGCATTCATAGTTTTTTTCTTAATTTTCACTTTTTTCCATACTAATTGTATGAAAAATATTATTATTATTATTTATGGGTTCTCTTGTGCCCTAAACTTGGTTGGTATTTAGAAGTTTTTATCCTCGTTGGAAACAGGATCGATTGGCATCAATTGTCATAAAAATTATTCATGGCAAAAATTACAAAATAAATACTTTTTTTGAAAACTGTACCCTTTTCCAAAAATTTGTAAATGCATTTATGTCCCTTTAAATAAATTAAAGAATGTTTCCTTTCAGTGAATTGAGCTGTCTCAACGTTTTAAGGTAGTTTTCCTCCAGGGCCCGACTTATCTTTCCACCCTGTATATGTAGAAGTAATCTGGTGGTAATCAGTCAACAATTCCAGTAATTTGGAATCAATTTTGATTCCCAATTAATAGTAATTGTACTTTTTCTATAGATGATTCCTGATTCCTTAATATGTACTGGTAATCACCGTTTCACTTGATTACATTACAAGTAATCTGACAACCGGTAGTGGATTACAGAAGTAAAATCAAGTAATCGTGTAATCAGGAATCGATTACGCAATGCCCATCTCTGATATCCACAAGCTTATCATGCTGCTGCCATTAATAAGGCCAATCACAGGGGCTTGCAGCACTGCATTATCGTATAGCCCTACCCCTCCCCTGATTCAAGGAACAAAATAAACCGGTTTTTTTTTAATACGCCGCCAGGTTTTTTGCATTGCAGCATCGCCATTACGTGTTCCCTATTAAATAAGTAACTAATTATAAATATATATCATCTGGGAGTCTTAAAGAACTAGGTTTTGTGTCGTGGGCTCTTACAATGGGCTTATTTGGGAAAACCTACAAAGGAATAAAACGTATTTTTTATCTGAATTCACCTTGAAATGACGGTTTATAGTATGGAGAGACTGTTCGAGTGGGGAGCGGAGAAGTTTTTACGACTGATTCGCAGACGAAGTCGCGAGTAGAAGCTGTTTATGATAAAAGAAGAAGTGATAAATGACAGATAACCAAAAGTCTTAAAATAAAACCGAGAAGCAAAGTCTACAACAAGGAGTGGAAGAAACAAAAGACCACGGTGAACTAAAATTCAATGAGTAAGGCAATAAATTTCGTGCCGCAAACTAATAAAAAACATTTACTTATAAAAGAATATGTCCAAACAAGAAACTTAAATTGATTCAAGGTCTGCTGGGAATACATATGAACTTGTACAATCGAAAGGAGAATGGGCATTTTTGTATGGGGAGTGTACCATGGATGTATACTGTTGAGACGTATCTCGTTTTAAAGCTCGTGATCACCGGATTATTTTATTATATGGCACCATTGTTGGATATCGTGCAGGGACCGAGATATTTAACAAAAAAGAGCGAACATATAAACAGCATTTTTTTTAAAGATACGATATGTAGTCCGTTATAGCATGGTTTATCTGAAAGCATATGAGAAATGGTTCAATTCTGTGTAAAACACCCTATGTTTGAATACTTACAGGGCTAGAATTAAATAATTTAAATTAAGCTTGATATGAATATCGCTCGGTTTAGAGCCAAGGTAATGTGTATACTGGAGGCGTATATTACATGTCAAAGGTATTTTTATAAACTATTTTTCGTAATATATACTTTAGCTCCAATGCATGCAGAAACTAAAATATATCGACTTTGTATGTTAATTAATTGTGCTTAATGAAGTTCTAAGTTTTCTACTCGTCACTAGATGGAGCTAGCTTCCAAAATTCTAAATGACATTAAGAAAAACTCCATCATGACTCATGACAACGTATATCTGCTTATACTCGTATTATATATCTGCTTACCATCATATGGGCCGTATGCTTGTTTGCCACCGTCGTGATAAAAAAAAACAGTATTCTTTTTTGACAGGGCTAACTCGAAAAAGGAAGTATAGTCTATCTCCCTCTTCATCGCTCGAATTTGCGAAAGCACAAGAGAAAGGCAAATATACGAATCTTCAAATTCAAATTCTGTTGTTTGAGGTAACCCCCTAGAACAGCTAGTTTATAGTCAACCTTCAGAAACTAACTTATATATAATTACGCGACGTGAAGCCTTAGACCACAGATTTTAGAGCGTTAAAAAGCTATGATATGGAGCCAGCATTATTAATATTTATGTAGTTATATAGACTATATTATAGACTAAGAGTCGAGTAGGTAAAACTACTCGACTCTTAGTCGGTTCTTCTATTGCATACAAGATGTCGCCAGTAACTGATTTTAATTAACTGGTTTTAAGTAGTTAATTGCGGTCATTTAACATTAATTAGTCACAAAAAATTAATGACTTATTTTTAAAAATAATTTCAGGCGAATAAACTATGTAAATGTGTATAAAAGTTAACCTTTTTTGTATAGGTTAGTTAGTTCCAGTTTTTGCCACAGCTAGGCCACAGCGCAGACACGAAATAATGAATACCGGCTTCCGTGCACCCTTACGGCCTTCGGTGCCATATAACTAATTAATGCTATGATTAAGACCTTTCATTTGAGATAAGGTTCAATTGTATACGCCAGTGGCAAAAGTTGTCCATTTTGCTGCCAAAGCTCCATCTAGTGTTCAATAGAAGAATTAGGCTGTCGTTAATTACAGTTAATTAACGCATAAAACCGTTTTATTTTGGTCTCTGCATACGTTAGAGTGCAAGTATCATTTACGAAAAATAACTTATAAAAATACCTTTTAGCTGTTACATACGACTTTTGCATACACGTTAGCTTCGCTATGCTACAGGTGTTTTTACATATTAGCAAATGTTTCATCTACTAATTCCAGCCCTGTACGTATTTTTCCGATGGTGGTGGTAAATAAGCGTGAAGCATTTCTTATATTCTTTCATATAAAATACGCTATCACTGGTTATAGACCGGATATTTTATAAATTAACCGTTTATATGCGCAACCTTTTTTTTTAAATAGCTCGGACCCTGCACGCTATCCAATGATGGCGCCATACAATTAAATAATGCACTAGTTAAGACCTTTCAAATGAGATATGTCTCAATCGTATACACTCATGGTACAAAATGCCCATTCTCCTTTCTTTGCGTTTCAACAACGGCTTTTTGTGAAGACATGTTTTGTTCTACACGCGTTTATGTAAGGTATTTTTGTTGTTTGTATTGGACATTTGTAAATAGCGATATATTTTTGATACAGTCAGAATCAGAAGTGGAATCGCGCGAGGAGTTCATGATGATGAACTTAACACGCTCTTGTTGGTTTGTCATAATTAAAAATTCCTTGGTTCTCCTGGCAAATTGGCATTAATCCCTTACGACATTTGTAATTTTTAATGGCGTTGAGTTTCTTTTAGACCATGTTTACCCGTAGCGAGAACTGAGTCCCATTGGGTAGATGCTTCGCTTCCGCTGCCCGTCCCGTCCACCATAGTTTGTTTTTAAGCTAACATGGTCATTAAATTTAAAAAAGCTATATAAAACTGAGTATTTACCATGTGTATTTGTTGTTATGAGTTTCGGATATTTCGGCACACTTGGAACTAGATCACGGTTACGACACACTATAGTTACAGTTTCAAACAGTCTGTTTAGGTTCTCAAAACCAAAAACTTACGGATCACTGGACACTTGACAAATGAAAGCCAGCTTTCCAGTTAAAATTCTTATATTTAAGAATTTCGATGGCCTCCTTAACCATCCTCGGTATGTAGTGCCTTTCAGTCGAGAGTATCTGAGGGTTGTGCAACTCAATCCAGTGGTTAGTTCCCGTCTCCAGCAGATGTTCCGCGATTGCCGACTTCCGAGGTTCGTTGTTCCTGAACGCTCGTATGTGCTCCTTTATCTGGTTACTCCGTGATAATGGCGGGTGCCGAAATATCGGAAACTCGGAATAACAAATACACATGGTAAATACCCCGTTTTAAATAGTTTATGTAATACTTTGTATTTTTTTTTAAACTTTGTCCCTTGCAACATCTTGGGATGAAAATTTACAAAAGTACCTAAATATGGTAATACAGTAAATAGTACATATCGTCGTAAAAAAGGTGAGGGTTAAAATGTGTTAATGTATGTTTGTAGGGCATAAGATACCCTACACCTTACCAATAGTAAATTAAAATATTTAACCCCTATTTCAAGATAATTTACTACTGTAAGGTGATTCCCCTAGTAACTGGATTATGAATTTAAGGGAATTTTGTTACCTATTTGACTATCCCTAAAACTAGATATACGTCTCTTACGTTATTTTAAATTATTTCGAATCTCGATAACGATCTATTAAAGCTACTAGATTAAAGTACGAATAAAACATATTGTAGTTGTTGAAAACTAAAAATTACAATTGGGACCGAAATAAATTACCAAGACTGAAATTCACTTGCTTCCTTTGCTTAGCTTTATAAAGGTAAAGTTAGCTACCCAGTGACGTCTCTTTTGACCTCAATTTAAACTAAGACCAAGATGACGAAGCACCTTAAATTCAGCGATAGGATGCCGTCTCTGCCCAGCATAACTAGAGCTCTTGCGGGCTTAAGAGCGTCTTGATAGTTAAGGCTTATGATGCATTATTGTTTTCTCTCAGGGGTCTGCCTTAATTGGTTGATGGTCACAAAGTTAGGCCGGTTTCTCGCAAACTCTGGGTGCATTTAACGAGATAACTTCCTCAGTTTGTGACCTAGGAATATGAAAGATTCATCTACATTTACTGTTCAGAGTAAAACAGCCTTATATAGCTTGGCATTAGGCTTAAAATGGGATTATAAAATATTATGTTATTTAGGACTTTATAATTTTAGTTAGTGGTGAGATGGCGCAAAAAGTCAACGTGTGGTGTTGTTCTTTGCTTAAACAGCATGAATGTTGGCATGGAGAGTTTGTGTTTTGTACTTTGCAATTAAATAGATGTGCGTTAAGTAGTGATAAAGATGTCGAACCTTTTTTGTACTATGCGAGCAAGCCATGGTTAGCAAAAAAGTATGAAATAGCGGTTTTTTACTGATTTTCTTCTATTATTCATACTTTTAAACAACATACCTATTCCAAAACGTTAAAAGAAGCTGTAAGAGAATTTTATACAAGCAAAAAATAGTAGTTTTCAATACAAGTGCGAGAAGTATGGCAATTTGCACGACTTCCGAGGTTACTTGACCCGAGCCGAGAGGCGAGGGTCAAGACTCGGGACGAGTGAAAATGACACTTCCGCACGTGTGTCGAACGTTTTTTAATACAATTGCAAAAAAACTACAATGAAATAAAATACATTTATATCCTGTCAGTGTACGAAAGACAGCTTCATTCAATCGCGCGTTGTTCAAGTAATACTCTTGGGTCTCGCATAATACTCCTTTATGCCCAATCGCGCGTAGTTCAGGTGGGTCATTTATAAAAGCGGGTCTCGCATAATACTCATTTATTTAAAAAGTATCAATCAGATTACTTTTTAGCACTAGTGCATAAAATCAAACTTTACGCACGATTTGCAGCTACATAAACTAAACTTTTTAAGCAATTGTATTAAAAATATTTTTTTACATAAAATTTTATCATTAGTATAAAATAGTAACTTTACTCGTAATTACTACAATTATCAAATTTTTCATAATGGGAGTACTACCTACTAGGGTACCATCCAGTAAAATTACCTTCCTACTTATTATGAGCCATAAAAATAATTTGTTACTGTAAAATAAATTTAAAAACGCAAGACATCACAATGTTGATTTTTAAATAAGTTGCGTAAAAGTATTTCATCTAGCTTTAAGTGTATTTCCGTATTTTGGATAAGTACATAAACGCTGTGTAGGAAATATACGTTGCATATAAAAATATGAAATAACATAACATAAGTACCACATTGCTCGATAACAAAACATTGACAAAATACTACCTGGTACTGATCACACAAAAACTTGTAACTCATAATAGGGGAAGTCTCTTTCCACTTCCTTTTATTAGAAAGAGACTTCCGCTAATATTTTTAGTTACTGTTGGTATGCTATGCCCCTTTGTTATATTATTTGTTGTCACACTAATATTATGTCAAGAAGCACCTTTGAACCGTCACATGGGTATAATCCCTAAAATGGGGAAGACCGGTGAAAACTTACTTAGAGGGCGCTGTTCCAGATTCCATCCAACGGGAGAAAGAGACAAAAGATGAATGGTCATCAACAATGTACTGAAACTATACACTGCCAGGCTTTTCTTAGGGAAATTTCTTCCCTGTAGCTTTATTCTACACATTTTAATTTTAGAGTATTCCGGAAACCTGCGAATTTCCCTTTGAGGACCAAATCTAGACGAAACAATGAGCCATTTTTAGTAAAATTAATAAAAACTACTTCCCGCCATACAAATTTAGCTTTTCCAAGGACCATTGTTGGAAATGTCATTGTGACAGTTGGCTTCCCCATTGCGACTCCATTCTGACTATAAAGGAGATTTTTCACATGTTTCGATGGGTCAATCCCAAGGGAAGAAAGGAATAATAATTTTCCCGATAAATTCGGACATCACAAGGACTAATGTCAATGTCAACGTAGTTATGTTACAGTATTTAAATGTTTACCCAAAAAACTCACGATTAGCTATAGCTATACAAGGTGGCCAAAAAATAACTATATTTCCGTTAGCTGTAAGGTTTTTGGATCCAACCAATCCTCTATAGATGGATTTGGAACCTCTCAGATTGATTTTATTTTTGGATTTTCGGACCCATATTACCCACCGCCGCTCAACGGCCTTACAAAAATCCAAAAATCAAATCAATCTCAAGAGATTCCAAATACATCTAGGGGAATTGGTTGGGTACCAAAACCTTACAGCCAACGGGAATATAGTTCTTTTTTGGCCACCTTGTATATGTATGTCACATTAAATGTCACTTTCTTGAGTCAAAGATGGCTCAATAAAGTTTTCTTTCTTAAGCGGTATATCACGCTAAGTCATTTAAAGATGGTGAATATGGCTTATGCTTAATAGTTGTAATAGCGTTGAACAATAGTTAGGAGCAATCCAAACACAAGTTAATAGTTGACTCGCTGAAAATTAACTTTAGCAAACTCGTTTTTGCCGTTCATTCTAAATCCAACCCAGATTCCCAAGCAATACAGTTGGATTTGTAATGACATGAACATGAAATGGAGGTTATATGTCATTGTCACAGCCCACAGACGTTGTAAAACGTGTTACGACGACACGTTTTAAGATTACAGTTTACGGCTAATGTGGATGTATCTTTACAAGGGGCCATATTCTAACTTTAAAACACGTTTAGACACGGATAAACAATCCAATACAACTCCAATGTATTAACTATAACTACGCAATACAGCTAGCGCCTAAACGTCTGAATCAGATACGTCAGAATTTGCTTGAAAATTATTCCGATGCAACTAGTTAAATACAATTTCAATATTGGTTGATTATTTGTTGAGTGTTGGAGTTATGTTTAAGATGTATTGCGTTTTTAATTTATTTTTAATGTATTTTAAAATAAGAATACGGCACCTGGCTGTTGATAGAATAAAAACCGTCGTATATCGACTCTGAAAATTTCAGATATCGTCAGTCTGATAAAAATAAGTAAGAATGTGTTTAGTATTATCGGAATTATTCAAAGTTGAAAACCGCTGTAATTAGTTTCCTTTACTATCCTCCTAGATCCGGTAATCTGACAACTGTTCATTGGTGGAGGTCAGAGAATGTGAACCACTTGTTAAATACAATTTCTACATGTAGTATTATATTTATTATTGGTAAGGCGATTTTTCGTAAACGTGGCAAGCTCCCTCATTCTTTTGTTTCACACGCTTGCGGCCGACATCGTCAAAATCCGAGTGATATCGCTCGAAGCGCTTTTTCCGTGTTACCTGCGTTTGCAGCGTTAGAGGTGAAAATGAGAAGAAAAGTGGAATGGGGGAAAATCCAGGACCCTTCCACACCAGACTTGATTCAATACACTGGAATGGTCCTACTAATTTGCTTCCAGCGCCATCAGTTAAAGCGAGTCCAACCTGATCTTAGTTAGGGGAAATCGAACTGTTTATATTGTAGGGTCACACATGGGTAGCATTGGTACAGTCATCGGCAATAGTATCTTTCCTACGCGAAGGCCGCAATAATATGTGACACGCTCTTATTTGTTGGCCCATAAGAGCGTGTCACATATTTATGCGGCCTTCCTGGAGGAAGATAATATTTCCGGTGACTATACGTACGCCTTTACTCAAAATTTGTAGTAACATGATCACACGAACTTCCACTTGCATGTTTTACTCGACCATAGAGTCGCATCTTAATAACGTTGTTAATTTAAACTACGCAAACTTGGTGGTTCCAAACCCGGAGCAAAACGACACATGTTATTAAAACATCAATACAGTTACGTCATTTTGTACGAACAGTGTAGCACGAACACAATGCCGTGCTAGCAAAACCTGTAATAGGAAGATATTGTTAGCGTACGGAGGCTTGAGAATATAAAATAGGCAAAATATGAAAAGAAAATGGCATAGTTTTAAAAATACATGTTGTGGTCCACGTCGGTGAGAAACAAGCATACAGTGCGCCTGATGGTAAGGCGGTTGTCACACTGCCGCCGCGTCTCGTTGCGAGACGCGGAGCAACGGACTCGCATGCGGAGACAACGCACCAACGTCCGAGTTTTCTCCGCATCTCCGTCCGGAGCTGCGATGCGCGACGTCCCGCGTTACTTCCGTCTCGCGTTCATTTCACATTCGAACGTTAAGGTGAAAATAGTTCCTATTTGTCCATAAAATGGACACGGAACTTATTCAGAACGCTGCGGTGATACTTTCAGTTTAGTTTTTGTACAATCGAGTCATAAAACGCAGAAGACACTGAGTACATCCCTATTTACAAACCAGACTTATAAATTGGTCTTTTGCTAGAGATTACCAAGATTTAAGGCAACACGAAGATTGCACCCGTATGTCAACCGCGTCATTTGATTAATTGCTAAGCAAAATTGGAGTGATTATTACTGGCGCGGATACAAATTTTCGACGTTCTATTACAGCGGAAGAAAAGCCTTGGCTTACATTCAAGTAAGTAATAATCTACTACTTCAATCTTCAATTACACTTTTATAAGAATTCCTAGAGTATGATTAAACGAACGACTTTCAATTTCAAAAATAAACTTATAGACACCGATATCCATTGCGCCTATGTCCTTTCTTGCACTAAAATCCGTACGGCACTGCGGAGCTCGGTGTGACATACCCTGCGGCACGCACCGCGTCTCCGTTCGAGCGCGCGAGTCGTCGTGCGTCTCGCTCCTCCGCGCGTCGAGGCGGAGCCAGTGTGTCGTACCATGCGATTTTTCTATACAAAATCAAGATTCTACATACAAAGTTAAAAAACGCATCAACGCACGTCGCTGCGAGATGCGGAGCAGTGTGACGACCGCCTAAGCGGTCGCCATAGCCCGTAGGCTGTGTGTATGTAACATCCCTGGAGCTACGTATAGCTCCAGGGATGTTACATACACGTTGTCAACTTTTTAAGAACTTGCAGTCCTTTTTAGGGTTCCGTAGCCAAAATGGCAAAAACGGAACGCTTATAGTTTTGCCATGTTTCGTCCGTATGTCACATCACAGCCATTTCACTCGGAAACTATAAAACGTATCTTAATAAAATTTAGACATAATGTGTATTTTGTATAAAGCTACTTAATTATGTAGTTAAATTGCAGAAAAAATATTTTTAGGGGGGAGGGCTCCATACAGGTAACTAAATTAATAAAAAAAATTTACCGAATATCAACATATTTCACATCAATATAGACCTATCTTTAAAAATAACATCGAAGTTTCTTTGACGATTTTGTGATTAATTAAATAATTTCTGAAATAATCGGTTTGAAACTCAGAAAAATTGTGTCCCCCCGTGTAACTTTTGAACCGTAAGTCCAAAAATATAAAAAAAATTCACAAGATGCACCTTATCACATACTTTCTACAAAAATTATTTTGAACATTATCGGTTAAGCCATTTTTGCCAAAAAACCTTTTTTCATAGGCCTCCGCGACGACCTTTTGATATTAGTTTGGTTCCGTTGAAGGTACGTAACCCTCCATTATGCGTGGTCCGACACGCACTTGGCCGGTTTTTTGAAGAATTTTATAGGTACTGACACTTGATCGGATGGACACGGAGACACTCTTAAGGTCTAATATATTATATCTAGATAGATAGATACAACTTGTCTTTTTTTGGATCCTTCGATAATAATTTTTGATTCGACCGCACAAAAATATACCTAAGAAAAACGGGATAAAACCCGTTTTCGTTACATTTTATTCACATTCTACATTCATTTAACAATGTTTGTAGTAAGGTTTAGCTTGGTACAGTCATCGGCAATAGTAATATCTTCCTACACGAAGGCTGCAAAAATATGTGACACGCTTCGATGTCCCTGCAGATAAGAGCGTGTCACATATTTTTGCGGCCTTTGTGTAGGAAGATACTATTGCCGGTGACTAGACTTTATTAGTTTTAAAAAACGTAGGAGTTTTTGAACGAAGTGTTGTTTTCAGAAAAAATCACCAAAACTTATGAAAAGTGCTTTCAACACAGTCACTACGATCTAGGTGGTTGGTACAGTTGCGTAGTATTTTTAACATAGTGATGTTCGAGATTTAAATAAAACACCAAGACTTATGAAAAGTAATTTCACCAACAGAGCCACAACAATGGCTGATTAATCTAATCTGGGTGCTTAGCCAAGATGACAATCGTTTGCAGAAAACGTATCGAAACGCTACACGTTCACACTCACTCTTACATATTAGAGAGATAGAGAGACGGATAGCGTTTCGATTCGTTTTCTACAAACGATGGTCATCTTGGCTAAGCCCCCTGATCTTTAGTAAGTTTAAAACTAATATGTACTTATAGCAGAGCTTGAAATTGAAAAAATTGTGCGCAGCGAGAAAACGTTGTTTATTTTTGACCATGAATACAGTGCCCCTCGATGAATATTAACGGACATTTACGGACCTACAAAACTAAAAAAATCTTTTATTTCATCGTGGGACACTATCCATGGCCAAAAATTTCATAACTTTTTCTCCTACGCGCACTTTTTTTTTCACTGAGTGATAACCATACTAACTATTACTAGAATATAAGTGTATAACCAACCACAAGAGCAGAGCAGACTGCAGAAATCCTAGCCTCGGGCTCAATTTGCTGACATAGTTGCAAGTTCCAGGCAGTATATTAATTTCACACCCTGTGCTCTGCAGCAGACATAATCTGGACAGACGTCACATATCTAATGTTAAAATATTTATGCCTGGTGCCGTATTCTTACTTTAAAATACATTAAAAACACAACAAATAATCAACCAATGTTGGAGTTGCATCGGAATAATTTTCGAGAAAATTCTGATTCAGACGTTTAGGCAGTAGCTGCATTGCATAGTTATTGCATTGAAGTTGGATCGTATCTTGAAGTGTTTAAAGTTAGAATACGGCCCCTAGGTAGTCTGTAGGTATATAGATATAAACAATTACAAAAAAGTGCAAAACGGAGCTTTTTAATAAAGTGACTGAAATCACGTTGAACTTAATGCATTTTTGCGATTTGCGATTTTTGTGACTTATATACACACTGGGCCCTAATAACTAGAAATTTTAACAGTGTATTCCTGATCATATTTAGATACTAAAATGTCCTATAAAAAACGCCTAGTTTCAGATTTAATACCAATATTTTTTTTTTTTTTTATTATAACTCAACAAAATACCTTTTTGATGGCGCATAGTTTACACGTTCTTATTGACAGACATCAAAGTTACAAGGAACACTTTGCAGACTCTATTTTTTTACAGAAAAAAAAAACAATTTGTTTTAGGCGATCATTCTATAACATTCAAAACATTAAAAAATAAGAGAACAACAAAACGATTTTTTTATGGCGAACTATATAACTATAGGCGTCTATAGTCAGTTAATATTTTCTCCTTCTTTTGGTCTGAGAAATGCGTGGTTAATCATCGTAGGAACATGACCTATATAGAGCTACTGGTCTCAGAGCTGGCCACGTTAGATATGACACAATAATGAGAGCAATGAAACCCATCTAGTAAGATTGCAATACTATCCTCATTGCTAGATTATAAGCAGCACAGCAGTAATTATGTACAGCTTATATAAGATCTCTGTGTATCATACGGTAAAGTTAAGTATCAACATCAACATGTATTTTTTTTGTGTGCAGAATTCTAGCTTCAGAATAAAAAGTGCGAGTTAAATGTACATATGAGTAGTCTATTTTGTTGCCAGTCGTTTGTCTAGAGTCCATCTCTTGCTGGAGAAGTTAGATTGCTAGTTACTTATAGGGGTCGGGTTTAGTTTGACCTCTGCTACATATGTAGCATAATTACAGCTCCCGGATAGGTTAAAAACCTGTAAAAGGGAAAGGAGAATGGGCATTTTGTACCATGAGTGTATACGATTGAGACATATCTCATTTGAAAGGTCTTAACTAGTGCATTATTTGATTGTATGACGCCATCATTGGATAGCGTGCAGGGTCCGAGCTATTTAAAAAAAAAGGTTGCGCATATAAACGGTTAATTTATAAAATATCCGGTCTATAACCAGTGATAGCGTATTTTATATGAAAGAATATAAGAAATGCTTCACGCTTATTTACCACCACCATCGGAAAAATACGTACAGGGCTGGAATTAGTAGATGAAACATTTGCTAATATGTAAAAACACCTGTAGCATGGCGAAGCTAACGTGTATACAAAAGTCGTATGTAACAGCTAAGAGGTATTTTTAAAAGTTATTTTTCGTAAATGATACTTGCACTCTAACGTATGCAGAGACCAAAATAAAACGGTTTTATGCGTTAATTAACTGTAATTAACGACAGCCTAATTCTTCTATTGAACACTAGATGGAGCTTTGGCAGCAAAATGGACAACTTTTGCCACTGGCGTATACAATTGAACCTTATCTCAAATGAAAGGTCTTAATCATAGCATTAATTAGTTATATGGCACCGAAGGCCGTAAGGGTGCACGTAAGCCGGTATTCATTATTTCGTATCTGCGCTGTGGCCTAGCTGTGGAAAAATCTGGAACTAACTAACCTATACAAAAAAGGTTAACTTTTATACACATTTACATAGTTTATTCGCCTGAAATTAATTTTAAAAATAAGTCATTAATTTTTTGTGACTAATTAATGTTAAATGACCGCAATTAACTACTTAAAACCAGTTAATTAAAATCAGTTACTGGCGACATCTTGCATGCAATAGAAGAACCGACTAAGAGTCGAGTAGTTTTAACTACTCGACTCTTAGTCTATAATATAGTCTATATAACTACATAAATATTAATAATGCTGGCTCCATATCATTGCTTTTTAACGCTCTAAAATCTGTGGTCTAAGGTTTCACGTCGCGTAATTATATATAAGTTAGTTTCTGAACGTTGACTATAAACTAGCTGTTCTAGGGGGTTACCTCAAACAACAGAATTTGAATTTGAAGATTCGTCTATTTGCCTTTCTATTGTGCTTTCGCAAATTCGAGCGATGAAGAGGGAGATAGACTAAACTTCCTTTTTCGACTTAGCCCTGTCAAAAAATAATACTATTTTTTTTATCACGACGGTGGCAAACAAGCATACGGCCCATATAATGGTAAGCAGATATATAATATAAGCAGATATACGTTGTCATGAATCATGATGGAGTTAGACCGACGCGCCGGCACGTCGTTTTTCTTAATGTCATTTAGAATTTTGGAAGCTAGCTCCATCTAGTGACGAGTAGAAAACTTAGAACTTCATTAAGCACAATTAATTAACATACAAAGTCAATATATTTTAGTTCCTGCATGCATTGGAGCTAAAGTATATATTACGAAAAATAGTTTATAAAAATACCTTTGACATGTAATATACGCCTCCCGTATACACATTACCTTGGCTCTAAACCGAGCGATATTCATATCAAGCTTAATTTAAATTAATTAATTCTAGCCCTGTAAGTATTCAAACATAGGGTGTTTTACACAGAATTGAACCATTTCTCATATGCTATCAGATAAACCATGCTATAACGGATTACATATCGTATCTTTAAAAAAAATGCTCTTTATATGTTCGCTCTTTTTTGTTAAATATCTCGGTCCCTGCACGATATTCAACAATGGTGCCATATAATAAAATAATCTGGTGATCACGAGCTTTAAAACGAGATACGTCTCAGCAGTATACATCCATGGTACACTCCCCATACAAAAATGCCCATTCTCCTTTCTTTTATTCCTATGACTTTCACCCAGAAGTTCCGAGAACTTTCCTTTCAAACTTTATAAAAAGTTATTTTCGACAAACATTCAATAGGTGCCCATACAACCGTAAATATACTATTACATAAAAAAATGTATGTGACCGATTTGAGTACAAAACTACAAAGTGATTTACTACTACTTTGAATTACTGATGTGATAATGAAAGTTTCCGAAATTGCGAAATTTTCCACATAAGAAAATTTCAAAAAGATGCTCACATTTTTGTATGAGAATTGAAATTTTTCATTTTTTAAATTTCCAATTTCCTATATGAACTTTCCTTAAATGAAATTAGGCAACTATTGACTTATTGAGATTGTGTATAAGTCTTGGGGAAGGATATAAGATAGTTTCAATCACGGAGATCATAATACATATCTTAACGGAGTGAAAATGAGTGTTATGAGTAGTGTACTCCAATTAAATGTTTTCTATCAAATTTTGAGTAAACTTTGATTTTACACAGACAAAGTTAAGGTGAGAAGTAATTTTACTAGGCATTATGAAAACAATATGATGTTCCTAATCTGATCCCCCGCGCTGATATCCTGCCTGCCTTAATATTAGGTTTTGTAGTCATTAAGACAGTCTGCCAAACTAAGTCACGTCACGGTATCGTTACCAGAATGTCACGCCTCGCTCGTCAGCAAGTAATTAATGCCAATGTTTATTACGAAATATAATTTCTTCCACCCTCTTGAAATATTCTACTCACGTAATACAATTATACTACAATAGACTTTAAATTACTTTGAGCTGCTTACGACGCAATGTGCCTTGCTGTATGAATATTAAAAATATCACTGTGTTTAATAATTGTGGTCTTTACGTGTAAGACCTAAGGCTGAATTTGATGTGAATTGGTGAGAGACGGAGGCTTCTTCTGTGTGTGTAAGATTTGCTTCTTGTGTAAGGCACTAAGCGTTTGCTTATAGGTGTTTATGTTACCTTAGCTGCTGGATATAATAATATACTATATGCCACTCACAATGGTGTGCTCATCTTCCATGTAGTTGTAGGTATCAATTGAGGTACAGTCACCGGCAATAGTATCTTCCTACACGAAGGCCGCAAACATATGTGACACGCTCTTATGGCCCTACAAATAAGAGCGTGTCACATATATTAGCGGCCTTCGTGTAGGAAGTTACTATTGCCGGTGACTGTACATAAAGTAACCTAAGAAAAGCTTAAATTTAAACGCCAAAAACTATACGATATTTCTATAAATAATTAAACCTAGCTTTATTTTTGGATAAGACGTTTAGATACTACGTGCTTGACACGCTAATGCCCAATAGTTCACATCCAGCTGGCTTTATTTGTAATAGCATCACACTACCGCATTTTAAGCGTCGGAACGGCGTCTAGGCAGCCGAGTGCTATAATAGCAATTTAATAGCGTCGCGTTGACGCGTCGTAGCGTCAAGCAGATTATACGCCGCTCGGAAGACGCTAGTATGGGGGCTTTCTAAATATGACATGTACTGAGTGACGACTGACGATCACTCGGACGTTTTTTTTTTAAATTCACCGCATTTCGGTTATAGAAAATATGAAAATGCACCCAATATTTGCAAATACTTACCTGTATCAATTAATCAGCTTTTAGTTTGGTTTTTATGCCGCGATGTTAAAAAGTTATCTGGGGGCACGGAAGTGCCCCCGCCAAGTCGAGCTATATATTTTATCACGTAGAGGTCCAAACATCATGATATTGTTCATATCAGCTGATTATAAATTCATTTAGGTAGAGACGTGATTTCGTCACGCTACAAGTACAGTCACGAACCCGCATTGTTGAGCCACTTGCCATTGTTCGTTATTTAGCCGTGTTATGAATGACCGATGTTATCGACTAGCTGTCAACTCTCTATTACATTGGTTATTTATTACACGGCTAAATTACGAACGCAAGTGGCTCAACAATCAGGGTTCGTGACTGTACATATCTACGCCATACGGGCCCATTAGTTCAACATTTAGGCCCTTTATAATGTCTTATTAATTTTATTACACAGTGCAACTTTTTGTACGTAGTACCTACTATCATTTATTCTGTTATTTACATAACTAAGTATTTACAATACGGTAATTATGATACAAAATATAGTCGCTTACCTTCGCGCGGACATAAAATATGATGATTGTTTTGTGACGCACGTGATCTTTGCCTAACAGTAGGTGACAAGGACTACACGACCTACATGTTAGTTTCTTCTGCTACGTATTACAATCTAGTTTTCCTCGCAACTTCGTCCGTGTACTATCTTAGTAGCTCCAATGAAGTTAAGTAATAGTAGTTTATGTAACTGTTACGTAATAAGGCCCAATTACGTACAGTTGCATACACTGCTTTATCTACACTCATATTATATATATTAAATTAAGTGCTCGGAAACCATAGAATGACCGCCATTGCACCGCCATAGCCAACTCGATTGTGCCGGCGGTCGGGGAGGCGCGTGTCGGCGGCCGCGCGGGCGCGTGCCGTTGGTCAGGAAGGAGCACAGGATTTACATTATGGTATCAAAACTCATAGCACATCAATATTTGAGCATGTAAAGTTAAAATTACGTTACTGCCATAGATAAAAAGCTTATCATAGTAAAATCGGTTGTGGTAATGCTAGCCATTGCTTACCGTTTTTGAACACGTTTTAGAGGACTTACAGTGTGAGTGTAGATAAAGGTGTATTGCCATCTGGCCCCGTCTCAATCGCGCGCAGTATGGCGACAAATGGGAATAGTTGCAATGAAAAACACTATTTCCATATATACAACCCGGGAAATGATGGGAATATACATACCTTAAAAACCCATAAATTATAATTGCTGCAGTTTACAGAACTTTTGAACTTTACTTTACTCTTAACTGTGATAATGTTCCTAATCTGCGTCCTCATTGAGATGCTAAATACAACTTTTATCCTGTTTTTAATTGTTTTATCTACACTCATACTGTAAGTACTCTAAAATGCGTTCAAAAACCGTAGACAATGACAAGCATTACAACAAACGATTTAACTATGACAAGTTTCTTATCTGCGGCAGTAACGTAATTTTAACGTTGCATGCTCAAATATTGTTAAGCAATGAGTTTCAAATTTGGAACATCGAATTTGATAACATAATGTTACCGCCATGGCCAACTCGATTGGTCCCGCGCGAGCGCCGGCACAATCGAGTAGGCCATGACGGTACAATGGCGGTCATTCTATGGTTTCCGAACAATTAATTTAATATATATAATATGAGTGTAGATAAAGCAGTGTATGCAACTGTACGTAATTAGGCCTTAAAACACTCGTGTGATCTTATTATGAAATTCGCCTGCGGCTCATTTCATAAAACCACACTCATGTTTTAAGGACCCTTATTACGTAACAGTTACATAAACTACTATTTCATGCCATTATCTTCCTTACACCCTTTCTTACAATTATCTTAACGCAAACGTTCCTCGTTTTCCCAAAAAATTACGAATAAAGCTGTAACTTAAATAACCCTTGTTTTTATTTGCCGAATGAAACTTTTTACAATTTTTAGCGGAAAATTAGCCGGCCAATTCAAAGAAGTCAGGTGTTTTTAGGCCGTTTGCATAATAAAGAATGAACGGTTTTTATGCTAATTGCTGTTTTGGACGTTATGAAGGGATAAAAAGGGAATTTATCGTTCGGGCCGAGTGTTAAAGCGGAGGCTGTGACTACCGCTTTGTTTATCTCATTTTTTTCTTAGTTAAGGGTCATTAGCATTACGCATTCATATTGTTCAGTAGGCTCTCTTTAAGAGTCCGGTAACGATTTGAAAACGAAAATCGCTAATGATGAAATAACGCACATGAATAGCATATTATAAGATAGTTTGAAGTCTTGTCATTGCAAAAAGATACTTATGGTATAGATTTAATATTATTGAATACCCGAAAACTCAATTCTTGCAGAGCTTGTTTAGTGAGGACGTTGATTTGTGAAAACTTGTCGCTTGATTTTTTTAATATTATTTGTTATGCCCTCCAATATGTTTTATATTATATGATTAAACCACACAGCGAAGTTTATTTTCACATTTAAATTTATGAATTACTTTATTTTATTTCCAAAAATACCACCTATTTCGTCAATATTTGTTAAAATTGCTCTACCTATAAGTAAACATACTGTTACTTAAAAAATATGTATAAAAATTAAAATAACTGTTCTACTTATTCCTTAAACGACTCATTTTCCAACGTATTTATATATTTTACATACTAGTTTAACGTCATTTTAATCAATAAAAATCTTACTCTTTTCACCTCTCCAAGCAAAAATCACGAAAGATTAGATTATGGTGAATTATTTATAAATGAAACATAAAATCAAAAAGTTGTTCCACTTATGCAGTTCAAAAAGAAACGATCTTTCAATATATGTATACAACCTAATAGTAGTCTTATTAGTTACTGTAAATTAGGATCGAAAAATTCAGCAAAATAGAAAAAAAAACTTTACCGGACTCTTAAGGCTCTTTAACATATTCATTTTCAGCGGGTATACCTAATTCTTCGCAGATGTATGCTAGTTTCCTCATGATGTTTTCTTCACCTAAAATGGGAAATGATATTTCGTACAAGAAATCTTACTCAAGAGGACGTCGAGGACGATGGTTTATTCGAGGACTGGAGAATTGGAATTGAAACAAAGATATGTTTACACTCTTGCACCTAATTACAAAGGCTTAATTGAAAATAGATGTCATATACTTCAGAAAAAGTGACCAAACCCTCCGGTGTCCGAGGCCAGATTTGAACTGGCGTCTTCAGCTTTCGCGGCTGAATATATAGTATATATAGTAGTGTAACTACTTAAAAATTGCAAATCAAAAAATATTAAAACAAAATAATTTGATTTGCTTCAAGATTTACAAAGGCTTAAGTTAAAAAAGTGTATACATATCTTTGACGTCGACTGTACATAGTTGCTTTCTAGGCACCAGTCACGAAGTCAAAACACCTAGTTTAAGACATACATTATATACACCTACATAAATTATAATATAAGTAAGCAAGTTTAAAAAGCATGGGTAAATATTAATTAACACATCCTGTGGAAGCCAGGGATATTCCCCCTTCTAGCGAGTGGAATGGGTATATATGAGTCTCTTGGAGTAAAATGACGTCGATATTATAGTCTATGGCAATCCTGTGCATGCATTCCGACTTAGCTTGGCTAATGCCTTCTATATTTAAATAACAGACGCGGGCCCAACGTCCTTAGTCAGCTGGTACTGTGAGGTGCTGGTATTAGGCATTGGGAAACGCATTCGACTCTTCTTAGCATAGCGAGGCATCTTCAGAATATGTAGAGAGAGCAGTGTAGTTAGAACCGTGAGATCTTCTAGAAGACAGTACGGCTGCCAGTTTGTTGCACTTTTAGCACCACCCAGGGGTCACGCGTAGGGTAGCGAAGGGTAATTCCTACGGACGCAGTGCAACTTTGACCCCCGCTGCGCGTGTGGATGCCCGAAGCAAACGGTTTGGCATATCGCTTTGGAGTGGCCGCTTACAAAGTATGATGGACCAGTGGAAGATTTTAAGAAAGTAACGAGGGCAGTTATTAACTACTTGGAGTAATAATAGTACTAATGTAATTTAGACAGTGTACCTACTTGTCATACGATTAATTTAAATAAATACATATCCTTTTTACTTAAGAAATTTCCTACTGAAATTTGACACTACGGTTTACCCTCCCCAGTAAAAGAGGTAGAGGCAAACCCAAAGCAAGATGGAGGGACGTGGTGCGAAAGGAAATGAGTGATTGTCAGGTGTGCGAAGAAGACATCGAGAATAGGGCGGTGGGACCATGTGTGACACATAGCTTGGATGACAAAGAGAGACTAGAAAATATTATCTAAGGCTGAGGCAGAATCAGGATTGTTTGCACCAACCGCCTTCCACCGCTAAAACGTTCGTTAAATTTTATTGTATAACAAGATTGATAGTTCTCTTCTGAGTTACAGATCTAATGAATAATGCTTCCCGATCGTGAAAATTCGAAATTCAAGACTACTTGTGAACGCTGTTCTGTCCATAAATTGTCGTAATAATTGTTGATATTTATTTTCTATAGTCGTGGCCCAGTAATTGGGAACAATATAGTTTTTCCATGCAAATGCATACAAATATGACTTGAAATGAAAATTAAAAATGTGCTTGACCAATTTTATTATTAAGAATTAATAATACAATGTATTCCTGTTGATACCATGTTTAATATGGTTCATTATATACACCGATATGTATAGTGGGGTTGTTAAGCGACATAAAAACGTCGAACCTCAAATTTTGATGCACAAGTATAAAATTTGGCACAGTTGTTTCTTGTCCCTAGACAAGCTGATTAAGGTCGGTACCCCAAGGTTACCCCCCTTCTGGCGCCGGGGAGGGGGGGTAAGATACCCGGCTTCATTCAAAAAAAATTAACTGTTCACGTTTAGCTAATGGGTCAAGTTTGGTATCAATTTCGGATAAAACGACCATGTAGAATTCGTTTCTGGTATTAAAAAATCTAATTTACTCAGTAATATTTAAAAAAAAAATATGAAAATCGAAAATCTCAACTAAATTTTTTATATTCCAGTCATCATAAATATTAATTTGCTAGTTTTTTTCATACACTAAAAATACAATATTAAAACATATTTAATGTAGATTAAAAATAATATAACATTTAATAACTATTAATAACAGTAAATGGCATTGCCCTGGTACCATGCAGAGAACCAATGAGTTGCACGATCTTGAGGTTGTCCACAAGTTTGTCTACTTAGGCTCTCAAATAAGCGACGATGGCGACTACTACCAGGAGGTTGTGCGAAGATCCCAGATGGCTGCAGAAGCTGCGGTGAAGCGACTCGAGAAGATATGGGAGAACAGAAGTTTAAACCGCAAGACTAAAATTAAACTAATGCGGACCCTTGTCTTCTCGATCTTTCTGTACGCTTCAGAAACCTGGACCATTAAAAAAGACACCCGCCTTAGGATAGATGCGTTCGAGATGTGGTGTTGGCGCAGAATGCTCCGGATCTCGTGGACTGAACGCCGCACAAATGTGTATATCCTGGACGAGCTCAAGATCACCAAGAGGCTCTCTACTATCTGCACCCAACGTGTACTAAGTTTCTTCGGCCATCTGAGCAGATCCGGGCCAGAGAGTCTGGAGAAACATATAATGACTGGACGCATGTCAAGGAAGCCAAGGGATGGCCGTATAGCTACACGTTGGGCGGACAGAATAACGTCCATCACTAAAGCCACACTATAGGCAAGCATGCACCGAGCCCTGGATCGTGTGGCTGTAATGTGTGACGTAGTGAAACAACTATTTAGGTTCAATGTCGTATATATTGTGTGTTAAATAACTCTTACATTACCTTATATACTATGTGGCTAAGCATGTGTGGGTAAGGCGTAGCACACACTACACCTTCCCTCTTAGAGAAAAGAAATAGATTTGTGTAATATAAAGACAATCTATTTTTGTTTAATAAGTAGCATTATACACATTGAATAAAGTGGTATACACATAAAAAATATACAATATTAGTTTTAAAAACAGAAAAAGTTATTTGCATTAGCAATATCGATTGATCCACTGCTTACTGTTACAATATTAAATTCTAACAATGATTCTAAGGTATTGAAAAAAAAATTCTATACCTAACTTACTATACTGAACTGAATATTAAAAATGTAAAAATTTAGAACATAATATCGTATAAATAAAAATATAACCTATAATTAAGTAGGTATCCTACTTTCATTTTTTTTGTATTCGTCAATACAGTTATGTTTATGTCCTAGTCCTTATTAAGATACGTACGTACGTTTACATTTCTTTCTATTACATTGGTATTTATTACTCATTTTTGTCGACAATAAGTTACTCGCAAGTATTTATAGGTACATATTTAGTGTTATATATTCACCTTTATAATAATAATAATAATAAATACTCTTTATTGCACACCTCATACAGTTACAAGCACAAATTTTACAATTAGATAAATTTAGGTAGAGGTAACAACAGGCGGTCTTATCGCTAATGAGCGATTTCTTCCAGACAACCTTTGGGTAGTGGAGACTAGAGAAAAACAATAAGGAGTAGGTGGTGCATAGAAACAAAAGAGACGAAATAGATAACACAGCACATTCATATGAATAATGTGACGAATGTGACTTTATAATATGACGTCTTTACTTTTTCTTTTACGTGTCAAAACATTTTCTTAAAAATGTACATCTTCTGTGTGCATTCACTTGTGACAAGGGATATATACATACAATGCATTTATATTCGTGGTCGGTCGACCTTATCACACATTTATTTATTTGCTCAGGACACAAGATAATTTTTAATTTAAGCGCGCACACATACTTTATATTTATTCATTCAGGCAGTTCTTTTAACACTTCCATACTTCATACCCTTCCATGTGTCCAAGGGTCTCCACGATTGATACTCGATCGAATCATGGTCAGACTCCAAGGATTCCGTGCCTGTCTTGTGTCCTGGTATACCCTTGTTATACCTTAACGATCATGGCCGCCTCCTGGGTTACCGGAGATACAATAGGCATATTTATTTTTCGTGACAACAATTAACTCGTGTTCCATTTCATACAAATACTTTTCAAATTCGATCAAATATCTCAAACATCGTCAAAACTGCAACTTATAAGAATTTCAGAAACTCTTAGCTGATCAGACTAATCGTCATTTGAAAAAGTTATGCGTTTCAGTTTTCCCAAACACTACATTCATAACACCATTTAGATATCAAACCAATTCCATCTCTTTGAACTAATTAACTCCATTCCATGCAAATCCCAACTACAAAACCGTCAAAATTCAAATCCATTACTTGCTAAATTTCCCATACACGTCCAAATAACATAATTACCTACCAGCCTATCATTATTTTATATATTTTCTATACCTTGTTGTTGCATTATTTAAATGTAATATAAATTGTATTTAAGCAATTGCTATTCACCATACTTGTCACGTCCAAATATAAATAAACACTATTTAGTGTTTGCGTCAAATCCGAACAAAATATAATAATCATAAAATCTTAAATACAAACATAGGATTATATAATTATAAATCTATTCGCTAAAATAACATTAATATCTTTAATTTACATTATTTAAACCCAAGACACTGTCTATGAAATATGAGATGAAATCGCAGACGCGGCATGCCAATCCCTACATGGAGGGCATGCGCCGTCGCGATGCGCCTTATTCGAAAGTATAATGAAATACGTGGTAGTACCTACTACCTCTGTTAAAATGATAAACATTTTTTTATCAAAACACCTGTAAGTTATATTTAGTAAATAAAGTCATAAATTAAAAAGTAATTTCCGAAAATGGAAATTTAAAAACACGATAACGATAAAGTATGTTATTCCATTTATATTCTAACCATATAAATATACTTATCCTACAAAATCCTTCAATACTAGTACAAAAGTTATATGAATAAAATATAATGAATTTAAAAAAAAAACTAATATTTTAATAATGTAGTTCCTAAGCAGCCCTTTTTTAAACAAATTAATAATTTTTCATTAGATATCTTCCTCAATTAGAATTGTATGATATTCTGCAAAACTTGAACACAGATAATTTAATAATAACTCCTTATAATAATAAGAATTATTAATGAAGTCAACAAAAAATGCTGGAATATTTTAATATTATTCCGCACTCCCTTGCGCTGGCGCTGGCGTCCTTGGCTGCTCCCTGCCCAAGCCATGGGAGGGCACAGACAATTTCGGGGCAAAGCGTGTTTGGATTCCCGGTTCCCAGCAGCACATTCACGTCTCAGTTCGATTTTCATATACTTAAAAGAGTTCACGTACATATATACTTTAAAGAGTTCACGTTTATATTATGATTAGTGCCTGTACAAGCATTATGCATTCTCTCAATTTTGGAATCCATTGCCTGGGCTATGGCAACACTTACAACGCACTGCGCAGCCGCGCGTAGAACGCAGTGCTTGAATGAGCCAATCACAGCGAGGCATCAGATTTGTTTTAAAAATGCCGGATTGCAAAAGTTGGTTGTGCGTAAAATAACTCGATTTAAATAGATAAAGGGCGGTAAACTAAGTGAATATTGTGTTTGTGTGACTTGTATTATAGTTTAACGGTGTACATTAACGGAAACAGCCTCGGAACCAACAAATCATACAATTTGTGCATATAGTTATTGTGTGCTACCAGCCGCCGACGCCGCTAGAAGTTAAAAGGTACGTGGATTCTGATTTGGTGGATTGTTTAATGCTGTAATCGGGTAATCGTTTCCAGGCTATGGTTTACAGTTAATAATTATCATATCGAAGGCAAAATACGAAACATAATTTGGTCAATCGAACCGGGTCATTGACCTTTGCTCGCGCGGTCGGTGTAAATACATAAATAAATACGTATATTTGTGTTTCAAAATGGCGAAGAATAAAACAAATGATATTCGGTTTACTTTAGAATGCGACTGGTTGCAATCATCTTATAATATGATTAAATCATCGGAAATTAGTTCTAGTATTTTAGCAGCGAGATTACGAAAGTTGGATTCTCATTTCGAAAGATTGACCTTGGCTTATGAGAGCTTACTTGAAAACCTCGAGGTTGATACTGATGATGAAAAAATCAAAGAATATAAAACGCGTTTTAATAATGCCGAAATGCATTATAATCATTTGGACGCCTTGTTCATGGAAACACCGAGCTCGGAGGTCGCTGCTGCCGCGGCTGCGCCTCCAGCACAACGACCACGGCTTCCACAAATTCATCTACAGCAATTTGACGGTGATATATTTGCTTGGTCTGGCTTTATGAGTCTTTACACGTCTTTGGTCAAATCAAGGCCAGACATTTCAAAAACTGAGAAGTTGCATTATTTAGTTTCAAATCTATGTAATGAGCCTAAATCACTGATTCAACATTTGCCTATGACGGACGCATCTTTGGATATAGCGCTAGAAATATTAAAGTCGCGATACGACAATAAACGCTTGCTTGCCGATAGCCATATTTCGCGTATATTGAATTTAGTGCCTATTAAGAAACAAAGCGCATTACGAACGCAAATTTTGAACCCCTTACTGGAGTCGACACGGGCCCTTAAATCTTTGGATTTTCCAACAGAGCATTGGAGTTTTATTTTGCTGCATATAAGTCTTACAAAGCTACCACTTGACATCAAATCTCGTTTTGAACAAAACTATGGAGGTGTAAACAAGATACCTACATTTGAAAATTTGGTTGAATTTTTGCAGAATGAGTGTCAGCTTATTGACACCGCGAATACGTCGGATCTGATCTCGCATAGAACGGGAAAAAGCGTAAATGCCGCAAATGTAACTGAACAACGTGTAGACAATGATAACTCGTTCCCTAGTTTACGGTGCGCGTTTTGTTCTGTGTCTGGTCACAGAATAACAGATTGTTACAAGTTTAAAAATAGCTCGCCCGCTGATCGTAAAAATTGGGTGCGAAGTAATAATCGTTGTTTTCGGTGTTTTGGAAATCATTCGGCAGCAATGTGTAGTCAATACATTCCTTGTTCACGGTGTGGTAATATTGGGCATAATTATTTGATTTGTGTAACGGAAATGAATCCACGCGATCCGGTTGAACTCGCTAATCGGCGCCCACGAAACGAGCGAACGACTAATACAGCTGTCCTAAGTACTAGCGTTGCGGGCGATTGTACGCGAGCGTGCCCTTGTGCTTCCGCGCGCTTTGATGCGCCAGTGACATCTGTTGACAATACGGAATAGCAATCAATTACGAGTAATGTTTCTTCGACGCCCTCTTTGGTAGAAAATGTTATTTTACCAACTGTTATCTGTAGTGTTTTAGCAAAAAGTGGTGAATTTATTAAGACTCGTGCTTTGTTAGATTTAGGATCTCAAGCTTCAGTAGTTCGAAGAGAGTTCGTAGAAAATTTAGGTTTAAAGAAACATTACTCTTTCACGGCTCTGTCGGGTGTCGATAATAAAGGTAGCAATAGTAAGCATCTAGTTACTCTTACTTTTCGGTCGGAACGGAAAAACAATGTTATTTTATCGGTAAATGCGGTTGTTTTAAAGTCACCAACGGCTTATGTTGCGGCTCGGCTCGGTTTATCAAATAAATATTTTTCGGATTTCGGTTTTGAACACATGTCTAGGGTGGACATTATTTTCGGTTGTGATATACTCGGAGAAATAATTGAAGGAAATAAGATCACTATACGGCGCGGCGGTCCATATGCTATTGATACGATATTTGATTTGGCGGTTTTCGGTCCATTACGTGGTTTTAATCGGGAAATACCACGCACTGTGGAATATTTTTCGGGTGTTTCTTTAGTCGACGCGGTCGAGCGGTTTTGGAAAACGGAAGAGCCGCCTAAGGTCTCTTTAAAAGATCCTATGGACGTAAGTTGTGAACAGCTGTTTGCAACGACGGTCACTCGTGGAACCGACGGTAAATATGTCGTTCGTTTACCTTTAGTACCTAACCACCCGGAGTTGGGTGATTCTAAACCAAGTGCGATTCGTCGGTTTATAGCTGTGGAGAAACGTATGAAAGCGCAGTCCATATTTAAGGAAAAGTACACACAATTTATGAATGAATACATAGAACTTGGACATATGAGGCTTTCAGACTTTGATGTGGACTCCGGTCTTGAATATTTTATTTTGCCACATCATGGAATTTTCAAAAAAAATGGAGATACGGAAAAGATTCGTATAGTTTTCGACGGGAGTGCAAAAAGTACAAGTGGTATTAGTTTAAACGACTGTTTATATTCAGGAGAAAAATTGCAAAATGACATAACTACAATTATTTTTAATTTCCGGTTACCTTTGGTGGTTTTTACTACAGATGTTAAAATGATGTTTCGAATGACATGGATCCATCCTGAAGATCGACGATACCAGTTAATACTTTGGAGACGGAATGAAACGGAGCCAGTTCAATTTTATGAATTGACTACTAATACTTACGGGTTAAAATCGAGTCCCTTCGTGGCAATCAGATGTCTTCATCAGCTGGCTGAGGACGAGAAGGAGCGGTTTCCGAATGCTGCCAGGCTTTTATTAGCAAATACGTACGTTGATGATATTAATGGAGGAGCGGATTCAATTGAGGAAGCTGAAATGCTTATGAAAGAGTTAATTGAGATTATGCGAAGTGCAGGGTACGAATTGAGAAAGTGGGCGTCTAATGAACCTCGCCTATTAGCCGAATTTCCCACAGACCATTGTGAGGTTACTCGTTGTTTCGACGATGACGACAGTACTGGATTTATTAAGGTTTTAGGTATCCAATGGAATCCATCAACGGACACGTTCACCTATAGAGTTAACTTACCGGACGAACAAATGACGCCTACTAGGCGTAGTATTCTATCGTCCTTGGCAAAGTTATTTGATCCACTGGGATGGATTAGTCCTGTATTGTTCCGAGTGAAATTATTATTACAGGAACTAATGAGTGATGGAGCTAAACAAGTGGACTGGGACTCGCCGGCGCCTAGTCACATAGTCGAGAAATGGAACAATATTCTCTTAGATTTACCCAATTTAAAAAAATTGTATATCCCTCGATGCTTGAAAACCACGAGCAAAGTGTCGTACTCTTTACACGGATTTTGTGATGGGTCGTCTGTCGGGTATGCTGCCGCGGTATATTTGCGATCAGAATGTTCTGACGGAGAAGTTACTGTTCGCCTGGTTATTGCAAAAACAAGAGTATCTCCACTTAAAACAAAATTGACGATCCCACAGGCGGAATTGAACGCTGCAACTTTACTGGCTAAGTTACTGGCTCACGTGTACAAAGCCTTATGTGACCTTTCACTAACAGTTACGGAAATTATCGGATGGTGTGATGCCACAATCACTTTAGCTTGGCTATGTATTTCGCCTCATAAATTGGATGTCTTTCAAGGTAATAGAGTTTCCCAAATAAATAACCTGAATTTGCCCATTTTATGGTGTTATATTAAAAGTGAGTTAAATTGTGCAGATGTTGCATCTCGTGGTTGTACAGCCGCGCAGTTGCTTGAACATAATTTGTGGTGGAGTCCCGAATGGTTACACCAATCTCGAGAATGTTGGCCTAACCAAACCAAGCCTGACCCTCCCAAAGACTTGCCTGGGTTACGTTCGAAGTGTGCATCTAATGCTCTGGTTTTGGATGAATTTGATTTAATCAGTCGCTATAGTTCATTCGAAAAATTAGTTAACGTAACTGGATTTTTGTTTAGGTTTATGAATAATTGTCGTGGCGATAAAACTTTTAATAAAAATATATCGGTATCGGACCGTCGTTTAGCCTTGTCTCGTTTAATATTGATGATTCAAAGGAAACATTTCTACAACCATATTGAAGACTTGTCCGCTGGGAAGCCCATAAGAGACTCATTACGAAAACTTAATTTATTCATTGATGACCTGGGTTTGGTTCGAGTTGGCGGGCGTCTTTGTCATTCCGAGCTACTGTATTCAGCTCGGCATCCCATTTTACTACCCGGAAAAGACAAATTCACATTTATGTTAGCGGAACATTATCATAAGCTATACTGTCACGTTGGCGCTCAGACTTTAGCTTCAATTCTATCTCGGAATTATTGGATATTGTCAATGCGGTTTGTTACTAAAAATGTGACCTTTAAATGCATATCATGTTTTAAAGCCGCGCCTCGACAGCAACAGCCATGGCAGACTTACTTTCATGGCAGACTTACCTGCAGATCGAGTTCGATGTTCTCGGGTATTCGAAGGAGTAGGTACCGATTTCGCAGGCCCTATCCTCATGAAAAGTAGCAATTTGAGAAATGCCCGTATTCAAAAATGTTACTTGTGTATTTTTGTTTGCTTGACAACAAAGGCAGTACATTTAGAAGTAGTTTCTCAACTTTCAGTTGAAGCATTTGTTGCTGCTTTTACCAGATTTGTTTCTCGAAGAGGACTCCCTTCGTTGATTAGGTCTGACTGTGGTACCAATTACGTCGGAACCAATAAATATTTAAAGGAATTATTTATATACTTAAAAAATCATCACGCCGAGCTAGAACGTGAATTAATCAAAAACAATATCAATTGGCTGTTTAACCCTCCCAGTAGTCCAAACATGGGTGGATTGTTTGAAGCTGCAGTTAAGTCGGCTAAGACGCATATGCATCGTGTGCTCGGTGAACAGCGGCTTACCTTTGAACAACTACAAACTTTTTTTACGAAAGCCGAAGCTGTCATGAACTCTAGGCCTTTGTGTCCTTTAAGCTCGGATCCCACAGATTTGGAAGTTTTATCACCTGGTCATTTCATCATCGGTCAACCACTTGTGGCTCTACCGGAATATCCATTTGAATTAACAAATATAAGGCGTTTGTCGCATTTTCAACAAATTCAAAAATTGACACAGCATTTCTGGTCTCGCTTTCGCAATGAATATCTTCATACCTTGCAACATCGTCCTAAATGGACTTTACGTACCAGTTCGCCGGAAATTGGTGATTTAGTTCTAATAAAAGAAGACAACTGCCCTTCCTTACAATGGAAACGTGGCCGAATTATTCGGCTTTTGCCAGGAAAAGACGGAATCACTCGAGTGGTTGAATTAAAGGTTCAAAACGGAACTTTACTTCGGCCTGTTTCAAAACTATGTGTCTTGCCTTTGATGGATAATTACTAACCAAGACGTAGCTTGGTTCGCGGGGGAGAATATGTACAAGCATTATGCATTCTCTCAATTTTGGAATCCATTGCCTGGGCTATGGCAACACTTACAACGCACTGCGCAGCCGCGCGTAGAACGCAGTGCTTGAATGAGCCAATCACAGCGAGGCATCAGATTTGTTTTAAAAATGCCGGATTGCAAAAGTTGGTTGTGCGTAAAATAACTCGATTTAAATAGATAAAGGGCGGTAAACTAAGTGAATATTGTGTTTGTGTGACTTGTATTATAGTTTAACGGTGTACATTAACGGAAACAGCCTCGGAACCAACAAATCATACAATTTGTGCATATAGTTATTGTGTGCTACCAGCCGCCGACGCCGCTAGAAGTTAAAAGGTACGTGGATTCTGATTTGGTGGATTGTTTAATGCTGTAATCGGGTAATCGTTTCCAGGCTATGGTTTACAGTTAATAATTATCATATCGAAGGCAAAATACGAAACAGTGCCTGATTGTCACTTTTTTCACTTCCGTTATTTCCGTTATTTTTCTCACCTTACCAAATGTCACTTCACTCGAGAAAACTGTTGTTTATCTCACGAAATGTTAATTAATCACTTTTACGATGCACAATCGTCAGTGTAGAGGTCCATGTCCTTGGTATTTTTATGTAATGAAAATCACTTCTAGTAACAAATTAAATAAAAAAAATAAAAATCAAGTATTTACAGTTCACAACTGTAGTAATCTTCACACTTTTTATAATGTCCCAAAAGATAATTACTTGTTTTACTGGCCGGCGCAGCGCGCCGCCAGTGCAGCTCACGGCTGCACTGGCAGGATCGCCATGTAATGTGTGACGTAGTGAAACAACTATTTAGGTTCAATGTCGTATATATTGTGTGTTAAATAACTCTTACATTACCTTATATACTATGTGGCTAAGCATGTGTGGGTAAGGCGTAGCACACACTACATGGCTTAGAGAGCGTTAGTAAAAAGTCTCCACAAGCGTCACGTCCCTCAGCCATGAGGATACGACAGAGAAGAAGAAATGGCATTAAAAAAAAAATGCATCGTGCGTCGTGAAATTATTTTTACCGCCGTCGGCATCCGCGGTCAAGATATCCAAATAACGCACTATAGATAGGTACCATGTAAACTTGTTATTTATTGAAATCGATTATATATATAACAAAGATAAAAACCGTACCTGACGGAATGTAGTATTCCGTCAGAAAAGGGACTTTTAGTATAGGATTTGAGTGCGCAACCTCTTTTCCTTGTGCCTTGTAAAATAGGCCAATAAATTGGCTTATTATAAATAATAAGAATAAAAAACCGTTACTTGTTTAAATTTAAGAAATGTGAACTTGTGTTAAAAAGGTAACGTAGAAAGATTGGTGCTTATATTTGTATAGTAGTATTGCTTAGCGTCAGTCATTAATGTCATTATATATCCATACATATAATAAAGCTGAAGAGGGTCGAAAATCTGTACATAGAAGATAATCGAAAAAAAGTTGGCTGGGGATACTTAGAATTGATAACAGAACACGTTCCAACAATTTTTAGAATTTTTGTCTGTTTATCTGTTTGTCTGTTTATCTGTTTATCTGTTTGTCTGTTTATATGACCTCGCATCACGTGAAAACGGCTGAACGGATTTTGATGAACTTTTGTATAGTGATAGTTTAAGTCCCGGGAAAGGATAATAATAGTAGTTTTAATCCCGAAAATCAACCCTGGTGGGGGTGAAAATGGGGTTAAAAGTTTTTATGGAGAATTTTTAACCGCTGAAACTATTTAGATAGAAATGAGTATGGAGATAATTTAAGTCTCGAGAAACGTCATACCCTTCATACCCGTTTCAAACCCTTGTGGGGGTGAAAAGGGGGTTGGAAGTTGGTATGAGGAATTTTTTACCGCTGAACTCATTAAGATGAAAATTGGTATAGAGTTAGTATGGGTCTCGAGAAAGGACAAAGGATAGTTTCATCTTCAAAAAAGCAGCCCCCCCCCCCCATCTTACTTTGGAACCGTAGGTCTAAAAAATTTTTTAAAAATAATGGAAGTGAAGCCTGAAAGGTACTTTCAATAAAAACTATGTATACGTATAATAAAGCTGAAGAGGGTCGAAAGTCTGTTCATGGAATATATTCGAAAAAAAGTTGGCTGGGGATATTTAGAATCGATAACAGAACACGTCCCAACAATTTTTAGAATTTTTGTCTGTTTATCTGTTTACCTCGGAAATTATCCCTTCAGCGGATGCAAAAGGGGTGGAAGTTTACATGGGGAAGAAACAACCAATAACCGCTGTACGTATTTGGATAAAATTTGGTATTGAAATTATTTGTAATTTTTTGGTCAAGGTGTTCATATTTATAACATGTTACCCGTCGATGCTTTAAATTTACCTTTACCCGCTCTTAAGAAATATTTGAAAATGTCATGAATGTCAAAGGATTATTGCAGGTTCGAGGACTATATATGACGGACAAAGATGCATGGCCCAAACCAGAAACTACTACAAAATCATCTAACATTTATAGGACACCGTTTAGGTAGGAAAACCTATCAAACGTTTTGTGGAGCAGTCAGATTAGGATTTATTTTTCTTTATAATTAAACAATAGGTACATTATCTGTCTCTCAAGCTATTTTGATATGTCTTCTTTAAGAACTACGCATTATTTTGTATCTTTAAGATCTAATAATGTATTACTGTTTTGAAAAAAATAAGTCCCGTCGAGTTTCTTTTCGGTCATAATACTTCTTGGGCCAGAGGTGTAGGGTTAGAACCGGTGGTAGTTTTGGAACGAAGTTCCTTCTCGGACGGTTCGCGGATGGGGGGCTAGACGAAAAAGCGTCACGTCACGAAAACGCGACACCCATACGATTGAGAAACATGTAAAATGGAATGAAATAAAAAATACATAAAATAGAATAAAGTGAAGTGAAGTGTAGTGAAAAGTGAAAGTGAGAAGTGACAAAGTGAAAAAAGTCGAGAACCTAAAAGTAAAAAATGTCAAAAATGGCAAAATTTCTAAATTTCCAAAATTACCAAAATTACCAAAATTTCCAAAATTTCCAAAATTTCCAAAATTTCCAAAATTTTCACAATTATTAAAATTACCAAAATCACCAAAATTATCAAAATTACCAAAATTACCAAAGTTACCAAAATTACCAAAATTACCAAAATTACCAAAAATACCAAAATTACCAAAATTACCAAAATTATTAAAATTACCAAAATTTCCAAAATGTCCAAAAAATACAAAAGAAATTAAAACCACAAAATTTACGAAAAAGTCAAAAATTATATAAAATTAAATAACATAACTTCGTTCCAATCGAGTGTTCCACGACACTCACGTATTTTATTTTTCTCTGCCGTTCATTAGTGCATTGTAATGTGCTTACATTGAAGAATAAATATCTTGATCTATACCAATATCATAAATCCTCTATTCCGCGTTCGGAACCGTATGTAATTACCACCATTATTGCAACCAGTAACGTAACATCAGTGTATTATCTGTGACAGTGTGGTAAAAACGTATAAAAATTCATTACCTACGGTAACGTAATGACAATCCGCCCCCCCGACTACTATTTATCTCTTTTTAGGGTTCCGTAGTTAACTAGGAACCCTTATAGTTTCGCCATGTCCGTCCGTCTGTCCGCGGTCTAGCTCAGTTACCGTTCGCACTAGAAAGCTGAAATTTGGCGAGGCCTGATAAGAACTTTCAATAAAAACTATATTGAATAAAATCGGTTCAGCTGTTTTTGAATTATCAGTCAAAAACGCATAGTGAAAGGAAGTGCCGAATAGTAAAATGACGTAAGCGCCGCCAAATATCCCTTAATAAACGACCTTTTGAACGGATGTTTTGTAAGAGGGCGGCATCTACGAAACTCTACACTGAGCATCGCCCGACATGCTCTTGACCGGTTTTTTTGCATTGTTATCCCGGAAATCACCCCGTAAGGATTACTACTTCCTATTCAAGAAAATCCCCAGCCAGGTTATACGTAGCCTATAAAAATTCAACGTCTAAAAGGGGCGGGTAGCCACTACACTCGATTGAGTTAAATTTCCCCCTCCCCCTCCAAGTGCACCTCAAATAAAAAAAAACATTTCTTTATTTGGCCCCCCCCCCCACAATTTCAACCGCGCCTGTTCTTACCTTTCATGCTTAGACTGATTTGACGGGAGGATCGATTTGGATGATATTTGCCCAAAAGTGGTCCTGTATCGTCCGATATACACCACACCTACTACTATCTATGTCGTTTAAATCATGCCAAAAAAAAAATGATAAAATAAAGTATTAATTTTTGAGTTTAGTTTAATTTAGTGGTAATTGTAAAATATTTTATTAGGACTACTGTCCTCTAGCGTATCCATCTGTCAACTTTACTTCAAGTTCCGCCTCCAGGGTAGCGGGAGAGAAATTAGGGGTGACTTAGCCGCTTACTGACACAGACCGAATTCCACGCGGGCAGAGCCGCGGGCACAGCTATCTTCAATAAGTCGCTTACCTGTCATACAAAATTATCACATATTTTTGGAGAATGCTTCTGCTATTGCCCCATCTTGAAGTAGTTTAAATTCTTGTGTGGCCGGGTTAAAGGCGTTCCGAGCTTCAAAGGCACTTTTCTTACCTCTTCCATTAAATAAGGATACTGTGTCGCATCCAGTGAATGCATGGAAGACGGGCAAGACTGACGCTTTGTCGGGGCCTCATAGAAACAAAATAGAGTTTAGTTTGCGGAATGTATAGACTATAAAATAATGTATGGCTATTATAACAAAATACTCATACATAGAGTGGCATGCGATAAAATTGTGTTTTTTCCCTGTGCCAATAACGACCTACAATTCCTGTAGTTGAAGTAAGCGACCTATTGAAGAGTTCAAGTAACGACTACATGTTGAAATTTAAACGTTTTTAATTTACTCATATTATTGCAGGCCGAGTCTCTGCTCAACATTAAATGAATGCCGGAAGTACTTCTTGTTCTTCTTCTACCTAGCGTTATCTTGGCTATTGCCAGGGTCCGCTTTCATGCTCGCTTTCCTCCACTTTGCGCGGTCCTGGGCATCTTCTTTTACGAGCCCATTTTCACTCATGTCGGCCTCCACGACATTTAGCCAGCGCTTCTTTGGTCTTCCGCGACCGCGTCGAGGGCTGTCCAGGGCTAGATTTAGATCCCTATGTAGTCTGGTGGCCTGCGAGAGATGTGACCGAACCAACGAAGGCGATATTCTTGGAGCTTCTCCGTTACGTCACGAACTGCGAGGCTGCCGCTTATGTACTCATTACGAATGCGATCAGCACGTGTAACGTCGCACATCCACCGCAGCATCTTCATTTCTGTAACGCAAAGCTCCTGAATATGCCTTCCACGAACCGGCCACGTCTCGCTTTCGTATATTAAGACCGATCGGATGATGCACTTGTACACTAGCCCCTTCAGTCTTAGCGGAATTCTGCGATCGCAGATGACTCCTGTGACCTCTCGCTATTTAGACCAAGCTGCGCTGATTTGGGCTCGGATGTCGTGGTCAATGAACTCATGCAGTACGGATCCCAGGTACTTAAACTTGTCCGTTTTCACGGCAAGTTCGTTCCCTATTTTGATAGGAACGGGATCAGTACTTCCGCAGGCCATGTATTCGGTCGTCGAGACATTTAGCTTTAGAGCACCGTTCTCTAGCGATCCCTTCCATAGGTTCACCTTTCGCTCTAGTTCCTGTTTGTCCTCGTCTGTCAGTGCAATGTCATCTGCATACATGAGCAGCCACGGCGGCGGGTCCTGGATTTCCGCCGTAACAGCATCAAGCACAACACTAAACAGAAAATTACTAAGGGCCGAGCCCTGGTGCACGCCAACTGTGATCGGGAAGGGTTTAGTGTCGCCAACAGCGGTCGTCACTAGAGAAACCGAGTTACGGTACATATCCCGGATAATGTCAACATAGACTTGTGGCACGTTCTTCACCTTTAGTGCCCACCATATCATCTGACGAGGGATGCAATCGAAAGCCTTTTGCAGGTCAAGAAATGCCATGTACAGGGGCCTAATGCCGGAAATACTTATTTACGAAAAAAGATCGTCAGCTGGAGGATATACCACCAACAAAAACAACCCTATATCAGTATTTACTACGCGTAGTGTACATTTAAATAAATAATAATAATAATAATAATAATAAATACTCTTTATTGCACACCTCATACAGTTACAAGCACAAATTTTACAATTAGATAAATTTAGGTAGAGGTAACAACAGGCGGTCTTATCGCTAATGAGCGATTTCTTCCAGACAACCTTTGGGTAGTGGAGACTAGAGAAAAACAATAAGCAGTAGGTGGTGCATAGACACAAAAGAGACGAAATAGATAACACAGCACATTCATATGAATATACATACTTAAATAAATACAAAATAAACATACATATACGTACATATATACATATATAATACACACAGTAAGAAACAACAGTGTCAACTTAAAAACCTAAGGAAGAGATAAATAGTATTCCTTAAGTTACCCAAATAAATAAATGTACCCAGCTACTCGTATGTCTTTGTGGAGGGCACTATGATGAAACACAAAATGTATAATTAAATAATTAAATTATAGTTAACTCTCTTATTATTTTTATGATTTATTTTGCGTTTCTTGTTAAAGTGTGACCGTCCACAATCTGTGAACGACGCTTCCGAAGTTACTTTGGTCATATAATGAGAAGCGAGGACGAAAGTTTGGAAAGATTAATCGTTATTGGCAATACTGAAGGCAAAAGGTCACGGGGCCGTTCACCAGCACGATGGACTGACCAACTCAAAGGTGAGGAACCCTCTCAGAAGTTCTACGATGTGGTAAGGAAAGCGATGGACCGAAATCGATGGCGAGAGTGTGTTCGTGCCAATCGTGTCCGAACAAAACCCACCAAACGCGATCTTCTGTCATGATGAATGCGACCAAGAAGAAGAATGCGTTTCTTGAGAATACGCGGAAAATATATAATGACTGACGCTAAGCAATACTATTATACAAATATAAGCACCAATCTTTCTACGTTACCTTTTTAACGGAAGTCCACATTTCTTAAACTTAAATAAGTAACGGTTTTTTATTATTATTATAAATTATCTTATTTTAGCACAAGGAAATAAGGTTGCGCACTCAAATCCTATACTAAAAGTCCCTTTTCTGATGGAATGCCACATTCCGTCAGGAACGGTTTTTATCTTTGTTATATTATATAAATAATCGATTTCAATATATTTATTGAAATACTTGTTATTACAAGTTTACATGGTACCTATCCAAAGTGCGTTATTTGGATATTTTGCCCGCGGATGCCGACGGTGGTAAAAATAACTTCACGACGCGCGACGCAAATTTTTTTTTTAATGCCATTTACTGTTAGTAAAGGTTTTCAAATGTTATATTTTTTGAATGAAGCCGGGTGGAGTGGTATTTTAACCCCCCCTCACCGGTGCCAGAAGGGGGGGGGGGGGGTACCTTGGGGTACCGATCTTAATCAGCTTGTCTGGGGACAAGAAACGACTGTACCAAATTTTATACTTGTGCATCAAAATTTGAGGTTGTGCACTTAACATCCATACTAGTAATAAATAATGGGATACACAATCGGCCAAAAAAATTACCCCACAATATTATAGTGCTGTAATAACGACTGGTACAGCAGTTTTTCTGACAGTCTTATTACGGTATAACAATGGCCGGTTACAATTTTCCAAGGGCCATATTTTCGGTAAATCTATATTCTAACTCAATGAATATATACAAAACTTCTGTAAAATATGTGCCTAGTACTTAAAAAAATATAGTGTCAGTCAAATCAATATTTTTCACTTCTCATGCTCAAAAAGTGTGTCATATTATGCTTACCAAGGCGGATTAAAGTAGTACATTTAGCCTCTAGGGCTAAAATGTATACATATTTATGATTTACAAAACATTTTAAATTGACCAATCGGAACACTTCACCATATTAAATCCACCAATCACAACACACATATCGAAGTTAATCGGAACGCTAGATACTTTTTTGGTGCGTATACTGTGTAAATAATTAAAGTCCTTAAAAAAACATTGTATTTAATATCAACCAATCAGAATACAGCAATGTTAAAATCGACCAATGAGGAAACGCAATTTATTTCTCAAAACGTGAGGTGTTTTTTAGTTCCTACTTCACAATCATTAAAAAAGATTGTAATTTTTTGGAAGCGCTTTAAAGCGTGTTTAAACTGTTTAAACGCTATTAGACATGGCGATTTGTAGGGCCCAATCGGTTGTGTCCAACTCCTGGCGGCCCCAACGCACTTTATTACACTTTCCCTACAAATCGCCCCTACCGACCCTACCTCACCAACAAATCGTCCCTACCGACCCTAGCTCAACGTTTACAGAGATGCCTTCAAAACATCTAAAAAATGTATTTGGTGAAGCACGGTGATAGTACTCATAACAGTCATAACAGTACACATTAAATAAAATCGGAAACTGTTTTTTTTATTATAGATATTTAAATGACCGCTCGAGCTGCCTGAATTCATCTGCCCAACCCTTCTATTATTTAAATACAAAACTAGATAAATATATTAATTACCAGCGAATCTACACAATTTAACTTTTATTTTAAATAAAAAACCAGACGGAATGTGTAGAAAATGGCTAACATTATAAATAAAAAAGGTAAAATAACTCTAACGACCTCCATAAACAGCTGCGGATGTCGGGGCACTGCCGATCGCCCTAGATCGGGACTCCTACTCCCTAAGTACCATTACACCTACCAACCCGACAGGTTGCACCCTACAAATTGCAATGTCTAATAGCTACTTTAAAGAGCTAATTATACCGTCGTCTGTGGCATTTATTCGTGGTGTTTATATTTTGTATCTATGTCAAAGAAGTTAAAAAAATTAAAAGACCGTCAAGTTAAACCATAATTTAACCTTAGTTTAGTTATTGTGCGTAAATAATAAGTATTTTTATCTTATTTTCTCGCAATCGAAGTGAAAAATAGTATGCATTACTCTGGTCTAAAAGCCATATTACCACTCGAACAATTTTCCCTCACTTCGTTCGGGAAAATAACCACCTCGAGGTAATATGGCCTACTTTAGACCCTTGTCAAACAATCTACTATTCTATAAGTTCATACGTTGATTTAGGACTTTTATCCACTCGTTAATTAGTCAGTCAACTGTGGCTGGTCGAACTGGCCCTTAATCAACGCTCAAAGTCCTAAAAGAACCTGAGATTCCCATGTATTCATCAATTGAATCATCTTTTGGCTTTTTGGACAAATCAACTGTCGCCTTTTGAGTTTCCTTCATGTATTCAATATGCTCCTGAGTACCCAGCTCCGCCAAGAAACTTTCTGAAATTAAAATAATTGCATTAAGTTGAATTGAATAAAGTAGGTCAGATTCGGAGAAATATTTGAATAACTACTACTACTCAGACTCGTCATCTTCAGAACTTACTGACGTGTCTGTTGATACTAATGGGCTTAGAACATTCAACCCGGAGTAGCCATGTCTGTCATTTTCTATACAAAAAAAATGTGTCAATTTTTGCGGGGGAGGGGAACGTCCAATGTATGGCTATTCGTACGTAACGTACAAATAGCCACGTCAGATAAACGTGAGTTCATACAATAAATGCCGTATGTATGACCGCCGGTCATATGTTTTTGGCAGAGGGGAACGCCTGTCAATGGCAACTCCGGTTGGTTGAATGCTCTAAGCTCAAAAGAAATTAAAACCACAAAATTTACGAAAAAGTCAAAAATTATATAAAATTAAATAACATAACTTCGTTCCAATCGAGTGTTCCACGACACTCACGTATTTTATTTTTCTCTGCCGTTCATTAGTGCATTGTAATGTGCTTACATTGAAGAATAAATATCTTGATCTATACCAATATCATAAATCCTCTATTCCGCGTTCGGAACCGTATGTAATTACCACCATTATTGCAACCAGTAACGTAACATCAGTGTATTATCTGTGACAGTGTGGTAAAAACGTATAAAAATTCATTACCTACGGTAACGTAATGACAATCCGCCCCCCCGACTACTATTTATCTCTTTTTAGGGTTCCGTAGTTAACTAGGAACCCTTATAGTTTCGCCATGTCCGTCCGTCTGTCCGCGGTCTAGCTCAGTTACCGTTCGCACTAGAAAGCTGAAATTTGGCGAGGCCTGATAAGAACTTTCAATAAAAACTATATTGAATAAAATCGGTTCAGCTGTTTTTGAATTATCAGTCAAAAACGCATAGTGAAAGGAAGTGCCGAATAGTAAAATGACGTAAGCGCCGCCAAATATCCCTTAATAAACGACCTTTTGAACGGATGTTTTGTAAGAGGGCGGCATCTACGAAACTCTACACTGAGCATCGCCCGACATGCTCTTGGCCGGTTTTTTTGCATTGTTATCCCGGAAATCACCCCGTAAGGATTACTACTTCCTATTCAAGAAAATCCCCAGCCAGGTTATACGTAGCCTATAAAAATTCAACGTCTAAAAGGGGCGGGTAGCCACTACACTCGATTGAGTTAAATTTCCCCCTCCCCCTCCAAGTGCACCTCAAATAAAAAAAAACATTTCTTTATTTGCCCCCCCCCCCCACAATTTCAACCGCGCCTGTTCTTACCTTTCATGCTTAGACTGATTTGACGGGAGGATCGATTTGGATGATATTTGCCCAAAAGTGGTCCTGTATCGTCCGATATACACCACACCTACTACTATCTATGTCGTTTAAATCATGCCAAAAAAAAAATGATAAAATAAAGTATTAATTTTTGAGTTTAGTTTAATTTAGTGGTAATTGTAAAATATTTTATTAGGACTACTGTCCTCTAGCGTATCCATCTGTCAACTTTACTTCAAGTTCCGCCTCCAGGGTAGCGGGAGAGAAATTAGGGGTGACTTAGCCGCTTACTGACACAGACCGAATTCCACGCGGGCAGAGCCGCGGGCACAGCTATCTTCAATAAGTCGCTTACCTGTCATACAAAATTATCACATATTTTTGGAGAATGCTTCTGCTATTGCCCCATCTTGAAGTAGTTTAAATTCTTGTGTGGCCGGGTTAAAGGCGTTCCGAGCTTCAAAGGCACTTTTCTTACCTCTTCCATTAAATAAGGATACTGTGTCGCATCCAGTGAATGCATGGAAGACGGGCAAGACTGACGCTTTGTCGGGGCCTCATAGAAACAAAATAGAGTTTAGTTTGCGGAATGTATAGACTATAAAATAATGTATGGCTATTATAACAAAATACTCATACATAGAGTGGCATGCGATAAAATTGTGTTTTTTCCCTGTGCCAATAACGACCTACAATTCCTGTAGTTGAAGTAAGCGACCTATTGAAGAGTTCAAGTAACGACTACATGTTGAAATTTAAACGTTTTTAATTTACTCATATTATTGCAGGCCGAGTCTCTGCTCAACATTAAATGAATGCCGGAAGTACTTCTTGTTCTTCTTCTACCTAGCGTTATCTTGGCTATTGCCAGGGTCCGCTTTCATGCTCGCTTTCCTCCACTTTGCGCGGTCCTGGGCATCTTCTTTTACGAGCCCATTTTCACTCATGTCGGCCTCCACGACATTTAGCCAGCGCTTCTTTGGTCTTCCGCGACCGCGTCGAGGGCTGTCCAGGGCTAGATTTAGATCCCTATGTAGTCTGGTGGCCTGCGAGAGATGTGACCGAACCAACGAAGGCGATATTCTTGGAGCTTCTCCGTTACGTCACGAACTGCGAGGCTGCCGCTTATGTACTCATTACGAATGCGATCAGCACGTGTAACGTCGCACATCCACCGCAGCATCTTCATTTCTGTAACGCAAAGCTCCTGAATATGCCTTCCACGAACCGGCCACGTCTCGCTTTCGTATATTAAGACCGATCGGATGATGCACTTGTACACTAGCCCCTTCAGTCTTAGCGGAATTCTGCGATCGCAGATGACTCCTGTGACCTCTCGCTATTTAGACCAAGCTGCGCTGATTTGGGCTCGGATGTCGTGGTCAATGAACTCATGCAGTACGGATCCCAGGTACTTAAACTTGTCCGTTTTCACGGCAAGTTCGTTCCCTATTTTGATAGGAACGGGATCAGTACTTCCGCAGGCCATGTATTCGGTCGTCGAGACATTTAGCTTTAGAGCACCGTTCTCTAGCGATCCCTTCCATAGGTTCACCTTTCGCTCTAGTTCCTGTTTGTCCTCGTCTGTCAGTGCAATGTCATCTGCATACATGAGCAGCCACGGCGGCGGGTCCTGGATTTCCGCCGTAACAGCATCAAGCACAACACTAAACAGAAAATTACTAAGGGCCGAGCCCTGGTGCACGCCAACTGTGATCGGGAAGGGTTTAGTGTCGCCAACAGCGGTCGTCACTAGAGAAACCGAGTTACGGTACATATCCCGGATAATGTCAACATAGACTTGTGGCACGTTCTTCACCTTTAGTGCCCACCATATCATCTGACGAGGGATGCAATCGAAAGCCTTTTGCAGGTCAAGAAATGCCATGTACAGGGGCCTAATGCCGGAAATACTTATTTACGAAAAAAGATCGTCAGCTGGAGGATATACCACCAACAAAAACAACCCTATATCAGTATTTACTACGCGTAGTGTACATTTAAATAAATAATAATAATAATAATAATAATAAATACTCTTTATTGCACACCTCATACAGTTACAAGCACAAATTTTACAATTAGATAAATTTAGGTAGAGGTAACAACAGGCGGTCTTATCGCTAATGAGCGATTTCTTCCAGACAACCTTTGGGTAGTGGAGACTAGAGAAAAACAATAAGCAGTAGGTGGTGCATAGACACAAAAGAGACGAAATAGATAACACAGCACATTCATATGAATATACATACTTAAATAAATACAAAATAAACATACATATACGTACATATATACATATATAATACACACAGTAAGAAACAACAGTGTCAACTTAAAAACCTAAGGAAGAGATAAATAGTATTCCTTAAGTTACCCAAATAAATAAATGTACCCAGCTACTCGTATGTCTTTGTGGAGGGCACTATGATGAAACACAAAATGTATAATTAAATAATTAAATTGTAGTTAACTCTCTTATTATTTTTATGATTTATTTTGCGTTTCTTGTTAAAGTGTGACCGTCCACAATCTGTGAACGACGCTTCCGAAGTTACTTTGGTCATATAATGAGAAGCGAGGACGAAAGTTTGGAAAGATTAATCGTTATTGGCAATACTGAAGGCAAAAGGTCACGGGGCCGTTCACCAGCACGATGGACTGACCAACTCAAAGGTGAGGAACCCTCTCAGAAGTTCTACGATGTGGTAAGGAAAGCGATGGACCGAAATCGATGGCGAGAGTGTGTTCGTGCCAATCGTGTCCGAACAAAACCCACCAAACGCGATCTTCTGTCATGATGAATGCGACCAAGAAGAAGAATGCGTTTCTTGAGAATACGCGGAAAATATATAATGACTGACGCTAAGCAATACTATTATACAAATATAAGCACCAATCTTTCTACGTTACCTTTTTAACGGAAGTCCACATTTCTTAAACTTAAATAAGTAACGGTTTTTTATTATTATTATAAATTATCTTATTTTAGCACAAGGAAATAAGGTTGCGCACTCAAATCCTATACTAAAAGTCCCTTTTCTGATGGAATGCCACATTCCGTCAGGAACGGTTTTTATCTTTGTTATATTATATAAATAATCGATTTCAATATATTTATTGAAATACTTGTTATTACAAGTTTACATGGTACCTATCCAAAGTGCGTTATTTGGATATTTTGCCCGCGGATGCCGACGGTGGTAAAAATAACTTCACGACGCGCGACGCAAATTTTTTTTTTAATGCCATTTACTGTTAGTAAAGGTTTTCAAATGTTATATTTTTTGAATGAAGCCGGGTGGAGTGGTATTTTAACCCCCCCTCACCGGTGCCAGAAGGGGGGGGGGGGGGTACCTTGGGGTACCGATCTTAATCAGCTTGTCTGGGGACAAGAAACGACTGTACCAAATTTTATACTTGTGCATCAAAATTTGAGGTTGTGCACTTAACATCCATACTAGTAATAAATAATGGGATACACAATCGGCCAAAAAAATTACCCCACAATATTATAGTGCTGTAATAACGACTGGTACAGCAGTTTTTCTGACAGTCTTATTACGGTATAACAATGGCCGGTTACAATTTTCCAAGGGCCATATTTTCGGTAAATCTATATTCTAACTCAATGAATATATACAAAACTTCTGTAAAATATGTGCCTAGTACTTAAAAAAATATAGTGTCAGTCAAATCAATATTTTTCACTTCTCATGCTCAAAAAGTGTGTCATATTATGCTTACCAAGGCGGATTAAAGTAGTACATTTAGCCTCTAGGGCTAAAATGTATACATATTTATGATTTACAAAACATTTTAAATTGACCAATCGGAACACTTCACCATATTAAATCCACCAATCACAACACACATATCGAAGTTAATCGGAACGCTAGATACTTTTTTGGTGCGTATACTGTGTAAATAATTAAAGTCCTTAAAAAAACATTGTATTTAATATCAACCAATCAGAATACAGCAATGTTAAAATCGACCAATGAGGAAACGCAATTTATTTCTCAAAACGTGAGGTGTTTTTTAGTTCCTACTTCACAATCATTAAAAAAGATTGTAATTTTTTGGAAGCGCTTTAAAGCGTGTTTAAACTGTTTAAACGCTATTAGACATGGCGATTTGTAGGGCCCAATCGGTTGTGTCCAACTCCTGGCGGCCCCAACGCACTTTATTACACTTTCCCTACAAATCGCCCCTACCGACCCTACCTCACCAACAAATCGTCCCTACCGACCCTAGCTCAACGTTTACAGAGATGCCTTCAAAACATCTAAAAAATGTATTTGGTGAAGCACGGTGATAGTACTCATAACAGTCATAACAGTACACATTAAATAAAATCGGAAACTGTTTTTTTTATTATAGATATTTAAATGACCGCTCGAGCTGCCTGAATTCATCTGCCCAACCCTTCTATTATTTAAATACAAAACTAGATAAATATATTAATTACCAGCGAATCTACACAATTTAACTTTTATTTTAAATAAAAAACCAGACGGAATGTGTAGAAAATGGCTAACATTATAAATAAAAAAGGTAAAATAACTCTAACGACCTCCATAAACAGCTGCGGATGTCGGGGCACTGCCGATCGCCCTAGATCGGGACTCCTACTCCCTAAGTACCATTACACCTACCAACCCGACAGGTTGCACCCTACAAATTGCAATGTCTAATAGCTACTTTAAAGAGCTAATTATACCGTCGTCTGTGGCATTTATTCGTGGTGTTTATATTTTGTATCTATGTCAAAGAAGTTAAAAAAATTAAAAGACCGTCAAGTTAAACCATAATTTAACCTTAGTTTAGTTATTGTGCGTAAATAATAAGTATTTTTATCTTATTTTCTCGCAATCGAAGTGAAAAATAGTATGCATTACTCTGGTCTAAAAGCCATATTACCACTCGAACAATTTTCCCTCACTTCGTTCGGGAAAATAACCACCTCGAGGTAATATGGCCTACTTTAGACCCTTGTCAAACAATCTACTATTCTATAAGTTCATACGTTGATTTAGGACTTTTATCCACTCGTTAATTAGTCAGTCAACTGTGGCTGGTCGAACTGGCCCTTAATCAACGCTCAAAGTCCTAAAAGAACCTGAGATTCCCATGTATTCATCAATTGAATCATCTTTTGGCTTTTTGGACAAATCAACTGTCGCCTTTTGAGTTTCCTTCATGTATTCAATATGCTCCTGAGTACCCAGCTCCGCCAAGAAACTTTCTGAAATTAAAATAATTGCATTAAGTTGAATTGAATAAAGTAGGTCAGATTCGGAGAAATATTTGAATAACTACTACTACTCAGACTCGTCATCTTCAGAACTTACTGACGTGTCTGTTGATACTAATGGGCTTAGAACATTCAACCCGGAGTAGCCATGTCTGTCATTTTCTATACAAAAAAAATGTGTCAATTTTTGCGGGGGAGGGGAACGTCCAATGTATGGCTATTCGTACGTAACGTACAAATAGCCACGTCAGATAAACGTGAGTTCATACAATAAATGCCGTATGTATGACCGCCGGTCATATGTTTTTGGCAGAGGGGAACGCCTGTCAATGGCAACTCCGGTTGGTTGAATGCTCTAAGCTCACTAGCTTAATTACCCAAAAAACCACCTAAACTTCGGCAGTTTTTCTTAAAATTGCGCTAGGTAAACATACTCTTGCTTTAAAAATATGTATGAAAATGAAAAAAAACTGTTCCACTTATTCCTTATACAAATCATTATCCAACGTAATATTTTTGCATACCATGTTATCATTATTTTAATCAATAAAAATCTTACTCTTTTCACCCCTCCAAGCAAAAATCGTGAAACAGCTTTTAGATTAAGGTGAATTATTTGTAAATGAAACATTAAACCAAAAAAGTGTTCCACTTATGCAGTTTAAAAAGAAGCTATCTTTCAAATATATGTATTCAAACTAATAGTAGTTTTATTAGTTACTGTAAAATACCTAGTATCGAAAAGTTGAGCGAAATCGAAATAGAAATCGATAAAATCTGCTCTTCCGAGAATAACGTAGATATACTTAATTAGGTATTTCACACTACTTACAAAATAAACATAGTTAAAAATAGTTAGAGAATTTTAAACTGCTTTAATTCATTTGTCATAATATTTGATATAAATTTACTTATTTAGAGTAGCTTTTTTTTACTATTAAGTTACACGCTATGAAATCATAATTATGGTTAATGTAGCTGGTTATATCCTGATTTGATCTATCCACATTTCTTAAGTTTTGAAAATAATTAACGGATTTGAAAACAGTAATGGTAAGTAAATAGGTAAAACTAAACGTAAACCGTATGCTGAAACAATAGCGAAAACAATGTTCTTTACAAATATTTATATAAAACGATTTATTGTTAAATAATAATTTAACAGGAAAGGTCAAACCGGTATATAATAGGCAATAACAACATAGTAGCGAAAATAAAAAGGTTAGCAATTAAACGACGTCACTAGTTTGACCTTTAACTGTCAACCTATGAGTGTGAAAAAAGTCATTGCAGTTGTTTTTTTTCGGTTTTTTTTAATACACGTAGGTACCTAATGACAAATAGACGACATTTACTTTTAAAGTTCTAAAGCTGTAGAATAAATAAATAGCCCAAAAACATAAGAACAGGTATTACCCACTGGCAAGTCCGCCTTTTATATGTATAGTGTGTGTTACCATTTCGTTTTTTAAAATCTGTTGCACTTTTTAGCCTAGATGGTAGTCTAAGTAGCTGAAGGTCCGGGGTTCGAATACGGTAAGGGCATTTATTTGTGTTTACCACAAATTTCCAATTTTTTCCAAAAAATATTCCAGAATTATGGATATGTTTTGGGTTCCGTGTATTTTATTTAGTATTAAATTCATCTATATCATAACTAATATTTATTTGAAAAAATATATGCCTACTAAAACCGATAACATTACAATAAACAATAAAACTAGACCTGAAAAAAATTAAGTGCTAAAAATTAAAAAATAAACTTAAAGATAAACTATATCATTTATTCATTCCAGAAACGGATAACACTTGTAATTGTCATTATAGTATTTTTAAAGTAGACGCAAATTAGTGTTAAAATGTCCTTTACTAACTCTACGCAAAATACTGTAAGAATGGAACCGTAAATGATTTGTAGCTTCATCAACATGTCACTGGAGTTACAGTAACTATTATGAACGTTTTTTTAACTGTTACTCCATGGACTTATGTACATTAAAATGCCTCCGAGCGACGACTACTAGACACACACTACAGTTAAATGAATTTAAGGAATTTAGAATCGGTAAAAAGGTAAAGTCGAAAAAAACAGTTATACGAATTGAAAGAGCTCAAGCGAATGTAGAATCCGAAAATCGCAAAAAGTGGACTTACAGTCTTATGCTTCTCAGGTTGATACGGATATAATATAGTCGTCTAGTATACCTACCTCTAGGATTAATGAAACGAAAAGGAAGACCTGAAGCCAAAGAGAGCATATGTAGGTACGCACAAGAGTCACATCAAAAGTCACAGTTCAGAACTATAAAGTGATGATTGTAGGTGACAGGGATGTAACAGATGTGGTTTTATCGGAACCGAAAGCGGAATCGGATGTTTCAAGTTCAGTTTATCGGAACCAGAAACGGAATCGGAACCGAAAACGGAAGCGGAACCAGAATCGGAGCCCGAGTGATAGCAGCACGTGGCAAGCGGGGGCATGAGCAAATGACAGGTATAAACCTGTTTGTTTTTTATGTACGCCACTCATTTCCCCCCGCTGCGTTGCTTTGACATCCGATATAACTTCTGTTTTGAAAGTAACAGAACCAGAACCGAAGCGGATGTTTAAAACCAATCGGAAGTTCCGACTTAACGGAACCGGAACCGGAGCTCTGTAACATCCCTGGTAGGTGACATTAACATTGATCTGATGACTAAATGTCCTAACAGCAAATACCTTTCGAATACTATTAAACCATATAACTTTAGACAGCTGGTAAAAACTCCTACTCGAGTAACTGACTCGACAAAATCATGTATAGACCATATATATACTAACTTACATAATACCAGAATTGATAATGTATCTTGTATAGATATTAACCTATCTGATCACATGAGTGTAAGCGTCATAATAAATATTGAAAGCAGCATGTCTCCTACTATAAATATATCGAAAAGGGTTTTTTCAAAACAAAATAAGTTAAACTTTTTATGTAGTCTTGAGTCCTACGACTGGGACGGCTTATTTGCAAAGGATCAATGTCCAAACAATAGGACCTCATCGGTAATAAACGTGATTAAACACTTTCACGACGTTCATTTTCCTGTTAGAAAACAACCACTTAAAAATATTGCACACATCTGGATTAATGACCGTATACGTAACTTACGTTACGAGCTTATCTAAACTTGAAACGGAATACTGGGCAATATTACGAAACGAACGTAAGGATTACGTTAATAATAAAATGGCATGCTGTACGGATGGCAATGTCAGTCGAGCTATGTGGAATGTTATTTCATCCGAGACAGGCAAGCGCATGTTGAGGCTGCTGTTGAGCAGGAGCGGGCTGATCAACGTGCTCGTGAGCCGGTCGGCTGGAGACTGCGAGCGGTCGCGCGCCGCGGCCGCCGCCGAACAGCTGAACCACTGCTATATACCAGCTAATAATAATATAGCCACACAGCCGTCAACTGATGATGCGCTTGCATATCTTTGTCAATACATAGCTAGTTTGCAACCTAGATTTGTTTTCGAACCATTTACGTTGAGCGAATTGATTAGTGCGTGTAAAAACATTAAACGCAAACCATCAAAAGATATAAATGACATGTCAACTCATATCTTTGACCTTTTGCCACCGTTAGTAATGTCGTTGCTCCTTTTCTTACTAAACGAGTGTGTTGGCGCTGGCGTGTACCCGGATATCCTGAAGTTGGTGAAAGTGCAGCCCATTTATAAGGGAAAAGGAGAAATGCATGTACCAAAATGCTACAGACCAATATCCCTTATTCCGTAGTGTCTAAAATTTTCGAGCGTTTATTGAGTGCAAGACTAATGGAGCATTTCACTTCAAATGGCCATTTAAATGGACTGTACGCCCATCAGAAGGGCCGGTCAACAACGGACGCGGCGCGGGACGTTTTTTCCCGGGTGATGGCGCACATCGGGGGCGGGCGGGAGGTCGCAGCGATATTTTGCGACCTCTCGCGTGCCTTCGAAATGATTGACCTTTCTCTGCTCTTAAAAAAACTTGCTCACTATGGTTTTGAAGGGAATTTCCGAAAAACGATCGCCTCATTATTATCCAACCGATATCAGAGTACCTCCGTTCTTGGTGAAAAATCAAATCTAGAACCTATCGGAGATTGCTCTGTTCCCCAAGGATCAATAATGGGAAATAACCTTTTTTTAACTTTAGTTAATGACATAACAACTGCGAGCTCGGATCCAGAATACATTATGTTCGCCGATGATACCTGTATTATTATTAATGCAGATGATGTTAATAGCTTGAAAATTAAAGCAAACAGAATAATGCATCAGGTTGCCCGATGGTTCTTATCAAACGGCATGCAACTGAACATCGAAAAGACGAACATTATGCACTTTAAACTACGTAAATGTGACATATGTCAACATGATATTGTTGTCAATAACATGAACTTACCTCAAGTTGATCAGGTGAAATACCTAGGCTTCACAATAGATGCAGGTTTGACATGGTCTCACCATATAGACGCAATTTGCGACAATTTAGCATCGGACTGTTTTGCTCTTAAGAGGCTAGCGCCTACGCTCAATTCTGATAACCTAAGAATAGCCTATTATGGCTACTTTCACTCAATACTCATTCGAGGTGTCGAGTTATGGGGTACGGCAGCGGAGTCCGAAAGACCATTTGCATTGCAAAGACGAGCCCTCAGAATAATCTCTGGGAAACCTTATGACTATCCGGCCCAACCATTATTTAGAAAGCATAAAATCCTCACTTTGCCATCTATCTACATTTTAACAGCTTGCCAGCACGCGAGGTCGAACCTACAACAGTACATGACCCGCGGGCAGTGCCACGGCAGGAACACCCGCCGTACTCACCTGCTACTAATCCCGTATCGTAGACACGATAAAGCTCGGAAGTCACTCCCTGTCCTTGGCGTTAGGATATACAATACTCTTCCTAGTGACATTGTTGATTCGGCGAGTGAAAAAATATTCTTAGCCAAACTTAAAAAAATGCTAATTGACCTGTGCTGTTACAATATCAATGAATTTATTTCAAGGACATGCTAATAAATGACACAATTATAATGACGACTAACAAAATGAATGTATTTAAATATTGAATTATAATGGACATACTTATACCTTTAAAAACGTATTTAAAAACAATGTACTTACCTACATGTAACTGAAAAATAACCAAAATTGCTATAAAATAAGCATGAAAATATGATGTAAATATAATTTATAAGTACTTAATTGTAACTGACGTGTAAAAATTTTTGAATTTTTTTATCAATAAATGTCTCATTCTCTCATTCTCATTCTCTCAGAAGCCTGAGCTTTTGTGAAAAGGAGTCGTCATATAATAATTGTTCAAAGCATTGTTATTGCAATTCAGCGCGGGAATGCTGCCTAGGTAATGGGTAATGTTTTGGTTAAGTTTTTGGCGCCGTATTTTAATTAGATTTAAGGGTTTTAGGTTTGATTTATTTTACGAGTTTTATAGTTTACATATTAATGAAATGTTACTTATTTTTTTTATTAATTAATCATTTTATTTATTCAAACTTACCCATCATTTCGTTTAAAGGCGCCGCATCACCGCCATAGTCGGCCGGCAAAATCTTCTTAGGAATGTAATCATACAGGCTATCCATGTTTCTATGAACGTGCAATCTGTCTCCAATCTTCTTGCTCAACACCTGCTTCGCAAGCGACACGAACGCATCCGATACCTTTGATTTTGTTATTAGATGGATACCCTGAATTCGCATTCCAAAGCCACCCTGCAGAAATAATATTAATATTAAATATATTAATGGGACAATCTTACACAAATCAACCTAGTCCAACAGGAAGCTCAATAAGGCTTGTGTTATGGGTAGTAGGCGACGATATATATAATAAATAGATTATAGATAAATACTTAAATACATAGGTAACATCCGTAGCTCAGGAACAAATATCCGTGATAAACACACAAATAAATGCCCTGACCAGGATTCGAACCCGGGACCATTTTTATTACAAAATTCAACATGTGTCATCATCCCTATTACAGGTTCTCACTTACAGAACTAGATTACTTATAAAAAGAAGTTACAGCCCAACTTAAACACATAACTGAAAGTACCGACAACCACAAGTTAATAGAAGATACTACTCTAAAAATAACCATGTTTATTAGTTCAACTCAAATCCTAATAAACTGCACCCGCACCTGCATCGGGAGTACTGCCCATCAACAACTTAATCAATTTAAAATTAGCCCTTATTGCTGGCATGCTGTCATTAAATATATCAAAATCAATTTTCAATAAAACTTTGTTTAGATAGATATATGAATATTTATCTATACTTACCATGTACAATTGTACCATCTGTTGCAGTTGAGAAGGGCTTAGAATAGCGAGCAGATCTAAAAGATTAACATCTTGGTAATCTAGCATAATGACGAATCCATTTGAATAATCGTACTTTTTCATGTATTCACACATCTGAAAATGAAGAACAACATTATTAATTAAAGTATAAATTCTATATAATACCAAATTATAATTATTTCTGTTTATTATTTTGCTAGTGTGTTCTAGCATGGCATCAAGCTTTGATAGTATTTTATATAATGAAGAGTTTTTCAGTCGAGTACCGTGTTAAGTTAAAGCTTAATTATGTCACTATTCTATATAATACTTTTTCTACGAGTGCTCAAAATAAGCAAGCCAGTAAGAATTGAGGTCGACGAACGCCTTAAAACCTGCTGCTTCTATACGCTTCAATAGTTACCTCAATCTCTAAGGTGCATCGAGCTTGCGGAAAAGTTCGACGGTCGAACCTGTTAATATTGTATGAAAACCCATAAGTTCATAGTTCACGACGATGATCTTATTGAATACTATGAACGTTCCATCGTTAAGTATGTGCTAGTAGTTCGGTTTATAAATTCTTCAAGCATTAAAGTCGACGAGTAGAAAAATGTGTTTGAGTAGCGTTAGCTTAAGTTACTGCCGTGCATGTGTTTAACATGGACGCGGCACCAAACGCCCCAATCAAACGTCTTCATTTGCACCCAAACAGAATTCAGATCCGTTTAAGGGCATAATTGTTATCGTATTGCGACTAAAAAAAAACAAACAAAAACATTTTTCGACGCAAAAAAAACAAATTTGGTTGGGACCCGTCGTTCCAGCCGGTCGACCCTCCATACAAAACCATTTTTTTTTCGCGCGAAAAATTTTTTGTTTGTTTTTTAAACGGCTAACCGTTACTTTTTGTTAGACCATGTATGTATTTAAAAAAAACTTACAATTATAGAGTATGTGATGTAATCCTTGATAATGTCGAGGGACAGCGGCACGTTGCTATGTAATTTAAATAAATTCACTCTTGCATATTCGTCTGTCATGTCCGGCAGTATGATGCTATTACTGAAACGATTTTAATATGACATTACAATTTCATAATATATGTACAAACCCTACATTTTTGTTATTGAGCTAATACATATTTATTTGATCGAATGAAGAAGAGATCACTAAGACTATATGCTGGTAAAAGAGATTGCAAGTTTTAATTAAGTATGTATAGGGTTCAAATGGTTGTAATGTACGGATACCCCGAGGATCGATGGCCATTTTTTCCAGAAATAAGTGACTATTTATGTTTGTATACAAAATATTGTATGGAAAAAATTGTAGGAACCTAGAGCTTATAAAATTCCACACTAAAATTATCTCAATGCCCCTAACGTAGCTTTCTTGTAGAAATATGATCCAGAAGACAAAGGTTCTTCTATTTAGATACTTACAATACTTTGAATTCGTTTTTGAAGGACATGATGTCTGCTGCCGTGAAGTAGTCAGGCCATATCGTTCTGAACGTGCAGAGCTTTTCAAAACAAGATTTAGCGCGCTCCACAGATCCCTTGCTGATAATTAATAGTCTTTCCAGGTAGTAGTCAGCTGCAAAATAATAATAATAAATAAATAGTAGTTAGTCCATACTCTTCACGCAATAGCCTGGTACATTTTAGACTCCATTAAGTCTCAATAGTCCTTGCACCATGGCGGGTGCTGTCTCTGCATGCATCCCATGACACGGGCAGGGGAAGCATCCGCTTAGTGTACCCCTCACTTTTCATTAAATTGTCTAAAGGGCATCTGCGCGTTGGCTTCGGCTCCGCAACCGCCTCCCAAAGGTCCGGAACACCATTATTCCGTGGTCGGAAAACATACAACTAATAAATATCATGGGACAATCTTAAACAAATCGTCCTAGTCCCACGGTATAGAAAATAGACATATATTGTAGATGAATACTTAAATACATAGGAAACACACAGAACTCAAGTACAAATCCAAAGTTTCATAATTCCAAATTTTCAACAAACCGAAATTCTGTATACCGAACCACCAATGGCGTTCCTATATCAGTCAATTGAAAATTGCATGTTTTTGGATTTTTCCAACGGATTTACATATAATATTCGGAAAAAGAAAAATAGTACTTTTCATGTTTTGTGAGTTCAAAAATCGGGCCAAGTTTCATAAAAGTTGTTTTTGTGATTAAAAGGAATAAACATCGGCACTTTTTATAGTCCATATATCACTCATATCATTATTAAGGGATACGCTTTAAGAGTGTACATTTTAACTTGTTAGCAAAGTAAGGGAAACTTACGAAAATCCTTCTTGTTGAAATAGTCCTGTTTAGCCAACCAATCTTTCAATATCTGTAGAGCTTCCTTTATCCTTTGTGGTTTCTCTAGATTAAACAATTTCCTCACATTATATAATTGGTCGGGTTTAAATTTGAAAAATCCAGATGTCGGTAACTCCTCAATAACAGCTACGCTCATAATGAAAATTAATGTGAAATACCCTTATTTAGATGCCGTTATTGTGATTTTTACGTGAAATGCTAAATTTTAAATAATTGATTATTTTTGGTAATATTAAATATTTTTACTTTGTCGTCAAAATTAAACGTGTTAATGCAATTAAGAAGTGTTTTACTGCAAAATGGCAATTTACAATCTTAATTTACAATTTTCTCTTGACATGCGTCGACTGAACGAATGAAGGCCGTGTTTTGAAGTGAACACTTAACAGAATTGCATGTTATTTTATGGACAAACACTCCTCTATTTTGAAGGACTCATCAAGGTATAGTAACATTGGCAATTTGTCTAAAAAAAACCGGCTAAGTACGTGTTCGACCACGCATAATGGAGGGGTCCGTGCCTTTAATAGAATAAGAACTAAACTAATACTAAAAGGTCGTATCTGATGCCTATGGAAGAAGGTTTTTGGGGATAACTCAAATATGGCTAATACCGATAATGTTCATAAAAATTTTCGTATAAAGTATGTGATAAGACGCATCTTCTAATTTTTTTTCATATTTTTTGGACTCACGGTTCATAAGTTACAGGGTGGGACACAATTTTTCTGATTTTCGAAGCAATAATTTCTAAAAATATTCACTTAAATACAAATGCTTATAGAAATCTTGTTGTTATATATATAATAGAAATGTTATTTTTAAAGAACTATCGATTGATGTGCAACATGTACACGTTTTGTAAAAAAAAAATTGACATTTTGTTACATTAATGAAACCCCATATATTTTTTTTCTGCAATTTAACTACATAACTAAATAGCGGCATGCAAAATATACAGGGCGCCGGATTAGAATTTCAAAATACATTAACAATACAATAAGAGCACAACCTATCTCAAACATAACTCCAACACACAACAAACAATCAACCAATATTGAAGTTGTATTGGAGTTGCGTTGGAATATTTCTCAAGCAAATTCTGATATTTCTGATTCAGATGTTTATGCCGTAGCTGTATTGCGTTGTTAATGCATTGGAGTTGTATTGAAATTGGATCTTGTCTATACGTGTTTTAAAGTTAGAATACGGCCCCTTATGTCTAAATTTTATTTAGATATATCATATTTCATATTCATAATTTTATTGGTATAAGTATATGTAGTACACGTCAATTTAATATACATTATTAGGTATATATTTATACAAAAGTATTTTCAATAGAAAATTAAAATGTCGGAAATAAAAAATAAACAATACATTAACAATGTCAATAATTTCAAATATTCTTTACAAAACATAGGTAAAATGTCAATAATACAAAATAAAATTATTATTATTATGTGTGCGTCAATGACATTTTGTCAAAGAATTCGTCAATACGATAACAAGCCATCTCTAGCAATATTTTCTTAATGTTACTCGTAAACATCGCATCACTAGAGGCATCCCTAATGTTGACCGGCAAAGTATTAAATATTTTAACGCCCAACATTACACTCCAACAGATTTCTTATCTTTAGCTGTAGTATGGGCTGGCTCGAGCAGGAGATGTCCACCGCGCGTGTTCCTGCCAGACTGTTGCCCTCGGCTCTTGTACGAGCTGAATTTTTTTCTAACATACTTATACGCTTCTAATATGTAGACACTCGGTAATGTGAGGATCTTTAGGTATATAAATAGGGTTTTGGCCGGATGGTCATAAGGTTTCCTCGCGATTATCCGTATTGCTCGCTTTTGGAGTTTAAATACTCGCTCGCGATCGGCCGCAGTCCCCTAAAGATCTACACCATAGATTAATATCGAGTGAAAATACCCATAGTACGCTTTTTTTACATTGTCGGTTGAGAGAGATGGAGCCAATCTCGATAGGGCGTAAGCTGTAGAGGATAATCTGTCACACGTTAAGTCAATATGAGCGGACCAGGTTAAACCTGAGTCAAATACGAAACCTAGTTATTTTGTCTGATTGACTTGAGGTATTGGGGTGTTATCTAGTGTTATTTCCAGCTTAATATTGACTTTTCGAAGCTGAAAATGGACTACGTTGGTTTTGTCGACGTTCAAAAGCATTCCGTTGGCACGGAACCACCTCGATATTTGGGTCATCACGTTAAATAGTTTCAGTCTAAGGACTATGATGCATGTGTCGTCGGCATAGATTACATATTCGGCATCAGAGCTTGCAGCCGTAATGTCATTGACAAGCAATAAAAACAGGTAATTCCCAATCGTTGACCCCTGGGGCACAGCGCAGTCGCCTGTTGATTCCAAACTGGACTTGAAATTTAGGACGTGAGTGCTCAGCGCTCTTCTGCTCAGGAATGACGCAATCACCCTATGGAAGTTACCTCCTATTCCGTAACACCACATTTTTTTAAGAAGTAGCTGGTGGTCGACCATCTCGAAGGCGCGCGACAGGTCACAGAAGACAGCTGCGACCTGCCGCCCGCCGCCGACGTGGGCGAGCACCCGCGCCCTTACGTCGCGCGCCGCGCTACTCGTCGACAGCCCCGCTTGGTATGCGTACTGGTGCTTGTTAAGGATGTTATTGTCTACAAGATGATTTATGATTCGCTTGCTCAGTAACTTCTCGAAAATCTTAGATACAATAGGTATTAGTGCGACAGGTCGAAAGTTCTTAAAATTATTCATCTCACCCTTTCCCTTATAAATTGGCTGTATTTTAATTATTTTAAGGGGATCAGGGTACACACCAGCGCGAACGCAATCATTGAGTAACATTAATAGCAAGGATACTACGGTAGGAGGATACGTTTATAGCATCCGAGAAAAACGGCTGTGACATACGGACGGACGGACGGACGGACGAGCGGACAGACGGACATGACGAAACTATAACGGTTCCGTTTTTGCCATTTTGGCTACGGAACCCTAAAAACTTATTTTAACATAGTTTTAAATATACTTTTAACTTATAACTTTTTTGTACGAATAGTTATTGTAGTGAAATCTTTATTTTATTAAAGCTACTAGCTGTGCCCGCGGCTCCGCCCGCGTGGAATTCGGTCTGTGTCAGTAAGCGGCTAATTCACCCCTAATTTCTCTCCCGCTACCCTGGAGGCGGAACTTGAAGTAAAGTTGACAGATGGATTTATCCTATTAATTTTTATTGACATGATTTAAACGACATAGAATAGTAGGTGTATATCGGACGATACAGGACCACTTTTGTATTTATACGTCCATGTCCACGGCAAATATCATCCAAATCGATCCTCCCGTCACATCAGTCTAAGCATGAAAGGTAAGAACAGGCGCGGTTGAAATGGGGCAGGGGGCAGGGGGGGGGGGGGGGGTCACAAATGCAGAAATGTTTTTTTCTATTTGAGGAATTAGTAATCCTTAAGGGGTGATTTCCGGGATAACAATGCAAAAAAAACCGGCCAAGAGCATGACGGGCGATGCTCAGTGTAGTTTCGTAAATGCCGCCCTGTTACGAAACATCCGTTCAAACGGTCGTTTATTAAGGGATATTTAGCGGCGCTTACGTCAGTCTACTATCCGGCACATCCTTTCACTATGCGATTTTGACTGATAATTCAAAAACGGCTGAACCGATTCTATTCAATATAGTTTTTATTGAAAGTTCTTATCATTAAATTTCAGCTTTCTAGTGCGAACAGTAACTGAGCTAGACCGTGGACAGACGGACGGACATGGCGAAACTATAAGGGTTCCTAGTTGACTACGGAACCCTAAAAAGAGATAAATAGTAGTTTATGTAACTGTTACGTAAAAAGGCCTAATTATGTACAGAAGCATACACTGCTTTACCTACACACATATTAACAATCCACTGACACCATGCGTACCGGGGGTCGGGTGGGGGGGGGGGGGGGATTTTGATTACGTTACCGTAGGTAATATACGTTTTTACCACACTGTCACAGATAATACACTGATGTTACGTTACTGGTTGCAATAATTATGGTAATTAGTAATTACATACTTCAAGGTAAGCACATTACAATGCACTAATGAACGTCAGAGAAAAATAAAATACACAAAATGTCGTGGAACACTCTGTTGGAACGAAGTTATGTTATTTAATTTTATTTCATTTTTGACTTTTTCGTAAATTTTGTGGTTTTATTTTTTTTTGTATTTTTATGAAATTTTTGAAATTCTTGAAATTTTTAAAATTTTTGATATTTTTGAAATTTTTAAAATTTTTGAAATTTTTGAAACTTAAAATTTTTGAATATTATGAAATTTTTGAAATTTAGAAATTTTGCCATTTTTGACTTTTAGGTTCTCGACTTTTTCACTTTTATCACTTTGTCACTTCTCACTTTCACTACAATTCACTTCACTTCACTTTATTCTATTTTATATATTTTTTATTTCATTCCATTTTACATGTTTCTCAATCGTATGGGTGTCGCGCTTTCGTGACGTGACGCTTTTTCGTGACGGTCACGTGACTTTTTTTCACCTAGCCCCCCATCCGCGAACCGTCCAATAAGGAACTTCGTTCCAAAACTACCACCGGTTCTAACCCTACACCTCTGGCCCAAGAAGTATTATGACCGAAAAGATACTCGACGGGACTTATTTTTTTCAAAACAGTAATACATTATTAGATCTTAAAGATACAAAATAATGCGTAGTTCTTCAAGAAGACATCAAAACAGCTTGAGAGACAGATAATGTACCTATTGTTTAATTATAAAGAAAAATAAATCCTAATCTGACTGCTTCACAAAACGTTTGATATGTTTTCCTACCTAAACGGTGTCCTATAAATGTTTGGTTTGGGCCATGCATCTTTGTCCGTCATATATAATACTCGAACCTGCAATAACCCTTCACATTCATGACAATTTCAAATATTCTCTTTCAAGATGAAACGATCCTTTGTCCTTTCTCGAGACCCATACTATCTCTATACCAATTTTCATCTTAATCTGTTCAGCGGTAAAAAAAATCCTCATACTAACTTCCAACCCCCTTTTCACCCCCACAAGGGTTTGAAAACTATCCTATGACGTTTCTCGGGACTCAAATTATCTCCATACTCATTTCTATCTAAATCGTTTCAGCGGTTAAAAATTCTCCATAGAAACTTTCAACCCCATTTTCACCCCCACCAGGGTTGATTTTCGGGATTAAAACTATATATTATCCTTTCCCGGGACTCAAACTATCTCTACAAAATTTCATCGAAATCCGTTCAGCCGTTTTCACGTGATGCGCGGTCAAATAAACAGACAAACAGATAAACAGATAAACAGATAAACAGACAAAAATTCTAAAAATTGTTGGAACGTGTTCTGTTATCGATTCTAAGTATCGCCAGCCAACTTTTTTTCGATTATCTTCCATGTACAGACTTTCGACCCTCTTCAGCTTTATTATATGTATAGATACTAATATACAACATATGCTGCAAATATTTTGGACTAACTCCACCTTTTACCTATTTTACTAGCTGACTACATTTTTCAACTCAATCTCACGTTGCACGCACCGCTTTCGAGGTTATTTCGTTCCAAATATGCTCGATATCTTTTTTTTAACTAATTCTATTTGCTCTTTTATAATAATGTGACCTACAAGGCATGTAAAAACAACAAAACTAATGTAATAAATGCAAATCTGGAGAATGGAGTGACCGTAATAATTATACTTCTCGGGTCAGAGGTGTAGGGTTAGAACCGGTGGTAGTTTTTTTTTCTCTGACGTTCATAAGTGCATTGTAATGTGCCTAGATTGAAGAATAAATATCTTTTATCTTTTTTTATCTTTTATCTTTTACCGTTTACTTTCGGCTTGAACAACGTTTGCACTGTTTTGAGCACAATTTTGTAAGGAAATAATTTAATGTTTGTTCCTAAACACAGTTTCCAATTTTCAGTAGTGTTTTTCGACGAAAACCTCTGGATTTATAATATTCATTATTAACGTACGACTTTATCGCTAAATATAAGGAAATTTGGCCCCACATATTTAACTGAACCCCACACCCCCACCAATAGTTCCCTCTGGAGTCTGGGAACATTAACCACATGGTTTAGGCTGTTTTTTATACTTGCTGCCCACAAACGACCGTTTTGAGCATTGTGAAGCTATTTTAATTCAATGAGTTTCTCGTCAGAAAATCAACTCATTCCTGCGTGCCAGGAATGTATTGAGTTGGATTATGTACTCTAATTTTCTCGATTGCTACGGAAAAACGATGAACGATTATTGTAGCTATGATATCCAAGATCCACCTCCAAAATACCACGTAAAGATCTCAAAATTTTCAGATCAGCAGTTGATTTTCGGATAAACTGGCTTTTGTCCTCTAAACTCGCACTCTCACGATATTTAGTATTTTAATGGTTCTAGCTGAACGTAGCTGACCAGATTTTTTCCTGTCTTCTAAAGAGGAACTATTTTAAGACCTTCTCATTGTTATGTAAACGAGATTGCGTTTGATTCCAAAAAGTTGTAACGCCTTGAAAAAAATACCGGGTTCCGTCCATTTGGCATAACTGCCGTGGCCAGAAACACATCTGGCATAAATTGTTTTCGAAGAATATTAACATTGCAGAGGTCATCGGTTCGCATAATATACAATTGGCCAAATATTTGCGTATTCGAATTTGAAATGGGCTACTATTACGAGTATTATGGCCGCTTTTTGATAAGAATAATTTCATTTTGCATATACTTCATGTCTCCGAAACTGATAATTTGCATAATCTGTTTAGCATAATAGGCTTTAGCAGAATGTTTGCATTGCAGAAAACTAATTATGCATAACGTACAGTTAGCAGAACTATTTTCTGCTCGAATTACATATAAATACTACTTAGTAAGTACATAAATACCTATGCATAATTACTTAGTTTATATATGCATAAGGAAACGTCCCCTGTGTCGGCAGGTTAAGGTTGTTAAGAACAGGTAATTCGTAATTTTTTTTAAATATTACTATGCATGATAATATTTTTTAAGCTTTTGAGAGACTTATATTGATTCTTTGGGAGTCATTTATTGTATAAACTATATAGTTTTGGTTAAATAAAATTTTATATGAATTTATTCGTGAACCTCTTTACTAAGTACCTATTTGAGATCTATTTCGTGATAAAAAATTTGCTCAGCTCCTAAGTACGTGAGCTCGTGGGCCGTTTCGGTATAAATCATCCCAGAGTAAATTATGATAATTTATTATATATGACGGGCTTACTTAAATAGGAAAACAAAACAAAGGAAGAAAAGGAAAAGAAAATAAAACAAATGACCCTTTTTATATTGTTTTATTTTCAATTGTTACTCGATTGGGATATTTATTTGATAGGCCAGGCAATAGAGGGTTTGACCTCGCATTAACTCCTCAGTCCAAAAAAGCTTTACAGCATGATAAAGTGTCAGGAGTAGATAGTATATAATTATTTTTCCAAAAAAAAACAATTGTCCTAGTTGGGTTTTTTTACCTAAACTCTTATATCGTCTATATTTACGTTTGGAAAAATGCTCAGTCTAATTTTATTTCACCAGAAATATTGACTTGAAGTATGTAATCAATATTCAAAATTTCAAAAAAAAAAAATCCATAACAGACTATATTTTTTTAATAAAATATATTATTTTTGTGTAACTCACATAGGAAATTTGCTCCGTCACTTTTCTTTACTGAAGTGACATTAAATGTACGTTTTCTACTTAAGACAAACAATTTCCAAAAATTTTATTATCAAACTTTTTCAGTATAAAAATTAGCTTATTACTCGCAGTAGAATATTGCTCCGTCAATATTTTTTTTAATTATATTTCCTTTCAGACTTTTCTTTCGACTGTAAAAAATTCAAAAAAATATCCTGCGTATTAAAAAGTTAAATCATGTGACAAATAAAGATTTCTATTATTTCACTCGTTAGTGGAATGCGCACGTGCGGGACGCGGGACGCGGGAGCGGGGATGCCTCGCGAGGGGCCATGCGCAGCGTGTCGCGAATATCGCGAAGCAGTTCGTGCTTGCCGGGTTTCCGGATAGATGGCGGTAGCAGTCACGTTCGATCTCAATATCGCTTTTAGTATGGACGGATTTTTTGAGGGGGGTTGTAGGGTAGATACACGGACGACGGGAGGAGAGAATGTTGCGCGCGAACAAATCAATGGTGAGCGCTTTGATATTTAGCTTTCTACTCGTATCAGTTCATGGACTTTCTTACTGTGTTATTATGATGATCATGTGTCTTGTGTTATTTACCAGCGTGTATCAGTGCTCAGAGAGATCTTTGATCCCAGTGAGTTGTCAATGGTTATGAACTCAGGGTAACCATAGTGTGAGGAACGGGGTCGCTGTAAGGGGAGGTGGAGGCGACTATTTAGCCCGAGATACCAGATGGATAATCACGGGAGGCTCATAGGCCGTAGGAGTAATCAAAGGAGATATCGTCAGCTCACACCATCAACGTCCAGGCCGTGTCTACGTATAGTATCTGCGTGTCCGTTAACATATTTACATCATTCCTATTCTTTAGTCAGTAAACTCATCGGCTCAGTATACCAGAAAAAACATGGTGAACCTGACGACACAGCGTGTGTAAAACGGCTAGTAGACATGACAATTTGTAGGGCCGAACATGTTGTGTTGGGAGGTGTAATAGGAGGTTGGGCCTGTAGGGAGCTGAAGGAGGGTGAGGGAGAGGCAGGGTACACAACATGTTGGGCCCTACAAATTGCCATGTCTAATAGCTGTTTATGCACTTTGACTAAACAATGTTGCTCTAACTACTTTCGCTCAAAGCGTGTGACTTCCTATACACTTTTTTAATGATCCTCTTTAATAAACTCAAACAAACAGTTTACATTTATGGTTTTGTACGTTACTAAAATATATATTAACACTACATGAATACACCTATACTGTTAGCAATTTTATCTTGATTTGATATAATTCGCAGTGGTGCTAAACGCCTAGTCACAGATTAAATAAAAAAGTACGCCAGTTGTAATACATTTCACTTTTGACTACGGCGAAGATAAAAGGAAGGGGTATGATTTTAGCAGTCTATGCTCAATTGAGCCGTGGTAAAAGCCGAGACTAACGCTAGGGGAATTGATGATGAAATGTTGTAATTATAAAAAAAACCGACCAAGTGCGAGTCGGACTCGCACCCTGATAGTTCCGTACATCACACAATTTTAACAATCCCTGAACATTGCTGTAACGAATAGAAAAATCGGATTAAGGACAAACTTTGACTTTTCCTTGAAATCTGTTGCCTCCAAACAGCGACATAAATCGCGATTAGTTTACCAACTGCGTATAGGGTTGTACTTTTATGACTACATTTTTTTAAAGAATTGTTTTGCTGCAAAATACCACACCTCAATCAAATAGTTCCAACGGGATTTCACTAATGGTAGTGAATTAAATATCAATAGTCTAGCTTTGTGAGCTCTGCTGCCAGAGCAATTTTTTTAACATGCATGCGTGTTGTGTAGATGTGTCATATGGAACAAATAAAATTATCTTGTAAATTTTTTAATTGTGTTTTTCTTGAAGTTAAAAAAAAACGAATTTAATAGGTACCGTATAAGCTCCTAACTATGGTCCAAAACTAGTGTAAGGTCAGATTTACATTTTGTAAGTTTTGCTTACGTAAGTAGGAATGCAGCTATAGATCAGAATGAGAGACGAATATCACTATTTCATTATAGACAATAGTTTCGTCCCTTCTTATATAAGCAAAACTTATCAGTGTGAATCCAGCCTAACTACATTATTAGTTTAAGTACGCAACAATAAGGCATACACTTTTTTATAAATGGTAGAAAAAACTCAAATTAAACTGAAATACGCAATGAACTTGTAGACCATAGTTGTAGTAGTCCTAATCACTAGAGATCTTGGTGACTTTTTCCTCAGTTTTTCTTAGTGTCACGCTGGTAGCCTATTTTTATTGAGCTGCATTGATGTTTTTATCAAAGGAAACGAGTCACTAAACATTTTTTTCTTAAATATTTGCAGAAATATTATACACCGTATTTTTTTAGGGTTCCGTACCCAAAGGGTAAAAGCTATTTTTTTCCTATTACTAAGAATCCGCTGTCCATCTGTCCGCCTGTCACCAGGCTGTATCACATGAACTGTGATAGTAAGACAGTTGAAATTTTCACAGATGATGTATTTCTGTTGCCGCTATAACAACAACTACTAAAAAAACAGAATAAAATAAATATTTAAGGGGGCTCCCACAACATGCTTTTTTTGCCGTTTTTATAGATAATGGTACGCAACCATTCGTGTGCGAGTCCGACTCGCAATTGGCCAGTTTTTTTATTTACGTTAATTGTATCATATGGCACGATGAAGGAAATGAACTGGCAAAGTAAATTAAAAAAAAAACTTTTTTTTAACTAGCAAAGATGTTAAATCGGTCACTAATGTAACTGTGGTGACGAAAATTTGTTCCTGTTGTCCCATAAAATGATGTCGCATAAAAGTTAACATGTCAACGATCTTAAATGGAAACTTCTAGGTCTTTCCAGCCGAGACCGGCTTAGCCTACATCTGTCTCAACTTACCGCCTCTTTGTATTGCGGGTTGGGGGGAGGGGGACGTTCTGACATCCTACTGCCAGTAGATTGCCAGCGAGGACTGCTTACATAAGTGGTTATCATGTCTTCGGAGTAAGTGTTCGAATCAATCCATACAAATACAAATAATTTATTGTACATCAGTCACCGTCAATAGTATCTTCCTACACGAAGGCCGCAAAAATATGTGACACGCTCTTATGGCCCTACAAATAAGAGCGTGTCACATATTTTTGCGGCTTTCGTGTAGGAAGATACTATTGCCGGTGGCTGTACCTACGAAAGTGAGTATTATCAGTGATGTGACATATTACACAAAGTACATGACAATAGCCAGTGTTTGGCGTATATATAATAATGTTGATTCTATTGCATGTAATATCATTTATTTACACCAATATCATAAATCCTCTATTCCGCGTTCGGAAACCGTACCACCATTATTTCAACCAGTAACGTAACATCTCTGACAGTGTGGTAAAAACGTATTAAAATTCATTACCCACGGTAACGTTACCAAGATCCGCCCTCTCCCCGAGCACCGGCATGCGCCCGCGCGACCGCCGACACAATAGAGTTGGTGGGAATGCTAGTGGTCGTTGACGGGCGTCGCACCACTTACCATCACACCCCGACCACTAGTAGCTAAGTATGAGGGCCCCACTATGGTGTTAGCTACGCCAGGTGCCAGGTGCCCTGCGATGTGGCACTCCCATCCGCCAGGTGATCCCATCCTAAACCCTACAATTCCCAGAAAAATCCCGTGTTCCAACTAGTCATTTCCTTTCTACAATCCCGTCAACTCACTCCTCCCCCTACATCCCGAAGGGTACTTAGACTGACGCTCTCCACCGCCCCCATGTCTGGACGCATCTCTGACGAACTCGGTTCAGCAGAGAGGTGTCCTAGCAGAGGGCTCGGGGGGAGCGCCAGTTTAAATGACCCACTTCCCGTCCACTCCTTCCCCTCCTCCTGTTCCACTCCCCTAATCCAATGTGTAACTTATCGTGCCGATGGATGCATGGCTGAGAGGGAGCTCAGTTACGAACGATAGACCCTCGAGCCCTCGGGCTCCGGCGTCGACAGGAGGTGTGGGTACTCCTGTAGACCTATTTTTATCCACCTGTGCTAGGCCCTGCACAGTTGAGCGCCATAAGCAAGGATGAAGGGATCCTGGGGATTGAGGCATTGCCAACCCGCGTGTTAACACGTCCCTTAGGCCCTAATTTCGGGCAAAACGGTAGCCCTACTGCTAGCCACAGTATGGGAAATGGCCATGTGAGGAACCGTAGGTGGGCTCACGGCAAGTAGTGTGGAGGCCGCGGAGACAGTTTCTGCTGTCAAAGCGGTGGTGAATAGCCATGCTGATGGAGTGCGTATGGATGACTCTGGCGTAGGGCGTCTGACCTGGATGACCCTGCGTCCCATCTATACAAGCCCCTGATGTCGCGCAACTAGCCAACTCTGCACTGCTATACCCGAGTCGGTGTCCTAGCGACGGAAAGCACCTATGTGTGTGAGTAAGCGTTCCCAGAGGTGCGGGCCCTTGTAGGGCGGGAGCCGATGAGGATGAAGAATACAAGTTTGTAACATGGAAAACAGGTCTAATACAAACAAACCCCAGGCTAAACCAGAAGCGTGCATCGCTGATGGTACAGCCACACAGGCAAAGCAAGCTATTCAAGCGACAGTGCGTCAAGCCGACAACCCCCGTACGCCGGTCAGAACCGGCAATACCACTGAGACCCAAGGCAGAACTGCGGGGGAGACCCCAAGGACAAGCCGCAAGGTCCCAAGACCACAGGGCAATGGTACCAACTTGATTAACTTCAAGGACCAGACCCCTAAAACAACAACGGTCAGACAACCCCAACCCAGTACTTCCCGGGGTGGTCCGCCCGCCAAACCATCAGGTGAGCAGACCGGTCTAGACCCCTTTGCGGACTGGCAGGAAGTGGACTCCAGGTCCAAAAAGAGGCGACCCAATACTGGGAAGCCTCACCCAGCCAGGCCAGCGAAGGCTTCCTCTTCCTCTTCCAATCCGCCCCCCCCCCCCCCCTGTTAAACGTCAAGGAGGGGTGGAAAAGAAGAAGAAGAAGAAAAAGAACAAAAACCAACGGCGCGCGGCCCGCTTATTGCGGGAGCAGCTGTCGGCAGACATCTCTGCAACCGGCGAGGATGCTCAGGCTTCTTCGGAGCCTCTGCCCAAGCCGGCGCCGACGCAGCAGTCAGCTGCTGGTAGGCGTCCGCCGATGGGGAGGGGTCCCACCCTTCCCCGTCAGGCTGGCACGTCGGCCAGTACCTCTGCTGGGACGGCCGCAAAGTCCACCAAACATAACCCAGGCAAGAGCGCACGAGCAGTTGCAAAGAGGACACGGGACGAGTCCTTCTCCCCGCAAGGAGAACTCAAAAAGCAGCGGCTGGTGAGCCCGAGCCAAACGGGTGTAACATACGCTCAGGCGGTATCGTCTGACCTGACGATCGTCATCACCGACGAGAAGTCAGGTAAGATAACCGCCGAGCAATCAAACGCGATCCTCCGCGGTCTACACACCGCAATAGTGGAGGAGGCGCGGAAAAACACTCCGGGAGCCACGCCACCGAAATTCAAGGGCCGACCAATCTTCGCAGAGGGGCAGCTGAGGGTCTTTGCACAAGACGAACACTCGGCCGCCTGGTCTCAGCGGTGTGTGAAGGCCCCAATCCTTACCAGATGTCTCCCTCATGGCAGTACGCCAGTCGGAGATGGTGAGGAGAATTAGGTGCGGGCTATTCATCCCGAATGTGGACAACTCGTCATGGGAAAATGTCCGTCAGGCAGCTGATGGACTAAAGTACCAAAACGAGTGGGCCAAGGTCGGTACATGGGCCATCACGGCAATCATGCGCCAGGATCAGGGATGGTTCGCCACCTTCACCATTCCTGAGGACCTTGTGTCCGCCTTCTTGGAGAGGGACAGAACCATGAACTGTGGGGTAGGCCAAGTCTACCTCAAGTTCAGAGGTCCTGGGGGCAAATACATCAACCAGCCCCCCACCCTCCAGGAGGAGTCCACACTCAAGATCACAGGGGCTATAGTCCCCAAACAGGGCGAGGGCAGCCACGAAGGTTGCCCTCCAGCGTCAGTCGAGGAGTCGGCCACCCCGTCGACATCCAGACCGATCATACCCGAACTCTCGGAGGAGGAGCTCCTCGGCATTGGTGAGGGACCAGCCGGAGCAGTCTCCGAGGGCGAGGAGCTATCGGGATGGATGGAGACAGGGCTTAATCTGGTCGAGGAGGGAGGGCACGTCTCTGATGGCTACCCAACCAACATCGACAGTGACGCCGACTAGCGTCATACAGGCCAACCTCCAGCACAGCGTGACCGCCACGGCCCAACTGAGGCGCTGTCTGGAGGGCCTACCAACAGCCGTTGCCCTCCTACAAGAACCATGGGTGGGCGACGGGAACATAAGAGGACTCTGTAATATAAGAGGTAAGCTCTATTACTCTACAACACACGCAAACCCTCGAGCGTGTATCTTAACTACCAAAAACATAATATCACAACCGCTCACTGAATTCTGCTCTAGAGATTTGTGTGCAATTAAACTACAAGTTCCTATGACCACAGGCTGCCGAGAGCTAGTCCTTGCCTCGGCTTACATGCACGAGGAGGACGAGCCGCCACCGCTGGAACTACAACTGTTGGTCAACCACTGCGAAAGAGAGGGCCTCGCGATCATCATCGGGGCCGACTCCAACGCACACCATCCTCTGTGGGGGATGAAGACCAGCAACAACAGAGGTAAGACACTAGTGGAATACCTTGTTACAACTAACTTAAACATCCTAAATGTAGGTGCGGAACCAACATTTGTAAACAGAAGGTGCAGTACGATTATAGACCTGACTCTGTCCTCAGAGAATGTAAGTGATCTAGTTGTGGGATGGCACGTCTCACGCGAGGCCTCATGCTCAGACCACAGTTGGATTCGCTTCAATCTGCAAGCATCATTCGATACACCAGCCCCCCGAAGGAATCCTAGGAAAACAGATCGGAACGTCTTCAGGAAGACCTTGGGTAAGGGTCTAGACAGACTCCCACCTAAGGATGACATTCGGGGACCAGCGCAGATAGAAATACAGGTAAACACCCTAACTGACACCCTACTAGACAGCTACCATGTGGCTTGCCCCCTGAACCCACCATCGAAAACTGCCATGGCAGGTCATCAGTGGTGGGGTCCAGAACTGGAGAGACTCAGGAGCAAAACCAGAAGACTCTTTAATAGGGCAATGAACACCACGGCCGAGGCGGACTGGGACAAATACTATGAAGCCAAAGCAAAGTACAAAAAACGACTGCGGTATTGGAGGTCTCTGTCATGGAAGAACTTCTGCAGCAGCATCGAAACACTAGACCACGCAAATCGGGTAAGGAAAGCACTACCCCCCAAATCCATGACTCAACTGGGATCGCTGCGGAAACCCGATGGCACATACACAACCTCCTCCGCAGAGACTCAACAGCTCCTGTTAGTAACTCACTTTCCTGGATGTGTAAGTCTCACAGATCAGGAACGGCAGGACGAGGAGGTTTATAACACTACAGACGACAACAGGCAAATGGTGAACAGAATCGTCACGGCTGAAAAGCTCAGCTGGGCCATCGACAGTTTCCATCCCTTCAAGGCGGCTGGCCCGGACGGGATCTTCCCTGGTCTGTTACAATGGGGCCTAGGACTGATCCTGGAAACCCTGATCGAGATCATGAAGGCCTGTCTGACCTGGGGCTACGTGCCCAGGCTATGGAGGGATGTGAACGTGATATTCATACCTAAACCAGGTAAGAGTGACTATACAGATGCAAAATCCTATAGACCCATAAGTCTCACATCATTCCTGTTGAAGACATTGGAAAAACTGTGCGACAGGGACCTACGGGATCTAACGCTCAAGAACATACCGATGCACGACAACCAACATGCGTATAGCTCAGGTAAATCTACAGAATCGGCTCTTCACATGGTCGTTAGCCGGATCGAGAGGGCCATCGGTGACAAAGAAATGTGCCTCGGCACGTTTATTGACATTGAAGGCGCTTTCGATAAGACCCACTTCGCCAGTATAGGGAATGCCTTAACTAATCACGGCACGGAACCCGGACTGACCAAGTGGATCATGAACATGCTTAACAAAAGGACTATAAGGTATGCAGGTGAACCGCAGGCCGTAGCGGCGGTGCGAGGATGCCCACAAGGGGGAGTCCTATCACCGTTGTTATGGAACCTAGTAGTTAACAACCTTATAACCAAACTAAACAAGGAACACCTTTACACAATAGGCTATGCTGATGATCTGGCGATATTAATATCAGGTAAATTCGCCAGTACGGTCTGCGACCTCACCCAGGCTCTCAGAATCGTGGAGCGCTGGTGCAAGGAATTCGACCTATCAGTAAACCCCACCAAGACAGAAATGGTAATGTTCACCAACAAAAGGGCACTTGGCAGCTTTACCAAACCAAAACTGTTCCAAACTGAGTTACAACTGACCAATGAGGTAAAGTACTTAGGACTCACTCTTGACAGTAGACTCCATTGGACCAACCACATAAACAAACGCATAAACAAGGCCGAAGTCGTCTTCTGGCAGTGCAGAAGAATGATTGGTAACAGGTGGGGGCTCAACCCAAAAATCACTCTCTGGCTCTACAAGACGATAATCCGGCCTCTATTCTGCTACGGGGCGCTGGTCTGGTGGCCAAGGACGAACCTCGCCACCGTACGAAACAAGCTGCAGAAACTACAGAGGCTTGCATGTGTGGCTACCACAGGTTACTGGAGGAGCACTCCGACCGCAGCCTTGGAAGTCATGCTAAACCTTCCACCGCTTCACCTCCACATACAGCAGGAGGCTGCCCTGTCAGCGGTAAGGTTGCGAACCCTCAACGTATGGTCTAATTTGAACACTCTGCACACAATATGCCTGGAGAGGGTATACGAAGAACTTCCAGTGCTAAGGGCAGGCACGGATCGGATTCACAAACGTGCTGTCTTCTTCTGTGCTGTTGAGAATCTTCACTGATGGATCTAAAACAGACGTGGGGTCAGGTTGCGGAACTTTTTCTGAAGACCTGAACATGTCTATAGTCACACCGCTGGGCGCTCATAACTCAGTATTTCAAGCTGAGTGCATGGGCATCATCAATGCGGCTGCCGCCATCACTGCAAGGAAAGTAACAGGAGCCTCCATCCGTATACTCTCTGACAGTAGGGCAGTACTGATGGCTCTAGGAAGTCACATCATTACATCTGGACTTATACACGAGTGTCATGAACGACTAATGGAGGTAGGTCAAAATAACAATATTGTCCTTCAATGGATCAAAGGTCACAGCGGATCCCGGGGGAATGACGCTGCGTATGAGCTGGCCAGGCAGGGGTCGGGTGCTGGGTCAATTGCCCCGGAGCCTATTCTTTTGACGCCCTTCAGCAAGGTACGCTCGACGCTGCTGGAACGAACCGGGAGACTGCACATAACACATTGGCAAAGTCATGAGGAATGCAGACAGGCTAAACAAGCCATGCATAGTATTAACGACGGACTCACCAAAACACTTCTCCGTCTCGGAAAAATCCGCTTAAAGATGGTAACTAGTGTGATAATAGGTCATGGACCATTTAACAAACATCTCTTTAACTTAGGTGTTACAGACAGTCCCCTGTGCCGTGGGTGCATGGAGACAGAAGAAACAGCCTCTCATGTGGTGCTGGAGTGCAACGGAGTGGCCCCGTACAGGGCAAAACACCTCGGATCCCCAGGTGATCTCCCCGAGGTCCTACTCAACATCAAAGGTTTGATAGGATTCCTCGAGGAGCTGGGCTGGCTGGACTAGCCGCCCTCCCTTTACGCAAAATAGGCGCTAGACGTCGAGTTGCGGAAACCTGCCCGTACTACAATACAATACAATACAATAGAGTTGGTCATGGCGGTGCAATGGCGGTCATTCTACTGGTTTCCGAACACATCATTTAGGATTTATAATATGTGTGTAGATAAAGCAGTGTATGCAACCGTACGTAATTAGGCCTTAAAACACTCGTATGATCTTATTATGAAACAGTCACATAAACTACTATTAATGTCTGTTATGTTTAAGTTATATCAACATAGGTGGATGCAAAGAAAATGAATTTAAAAAATCATACAGGTTGTAATAAAAATACTGGTGGTCCGTTTAAGGGCACTATTGATATCATATTGCGACTAAGAAAAAGTAGGAGAATAGTAGTTTTCGATACAAGTGCGAGAAGTATGTCATTTTGCACGAGTACCGAGGTTACTTGGCCCGAGCCGAGAGGCGAGGGTCAAGACTCGGGACGAGTGAAAATGACACTTCTGCACGTGTGTCGAACAACGTTTTTTAATAAAATTGCGAAAAAACTACAATGAAATAATAGTAGATTGTTTGACAAGGGTCTAAAGTAGGCCATATTACCACCTGGTGGTTATTTTCCCGACCCGACCGAAGTGAGAGAAAATTGTTCGAGTGGTAATATGGCTTTTAGACCAGAGTAATGCATACAATGTTTCACTTCGACTGCGAGAAAATATCATAAAAATACTTATTATTTACGCACAATAACTAAACTAAGGTGAAATTATGGTATAACTTGACGGTCTTTTAATTTTTTTAACTTCTTTGACATAGATACAAAATATCAATACCGCGAATAAATGCCACAGACGACGGTATAATTAGCTCTTTAAAACAGCTATTAGATATGTCAATTTGTAGGGCCCAACCTGTTGTGTACCCTGCCTCTCCCACACCCTCCTTCAGCTCCCAACGGGCCCAATCTCCTATTATACACAACCCAACACAACAGGTAGGGCCCTACAAATTGCCATGTAGAATAGCTGTTTTAACAGTTTAAACACACTTTAAAGCGTTTCCCAAAAAAATTAATCTTTTTTAATGATTGTGAAGTAGGAACTAAAAAACACCTTCTGTTTTGAGAAATAAATTACGTTTCCTGATTGGTCGATTTTAACATTGCTGTATTCTGATTGGTTGATATTAAATACAATGTTTTTTTAAGGACTTAAATTATTTACACAGTATACGCACCAAAAAAGTATCTAGCGTGTGTGTTGTGATTGGTGGATTTAATGTAGTGAAATGTTCTGATTGGTCAATTTAAAATGCAATATATCTGCAAATCGTGCGTAAAATCGAACTTTACGCACGATTTGCAGATCAGATTACTTTTTAGCACTAGTGCATAAAATCAAACTTTACGCACGATTTGCAGCTACATAAAGTAAACTTTTTGAGCAATTGTATTAAAAAAAATTTTTTAGTGCGAAAATATTTTTTTTTGATGGGGCATGTCGTTTCGACCGGCCAACCCTCTATACGAAATCATTTTTTTCCAGTTTTTCATATTTAAGAAAAACTAAGGAAATATTTTTTTTCACGGGAAAAAAAATGGTGGTGGATTATACAATATTAATGTATGTCTATTTTCTATTTCATCTGTGATAACTGTAATTTTTTTTCTCTGTGTGTAATTGTTTCTTTGTTATAAGTAAACTGAAATATATGTCATATGATAGAAATCATTTAAAACAACAAAAGAAACAAGAGAGATAGTGCTGCCTGCTGGCCTCGGACACCGGAGGACTTGGTCATTTTTTCTGAAGCATATGACATCTATTTCAGTTTACTTATAATAAAAAAAAACAATTAAATATTACACACAGAGAAAAACATATAGAACAGACAATAGAACAGACAATACCTTATTATTATATTATTACATTTACTAAATGTTCATGACATTAAAGTACATCTTATTTAAGAGTCATTTATAAATACAACTTATGTTAAATAAATATGTTTAAATTCGAGGAAATCAAGAGTCTACATAAGTCATCTGGCAAATGCGCTGTTTCGCATATACCTTGATATATCCATTATGAAGAAATCTATAGTTGTAGAGCGGGGTGGTGGGGGGCGAAGACAAAGAGTCGCGTGTAGCTGATAAAATTTATTGTTTTAGAGATTTACATGTACTCTGTCGTCTCTCTAGTGCTTACTTGTCGAGTATTACCCAGCTAGGTAGATGAGTACTAGGCCAGTAATTTATCGTAAGGATATATCACAGGCCTAGTGGGTTAGTGTCACAACACTAAAATGCTGAAACTTGGTTGAGGCATATAGCATGCGTGCCTTTAGACCCTATCGCGATTCTTAAATATTCCTCGGCAAGGCGCCGAGGGTCATGTTTCTGCGTTGAACAAACGTTAGTGGCATCCAACTTAATCACTGCGCCATCTGTTGGTGGGCGGCTTGACTAGTGTCGAAGCGTAGTTGTATCGGTGCGTGCGGCTGCGCGGTGATGCGAATTGTGTGCATTATGATTATGTCACTACAAGCGTGATCTGTCGGCGAGCAGTGGTGATGGTGTTCTATTTAGCAAGGTAATGATACTCTGGTGCTTCAATTAAATACTAAAATAGTTACTTAATAATACGCCATCACGATATTTATTAAAATTATAATGATACGAGTTAAATACAAATATCAAAATAGAAAATTCTATAATTGAAGTAGCTTACTCCACTTTTTTTACTATGACGCAAGCATAGCTGAGTCGTAGTTGCGCATGCTAAACTGGACTCAATAGCTGACGCACGATGACATATTACTGCATGTTCACTCGCTTTAAAAGGCTAGACAAATTTAAAATTTCAAGATTTGACGTATTGTATGTGGATTATTTTTTGGAAATGTTAGTTTTGGCTGTTTAATTGACTACTTAACATGAATAAGAAACAAAACTGGTCTGAGCAATTTTCCATGAAGTATATTAAATATACTGTAATAACAATTTTTCTTTAAGATTTTTTTTTTTGAAATTCGTGAATATTATGCTAAAATAAGATTATCATAACACCCACTGTTACAAACTTGACTGAGAAATTTTCCAAACAAAATGACGAGTGTAACCAATTATTTTTGAATAAAAGTGACAGTTTTATTTGGAATATTTTTTTGAACTTTTGACAGTATCTGTCAGGAATCAAAATAATTTGTTTAGTGAAAAAAACATACCCTGAGGAAAATTCCAGTACAAACTATTAAGGTTTTTGTACATTTTGGTAAAAATACCAAAACTGACATAAGTTTTTTTTTGGGAAAATAGTTTTTTGTGTTTGTTATGACCACTACATCCCAGCAAAAGAATTATCGACTGAGGAATTAATGCGAGGTCTCCATGCAACGACCCGGTAGATTTCCCACACTATGAAGCAATAACCATATTATAGGGTTACTTTTTTAACAACATAAAGGTATTGTATAATATATTAAGTTGTAGCAATATATATAGCCACTAACCCAAATAGCTGCTCAAAGAGTGGTTTAGGTTAGATTAGAACTGTGACCCTCAAACAACCCAAACGGCTATTAAAAAATTGGGTTAGGTTAGGTTAGAACTGTGACCCTTAATCCACCCCAATAGCTGCTTAAATAGTGGGTTAGGTTAGGTTAGAACTGCGACCCTCAAACAACCCAAATAGCTGTTAAAAAGTGGGTTAGGTTAGGTTAGAACTGTGACCCTAAACCAACCCCAACAGCTGCTTAAAGAGTGGGTTTGGTTAGAACTGTGTTTCTCAAACAACCCAAACAGCTCTTAAAAATGTGGGTTAGGCTAGGTGAGAACGCGTGCGTGGGACCAGGAGGAGGCCATGCGCTACTTGGCCTCTTCCCCCCCCGCAGCGCCGCGGTCACGCTCGCAAAGGGCGGCCAAGACCAAGAAGAGGCAGGATAAGGAGGGTAAACAGATGACGGAAGAAGACGAGAGCCCAGTGGCCTGCATCAGACGCTGCTCTCAAACCATAAGGGCCGATGCAGCCAGGTCTGGCAACCTACAAGGGAGAATTTGGGGGAGTATAAACAGGGCGTGCGACCAACTTCTTGAGGCGGCCGCCCAGTTGGAGAAATCTCCGGAGGAGGAAACTTCCCGGCTCATGGCAGACAACAAAAGGATGTCGGAGCAGCTCAAGATAGCTCAGACGGAGATAAAAGCTCTTCGAACGGCGTTCTCGGAGCGCAGGGCCCAGACACCGGCCCCGAAGAAGTCGTCCTCAATGCATGCCCCAATGGCAAAGACATTAAGGGAATAGTTAATGCGGCGATAAAAGCGAGCATGGAGGAGATGAAGCGGGCCCTCACGATCTCTTTAGGGGATATGATGAACGCCCGCTTGGAGGAGCTGGGATCCCGTCTTCCCCCTGCTCCAATCGTCCGGCCACCACTGGCGACGGACAAAAGGGCTGCAGTCAGCGCAGCCAAGGCCCGGCAGAACGAGACGGTTCCGGTGGTGGTTACGCCGAGGGTAGAGAGGACAGCACCTGAGCCCGTGCCAATCCAAGCGGAGGGTCCTAAGACGACGCCGATACTGGCCCAGTATCGACAAGCCCCCCCGATGGAAGTGGCTGCTGTTGCGGCGCCCTCTGGCAAGGAACCGCCAGGCCAGAAGTCAGTCAAGTCTTCATGGAATCATATTCAATTTTATTTTTTATTTTTTAATTTAATCATATTTAATTTTAATTTAATTGGCTTTAGACACAACATTCGGTGCTTGATTATCCATATTTTTTATTATTATATAGAATATATAGATCAAGACACTTGGAGACCTTATACATCTCTAAGGATAATTTAGAAATAGTATGTTTATTGTATACTAGAATCACTTACTTTTTTTTATTTAAATTCAAAATTATTTTGTTTCTAACTGTTGATGATGGATTATTATAATTTGGAAATTTATTTAGAAGACACAGTTCAGGTAAGAAAGTATATCAAACTTGTATGTAATTCATTTTCAATAGTCAGATTTGGACTCATCTTTTTTCTTTGGTATTTTTCTTAAACTATAACCTATTGTTGGTTAATCTAACCTTGGTTTGATATGTTTTCTGTTAGAACAACGCACTTATATGTATTGTTTAGTTTTGATGTACTGTTGTTTTGAAAAAATAAGTCCCGCCGAGTTTCTTGCCGGACATAACTCTTCTCGGGTCAGAGGTGTAGGGTTAGAACCGGTGTAGTTTGATTTTTTTTTCTCACTTTTACTTTGACGTGTTAAAGTGCCCTTGTGGCCTACTTACTAAATAAATGTTTGAGTTTGAGTTTTTGAGTTTGAGGAACCAGGTAGTGAGGGGGGAAAAGAAGACCAAAACTTCTTCCCCCCCCCCGCACAGCCTACGCAGGCGCCAAAACCTGCGTCTCGGGGTAAGGCCCAACCCCTGAAGTCCCCTCTGCCCAAGTTATCTCCGTTGATTATAATCACACTGAAACCGGACGTAGAGGCGGACTACAAGTCCGTGATCACCAAGGCCACAAGGTCATTAGACTTGACTGAATTCGGACTGGACTCGGTCAACATCCGAGTTGCGGCTACCGGATCTCGCCTAATGGAGATCCCTAGCGATAAGGAGGGGACTATAGCTGATAGATTGGCGGAGAAATTGCCTCTTCCCGAGAGCCAGGGAGTTCCCCCCCCCTGTTATAGCTCCACCTGACAGAGATGAGGAAGTTGGGGAAGTCCCCCCCATCACGGAGGTCGAAATGATTGCGGCCACTGAGCGGTTGACGTAAGGCTCCAGGACCGGATGGAGTGCCGGGAAAGGTGCTGCACCTGGCACTCGGCCACCTCGGTGGTCGGCTAAAGGACCTCTTTGAGGATTGTTTCAAGGAGGGCCGCTTCCCGGGATGCTGGAAAGAGGGGCGCTTGTGCCTCCTACGTAAGGAAGGTCTCCCGGCGGACTCACCGGCTGGATACCGCCCGTTGGTGCTTCTGGATGAGGTTGGGGAAACCCTAGAAAAGATCCTGGCCTCCCGCATAAACAGGCACCTGCGGGACGAAGGCCCTGAAGTGTGTGACCGCCAGCACGGATTCAGAGCTGGGCGGTCCACCATCGGGGCGATCAAGGCTCTCCAGGAGTTTGGGACCACGGCAGAGAGTAAAGGAGAGGGAGTCGTTGCGGTGTCTCTGGATATCGCAAACGCGTTCGGCTCCCTCCCCTACGAGGTGATCAATGAGGCACTCCGGTACCACGGAGTGCCTCTATACCTTAGGAGGGTGGTAAGGCACTACCTAACTAATCGGGTAGTGATTTATGAAACCCAGGGTGTTCGGACGGAGAGGGCAATGGAGCTCGGAGTTCCACAGGGGTCGGTCTTAGGACCACTACTGTGGAACATCGGGTTCGACTGGGCCATGAGGGGGGCCCAGCTTCCACGCATGGTCACCATTTGTTATGCGGATGACACAATGGTGGCTGTCCGTGGAAAGCAGATGGAGGAATCCCTAAGAAGGGCAGCCGTACAGGCAGGATACAGCGCCTGGGCCTGAAAGTGGAACTTTGAAGAGCATTTCGCGAGACTTGCTCCTCGGATCGTGGGTGCGGCGGCAGCACTGGGACGACTGATGCCTAACGTGGGCGGACCAAATGCGCCGTGCAGGAAACTGTACGCCGGGGTGGTCCGCTCTATGGGCTTGACGGGGAAGACCAGGGCCCTTCTCCGTCGACCGCAAAGAGTAGTGATGCTGCGTGCGAGCCGGGCATACAGAACAGTCTCGCACGCGGCAGGTTGTCTCCTTGCTGGCACACCGCCGTGGGAGCTGGATGCTCTGGTGCTGGCAAGGAGATATGAACGGAAAATGGAGGTGAGGGAGCGCAACGACCCCCCGGACCCCGAGGACGAAAGGCGCGCTCGACGGGCTAATGACGCTCACCGGAGGGTACTGTGGCGGGAGCAACTAGAGAACTCCCTCTATGGAACGCGCACCATAGGGGCGATCCTCCCGTCACTAAAAAGGTAGCTCGAGCGCAAACATGGGGCCCTGACATACCGACTGACACAGGTACTGTCCGGGCATGGGTGTTTTGGACACTACCTGTGTCGAATAGGCAGAGAAGAGGGGCCCCAGTGCCATGAATGCGGCGACGACGACGACACTGCCCAGCACACCCTAGAGGTGTGCAAAAAATGGGCAGACGAGCGCCGCATCCTGACAGCACACACCGGAGGGAACCTCTCGCTGCACAGCGTCATCACGGCGATGCTGAGTAGCGAGAGAAACTGGGACGCAGTAATGTTGTAGAAGGAGGCTGCGGAACGGGAGCGTGAGGACGCTGTAGACGCGCCACAGCTCCGTCGAAGACGGAGGGGAAGAAGGCGAGCACAATATGTGCGAGACGCCTAACCCCCTGTAGGGTCGGCGGACGGGGATCCGCCATTGACACCCTACTTGCATGAGAGGACGGACTGGCTCTCCTCCTCTCCCTAGGTGTATGCCCTCTAGAAGGGGCGACCGGGGGGGTATCGCGGAGAATGACTGATGGACCCGTGATGCCCCCCACGAACGGTTAGGCGGTTAGCCCGCAGTGTTTTAGTGGGTATTCTCTTCACCCTCTCTTTGATAGAAGAGAGGCAGGAAGAGCGAGTCCCACATACCCCCCGCAAGACCCTTACCCCGGGGCTGGGGGGATGCGTTAACGCATTTCACTCCGTCAAAAAAAAAGGTTAGAACTGTGACCTTCAACCGACCCGAACGACTGCCAAAAAGTATGTTAGGTTAATAGGTTTGGACCGCAAGCCTTAAGGAACCTACTAAATTAGGTAAATAATACCAGAATATACCCATTTACAACGAGTAGTCCAGCTTCGAACAAAAAAACTGAGCGGCTAAATAAAATAAAGAAACTTGCTTGGTGCAGCCCTGTGCCCGAAATTTAAGTTTCGAAAGTGAATATAAATTTAGTTAGTAACTGGGTTATTGGTCTAAAAACCACGTTCCATATACTAATGTTGTACGGTTGCATTTATTAAATAAATAGATTTTCATACATACCCACTGGTATACATAACAACAGTATGAATGAAACATAAATTATTCCTCGTGATGTTTCGGATCATATTTATCATATGTATAGATTATTTGGCCTTAATATATGTATGTATATGCGTATTGCATGTATGCGAAACTTCACTATGCCATAAAATTTTATGCCACTAGTCTTTTATGTTTAAAGTGATTTATGCAATGTTGAATTATTACAAACAAACATATGCGAAATAAAAATGATATCTTGCGTCGATTCGGACATTAATTTTATGCCAAACGTTACTTCGTTCGATGAAAATTATGCGTAGTGTATGTCGGAACTTGGCTATGCCAATAGAGTTTATGCTAACAGTAGTTTATGCTTAAAGTTGTTATGCAACACAGAATTATTACAAAAAATGTTATGCCAAAGATAGGGGAACCAAAAATACCTTACCAAATTTTGTACTAAATAGTTCATCGAAAGTACTTCATTGAGGAGTGAAGACGAACAACAAGTCCTTGGCGTTTTTTACTATTACATTATGTTCAAGTTAACTTATTCTTTAGATTAATATAATAAATGGATGGCCTGCAGCCTGTATGCCTTCAGGGTCAACGCAAAAAGATGTGTATTCGAACTTATTGGACAGGGTGTATATTGAGCAAATTATGTCGTTTTAGTATATAAGTTAATTATGTTGGTACGTTGTATTAATACTAGAGAGATTAGTAATAGAGAAAGATAATTCTAAGAAACAAATTATATATTTTTATGTTTACTGGTATGAAAATTATCATAATTAGAATTTATGCAGTAGTAGCAAATCATCTGAATGACCTTTAATTTTAATGGGTGCATGATATTGAATGTATGGGGAACTTATCAGCAAAAACTTTGTTTTTCTTTTCAGTATTCAATATTATGCCGTTATCACGAGACCATATAAAAATAGATTTACAAAATCTTTCCGGTTGGCACACATATTTACAAAATTTGCTAAAATGGGAATGGGATATTTTCTGAATATATTTTAATTATTGTACTGTTATTCCATCTATACCTGGGGATTTTTTACTTACCTAGTCTGCTAATAATGTTTTCAATTTGTAGGTTATTTGCTTTTTTATCCGAAAACTGAATCTAAATCGGTTCAGCCAAACGCGACATTACCGCGGATAAACATACATACCCACATACGTACATGCAAACATACGGATCAAACTAAGAACCTCCTATTTTAGTACTTTTAGTACGCGGGCACAGCCACGGGTAAAAGCTAGTTTTTTAATACGTTACCTCGACATTTCAGTTAATTTAATTTCAGTATCTACTGCCCAAATAAACTTTATTGTCAAATTGATTTTGACCACTCACAACACGGCAACTTTTCTTATTGGTGAAATGGCATGAAACCTTTGTGAATTAAGGTTAACACTAAAAACTATGCTTAAAGAATAGGTACTCGATTGTTTAACAAGACATAACTAAGTTGTTTTAGTTTTGTTACCATGAAAATGGGTCGTGTTTTGACATTGAAAGCTTTGCTTGACTTTACTCGTCTTGATATAGGGGAGACCAGGGATGAACGTAACAATTTTCAGTTTTTGGTATTTTTTTCTTATTTGCTACTAGTAGTGGAATATTGCACCATTGTGTGTAATACATACATCTTTCTTGTACCTTTTGGTATCAAAATAAACGTTATACCTCGAATAGTTTCAACAAATAATGGCTTACAGTGAAGGATGGAATTTGTTACAACCAGTGTTACCCCTGAGGTTGGTTTGTAACACTGCGTAGGGATAAATGGAACAAAAAGTAAATAATTACAAAATAAGCAACATATTTATGTGAAAACTGTATTTTCATTAAGTAATTAAAGTAGAAATTATTTAAAATGTCGGTATTCATACTTAAGAGGTTATCTGGCGATGAATGGTATTGCTGTCTTTTGTTAAACAACCGCTAATTACCTGTGCAAAATTAAATTCATTAAGAACAAATTATTTAATATATGAATAACAACTTTACCGCCTCAAAAATAAGGTTCAAATCACAATAGCTCGCTTTCGACATGTGGCCTTATGGAATTAAGAGATGTGATCGCCCAGATGTTTGCTTACGTTAGTTACAGGATGGTACAGTCATAGAATGAGGGTAGATTTCTTATTAATTGAGGATAGTAAGCATTAGTATCGGGATAAGAATATCATCCTGTAACTGACACTCATAAAAGACCAGACCCAGTGGTCATTCCTATATTTCATTAAAAAAAAGTTCTATGCAAAGTGCGTGCTAATCAAAAATGAACTTTATTTTTCAATATTAAAGTTGTTATTACGGATAACAACTCTAATATTGAAAAATAAAGTATGAAATCATTTGTTGTTTATGCATTTAATTTTGTACTGGCAATGAGCGGTTGGGTTTAACAAAAGTGAACAATGCCATTCATCGGCAGATAAGCTCTTAAGTAGATTCCGACATTTTATATAATTCCTACTATAAGTACCACACTTTAAATGTCACAATCTCGAATATCTAGGTAGACAAACATTAAAATTTTACTCGTAATTATAATAATTACGTGAGATCAAACAAATTTCTAAGTGAGTGTTGCATGAATTCAATCCAGTTTCTATCATATTCTAAATAGTATATGCTTAGACATACCAGAAGTTGCAGTTTTTGAATTTGACTTAGTTTCCATTACCTACACTCAACTAATGATTTATATGGTATCGGAATGAAGTCAGAAAGTAAGAAACTAACAAGTTGTTACTATCATCCCTTTGTATCGAATTTCTAGAATCCAACGGACACATGGCAAAAAAATACAATGCATTATTAAAGCATTAATTATCAACCCATACTTATTACCTATATACTCAATTTACCACATCCATATAAAACACAAACTAAATCTTTTGTCATATAAAGCTAAGCTAGGATCGAAAAAATCGTAAAAAGCTGACTTTTGATGTATTTTACAGCCTAAACCTGCCGGGGGTAAACTTAGGTTAGATGGGTGTCAAAACGGTTTAGTTACGTTCATCCCGCGTTGCTTTTATACCTGGTTCCCCTATTATATGTCTATGTGGCAGAACATATTTCTCTATCATTGAACACTATGTACACAAAATAATTTTCGTAATCACTCGCTGATCTCCTGTCTGCCTTAATATTAGATTTTGTAGTCATTAAGACAGTCTACCAAACTAAGTCACGTCACGGTATCGTTACCAGAATGTCACATCTCGCTCGTCAGCAAGTAATTAATGCCAATGTTTATTACGAAATATAATTTCTTCCACCCTCTTGAAATATTCTACTCACGTAATATAATTATACTACAATAGACTTTAAATTACTTTGAGCTGCTCACGACGCAATGTGTCTCGCTGTATGAATATTAAAAATATCACTGTGTTAAATAATTGTAGTCTATACGTGTATGAAATAAAGCGATGAAATAGCGTATGAAATAAATTAGTATGAATTGAGAGACAAGCAGGCTTCTTCTGAGTGAGCATAATTTGTTACTTGTATAAGGTGCTAAGCATATCGTCCATTAAATACAAAAGCGACACAACTAAAAAAAAATCTAAATTTATTTTATTGCAAAAACGACATTATAAACACTAACATTATCACGTGGCACAAAGACACCTGTTGATTTGTCGTTAGAAATTACCAAAATATGCAGGTGGCTTTTTTGCACTATCGCACCTTCGTAACTAACTTCAGTGCTATACCGCCATTTTAAGACGAATAAACAACTAAATATATACCCATTAAACCGTTTCGACTGTAAAATAAAATTAATTTCCTGGCTTCAATCACAAACTTATTCGGCGACTGAAGACCTCCTAATTTGCCTGAAATAAATGCGTCTCATGGCTTACCGCTACCAATTCTCAATCCGCTCAACTAACAATCACCCTACCTATCCTATTACTTCAATTACGATATATCACGTCCCAATTTATAACTTGTCATGTTCACTAGCACGCTTTCACACACGTTCACTCTCTCTCTCTTATACTCACACACACACACACATTTACACACACGCACACATACTCGTAAATGCATACACACAAGTACACAACCACGTCAGGTAAAAAGTGTTATTATTGTATAATAATAATTTCGTAAGTTAAGTTTCCTTTTAATTTATTTTGTATATAAGGCACAACTGCATATAACTCGGCTCAACCCATATTCTCGGTGGAATCACTGACTTCCGAGTCACAGGCATCCGCCTAGTTCGGAAGACAGAGGCTCAGTTCCGGTGAAACTGTTTCAAACCTAATGCATAAGTCTATCTTAAGCTATTAGCGTGTGCAAATATTAGTTATACTTGTATTAGGTTTAAGTCAATAAAGATTATTATTATTATTATTATTATTTTGTCAGTTGCGAGTTGCGACTCGACCGTCGACCCGAACGCACGGCAGTTTTGTGAAAAAGGGCCATAAAACAAAAAAAAGTGGTTTAATTTAGAAATATATAAGCAAAAGTGCTGTAATTGTACATGTGGCTGTTTTGAAAAAATAAGTATGTAAGCATTGTATTTCTTTATACACAAAGGAGTCGTAATACGGAATAAGGCAGTTTTGATTTTAAAATATGCACTTAAATTGGGCTTTTCCAAAAACAAAACGGCCGTTTTTGAATTTGCAACCGTTTTGCATTAAAAATATATTTGAATCGATCCATCAAAAGTGCCATATTGGTACATGTGGCCGTGTTGATAAAAAATATTTATGTATGTGTTATATTTATTTATACACAAAGGAGTCGTAATACGGTATGTGGCATTTTTGATTTTAAAGTGTGCACTTAAATTGGGCTTATCCAAAAACAAAATGGCCGTTTTTGAATTTGCAACCGTTTTGCATTAAAAATATATTTGAATCGATCAATCAAAAGTGCCATATTTGTACATGTGGCCGTTTTGATTAAGAATAAACATGTATATGTTATATTTCTTTATACACAAAGGAGCCGTAATACGGAATGTGGCAGGTTTGATTTTAAAATGTGCACTTAAATTGGACATTTCCGAAAACAAAACTACCGTATTTGCATTTGCAACCGTTTTGAATTCAGAATATATTTAAATCCATCAATCAAAAGTGTCACATTCTTGAATAAGTTTGTTTTTCATTAATTTTTTGTTAAAATATATAATATAATTATTTAAAAAAAACGTATTAATTTGTATTGTGTTCATTTTGCTTTTAAATATAGTAGTAAACAACCAAAATTTTTAAATGCTATAGCATATGAAATATGAAATTTCTACTTTGGTGTTTTTTTTTCAACTCTGTATTAAATGTTTTAATCTTGTTACTCACTAACGGTTTAATTTTTATACGCTTTAATGAGCTTCACGTGAAACTAAGTTAGTTTGTTTGTACCTAATTGACAATGAAACCCAATGTTATAAGTTCATTTTAAACTACTTGTAAATAAAGCTTGGCATGTATGTATTATTTAGTTCACGTGGCAGTAAAATAATTTAGAATCTTGGAGCTGATGATGGAGATAGATACTGGCTATTGGAACTCCTAAATATAAGAGAAATAGACTTCAATATAATAATATAAACTGTTCACTCTCGTGTAAGAAAATATAGTTGTTTTTTTTTCATATAAATGATAATGATTTATTTTGAACAGGATGAACAACAGAGCAAAAAAGATGATAGGAATGGTGATCAACATAACTCATAATGACACCAGACCTACCGTTAGCAATGGTATCGTAAGCATCTAAAGATTAACAGTTAAATTCTTCTGACACAAACTCTATACCAGAGAGTGAACCGGAACAATACATTACTCTAATTAAAACCGCAAAAAACAAGGTGATTCTTACAATGTGTTTGAATTAACCCATGAAGATTTCTGGAACATTAAAGCTTTAGCTGATGTAAATATACGGTTACTGAGGATGGAGAAAAGATAACATCAATCAATCAGTCAATCGGGCAACCAATTCGTTACCAGTCAGTCTCTTAATGTTCAAACTGAATCCGCTGCTGCTCAAACCCAGCCACTTGACATTTACTCAGCTCCTTTCCCTTCCTAGTGTTTTAAGTGAATCACCCAGCGTTTGTGCCGATTCTCCTAACGTTGATGCTCCGTCACGCGGTAGAAAGAGAAAAGCAAATAGAGATGAGTGGAATAGAAATAAATCAAAATTGTTAAAAAATAGCGGCCAAGCTTATACATATTATTTGTTATCAAACAAGTAAAATAAATATAGATCTCACCTGTTGATTTGTATTTTTTATAAAGATTTATAATTTTCATAGAGACTAAATATCTCGCATGTCCATGTTCTGACAAGAAGTAAATGTAAAGAAAGAAGTTTTGTTTGGTCTATTTTTGTTAAAAATAATATTTCCATGTCTAATCCATGATTTTTGTATGTTTTTTATTTAATAAATGCTTATTTTTTTGTATTTGTGGCCTTTGATTTTTTTTTTAATATCATAATTTATGTTGTTTTTTTATGCAAAACGGACGTTTACGCAGATAAAGTTTCTACGACACAATTTACTTTCAAATGACCAAACACATCAAAAGAGAATTAGAATACCTACAATTTGATATATAACACATATAATATTAATGTACTAAATAAAATCTCAATAACAAAAAAACAATGTAAAAACTTTAAACTGCTCTCCTGTAAAAAAGTACATTTCTGACCTGTGTCGCTTTTATTATGTTTGTAGGCGTTTGTTACTGCTAGATGTCATATTCTATTTAATATAAATAGAATCTGCTACTCGCGAAGATACACTCATCTCAGGAATATTTCTAGAATCAATTAGGTACGCCAAGTAGCACATACAATTAAGAGTGGCTTATTATCTCGTGAATTTAACGATATTTTTGTATAAAATTAGATTAATTTAGATTTTTGTATAAGGCTCTTAGATAGCTACAGTTTAGGGGGGTAGGGGAGGTGTAGGCACGCTCAAGTATGCGACGTTGAGCTACAGGCTTACCCTCTCAAGTCACTCACATGCGTCCCCGTCTTCTGCGGCACTGCCGACGCAGGCCGCAGAGGAACCCACTCCACCCGAAGAGTGGGTCGCATCCCCTGGAAATACTGGTGGTCGAAAACGGGCGTCGCATGTTCCAACCACCCCGGACCACCAGTAGCTAAGTGTGAGGGCAATGTCGTAACCCGCAAGGACCTAAAAACCCGAACGGGGTACGACCCAATCTTGGAGTATCCTGAACGACATGGCTAGCAATACGGTTTCGATCGTTTTGCTAGCCATGTATTTTTCAGGTCTCCCGGTTCCGCTGAAGGTGTAGGTGACTTCAGCGGACTACACTCACCTGCCTGCGCTTGTCCTGCGCAGTTGAACGCCGTGAGCTGGGATGCAGGAGTCCTGGGAACTACGAACCACAGGGGGTCGGGGTTAGTTACCCCCTCTGGAGGTGAGTCCTTTGGTCCGAATTTCCGGCAAAACGGTAGCCCTGCAACTGAGCCACTGCAGGGTAACGGACACGCGTCCCGTACGGTCGAGGTGGTACGGTCCGCTGGCAAGGTATGGGGAGGGGCGTTCTCTGGGAGGATGCCTGGGGCTAGGCCATGCTGACGGGGCAACGGCGTGTGGAACAACTGGAAAGGAATTTGATCGTTCCTTCCAGCCTCACGTCTGCAGCTCCCGATGTCGCGCATGAGTCCCACCTCAACGTACCTATACCTCTCGAGTAGTCCTGGTGTCCTTAGTGACATCCCCAAAGGTGCGGGCTCCGTGGAGGGTGGGAAGCTCGGGAGGTGAAAAAAGTACAAAAACAAACATGGATGATTTAAGATCAAAAACCCCGGTGGAGGGTACGGCAACTGCCGGACCCGATACACCACTCAACCAGAGGGATGGCCCTAGTGCGCCGCCCTCAACGACGCGCGCCTTATCTAAGGCAGCGCCGTCACACCCCACAAAGATGTCCGTGTGGGCCAAGAAGGCTGCTGGCAAGCCAGCGGCCCGAAAGGCCAGCACGTTGACGTCACCCAACTCGGTACAGGCGCAATGCCGGACCCTGTTGGTGAATCAAGCCGTTCCGGTGGCGGAAATTCCCGCCCCCCCGGAGCAGGCCTCGGGGAGTTGTCCCCACGGCAACTACCAGTTGGACCCTGAGCTGTCTGGCTGGGACATTGCCATTCCAAGGAAGAAGAGAGGGAAACAGGCGAAGCGGGACAAACCCGCCCCACCATCCTCTGCTTCCTCTTGTGCGCCAGACCAGGTGCGCAAGAAAAACAAAAAGCAGCGTCGCAGGGAGAGGGAGAAGCGACTAGCAGCTAGATCAAACGCGGCCCCGACGGCACCCCCCCAGCAACAGCAGCAGTCGCAGCAGCAGCAGCAGCTGCAGCAGCAGCAGCAGCAGCAGCAGCAGCAGCAGCAGCAGCGGCAGCCGCAGCAGCAGCAGCAGCAGCAGCGGCAGCAGCAGTTGCAAGGGGCTGGTCCCAGAAGGGCTCGCAAACCACGCCGTCGTCCCGCTAAAGGGGAAAAGCCGGCCCCAAACAACCCCCCCGGCGGTAGTAGCCAGGGAGCCCGACCCTCGGCCAAAAGGGCTCGACCCGAGGAGAAGATCTCTCCAAGGGGCGAGCAAAAAAGGCCGAGAACTGGGCACCCAGGGAAAGACACCCCCACAGACTACGCGGGCGCAGTCAAGGCGGGCCTGATGGTGGCGGTCACCACCGCCACCACGGAACACCTTAGTCCGCAGCAGTCTGAGGAGGTTCGGAGCCAGATCGAGCGGCTACTCATCGAGGAGTCGCTCAAGCCTGGCAGCAGCCAGAATGACGTGTTGGCGTTTCAGGGCAGGCCTGTTTTTGCGAACGGCTCCCTGAGGCTCTGGTGCTTGAATCAGCACACCCTCAACTGGCTACAGCGCAGCGTGGCCACCATAACCCTCTCTACGGGGGGAAACCTGGTGGTTAAGCGCCAGAGCGAGCTGCCAAAGCGAGTCCGCTGCGGCATCTTACTCCCTGGGGTCCATAAGGACCGCAGGATGGTTGCGCACATGCTGCGCTACCAAAACAGGTGGGCAGCCATTGACCGGTGGCTGCTACACAAAATGGATCAGCAGACTACTGATACCTTTATCATAGTCAGCGTCCCGGAGACGGTAGTGCAGCCCCTGGTCGACCACGGACGCCGGCTCAACTTCATGTTGGGTACGGTGTACGTAAAGTTCCAGGGTGCACGGGGCAAGTTCGTGGAGCATCCACCTGCCACAAACCTCTCCACAGGTGAGGAGGACGCAGATTCCCCCCAGCAGATGGACACTGCAGAGGGGGCCCAGGTGGCCGCTGACTCTGTCACGGCCCCTGAGCCCCAGGCTCCAGCGCTGACCATCCCCGCCTCAGAGATGGACGTCGAGGATCTTCTTCTTCGTGACCACTCGGAAAGCGGGGGGGAATGCGCGGAAGAGCTAGGCAGGCTGGCCATCCGAAAGGAGGGGAACAGCGAGGCCGACGACATGTCGGTCGGGGACTTCGACTCCGATGGCGGTGTCCCCTTCGCTGAATAGCTTCGTCCTACAAGCCAACCTCCACCACAGCATAACCGCAACGGCACAGACCCGGAAGTGGTTGAAGGCAAACAATACGGCCATCATCCTGATCCAGGAGCCGTGGGTCAGGGGAGGCGCTGTCTGCGGACTCCGCAATATCGGAGGTACGAGTAAGCTAACAGTATATGCGGGGACTGAAACTCCCCGCGTGTGCATTTACACTACCAGCAACATATACATGCAACCTCTAACGGGTTTCTGTTCCAGAGACCTGTGCGCCATAAAGGTGCAAGGGGCGCTGGGCACCAGCCTTGCGGAGGTAGTCATGGCATCAGTCTACATGCCCGAATCAGACGATCCACCACCGCACGACCTAACCAGGCTGGTCAGCTACTGCGAAGAGGCGGGGCTGGAGCTCATTGTGGGCACCGACTCCAACGCACACCACGCCCTCTGGGGCATGCCCACGGGAAACGAAAGAGGTAACAAACTTGTTGAGTACCTTTTCACAACTAACCTAAACATAATCAACATAGGTTCTGAACCAACCTTCGTCAACCGACGAAGTAAAACGATCATTGATTTGACCCTAGCAACGGAAGGTATAGCGGAGCACATCTCGAACTGGCATGTTTCAAAGGAACTGTCATGTTCGGATCATAGGTGGATACGCTTCGACCTTCAGGTAAGCAGACACTCGGTGCCACTGAGGAGGAATCCAAGGAAAACGGATCGAGCCCAATACGCCTTGCGTATGGGCCAAGCCTTACAGCAGGCAAAGATTCCACTCAGAATCATGGGCACCGAACAGATTGAAAAACAGGTAAGCGTCCTCACCGACACAATGCTGGAATGCTACCAACAGACATGCCCCCTATCCACCCCGACAGTAGGCCGTAATAACAAAAACAACTGGTGGGGGCCTGAGTTGGAGAGGCTCAGGCGAGAGATGAGGAGGCATTTAAACAGAGCAATGAACACGGGAACAGACCAGGACTGGGACAACTACAAGGCCACCAAGTCCCGGTACAAAAAACGACTCAGGTACAGGAGCACCAATTCGTGGCGCAACTTCTGTAACAACATAGAGACAACAACGCAGGCCAACAGGGTAAGGAAAGTTCTCTCCAACAACTCAGCCATATCCCTGGGGTCCATACGGAAACCAGACAACTCATTTACCACCTCACCGGAAGAGGCAGAATGTGCACTGGTAGAAACACACTTCCCGGGCTGCGAGATATCCAGTCCAGCTCGGTGGCCACCGGAAGACGTCACTCCGACGGAAGAGGAATGGCAGCTGGCCCATAAGGTAATCAGCCCGCAGAGAACTGAATGGGCAATTAACAGCTTTGACTCATTTAAATCGCCAGGACCGGATGGGATTTTCCCAGCCCTATTGAAATGGGGCGGGGAGATACTTATTCAAGGGCTAACCTCCGTCCTGGATGCCTGTCTGGCACACAAGTATGTGCCGACACAATGGAGAGATGTCAAAGTTATCTTCATACCAAAACCAGGTAAAAGTGACTACTCGTTTTTTTCAGAAACTTAGAAGAGTTTCGTTCAGAAACTTAGAATCGATTTTAAGAATCGATTAATCACTCGATTCGATAAAATTGCTACAAATATAAAAATTAACTGTACGCCAATAAACACTTAATAACAATGACTCCTAACAAAAAAACACTTAAAGATGTAAGCAAAACGCAAAAGCTATGCGCAAAATGCGCCGAAGAGATCAAGCAAACAAAACATAAGGAATTTATGAAGTGCTCTATATGTAAACTCTTGCTTCATTTAAATTGCACTAATGTTACAATATCCCGCTTCCGTCTTATGTCACTTCAATCCAAGGAGGAATGGAAATGTAGCCGTTGTCTAGGATCAGCGCTGACAGATTATTTGTTGCCTCTACCATCAACGTCTAAAGTAATAAAAGAAAGTCCGAAAGTAGATTTGAGTACTCAATCCCAAGAAAAGTGTCCACTGAATATAGACAATGAACCTCAAGACACATCAAATAGGTCGATAGAACAATCTCAACCGACTAAGAACAAAGAATCACCAAATAAGATTATAGAGAGAACAGAAAAAGAATCTCAATGTACTCCTAATATAGAACAGTCAAATATCACTTTAAGAAAAAATCAAAAACAAAGTTTTACTAAGAATTCTTGTAATGGGATACAGTTGCCCTCAAAAAATGATACCACAGAGAGTAAAATTCCGGAGAAAAACACCACGCAGCCTCTGTTTTCACCCACGGAATGCGTGCTCTCCACCCATGATAATGAATCCCAGCCAAATCAGGATATTCAGGATACGCAGTCAATGCTTAATAATGTAGTATGTAATTTTAAGTTTCCTGACAACCATGTACTCTCGGAGAATGACGTATCAGGCTTCTCGGAGGAGCCCTTATCCCCATCTGGTGTAATGTCACGAAGCGTTGACGGCGACACATTAGGACGTACACCACACTTAAACATGTAAAAAGAAGAATTACATGAAAAAATTTCCGTACTTGAGACGGCGCTTCTTAGCACGGAGAATGAACTGGAAAATAAAATAATAGAAAATAACGAACTGCAACGAAAGGTCCAGCAATTATCCTTGGAAGTAAAAGCACTTCAATCTTTGTGCTATTCTTCACCTGCTGGCGTAAAAAGGAAGAATCGCCGAAACTCCTTATTTCCTGATACTCCAACACACACCTCACTAGTTGCCGGTTTGCATACAGATAAGGAATTTGAGAGAATTTAAATATTATTGAAGTCGAAAAATGTCTAAACAACATTAAAAACGAGATCTTAGCACTCAATAAGCAGATGGAAAGCTTGGTGCAACAGCTTCAATCTCCGGTAACAAAACTTAAACCAACTATCGGCGCAGAAGGAACTTTCGACGAGGTTCCAACGCGAAATATGTATCAAAGCTTTAACTCTCCTAATAAGGTATCGTCAACATTGCTGCAGGCGAAATTATGTGTTATTAGCAATCATTCAAATCACATGCTGAAGTTGATTAAAAGAGAATTTGACAGTAAAAATACATGTATCTACTTGACACCCGGAGCGGGCATTCGAGAACTAATTTCCGGACTATGTGACAAACTTCAAGATTTCACTTTGAATGATTTTTGTATCATTTATGTTGGGGACAAAGACTTTAAAGCTAGTACTAATTATTATAATGTTGTAGAATTTATTCATGAACAGCTAAGCCTTGTACAACACACAAACATTATTATTTGTTCGCCGACATTTAAGATTAATAACTACTCAAATTTATTTAATAAACGTATAGAAATATTTAATAACATATTATGCAAAAATAATTTGAAACATGAATATTGCTATGTGTTAGACTCTAACTTAAACTTAACTTATGATAGCCAAATGTTTTCTCGTTATGGAAATGTAAACAGACAAGGATTTATGACAATTTTCAATGACCTAATACAACTTTTAGCATTGTTTCCTTCACTTTGTAATGAGACACAGGCAGTTGAACAAAACTCGATAATTGTAGAATCGCCTGAGGATATAGATGATAATATTTTTTTAGAATTAGCGCAGGGATAAGCGTTTCTCATACTACTCCTGTAGAAAGTAGAAACTGTTTATCCGTGCTGCATCTTAATATTAACCGACTAAGAAATAAAATACTGCTTTTAGAAACTCTAATTGAAGTGGAACTTGGTGTTAAACCATGTTTCATCTGTATTACGGAATCATGGTTAAAGGAAGATGAAAATTCAAGCATTAATTTACCTGGGTATCAAATTATAGCGAGTTGTTCCAGGTCAATTAATCAGGGAGGTGGATGTGTAATTTTTGCTAGGGACGATATTTTTAAAAGCTGTCAAGTTTGTAATGTAGAGCATTATTATAAAGAAAAATTGTTTGAGGTGTGCTGTGTGTCCATAAAAATGCAGACTCACAAAATTTTTATAAGCACGGTATACAGAAGTCCAAGCAGTGATACCAAAGGATTCTTAGCACAATTGGAGTTATTTTTGTCTAACAATAAAAAACATTGTTCGATAGTATGTGGTGACTTCAATATTGATTTAAAAAGCGAATCAAATTTGACTGAAGATTTTTTACAAATTTTCATGGAACACAACTTAATACCTACGATAAAAGACTATACTAGGGTAACGGAAACTTCTCAAAGCCTAGTAGACAATATCTTTTCCGACATGTGCGATAACTACAGTGCTCATATTATTCCCTGTAATTTTTCGGATCATGATGCTCAAATTGTTTATTTTCTTGATCAATTTATAGAGCCTGTTAAACAAATAAAACTACACTATACAAGGAAGTATTCCCAAGTTGCTTTACAAAAATTTAATGATGATATAAAAAATGTTTGCTGGAATAATGTATTTCAAGAGGAATCGTGTGAGGGAAAATTGGAATTGTTCTACAGAACAATAAATATTATTATTAATAAGCATTTACCTTTGAGGAAGGTTAGGCTACGAATAAATCAAAAGTCATGGATTAATCGTGGAATCAGGTTAGCGTGTAGGAAAAAAAGGCTTCTATTATTAAAAACCCGTAAACATAAGCAAGATAAAGGTCTTATGGAATGCTATAGATCCTATAACAGATCTGTAAAAAAACTTATATTTAGGGCTAAAAACAACCATGTTCAAAGTACGATACAAAAAGCAAAATCGAAAAGTAAAGACATATGGAATGTCGTCAATGAAAATACGGGCAAAAAGAAAATAGCTAACGATACGGTCAAATTAATTCTTGATGATGAAATGATTGATGATCCTTTAAGAGTGAGTGACATTTTTAATGATTATTTTATTAGAACTGGCCAGGTTATTGAAAAGAATGCAAAATATAGTGGTCAGCATATGAACCTTTTGAAAAATAATCCCATTAATAACACAAAATCGATGTTCATGTCACCTATTGTTGAGGCAGAATTAATAAATATAGTCAAATCTTTAAAAAATACAAATTCCTGTGGTCCTGATGACCTAAGTACCACACTAGTCAAGCATAGCATTGAAAGCTTATGCGTACCACTATGTGACATATTCAACGCATGTATATGTGACGGAATCTTCCCCTCTCAACTAAAAATAGCAAAAGTGGTACCCTTACATAAAAAGCACTCCAAGACTGACATTAATAATTATCGCCCAATTTCACTACTATCAGTTTTATCAAAAATCTTTGAAAAAGCTATCGCATCACGATTTATTAGTCATTTTGAAAACAATAATTATTTTTGTTCTCAGCAATTTGGCTTTACACAAAATAGGAATGCAGTAACAACCATTATTGAATTGGTTCGTCAAGTTATGAACAATCTAAACCAAAATTTAAAATGTGCAGGTATTTTCTGCGATCTTAGTAAGGCGTTTGATAGCGTTAATCATGACATTTTATTGGATAAATTATATTATTATGGAGTACGGGGATCTATATTAAAACTTGTAACGTCTTATCTCACGAACAGACTTCAATTAATACAAATATCTGATGTAGATAGAACTGGCTGTATTAAATTTGTAAATTCTGCCAAGAAATCGGTTAACTGCGGGGTTCCTCAAGGATCTGTACTTGGCCCCTTGCTATTTATTATATTTATTAATGATTTACAATATAATATAAGTTATGGAACCGTATACCTGTATGCAGACGACACAAGCATAATATTTGAAAATCAAAATGATGAAGAATTTACGGCCCAAATTAGTCAGGCATGGGCGAGTCTAACATACTGGTTTGAATGTAATGGTTTGAAAGTTAACATGGACAAAACACTGTATTTCCCTTTTTTAAGACATACGAACAGCTTGGCTTATGACTTACCCTTACCTATAGCAAAAGTCAAGAATGTCAAATTCCTAGGAGTCCAACTAGATTCACAGTTGCGATGGCCAAACCATATAAGTCTTATAAGAAAAAGACTAGCCAGTGCTTGTTATGCCTTAAAAAACCTCTCCACCATGTTAAACTCTTCGGTACTTAAAACTGTTTATTTTGCACACTTCGAAAGTATAGTAAGATACGGTCTCGAGGCTTGGGGCAATAGTGTTCACGTGCACCATGTTCTTATTTTGCAGAAAAAGGCTATTAGATATATTCAAAAAGCGGAGCCTATTGAACATTGCCGTCCGCTATTTATAAAACATGGAATATTGACGGTAATATCGCTATATATATATATTTAATATGTATTTTTGTTTACAAAAATAAATCCAATTTCGCATGTGTTAGTGGCAATAGACCACGTAGATTATGTAAAGTCAATGTGGATTTTCAACTGCCCGAGTGTAAAAATTACGTGCATTTTAAAAGAAGTATGGATTATAATAGTATCAAAATCTTCAATTTTTTAAGTTCTGACATTAAGCAATGAAATAATATTAACGATTTTTCAAAAAAATTAAAGTCATACCTGATAACTCGGCCATTTTATAATTTAAATGAATATTTTGATAAATTGTATAATTAAAAATAATGAGAATATATTTTGTATTAATAATTAAAGTTATAACATTAATATTTATGATATGATTGATAATTAATTATAAATGTAAATATAATTGTGTGAATACTGTAAATAATTATAATAGTTAATGTAAGATTTTGCATGCCAATTACGGTGGAACATACCTTAATACTATTAAACTACTGACATGTAAATTTACAACACCAGTGTATGTTGAGCAAATAAATTATTTCAATTTTTCAATTTCAAATTATTTCAATTTCACTCGGACCCCAAATCCTTCAGACCAATAAGTCTAACCTCCTTCCTACTTAAGACACTGGAGAGGTTATGTGAAAGGCACCTGAGGGAGACGGTACTAGCACATGTGCCGTTACATTCGAATCAGCATGCCTACAGCCCAGGTAAATCTACAGACTCAGCACTTCATGCGGTCACGACCAAAATTGAAGTAGCAATCAAGAACAAGACTATGTGCTTAGGCACCTTCATCGACATCGAGGGAGCCTTCGACAAAACTAAATTTACCAGTATAACTGCAGCGCTGAGAAGACGTGGAGTGCACGCAGTTATAACGGAATGGATAAACAAGATGCTGAGCCAGAGAACCATCAGACTCGGTACGGACAAAACAAAACAGGCACTAGTAGCTAAGGGCTGTCCCCAAGGGGGCGTCCTGTCCCCTCTGCTATGGAACCTGGTGGTGAACGACTTGATCGCCAATCTAAACGACAATCACTATTACACAATCGGATATGCAGATGACATAGTGATACTGACAAGCGGGATGCACGCAGGTACGGTATGCGATGTTACACGCTCAGCGCTGGCGATAGTGGAACGCTGGTGCTTTGACAACGAACTATCGGTCAACCCAAAGAAGACAGAGATGGTAATGTTCACCAACAAACGGTCTTTGGGAAACTACCGCCTCCCAAAACTGTTCAATACAGAGCTCCAGCTGTCACCTGAGGTAAAGTATCTAGGGGTAATACTCGACAGCAGACTAAACTGGAGCACCCATCTCAACAACAAAATTGATAAAGCGACGGTCGCTTTCTGGCAATGTCGTAGAATGGTAGGTAGAACGTGGGGATTAAACCCCAAGATCACTCTATGGCTATACCAGGCAGTAATCCGACCAATCATATGCTTCGGCGCAATAGTATGGTGGCCACGCACCAAGCTAACTACGGTCGAAGCCAAATTACAACGACTACAGAGATTGGCCTGCATGGCAACCACGGGCTGCATGAGGACTACACCGACTGCGGCCCTGGAAGCAATGTTAGGCCTACCACCACTGCACCTCTTTGTTAAGCAAGAGGCTATGGCTACGGCGGTACGGCTAAAGAAGCTAAATCTCTGGAAGGCGCCTAGGACACCGCACACCGAAATCCTCATTGAGGCCGTAAGTAAGGAACCGCTCATAGAGGCGGCAACTGATGCGATACCTAGGCAGTTCGTTTTTGAAAATAAGTACAAAATCCAGCTGTACGAAGACCCGGACGAGGGCCTCAACCCCAGGGAGCTGAGGATCTTCACAGACGGGTCCAAAACAAGGTCTGGCACTGGCTCGGGAGTTTTCTCAGAGGACCTAAACATACACATCTCTACACCATTAGGTGCCCACAACACGGTTTTCCAGGCGGAGTGTATGGGCATAATAATGGCTGCTCACGCAATCGTCTCAAGGAAGGTAACGGAATACCCCATCCGAATACTCTCCGACAGTCGATCGGTTCTACAAGCCCTGCAGAATCACAAAATAACCTCAGGTCTCATATACGAATGCCACAAAATCCTAACAGAGGTATGTACCACCAACAGCATAACCCTGCAGTGGATCAAAGGGCACAGCAACTCATGTGGCAACGACGCAGCTGATGTCTTAGCGAGAGGGGGCTCAGAGACGGAAGTGGTAGGTCCCGAGCCCATATTACCTCTACCTGTTGCATGGCTGCGGAGAACACTGCTACATAACACCAAGGTAGAGCACCAACATTATTGGACTAACCTAAGTACATGCAGGCAAGCCAAGGAGGCCCTCCCGACGATCTACCCCGGATTGTCTCGGAAGCTAATACAGCTCAAGAGGCCGCAGCTCAGACTATTTACCGGAGCACTAACTGGTCATGCCCTTCTAAACAAGCATCTTTTCACTCTAGGTGTCACAGACAGTCCCCTCTGCAGAGCCTGCATGGAGGAGGACGAGACAGCCGTTCACGTCATCATCACATGTACGGGGGTGGCAGAATACCGGACGAAACATCTTGGTTCGCCGAGGGCACTCCCGGAAGTCGTCGGCAACGTAAAGGGTCTGCTAGGCTTCCTGGAGGAATTGGGATGGCACGAATAGGCCACCCAGCACGCAAAATAGGCGCAATATACAGTCGTCGAGTTGCGGAAAAGAGCCCGCATAAACCTATAACCTATAACCTATAGCTACAGTTTATAAATAACCGTAAGATAAATAAAAGAGTTATGGCCTGTTTCACAATCTCCAGTTAAAGCATATCTGTCAGATGAATGTTTGCTGTCCTTTTCTTTTAAATGACTGGAGAAAAGGATAGCAATAATTTTAACTGGCAGATAAGTTTATCTGGAGATTGTGAAACAGGCCCTTAGGGTGGGTTGCACCACGCACAACTAACGAACAGGAGCCCATTTCTCAAAAACTTGTAACTTTTATTACAAGCGGTAGTCTCTTTTTAACCCTATTCATTAGATAGAGACTTCCGTTTGTAATAAAAGTTACAAGCTTTCGAGAAACGGGCCCCTGATCAACGTTAAAATATAATAATATGTCTACGGAGCCAGTCATCCCATAGAAAACTGTCAAACTTTTCATACAAGATTTTTTTAACGATGACGATGACGTTTGGTGCAACCGGCCCTTAGTGTTCGACTCACATTATTCCAAATAGTTGATACCTAACACCTTGGTGTTACCTTTATTGACATGTACTAGCAGAGTAACGTTGAACAAGCTCTCGGATGTTCGCATTCCGATTAAGGGAAATATATATAAAAAAACCGGCCAAGTGCGAGTCGGACTCGCGCACCGAGGGTTCCGTACAATCCTATAACAAGCAAAAGTTGTAGTATGTTTATTACTTATTTCAATTTAATACCTCTACGCGTTTACGAGGAAAAAGGTAGTTAGTTTAAAATTAAAAAAAAATTTATGATTTTACTAAAAATATCTACTTTTCGTAATTTTTCCTTTGTCTGTGCTATATGAAGTTTCTTCGTGCCAAGTTTCAAGTATCTGAGTTTACGGGAAGTACCCTTTAGGTTTTGAGATTCTTGCGAGTACTCAGTTTCAAAATATGCGACTTAAATTGCTATTTCTTTTGATTGCGTGGACATAAAAGTTTGGTTTTGCTACATCTGAAAGGTCCTATAGCCCTGAGTATTTGACATGAATTTCAATTTAATACCTTCACGCGTTTACGAAGAAAAAGGTAGTAAGTTTAAAATTTAAAAAAATATTTTTTGTATGATTTTACTACTTTTTGTAATGTTTCCATTGTCTATGATATATGACCGTGCCAAATTTCAAGTTTCTGAGTTTACGAGAAGTACCCCGTAGGTTTTGCGAGTGCCGAAAAACTCTAAAATTTGCAGCATAAACGACTGTATCTTTTGATTGCGTTGGCTTTTAAGTTTGATTTTTTTAAAGCTCCAAGGGACAACAGACCTGAGTATTTGATATAAATTTCAGCGTGATACCTCCACGCGTTCCTGAAAAAAGTGGTCTTGACAGACAGACAGACGGACATTTTTGTCCCATCAAAAACATAAATGTGACATGAGAGACAAATTCTTCGCCTACAAAAGAATTGATATCTCTTTGATTGTCAAGTTCTGTGTAGATCATCATTACTTTCACTTCTACTTTCTTTTTCTTCTACTTTTAATCTGGCTACTGTACTGTTCTATTTTATTGAGGTATACAATAAAGAGTATCTGTATTGTATTGTATTGTACTTCCGTCCCCGAGTGATCTCCCCGAGCTCCTAGTCAACATCAAAGGTCTGATAGTATTCCTTGAGGAATTAGGCTGGCTGGACTAGCCGTCCTTCCTTCACGCAAAATAGGCGCTAGACGTCGAGTTGCGGAAACCTGCCCGTACTACAATACAATACATACATTACATTTATTACATTACAAAAAATATGATTAATAAAATACAAGTTTGTAGAGATATCGGTAAGTTGTAATTAAAAATATCCTCATTAGCTACCTACCTCAAAATATTAGCCAAGGCTGAGGCAGACTCAGGGTTGATTACACCGATTATATGCCAAGTTTTATATTTCTCTTCTGAGTTATATGTATTTTTAGCAAGGAAATAAGGATTTATAAGGAAAAACACACAGGCTACAAAAGTAATTCCAATTTATTGATGAAAACGCACAAATCAATGCTTTAAAATTAAATTCAACCTAAATAAACCGTGAACAAGGATAATCGCGGACAACCGCACTGCACCAGTGTCGAGCCAAAAGTGGGCTAAGCCAGAGGAAAACAATATGGCGCCATTTATTTGCGTGAAGTTGTTGCGGGCTGAAGTTGCAGCAAATCGGTAGGTAGTTGAGCGCCATCTATTGATGACTTCTTTCAACTGCAACATCTCGCACGACGTTGCGGATAACGGGTATCATGGCGTCGATTCCAACTAGTAGATTAAGGGGTGACATCTAGGTGGTCTTGTACTTCGTCATATTAATAACCAGTTGCAACTTTCACATCACAGATGACCATTCTTCCAGACGATAGTTACTCTCAACCGATAGTACAGAAGATCATTTTTTCTGACAAATTGATTGGAATCTAGCTGGCCATCATTTAATTTTTGTAAGAGGGACTGAGACTTCATCTGCAGCCTGGGCCAATTGGGCCCAATTTTGGGGTTTTTGAACAACATTAAACGGATTGCGACTTAAATAGTCTGCATGAGGCAAAGCGGCGCCTTTGCAGTACTCAAGCTAGAAATCAAAATCCTGCAAGTACATCCACCACCTGGCAACTCGCGGCAGTAGATCTTTTTTTTTCTGCGCCAGTTTCAAGGCGTTACAATCGGTAACTACCCTGAACTGCGTACCCACCAGGTAGTGTCTGAAATGTTGCAGGGCCTTGACCACCGCAAGAGTTACAAGCTCATAAGAATGATAGTTTTGTTCTGAGCCTTGGGTCAAATTCGAAAAGTACTCAACCACACGCTTGTGACCGGAGCCATGCGTTTGAATTAAGACCGCCCCATAACCTATCGAACTGGCATCCGTGTGAACCTCGATGGGCAGTTTCGCATCAAAAATAGCAAGAACAGGCTCACTCGTCAAATGCGCTATTTAATGTCCTTTTGTGCAGTTTCTTGTTCGGAACCCCATACGAAAGGAACATCTTTTTTTGTTAGTCTGGCAATACATGCTACCTTTGACGAGAAACCCTCAATGTATCTACGAAAATACCCAGCCAGCCCGAGAAATTGATGGACCTGCTTTACATTTTTAGGGACCGGAGACTCGGCAAGGGCTTTGACCTTAAGAGCGCTCGGCTGTACCTGACCCTGACTGATGGTTCCGCCTAAATATTCCACTTTTGTCGACAAAAATGAGCATTTTTTTCACTGTTTCTTGATTGTTAATGACACGAGTAAGAATTTGATTCACACCTCTGCGCACGTACAAAATATCATCACGGTTAAGCACATCAGTTCCCACTACTACAGGTGTACTCATATCCTTGGGACTCATAACAGACAAATCCATTTCGAAGGTGACATCATTAAATTCAATCGGCAAACTGACGTATTGAGTAACCACTACTTCACCACCAATACCCTTTAATACGCGAAACACGGGCTTACGCGGAACGTTAAGATGCTTTAAAATGTCTGACGAGATAAGTATAGCTTTCGACCCGCTATTGTAGCATTACGCTACGTATCGTACCACATCTGTCGACTTTCTTTAGAACTTCTGAACTTCTGTGTCTAAGGCTAGGTCACGGTTGATATATAAAAAAGCGTACATTGTGATTCACGGCATTACAGGTAGATGGCGCTTATATCAGTCCGTATTTTGTAATACGTCTGGCAGTTATAAAATTGAGATAAGACTCGCGCTAATTTTGAATGTGAATTTTGAGGTATTCCAGATTGTCAAAAGAAAAAAGTTGATTTTTGATGGAGTCTGTCAGAGCGCCGTGAGATTTTGAAAGAAAATGAGATAATCTGGATTTGTTCTGGTCTTTTTTGCCATAATTTGCTTAGCTGCATCGTGATAAAGTACGATTTATTTCAAACATTGTATGGCAAGTGCTATTGTTGCATTGTTGGAGCAGAAATAAAACCGAAACCCTTGCCGGGCGAAGAGGCCCAATATAAATTATTTAGCAAGTGCTATACCCTGAAACCGCCTGATTCCGGAAGGCCCTTGTGGATGCCGGGCCGGCGGGACAGTCTGCAGCTGCCGCGATTTCCGCGGGTTTCTTCGCCACATCATCGGAGAGTTAGAGTCCGCATCCAGCGGGCTCTTGCAAGTGAGAAAAGGAGTTCAGCGAGCTATTGGGTCCGCCGTATCAAAGCGGACACTGGCACACGAACTCTTTTTTAATTTAAGCAACAGCTTTTGCATCCTGCTTTCGAGAACATCAAATTATTTATATTTTTGTTAAAAAAACGTTACAAATCGGATTCCTTTTTTGTATCCAGTATTTTTGTGCCATAATAGTTTTTTTGTTGTTTTGCTAAATTTCCCAAATTCCAATTGCCTCGTTTGACGGGCGTATAAAGACCTGGCTCTTTAATTTAGGCTACGTTCAGCCAGCGCATCATCTGTCACCATCCATATCACCCGCCTCATTAACCCATTATTTTCCTGCAGCCAAATTATTACTAGCCGAGTCTTTATTTTTACTTACCGGTTTTGCTAACTATTGAATTTGTAATGTCCTTGTTTAGGTACAGTCGTCTTCATTTTTAAGTGAAGTGCTAATATTAAATATTTTTAATTATTGTAATTTAATTACATTCTGGTCACTAGGGAGGTTGTTGAATGTGAAAGTGAAATAGGTACAGTTCTCTTCATTTTTAAGTGAAGTGCTAAATTTAAATATTTTTGTTATTATAATTTAATTGTATTCTGACCACTAGGGAACTTATTGAATGTGAAATACCCTTATTTAGATGCCATTATTGTGATTTTTACGTGAAATGCTAAATTTTAAATAATTGATAATTTTTGCTAATATTAAATATTTTTACTTTGTCGTCAAAATTAAACGTATTTAATGCAAGTAAGAAGTGTTTTACTGCAAAATGGCGCCCGAGAAGGTAAAGAACTCTGGATTTACTTTTAATAATTGTAATTAAATATATTTTTTTTTTTTTGGATTTGTGAGACGGTGACCGTAGACCGGTCGCGGTTCTATTAACCTTGATTTTGGTTTGTTTCAGCCTGCTGCCTCCTTACGTCCCATCACTAACCCGAATTACGTCATATAAAAAATTGCTTTTATTTATGTTAAAAAAAAACGAATTTATCTGTTGCCCTTTACTTATGCCTTTTTCTCAATTACCCGTAACATATCCCGAATACCTTATTTCATAGTCTGAGTCCTGTAGTTAGAGCCCGTAGACGTTAGGGAATTCGCAGGTAAGTCAGACATAGAATGTATGATTTGCGTTTTGTTATTTTTTTCAGAAACTGAACTTGTTTTTTTTAAATTCGAACTCTAACTTGGCATTTAGACTTCGAGTGTTATTTTCTTTCTTTGACTTAAGCGCTTGGTTTAGACCACGGATATACTCGAACTTCGGATTTTATTCTTTTAGGTAGATTAACTTTATTTTTTGTTTGAACTTGCAACGCAAGACAACATTCGACTTTTCGCCATGTCGCACTTAAGTAATGAAGGATCAATTGCTGAGACACCTCATGCGCACTCATCTTTAAACTCGTACGATCCGAGGATTTTAGATCCAATGGCAGACGATGAAGAACAGTTTTTTGATTCTGAACCACGACCTCAGGCGATGCATATGTCCGGACTTCCCCCGCCTTTTCCTTTCAAAGATTATTCACTTACGAAATGGAACTTGAACTTTTCCGGGGACACTTGTGTTCGCGAATTTTTCTTTCGAATCGAGGAAGAAGGTATGGCGCGTAACGTCAATCCTTCATATGTTGTCAGACGTTTCCATAAATTGTTGTCAGATAGTGCCTTGAAACATTTTAGGGCAATCAGATATCAAGGTCTTACTTATGCGGAATTAAAGTCTGAATTCGTTAAAACCTTCGACGTAGCCGATTTCGATTTCAAGCTTGAGAGCCAACTTCGCGCTTTATCACAGAAGGACAACCAGTCAGTGGTTGATTTTGTTATTCAGGCGCGCGATCTAAACGCAAAGCTTCGTACACCGGTTTCCGAAGACAACCTGTTTAACATTATTAAATATGGAATGAATCCTAGATATCATCCTTGTCTTGCAACTAACGTGGTCAGGGATATTGATGGTTTGTTAGAAGTCGCGAAAAATTTTGAAGCCTTTCAAGGTTCACGTCCAGCACGTTTGGCTATTGCACCGATTAGTGCTCAAGTTGTAGGTCAACCCAGTTCTATAGTGTGTATGAAGTGTGATGCAACTGGTCACAACTATCGTAATTGTCCTAACGTTTCAGGGGCAGTGTGCTTCAAGTGTAAGCGTGTTGGTGCAATCACACGCGATTGTCCTAGTTGTAATTCTGGTCCGTCAAAAAACGAATAAGTGGCGCACTGAGAGGTCCATCGGTGTCGCCCGTTTATATGAATAATTCCCCGGATAATAGACTTTTTATTGATGTTTTAGTTGCTGGCTCTTCGGTAAGAGCTCTTTTAGACTCTGGTGCTCAGGTTTCACTAATTGATATATCCCTCTTATCGGAGCTCGGTATAACATATCACAAGGATATCCGGCCTTATGTTGTCTCCGCCGACAATTCTCCTATTGAAATTCTAGGCGGTTTGGACGTCCCCATTCTTTTTAGTGGCATTCGCGTTCTGCACCCCTGTCTAGTAAGCAGTAATCTTCCTACTGCATTTATTTTAGGAATTGAGTTTTGGAATGCTGTTGGTCTCATTGACATTTTAAAGAAGGCATTCCGTGATGGTTTGTCAGGTAAGCTTTACGTCGCTTCACATCATGTTCCTGTCGCAGTCCCACGAGTAGGTGAGGTTCGCTATGTCCACCCTCGTACGGTGCTTGCACCACTGCAGGAATCAAAACTCCAATGTGTTATTGACGAGTTTGAGGAGATTTCTTCTGATAAAGCTGGATTAGGTTGTACTTCGTGGCTTTCGCATAAAATTGAGACTGTTGGTTCGCCCATCCGTCAACGTTACTATCCCTTATCTCCAGTCAAACTCAAGATTCTCAACGAAGAGATCGACAAGATGTTAGAGTCAGGCGTTATTCGTCCTTCACGATCACCCTGGGCTTCCCCAGTGGTGATGGTTACCAAGAAAGATGGTAGTGTCAGATTTTGCGTGGACAGTAGGAAGTTGAACAGCGTTACCATCAGGGATTCATACCCTCTCCCGCGCGTCCAGGACATCCTTGATAACCTACGAGGTGCCAAATATCTAACTTCGTTGGATTTTAGGAGCGCCTTTTGGCAAATCCCCTTAGCTGATAAGGCCAGTTGTGAGAAAACGGCCTTTATTGTACCCCAAAGGGGCCTCTTTGAGTTCGTTCGTCTCCCTTTTGGTTTAACCAACGCTGCGTCCGAGATGCAGAGGCTTACTGACATGATTGTCAATTTTGAATATACCCCTGAGTCTGAGGATTTTATCTTCGGCTATGTTGATGATTTGATTTTGGTGTCTCGTGATTTTGACAGTCATATGCGGCTTATTCGTAAGGTTCGTGATAGATTGAAAGAAGCTGGTCTTACGGTTAATTTAGATAAGTGCGAGTTTTATAAGTCTGAATTGAAGTATCTCGGCTACATCGTCAATGAGCGTGGTCTTCAAACTGATCCAAAGAAATTAGAAGCTATTAGGGATTACCCTACCCCTTCTTCTGCCAAGTCTCTACGTGCTTTCATTGGTATGTGTTCGTATTATCGCCGTTTCGTGGATGGTTTTTCTTCGATTATTGCTCCTCTGACGGCACTTATTGGTAAGAGAAAGGGACGTGATCCCATCGATTGGAACGATAGTGCTAGTAAAGCTTTTTCTAAATTGAAGGATGCCTTGATGAGCGCTCCGTTGATGGCTTGCCCGGATTTTTCGAAACCTTTTATCCTTCAATGTGACGCTAGCCAGGTTGGCTTAGGCTCGGTCCTGGCTCAAGAGTTTGACGGCGTTGAACACCCAATTGCTTATTATTCTCGTTTATTCACTAAAGCTGAACGTGGATACGGGACAACCGAACATGAGCTTCTCGCCGTTGTTGATTCCATAAAGCATTTCCGCGGATATCTCGATGGAATGAGGTTTAAGATCATTACTGACCATATTGCTCTTAAATGGTTGATCACCCTTGATAATCCTAGCGGGCGCTTGGCTCGTTGGGCAACTTTGATTTCCCAATATAACTTTGAGATTGAACATAAAAAAGGTGTCCTTAATGTTGTTCCAGACGCCTTGTCCCGCGCTCATGTTGGGCTTATCTCATTCGCGCGTGGCATGGATCCTTCTGGAGATCCTTGGTATGAACGAATTTACCAGGGAGTTTTGGACAATCCTCAAATGTTTACTGCATTTGCTCTTCGGGATGGTGTCTTAATGCGCAGGGTATCTATCGAAAACCCTTTAGCACCTAATCCATGGCGTATAGTTCTTCCTGCTTCAAGGACTAGAGAGGCGGTTGCTGAAATTCATAATGGATTTCCCAACGTTCATCCTAGTGTTATGAAAACGTATTTAAAAGCTCGTGACTTATACTATTGGCCGAATATGTACCGTGATGTTACAAGGTTCCTTTCCGAATGTCAGATTTGCAAGTCTTATAAAATTGCAAATTCACAACCTCGTGGACTTCGCTTATTTCCTCGTCGTGTTGCGGCTCCAATGGATCTTCTTTCCATTGACTTAATTGGTCCTTTACCGGTTAGCCGTAATGGGTGTCGTTATATTTTGACTTTGGTTGACGTTTTTACCAAATTTGTTTGGTTGGTCCCTTTGAAGTTGGTGAATGCGAGGTCAATATCGATGGCATTAGAGTCGGAGGTTATTTTGCGGTACGGTGTTCCTACTAACATTCTCTGTGACAACGCTACAGTTTTTCATAGTCGTCAATTTCTGGATTTCCTGGCGAGCTATAATATTCCAGGTCCGTGTTATACCCCATATTATTCGCCACAAGCGAATGTTGTGGAGAGATATAACCAGGTCGTGATTACAACTTTGAGCATTTTAGTTGAAAATGACCAACGCAGTTGGTCGGGTCATTTACATCGGGTCGCTCTTTATTTAAACTCTTGTATAAATTTGGCTACTGCTTATACACCGAATTTTTTGATGTACGGCCGCGAGTTGTCAATGATTCGTGAACGTGTTGAGAATCAGGTTGTGGACCAAGATGTGGGACTCAGCCGGATGGAACACGCTTCGAATCTTCAGACGCTTCGTGAGGTGTACGATAAAGTTTCTGATTCGATGGCTTTAGCCTTTCATCGTAACGCCGCCAAGTTCAACACGAACCGTTCTTCGCCAAGAATCGTTGGTGACCAAATTGTTTGGCGCCGGAATTTCCAGCGTGGATCCGCTGATCCTTTTCGAGGCGGTAAATTCGCTCCACGTTTCGTTCGGTGCCGTGTGGTTAGACGGGTGTCTCCACAGGTATATGTACTGGCTGATACCGATTCCGAGCACGTCGGTACCTATCATATTAAATATATCTTGAAATAGTTTCTTCTTTCGGCCCGTTCAGTTTTCTCAAAATTCTAAAATGCGCTTTAGTCCGCCATTCCCTTGTCGGTAATCCTTGCTTGATTTGTTTCTTATCGTTTTTTTGTTTTAGTTTGAGCGTTTCCTTGCTCCTTTTTCCAGATTTGACCTTTTTTACCGTTGGTGTTTAAGGCTTCGTTTATCTTTCCCTGTCTATGATAGCCTGGTTGTATAATTTGATGACTCGATGTGAGGGATTAAGATCTGTGGCCAGGTGCAGTTTCTGTCCTATCCCGGCCGTCACGTCTTGGACCGCGTGACGCGTTGGTTGGCGTTTTGTCATCTTGTAAATCTATTAGGTTAGTCTTTAGGGGTAATGTTAATAACTGGTTAGTTTTTTTTTTTTTTGGAATTCGTTTAGGGTTCTCTTGTTGTGCCTTTTTTTGGCCTTAGCATTAAGTTGTGTTTGTTTTTGTTGCTTGGGGTTAGTTTTCTTGTGTTTACTTGTGTTGTTGTTTGTTTGTTTCTTTGTTTGGTAGGGAGATGCTGTAGCGTTACGCTACGTATCGTACGACATCTGTCGACTTTCTTTAGAACTTCTGAACTTCTGTGTCTAAGGCTAGGTCACGGTTGATATATAAAAAAGCGTACATTGTGATTCACGGCATTACAGGTAGATGGCGCTTATATCAGTCCGTATTTTGTAATACGTCTGGCAGTTGTAAAATTGAGATAAGACTCGCGCTAATTTTGAATGTGAATTTTGAGGTATTCCAGATTGTCAAAAGAAAAAAGTTGATTTTTGATGGAGTCTGTCAGAGCGCCGTGAGATTTTGAAAGAAAATGAGATAATCTGGATTTGTTCTGGTCTTTTTTGCCATAATTTGCTTAGCTGCATCGTGATAAAGTACGATTTATTTCAAACATTGTATGGCAAGTGCTATTGTTGCATTGTTGGAGCAGAAATAAAACCGAAACCCTTGCCGGGCGAAGAGGCCCAATATAAATTATTTAGCAAGTGCTATACCCTGAAACCGCCTGATTCCGGAAGGCCCTTGTGGATGCCGGGCCGGCGGGACAGTCTGCAGCTGCCGCGATTTCCGCGGGTTTCTTCGCCACATCATCGGAGAGTTAGAGTCCGCATCCAGCGGGCTCTTGCAAGTGAGAAAAGGAGTTCAGCGAGCTATTGGGTCCGCCGTATCAAAGCGGACACTGGCCCACGAACTCTTTTTTAATTTAAGCAACAGCTTTTGCATCCTGCTTTCGAGAACATCAAATTATTTATATTTTTGTTAAAAAAACGTTACAAATCGGATTCCTTTTTTGTATCCAGTATTTTTGTGCCATAATAGTTTTTTTGTTGTTTTGCTAAATTTCCCAAATTCCAATTGCCTCGTTTGACGGGCGTATAAAGACCTGGCTCTTTAATTTAGGCTACGTTCAGCCAGCGCATCATCTGTCACCATCCATATCACCCGCCTCATTAACCCATTATTTTCCTGCAGCCAAATTATTACTAGCCGAGTCTTTATTTTTACTTACCGGTTTTGCTAACTATTGAATTTGTAATGTCCTTGTTTAGGTACAGTCGTCTTAATTTTTAAGTGAAGTGCTAATATTAAATATTTTTAATTATTGTAATTTAATTACATTCTGGTCACTAGGGAGGTTGTTGAATGTGAAAGTGAAATAGGTACAGTTCTCTTCATTTTTAAGTGAAGTGCTAAATTTAAATATTTTTGTTATTATAATTTAATTGTATTCTGACCACTAGGGAACTTATTGAATGTGAAATACCCTTATTTAGATGCCATTATTGTGATTTTTACGTGAAATGCTAAATTTTAAATAATTGATAATTTTTGCTAATATTAAATATTTTTACTTTGTCGTCAAAATTAAACGTATTTAATGCAAGTAAGAAGTGTTTTACTACACTATCTATTAAAACATCAACCGGCCCACCTTGTATAACGGCAGCAACTACGTCTTCATCACGCTCACTATCAACTTCCCGGCAAAAAATTACGTTTGACTGGTTGCGAGACTATAATGATTTCATTTTAGCGTAACAGGTTTCCACCTGATGCCCAAGCTACTTGCAAAATGAGCATACTATGGTTTTTGCTGCTGCTGAGGTACCAGGCATGACAGCAGCCTGATTAGAACTTGAAGTATTAACGTTCTCAAGTTTAGCCTTTTTGTTGCATGAAGCTTGTACATGACCGGGTAAACCACACGAAAAACATTTGCCACTCTCAAACCGACGCTTGCGTATAACGTCATTATGTCGCCGCTCTTTAGAACCGTCGCGATTGACTCGTACTGAGGAAACAGAAGAACTACCAGATTTGGTTGAACTTGGCTTGATATAAATTGATAAAAATTCAACTAAATCACTTGGCAAAAGTTTGGCATTTGTAGCGGCCGCTCGAATTTGGGGGTCTGTTATACCACGAATCACAATAGCAGACGTTAGTTCGTCGCTTAATCCAACTACCGCTCGCAGGCGGAGCAACGATCGCCGCGCATAGTCAGCATATGTAGTATACTGGTCAGAATCGGTTTTCATTACATCAAATAAAATATTAGCAGCGTTAAGCTTTTTCGGACATAAAGGCTTAAATTCCCTTTTAAAATTGCTCCAGCTGCGGTCGTTCGTAACCTATTCATTGAGCCAAACTCGAGCGTCCCCTTTTAGACAATTGCCAATACCTACGAGATAAACATTCATTGTCAGTCCAATTGTTCGTTACCTTAGCTCGATCTACCTCCTCGCACCAGCTTTCGATGTCGTGTATGCTAGGGTCAAAGTTAGAGATATAATAAGAATAGTTAGATCTCACCGTGTTAAGAAAACTGAACGGTTATCTAGAATGAAATAAAACATAAGTACACATAGCATAAACTTTATTTGCCCCCTAATCGGGGAGGTAGGAATTTACACACAAAACAGTCAAATCACGAAAGTAACACATGTTTTCCTTTAAATTCAAATCTACGCCATTCATAATAGAAAAGTGTAAACTAGTATGTAAGATATATTCATAATATGTAATTATTAAAATCAGAGAAGTGAATGCACAATCTAAATTAGAACGATACCGCACAACAACCGTCATATTTACAATCTTAATTACGTCTTTATTCGCTGGTGTCTGGATCAAAAAAAAGAGCGCTGCCACGTGCCAGCCTGTTTTATTAACTTCGAGCCGCCCCGCCCAGGTAGCCGGTATGTATCCGTGAGTTGTTCGTAGTTCCTTCGCAGGTTACAGGTGGCGCCACTAGCCGGTTGATGACGCGCACGCTGCTTTGGAGGCCGCGTTCGATGCCCGCTAGGAGTTTCACAGGCGCGCCGGTAGGTGTCGCCAACACGGCCATGCGACAGTTGTGCCCGCCTCGGGCACTCCACGAGTCGGGTGAAATGCTGTAATCAAAACAAATCTTTATCAGTTTAACTGAGATGGGCATTATAAAATTAGTCTCCTCACACTAATCGAAAAGCACTGGTCTCAAAGAATAATCACCACACCAAGTCACAGTACAGAGTATTTTTCTAGCACAATTTGTTCCTTTTTACCAGAACTATATGCGCTCGTAATAACTCCCGTTAACTAAAGTGTTTACCGGCTCATTATATATTTAAACCATTGTCAATTCTCTTAATGTGATCTTACTAATTTAATAATAAATTGATTAGTCCTTATTATCAAATTAGCAATTTCCCTAGACATAATGTGTAAATGACATATCATCTGTAAATATATAGTAAATGTGGCTAGCTTATTGATACAAAATTTTGCGTACATATCTAGTGGATTTCCTATCAGCTATTTTTCATTTACTAAGGTACAGCATTTTACCATGGCTCGCAATAAAGAAAGAGAAAACCACTATGATTACATGTAACATGGAGTTAAAAATTGAATAATAAAATATTTACCTCGCCAACACTGCTATTTATTTGATATATCCCAGTCAGCGATGTGTATCCAGGGTTTCATGTTTTCGGCTGCCGCTGTTCCAGAGTAGCGCTTAGTACTACGTTCAGCGCCTCGTACATCTTCCACTTGATACCTGTCTTTTCCCAAAACCCTGACCACTTGGAATGGTCCTTTAAAAATTGGTAACAACTTCGTGCTACGACCATCATTAGACTGGCTTTGTATTTTAATAAGGACTAAATCACCTTCATGGTATTGTTGAGCGTTTTTGCGTGTTTTGTCGAATCTTTCTTTTTGTTGCATGGAACTAAGCTTAATATTTTCATCAACTGACTTGCGTAATTTAGTAACATCTACTTCAGACTCGTTATCACTATTATTAGGTGCTAAAATATCTGCGTCCGTACGTAACCGGTAACCGAAAAAAACCTCGCTAGGTACCGCTTTTATAGTTTTCTGTATCGTGCTATTTAAGCCCTGTTGAACACACTGGTCCCAACTATCATCAGACAAATCGGCCCCCATTGTTCTCATTGCGTCTAAAATTGTCTTCACAAAACGTTCCGCTTGACCATTCGACCGCGGCATACCGGTGGCTATCGTATGTAATCTTATGTTCTTACTACCACAGTATTGTTTAAAATTATTTGACGTGAAACAAGACCCTGCGTCTGTAATTAGTCTTTTTGGGTAGCCGAATATTTTTGACAGATTGTCAAGTTCGTTAATAGCGTTAGCACTATCAGTATTAGGTACGGCAAATATAAATACGAACTTAGTAAAAGAATCTACCGTTATTAACAGATATTTATTGTTGTCAGTCGTTTTTACGAAAGGACCTACATGATCCAAATGCAGTGTGTGAAATGGACTAGCGTACTTAGGTAAGGGATGTAATTCACCCTCTTTTGGACCCGTTTTATTTTTATTATATATACAATTTAGACAATTACCAATATATTTCTTTACTGTGCGTTGAAGTTTAGGGAACCAATACTTATCTTTAATACGTTCTACTGTTTTATCCACGGCAAAATGGCCAAGGTCGTCGTGGTTACATTTGATAATTTGCCAAATACACTGCTTAGGCACTACCCACCGACGACCCTGACCTGTCCGTTTGTACACTTTGCCACCTAACAGCTCGTAATTACTAAAAGTATTTTTATTTGCATCGGCCTCTCCTGATTCAAGATTTTTCGGGATCTTGTAGTTGTACAGATAACAACCAGTCAGCCTCTGTGATCGACAAAACTAACTCTGACTCAGATTTTCCCCCAGACTGCACGGGATTGCGGCTAAGCGCATCTACATGCTGCATTTTGTTACCATCTCTATGTATTATGTCAAAACAGAATTCCTGGGTAGATAGCACCCACCGTGCAATCCGTGGCACAATCTCTTTCTTTGTCATTGCAAAACGGACAGCATTGCAATCAGTAATAATTTTGAACGGGGACCCTAATAAATAAAGTCTAAATTTCTGTAGAGATGCAATAATAGCCAGTAATTCTAATTCGAACGAATGATACTTTTTTTCATCGTCTGAAGTTTGGCGACTATAATAATGTACCGGTTTCTCTCCTTCGTCGGTTACTTGCATTAAAATACCCGCAATGCCGTCTCTGCTAGCGTCCGTGTAAAGTACACATTCTTTATTAGGATCATAAATGGTTAGTAAATTATCAGACAATAGTGCACCTTTTAGCGTTTCGAAAGCCTCCTTTTAGCTGCTTGTCCAAGACCAAGGACTATCCTTTTTCAATAATTTCGTGAGAGGACTGGATAAAAGGGCGCAGTTTTTTATGAATTTACGAAAATAGCTAATAAGACCTAGAAACTGGCGCAATTGATGAACAGTTTTTGGCTGGGGAAAATCTTTAACAGCCACCATTTTCTTTTCACTAGGTTTAATAGTATTTTCTTGAACTTTATATCCCAAAAATTCTATTTCAGTTTTTAAAAAATGGCACTTTTTTAAATTTAGTTTCAAGTTGTGCTCTTTAAATATTTTAAGGACAGATTCTAACAACGCCAAATTCTCTTCCGGTGTTTCACTTATTAATAAGACATCGTCTAAGTAAATTATTACTTTACCAAAACGCAAGTTGCCTAATACCTTGTTCATCATCTGTTGGAAACACGAGGGACCGTTGCAGAGACCAAAAGGGAGCTTTAAAAACTCGAAGTGCCCGTTCTCAGTTATAAAGTCACTTTTTTGTATGGAATCCTCACTCATTTTAATCTAGTAATAACCACTTTTAAGGTCTAGGCTAGTAAAATATTTACAACCCTGTAATCTATCTATAAGATCTTCTATTCGGGGCATAGGATATTTATTCTTGACAGTTATTTTATTAAGAGCCCTGTAATCCACGCATAACCTTTTTTCGCCATTATTATTGTCCACTAACAAAACGGGGCTAGCATAGGCGGAATTACTTTCCCGAATTATTCCGCTTTCTAATAACTCGTCAACCATTTCACGAATAATTTTCCTATTTCCATGCGAGCTCCTATACGGCCTAAATTGAACAGGCTTTGTATTGTTTAATTCTATAACCATTTCATGATTGTCAACTTGACCTAAATCTTTGATATTATTTGCGACACACTCACTGTATTCGTGAAATAGTTTCACTAACTCATTATGATGCGAATCGGTATCAATTTGCGTCTCACTTATTGCATTGCGAAAATGTTCAAAAGATTTTTGATAACTGTATGTCAACACGTTACCAATACGAGAATACATTATATCCGGACGCTCAGTTACGTTGCGACCAATTAGAACCTCGCAATCTGATATTTCTTCAATAACATAAAAGACTACATTATCTAGATAAACATTGTCTAATTTTAGAGATACTGTCATTGAACTGCACACTGTTTCACACTTAGTTGTATCTTTTTGAAATCCGTGCAATGTTATTGGGATCTCCAATGGAGTACTTGTTAACGCAAATTTGTTAACTAACGCTTGACTAATAAGACTACAACTACTGCCGGGGTCGATAAAAGCCTCATGTTCAAATTGATTATTAATCGTCACCTTTTTAAAAAATTTGTCTCTTGAACCGTCACTACTAATCAACTTAGTCTCCTGTTTTGCAGCCTTTTGATTTTTAATTTTACTAAAACATACGGATTCGGTGTGACCTTTTTTCCCGCAGAATTCACACTTAACCTCACACTGATTTCTTTTATGCGCTCCACCGCAACAAAAACATTTAACACGATTTTGAGGTTGTCCGGTTTTTACAGAATCTGAGGTTTGCTCCACAGAAGACGAAGTCGATTGCGCTGGACTTAAATGTTGCGCAATTAATTTATTTCGCATGTCCACTTGTTTACTATGTCCGGATACGGATTGTTTCGAGACCGATTTGCTTTTGTATTTGCGACTGTGCAAAAAACTGGCTAAGCTATCACAATTGTTAAAATTACCCGCCTCTATAGAAATACTCAAGGTACTATCACGCATATTCCCTAGAATTATGGATATAATATCGTGTTCCGTAAAATTCAACGACAACCTATCAATCTTGCACTTTTGGTCAAAGAAAAATTCATAAAGAGATTGATCTTCTTCGGGTTTACGCTCAATTATTTCTTTTAAACAATCAAACATGTTTCGTTTAATTTGAAATATTGTTGAAATCTTATTACGCCATGTATGCCAATCCCAATTTGTCCAATCAATACTAGTTCGCAAAAGAGAATCGTACCAAACTTTCGCTGATCCTTTTAGTTTATTAAGAGCCTGATAACGCGTCATTCTATCGCTCCATGCAAACGTACCAGCATACGATTCGATTATATTTAACCACGCATCAACATTGTCCTTAATAGGGTCAAATTCAGGTATCATACTATTAAGTGAAATAGTATTGGAGGTACTCACAAATTCGCCTTTGTCTGATTTGGGTACCTTTTTCTTCCTTCTTGGAGGAGGCGGAGACGGCGTCCTTGCTGATGAGGACGAAGACGACGATGAGGGCGAAGGTGAAAGAGTTCGCTTACGCTTCTTCATTTTGTCAGCACTTCTGATGTTAAGAAAACTGAACGGTTATCTAGAATGAAATAAAACATAAGTACACATAGCATAAACTTTATTTGCCCCCTAATCGGGGAGGTAGGAATTTACACACAAAACAGTCAAATCACGAAAGTAACACATGTTTTCCTTTAAATTCAAATCTACGCCATTCATAATAGAAAAGTGTAAACTAGTATGTACGATATATTCATAATATGTAATTATTAAAATCAGAGAAGTGAATGCACAATCTAAATTAGAACGATACCGCACAACAACCGTCATATTTACAATCTTAATTACGTCTTTATTCGCTGGTGTCTGGATCAAAAAAAAGAGCGCTGCCACGTGCCAGCCTGTTTTATTAACTTCGAGCCGCCCCGCCCAGGTAGCCGGTATGTATCCGTGAGTTGTTCGTAGTTCCTTCGCAGGTTACAGGTGGCGCCACTAGCCGGTTGATGACGCGCGCGCTGCTTTGGAGGCCGCGTTCGATGCCCGCGAGGAGATTCACAGGCGCGCCGGTAGGTGTCGCCAACAACCGCGTTATTGATGTATCGTATCGCGTTCACCAATGCTTTAGTTGTAGCTTGCTCCGCAGCCACTACACTGCTTGCAGACTGCGCAGCCACTGCACTGCTTGCAGACTGCGCCCGTGGACTGGCGCTGGCCGCCACGTGGTCAGGCGCGTGCATCATAGACCGGCTGCGTCTACGCGGTGGCATGCCCGGCGGCGTACCCCCGGAGTCCCGATGACCTATGGCTGGCAGCGACACTGATTGCGATGGGTGCCTTTCTAATGCACTTAAACGTTCAAAAATTTTCCGCATTTCTTTTTGAAGATCAACGTTTTTAGATCTACGGTCGTCATGGTACCGACTTTTACTACGATAACGACTTCTGCTACGATGACGACTCCTACGTCGTGTACGTGACCGCCGATCAGTCATTGCCAAAACTTTATCGATACAATGGGGTAGGTACTAAATGATTACTACAACTTTAAGAATACGTTACCTACAAAGAAAAATAAAACACAAACATAACAATTGTATGCACAAAACATTATTTGTACCTAAGAGCTAAGTACTTGTAACACTTCCCACAAAATGAGAAAAAATAATCACTTCCAAAAACTATTGCCCGATTTCAATAAATTCATACACAGAGAAAAATAATCGGCTCCGAAGCAAATATGACGAAGTAACGTGACACAATAGCTGTTATTCGACAATTTAAATTTTCAATCAAGACGGCTTAAGCAATAGAACTGTAAGGCTATGCGTTAGTTCTTAATATCCCGCGTCTGATTTTAGCAAGGAGATAAGAATTTATAAGGAAAAACACACAGGCTACAAAAGTAATTCCAATTTATTGATGAAAACGCACAAATCAATGTTTTCAACCTAAATAAACCGTGAACAAGGATAATCGCGGACAACCGCACCGCACCAGTGTCGAGCCAAAAGTGGGCTAAGCCAGATGAAAACAATATGGCGCCATTTATTTGCGTGAAGTTGTTGCGGGCTGAAGTTGCAGCAAATCGGTAGGCAGTTGAGCGCCATCTATTGGTTTAGCGAGAAACAACTATGCTCAAAGCTAGTCTTGGATAAATTAGCGCCACCAAGTCAGGCTTCTCTCCAATAGTATCATGTAGTCAATTATCTGTTGTGATCGTCGAAACTCGGAATTCACGAGTACTGTCGAATGCCGCTGACGTGTTATTATTAACACGATAATTTATATTATCGTGTAAATTATTGGCGCTTCTATAGTCGTGGCCCGATAATTAGGAACAAGTTTTTTGTATCATAGAAATGCCTAGCGAATTTAAGTGACAATTCAAAATGCGCGTGACCAATTTATTATAAATAATAAAAAAAAAATATTTATACAAAATTTTATATGATTCATAGTATATAAATCTTCTGTAAAATATGTGCTACTTTCAAATATACGGACGTTCAAATCAACACTTTTTACAAGTTCATACTTCAATTTAGGACCACGTTATTTGTACGTTATTTTTTCTGACAACTGTGTTTGGTCCAATTGACCCTTAGTCAACGCTCAAAGTCCTAAAGGAACCTGAGATGCCCATGTATTCATCAATTGAACCATCTTTTGGTTTTTTGGACAAATCAACTGTCGCCTGTTGAGTCTCCTTCATGTATTCAATATGCTCCTGAGTACCCAGCTCCGTCAAGAAACTTTCTGAAATTAGAATTTTTGCATGAAAGTAAGTTGTTCACATTGCCAGAAATACTATTTGGTTAGCCACTACACAGACTTGTGGTGATATCTACTTATGAGTCGGTCTATAGTACTGTGAAATAAGTAAATTTAATTGCCTTAAATTGGTTCAGGGTTGATTACACCGATTATATGCCAAGTTTTATATTTCTCTTCTGAGTTATATGTATTTTTAGCAAGGAGATAAGAATATATAAGGAAAAACACACAGGCTACAAAAGTAATTCCAATTTATTGATGAAAACGCACAAATCAATGCTTTAAAATTAAATTCAACCTAAATAAACCGTGAACAAGGATAATCGCGGACAACCGCACCGCACAAGTGTCGAGCCAAAAGTGGGTTTTAGATAAAGATTATATGGGATTAGATAAAAGATAACGATTTAGATAAAACATGTCTAAGATAGAAAACCAACTTTCAAATTAAAAAAGAACCCATATAAATCATTTCAACGGTTTTAGAGCTACTGTGCCACACATAGATACACAGACAGACACATATTGATGCGGTCAAACTTATTACACCCCCCTTTTTGCATCGGGGGTAAAAACAGATTTGCAAAAAGCTTGTAAAAGTAAATAATAGGTTCCTTCTACCCAGAAAGTTGTTTTTTTAGTTTTTCACCACAAAACTCAACATTTTTACAAAATGTAAAACACATTTTTTGCCCTCTTGTTTAGTTTACTTGATTGGCTTTCGTTGTTTTCGTGTTATTAATGTTTCAATTTTGTAGACGCAAAACATATGGATAGGTGTGCTAATGGACATTACTCGTGGCCCTAGAACTGGTAGCTTCGTCTTATTGGCATTGTATTTAATTTGGACTAGTTTTATTTATCTTTTTGATCCAGATTTTAAGTTAGCTATTTTCGTCACTTTCTGATCCTTTTGTGCAAAAAACGAATCTTCATAAAATAAGGATTTCGACTTTAGACAGGTAAACTTAAACATATCACTCCACTCCCAAAATAAATCACAAAAAAACTATAATATTTTCGGACATACAGCAAAACGGGGTAAGAAGGGATGACGTGGGTAGTTGGGTCATGAATGGGGAGAGTATGTAGGGATGGTAGAGGGGCGAGTTGGTGATTTTAGACTAGGGATTTCAAATCGCCACGTAAATAAAATATTCTCTTAACGAATCAAGCTATTGTAATGTTAATAATAAACCCCAACTACGGAATGTGGTAGCATTTCCCACTATTTTATGTTTATCATTAAAATAATGAGATTAATCGACAGGCAATAAATAAATAACTAAAATTAATACGTCCAGACTATTAATTATTTATAAAAATCAACGTGCCACATAGAAAAATATACTTCTATCTAGGTTTGAACTAAGGTTTTGTCCCTACTCACCCCATTTTACGGTACCTAATAATATTTTATAAGTCGGAAATTACTTACAAGAGACGTTCTTAAATATAATTTAAAGCTGGCTATATATATACTTTGTTGAAAAATACCTCATTTGACTTGTTCTTCATCATTCCTTTAAAAAGTTTAAGTAAATAGAGACAACATCATTACCGGAACCTTATTTAATTATGAAATAATAGCAAAAACAAATGTTTTTACAAATATTATACTTTTAAATATTATATTGTTAATATGTTGACACGAAAGGTCAAATGGGTTGAATATAATAGGCACTAACAACATAGTAGCGAAAATAAAAAAGGTTAGCAATAAAACTAACGTCACTAGTTTGACCTTTAACCGCCAACCTATGAGTGTCACAAACGTCATTGGAGTTGGTTTTTCCGCACTTTTACAGGGGGTTTCAATATGTCTCTCTCCATTGTACCCGTTTTTGCCGAAGCGCTTACCGCATATGCGGGATAACGAGGGAAGGGTTGGCACATCACTTATCACCTGATGGGTGCGTTCGAGATTATGTGATGTTTTCAAGTCATAGGTACCTACAGTCACCGGTAATAATATCTTCCTACACGAAGGCCGCAAAAATATGTGACACGCTCGTATTTGTAGGGCCATAAGAGCGTGTCACATATTTTTGCGGCCTTCGTGTAGGAAGATACTATTGCCGGTGACTGTACATCATTGTCGGTTGTTAATAGAGTTTACTTCTAAATTATTTTTATGGCAGTTAACGTCCTATTGACAACCGACAATGATGTGTACCTTTGATTGGAAACGCATATATTATGATTTCAGCCAGTGTTTATGACATGTCTCAAACCTGCACGGATATAAGAAGCACGTTGAAAACCCTATTAAATTTTTTTAAGAGCTCATGAAATGAAAACGTTAGCTTTCATCTTTGTAGCTAAATGTGCATGACAACTTCTGTACTTGTACTATTTATTACTTATTCTGTGACTTTTATTTAAAATATACGTACCTAATACAAATAGATAAAATTTATAAAAAAGCTATAGGGAACGTGCGTGAAGTAAAGAGGGCAGCACAGGCCGAACCTGTTTATTGGCGCGATGTGCAAATGACTGACTTAAGTTGCCGAATTAGCCCACTAGATGGCAGGTATTTGTACGTAGGAGGGTACCTGAGACAAATGTTGGAGGCAGCACCTTCTATTTGGCGTGGAGTGGTTACAGTTTTCGATTTAGACCATAAGATGGCAATATGACCCTCCAACGCGCGCGGTCCTTATAGCCCATAAATGAAGAGGCATTCCCCCACAGAATTGATTTATTTATATTTTGCACAGAATAGATAATAGTATTTTATAAAGAATGGCCGCGTTACGCCCCGCCCCGAACGAAATTACCTCACCCCACGGCGGCCGATTGGTAGGGAACTAGTAGGCTAATCTTTCAGGTTGGCAGCGCATCGATATAAAGCAAAATGTCGGTGTTTTTCCAAATATCATTACGACAGCTGAAACAGCGCCCTAAGAGGCACGCACACATTGAACCGACAAAAGCGCTCAAACGATTTTTGTAGTATGACGTGTCCACCCTGTACCCACTGGCGAGTCAGCTTATGTAATGTCGGAGTAAGATCAAAAGATTTTATAGCATACATTTAGATTACAATGATATAATATTAAACATAAAAATATAATGATTAATCAATTTGTTATGTCAGCTTGGAATTAGTAGGTACTGAAATTGACTTTGTTTCTGTTGAGAAATCCAGTGACAGAGTAGAAAGTTTTTTCAATTAGCCATTTCTTTAGTCTGTTTTGGAACATGTTGGTGCTATCCAATAATTTGAATTCAGCGGGTATCGCGTTATATATATTTGGACCCATGACTAGCATGGTTATGGAAAACTTGGTCAGTCGGTGGAAGGGGGATAACAGACTCTCCTTGCTCCCTAAGCGGGTACGGGAGGGTTTGCTAACTTCAAATGTTCATACTAAAAAGAATCGGTTCGCATTCCCTATGTGGGAGTGATCACAAAAGATTGTTATTGCAATCCAGCGCGGGAATGCTGCCTGCGGGATGGATAATGCTTTGGTTAAGATTTTAGGGGCGTATTTTTTTTTAATATACCATTTTATTTATTTAATCATACCCATAATTTCCTCAAACGGCGCCGCATCACCGCCATAGTCTGCCGGCAAGATCTTCTTAGGAATGAAATCATACAGGGTATCCATGTCTCTATGAACGTGCAATCTGTCTGCAATCTTCTTGCTCAACACCTGCTTCGTAAACGACACGAACGCCTCTGATGCCTTTGATTTTGTTATCATATGGATACCCTGAATTCGCATCCCAAATCCACCCTGCAGAAACATTATTAAAGCATGAGAAGCCTATAATATAGCCTTATAGATGCTTCACGGGGCTTCTATTTCTGCTCTAAGGGACATAAGGTAACTAACAAACCTACATCGGTAAGGACAGTGACGTCTTGTGGTCGACAAAACCCCGCTTCGCGGGGTTTCTGTTTCCGCTCTGTGGGACTTATATTTCCGCTCTACGGGACACAAGGTAACTAACTAATTACAAAATAATTAATTACAAAATAACAAACCTCCATCTATAACCAGGACCCCGCCAAGATGTCGTCAAATGACGCAATCACGAGTTTAATTATTCCAAATAGTTATACAAATAACCTAAATTACCGAATGCTACCGAATCGCTAAAAATCCGATCGATTATTCGAAATTAAGAATTCGGAATTTATTTGTTCGAAAATTGATAATCGGAATTTTTAGGATTCGATCAAGTAACAATCGTACTTCTAATGTTCAGAAATATTGCATTCGTAATTTTCTACTTAAGTGATTTCAAAAGTCAGAACTTCGACATATCATTCTTATCGTAATTCGGGACTATATTATAATTATGAAAATCTGAAAAAAAAATCGGAATATTTGTATGTCCCCCCTTAAAAAAGCTAAAGCGTCTTATGTTTTTTGATAATTCAACTAACGGACTAATCACACATCACATCACAATCATATTATTCTTTTGACCCAGGATGGTGCAGGACTTACCATATACAATTGAACCATCTGATGAAGTTGAGAAGGGCTCATAATAGAGAGCAGATCTAAAAGATTAACATCTCGGTAATCTAGCATAAGGACAAATCCATTTGAGTAATCATGCTTTTTCATGAATTCACACATCTGAAATTAAAAGTAAATTTTATGAATAAAATAACACACGCCTTGTCCACCCGAAATGTTGCTATCAGCTAAAAATCTTAATAGACTAAGACTAGGCCGTAGCAACTCTACCTCTTTAACTAGCAGGATTTGGCCTACCTAGGGCAATAAACGGTGAAAAGTTATGTACTTTAGTACAGGGTAGCCTGAGCCAAACATGGAGCATTTTGTATTAGGCCCACTCTCCCTCTATAATTGACTACGATCTAGCCAATTCTTTTCTTGACGCCAATCGAAAAGTACGCATATCGAAATAACAGATGAGAATGAAAGTCGTGAACATTATTTTTCAGTTTTTTAAATATACTTTTACTATGTCTCCGGATTTTAGTTTTTTTTTTAATGTGTGGACCTATAAAGAATGAATCAGCAAACAAAATGTAGACCGATACTATTATGTCTATGAAAACTTTGAGATGGATCTGGAGGCAGAGAATAATTGAAGAAACTAGTTAATATATACACATAGTGTTTTTACAGTTACAGAAGCATACATCCACGATAAAAAAGTGTGAAATTTTTTTACGACTTTTAAGGTGTTCAAATTCTCTTTTTTAATATAACCAAGAAAAACTAAATGATACTTAAATTTCGGCACTTTAAAAGTGAATCTGATTTATAGCTTGATTTTAAACAGATTTGTATTTTACTTCTAACCTTCTTGGTTCTGATAAGAGAGAAATGGGAAAAACTCCCGCTTCACTTGTGGGTAAAGTAAATTTTATGAACAAGTGTGATGAAAATAGTATTAAAAGACTTACAATTATTGAGTATGTGATATATTTCGTGATAATGTCTGGAAACAGTGGCACGTTGGAGTTAAATTTAAATATATTTACTCTGGCATACCCGTCTGTCACATCCGGTAGTATGATGCTATTACTGAAACAATTTTAATATTACTTAAAAGCTACTTTAACAGTATAACAAAAAATAACCATAACCAAATTATAATGCAAAACAATAGAGATAAATAAATATGTAATCGACCATCTAACTTCGGTTGCGGTGTACAGTCACCGGCAATAGTATCTTCCTACACGAAGGCCGCAAAAATATGTGACACGCTGTGATTGCAATCCAGCACCATTTTCAATCCAGCTGGATTTTTGCTGGATTGACATAAATCCAGCTGGATCCAGCGCGGATCTAGCACTTATTTCTTTTTTACTAGTAATCCAATTTTTTATATTAAAAATGCCATATCCTCATTATTTTTCTTTGTGGGAGTCTTACAACAATATAAATGTTTCATCTTGTCTTGAAAGGTCTCCAACTCTGAATTCTTCAACACGGCCTATGCAAGAACGCGTTCAATGACAAAGTGTGTACATCGTATAACTCGCCATAATATATTAAGAACGGAATAAATAAAGCACACACGCATCGAAGACTTCATTTCTACCTTCCTCACTCATAATTCTTTACGGAACAATAGCTCCTCTAGCCGTTTCGGTAACTACGACTTGCAGCATCCTATCATGTTTGGGTGTTTGACTATTCGACCAAGGACATAAGTAGTTATTTATACAGATATATAGGTAACATAATACATCACCACCCACCTACATCTGATTTTTTTCCGATGTGCTTATAATTCATGTATAATGAAGACGCTGCTTTCCTACAGAAGGACATCTAATTGTCAGTTATGGCAATTACTTTACCAAAATATATTTGGTTTAACAAACATCCTTTTACATAACTTTATAATTATTTATTTATCGTATGGCTATGTAGCCAATACAGTGACATATGTCACTGGATATAGATAGGCATTTCTTCTCTGGGGTAGTAGTAGTGGGAAAGCAATGATGAAGAAAATGCAGTGAGTGTTGCGAGATGAATGAATGAAAACACATAATTAATTGAAAAGTGTCAAAGGTTTACATGTATATTACATATACACGGTGCCCACGAGGAAAGGGAAAGATTTTAACAGTATATTCTAGATACCATTTAGAGACAAAAATGTCATATAAACTTTTTTGAAATTCGCCTATGTTCAGAGTTAATACCAATTTATAAAAAATACAATTTTTATTATAACTCAGCACAAAACGCCTTTCTGATGGCGTTCTTGCCGCTATTGGGCATAGTTTATACGTCTTTATTGACAGATATCAAAGTGACGAGGAAAACAATGCAGCAACTAAATTTTCCCAAAAAAAATGTACCAATTTCTTTTAGACGATAATTATATTAATAACATTTACTTTTCATTTGCAAGAAACATTCAAAAAATAGAAAAAAAAAATTTTTTTTTGGCGAAATTGACCTAAAGTCACATAATATTTTTTCCTTCTTTTGGTCTCAGGAATGCGTGGTTATTTTTTTTCCCTTCCCTCGCGGGCACCTTGTATAATGCGTAGATTACCATAGGTATATATAGAAAATTATAGTACATATTTACTATAGATAACTTACAATACTTTGAGATCGTTTCTGAAGGACATGATGTCAACTGCTGTGAAGTAGTCAGGCCATATCGTTCTGAACGTGCAGAGCTTTTCAAAGCATGATTTAGCGCGCTCCACAGATCCCTTACTGAGAATTAATAGTCTTTCCAGGTAGTAGTCAGCTGCAAAATAATAAATATTATAAATAAGTCCCACAGAAAGCTTAAAAAGATTGTGTCATGGGTACTAGACGAACATATACAATAAATACATATAGACAAGTACTTAAATACATAGAAAACATCCATAACTCAGAAATAATTAGCTGTAATAAAAACAAAAATAAATAGTAGTGCTTAAGAACTGGGACCGTGCTAACGCTGGATTATGTGGCGTGACTTTTTGTCTGACCTTAGATCTTGTGACGCCATTAGGTACACCTTTTTTAATTTTTGACCAGCGATGTCAGTAATATCACCTCCATCTTATCTAGTGTCCACTTTCATAGTCATGTTCATCTGTTGTAATCTAATATTATGTGTAATCTAGTGTTATGTAACATTACGTATCGCATCGCTTTACGTCATCGTCATTAAAAGCGGTCAGGTCTACGTATCCCTCAAGTAAGAAAAGTTTACGTATGTTTTTACTGGAAATAATAGACGGAGAGCTAGCTACGTCAGATATGAGAGCGACACAATAACGAGAGCTACAAAACCATCTAGCAATAAGTATAGTATAGCAATCGAACCAGACAGGTTTTGTTGCTCTCATTATTGTGTCATATCTGACGTGGCCAGCTTTTAGTCCATAAGGTAAACGACCGAATGTTTGATACTGTCCCAATCTTTAGCTTAATTAATGATCCATTGAAATTGTACATTTTGCTGGTGTGGTGGCACCTCATAACAACTACCGTATCCTTGACCTATGATTAAATAAATTAAATAAATAAATAAATATTTGGGGACAATCTTACACAAATCAACCTAGGCCCAAACTAAGCAAAGCTTGTACTATGGGTACTAGGCGACGATATACATATATAGATAAATATATACTTAGATACATAGAAAACACCCATAACTCACGAACAAATATTCGTGATAAACACACAAATAAATGCCCTTACCAGGATTTGAACCCGAGACCTCCTGCTTCGTAGGCAGGGTCACTACCAACTGGGCTAGGAGGCCGTTCAAAATGATATGATGATTAATTCGTAGTAAGGGTGACATCAGGGTGTCAACCACTAATATATTATCGTGATACGTAAAGAAAATACTGTTACTCTCTGACTACTAAAACGCAGGTCAAGTTTCATAAAAATCGATTCAGTAGCATTTGTGATTAAAAGGAATTAACTTATTTTATTTGTTATTCAAGTCCATAACATTTTAGAGTAGGTACTAACTTAAGTTTAACTTCAAATACAAACACTGAAAACATTGAAAAAATAATCAACCCAGCAGGATTTGAACCTCGCATCGATACGCCTTACCGGGGCTCGATCGCTTTACCAATTAAGCTATGGGTTGTTTGTATTTGATCGAATAACATACTATTGTATGAGTGGAATGCCCCACTTTAAAAAAACATGTAAAATAATTAAGTTTAACTTGATAATAAAGTAAGGGAAACTTACGAAAATCCTTCTTGTTGAAATAGTCCTGCTTAACCAACCAATCTTTCAATATCTGTAGAGCTTCCTTTATCCTCTCAGGTTTCTCTAGATTAAACAATTTCCTTACATTATGTAATTGGTCGGGTTTAAATTTGAAAAATCCAGATGTCGGTAACTCCTCAATAACAGTTACGCTCATAGTGAAAATCAATTGTTATTTACAATTTGGACTTCCGTCTTTAATTGACAATCGTCGACTGAACGAAAGAAGGCGGTGTTTTGAAATACATATTCAACGGAACGGTACATAATATTTTATAGACAAACCGTGCTCGGTTTTGAAGGACTCATCAAGATTTGTAAACATTGGCAATGCGTCCAAAAATTACTTGTTTATTAAATACGAATTTATTTTTGTGGGTTTCGTAGTCTCGTAGGTCAGGGGTCGGCAAACTTTAACAAAGAGCCGTATGGCAGAAAAATATGTAATTTTCGGAAGCTCAAAGAGCCGGACTTGTCTGTTTTATGTCTTATTATTGTAATATTTGTTTTAAAAAAAAAATTGAGGGGAACTCGAAGAGCCACAACTGACCCTTCAAAGAGCCGCATGCGGCTCGCGAGCCGACAGCATCGAGGACGACAGGAGCGAGCATACAGGGCGTCGCACGAGTTTGCCACATAAAGGGGATAGATGGAGAGCTGCCACGTCAGATATGACACAATAATAAGAGCAACGAAACCCTTCTAGTTAGTTTGTTAGACTTTGCTATTTCTAGATCCGGACATCTGGCAGCTCGACGACAACAACGTATATGATTCTAATTGAGAAATGACAACTTTACAGGAGAGCAAAACAGAAGTAGAATCCTTATACTTTTTTTCGTGTAAAAGATAATAAACTGAAACTTGGCACACATGATTATAATTTTATTTTATTGCTTATTTTATTTTCATATAACTCAATTTAATGGTAGTTTTCGAGAAAATGCAGATAGTCCACTAGATTAAGTTAGAACTATTGGCTTACCGTTGTGTATACTGTTCTATCTACCACTTAGAATATTATACTTGGTTACAATTTTATTTAAGAACTACGTAAGCAGGTCTATCTGGGACTTAGAACATTATACTTGGTTACAATTTTCTATAAAATCTACGTATGTAGGTCTATCTGGGACTTAGAATATTATACCTGTAAAAAAAGTATGCGACTCACTGTAAAAGATTCTATGTGTGAATTAAGTCATCAAATTTAACTCATTTATTTTGCTTATTTTTAAAATTATATACCATATTTTTAACGCACAATTTTATATTTTATTTTTGGGTGCATAAACATTCTGTATAAATCTGCATAATTATAATTTTGACACATTTTGCAGATAGAATCATATTCGACATTAGTTTTATAGTTCAATAATTATGTAGAACGTACTAAATAAAAGTAAAAGTATATTAGATGTGTTATTTATTCAATAAAATGTAATAAAAATGTAAACCTGTTACTAAAACCTTACATATCAGTCTTAATCACGGCATTAGTCAGGAAAAAAGGAGTATTTTTTAACATTGTTCTTACTTATTTACCTTATGTTTTATTAGTGATCGATCAATCTTCTTTAACAGCACATGATTTTATCAGTCTTTCTAACAAAATTACGTATTCAAACAAGTCTTTTCGCATGCAATAACATTAAAAATTTAAATGGTTTTCATAATTAGATATTTCCTTCTCAGATGTTCTCCGTAGATTTTTAAATTGATGACATAAATCACATTGGTCTTTTTTGGGATAAATTATCCAATATTCAAGTGTTTGTTTGTTACATCGCGGCATTGTCTGACTTGACTTGAGATTTGATTTTCAGATTGACTTGATATGCTTGTATTAGTGGAATGCGTATCTTCTGGCTCCTCCAACGCAGTTGTCAGTGCTCTATATAATTCCTCGGGTTACCCTTATCTGGTAGAATAATAAATAAATAAATAAATAAATAAATAAATATTATGGGACAATCTTACACAAATCAACCTAGTCCCAGGGTAAGCTCAATAAGGCTTGTGTTGTGGGTACTAGGCGACGATATATATAATAGATGAATACTTAAATACATAGAAAACATCCATAACTCAGGAACAAATATCCGTGATAAACACACAAATAAATGCCCTGACCAGGATTCGAACCCGGAACCTCCTGCTTCATAGGCAGGGTCACTACCAACTAGGCTAGGAGGCCGTTAAATAATAATAATATTAGTCAGAAATACACTTGGCATAACATGTTTTGCAGAAACACTTTCGGTCGAATGGTAATTTGGCATAAAGCAAAACATTTTGCAGAACATTGTTTTGTAGAACATTACTTTGGCCGACTTTGGTTTAGCATAATTTAATGTACCATAATAATCCTATAGCATACTATTATAAAAGCATAATTATTTTCTGCTAGTAGGAAAGTAGGTTAAGTAAATTTTACGTAGTTGAATATAAGTCTCACCAAATTTGCTATGGCATAATAGGATTATTAGGTATCTTGCGTCCCCAACACACCCGACTCCCTACCAAAGAGGAAATACAGTCCCAGAGTATTCGTTAGGTACGACGACGAGCGAAACCAGAAACGTGGGATAGGCTAGGTTAGAACTGTGACCCCCCACAGGAACGTACTGTTGCCAGAAAATTGGGTTAGGTTAGAACTGCGACCCCTGCGGCAACAAACTGTTGCCAGAAAAGTGGGTTAGGTTAGGTTACAACTGCGCCCCCCGCGGAAAAAACTTTATGTTCTTATGAGCAATACATCCAATCCCGCATGTCTTGTACAATATGATAAAACAATGAAGTCTATCTTGTAATCAAATTTATTATTATTTATTGACAACTTTATGCCGCCTAAATATTATGCAAAAAAAATATCTGCGAAAATACTATTCGTTTAGAAGACAGTTATGCCCATCAACATTATGCCAATATAAGATTCGATATTATAAAAATCTGTGATATGATTTATGCCAAAGCATATTTACTCTGCGTAAGGTGTTTCTGCCAAACTTCAGCTAAGTATCATTATGCAAAACAAATATATGTCAAAAAAGTTTCTGCAAGACAATAGTGAACCTTCTTCGTTTATCCTTAGAGACTCTGAAAGTCAAATACCATGCATATTAAAAGCAACAAATTAAGCTTTAACACTATGTGCATATACTTATGTGTAAAGCTGTATTACTGGTGCAAAGTAAACAGTGATCAAAATAAGGATTAGCTATACAACAAAACTGCCCGTATAAAACCTTAATCTGTGATAGTTATTTTATTACACATAGCATAGCATTATTTTACATTACATTATATTACGCTTACGCTTTTTAATATTTAAATTAGCCCTTGCAATGACAGATATGACTATTTTGAGTGTGTCCAAAAACAAATTCAAAAACATAAAAAGTTCTAAGTGACTGATTAAATGGCGTAAACAATTCTAAGTAGCACATAGATTTACAAACTTTGTTAACTATAGCTACGATAATAACGTATACAGTTCTAAGTGACAGATAGTCCTGCGTACGTAGTTCTCTTAAATAATACTTTAAACGTATGTAGTTATATGTGTCACATCGAACACTTTACACATTTTTAAACATATAAATACAAAAATATAAGGAAAACGTAAATAAATATTACATACCTCCATAGAAAACGATCTAGTGTTCACAACTGTTGACTAGCTGGTCGGCCGCGAACTGAGTGCGATGTGGTAAATAGCGCTCCGTGCGCGCGAGTGAGAGAGATGGCATTCATCGAGTACGATTCGATGTGGCACTTGGAATCGTGTTCGTGTTAGTATACTAACTTTTGACTCAGATGGCACTGTATGCGTCATTTAAAAATCTATACTAAGTGACATTTTAAGAAAATTTTTATACCAGGCGATAGGTTTCGACTTCTAGATCATTATGCTGCAGCTTACGTAGTTCGAACCTTTTAGCACTTTGCACCTTGTACGTTGTTGTCGTCGAGCTGTATAGTGGTGAAGGTCAAGGAATACAAATAACTTGAAGAAAACCAATCTTAGATTTCTGAGTATGGTGCAATATTATGGGAAATTATGTTATATATATCATAATATAATTAATTAGATTATATCATAGCCAGAAGTTTCTGTAGGGGAAAGTAGTGCCAAATGATGTATAATGCAATTTATAGGTAGTCGCCTACTGATTTTATTTCCGCAATAATACACAATGTTTTTTAGTGCAGGAAGTACTTTAAATACTGTAGATAGGAAATTTTACTGAAAGAAGACTTCATTTTTATTTTTAAAACAATACGAAAGAATTTTAAATAATCGCCAGTCTGAACCGAGAATCGAACCCGCTAAATGTGGTAACAATAATTTTAAACAAAAAAGAACCGACTTCACTTAGCATCCACCTTTCCAAAAGCAAATGCTCGAACTGCTGTAAAAAATACTCAAATCACTATAGGTGTGCCTATAATATGGTTTAAGGTATTTATTTCTCAAAAGATTACAGATAATAACTTACTGAGAAATACAATGTTTACTTTAATTATACATAAGTACAAGAAGAAGGTACATATTAAATTTCAATGTCCGGTTCTTAGCAAATAGTTGCTAGTTGCTACCCATAGGGGTATGGAACTAAACTATTCTATATATTATTAAAACGAAAGTAGGTAGATGAGTTCGCAACGAAACATGTCATATATATAATTTACTTAATTAATGAGAACAGTTTTAACAATGTAATGCTTGAGCGCCTTTTTCAACACTTTTAAGGATTTTACGTCTCTAATGTATTTTGGTAATTTGTTATACAGCGGTGCCTCTTCGTACACAATACTTTTTCTGCCGTAATTTGTTCTTGGTGTCCGAAGTATTAGGTTATTGGCTTGCCGTGTGATCCTTTTCTGCACATGGGATCGTTTTGTAAAAGTAATATGATGTATGTCCTTATTTATTATTTTCCTAACTAGGATACATGTGTTGTATTCATAAGTCTGTGATATGTTTAGTATCTTGGTTTCTCTATATACTTTTTCAGTTGGAGTCATGTGATGGTACTTGAATAACCTTTTAATCAATTTGTTTTGAGATATCTGTAGGGCACGTAAATTAGTCTTAGCGGCTGAGCCCCACACTTCTACAAGGTAATCTATGTGAGGTTTCACCATGGAATTGTAAATGGTATAACATACTTTTCTTGGGAGGCAACGAAGAATACTACGCAAGGCGCCAGTCAGTGACGTTAACTTAGATCGTAAGTTCTCTACGTGAGCTTTCCAAGACAGACGGATATCAAGCATAAGACCAAGGTATTTTTTCTGGTCAGTGGACAGTAGTGTGACGTCGTTTATAGTTAAGGGAAGGTGTCTTTCTATTATTTTATTTTTTGCAGCAAATATCATAAATTTAGTTTTAGATTCATTTATAGTTAGTAAATTGGATACTAACCATTGTTGTAATATTATTAGATCATCTTGTGCTTGCGTTATTATAGTTGTTATATCACTGTCAATATAAAATAAACATGTGTCATTGGCGTAAAGTGTTATATCAGCCTTTAAATTAATTTTGTGAATGCTATTAATATACACAAGAAATAATAATGGTCCCAGAATGGATCCTTGTGGAACCCCGCATGTTATTAATTTAGGACAGCTTTGATAATCTCCAAGTTTTGTCACCTGTGTTCGATTGGTTAGGTAAGATTGTTAACCCTTAACTACCTACCTACTATTTTTACCACACAAGCACCTACCTCCCGTCCTATGGACGGCTACATAATATTGCCCTTATTAATTCAATTATATGGATCATACAGGTAATTTGAAATAGAAACAACAAAATACACTAATTAAATTATTTATTAATCTTATAACAATATCAAAATCCTGAACGTAACATAGTTTTTCTTATAACATATGGCAACAGTCTTTAATTTTACTCTAGGAACTTATATATCCTTTGGAAGGTGGGATCAACTAAAATTATAACGTTATTTAAAGATCCAAGTAATAATTTCGTATTATTCAATAATCAACAAAGCTAATTAACAAGGTTACAATATAACGAAGGTCATATTTTTATAAAATTGCAGACCACCAAGTTACTGCTTTTCACGGCAGTGAATGCAAAATTTGTTCGAGCATTCTAGGCAAATTGGTTGTTTGCATTCGAAACACATGTATTCTGAAACACATGGTCCTGCGTTTTTTCTTTGGGTCACAAGTAGAGCAGGTTTTCCGTACTTCCAACCGTTCTTCAGCACCACTAGTGCTTTGGAGTTCTGGCAAAAGACCGTCCTTGTTGTGGAAATTTTTAAGTCACTCTGAATATAAACATTAGTTGCACGGTGCTCTAAATGTGGTCTTACCAGCTGTTCGGCGAGTTGTTTCATGAATTTGAGCCAGCTCTCAGGTTTTCTTGTTTCGGTAGATACTCTTACCACATAACTGTAAAGAGGTAGGCAGAGCACATGAAACTTGTGTTCCAGTGCCACTTTTAGCATAAATGTGGGAATAAAAGATCGACAAAATGTGATATGATAAAATGCGATAGGTACTTTAACGCATAGAAAAACATCCAAGACTTCTAAAGTAATATTAATCGCTCATACCTATTAGGCAAGGTCACTAACTACTAGACCAGTGGTCGACTCCGCAAAGAAAATAACAAAGCATAATTACTTAACCACCTACAACCCGTCTCTGAGACCCCTAAGATAAAATACGTAAGCACCTACCACCCGTCTCAGAGACGGTCGAAGACAGAAATATACTCACCAAAACTAAACGCGGGCACTACTGACCTCGGCGAGCGCTGACGCGGAACTGAGGCAGGAGAGGGGAAGGTACAAGGATACAGACGTTTCTAAGATGATCGCACTTAGGTATGTTACATTTTTAAAATTTGAATGAGTCTGTGAGACGGGAGGTAGGTGGTTAAGGGTTAAATTTCTTCAAAGCATTGCCTACGACACCTGTTTCATGTAACTTTAATATAAGTAATGAATGGCTTACTGTATCGAAAGCCTTTTTTAGATCGATAAAAATACCTAAGGCTACGTTTTTCTCATCAATACTAATTTTAATTTTTGTTAACAAATCAATTGTAGCAGATAACGTGCTAGACTTTGAACGAAAACCATATTGCTTGCTGCTAACCATTTATGGTATGTAAAATAAACAAAGATCCCAACGAATTGATATCCTCCTCCTTCGAAATCTTGAAGTCGGTTGAAAATGAAGTGTCCGAAGTTATAACGTAAATCTTCTTAAGCTTCTAGGGTATGGATGGTAGGTAATTCTATCCAATTTGTAATAAAATGACAATGAGCAATAGAAATTAACGTAGTGTGGGCATTAAATAAGTAGGTAGATATTAGTATACTAGCTGTGCCCGCGGCTCCGCCCGCGTGGAAATCGGTCTGTGTCAGTAAGCGGCTAAATTCACCCCTAATTTCTCTCCAGCTACCCTGGAGGCCGAACTTGAAGTAAAGTTGACAGATGGATACGCTAGAGGACAGTAGTCCTGATAATTTTTTTTACAATTACCACGAAATGAAACTACACTCAAAAATCAATCCTTTTTTGTCCTTATAATTTTTTTTGCCATGATTTAATCGACATAGAGTAGTAGGTGTATATCGGATGATTCAGTACCACTTTTGTATATATACGTTCATGTCCACGGCAAATATCATCCAAATCGATCCTTCCGTCAAATCAGTCTAAGCATGAAAGGTAAGAACAGGCGTGGTTGCAGCGCGGTTGAAATTCGGGGGGGGGGGGGGGGTGTCACAAATGCAGAAATGATTTTTTGAGGGCTCAGTACTGATTTTTCTATTTGAGGTGTACTCGGGGGCTGTGCTCCTTCCTGACCAACGGCACGAGCCCGCGCGGCCGCCGACACGCGCCTCCCCGACCGGCGGCACAATCGAGTTGGCCATGGCGGTGCAATGGCGGTAACGTAATGATAATAGAATGCTATGGTTTCCGAGCACTTCATTTAATATATATAATATGAGTGTAGATAAAGCAGTGTATGCAGTTGCATACACTGCTAATTAGGCCTTATTACGTAGGTAACAGTTACATAAACTACTATTAGCTACACACATTTTACAATGAATGATCGCCATTACACCGCCAGGATTTTCATTACGTTACCGTAGGTACCGTAGGTTATCATACGTTTTTACCACACTGTCACAGATAAGATAATACACTGATGTTACGTTACTGGTTGAAATAATGGCGTTAATTACATACGGTTTCCGAACGCGGAAGATATTTATTCTTCAATGTAAGCACATTACAATGCACTAATGAACGCCAGAGAAAAAAAAATACATGAGAATCGTGGAACACTCTGTTGGAACTTTGAATTTTTGGAATTTTGAAATTTTTGAAATTTTTGAAATTATTGAAATTTTTGACGTTTTTGAAACTTTAAAATTTTTGAAATTTTTGAAATTTTTGAAATTTTTGAAATTTATGAATTTTTTGAATTTTTTGAAATTTTTGAAATTTTTGAAAGTTTTGAATATTTTGAAATTTTCGAAATTTCAAAAACACGTTTTTTACTTTTAGGTTCTTGACTTTTTTCACTTTGTCACTTCTCACTTTCACTTTTCACTACACTTCACTTCACTTCACTTTATTCTATTTTATATATTTTTTTATTTCATTCCATTTTACATGTTTCTCAATCTTATAGGTGTCGCGATTTCGTGACGTGACGCTTTTTCGTGACGGTCACGTGACTTTTTCGCCTAGCCCCCCATTCGCGAACCGTCCGATAAGGAACTTCGTTCCAAAACTACCACCGGTTCTAACCCTACACCTCTGGCCCGAGAAGTAATGAGTGTTATGACCGAAAAGAAACTCGACGGGACTTATTTTTTTCAAAACAGTAATACATTATTAGATCTTAAAGATACAAAATAATGCGTAGTTCTTCAGGAAGACATATCAAAACAGCTTGAGAGACAGATAATGTACCTATTGTTTAATTATAAAGAAAAATAAATCCTAATCTGACTGCTTCACAAAACGTTTGATATGTTTTCCAACCTAAACGGTGTCCTATAAATGTTAGATGATTTTATAGTAGTTTCTGGTTTACACCACATTAGAATCTGGTTTAGACATTAATGACATTTTCAAATATTTCTTAAGAGCGGGTAAAGATAAATTTAAAGCATCGACGGGTAACTTGTTATAAATACAAACACCTTGACCAAAAAAATTACAAACTACTTCGATACCAAATTTCATCTAAATACGTACAGCGGTTATTGGTTGTTTCTATCTAAATCGATTCTGCGGTTAATAATTCCCTATACAAATTTCCAACTCCCTTTTCATCCCTTTAGGGTTGATTTTCGGGGTGAAACTATCCTTTGTCCTTTCTTCAGACCCATACTATATCTATACCAAATTTCATCTTCATCAAAAAAATCCTCATACCAACTTCCAACCCCATTTTCACCCCCACAAGGGTTTATTTTCGGGACGAAAACTATTCTGTCGTTTCTTGGGACTCAAATTATCTCCATACTCATTTCTATTAAAAATTCTCCATACAAACTTTCAACCCCCTTTTCACCCCCTCCAGGGTTGATTTTTGGGATGAAAACTATTTATTGTCCTTTCCCGGGACTCAAGCTATCTCTATACAAAATTTCATCAAAATCCGTTTAGCCATTTTCACGTGATGCGCGGTCAAATAAACAGACAAACAGATAAACAGACAAACAGACAAAAATTCTAAAAATTGTTGGAACGTGTTCTGTTATCGATTCTAAGTATCCCCAGCCAACTTTTTTTCGATTATATTCCATGTACAGACTTTCGACCCTCTTCAGCTTTATTATATTGTAACGTTGTAACATTGTCTTTTGGTTCTAATTAGAATAGTTTCAACACCTTCGATTCGATCGGTTATAACAATGCTTCAAACAGCGCCGTTCGAATGTACCTTGTGTTTATCTGTATGGGGTTGTCATCTAATAAATTTAGCCTAAATTATGGGTTTTTCTTCTGTCATTTTTAATAAAATTGGCGTTTCATAAATAGGTATTTTGGAAAATTAGTAAATGAAATGTAGTCAAAGAAAATGTATCTGGAAATTCTGAAAGCGGGTTTTGAAGTAAAGTATTTGGATATTTAGTATCATGTCTTTGACCTATTGATAGGAAAGTTGTTTCGCTGGAATCAATCAACAATAATTAGAGGGATTTATATTTATTTAATTGCCACCCTGAATTGGGTCCTCTGCCCTCTGGTTCCTCCATCTTGGGAGTCACTAGGAATGACTCGGTCATTTGATTTGCGGCCTTGTGCAAGGGGGGGCTCAAGCAGCCTTCTGAAATTTTGCCCTTGGTGGCAGCGAAGGTGGCGGTTCAATAATCCTCGGTTATCTGCAAAGGAGAATCGTAAGTAAAGATTAATAGGGTTTTTGGCTATCACGGCGTGAAACGTGTTCTAGCTATTTTGACCATGCTTTTGGTTTTCAGATTTGAACTTGCCTGAGGGAGGGCGTGCTCTGTAGAGATGTTATAGGAATATTTTCCATTCTCCGGTAAGGTTTCTTTCTTCAGTTTTGTCAATTTATCAGGGCTGTAGTTCAGTCGACTAATGCAGAAAATATATTGTTCCTTGCAGGAGTCGGGTGTTGTATTTTCAACCAATGTGTTGTATTTTGCAACCATTGTACCATGTGGTACAAATGTTATAGTGAAGACTTAAATTGTACTCTCATATCATTAATGGATCGAGCAGCTGCTTCTCCATTTGTTTCATCACCACGTTGTTCCGGCCAAGCGGTCTGAGCTTCTCGGAAGTCGGTGCCCCGCTGCAAAGTCTGTGTGAGCAGTTTCCGGACAGCGTCCTGTAGCTTTGCGATGTGGCAAGCTTCTTGCACATCAGCGACTGGCGAAGAACAGCTTCTGAGGTCGGTTCAGTCCTTTATTAATTTTAAATGGCAGTAGGAATTCTGTGGAAAAGTAAATATCATTAGTTTTGAGAACCAACATTAAGTATTTAAATTTAGAAATCTCTGATATATAAAACCATAGGGACTAACCTAAGTAGTTAAGAATTTAGAGAGGAACCTGAATAAATCTCAACCATTGAACCTTGTTAACGATCTAGCTTAACCGCTGAGCTCAAATTTTAGTTTCAGTCAAAAAATTTTAGTTGGTGTCGAGCTGAAATGAAAAGAGAGATTTATCCAGTGTTTCGATTTTAACAAGTTATTTTCAAAAGCAAGAATAGGAAATAAAGATTTAGTACAGTATCCACTTGTTTAATTTCACACCAGCCCTGCATAGAGCAAGACCCTTGCGACATCAACATTTGATTTAGTGATTTAATAATAATTTGTTTAATTGTGTTCAGGAAAAGTAAGCTGTGGCATAGTTTTAGGTTATCAAAACCTAGCCTAAATTTAATCAACCTGACACTGGCGCCCAATGGTATTTCTCCAGGTCTTTAATTGCTCTATGAAAGGCTAAAATTTTGGTTTTAGAATATCAGAGATCATATTTTGTTTTGTGGTTGGTTACTCACCTTTTGGAAGCGAAAATCGCATTTTCCACGTGTATTTTGCATTGCTGATCATTGGCATTCTTTATTTTGTACCTTTTTATTGCAAATTTGTAAAGGAAATTCCGATTTATTTCCATATTTTTATAACGAATTTGTAGGTTATTGAAAAGTGTCAACGTCGCAATTTTCCCACGTGTAGTACATAAGTCATTTTGCTTATAAGGATATTTGAGAACTATTTTTACAAATTTAAAGCTATTTCAGTTTAATATTAAACATTGCACATTCCAACCGGTAAATCTTAGATTTAGATGGTGTGTTGTGCTTTACTATTCTTACTAAATATTTGTACAAGAATTTAGAATTGTTCATACTTTTCCTTTTGACATTAGTGAAAACAATATTGAAAGTGCATGACATCCTGAAATTGTAAGGAAAGTCAACTTTTTAATCTGACGCAATTTTGTTTTTTATCTTACATATAAGTACCAAGGTACTTGCTTACTGTGCCATTTCCTTTCTGCAAATTAACCTTTTTCTTTTGTAAGGTGAAATAATGACTTAAAAGACTTGTCCTTAAATAGAATTGAAACATTGTGATAGATTATTTAAAAAGTAGACACTTATATTTAGATACACAGCAATTGAGGTGTGTAGAATAAAAGTAAAAGATTATAAACTATCATTTAATTTTAATACATTACATTTAAAATAATATTGTAATAATTCATTATTTTAATTATTATCAGAGATTTCATTCCATTGGTTCAAAACTTTACTTAAAATGTATCGCACTATACAATTCCACAGTTTATTGAAGGATGAGTTAGTTTATGAAGTTCAAATTAGATCAGAAACACCAGCCGGCACAGTAGAGACTTTGAGAAAACAACTCCGTTCACTAGTGATAGAAGCACCGAGTGAAGCCATTGTAGAGACTGAGTTATCACAAGTGACAGAACTAGCAGTAATTGCAACTAAACTTTCTGATTTGTCTTCTATTGTGGATAAGTACAGTGAAACAAAAGAAAGTGCAGTAAAACACTTCTATATTTGCATTAACACGTTTAATTTTGAAGATAAAGTCAATTATTTAAAATTAGCAACAATAATCAGATTATTTAAAGTAAGCATTTCTCGTAAAAATTACAATAACGGTATCTATATAAAGATATTTCACATTCAATAACTTCCTTAGTGGTCAAAATGTAATTAAATTACAATAATCAAAATATTTAAAATTAGCATTTCACTTAAAAATGAAGATAACTGTACCTATGTAAGGATATTTCACATTCAATAGTTACCTTAGTGGTTAGAATGTAATTAAATTACAATAATCAGAACATTTAAAATTAGCACTTCACATAAAAATGACGATAACTGTACCTATATAAGGATATTTCACATTCGATAGTTACCTTAGTATCGTAAACGTCTACTTTCCGCACAAAAGGAATATAAAAAGGATGGAGTACTAGCAAAACTGGTAAGTACAAATAATATGATATTCTCGAAAGACAGGATGGCTAAAGCTGTAGTTGTAATTGAAAAGAGTTCGTGGGCAAGTGTCCGCTTTGGTCTAGGCGGACCCAATAGCTCGCTGAACTCTCTTTCTCACTTGGAGAGCCCGCTGGATGCGGGCTCTAATTCTCCGACGACGGTGAAGAATCAGGCGGAACACGCGGCGGTTGCAGACCGTCTCGCCGCTCCGGCACCCACAAGCGCCTTCCGGAGTCCTTCCGGCTCAGGCAGTCCGTCTGGTTGCCTTTTTGTCCGGCAACGTATTTGGTTTTCAAAAAGAATTTGTATTTAATAATGTATTAGCACTTGCTATATAATGTTTGAGCGCAAAGATCTACAGAAATAGATCGCACTTCAACTCTATGCAACTAAGCAAATTATAGCAAAACCCTAAGACTCAACCAGAATATGTTTTTGCGTTCAAAAATGTCCTCGTCGATCTGACACACTCCATCAAAAAATCAACTTTTTCTTTTTTGACAATCTGGAATACCTCAAAAATTCATATTCAAAATTAGGGAGGATATTATCTCAATTTTATAACTGCCAGTCGTATAACAAAATGCGGACTGATATAAGCGTCATCTACCTGCAATGCCGTGAATCACAATGTACGCTTTTTTATATATCAACAGCAACCTAGCCTTAGACCTTCCTTAGACACGGAAGTTCTGAAGAAAGTCGACAGATGTCGTACGATATACGTAGCGTCATGCTACAAAAGGTACTCCTTAAGCCGTGCAAAGGCTCTGGGATGCCATCTCTATCATCGCTTAGCCCGGGTCCAGCCGGAGGTTGATCCAGAGTCGCTTGAATTAAAAATTTGCCTCCAAAATAGATTGGAGGATCTAATGGCTAGGATCGAAGGCACAAATTTAAACCCAGTAGCATCTGGTAGTGGCACTGAGGGTTCTGTCCCACTTACAGCAGTCTCGCTTAGTAATTCTGAAACAAATACAAGCGGTGTTAGAGAAATGCAGGTTCAATGTTCGAGTGATTTAAATATTTCAAAGTGGGCAGTAAAGTTTAATGGTTTGTCAGAGCCGCGCTCATCGCGCTCATTTTTGGAGCGTGTGGAGGAACTTAAGGAAGCAAATGGTGTGTCGGATGTTAAATTATTTACGGCAGCGCCTCATTTGTTTGTAGATTCAGCTTTGTTATGGTTCCGCGGTATTAAGAACTCAGTTTCCACTTGGCAAGAGTTAAAGACACTTTTGTTAGATGAATTTGTTCCTGGTGATTATGATTTCAGGTTAAAACAGGAAATATCAGCTAGGACACAGGGAGATAATGAACCAATTCATTTGTATTTTGCTGTCATGTCTGGGATGTTTGCTAGGTTGAAGACAGACTTGCCGGAGGAGGCGAAGCTAGATATTTTGCTGCATAACATTCGTCCGCATTTTACACAACAATTGGCTATTGTAGACATTAATACGGTGTCGGATTTGAAGACTTTCTGTCGTAAAATAGAGTTTTCTCAACAAAGGGCGAATTTGTTTGTCGAACCGCCCAAGGTCAGCGCGCATACACTTTGCAAGGATCACGCTTTTAAGGGTTCAAGTGTAAAACAGCTTCACGTTAATGCTATCGCTGAAAAACAAAACTCGAAGTTCACAGATCAATCACACTTCACTCGTCAAAACCAGAAGTCGGAAGTTTCGGCCGGAAATTACTCAAAGCCAGGTAGTGCAGTGTGCTATAAGTGTGGAAAGGGAAATAATTTTAGATTTTGTAAGGTTAAACCATACTTACTTTACTCTTTGGTTAAACCGCAAGACAATACGTTTCATTGTTTCGGGTGCAGTGCACCTAACGTCATACGACCACAGTGTAAAAATTGTCAGAAGGAAAAGTCATAAAAGGGGAACGTTCAAAAACCAGTGCAACAAAATTCAAAAAACGCGTAGGTCCGAATCGTAGTAAATTTAATGGCCAGAAAAAACGATTAATTTTGAAATCGATTAATAAAAATAAAATAAATCCAATGAGGAGCCACACTAAAAGGTCGGGGCAGATGTCGCTACTGTGCACTGTACCTTGTTTACGTTTTGTGTGAAGTGTCATTATGAGGAAATTTTATTTAATTCTTGCGATATAAGGATAAAATCTTCGGCTTCATGATCGTACGTGAACCGCAAGCTGAGCTGCGAAGGAGGAACGCATCGGTGGCAGGAAAAAGGCTTGATTATTACAAAGGTAAACACTAACAATATTTGAGGTTATGTTCTGCATTTTTAGCATTATTTTCAATTATCAAAGCTCACGTACTGTTTTTATTTTAGATAAGAGGCGTATGATCGACACTAAAACTATGGTGCACAGCTGGATATCCAGGGGGACCGCTCATATGCGTGTTCATCTTCTGATACTTACAGGGATATAAACGCGGATTCGCCGATTCTCAACATAGCATGCATGAAATATAAGAATATTTTCAAAGATTTTGCTCTTAACCAAAGGGATAACTCCTATATGAGTCTCGTCATCTTATCGTTATCCGACGGTCCATTTACGTGTTTGCGTGGACACTGTGGACAGTGTAAAGCCAATGTGTGGACAGTGTAAAGCCAATGTGAAGAGTGTAATGTAACATATTTTGTGGCGCTCAGTAGTCACTAGAGCTGTGTCTCACGGCAAAATACAGGAGCCAATTGCCTTACAAATGTATGAAGCTACGTATGGATTGGACGCGCAGAAATGCATAATATTAATTTCTAAAGAATATCCATTTCTTGTCGCCTCACCAGATGGGTTGCTAAGTGAGGATACTGTTATTGAGGTAAAGGGTCCTGCATATGCTGCAAGGTACTGCTTAAGAAGCGAGTAAAATGAGGTAACGGTATCATACCTAGAAAATAAAAATGGATATTTAAAACTAAAAAAAGCATCTCTATTATGCTCTAATACAAGGAGAGCTTTATTGCAGCCAGAGAAAATATTGCAATTTCACTGTCCACACTGTGCCCATATGCTGCAAGGTATTGTTTAAAAAACGAAATAACAGTAACATACCTAGAAAATATAAATAGGAATTTAAAGCTAGAAAAAGCCGATTATGCACAAATACAAGGATAGCTTTATTGAGGCAAGAGAAAATATTGGAATTTCATTGTCTACGCTTTAAAAAATACATTAAGCTAGAAGCCACAAATGCTCGTTGAAAGTTGTTGCTTCTGATTCATATTTGTTCTGTGTCATAAACATATATTATGATATCTAACTCATATACATATATATTATATATAAAAAGATTACGAGTACTTGTCTTGAATAAAAAGGCATTAGGATGTTTTAGTTTTGTTTTATTTATTTTCTTGTTCATAATGCATCAGCATCGTCATCAAGAATAATTGGTTTTCAGTAAACACTGCTGCCAAATTATCTGATCTAATCTTAAGTGTCGTTGAACTTGAAGATTGTTGTCAGACCCAAACACGCCGATGATTTATGAAAATTATACTTCACAAAAGTTGGTGAAAACCATTGTTGTAATGGTCAACTTGAGTGCTCTTTAAATGCTGTGGGTCCATGTGTGCACGTTGATCTAAAATTCTAGAACATCAATTTCCACAGTAGTACATATGTCTTCTTCTCGCCTTACTTCAGTGCTTCATGGCTTACGGTTGGTTCTGTCGCTGTAATGTGTTATATTGCTGTTTCGTGTTCTGTCACTTCAAAATCGTTAATAAGGAGCTTTGTTTGAGTGGGTAATGCATATCACTTCTCATGTTCAAGAGCTGCTGGTTTTCTTGTTTTGTTTTGGAGACCCAGAATATGGATGGTACAGCCTATTCCTCAAAAAAATTGCAACTAGTTCAGCAACTGAAAGTTAAATAAGCATTTAAATAAAATGAAATGAGATCTGTTATTACTAACAAGGTAATGTTAGATATATTGAGTACCTATACTTTTAAGTACTTACAGATAGTTACAGAAGTTTTAAAGGCTTGGCGTACAGGCACACAGTGAGCATTTTTAATTGATAACTTTAAATGATCATCTTTTTTAAATGTTGCCTACATAAGCGGCTCGTATCACTTGCCCTAAAGTTTTTTATTCTTAACGCATTATGCCAACGTTTCATGTATATAGGGTCTTTAGGAAATAAATGGGTGCCTCTATTTTTACATTTCACCGCACAACATTGAGGCATTCTTGATAAAACTGGGAAAATATGGGAATGTTTTGAATTACGAGACAAATATGTATGTGATTTGACAGTTCTTATGTCAATGCTGGGTACAGTTCACAATGCGCCACCTAGCGTGATAAAATGGCAGTTTTTCTCCTAATTGCTACGATTCTTTTCACCCCAAATAAGGAGGATGTTCGGCCATATTTAAAATTTAGCGCAAATGGCTTTGAAATGTATGGTTTAGCTGACAGTGGCGCTGCAGTGTCAATTTTAGGGAACAATGCCCATTTAGATTTTATAAAAATTGGTTTTACACTGCAGGATGAGCACTCAAGGTCATGCAGTGTTGCAACTGGAGTGGAATGTGAGACAATTGGGAATATTAGTGTTCCCGTGACTTTTAGAAACGCGACACATGTCATAAAATTTGTAGTGGTACCCACAATTGTTATTGACGTTGTTTTAGGGGTCGATTTTTTCAATTGTTTTGGTTTAGCCAGAGACGTATTTAAAAGTGCTGAATATATGAAGTCGCCTGAAAAGTATTTCAACTGCAACGCTTTAAATGCAGAACAGGTACACACGATTAGGTCATATGATCATTTAACTATAGCTGAAAAAGAATTCGCGGATACCATGGTAGGCAAATTTAGGGACATTTCGTTCGAAGAAAAGGGGTTAGGCAGAACCACTTTGGTGGAGCATGTCATAGATACCGGGGATGCCTTACCAATTAAAACGAAACAATACCCATTGTCACCCGAGAAACGCGTTGCATTACTTTCCGAGTTGGAACGCATGTTAAAGCTAGACGTCGTCACACCTTGTGAGAGTCCGTGGAATAATCCGGCTTTATTAGTGAAGAAGTCTAACGGCGATTGGCGTTTTTGTCTAGGTTGTAGGAAATTAAATGCGATCACAAAAGGAGATTCGTATTCCATTCCATATATGACAGATTCTCGATAGTCTAAAGGAAGCGAAATACCTGACCACGATCGATTTAAGTTCCTCCTTCTGGCAAATACCGTTAGCTGAAGCCTCACAAGAGAAAACTTCGTTCTGTGTACCTGGTCGAGGGGTGTACAAGTTTAAAGTTATGCCGTTTGGTTTGTGCGGAGCGCCTGCGCATCAGCAAAGGCTGATGGACACCCTTATCGACCATAATTTAGCCAGCGACATAGACACAGGTTTAGCTTTTTGTTATATAGACGACATCGTGATTTGTTCATCAGATTTTCAGACGCATTTGCGGTTATTGAATCGTGTGCTGGAGAGGTTAAAAGAGGCAAATTTAACAATCAACTTCACAAAATCCAAGTTCTTCAGGCAGTCCATTAAATACCTCGGTTACGTCGTAGACGAGTTCGGGTTGCGTACGGATCCTGACAAGGTCTCTGCCATTTTGAACTTCCCCACGCCCACGACTTCGCGGGACGTACAGGCTTTCTTAGGAACGTGCTCATGATATCGACGTTTTAGTCGAAATTTTTCCACGTTAGCCGCTCCTTTGAATAAACTTACGTCGCGGGGTAAAAACGCGCCGCCTTTCAGGTGGTCTGAGGAAGCAGAGCAAGCATTTAAAACGTTAAAGAACGCATTAGTCACAGCACCAATTTTAGCGGTGCAGGACTTTGAGAAAACTTTCTCCGTACATTGCGATGCGTCTTCTTACGGAATTGGAGGCATGCTCGCTCAGACCATTGGGAATGTCGAACATCCTATCGCGTACGTCAGTCGTGCCTTAAATAAATGTGAGCGCAATTACAGCGCCACAGAAAGCGAAGCTTTAGCCGTAGTATACTCAGTAGAAAAGTTTCAGGCATATCTAGGCTCGCGTAAGTTTAAAGTAATTACGGATCATGCGTCACTAAAATGGTTTATGAATCTTGAAAACCCGTCGGGGAGATTAGCTCGTTGGGGTTGCAGACTGTCTCAATATGATTTTGAGATTTAGCACAGGACGGGTGTCTCTTAACGTAGTGCCTGACGCACTATCAAGACTCATAAAGGTTGACGCGATAAATGTGACGAATGTTAACGGCGAGCCAGATGAATGGTATGACAGGATTGCAGATGGTTGTAAATGTTTTCCCGCAAACTTTCCAAATTTTTGTTTGAAATACGGGAAATTATATAGACTTTCAAAGGCAAAGTATAACTTGTTAAAAGAGTTCGATTGGAAGAAAGTGGTAAAGAAGAGTGAGCGAATGAAATTTATGCAGGATAACCATTATAAAGCAACTGCAGCTCATTTAGGCATTTTTAAAACTCATTGCCGGTTGGCATTGACTTACTTTTGGCCCGGGATGTACAAGGATGTAGTCGAGTTCGTGAAGGCTTGCGATGTCTGTGCAGCTTACAAACACTCACAGAAACCGACTGCAGGCCTTATGGGACAACCAAAAGTGTGTTGACGACCATGGTTGGTAGTTAGTATCGGTCTCGTCGGTCCGCTTCCGCGCTCTCGAGCAGGATATACATTTTTATTTGTGGTAACTTGTTGCTTTTCGAAACATACACTGCTTTTCCCCCTTCGCCGCGCTACGAGCGCTTTGGTGGCGAAGCATTTTGAAAACCATGTCATTTTGGAGCACGGAGTGCCTGAGACCGTAATTGCCGATAATGGGACACAATTTACGGGATCAGAATTTAAGCAGTTGTTGAAACGTTACAACGTACCTAACATCTTTTATTGTCCGCGCTACACTCCGCAGGTGAACTTAGTCGAAAGGTACAACAAAGTAGTAATGACGGCCGTAGCGTCATACGTAAAGGACAATCACCGGACTTGGGATGAAAAACTGCACCAAATTAAGTTTGCAATAAATAGTGCAGTCAGTGAAACCACAGGTTTTTCTCCTTTCTTTTTAGTGCACGCTAGGGAACCCGTCATTAACGGCTCATTTTATAAAAACACCGACAATGACTATGTCATAGGAATGCCGCGAGAGGAGTATGCAGGAGAGTTTGGAGTTATGAGAGATATTTTTGAACAGGTTAGGTTACGTATGTTACAAGCTCATGAAACCAATGCCAAGTACTACAATTTAAGACGCCGCGAGGCGAAATTTTCAGTAGGGGATATTGTTCACAAGCGTACTTACATACAAAGTGACGCTTCTAAGTTTTTGATGTCAAAACTGGCTCCCAAATATGAACAATGTAGGGTTAAGACGGTTTTGTCCCCTCTCGTGTACGAGCTCGAAAGATTGGATGGCACACCAATTGGCTCGTGGCATATTAAAGATTTTAAGTAGGTCAATGTTGATGTAGGTTTTGAGGTAGAAGTCATCTCTGGATGTAAGGCTTCGCTCGTTTTGGAACGTCGCCTTGCAGCCAGAGTTGACAACTACTGTCACCTATCTCTCATGTCACAACAATAAATGTGGTTGTAATTGTATATTAGTAGTGTTGAATATTGTGGTAAATATTTAATCACGAATTTCTGATCGGAACGTGGTGAACAGGTAAACTGTTTACACTATTATTTTTGTATTGCGTGAAGAATGTATGAGTTTTGATAGTGCGTGAGGTATGTTAGGCGCGATTCAACCAGTGCTCAGTCTCTAATCAGAGCTATCTTTAATATGACCAAAATTAATATGTATTTGAACAGTGCTTGATACTTACCATATCCGGCATAAATTGAAATAGTATGTTTATATTAATGCGTAATTTTTAATCGCGAGGGTTGTCAGTTTGACATGCCCGATAAACATTTGAGTACTGTTTCATATGAAACACATGCTGCCACACTTAGATGTGGTATACCACAATTTTTTAAAGGTGTTATGCAGCATGATATCGGACGTTCGTTTCCTCTGGTTGGTCTACCAGAGTAACGATTCCGTGTTTGACCTTTGTAGCGAATGTTGCCAACAAATAGGAAGTGGTAACTAAAATTTGGATAGTAGTTTGTTTAGTTTGATGTAGTTTGTCGAACAGGAAGTTGATTTTGCCCGGTATAGGAAGGAATATATTGATGAATGCTGAATTACAGACCTGGCGGCTGGCTTTAGCGTTCACAGGATAACGGGGTCAACTCCGCGTTGTCCTGGGAACGCTAACGGACTGAGTACTAGATAGTTAGTTTATGGAAGGGGTTACTATGTTGTGCAGCATGTAGGCCACATAGTTTATTTTACCTTCGGTGTCTGTGTGGGTTCGAGATTATATATTTATTATTTTATTTTTTGTTCTTTCGAAAAGTAGATGAAGAGGTATTCTATAAATAGGAATTAGAGTTCCTAGTATTAGTTTTATTGGTTTGCAATCTCGAACTTATGCTAGATTTTGTTTTCTTTTCCTTTCCCATTAATTCCATTTTTAAATCCACTTTTCTTGCTTTTGGAGAAAATTTTCTTCAAATCAATTTCACATTAAATATTTGATGAGAGTCGCTGAGGACAGCGAGCGGTTAACCTACGTTGAACCTTGAAATCGGGGGGGAGATGTATTGTAACATTGTCTTTTGGTTCTAATTAGAATAGTTTCTTATCAATCAATTTCAACACCTTCGATTCGATCGGTTATAACAATGATTCAAACAGCGCCGTTCGAATGCACCTTGTGTTTATCTGTATGGGGTTGTCATCTAATAAATTTAGCCTAAATTATGGGTTTTTCTTCTGTCATTTTTAATAACATTGGCGTTTCATAAATAGGTATTTTGGAAAATTAGTAAATTAAATGTAGTCAAGGAAAATGTATCTGGAAATTCTGAAAGCGGGTTTTGAAGTAAAGTATTTGGATATTTAGTATCATGTCTTTGACCTATTGATAGGAAAGTTGTTTCGCTGGAATCAATCAACAATAATTAGTGGGATTTATATTTATTTAATTGCCACCCTGAATTGGGTCCTCTGCCCCTCCATCTTGGGAGTCACTAGGAATGACTCGGTCATTTGATTTGCGGCCTTGTGCAAGGGGGGGCTCAAGCATCCTTCTGAAATTTTGCCCTTGGTGGCAGCGAAGGTGGCGGTTCAATAATCCTCGGTTATCTGCAAAGGAGAATCGTAAGTAAAGATTAATAGGGTTTTTGGCTATCACGGCGTGAAACGTGTTCTAGCTATTTTGACCATGCTTTTGGTTTTCAGATTTGAACTTGCCTGAGGGAAGGCGTGCTCTGTAGAGATGTTATAGGAATATCTTCCATTCTCCGGTAAGGTTTCTTTCTTCAGTTTTGTCAATTTATCAGGGCTGTAGTTCAGTCGACTAATGCAGATAATATATTGTTCCTTGCAGGAGTCGGGTTGTATTTTCAACCAATGTCTTGTATTTTGCAACCATTGTACCATGTGGTACAAATGTTATAGTGAAGACTTAAATTGTACTCTCATATCATTAATGGATCGAGCAGCTGCTTCTCCATTTGTTTCATCACCACGTTGTTCCGGCCAAGCGGTCTGAGCTTCTCGGAAGTCGGTGCCCCGCTGCAAAGTCTGTGTGAGCAGTTTCCGGACAGCGTCCTGTAGCTTTGCGATGTGGCAAGCTTCTTGCACATCAGCGACTGGCGAAGAACAGCTTCTGAGGTCGGTTCAGTCCTTTATTAATTTTAAATGGCAGTAGGAATTCTGTGGAAAAGTAAATATCATTAGTTTTGAGAACCAACATTAAGTATTTAAAATTAGAAATCTCTGATATATAAAACCATAGGGACTGACCTAAGTAGTTAAGAATTTAGAGAGAAACCTGAATAAATCTCAACCTTTGAACCTTGTTAACGATCTAGCTTAACCGCTAAGCTCCTAAAAATTTTAGTTAGTGTCGAGCTTAAACGAAAAGAGAGATTTATCCAGTGTTTCGATTTTAACAAGTTATTTTCAAAAGCAAGAATAGGAAATAAAGATTTAGTACAGTATCCACTTGTTTAATTTCACACCAGCCCTGCATAGAGCAAGACCCTTGCGACATCAACATTTGATTTAGTGATTTAATAATAATTTATTTAATTGTGTTCAGGAAAAGTAAGCTGTGGCATAGTTCTAGGTTATCAAAACCTAGCCTAAATTTTATCAACCTGACAATATGTATAGAAGATATAGATATGTATAGAAGAAGATAGGTGTCAAATATCAATTCTTACTATGCACTAACAGTAATATTTAACATTATCACAAATTAAAACAATTGTTTTTTGTTCTAAACACAGTTTATTATTGTGTTTGTCGTAATGTCTAAAAAGGGTCGTCAACGCGCAGTGACCCTCCGGAGTTGCAGGTGGGCTGTATGTTATTTTTCCACCCGACGGCGTCGTATTATAAAAAAAATAGGTAAAATTTTAAACGTACTGCAGAGAAGTCAGGTAAAATAAAAAAAATTTCATTAAATGTCCTTCCTTTTTAAGAGTTACTCTCATATTTTTCAATCCATGGATTTATCAGTAAAGTGGAGGGAAACTTTATAGTGTGGGAAATCTACCGGGTCGGTGTATGGAGACCTCGCATTAATTCCTCAGTCGATAATTCTTTTGCTGGGATGTAGTATAGGTCATAACAAACACAAAAAACTATATTTCCAAAAAAAAACTTTTGTCAGTTTTGGTATTTTTACCAAAATGTACAAAAACCTTAATAGTTTTGTACTGGAATTTTCCTCAGGGTATGTTTGTTTCACTAAACCAATTATTTTGATTCCTGACAGACACTGTCAAAAGTTCAAAAAAATATTCCAAATAAAACTGTCACTTTTATTCAAAAATAATTGGTTACACTCGCCATTTTGTTTGGAAAATTTCTCAGTCAAGTTTGTAACAGTGGGTGTTATGATAATCTTATTTTAGCATAATATTCACGAATTTCCAAAAAAAAAAAACCTTAAAGAAAAATTGTTATTACAGTATATTTAATATACTTCATGGAAAATTGTTCAGCCCAGTTTTGTTTTTTAATCATGTTAAGTAGTCAATTGAACAGCCAAAACTAAAATTTCCAAAAAATAATCCACATACAATACATCAAATCTTGAAATTTTAAATTTGTCTAGCCTTTTAAAGCGAGTGAACATGCAGTAATATGTCGTCGTGCGTCAGCTATTGAGTCCAGTTTAGCATGCGCAACTACGACTCAGCTATGCTTGCGTCATAGTGAAAAAAGTGGAGTAAGTTACTTCAATTATAGAATTTTCTATTTTGATATTTGTATTTAACTCGTATCATTATAATTTTAATAAATATTGTGATGGCGTATTATTAAGTAATCATTTTAGTATTTAATTGAAGCACCAGAGTATCATTACCTTGCTAAATAGAACACCATCACCACTGCTCGCCGACAGATCACGCTTGTAGTGTCATAATCATAATGCACACAATCCGCATCACCGCGCAGCCGCACGCACCGATACAACTACGCTTCGACATTAGTCAAGCCGCCTACCAACAGATGGTGCAGTGATTAAGTTGGATGCCACTAACGTTTGTTCAACGCAGAAACATGACCCTCGGCGCTTTGCCGAGGAATATTTGAAAATCGCGATAGGGTCTAAAGGCACGCATGCTATATGCCTCAATCAAATTTCAGCATTTTAGTGTTGTGACACTAACCCAATGGGCCAGTAATATATCCTTACGACAAATTACTGGCCTAGTACTCATCTACCTAGCTGGGTAATACTCGACAAGTAAGCACTAGAGAGACGACGGAGTACATGTAAATCTCTAAAACAATAAATTTTATCAGCTACACGCGACTCTTTGTCTTCGCCCCCCACCACCCCGCTCTACAACTATAGATTTCTTCATAATGGATATATCAAGGTATATGCGAAACAGCGCATTTGCCAGATGACTTATGTAGACTCTTGATTTCCCCGAATTTAAACATATTTATTTAACATAAGTTGTATTTATAATTGACTCTTAAATAAGATGTACTTTAATGTCATGAATATTTAGTAAATGTAATTATATAATATTAAGGTATTGTCTGTTCTATTGTCTATTTCACCTGTGATAACTGTATGTTTTTCTCTGTGTGTAATATTTAATTTTTTTTTTTGTTATAAGTAAACTGAAATAGATGTCATATGCTTCAGAAAAACCAAGTCCTCCGGTTTCCTAGGCCAGCAGGCAGCACTATCTCTCTTGTTTCTTTTGTTGTTTTAAATGACTTCTATCATATGTATGTCATATATTTCAGTTTACGTATAACAAAGAAACAGTTAAATATCACACACAAAGAAAAACATACAGTTGTCACAGGTGAAATAGACAATAGAACAGACAATACCTTAATATTATTTAATTACATTTACTAAATGTTCATGACATTAAAGTATATCTTATTTAAGAGTCATTTATAAATACAACTTATGTGAAATAAATTTGTTTAAATTCGGGGAAATCAAGAGTCTAATTACAGTTATCACAGGTGAAATAGACAATAGACATACATTAATATTGTATAATCCACCACCATTTTTTTTCCCGTGAAAAAAAATATTTCCTTAGTTTTTCTTAAATATGAAAAACTGGAAAAAAATGGTTTTGTATACAGGGTTGGCCGGTCGAAACAACATGCCCCATTAAAAAAAAAATATTTTCGCACTAAAAAAAATTTTCTCCTACTTTTTCTTAGTCGCAATACGATATCAGTAGTGCCCTTAAACGGACCACCAGTATTTTTGTTACAACCTGTATGATTTTTTAAATTAATTTTCTTTGCATCCACCTATGTTGATATAACTTAAACATTATTAGACATTAATAGTAGTTTATGTAACTGTTTCATAATAATATCACACGAGTGTTTTAGGGCCTAATTAAGTACGGTTGCATACACTGCTTTATTTACACACATATTATAGATCCTAAATGATGTGTTCGGAAACCAGTAGAATGACCGCCATTGCACCGCCATGACCAACTCTATTGTGTCGGCGGTCGCGCGGGCGCGTGCGGGCGCTCAGGGAGAGGGTTAATCTTGGTAACGTTACCGTGAGTAATGAATTTTCATACGTTTTTACCACACTATCAGAGATGTTACGTTACTGGTTTAAATAATGGTGGTACGGTTTCCGAACGCGGAATAGAGGATTTATGATATTGGTGTAGATAAATGATATTACATGCAATAGAATCAACATTATTATATATACGCCAAACACTGGCTATTGTCATGTACTTTGTGTAACATGTCACATCATTGATAATACTCACTTTCGTGGGTACAGCCACCGGCAATAGTATCTTCCTATACGAAGGCCGCAAAAATATGTGACACGCTCTTATTTGTAGGGCCATAAGAGCGTGACACATATTTTTGCGGCCTTCGTGTAGGACTATACTATTGCCGGTGACTGTACAATAAATTATTTGTATTTGTATGGATTGAATCGAACACTTACTCCGAAGACAGGATAACCACTTATTTAAGTAGTCCCCGCTGGCAATCTACTGGCAGTAGGATGTCAGAACGTCCCCCTCCCCCAACCCGCAATACAAAGAGGCGATAAGTTGAGACAGATGTAGGCTAAGCCGGTCTCGGCTGGAAAGACCTAGAAGTTTCCATTTAGGATCGTTGACAAGTGAAAAACTTTTATGCGAGATCATTTTATGGGACAACAGGAACAAATTATCGTCACCACAGTTACATTAGTGACCGATTTAACTTCTTTGTTTGTTATAAAAAACGTTTTTTTTTTTTAAATTTACTTTGCCACTTCGTTTCCTTCATCGTACCATATGATAAAATTAACGTAAATAAAAAAAACTGGCCAAATGCGAGTCGGACTCGCACACGAATGGTTGCGTACGTAAAAACGGCAAAAAAGCATGTTGTATGGGAGCCCCCTTAAATATTCATTTTATTCTGTTTTTTTAGTATTTGTTGTTATAGCGGCAACAGAAATACATCATCTGTGAAAATGACAATTGTCTAAATATCACGGTTCATGTGATACAGCCTGGTGACAGACGGACAGATGGACAGCGGAGTCTTAGTAATAGGAAAAAAATAGCTTTTACTCTGTAGGTACGGAACCCTAAAAAAATACGGTGTATAATATTTTTGCAAATATTTAAGAAAAAAATGTTTAGTGACTCGTTTTCTTTGATAAAAACATCAATGCAGCTCAATTCGCTCTACTTCCACTTCAGAATCAGAATCACTGTTATTGAGCATCAAAGAACCCTTGTTCAAGCTGCTGAGGTGAAAAAAGGAGTTTTACATGTTCATAAGATCCAAAAGAGTTTAATGCGCTACAATTCAACCCTAACTTTTATACGTGGAACCACCCCTATTGTGACGCCAAACTTCCTTCTGCGTGGCCGTCAACAATGCCGCGGCATTGATCAGCAGGTTAGTACCAAAAAGGTTAGGATACAAATGTTGAATTGTATGAAACAATCTTTTACATAAATAAAAAAAATACCACTATTTATTTCATTATAACAAATATGGTTGAAGGAAAGAGCGGAAAACAACAAACAAATTATATGTTTACTGTTTAGGTTATGACAGTAACAAATACAGGTCTGTTGTTAGAAAGAGAGACAAACAAAATACTAGTAAGTTGTAGTTTTAGATGCAACACGCGTTTAGCGTAATTCAGCCCAAACTTCAGCGAAATTCAGTCGCCCATAGAAAAAATCAGCAGAAAAAGCAAAAATTTGTCTATGGTGACTGAATTTTTGTATGGAGCCATTGGAGCACATAGCGAAATCTAGACGCAAGTTGGACTATTCCGCCTTGCGGCTGATTTTTGTCTATGGTCGACTGAAGTCCTCTGAATATTTCGCTGAGTGGGTTATATTTACCGGAATCTTAGCGTAATTCAGCAATATAGATAATAAAAACCTTAAAATGTAGACAATACTCAGACTTCTAGTACTCTAGTAGTTGGCCAGGGAGGAAAATTGTCTATGGAGTCCATACAAATACCAGAACCTAACCACAGATAATTTTCCACATTTCTGAATTTTATCTATGGTTGGCGGAAATTAGTAAAATGAGAAACATTTTGGAACAATCCAAAATGGCGGCAGACACGGATGAAACCAATTTCCAAGTAATTTAAGTGATTCCGACGGGCGAGCTTCAGACTGGAAGGCCGAAGGCCAACCCCGCTTGGGCTTTCCGTAGCCCGGAGCTTCACTCAGAGCGTCCAAGGCCGTTCGATCCTCCAGCAATTCTGGGCAAGGCCGTAGGCCGAGCCACGGTAAGGACGAACTAAGCGGAAACCGATATAAATCCATGTTATGCAAGCCCGAAGGGCGAGCTTCAGGCTGGGAGATCGAAAGCTGACCTCAGCGGAGGGCCGAAAGTCCGAAGCCTTCACCCAGAGCCTCCAATCGTTCATACCTGAATAATTTTATTCGAGGCAGTAGGCCGAGCTGGGGCCATTTCGAGCGTCCTAGCATTTTATTAAGGTAAAGTCTCTAAATAAGCGTAGAACGAATGACGAAACGAGCGATGGCCGAAGGCCGAGCTCCGCGTCGGGCCGAAGGCTCGAAGCGTCTACGAGAGGCGCACCAGCATCCGAGGCCGAACGCTGAGCTGCGGAAAGATATGCTCGTACGCGGAGCACTTAACACAATCACAAAAGACAAATTCCTTCTAAAGCTTTTAGGTAAACCCAAAAATGAACACCAAGACTTTAAACACAAAACCAAAACAAACACATAAATAAAACTCAATACAAAAGACAAGCACAAAGACAAGCACACAATAGAAACACACAAGACAAACATCAAGACAAGCATAAAGACAAACACAGACACAAAAACAAAAGCCAACACCACCACAGCGGGGCCCTCGGACCCCGCGCACCCGCCCTGCATACTACTTCCTTTTCCTTTGAGGTACGGAATCCAAAACTTGTAATTACAACCCTATACGCAGTTGGTAAACTAATCGCGATTTATGTCGCTGTTTGGAGGCAACAGATTTCAAGGGAAAGTCAAAGTTTGTCCTCAATCCAATTTTTCTATTCGTTACAGCAATGTTCAGGGATTGTTAAAATTGTGTGATGTACGGAACTATCAGGGTGCGAGTCCGACTCGCACTTGGCCGGTTTTTTTACAATTACAACATTTCATCATCAATTCCCCTAGCGTTTGTCTCGGCTTTTACCACGGCTCAATTGAGCATAGACTGCTAAAATCATAACGCTTCCTTTTATCTTCACCGTAGTCAAAAGTGAAATATATTACAACTGGCGTACTTTTTTATTTACTCTGTGACTAGGCGTTTAGCACCACTGCGAATTATATCAAATCAAGATAAAATTGCTAACAGTATGGGTGTATTCATGTAGTGTTAATATATATATCCCATCAAAAACATAAATGTGAAAGGCTGCCAAGTTCGATACTATGGGAATGCTTCGCCTATAAAAGAAGTGAGATCTGTAATAAGTACCAAGTTCCATAAAAATACCTCAAATCAAAAATAGTTATAGGAATGCACACTTGATTTCCAGCAGTTTTTAAGGTACATTTTGAATAAGTATCACGTTACATAGAAATACCTAAAATTATAATAGTCAGAGAAACGCACACCGGTTTTTTTAGCAGTTTCCTGTTAACATTTATTATTTTCAGTACTTTTTAATGATGTTACTTGGCAAGTTTTCACACACCACACACCTTTTCAATGCAATGAATCGACACCTTTGGACTGCAATGTGTCAAGTATATAATTTTCTATTAAAACTTGCCAAGTTACATCATTAAAAAGTACTGAATCCTATTTTACTATTTATTTATAGGTGATTTTTACAAATAAACTGGCTCCCTACACCTATAAAATGTACCTACTTACATATAATTACATACATCAATAACGTACTTTATTCTGTTTGTAAGTACGCTACCTACATAGATAATTAATAACTTGGTAATACCTACCTACCAGTAGGTTTTATAATTGGTGGCCTATTATGTAGCCCTAGAAGTGTACAATCCCATCTCATCCCGTGTCGTATCGGAGGGTGAGATGGGCAGTAGTATATATAATTCCATCTTAGAGTATATATGATTTCCATGTTCTTGAATCTGCGATTTTATTAGTTGTAAAATTAGAAATTATTTAGACTATGCGAGAAAAAATAGTCTTTTCATTTTTGTTTGACTGATTTAGCGCACCTAGTGTACCTAGTGACCTGCTTTGCACTCCGTAAATCGTGGGTTCGGTTCCCGCAACAGACACACACAGAGTGGTGAACAATTTTATTGTTCTTGTCTTTAAGACAAACATGTATTGTCTTAAATTGGTAAATATCTAAATTTAAATAAGTCTTATCTCATTTCCACTCCATACCTACTTAGTAAGTACCATAGTAGAACAAAATTACACATTCGTTGTTTTCGAACCTGACTCACACTTGGCCGTTTTCAGATTTTTACTTTATTTCGACCTAAAGACAAACCTTCGAGCCAAATTTCAGGTCAGTACGACCATTGGAAGATAGACCCATTTAGTTCATTACGACTTCATATTAGAACAAAGTTACACCTTCGCTATTTTTAAAACTGACTCACACTTGGCCGTTTTCAGATTTTTCCCTTTACTTTGACCTTAAGACCTATGTCCATGCCAAATTTCAAGCCAGTACGACCATTGGAAGTGGTCTAGGTTTTTGATGAGTCAGTGAGTCAGTGAGTCAGTGAGTGTATAGTAAAAATAGCGATTTTCTGACGTCAATATCTCAAGAACTGCTATAGGTAGAATAATGAAATTTTGTATTCTAGACAATTAAGGGGATGTCAACAGACACTCGAAATTTCATATGCGTAGATAAAATATGTTTTGAGTTATAGGGTGGTCGAAATTGGCCCGAAATGGTTCGTGTAATATAACCCACGGCCGGTGTGTCGCTTTTTTTTGCTCGAACTTGGCGGACACACTGCCGTGTGTCTAGATTTTAGTAACGTGCAAAACCATAAATGTAAACTGTTTGTTTGAGTTTATTAAAGAGGATCATTAAAAAAGTGTATAGGAAGTCACACGCTTTGAGCGAAAGTAGTTAGAGCAACATTGTTTAGTCAAAGTGCTTACACACGAGTGAAATAATAGAAATCTTTATTTGTCACATGATTTAACTTTTTAGTACGCAGGATATTTTTTTGATTTTTTTACAGTCGAAAGAAAAGTCTTAGAGGAAATATAATTTAAAAAAAAAATTGACGGAGCAAATATTCTACTGCGAGTAATAAGCTAATTTTTATACTGAAAAAGTTTGATAATGAAATTTTTGGAAATTGTTTGTCTTAAGTAGAAAACGTACATTTAATGTCACTTCAGTAAAGAAAAGTGACGGAGCAAATTTCCGATGTGAGTTACACAAAAATAATATATTTTATAAAAAAAAATATAGTCTGTTATGGATTTTTTTTTTGAAATTTTAAATATTGATTACATACTTCAAGTCAATATTTCTGGTGAAATAAAATTAGACTGAGCATTTTTCCAAACGTAAATATAGACGATATAAGAGTTTAGGTAAAAAACCCAACTAGGACAATTGTTTTTTTTTGGAAAACAATTATATACCATCTACTCCTGACACTTTATCATGCTGCAAAGTTTTTTTGGACTGAGGAGTTAATGCGAGGTCAAACCCTCTATTGCCTGGCCTATTAATTGTACTTTCGGGGCGTTTGTTTCCAAAATATTTACTTTCTCAATAAATAAAATAAACTATCCAACAAAACACCATAACGACAGGAGTGAAACAAAAAAAAAACTCCGCCTCGTAAGAGTTTTGGTTTAAACTTTATTTGCGACATTGACACTATAGTTCGGCGGACTATTTCTGTCAGTAACAATAATGCATAATTTTAAACAAAAAAGAATTGACTCCACTTAGCCAGCACTTAAATAAATACTCAAATCACTATAGGTGTGCCTATAATATTTTAAGGTTCCCTCGATTTCTCCAGGATGCCGTCATCAGATCCTGACCTGGAGTGCGATTTTTGAATCTCACCAAGTGACTAATTCTCACCGATGTGAGTGATTTCCGAAAGTAAATCACTCACATCGGTGAGAATTAGTCACTTGGTGAGATTCAAAAATCGCACTCCTGGTGACAATAGGACCAACTGTGGAAAATACTCTTTAAAAAAAGCATGAAAACTGTGAACTTATTTACATAAAAAAAAACAAAGATCTCGACGAATTGAGAACTTCCTCCTTCGAAATCTTGCAGTCAGTTGAAAAGGGCGACACATAAAAGATACCTACGGGTGATAGACACTATATTTTGTGTCAAACAATTCAATGCTTATTGTTTTTATATTAGTAAAGTGTATTACTTCACTCTTACCTAAGGTGGCACGAGCGAGACAGGGAGGTCCAAAATTAAAAAAAACTCAACTAATTTGTTCCAGTTGATGACATGATGACAGACTACGAAATCTATCCGTCCCGTTTTTACATTACGCAAAGAATGAGGTGGAAATACTGTCAAAATTTAAAAAATACTTTGATATTTATTCAACGATTATTCAAGGAGGTACAGACTCAAACAAGATTTAATGAAAATATGGCTCGTGAAAATATGTAACCAGCCAGTCTTTTACCGTAATAAGACTGCATAGACTATCTACATATCTTGTATATGTAAGGCTGTCAAAGAAACGGCTGTTCTTGCGGAGCCATTATTTTGGGCTAATTGTGTACCCCTAGAATTATTGATCGGTGTGATTATTCCTGTTTTTTTATTAACTTAGCGTTGCCATACTTTAGTTAGGCGTACATTGCTACTGCGTTCTTTTGCTGGCCATATTTATAAATTCGGCGTCAATTGAAAAACTAAAATAAGGTAAACAAATATGGCTACGTTTCTAGGCATAAAAGCATTTGACATATGACAAAATATTATTAAAGAAATTCGTATTCACTAAAATATAAGTAATTAGCGGATATTTGTAACTAAAAATTAATATAAATAATGACAATTAATTTTGTATTAAGCAGAACGTCTGCTAACGATACCACAATGCTTAGAAAAAATGGAAAAGTAGATAAAGTAGTGGAGAAGTAGCATGGGGTAGCGCATTGTTATCGGTGAATTCTCAATACAACTTGGGACTCCGATGGCCGGTTGAAAAGTGTAAGACTTCTTCGGCAGATGTCGCTAGGCGTCCCCCTAAGACGTATATGGGATATATAGTGGAGAAATTCGCAGCCATCAGGTGTGTCTCAGTAGCTCAGTTGGTCAGAGCGATGGGCATGTATCCCAGAGTCGCGAGTTCGAGTTTCGCCTAAGGCAGTGGATTTTTCTACTTTTCCATTTTTTCTAAGCATTGAAATAATGACAAATTCAGCTTTTGATTTCCATCGGTCACTGAGCTTGGGATGGACAATTGGACTTCCCGATTGACTTGGTTTAATGGTCGAAAACAATATTCACACTTTATTAAACTTTGACTTGTATTTTACTAAAATCAATTAAGGTGACAGGTATCACGGTTGACGACTGCATTTTGCGTTTTTATAATCGCAGCTTCCGCTTCTGCCATCTAGTATACTTGAGATGAACTATGACAATTCAATGTTGACATGTTTAAATAGTCAAACAATCGCGGTCTTTTACAGTAAGATGGCGCTTTGATAATAATTTCATTTTATGTGTACTTACTTAATTAAAGTTACTATTGTATGTAGGTAATCAATGACGAAATAATTAAAGTTACCTATAATATAAAACGACTTTGCCAACGCACGCCATTACCTACAGTATCATAATCGCACAATTATAATGTTTTATTCTAAATATCCAAAATAAGTATTCATCGTGGCGGTTATATTTCTATGTGTCAAGTACGTGTCAAGTCTTTCAAAATAAAAGTTCAAATAAAATGTACTTAACTGAAGATAATATTATTTGTAACTAATTTGTTTTATGTCCTCTTCTGCTCTGAAAAATCCAGGTTTTTAGTATCTATAACGAAATTAGAGATGGTCAAAAACGCTTTCAATGAGGACGGTAAAGTGCGTTGGGATAAGACCGCATCGGGAGAACATCGGATAATTCAATTACCTATCTGGAAAATTAGCCTTTAGTTGCAAATACAAACCACACATCCTCCAACACTATTGTGTACCTCTACCTAGTTGCATTTTGATATAATGGCGATGGCGCTTTTTTCAGGTACCTACACATTTTACTTAAATGTTTCTTCCGGTATGCTTAATAACAACGACTGTTGGTTAACTGAAAGGTTAAAAAAACCGGCCAAGTGCGTGTCGGACCACGCATAGGAGGGTTCCGTACCTTCAATGGAATAAGAACCAAACTAATACCAAAAGGTCGTATCTGATGCCTATGGAAGAAGTTTTTTGGAAATAACTCAAAAATGGCCAAACCGATAATGTTCAAAACAATTTTCGTAGAAAGTATATGATAAGGCGCATCTCCTCAAATTTTTTCATATTTTTTGGACTTACGGTTCAAAAGTTACAGGGGGGGCTACACAATTTTTCTGACTTTCGAAGCGATTATTTCAAAAAATATTCACTTAATCACAAAAAGATCAAACAAACCTCAATATTATTTTTAAAGACCTATCGATTGATGTGTCACATGTTGATATTTGGTAAAAAGATTTTTTTGAAATTTAGTTACATGTATGGAGCGCCCCCCCTTAAAATATATATTTTTTTCAAATTTAAATACATAACTAAGTAGCGGCATACAGAAATACACCTTATGTGTAAATTTTATTCAGATACGTCGTATAGTTTCCGAGTAAAATGGCTGTGACATACGGACGGACAGTCAGACAGACAGACATGACGAATCCATAAGGGTTCCGTTTTTTGCCATTTGGCTACGGAACCCTAAAAATCACTTATTCTTTATTTGACGATCTCCTAGCCCAGTCGGTGGTGACCCTGCCTAAGAAGCAGGAGGTCCCGGGTTCGAATCCTGGTCAGGGCAGATATTTGTTCCTGAGTTATGGATGTTTTCTATGTATTTAAGTATTTATTCATATTTATCTATTATATATATCGTCGTCTAGTACCCATAACACAAGCCTTATTGAGCTTACTGTGGGCCTAGGTCGATTTGTGTATGATTGTCGTATAATATTTATTTATTATTTATAGTAAATGTATGGAAAATATTTAATTTGTAGCTTTTTAGTACATTACCGTAAGTTGACCCCTAATAGGAAACTATTAGAAACGATAGGAATGGAATCGATTGGCATAAAAAAGCAGCATGTGAAAAATAAAAATAAATCATTTTCATAAAGTATGGGAAAAGTTTTTCTCAATTTGTGGCTTTTCTAGCCGCAAATTATTTTTGATCCCATACAAGAATGGGATCGATTGGCATCAAAAAGAAGTTTACCAAATGTGACCTCTTTCTCGCATCCTGTATGTTTTTTCCAAAATCCGTAACGTTATTAATTTGAAATTGAGGGAAGGTCTTTTAAGACCATTTTCGCGTTGCAGCGAGGGATCTGGTAGCTGCCCCCACTGACCCAAAAATAAATTGAACTTGTATATTATTTCAAATTATCGAAGTTACAAGTAAAAGTAGTTAAGATAAAAGTAATTGCAATTACAAATTATATGTAATCGGGAATACTACTGACATGTAATCTCAATTACAAGCAATTTCAATTACTTAATATAATTGATTTTCTTGTAATTTAATTAGCAATTTAATACATTACAAAAGTAGGTACCATCTAATAAATTACGCCCAACACTGAATAAACATCAGGTTCAAGAGGGTCGTATGGAGGATGAATGCTATCTGCTGCCGAAGTCACGCATACATGTGATCTTTATAGACAAAAAAGTTTCGTTCTATAAATTCAATTGTTTGTCACAAAAAATGGTTTGATTTGTTTTTGCGTGGCATTTAAGACTGGATCTTATTAATTGTTGCTGTGAACATTTTTTAAATGTGTACTTAGTTGGTTACTAGGAACAGGTTTAGACACGGGTATGTTACGTCCAAAAGGGAGGTATGGGCACTCCGAATGTTATCTCGCTAACTGTGGTAAGGCACAGTTCAGCGAATGTTATCACGCTCAAATCTGGACCTGGCTCAGAGCTCGACTGGGGAAGTACCTTACAGAAAACCATAGCCAAAAAGCAAATAACTTAATACAACCTAAAGTTTAAGATTAATTTTTTAACATGTTTTAATCATTTTCATTTATACATATACCATTCTTCTTCTTCTTCGTTCTTTACTAAAAAAAATGACAAATATAAAAGCGTTTGTCGTCTCACATAAGAATTATAAATTGAAATTACACAAAATAATTAAAAACACGAAAAGTCAGCACGAGTAAGTTAATAATAACATATAATACCTGCTTTTGCCCGCGGCTTCGCTCGCGTTAAATTCGGGGTAACAAACCATACAAACTTCCACCCCCCATTTTAGGGAAGTGGGGGGTTAGAAAGAGACAAAAAGTAGCCTATGTCACTCTCCATCCCTTCAACTATCTCCATTTAAAAAATCATTTCAATTCGTCGCCCCGTTTTGCCGTGAAATACGGACAAACAAACAAACACACACATACACTTTCCCATTTATAATATTAGTATGGATTAGTTGTATCGTGTCGTGTATAGGGTCGTCACGGTTTTTTGGGTACATTTTTGGGTTAGTTTTGGTTAATTGCCATCTATTTCAAAAGTTTTACCATATCAAAATCCATTACAATATTAAAATACTAGCTTTTACCCGCGACTTCGTCTGCGCGAAATTAACATGAGCGATATGGAATTACATAATAAAACGCAAAATAAAAGTTACTAGTTAGTAAAATCTAAGAGCAAATATAAAACTAGTACGTATGCTATTTCAAGTCAACAGGGAGCAACAATTCCATATAAACTTCCATTCCGTTTTCACCCCCTTATACATACCAAATTTCATCTAAATTAGTTGAGCGGTTTAAGCGTGAAGAGTTAACAGACAGACACACTATAATATTAGTATGGATACGTCCATATAATATATCTCTTCAACTAGGCTGGGGAAAAAAAAAGAATTATAGCCAAAAGAGTTTTTTAAAAAAATTTAAATTTTGAAACATCTTGCTTCAAAGGTTTGAAACATCTTGTCTTTCCACTCTCAATATTTTTAACTCACTCGTTTTTGAAAAGTTTGAGAAAATGCTGAAAGGTTGACATGAACATACTCGTAATACAGGCGGTTTATAATTATATCTATTATTTGAAACCGTGCATAGGGTGGTTATGTTAGTTTCCCGTCCGGGTTGCCGTCCACCTGATTAAACTGCTACAAATTTATTGGACTAAGAGCTGGCCACGTCAGATATGACACAATAATGAGAGCAATGAAACCTGACTATTGTGTCATATCTGACGTGGCCAGCTCTCCGTCTACATGGAAAAAACTTTTTGAGGTCAAATTGGCCATTGATAATAATTATTTATTCTTTAATTGATATATTAATTATAAGCTTTTATTTGAAAAACTTGAATATCAATATATCAATAAGTATGGACGGAAAACTGACACATACTCCACTTTTACAAAAAATGTTTTATTATAAAAAACCTTTCGAGTATGATTTATTTTCTTATAATATTAATCTAAACAAGATCATATAAGCTCTAGAACGATAAGTAAGGGCACTTCAACATTTATTATTGCATTACAAAGCTGGCAAAATCGATAAGTGGAAGAAAACTAGCACCTAAAAACTTACTAAGAGTACATTTTATTGAATAGTCCAATCTTAAGTAGAAGGAGTAGATTTTGAAAATGTATACAGGACAAACAGCTTAGGTACACTTACATACTGATTTGAAACAAGGATTAATATTTCGAGAAATTTTTACAAAGGTAAAGCATAAAAGTCAGCCCTGAAAGCTGACCAACTAGTTCAAAAATGGTCCGATCTTACCCCATCGTACCTTACGAGTACTTATTGGTTTTTTCATTTTAGGGATTGTGAGAAATTATATTGGTATATTATACTTATACGATTAAATTAATTCCATATCTACTTACCTACCTAATAATAATATTAATAATTCACTATATCTTTTAAATCGTACGAAAACGAACATACAATAAGCCATATAAACCTAATGGCGCGACCAGACATCGTAGAGTACCGGGACAGCCGAGCCGATTGTTTCTTTCTTATTCCATAGTAAAGAGAGAGATATAACCTATCACGATGATGTGGACAAATCATTGACAAATGCACGAATGTGTTTCAACTTCAAGCGCATTTGATTCTATTCAATGTATCCGTCATTCATATCATAATATAGATCTAGCTTGCAACAGCGCAAAGCAAGAAGCGAAAACGTCGCCGCGGATGGAAACTGCTCGAACAAACGCGCTCTTGTAATACAAATTATGGTAAAAACATGGACGAAGCCGTCTATGGTAAAAAGTACCCATACCCACTGTAAAAATTGAATAATGAATTAGTCTCTTTTATAAGTTGGTAGTTTAAATATATTGGGTAAAAAAGTCAAAATAAAAAGATTAAACTAACTAGTAACTTGACTATAGTAACGGGTGATAACAAAAAAATGAGAATTCTTTCAGAGGCGAAAAAAAAATTCTTCTCTACCTTTTTTTGAGTTTTGGATGTTCTTAGGCAATTCACACATAATAGTTATTTACAAAACCATCAATGGACATAAGAATAGGGCCCGTGGTCAGCTGTTCGTCAAAGTTTAGACACAATGTCCGAGCAAGATCGTTGGACGGCATGTTTTTCCCTTTTGTGCACCTTGATCCCTTTTATCAAGTGGGTAAAATTTTTAGCTCTCCGATTGTTTAAATACTAAATTACGACATGACTAAAAAATATTTAGCATCCAGCCACATTGTGAAAAAAATTCGAGGTATCGGATTTTCACTCGACGTCTCAAATTAATGATTTTCATGTGTGATTTCGAATCGTCCAGCGACACTGTGATATAAAATTTATTTTTGCTGATTTATGTATTCTAGTAATCTTATCTGCTGGCGGCATTCTAGACCTATCTTTTTAAACATCAACAAATGTAGGTACCGTTGGAAAACTTGAATTTTTTCGTGGCAACTGTTGGCTGGTGGAATCATCATCATTAAAGATGCAATTCTGTTTGTTCAGTCTTCCCTTGGTCATTATGTTTGCTAATCTCCCGCTACCATTTCTGTAAACTACAGTCAGGGATGTAAGAATTCTACAAATAGTAGATACGGGTACATTTTCCTTTACTAAAATGACATACACAGTGGTTTTTGTCCATGTATAAGTTTGAAATATAAAAAAGTACAAGGGATTTTCGCATAGCTTCTTGTTTCGACACCATTTTTTACAAATACAAGTGCTTGAAAAAATAAAATAAACAAAATAAAAGAACCTCTAAGACATAGCCACAACTTCATGAACAAACTATTTTGTTTACGTAAATAGTTTAATTTTTATGTCTAAAGAAAATTACTCTCATTTTTTTGTTATCACCCGTTATGATTTGACTTTTTTTTTGTCCAAAAATACCTATAAATCGCTTAGGATCAGGATTGAAAATATAAATGAGAAATGAGATAAAAAATAAACAAAAAAGTTAACATCAGCCTAGATTTGAACTCGGACATATCTACTTAGAAAGCAAGCGTACTATAACCTAAGCTATGTGGAACGAATTTCCGCACTCAAAATTACTAATCATATTACTCAAATTTGACACATGAAACATGTCTCTGGCTGCAATAGAATAAACGCCTATAAGTTTTATTGCAGCAATTGCATAGTTCTGAATTATTACAGGCTCTATAAGGTTTTGCGTCTAAAACCTTTATTAAGCGCTTAATACGACTATAGTTATCGGCCGAACATTAGTAATGTGCTAAGAAGTAGTTATGTTTAATTTCGCAACATAGAATTATTTCTGACCGACATAAAACTTGCGACAAGTTTTCTCCAAAACAGTTTCTTAACGATGATATATATACCTAATTATGTTATACAAGACCAAGCACGTATCGGTACAGCGAACCCAACTATATGCCCCTACAGAAAATGTAACATTCATGCTCCAACGTGGTTTGTTTTCTTCAAAAACCTTGCACAAAAACACCTCGATTTGACGTGTTTGCATATATCGTCGCCTTAACAACCAACCATACTTAATTTAAGAGGCTGACAACACCCTTGACTTTACTTAAACAGTGTTTCAGATATACTTAAGTAACTACTTGTTTTGGGAAAGTATTTTTTTTTATATTTATTATAATTGGATGAACTTTGTTTCGACACACGATTGGACGAAATCGGCTCGATAGAAAATAATTCCAAAGTTACATCTAAAAATCAGCTTTAAACTGTTGTATGTCTTTAGTTTTATTTAAAGACAGAATTCCACCACACGAATACTAAAAACTTCACTTTCTCTATTAATGCGTAGTTTTTTTTATTTATAATTTTGCAAAATTTTTCAATGAGCTCCCATACTAATCGAAACACGGTGTTTCTCTTTCATTCGCACTAAAAAAGATAGGTATGGAATTAAGCTGTTGTCATCCCCTAAAATAGAGGTCATATACAAAGGAAATGTGACCAAGGTAAATAACTACTTATTAAGACATTTCTTATTCAAGTTTGGCAGTTAGGAGTAGCTCTTGTATCACAAACATTCGAGTTAGTTCATCGTTATCGTACAAAGTTGACTGATATAATGTTATGTTTATCAACGTTATCTGTATTGTAAATAGTTATTGTATACGTCGATTCATTCCAAACAAGGTTTTAATTTAAGATTTAATTCGATTTTCGAAACTATGGCCAATAAATCTTGGCACACACAAAACCATATATGTACTTATATTAGAATATTATACAAATAAACTGATCGTACGTAGGGTAAATTGCGAGTAACTGGCCACCTTTCAATAACTGCTTTAACTTAATTCTGTTTACAGGTGAACATAGTTCATTATTAAATAGTATGAGGTGGCCGTTACTAGCAATTTACCCCAGGTACATTAAATGATATAATAATGAATCTGTACAACGTACGACGTATGCGCTTACCGAACCTTTTCATTTATACTATCACATATTTAATACATTAATACATTATATTTTAATTTAATTAATTCATTATATTTGACACACATACATGTTCTGTTCATGTTCACGTATATGTTCTGTTAATTTTGAGAATCATTTGCGTGATTTTCTGCTTTTTGCAATATTGAAATGATTTAAAATCAATCAACACTTAAGGTTCTAAAGGATCCGGTCATTGCAATCTCTTCAATGGAGCTATATTTAGGTTTTTTCTTCAGGTCAACTGTAGCGTTTTGACTCTCTCTCATACAATTAATATGCTCCTTTGTACTCATTTCTTCATTAAACGCCTCTGAAAAATCAAACAATTGCAAGGTTAGAATATGAAAATATTTTGTGGAGATAAATACGGAAAAACCAAGTATCACAATGTCTGAAGTTCTTAGCGAATACAGAGTGATATTAAAGACGTTTTATTGGTTTTAGTCAATAACAAGCTATTGTTTGTTACGAGTATTAGTGTGATTAGCACTCATATTTTTTATTATTAAAAAAATTAAAGTTTAAATTATTTAAGACAATGGTCACTTGGGAACTCTACATTTAGAATACTCCGTAGAGTACTGCAACTCTCTTGTTTTTCTGTGATACGTGTCAAATTGAATGTCAGCGGACGTCTACAGATGTAGTGTATAATAGTTTTTCATCGTATTTTATCGGAAAAGTTTTTATTTATCATGCTTACAATTAGCTTCGTACAGCCACTTTGACACTATAAATTTACTTTTTGACGTTTAACACTAAATAATAAAGTTCCATATTAATGGATATGAAAATTTCATTCATTTAATACAATAATTGATTGACATTTCAGGTGTCGTTGTATTCCGATTGAGATCCGAGTTTTCCCGATAAAAAAATATGCACTATATCCGTAGTTACTTCTGAAACATCGTATCTCACGTCTTATTTTGACAATTATTTTTTTAATAATCTAAGCGATGTCACAATTTTTAAAGAGGTTTTATCTTTATTTATTTTTTATACGTACTGTGACTATGATTACAGAGATACATTTATTACGTAACAAAAAGGTAAAAAAAATGTGTTAGTGTTTCACTTAAACATGATGGTGGCCGATTCATTATCGTTAACTATGTGTGTAGGGTTGTGCCTGCTCACGTCTCCTGAATCATCCTGTATGATTGGCAAGTACCGAGCTCCTTATTAAAATATAAAAGTTACTTGATGTTCAAAGTCCATTCTATGGTAATGTGGAATATTCTCGAAACTAAAATAATTTTTGGTTTTAGAAACGGGGTATTTAATTTCGCGAAACCACGTAAGTAATTTTAATTATTCTTAACTCGTTACGTCAAGGCAAAAAAAATGTTCAAATTTGAACTTTGGCATATGTCAACACAATTAAAATATTAACATAATTGACATATATGGATTTATTATATGTGGTAAAGGATTAACAATTTTTATACACCTTTTGGTAAAAAAAAACCCAAAAGTACAATAGCCTTTGTGCAATAAAACATAAAACACCCAAGAATGAGATTAACCCTTGCCAGCGAGATGAATGTACGTCGTAGATTTCTACGACACAACGTCGCAACATGTCATGACGTTGCATCCTGCTACGACACGACGTCGCAACGTGACATGACGTTGCGTCCTGCTACGACACGGCGTCGCAACGTGACATGACATTGCGTCTTGCTACCACACAACGTCGCAACGTGACATGACTTCGCATCCTGCTACGACATGACGTCGCAACGTGACATGACCTTGCATCCTGCTACGGCACGATGTTGCAACGTGACATGACGTTGCATCCTGCTACGACACGATGTCGCAATGTGACATGACGTTGCGTCCTACTACGACACGACGTCGCAACGTGAAATGCCGTCGCATAATGCCACGGCACGATGTCGCAATGTGAAACGCCGTCGCATAATGCCACGGCACGACGCCGCATCGTGAATCGTGTTTGGGTTTTGCCCTAAGTAGATATAGGTACTAACTTTGCTTGTCGTTTGCCTGAGTCGGTTGAAAAGGTGAAACAATTTTAAAGTCAAAGTTTATGTAAATATAACATTACATCTTGTTTCAAACGAGTAAAGTGCAAAACATATCTTAGACACCATGAATACAATAAAACTATCATCAGTTATATTCCCCTATTTCTAAATTCCAGAAACAAAGGTAGCCTATAAGGTAGACTATACCTACCCATCATTTCCCTCATAGGTGCAGCATCACCACCGTAGTCAGCCGGCAAGATCTTCTTAGGGATGAATTCATAGAGAGTCTCATAGCTCCTGTGTGCATGAATCCTGTTGCCGACTTTCTTGCTCAGTACTTGTTTCAAAAGCCTTATTAGAGCGTCAGACACCTTCGATGTTGAGACCATATGGATACCTTGGATACGCATACCGTATCCTTCCTGTAAGTTAAATGAAATAAAAGAGCGGCTTAACTCAGGTATTTTTTTATTCTTCTCCTTATCTTGACGCTCTACGGAGCTTGCATGAACTGCAAGGAGCAATATAATAGGGCAGTGAGGTAGTAAGTTTTTGTTTTAAGTTGGCAGATGCTCCAACTTGCATGATTTATACTTATAATAGCGACCCGCCCCGGTTTCGCTTGGTTCTTGGTTCTTGTTGGTTATCCCTAAGAGATAGACATATACCATCGCGGTCTTTTGTAGAACTTTTTAAGGTGTAATATACTGTAGTACTTTATTTTGATCTATCTTTGTAGACGGAGAGCTAGCGACGTCATATAGGACACAATAATGAGAGCGACGAAACCTCTCGTTAGTTTGCTATGCTATGCTTATTTCTAGATCCGGACATCTGGCAGCTATAAAGTGGTGAAGTTCAAAGAATGCAAATAACTTGAAGGAGACAAATCATAGAGTTCTGGTTTTAATGCAGTATTATGAGGAATTATATAAATAATAATATAATATCATTGCCAAAATTTCTGATGGGGGAAAGTAGTCCATAACGACGTACAATGTAATTCATAGTTTATCGCCTACTGTTTCTGTTTCCGAATAATACGCAATGTTTTTTGTTCTAATGTTAAAATATAGACCCTATCCTTTATATCTGAGACAACTTCGGCAGTTTTTACATATTTTGGTATTAGTATTTTCAAATTAAAAAAAATTGCTAGTCTGTTACTCGGACCTGCACTCATTAAAAGCTGTCAGATGCCCTGATCTAGCAATAAGGATAGTATAGCAATCGAACCAGACGGATTTTGTTGCTCTCATTATTGTGTAATATCTGACCTGGCCAGCTCTTAGTCCATAGGGTTCAGCCAGCGTTTGCAGTGTAAGCGCAAAAAAATACGACATCACATTAGAAACCTCTACAATGATCAGTGTTCCTCTACTATATTATGCATATATTATACATGTAAACCTTTCTCTTGAATCACTCTATCTAATAAAAAAAACCGCATCAGAATCCGTTGCATGGTTTTAAAACGCATACATAGGGACAGATAGCGGAAAGCGACTTTGTTTTATACTATGTATTGATAGTGATACATAGTTATAGTGGGCAAGTAACGCCGGTGTGAAACCTGTAACTTACTAAACTTATATAGAACGTGTAATTTACTGTTATGTAACTTACTAAAGATACTGACCATATACAAATTAAGCATTTGTTGTAGCTGAGATGGGCTGAGGATAGCAAGCAAGTCCAATAGATTAACGTCTTGGTAGTCTAATAAAATTATAAATCCACCTACATAATCATGTACTTTGGCATATTCGCACACCTGAAACACAGAAATATGTAAATTTAGGGTAACCTTCGTTTTTAAATGTTTAAATAGGGAAAGATTTATTTATTTATTTTAGGCAAACATATTTATCTACACTCACATTGTAAGTGTAAGGCAATGGCCAGCATTACAACAACCGATTTTATTATGACAAGTTTTTTATCTGTGGCAGTAACGTAATTTTAACATTACATGCTCAAATATTGTTAAGTTAAGAGTTTCAAATTTGGAACATCGATTTTGGTAACGTAATTAAAATCCAGCCCTCCTCGCCGACTGTTCGCACAATCGAGTTGGTCATGGCGTGCCATGGCGGCCATTCCAATGGTTTCCGAACACGTCATTTAGGATTTATAATATGTGTGTAGATAAAGCAGTGTATGTATCTGTACGTAATTAGGCCTTAAACACTCGTGTGATGATTTACAGTAACCATAACATTGGTTACTGTAAATCAACCCATTGTTGAAAGATCTCGATACAAGAGGTATATTTCACTATCACTCAATTACCCGAACCTGTTTTTACTGCTACATTACTCGTAAATTATGTTTATCTTGTATAGATAACTTTATACAGTTTGATAGGTTTATGAAGCTTCCCTGTTTACCCTTGGCTACGATTCGACATGCCAAACTGTGAAACGTGGATGTCACATTTGTATCGCTAGTGGATAGAGTGATACCCTTTTGTCCACACGTGTCCACACCTAATTGTCAAGCTGTCAGTAGGTCTCGCTAGATCGTTTGGTCTATGGATATGTCCACCATTTTAGATATCACTCTTGAGTGATTCCACCCCAAATTTCAACTGTCACAAAAGTGTGATTGATATCATAGTTGGTGTTTACGAGATTTCTGGGTTCGAATCCAGGAAAAAGCAATTGAAAGTATATTTATCACGAATCAATATTTCTGAATTATGGATGTTTCCTACACATACATGTGTTTAAATATGAATTTATCTAAGTACTTACAAACGTATAAACATCATTATCTGGACCCGTAATAAAGGCTTGATAAAAATAAACATTGTTTCTATAAAATTTAAAAAAAGTGCCTGATCTCATCCTTCAAGATATTTTTACACAATTTTTATGGGTTCTGGAGAGTAGCTTTATTCTAAAAACCGGCCAAGAGCGTGTCGGGCCACGCTCAGGGTAGGGTTCCGTAGTTTTCCGTCCGTCACAGTAAGTGTCCCCACTTAAGAGTTAAAATAACACCGCCATGTAGGATATGATATGAGCGTTCCACGTACAGCGACATCTATCGGCAAATTAAGTAAACTATTGCGCGCGAGCTTAAAGTATTGAAAGCACGTCATTTCATTGTGATTTTGTAGAAATTACAGCTACAATAAACACCTGCTTATACGGTTAAATTACAAACTTAGTTCAGAAATTATTTTGTAATTTTTTTCAAAAACTATTCAACCTATTAAGTTAAAAATAATTTTCCTAGAAACTTTTTATAAAGTTCTACTTTTGAGATTTTTTTCATATTTTTAAAACTTATGGTTCAAAAGTTAGAGGGGGGGGGGCACATTTTTTTTACTTCTGGAGCGATTATTTCCGAAAATATTCACATTATCAAAAAATGATTTTAGTAAACCCCTATTCATTTTTAAATACCTATCCAACAATATATCACACGTTAGGGTTGAAATGAAAAAAAAAATCACTCCCCACTTTACGTATAGGGGAGGTACCCTAATAAAACATTTTTTTCCACTTTTTATTTTAATACTTTGTCGGCGTAATTGATATACATATTAGTACCAAATTTCAGCTTTCTAGTGCTAACGGTCACTGAGATTATCCGCGGACGGACGGACGGACGGGCAGACATGGCGAAACTATAAGGGTTCCTAGTTGACTACGGAACCCTAAAAACAACGGGTTGCACTCCGGGAGTGCCGGCAGAAGTGAAAACTTGAAATTAAGATTTGACATTAAATTAACACTTTTAAATGCAAAATACGCGATAATCCGAATTTTTCCCATATATGTCTTCGATTCAAAACTTTTGTTTTTTTTACGCTTTTTCATTTGAGCATAATTTCATTCGGGTCTACCGTAGCCCTCGACGGAATTATTAATATAGATTTATTCGATCAGGTCACGTGTCCGTCTTACGAATTTTCAATCTGACGAATCTGAGGATCACGTGACCTGACGCGAGTTTAACATTTTTTCCCCATCACAAAAAGAGCACAGAAGAAGTTTTCACTTCAAAAATAACATGTCATGTGTTTTAACTTACTATAACTGAAAACTTGATGTATGTCTCAATTAGCTGAGCATGCAACGGGACGTTGCTATTAATTTTAAAAATATTTACTCTGGCGTAGTCTTCTGTCACGTCTGGTAGTACTATGCTATTGCTGAAAAAATAAAACATGATATGCTGTATCCATGTACCTATCAACACCTTATAAATCAAATCTAAACATATGGGGAGCTTATTTAAATGGTTCTATAGGACAGCTGTTTATTTGCGTAAAGTCCTAATAAGTCCAAATTATTGTCCTTATAAGTCGTAAGTGTTGTGTTCCTGCTGGTGAGTAAAGTTACCAAAGAGGTCAAAGAGGACCCGTGTCAAGTTTATTTTAATTAGTCCACTAGATTACGTAATTAAATGCGTTCGGGCCACCAAATTAAAATTTACAAGTCTTACAACCTCAATCTTCCATCTTCCTCAATGAAGATTCTGTCAGATATTTTTCTGCCGTTGTTGAGGAAGAAAATATTGCAGATGACTGTAAATTCGTTGTAACCTACTCACTAGTCGAATTACAGAGTCACGTCCTGTTCACACGTTCACATTATATTAAAGCCTGACCAGAAATATATAATAATTGTCAAGACGGTGCTATTATTCTCATATATGGTCAGTTCAGTATAGTCATAGAGCGTATTGTTCTCTATGGTATGGTGACATCTTGATTTGTTTACCTGTCAGCTCTGATGTTCATTTGAAAATTTTTCACAGTGAAATAGTTTCTTTTCCTGAGCATATTAGTTACAGCAGTTTATTGTATACATTATTCAAAATGTTTCGCTCTTGACTAATGGATAATTTTAGGATTTTTCGTCGTTTATTATTTAATACTCAACATTTTCTTATTATTCAAGTAACCGCCATACTGATACTGACAACAGTGGCAGTCTATCACATGCACTGACACATGCATTTCATCCTGTCAATAAAATTATTGCCAGTGTAAGAAATTAGTTCCAATGAAATTCCGCAACATGGCGAATGATCATATATTTCTGGTCAGGCTTTACATCTATATAGGATTCGCGAAAATAATCAAAATCATCTGACTTAATTGTTCAGCCTTGTTTCATTTTAATAACATTATTAAATATTATTCTACTTACAATATTTTGAAATCTTCTTTAAAAGAGTTGATGTCAATGGCTGAAAAATAATGAGGCCAAATTGTTCTGTATGTACAAAGTTTTTCGATTCTTGTTTTAGCACGTTCCACGGAGCCTTTGCAAGTTATTAAAAGAATTTCAAAATAAAGGTCACCTGAAAAAAAAAACAACTTATCAACAACGGTAGAAAAGACTGAGTGAAATAAACTTATAACTTCCTTATTTATAAAAGTTTGCAAATCTCTATAAAATTGTGTCCCTTTCTAAAAAACTTACATCTCAATATGACGGACAAACGATTATTAAAGTCATGTTAGATTTGGGCATTATGGTTTAGTTCACTCAAGCTTTTAATACCAGTTACAGATATAGTGCATAATGTACTTCCATCAGGAAAATTCGGATATCAAATCAATAATTGAATTAAAATTAAATGAGTGACATTTTCATATACATTTTTCACGTAGGGTGCCGTTATCTTCCGATTGTGATCCAAGTTTTCCGATATAAATACATATGCACTATACCTGCACGGTTAGCACAATTGTGCAGCGACATCTCGTGGGCGAGATAGACATCTGTCACGGTTTACTAATATGTGGCCGAAAATTGTATAGCAAATTATCACTTCTCAAACTATTTTTCCCATAGTTTCATTTGGCAGAATCATCAGATGGCAAACCATTTTTGCGCATATATATCATATCGCAAATAATTATTTAGAATATTATTATTTGGAAAAATATTTACTTGGTCATGTTTCAAAATGTCTTTTATTATTTTGTCGAATGTATTGATTGCCATAAGTTATTTTTCTCATAATATTATGATGCATAATACTAATATACCCTAATCTTGTAGTACTTATGGTGCAAATTACATTAGCATTAATTTTCGTTATGTAGGTAGTTTTGCGTGCTGTGCAGTTCAATGCTGTGGAGGTAGTACTTTTGTTTACTACATTCCATAACAATTTCAATCATTCAGTTTATATGTGTCAATGTGATACGTAACGAAAGTATTACATCGTCTGGATTTGTATTATTTAAAGTGTACTTCTTTGTTGTGATGAGCGAGTCAAATTATTTTCAGGTAAAAATTAATAACACAGCTGAACTTAACTCGTACGGGTACTTTTCTGGTGAAAGTGGGGTCTGTGGGGGTCGCAGTTCTAATCTAACCAAACCTACGTTTCTGGTGACAAGTCGTGTCTATGGGGGTCGCAGTTCTAACCTAACCTAACCTACGTTTCTGTTGACAAGTCGTGTCTGTGGGGGTCGCAGTTCTAACCTAACCTACTTTACTAGTGACATGTCGTGTTTGAGGGGGTTGCAGTTCTAACTTAACCTAACCTACGTTTCTGGTGACAAGTCGTGTCTGTGGAGGTCGCAGTTCTAACCTAACCTAACCTACTTAACTAGTGACATGTCGTGTCTGTGGGGGTCGCAGTTCTAACCTAACCTAACCTACTTTTCAGGTCACATGTCGTGTCTGTGGGGGTCGCAGTTCTAACTTAACCTACGTTTCTGGTGACAAGTCGTGTCTGTGCGGGTCGCAGTTCTAACCTAACCTACGATTCTGGTGACATGTCGTGTCTGTGGGGGTCACAGTTCTAACCTAACCTAACCTACGTTTCTGGTGACAAGTCGTGTTTGTGGGGGTCGCAGATGTAACTTAACCTAACCTACTTTCTGGTGACATATCGTGTCTTTGGTAGTCGCAGGTCTAACCAAAACTAACATATTTTTCTGGTGACATGTCTAGTTTTTGGGGATCGCAGTTCTAATTTTTTTAAACCCTTAGAAATATGTATGCAGAGGTGCCAAGCTGATAGTTTTGGTGACTGTAGATACGGTTAATAAAAAATAGCCACAGTAGGCTTCAAAATGGCCAAGGTAAGTATGTGATGTTTAAATTTGGGCAAACGTTATTTACAATAAATAGTAAACTTTAATGAAACATTTGCTTAGTGATTATTTGCCTTAATGAATCTCTGCTAAATATTCTTGTAATCAAATAAAAAGTATGCGAAGTTTAAATTTGGGCAAACGTTAGTTGACAATAAATAATTAGCTTTACTAAAACCTTTGCTTCTTGACTACTTTGCAACATTACTCGTGGTAAAATAAGTGAACTTTGTATATCTTCCTTTTGAGAATAAAGTATCTTAAACCTGAAAATGAAAATATGCTAAGTATTATTGTGGTGAAATAAAAAGTTTGCGAAATAATAATATGCTAAGCATTAGTTTGCCAAGTAAAAGTACTGCAATAAGTTGGTTGGGAAATGAAATTAGGCGAAAAATATTTCGGCGAGATAGCAGTACACCATCTGTCACTTTCTGATGAATACAGTCAGAAAGTAATGGCTTTCTCACCCGCGAGATACTGTCGCTGTCGCTGGACACTTGTGCTAACCGTGTTATACATGTTTCATTACAAATATATAATTTTAAAAGCCGACAGGTGAACATTTAACATCCATGATTTCTTTGACTTGGCTATGACGACTTCATAATAATTTAATAATATATACACTTGAATTAAACGGGTATTTACTTAACTGGTTTTTAATTTATTGGGTTATTTTGTTACATCTAGCCGCGACTGTATGTTACAAGTTTATAGAATATTTTAATTTTATGCCCAATCGAGTTGTAGTCGTTTTCATCGTTAATCGAAACAGCATGTGACAAAAATTCTATAACACATAGATTATATTGTCTGAGTATGTCTTTTTTCGGGTAGGTGAATAAAACGAACCACATCACTGTTCACATATTTTATTAGAAAAAATAGAATTAAAAGTAATTTGGATAATTTGAAACAATAAAATTGATGGTTAGATAATATAGTTTACCTACCAGTAGTATTCAAGCATTTCTCCAGGAAGTTACATTGATTTTTGCACTTTCACCTACTTCAACTGTCAACATCAACACACTATGTCGGACATCAACTCAATTCAAGGATCAATTGCGGAGCTCACTGAAACCTTCAATGCAAGGATGGCTGAGATGCAGAGTAATTTGGACAAAGCGGGCTCAAGCAACCCTGGGAGCGGTATTGAGGCAGTAGCGGCGGACTTCACTAGCTTCAAAGCATTTGTTTTGAACTCTCTCAATATACTCCAGAAGCAGGTGGAGCTCATCGCTCAACAGGTCGATCAAATAGAAATGCGATCTCGACGCAAGATGCTGGTCATCCATGGTGTTCCGGAGGCTGACAAAGAGGACACAACGGCCCTTGTAGTTGAACAGCTCAAAGCTGTTAAGGCTGACGTGGCTGCAAATGACATAAGGCGCAGCCACTGACTTGGCCGTCGCAGAGGCAGCAAACCCAGGGCTATTGTGGTGAAGTTCTGTGAGACTGCCGTCCGTGATAAAGTGTGGTTTGGTAAGGTGGCATTGAAAGGCTCTGGCGTAACGATAGCCGAGTTCTTGACCAAATCACGTCAGCAGACCTTCATGGCAGCTCGGGAGCGGTTTGGCGTCAGAAGATGCTGGACCTGGGACGGCGCTGTTCATGTCTTGGATGCGAGCGACGTGCGCAGGCGTGTGGTGAGCCTTGCACAGCTTAAGGCGATTTCGGATGTGCCAGAGCAGCCTGTGACTCCGACCCCAAGCGTAGATGCTCCTCCCAAGGCAGATAATTGCAGCAAAGCCGAGAAACCGGAGAAACAGATAAAGCCCAGACGTGCGGCTGCCAAATTGAAGCCTTAGTATGTACATAGTGTAGCTTTCTTCTGTATTTGTTCGGGTTATACTGCTTGACGCTTTTCTATTTCGACGTGTAATCACTGTTATTTGTTGTATACCCTCTTTAATAGTCTCCCGTAAATATTATAAATTAATTCCAATAACTTCATTGCTAACTTTAAATGTCACTTTGCCAAGTTCCAACTGACATTGACAGTTGACATGTGTGCTGACGGATGGCAGGTATAGTGTTGCCAACTGTTAAATTGCGGTCCGCTTTACCAAGTTAAATATTTCCTTATTAAATTACGTTCCGTTTTTCTTAGTTAATTATTTCCTTAGTTTTGTGATTTAACTTAATGCCTGTCGAATCTGAAGCCAACATGTATTTTTAAATTGAACTTCCGTTTCTTTATAAGTGTATTTCTTTCTTTATTTGCTGCTGGCGGGTAGATTGTGGAGTTTTTGTTTAGTTTTTACTGTATATATTTTTATATTTATTGAATATTAGTATACTCTTATTATATACTTATTATATTTTTAACTTTATATATATTTTTCAGTTGCCTTTCAGTGATAACAGTGATCAGTATTTATCTTTTTCCTCCTTAGATAGTGTAAGTGAAGACAGTTTCCATAGTTTGCCTCCTTCGCTTCACGACTTTCTGGAATCTCAGTTTAATGATGTACCTAAAAATTTTAACGTTGTGCATTTAAATGCGCAAAGTATTCCTGCACATTACAGCGATATGTTACTCTCTTTTGACATTAAGAACATTCATGCTATTTTAATTTCCGAATCGTGGCTCAGACCAGCTTTGCCTTCAACGTCTTACTCTTTAACTGGTTTCAATTTAATTCGGCTCGACCGCCTTGGAAGAGGTGGCGGTGGAGTTGCGATTTACCTTCGTTCTTACATCCCCTATTCAATTGTTAATGTATCTGCCAGTTCTTCTACTTCTGATGCCGCAGAGTATATGTTTCTCGACGTTTCCCTCTCTCATTCCAAACTTTTACTTGGCGTTTTTTATTCCCCCTCCCTTCACGTTAATTACTTTGATTCTCTTGAGAAACTTCTCGAAGACCTTATGCCTTCTTATAATCATCACATTCTTATGGGAGATCTAAATACGTGTCTTCTGAAGGATGACAGTCGATCCCGGCGCCTTAAATCCCTGGTAGATGCATGCAATCTAACTATTCTCCCTTCAGACGCCACACACTATTTTCCAAATTGCTCGCCTTCTCTTCTTGATTTAACTTTAGTTTCTTCGACTTCTCATGTGTCTAAATTTGGACAATACTCCGCGGATGCCTTCTCATATCATGATCTGCTCTATCTCTCTTACAAAATTCTTCCTCCCAAATCTAAATCAAAAATTCTTTTGCAGCGCAATTTTAGTGGATTAAATGTGGAAAAGCTTCGAGATGACGCTTTAACAATCGATTGGAGCAGTATCGCTCGAGCGGGTTCGGTAGACGATCAAGTTTCTCTCTTTAATTCGCTCCTCATACAACTTTATGATGCTCATGCTCCTGTTCGTGCAATAAAAGTCAAGCATCTCCCTGCTCCTTGGCTCACTGAGGATATTAAAGCCCTTATAGAGAGGAAGAATCAATCTAAATCTAAGTATAAGGCTAACAACTCTGAGAAAAATAAACTTAAATATCATACCCTGCGCAATCGCTGTAGCACTATATGTCGAGATGCTCAGAGGCGTCATATTCACAGTTCTGTTGAAGATGGAAATCCAGCCAAAGTGTGGAAATTTTTGAAAGGTTTCGGAGTTGGAAAATCTCAACAGGCAACCAATTTAAACAATATTAGCGTTGACCAGCTTAACCAGCATTTTTCATCGTCCACCTGTTTCAGTGGTCCTAAGAAATCTAACTCACTTCATCATCTTTCATCACTTCCTGCCTTAGATTTCTCTTCTTTCTATTTTAGCCATTTCTGTGAGAGTGATGTTAGGAAGGGTATATTGAATATCACTTCTAACGCCGTTGGTGTTGACTGTGTTAGCCGAAATATGATACTCCCTCTCCTTGATTTGTTTGTTCCTATTATCACCGGTATTCTGAATTTTTCCATTTCATCACGTACTTTTCCCAGTCTGTGGAAGGATGCCAATATTATTCCTTTACCCAAAAAATCCAACCCCAGTTCCTTCTCTGACTATCGCCCCATCTCCATTCTTCCTTTCCTATCCAAAGTCCTCGAACGGCTAGTGCATCAGCAACTAACTTCCTTCCTGAATAGAAATGACCTCCTAAACCCATTTCAATCTGGTTTTCGTCCGGGCCATAGTACTACCTCGGCTCTTGTCAAGGTTACCGATGACATCCGTTTGGGTATAAATGACCAGAAGCTTACAGTTCTTGCACTTCTAGATTTCAGTAATGCCTTTAACACGGTCGATTTTGACATTTTGCTCGCGTTCTTACAGTCTCTTAACATATCGGCTGCAGCGATTGACTGGTTCCGCAGCTATTTGGTTGGTCGTCGGCAAAGAATAAAACTAGATTCTTCGTATTCTTCCTGGTGCAGCACATCAGCTGGTGTTCCACAGGGTGGTGTGCTGTCTCCTCTTTTATTTTCTATGTCATTAATTCCATAACTCTTGATCTCTCCTCTTCGTATCACCTCTATGCCGACGACCTTCAAATATATTCGCAGGGTATGCATAGCGATCTCAATTCAGTTATAGAAGCCACGAATCTTGATCTGCTCCGCATATCAAATTGGAGTCAAAATTACGGTTTAAAAGTAAACCCCCTAAAGTCACAGGTAATTGTGATGGGTAGCGCTAAACAAATCTCCAAAATTGACTTTCTCAGGCTCCCTCCGATAGTCTTCGATGGTATCCAAATTCCTTTTTCCAACCAAGTGAAAAATCTTGGCGTAATCATGGATCGTTGTCTATCATGGGTGCCTCAGGTGAGTGAAGTGAGCAGGAAGATGTTTGCTGCCATAGGGTCTCTCAGACGGCTCCGGAATTTCCTGCCAATTGCTACTAAAATTGCGCTTGCTCAGTCGTTACTTCTCCCCATTCTTGATTATGAAGATATCTCCTATTTAGACCTAACCGAGGGATTTAGACCTACTTGAGCGTATTCAAAATGCCTGCATTCGGGTCATTTTCGGATTACGCAAATTCGACCATGTTTCTAGTTTTCGTTCTCAACTCAAATGGCTCCCTATCCGTCACCGCCGTAACTCTCACATACTTTCTTTACTCTTTTCTATACTTTTTTACCCTGCAACTCCCCGCTACCTCAAAAAGCGTTTCTCTTATCTTAATTCTATTAGATCCTCTCAAAAATTGCTCCTAAAAGTGCCATCTTCATCTTCCAAATTTTATAATTTCTCATTTACGTTCCAGGCCGTTCGTTTGTGGAATTCTCTCTCTCTCAACATAAAACGCGCGCAATCTATTGGTAGCTTTAAATCGCAACTTAAGGAATACTATTTATCTCTTCCTTAGGTTTTTAAGTTGACACTGTTGTTTCTTATTGTGTGTATTATATATGTATATATGTACGTATATGTATGTTTATTTTGTATTTATTTAAGTATGTATATTCATATGAATGTGTTGTGTTATCTATTTCGTCTCTTTTGTTTCTATGCACCACCTACTGCTTATTGTTTTTCTCTAGTCTCCACTACCCAAAGGTTGTCTGGAAGAAATCGCTCATTAGCGATAAGACCGCCTGTTGTTACCTCTACCTAAATTTATCTAATTGTAAAATTTGTGCTTGTAACTGTATGAGGTGTGCAATTAAGAGTATTTATTATTATCATCTTTATTTAGTTTTTATAATATTTTTACAAAATAAAATATAAAAATACATCTAAAACATACAAAAACAATAAAAACATTATAAAAACCTAACCTAGGGTGCCGCCGGCAGCGGAGCAAGGCCCAGGCTGCCGGTGGTTAGGGCCGCAGAGTGAGGAACCTTCGGACTATGCGCGCCGTGTCCAAGATTACCGCCTTCTGAATCTGACCCTTGATCCAACCACAACCTCGTAGTGGAAGTCTCTCAAGATGTTGGTCGAGACTCTTCGCTATGAGACCGTTCGCAGAGACAACTATCGGTACAATGATCGCCGAATCAACCTCCCACATGGCGGTTACCTCGTGAGCCAAGTCTAGGTACTTGCTGGACTTGTCCTTCTCGGCCTTCACGAGGTTGTCGTCACATGGGACGGTAATGTCGATGAGCATGGCCCGGCGTTGCGGTCGATCTATTACCACGATATCAGGCTTATTGGCTACAATAGTCCTGTCCGTGATAATAGATCGATCCCAATAGAGCGTGGCACGACCATTTTCGAGAACTGGCGCAGGTGTGTACTTGTAGTACGGCACTTCGTGGTCCACAAGACCGTATAGGAGAGCAAGTTGCTGATGTATAATCCTGGCTACGAGGTTATGTCTGTGCAAGTACTCGCCGTTAGCAAGATGAGAACAACCGGAGATGATATGCCTGAGTGACTCTCCGGGACGGCGGCATGCCCGACAAATGTCGACCGTACCGTCCTTCAGGATATATCTCCGGTAGTTATTCGTCATGATAACTTCGTCCGCAATTGCACAGGCAAAACCTTCGGTTTCTCCGAAGAGGTCCCCGAATCGTAACCAGTTCACCGACGCGAGCAGGTCTACGTCGGGTCCCGTAAGGGCCCTGTAGAACCGTCCGTGTAGCTCCTTGCTCTTCCATACCGCCCTGCGATCCTCAGTACTTAGCACCACAGGTTTGCGCCAGTTCTCGTTTGCCAAGGAGAGCGGCGTGAGACCCTTATCTACTGCCGCCACATCACGATGCATCCCACACTCGTTGTTAAGGAAATAATTCCTGAGATTGTACACCTCACGGTTGTGGAGATTTTTGGCGTTTAAAAAGCCGCGACCTCCACACTTCCGTGGGATGTACAATCTCATAACAGAGGAGCGTGGGTGAAGCATACGGTGTGTGGTGAGCAATAGACGGACTCTCCGATCCAGGGCATCCAGCTCGGTCTGTGTCCACCTTAGTATGCCAAAGGAGTATGTGAGTAGGGGCATCACCCAGGCATTGAAGGCGCGCACCTTGTTGCCACCTGACAGAAGACTATTAAGTACTTTTGTCAGCCGACCGAAGAAGCGCTCCTTCAACGCCTGTTTAATACCCACATCCTCAATGCCCAAAGACTGTGACATACCAAGGTATTTGTAGGTTTCTGATTTAGAGATAGATCTGAACGTCATTGTCTCAGAAAGCTGTAGATTTGTTGAATTTACTACTTTCCCCCGCTGTACATGCATAACCGCACATTTATCAACACCAAACTCCATCTTGATGGAACTACTGAACACTTCAGTGGTCTTCAGTAGTTCCAACAAGTCTCGGTTATTTGGTGCAAATAATTTGAGATCGTCCATGTACAGAAGGTGAGATATGACTTCACCCTCTCTCCGAAGCCGGCAACCTAGCCCCGAATCCTTCAGCAGATTGCTGAGCGGATTTAGAGCTAGACAGAACCACAGGGGACTCAGACTGTCGCCCTGAAATATTCCTCGCTCGATCCTTATAAAGTCCTGCTGGCCAGGGGGGTCATCCCCGCCTCCTGGTTGACGAAGGACTGTGCGACGACAACAACGTACAAGGTGCAAAGTGCTAAAAGGTTCGAACTACGTAAGCTGCAGCATAATGATCTTGAAGTCGAAACCTATCGCCTGGTATAAAAATTTTCTTAAAATGTCACTTAGTATAGATTTTTAAATGACGCATACAGTGCCATCTGACTCAAAGTTAGTATACTAACACGAACACGATTCCAAGTGCCACATCGAATCGTACTCGATGAATGCCATCTCTCTCACTCGCGCGCATGGAGCGCTATTTACCACATCGCACTCAGTTCGCGGCCGACCAGCTAGTCAACAGTTGTGAACACTAGATCGTTTTCTATGGAGGTATGTCATATTTATTTACGTTTTCCTTATATTTTTGTATTTATATGTTTAAAAATGTGTAAAGTGTTCGATGTGACACATATAACTACATACGTTTAAAGTATTATTTAAGAGAACTACGTACGCAGGACTATCTGTCACTTAGAACTGTATACGTTATTATCGTAGCTATAGTTAACAAAGTTTGTAAATCTATGTGCTACTTAGAATTGTTTACGCCATTTAATCAGTCACTTAGAACTTTTTATGTTTTTGAATTTGTTTTTGGACACACTCAAAATAGTCATATCTGTCATTGCAAGTGCTAATTTAAATATTAAAAAGCGTAAGCGTAATATAATGTAATGTAAAATAATGCTATGCTATGTGTAATAAAATAACTATCACAGATTAAGGTTTTATACGGGCAGTTTTGTTGTATAGCTAATCCTTATTTTGATCACTGTTTACTTTGCACCAGTAATACAGCTTTACACATAAGTATATGCACATAGTGTTAAAGCTTAATTTGTTGCTTTTAATATGCATGGTATTTGACTTTCAGAGTCTCTAAGGATAAACGAAGAAGGTTCACTATTGTCTTGCAGAAACTTTTTTTACATATATTTGTTTTGCATAATGATACTTAGCTGAAGTTTGGCAGAAACACCTTACGCAGAGTAAATATGCTTTGGCATAAATCATATCACAGATTTTTATAATATCGAATCTTATATTGGCATAATGTTGATGGGCATAACTGTCTTCTAAACGAATAGTATTTTCGCAGATATTTTTTTGCATAATATTTAGGCGGCATAAAGTTGTCAATAAATAATAATAAATTTGATTACAAGATAGACTTCATTGTTTTATCATATTGTACAAGACATGCGGGATTGGATGTATTGCTCATAAGAACATAAAGTTTTTTCCGCGGGGGGCGCAGTTGTAACCTAACCTAACCCACTTTTCTGGCAACAGTTTGTTGCCGCAGGGGTCGCAGTTCTAACCTAGCCCAATTTTCTGGCAACAGTACGTTCCTGTGGGGGGTCACAGTTCTAACCTAGCCTATCCCACATTTCTGGTTTCGCTCGTCGTCGTACCTAACGAATACTCTGGGACTGTATTTCCTCTTTGGTAGGGAGTCGGGTGTGTTGGGGACGCAAGATACCTAATAATCCTATTATGCCATAGCAAATTTGGTGAGACTTATATTCAACTACGTAAAATTTACTTAACCTACTTTCCTACTAGCAGAAAATAATTATGCTTTTATAATAGTATGCTATAGGATTATTATGGTACATTAAATTATGCTAAACCAAAGTCGGCCAAAGTAATGTTCTACAAAACAATGTTCTGCAAAATGTTTTGCTTTATGCCAAATTACCATTCGACCGAAAGTGTTTCTGCAAAACATGTTATGCCAAGTGTATTTCTGACTAATATTATTCTACCAGATAAGGGTAACCCGAGGAATTATATAGAGCACTGACAACTGCGTTGGAGGAGCCAGAAGATACGCATTCCACTAATACAAGCATATCAAGTCAATCTGAAAATCAAATCTCAAGTCAAGTCAGACAATGCCGCGATATAACAAACAAACACTTGAATATTGGATAATTTATCCCAAAAAAGACCAATGTGATTTATGTCATCAATTTAAAAATCTACGGAGAACATCTGAGAAGGAAATATCTAATTATGAAAACCATTTAAAAGTTTAATGTTATTGCATGCGAAAAGACTTGTTTGAATACGTAATTTTGTTAGAAAGACTGATAAAATCATGTGCTGTTAAAGAAGATTGATCGATAAGTAAGAACAATGTTAAAAAATACTCCTTTTTTCCTGACTAATGCCGTGATTAAGACTGATATGTAAGGTTTTAGTAACAGGTTTACATTTTTATTACATTTTATTGAATAAATAACACATCTAATATACTTTTACTTTTATTTAGTACTTTCTACATAATTATTGAACTATAAAACTAAAGTCGAATATGATTCTATCTGCAAAATGTGTCAAAATTATAATTATGCAGATTTATACAGAATGTTTATGCACCCAAAAATAAAATATAAAATTGTGCGTTAAAAATATGGTATATAATTTTAAAAATAAGCAAAATAAATGAGTTAAATTTGATGACTTAATTCACACATAGAATCTTTTACAGTGAGTCGCATACTTTTTTTACAGGTATAATATTCTAAGTCCCAGATAGACCTACATACGTAGATTTTATAGAAAATTGTAACCAAGTATAATGTTCTAAGTCCCAGATAGACCTGCTTACGTAGTTCTTAAATAAAATTGTAACCAAGTATAATATTCTAAGTGGTAGATAGAACAGTATACACAACGGTAAGCCAATAGTTCTAACTTAATCTAGTGGACTATCTGCATTTTCTCGAAAACTACCATTAAATTGAGTTATATGAAAATAAAATAAGCAATAAAATAAAATTATAATCATGTGTGCCAAGTTTCAGTTTATTATCTTTTACACGAAAAAAAGTATAAGGATTCTACTTCTGTTTTGCTCTCCTGTAAAGTTGTCATTTCTCAATTAGAATCATATACGTTGTTGTCGTCGTGTGGTCCACTGCCTCATACACGCGCCAAGGAAGGATCTTAAAGCTGCATCAATTTTATACAGCTCTAAGACCCTCTCCAGCCATGAATGAGGCACCGAATCATAGGCCTTCTTGTAGTCAATCCAAGCGGCCGAGAGGGCCCCCCTGTTCCGCCGGACTCGTTGGCAAATGGTCATATCTATGAGGAGGAGCTCTTTAGTACCACGGGACCCAACCCTACATCCATTTTGAGCGGAAGCCAAAATGTTATTATTATTATTATTATTATTATATTTTACTGTTTAATAATGAATGTTTTTCTCATTCCATTATTGGGTAGTACATAAACTAAGAAAATTCTAAAGAATCTTTGTAGAAATTACTTAGTTCAAATATTTAAGTAAGAGGATTTATTTGTACACTAAATAAAAGGTAATTAAATTCAGTATTATAAGAAATATACATGGGACATTCTTACACAAATCGACCTAGTCCCACAGTAAGCTCAATAAGGCTTGAGTTATTAGGACTAGACGACGATATCTGTAATAGATATGAATAAATACTATGATACATAGAAAATATCCATATCTCAGGAACAAATATCCGTAATAAACACACAAATAAATGCCCTGACTAAGATTCGAACCCTGGACCTCCTACTTCGTAGGCAGGGTCACTAGGGCTAGGAGGCCGTTAAATATGTGTCTCCCCAGGAAAAAGGGCCCACGTTTGTCAATATGGGTTATTGGTGCTTTCTAAAACTACAGGAGAAACCTACGCTATCTTATTAGTTAAAGAATGAAGTGTCCTTGTAAATCGATATAAATAGTAGGCTCTTTCACTAAACAGTACTTCTCCACTTCTAAAAAAATTCTTAGTCGACTAGTTTTTATTTTATTATCAGGTCCATGAGCCCATGGCTTTTTTGTCCGGATTGTTATTTTAGAGTACGTTAAGTGACATTTTAAACAGTGAATGCATAAAATAAATATATCAATCTACCTAAACTATTTAATTTCTGACGGAATTATTTAACACGATTTATATATATGCATCGATAAATATACATATATGCAATAAATAAATAATCTAACTAAATTAATCATGACTTGCGGGAGGTATAGTTTGTTATAGGTACTCATCTGCATTACCTACTGTTTAATCTTCAGATGTATATTTTTATATGAATTCACTTGGGAAAATAATGATTTACTTACTGAAATTGTCTTTCTTATTTATATGATCTTGCTTTTCTAACCAATCCTTCAGGAGCTCAATCGCTTCCTTCATTCTCTCAGGTTTTTCCAAATTGAACATTTTCCGTACTTGAAACATTTGGTCTTGCCGGAACTTCAGGAACCCACTCTTCGGTAACTCCTCAAGTACCGTAACTCCCATGGTGGTAATTTAAAAATAGTTAGTTATTTAAAAAAATAACATTCGACTTTTACCTCTAATCGCTAAACGCGCTAAACACTGACTGACAGAGTTATATATTTGTTTCGAAATATAAGATACGGTGCTAGTAAAAGCATTCTGTCCATTAAAATATGAAGTGTTCCGTAGATGTCTATTAAATAATGCTTATATTCTCACATAAAGACGCTCAGATTCGGAACTTTCCATAAATAAATGAATGTGCAAGTGTGTCCTGGTTGACGAATCCTTATATTTATCCATGAGCTGAGCCCAGTTTTTAGATGACGTGGTCCACAGTTGAGTAACCGCTCATGAATCCAAATTGTTCACAAGGTTGGTTTTTATCATAGCCTAGTCGGTAGTGACAGTGACCCTGCCTATTTATGAAGCACCTTCTGCTCCCGGGTTCGAATCCTGGTCAGGGCAATTATTTATGTGTGTTTATCACGGGTATTTGTTCCTAAGTTTTGGTTATGGTTATACATATATATATATTATATTTATTGTTTCATAAAACAGATAACATAAAATATTATCGCCCAGTACCTACTCACAACACAAGCCTTATTGAGCTTACCGTTGGAGTATGTTAGTTTGTGTAAGATTGACCCATAATGTTTATTATTATTATGTCTTTCCCAACCACGGAACAATGGTGTTCCGGACCTTTGGGAGGTATATATGCGGAGCCGAAGCCAACGCGCAGTGGCCCTTTCGACACTACTTTCTAACTACTGGGCTATTGGATGAAGAACCGGACGCCTGCCTAATAAAACGGTATCCAATTTTATTTCAATTTTTTTTGCACTTATTCGGTATATGTAATTGGATTGACCGAAATAATTGAAAATATGGAAATTTCCAGAAATAAGTGCAACGTTAACTTTTTTTGAAAAACAAATTTTTGGTTATTTCTGCTCATAATCACGAGTAAAGTTGGCACCAGTTCAAAACGAAAAAAATGTTAACAAACCTAAAAACCTGCATTATTTCGCAATCACGCACTTTTAGAACACAATCTTGGTCTTATCACGAACTTAAAACCATAAACCTTGAGTTGACATATATTTTTAGTTAAAATATCTGATATTTATTAGTATTAAAGTAAAAAGAAATCTACGAACGTGTTTTACGATATCTGTCAAAGGCTAGGCGAGATTTTTTACTCATCGAAATCTATATTGTCTATGAAAAAACTTCAATTGGTAATGATGGGACATGAACAGTGTCATTTTGTTATCGATTCGATGTAGACACGGGAACTTTTTAATTTAATAAGTTGAAATTATATGTAGGAAAATACTGAAAATATAGTCTGGCAAATGAAAGATGAGATTGAGTTTTTTATGCAACTTTTTAAATGGCAACATAACCTGAATCGTCAAACGTCATGTGGCCGCTACATTAATCAACTTGTCGCACGATTAGAGTGAGATGGAGCGATAGTTAGAGTAGGACAAACATGTCTTGCCCGCGTCCTGCCTCACTCTAACTATGGCTTCATCTCACTATAATCGTGCGACCGATCGCCATGTGTGTTTAGATAAGACTTCAGGGATACCACATTAAAAAAAAATGTTTTTGCCGCGATTTCTCATTCTCATTTGCTTCAAGAAGGTTTAGCCAAAGTCGGTGCTGAACAATGGGCAAACTGTGTGAGGCACGTCATAAAATAGGAGGAAAAAACGAAAAAAATAGAGGGGATTTCCGACACCGTCATAGATAATGCGGCTATTACAAAGCCTTTCATTATCACAGTCACTGATGATGACACTTCGGAGGATAGTGCATCCAGTGACAGTGGAAGTATATGAAAATAAATATCTCTTCGATAATTTAAAATAGGATGTATTTTATTCAAATAATTTTAAATTTAATAGCCCTTTGACTTTTCTTCTCTTACTAAGCACAACATTATTTTTCCCATACAAGTGCATAGAAATATGGCTTTTAAAATTGGATAAAAATTAAATTTATGCTTGATCAATTAAAAAAAAATACTGATGTATCTGTGTTTAAACAAGCTTTAATATGGATAGTAAACAACTTCTGTTAAATATGAACTTTGAAAAATACAGACGGCCGCAGTAACACATTTTATAGATTTTATAGATATACTTAAATTAGGAACCTCAAATTACTTGAACAAAATGTTGTCTATGATTGGGTAAAAATTGATAGAAAAATTAATAATACCTACATATTTATTTTGTGTTCCTTCCAAGTTCGTAAGTATTTCGCGAAGGATATTTTTAGTCGATGAATGTTAATACTATTCCCATCACTATTTTCATAGACAACAAAAGGAATTGATGGTAAGTCTTGTTTACATTTTTTTCGTTTTGAACTGGTGCCCACTTTACCTACTATCGACTTAAATAATAAAAAAGTGTCCCAATTTTTTTTCAGTTTTGTGTATCGTGTTTTTACATACATTCTGTGTGAGCCGTCACAAAACTGACAAAATATTATTTTATGGAAAATTGGCAGTTTTTCAATATTTTCTAATAATTGGTACAATTTTTCTGAAAACCCGTTTATAAGTACACGCATGTCATCAGACTAATTGGGCCAGTGTCCATTGGGTCTTTTTTTATCATCATCAACCTATAATAGTCCACTGCTGGACATGGGCCTCCCCTAATGAGTGCCATAGCGCCCTGTCTTTAGCTTGCCGCATCCAGCATCTGCTTGCTGTCTTTCGCAGATCGACATCCCACCTGGCCTGAGGGCGTCCTCCACTATACGTTTGCCGAGACGCGGTCTCCACTCAAGAACACGTTTACCCCAGCGGTTGTCGCTAGATATGGCCGGCCCACTGCCACTTCAGCTTGCGACTTCATTAAGCTTTTTTTATTCACGGTATACACACATTCACTAGGCGGTTAAGCTAGGTTGTTGCACGAACCAAGAGAGTAACCGTTTCCGGTTCTCTCTCTACTCTTACTCTATTTCCCTAACCACAGTTGAACCTTATTACCGAGCAAAACAGTCGTTCATAGGTGACTAGTAGTAAAAGCGGTCCGATAGAGAGCATAATGTAGGGGGCGGTGTCTCACTTGCATGACGTCATTACCTCCTTAGTCAAAACGAGACACAGTCGCCTAGATAACCCTCTCTTTCGGCCTCACTTTGTGACCGAAGATTATACTCCTGTTTAAAATGATAACTTCATGGGTTGTTGACGTGATTTAATAAAATGGTTTTCGTTGAGTTTTATTGAACCATAAATGACGACTTTACTCACGGCCGATGGCTGGTTCTACCACTGTAATGTTACACAAATTAACATTTTGTTAATGACGCAGAAACGCCAATGCTATCGCTGACGTGTGTATCATGTTTTGCAGAGGGAAATACCGGATTTGAAAAAAGGCTTTACATGGAAGGACGTCATTATTTGTATTTAATTATGTTTTTTTAAATGTAGCTAATGATGTCCACGAACTACTACAGCCGTAGTTTCCTCTCGAACTTAAATCATGGAAATATCGTAGAAAATAAAACAAGCCATCTTTGTATTAATTTCAATACAAAACGCTAGATTTTTTTTTCCTTTTTTGAAAGAACATAAAAACACAAAATCGTGTCTGGTCTAAAATCCTTAATTTCTACTATTTAATTTATTTTTTCTTTTCTTTTTTTATTATTTAATAGTTAGTTAAATAAACAACTTGATTTGCCTCGATGATATTATTTATAAAGGTCAGTGATTCCGTCTACGGCCATCAAGATTATTTAAACTATACTATAACCTGTTTTTATATTACACTGGCTCAAAAAATATCACTCTAGCTAGACGCAGGCGTAGCAGCGTTTACATATTAGCATACCCTAGAAAGTTATTAACGTTTTATTCCATTATTTTGTGTTAAAACATTACAATTTCTTTGCAAGTGCGATGAAAACCATTGTGTGTACTGTGTATTCGGAAGGTAAACTTAATATATTACAAACTCGAGCCATAAAACCCCTTAGTTTCGCCGTCAGCAATACGCTGAATTCCCGTTCAAAATATTTTACTTATCCCATAATCAATTTGGAAAATAAATAATAAATATTTGGTGACAATATTACTCAAATCAACAACCCCAAACTAATCAAAGCTTGTATTATGGGTACCAAGCGACGATACACCTACTTATATACATATACTTATATACATATATGTATATACTTAGATACACAGAAAACATCAATAACTCAGAAACAAATCCGTGATGAACACACAAATAAATGCCCTTACCAGGAATGAACCCGGGACCTCATGCTTCATAAATTAGGCAGAGTCACTAACCGACTAGGCTATGATAAACACGAACCTTGTGAATAATCTGGATTTATGAGCGGTTACTCAATCGTGAACTGCGTCATCTAGAAACTGGGCTCAGCACATGGAAAAATATCAGGAACCGTCAACGTACAGTCAACCAATTTGATTCCTAGGCCACTCTAGAAACTTGTCACAATAGCTAGTTTGGTAGCGAATAGGTTACGTTTATACGTATCCACGGGCAACTGTCATTACGACAAGGTTCTCTTTTATCAATTTCACCTCTCTATTTAATCAATTTCACCAATCTATTTAATCAATTTCACTTATCTGCCCAACTGCACAGCAGTTTGTTGGCAGAAAACTTATTTTACCCTACACCATTTTTTTAGAATAATAAATAAATAAATATTTGGGGACAATCTTACACAAATCAACCTGGTCCCAAACTAAGCAATGCTTGTACTATGGGTACTAGGCGACGATATACATACTTATATAGATAAATATATACTTAGATACATTGTACTATTAATTTAGGTACGTACTTATGTGGCTGTGGGAGTGTCTGTTTACGCCATTTGCAATAACAGGTAGGTAGTTATTTGCAAACAGAGTAAGCAGGCACTCGCCGTGCGGCCGCTATGTTTTTCTTATGTTAGGTATTGGTAATAATATTTTACATTTACCTACATTAAGTACTTTCTAGAGGTAATATACAGTTGTAGATACCTACGTCACAGACTGATGACTAATGGAGATAACAAGTTCTATTACACTTAACTATAGTAGACCATTTAATAATGAACGCTAGTTACACATATTTCACGTTGCTTGTTGCTTGGAGGTGTATTTAAATAAATAAAATAAAAAACGGCATAATAACAATACTGCACCACAAATCGCTTAAGAAACATTATGTTGAACTTGGAAATTAACTTTTGAGCAAGTTTCACCAAGGTACACTGACCTTTGTATTCTGTTGCCACAATTGTTACATTGTTATAATATATTTAGAAACAATATAATATGTTCATGAATGCGCGCACACTGAAATCTAAACACATAATTATTTGTGTTTCGGCGACCTGACCCTAATCAGCACAGGCACCTTCAAACACAGATAATTTATAGACATCTGTTCAGTTTAGACATAACAAAGAACTTTTAGTGATAGGAATATAAAAATGTCCTAGAACAAGGGACAACTCCAATACAACTTCAATATTGGTTGATTGTGTGTTGGACTTGTGTTTTTTAGGGTTCCGTACCTCGAAAGGAAAAAACGGAACCCTTATAGGATCACTTTGTTGTCCGTCTGTCTGTCTGTCTGTCTGTCTGTCTGTCAAGACCATTTTTCTCAGGAACGCGTGGAGGTATCAAGCTGAAATTTATGTCAAATACTCAGATCTATTGTCCCTTGGAGCTGTGAAAAAATCGAACTTAAAAGCCAACGCAATCAAAAGATACAGTCGTTTATGCTGCAAAATTTAGAGTTTCGGCACTCGTAATACCTACGGGGTACTTCCCGTGAACTCAGAAACTTGAAAATTGGCACGAAGCAACGTCATATAGCATAGACAATGGAAAAATTACAAAAAGTAGACATTTTTAGTAAAATCATACAAAATCATATTTTTTTAATTTTAATCTTATTACCTTTTTCCTCTTAAACGCATGGAGGTATTAAATTGAAATTCATGTCAAATACTCAGGTCTATAATACCTTGTAAAGGTTTGTACGGAACCCTCGGTGCGCGAGTCCGACTCGCACTTGGCCGGTTTTTTTATTTATTATTATTATTATACTAACCAGCGATTGGCCCTAGTCTCACCTGATGGAAAGTGAAGACAGGGCCTAAGATTGAGCTCACCGGTTCAGCGGTGTTTGAGATAGATTGTGTTTTTTATGTATTGTTTGTCTTTTAAAATCAGAATAAGGCACCAGTATTTGCTAAGTAGGTAGGTACTAGGTATCCTTTGCAGTTGGATGGGGTGCGTCGTAACACTGGTGACACTGGTGAATGGTGACACGGGAAAACCGAAACATGAAATGTAAAATTCATTGAAATGTTTAGTTACTCGCACATACGACATTTTCGTAGTTAGGAGACCAGCAGGTCGTGGAGCACGACGAACCGAAACAAAATTATATTGACAATTTTGTTTCTGCACGTTCGGGTACGGGTTCGATGTTCAGATATTTACTTTAAATTAACATGCGCCTAACTATTTATTTTTAAGTTATTTATGATGTAAAACTACCTATTGTATTTTAATTTCTAAATAAATTTAACACTTGTTGTTGATACGTATGTTCATAATATGTATGTCTATTTTTCAGATTGAACATCATTCCAACCAATTCATACCAAGAAAAAGATGATCTAAACCAGCCAAACGTCACTTCTGCTAAGTTCGATCCTGTTTAGTATCAAATTAAAATCGTGCAAATACCTAACTAGGTATTTTAATCGAGTTTGCATGTCCTATTTGCATGTGGATTTGTGTTTACGTCACTCGAGCTAATCGCTATAATTCACAATTTATTATTAATTAAAAACAAGTTACTGGACTAGACCCATAGCCAAGTCTCTCAGGGTCAAAATTTAAAGCATAATAAACACGTGACTAATTCACGAGGCGAAACACTAATACATAATAATTCTCTTATAAATTAAGATTCGATACTAGGACATCAACAAGAAAAAGGAGAATCGAAGTAGAAAATGACCAGATCCTAGGCTTATCTTGCGAAAATTATACCACCTCCTAAAGATTTTAAATGCAAATCCATGTAAAATGCTGTACTAATTCCCGAATAAATCATTTTTCATTTTCATTTTTATTTTAAATGACCAAATGAGGATCGGCCGAAGTGAAGACTACTCGTTACTCTACTTGTTAAATCTGTTATTTTTTCTTCATTAAAATGACAGCTTGATTGCCTCATTCTGACTTAATATGTCCAATACAAGTGTTATTTTAATATAGAGCTTTGATGTTGATGATTGCTGTCTTATTATACCTACCTACGCTGCCTAGCACAAGTAATAATTGGAATACAATACCGTAATAGGATATTATTTTGACAAAACGGGACTTAATCGCGTACACTGACATTTATTATTTTCCTGACGCTACCACGCGTTTCCTGTCTGCCTGCGACCACGAGAACGTCAGGAAAATAATAGTAAGTGTACGTGATTAAGTCCCGTTTTCAACCGACTTCAAGATTTCGAAGGAGGAGATTATCAATTCGTCGAGATCTTTGTTTTTGTTTTTTTTTATGAAAGAGTATAATTCACAGTTGGTTTCATTGTAACCAGGTCAGGATCGGATGATGGGATCCTGGAGAAATCGAGGGAACTGTTCAACTATTATCACACCTATAGTAATTTGAGTATTTTTTACAGCAGCTCGAGCATTTGCTTTTGGAAAGGTGGACGCTAAGTGAAGTCGGTTCTTTTTTGTTTAAAATTATTGTTTAAATTGCTTTACGGTTTTTTACGTATATTCTTCCTCCTAGTGTTTGTTCCGGCTTAGGGTCCATTTGCCAACCTAATCCTATGAATTGGCGTAGGCACTAAGTTTTTAAGAAAGCGACTGCCATCTGACCTTCCAACCCAGAGGGTAAACTAGGCCTTATCGGGATTAGGTTCGGTTTCCTTACGATGTTTTCCTTCACTAAAAAGCAACTGGTAAATACCAAATGATATTCCGTACATAAGTTCCGAAAAATGTTTCAACGAAGTTTGAAGACGTAAGAAATTAAAAAAAAAACCGGCCAAGTGCGAGTCGGACTCGCGCACCGAGGGTTCCGTACAAACCTGTAGGTATATAGGGGTAGTAACTTTAAAATTATTAAAAATATTTTTATTATATGATGTAACTAAAAATTTACGGTTTTCGCAATTTTTCCTTTATCTGTGCTATAAGATGAGCATTCGTACCAAATTTCAAGATTCTGAGTTCACGGGAAGTATCCTGTAGATTTTGTTTCCCTTGCGAGTTTCGAAAATTTGCGGGCGGCATAAACGGCTGTATCTTTTGATTGCGTTTGCTTAGAAGTTTGTGTTTTTCACAGCTCCAAGGGACAGTAGACCTAAGTATTTGGTATAAATTACAGCTTGATATCTCCACGCGTTCCTGAGAAAAGGGGTCTTGACAGACGGACGGACGGGCGGACGGACAACAAAGTGATCCTATAAGGATTCTGTTTTTTCCTTTCGAGGTACGGAACCCTAAAAAAGACAAAGTCATATTTTGCCACAAAGAGGCAAAATAAACATATTTGCTAATAACTTCGACGTAGCTAAACTAGTAGTTTACCTTGAACGGAAGAACCAGTGGTTTGTTTTCTATGTGTTTCATAGCTCTTGGAAATTATAGTTGTTAAGGGGCGCGGCCTTACATCTAAGCAGGCATGGTTCTTTTTTAGGGTTCCGTAGTCAACTAGGAACCCTTATAGTTTCGCCATGTCTGCCCGTCCGTCCGTCCGTCCGCGGATAATCTCAGCGACCGTTAACACTAGAAAGCTGAAATTTGGTACTGATATGTATATCAATCACGCCGACAAAGTGGTAAAATAAAAAGTGGAAAAAAATGTTTTATTAGGGTACCTCCCCTATACGTAAAGTGGGGAGTGATTTTTTTTTTCATTTCAACCCTAACGTGTGATATATTGTTGGATAGGTATTTAAAAATGAATAGGGGTTTACTAAAATAATGTTTTGATAATTTAAATATTTTCGGAAATAATCGCTCCAGAAGTAAAAAAAATGTGTCCCACCCCCCTCTAACTTTTGAACCATAAGTTTTAAAAATATGAAAAAAAATCTCAAAAGTAGAACTTTATAAAAAAATTCTAGGAAAATTATTCTGAACTTGTAATTTACTAAGTTTGTAATTTAACCGTACAAGCAGGTGTTTATTGTACCTGTAATTTCTACAAAATCACAATGAAATGACGTGCTTTCAAATAAAGTAAAAACGGTGAAAATCGCTTAACGCAATAAAGAATTATCCCATAAAAATCATCTTCCATACTTTAAGCTCGCGCGCAATAGTTTACTTAATTTGCCGATAGATGTCGCTGTACGTGGAATGCTCATATCATATCCTACATGGCGGTGTTGGAACCCTACACTGAGCGTGGCCCGACACGCTCTTGGCCGGTTTTTAAATATGTTAATAGTGACTGTTAGTAGTACTTTTGTTAGACAAGGGTTTCCGACAGCAGAATCATACCGGATCAATGTCAAATTCTTAAAAAAACATTAAAATTTTTGGTGTTATCTTTGGTTCTGAACATTTTTTCTGACAAATGACATATGTTATGGCAAAAATTACCAAAAACACTTTATAAAAGATGTAACAAAAGTCCTGGTGACCCTTTTAAGGCCATAATTGGTATCGTATTCTAATTATGAAAAAGTAAGAAAAAAAAATCTTGTCAAAAACAAAAGGGTTTTTTATGGAGAGAGGCGTCCCTCCCGTGTCCCAAAAAAATATTTTTTTGGTGTAAAAATTTTTTTCGGCTACTTTTTCTTACTCGCAATAAGATACCAATGAGGGTTACCGCGATCGAGTTTTTCACTAGATGGCAGCACCGTGGCGACAGGTCTAGCTGTCACAATCCACCAATCATGTTTAACCATATATTTTTTGATTGGTGGATTTTGACAGCTACTGCCAAAAAGACCTGTCGTCACGGTGCTGCCATCTAGTGAAAATCTCAATCGCGGAAACCCTCATTATGCCCTTAATTAAACGGATCACCAGTTCTTTTGGTACACCCTATAATATAGTAGAATGTTTCTAAGATGTCCGAATTGCCATAAATAAATTATCTTTAGAACGAAAGGAAATATGTACAAATGTTATCCGCTTAAATAGCTACCTTCCGTTCTAAGCTATAAGGTCCAAGTTGTAATGACTTAGCTTTTCTAAGGAACAATGTTGGAGAATATATCACTTTGACAGTTGTCATTCCCATTGAAAATGTCGTAAATAATTAATTAAAAAATATGTATAGGAATATGAAAATATGAAGTTAAAATAATACAATAATTATAATTTCCGGAAAAAATATAGTAAACAAATAAGGTAAAATATAATTGATATCATTAAATAGATACCTGAGCATTATAAAACTAATTTAATAAAAACCGGCCAAGAGCGTGTCGGGCCACGCTCAGTGTAGGGTTCCGTAGCTTTCCGTCAGTCGCTATAAGTGTACACACTTAAGAGTTAAAACCAGACTAATACCAAAAGGTAGTATCTGATGCATATGGAAGAAGTTTTTTGGAAATAACTCAAAAATGGCTGGACCTATAATGTTCAAAATAATTTTCCTAAAAAGTTTATCATAACGCCCATCTTCTCAATTTTTTTTCATATTTTTTGGACTTACGGTTCAAAAGTTACAGTGGGGAGGACGCTATTTTACCGACTTTCGAAGCGATTATTTCCGAAAATATTTACATTATCAAAAAATGATTTTACTAAACCCCTATTCATTTTTAAAACCTATCCAACAATATATCACACGTTAGGGTTGAAATGAAAAAAAAAATCACTCCCCACTTTACATATAGGGGAGGTACCCTAATAAATAAAAAAAATCCACTTTTTATTTTAGCACTTTGTCGGCGTGATTGATATACATATTAGTACCAAATTTCAGCTTTCTAGTGCTAACGGTCACTGAGATTATCCGCGGACGGACGGACGGACGGACGGGCAGACATGGCGAAACAATAAGGGTTCCTAGTCGACTACGGAACCCTAAAAAAAATATTAACGCAATAAAACCCATACAGACAATCAACGAGTAAAAATATTTTAGATTATTAATAAAAATAATTATTATAAATTTGTAAACCTGACGCGTTTAATTGTAATTAAAATCAGGTTAATGAGTTGTACAAAGAGGAAGTCAGTGAAGGAGGACATTCATGAAACAAGGTAAGAAAAAGTAAAAGTCGTGTCGTATCAGGCTCTCAATGAGAAGGTAAAGGACAGACGTACGTGGAAATTGCTCTACTAGTAATCTGAGGTTCAGTTCGTGGGTATAGAAAAAAATAATAATTAATATTTTCGTAAGCAACGCTATATTTTATCATACCATACGAGCTTTTATTTTGCGCACAGAACTCACATAAACCACCATAAAATATTTTATATAATATCTCCCCGACATTTCTTACAACCCAAACATTTTTATTAATCTACGCTCAAAGTCCTGAACGATCCGGGCATGCCGATGTATTCATTGTCGATGCAATCCTTTGGCTTCTTAGACTGGTTGATTGTAGTGCATTGAGCTTCTTCCATCCATTCTTTATGCTCCTTTGTACTAAGCGCCTCGAGAAATTTTTCTGCAAGATAGAAAACGTAAATTTCCTGCAGTTCATAGGTACGTACCGTGTATTAGAACTACAATAATTGCTGTAAAACGAAAGAACAAATGAAATGATTTTAACAAATATTAATAATAGTTTTCGATACAAGTGCGAGAAATATGTCATTTTGCACGAGTACCGAGGTTACTTGATCCGAGCCGAAAGGCGAGGGTCAAGACTCGGGACGTGTGAAAATGACACTTCCGCACGTGTGTCGAACAACGTTTTTTAATACAATTGCGAAAAAACTACAATGAAATAAAATTACATTTATATTCTTAAGTGAAGTGTACGAAAGACAGCTTCATTCAATCGCGCGTTGTTCAAGTAATACTATTGGGTCTCGCATAATACTCCTTTATGCCCAATCGCGCGTTGTTCAGGTGGGTCATTTATAAGCGGGTCTCGCTTACTACTCATTTATTTAAAAAAGTATCAATCAGATTACTTTCTAGCACTAGTGTATAAAATCAAAGTTTACGCACGATTTGCAGCTACATAAACTAACTTTTTGAGCAATTGTATTAAAAAATATTTTTGTCCGCAGGCATTGGTCGCTTTTTCCTTTGTATAGTTGTGTCATCTATTTAATACTAATTAGATGTACAAATACAATATAACTTTCCGTCATAATTCAGACTGATTGTGTATCCCTAGTATTATTGGATCGGTACTTGTAAACTTTTTATTGACATGTAAAAGCGCCTTAATAAGGCTACTTGACGAAATAAATGTTTGAGTTTTGAACAGACTGAAATAAATTTAACTAATATGGCATAAAAATTCCGGTTACATTCAAGTAACTTATGTTTTCTACCACCAGTACGACCAGTACCACTAGTACTTATTACTTGACCTCCATATTCATAGCATTAATGTTAATTTAGTAGACTTGCTTACGCTGGTCTATTTTAACAAGGCGCTCGGTCAGGCCTTTCCGATTACAGCAATGCCCTTCGTTAGTTAGTTAGTTATCCTGGGCGTTTTTCCGCAAATCGACATCCAGTGTGGTATTCCTTAGCAATGTCCTTAAAACGATTAGTAATCTTCGGCAAAAGTCGTCGCATAGGACGCCTTTTATTGTTCCACTTTTTCCGCGCTGATTGTGATTGTGGTTATAGGTTTCCTAGCCAATATTGCAATAAAAATATTTTAATTCTTACCCTGCAATTCCTTCAAAGGTGGAGCATCGCCACCCATGTCCGCAGGCAAAATCTTTTTAGGGACATGAGCAAATAAGGTGTTCATGTCTTTGTGTACATTCATACGACTACCCACTTTTGCCGTTAGCAGTTGTTTGAAGAAGGTGACTAAGGTATCTGCCGCTTTTGATGATGTTACTATGTGTATACCTTTTACTCGCATACCGTACCCTTCCTGTAAAATATATTAAATCATTAGCATTATGTTATTACTTTGGGATGAAAATAAAGCTTACTAAAGGAGTATCGATAGATAACATTCACTTCAAGACAACAAAATTAAATTTAGACAAAAAAATTGGGTTCCTAAAAAAGCTTTTTATAACCAAATAATAACGTTAAAGTAGCAAGAAGGTGATAGAAATACAATTAAATCTAGTTCATGATTTATTAATTAGTGAGCTATACTAAAACAAACTGCTTGAAGATGGAGACATATAGGGCCGTATTATTACTTTATACAGGCACGATCCAAATTCAATATAGCTGACTGAAACGCCTGAATCAGACATATCAGAATTTGCTTGAAAATTATTCCCGTGCAACTCCAATCAAATAGAACTTCAACAAGGCTTGATTATTTGTTGTGTGTTGAAGTTCTGTTTGATATAGATTATTTTTAATTTTAATGCATTTTAAAATTAGTCACAAAACAAACAAATTTGTCATAAAACATGTCACGCATAGTGACTAAATACAAGTGAGTAAAACCGTCAACTTTTATAGTAATATAATTAATTATTTTAGGATAATTAGAAACTACTTACTAACAATTTATAATTTTACGACTTCACTTATTTACGTGTGTATTAAGTCACTAGGTACGGAAACCTAGGCCTTAATTTTCAAGAACTGTTAGTACCGAGCTTCGTTCGTGTGCTTTTGCGATCGTCTGATATGTAGGCGTAGTGATTAAATAAACTTAAGTGACTAAAACGTAATGATTACTGGTTTTTCGGATAGTGTTTAGAAATAAAGGAAAAGTAGAAAAATCTATTGCCTCAGGCGAGACTAGAACTTGCGACTCCAGGATACCTACACGCAAAAAGTGTGGTATCGTTAGCGTCTGCTAACGCAGCAGAATGCTAGCAGAACAGGCGTTCTGCTAAATACAAAATTATTTTTTGTTAAGCATGTTTCAGCACACCTACCACACTACCTAAATTATAAATATTAATACAGTTTAAAAATATAAATTATAAATATAGTAGGTATGGAGATACTAACCATCAGAATCGTTATGCAGTGTTGGAGAAGAGTAAAATGGCGAGTAGCAAATGCAACTAATTCTAACAAATTAACGAACCGATGATCCAGAATAACTACGTGACCATTCGTGTAATCGTGGGCATAGGCGTATTCACACATCTGAAAGGTAAATACACAGTCACAAGTACATCTAAAAATAATAATATCATTATTTTATTTAACGTTCAAATAACTTGAAAATATAACAAATAAAACTAACTAAAACTGAGTAATTAACTCTAAGAATAAAATTAAACTTAAACTAAAATATATCTTAAAGAGACCCCTGCGGCATGGTACCAAGATGCTGGCAGCATTTCCTCTCTGAATTGCTAAACTTAACTAATTAGCAAAATAGCTGCCAGCTCTTCGGTCTCTTGTGGCATCTCTGAGTCTCTTCGACAGGTCTTTGAAGAGACTCAGAGTGCTAGAGCCCCACGGACCAAGGTTCTCGACGCCGAATGGGACAAAAATATATTCGACGACGCCTAGACAACTGTAGTTTCCCACCTTGGCTTTTTCGGCCGCCTCTATTCGAATTTTGAAAAAATGATTAATAAAAACAATTCATTTTTTCCATTGTCGACTAGTTTAGTTCTAGTATGAAATTATCATTGAATCTCACATTGAACATCTTTACTTATATGCACTTTATATATAGTGCAAATGATAGACTTTGACTCTCATTTCGGACTTTTGTATACCGGATGTTGCCTGTAACATGAGCGAGTAATTAAAACGTAGATTCTACTCCTCAAAATATACAACGTTTGTTCAGCGACTTTTTCTAAAACAATTTTAGTACACTTTAATGTTTATTCGGACACGCAATGTTTTACAAAATTGATTATGTCTGTAGGGTTCCAATTAGAAGCAATGTCAATTAGACGGATACTGAATTTTATTAACGTATATTGAAAATACTATTTAGTTTGAAATAAAACAATTAAAAACGGATTTTATCGCGTGTATTGAGCTTAAATTACATCCCGACGTTTCGAACACTTTACAGCGTTCGTGGTCAACGGGTCGACTGAGGAAAAATGTACAATTACCTCCGTTCAAAAACTATCACAATATGCAAACCTACCCACATATTACATATTAAACAAATTTAGTGTTTGCACATGCCGGAGGGGCCTTTATAAAAACAAATTATTTATTATTACAAAACAAATTATTAAACAATTTATTTTATTATTATTAGTTATTATTTTTGTTTTTATTTTTAAATTTTTTTAAATTAGTATTAAATTATTATTAGTGTCCACACTGTCCACCATTATGGTCTCACAGTCCTATGTCTAGCTTGCTCCTTAACCAAATGAATAACTGGATCCCAAGCTGGTGGTACCAAAAAACCATCCTCTCTGTTGAAATTTGGATATTTTTTAATCTCGATTGCCTCTCGCAACATCCGGGGAATGTATCGTTTCTCCTTGACGAGGACTTGCGGTTTGTCAAATTTAACTGAGTGGTTGGGCCTATCCATGATATGCTCACAGACTGCTGACCTTGGTCGACGGTGCTTCACATCGGCTATATGTTCCTTTACCCGAGTAGAAATGCTCCGCTTAGTCTGGCCTACATATGATAGACCACATTCACATTCCAGCCTGTAGACCCCTGCACTCTGTAGAGGAGTAGCCGACTTCACTGACCTCAGGAACTGTGACATCTTCTTCATTGGCTTAAAGTAAGTTTTTATAGAAGCACGTTTCAAGATGTTGCCAATCCTGTCAGTGACTCCTCGGACAAAATGCAAGATGGCAGGCCGGCGCTCAACTGTAGGAACCTTCATCCGAGCCTTCTGACAGCCTTCTGAGCCTTCCAATAATAATTTAATACTAATTTTAAAAATTTAAAAAATAAAAACAAAAATAATAACTAATAATAATAAAATAAATTGTTTAATAATTTGTTTTGTAATAATAAATAATTTGTTTTTATAAAGGCCCCTCTGGCATGTGCAAACACTAAATTTGTTTAATATTTAATATGTGGGTAGGTTTGCATATTGTGATAGTTTTTGAACGGAGGTAATTGTACATTTTTCCTCAGTCGACCCGTTGACCACGAACGCTGTAAAGTGTTCGAAACGTCGGGATGTAATTTAAGCTCAATACACGCGATAAAATCCGTTTTTAATTGTTTTATTTCATGAATAACTATCGCGGCAACCGAAGACAATATTACTATTTAGTTTGTATAGAAAACTTACACTACATATTTTTTTAAAGTTGTTGAACAAAAGTTTTATTGTTTGAGGAGTTAGAATCTACGTTTTAACTTATTGCTCGCGTTACATGCAAAATATATAGCTTTAATGCCTTATACAGTGTGCAACAAACATACTGGTGATCCGTTTAGGGCATAATTAGTACCTAACGTATTGCGACTAAGGAAAAGTAGGGGAAAAAACATTTGAACGCAATATATTTTTTTTGTATAGAGCATGTGAATTGTCGTCCCAACCGGCCACACCTCCATACAAAGCCATTTTATTACGCGTGGAAAAAAATGTTTATCTACACTCACATTGTAAGTCCTCTAAAACGTGTTCAAAAACGGTAGGCAATGGCAAGCATTACCACAACCGATTTTACTATGATAAGCTTTTTATCTGTGGCAGTATTGTAATTTTAGCTTTACATGCTCATATATTGATACGTTATGAGTTTCAAATTCCGAACATCGAATTTTATAACATAATGTAAATCCTGTCCTCCTTTCCGACCAACGGCACGCGCCCGCCCGACCGCCGGTACAATCGAGTTGGCCATGGCGGTGCAATGGCGGTCATTCTATGGTTTCCGAACACTTGATTTAGGATATTTAATATGAGTGTAGATAAAGCAGTGTATGCAACTGTACGTAATTAGGCCTTATTACGTAACAGTTACATAAACTACTATTTATTACTCTTTCATAATCAGAATGCCACACCAATTACGCCTGTAAACGGATCACATCACCAGCATTTTAGTCAGGTACAGCCGACTACAAAGAGATGTATCCACTTTTTCACCTTATTGCATTGTAATAAGGTCCAAAAGTGGATACATCTCTTTGTAGTCGACTGTACATCTTGTATAGATATTTTGTACCTCACAATAAACAAAAACATCTAGGTAGCGCCTATTCATTGCGGAAAAAGTGACGGATGGAAGCAGCTTGTTTTTTTATACTACGACGGTGACAAACAAGCATACAGATTGTTGGCAAGCAGCTACAGTAGCTAATGGATGCCCGCAACTCCAGAGGCGCGTCTCCAACCTTTTCGAAATCTGTAGGTAGGTTTTTTTAACCTTATTACTATAAATTGTGAATTATTATCATATAATAACTCACTAGTATTAATTTTAGTATTATTTTTTCTTTTGACGTGTATTGTATCTGTGCATTTACGAAATAAATGAATATGAATATGAATACACTTCTTTTTTGCAGAACTCATACTATTATAGTCCCTTGGCAAAACCTATTAAAGTCTGTGGCTTAATACTCACACTAACTACGTATTTGGTGAAACGTATAAGTAGATCAGCAGTCAATGTGATGTCACTATTGAATCTAGATACATTCACTCTGCAGCCCTCTTCTGTCACGTTGGGTAGACTTATGCTGGTACTGGAAATGTCAATATTTAAGTACTTTTATTAACATGTGGAGGCAAATGTAGAACTAGAAACAGAGAGATCCTTCGGGTGTTATGCCTTGGGACCGAAGGCTTTTAGAATGAGTAGGCTCCAGTAGGCTCCAGTAGGCTCCAGCTATATAAGTATATCTATCTCATCTGACAATTTAAATTTCGTAAGTGCAATGTAAGTAAGCTAAGTATGGAAAGGTTGCCATTGTGTCGCCATCTATTTATGTTGTGGCAGCATTCTTAAAGAGGCTGACAATACACGATGATCTTCAAATTGACTTTACTTAAACGGTTTTTTTAGATATAACTACTTGTTTTGGGAATACAAAAAAAATATTTGTTAATATTCATTATATTTAGAAGAATTTTGTTCATTTCGATTTGATTTCGATACACGATTGGACGAAATCAGTTTAATAGAAAATAATTCCAAAGTTACATCTTAAAATTAGCTTTAAACAGGGCCCCGATTCGAAAAATAAACACTCACACTGGACAGACACAGCTCCAACCCAACTCAACCCAACTCAACTCAACGCTATAACGACAATGACATTTGCTATTCGAACAGATTTTCATTCAACATTGGTCTCACATTGGTCTCACATTGGTCTCACATTGGTCACACATTGTACCAATGTTATACCAATGTTGTACTAATGTGAGACCAATGTGTGACCAATATGAGACCAATGTTCAATGAAAATCTGTTCGAATAGCAAATGTCAATGTCGTTATAGCGTTGAGTTGAGTTGGGTTGGAGCTGTGTCTGTCCAGTGTGTGTGTTTATTTTTCGAATCGCGGCCCAGTTGTATGTCTTTAGTGTCTGGACTGTCTGTAATTAAGGACAAAATTCCACCACTTTATTACTAAAATTCTCATTATTTTATATTTTTCAATTAATGCGTAGTTTTTTTTTTAATTCTTCTATTTGCAAATTTTACAACGAGCTCCCATCCTAAAATACAGTGTTTCTCTTTCACTAGCGCTGAAAAATATAGGAATGGAATTTAGCTTTTGCCATCCCCTTAAGTACAATAATTTCAAAGATAACATAACTGACTTAGTTCAGACTAAATACTCCACCTTTCCAAGTATTAACTATTATTATTATTAAGCAGGAGGTCCCGGGTTCGAATCCTGGATGTTTTCTACGTATTTAAGTATTTATCCATATTTCTCGTCGTCTAGTACCCATAACACAAGCCTTATTGAGCTTACTGTGGGCCTAGTTCGATTTGTGTAAGATTGTCCAATAATATTTATTTATTTATTATTTATTTATTTATTATTTAACTATCGGTGCATATGACATAATATTTGAAGAGTTCCCTCGGTTTCCTCAGGATCCCATCACCAAATACTGTTCTGATGACAATGAAACCTATTGTCAAGTGTACCCTTTCAAACAAAATATAACGGCTTTAGAATAATCGGTGAATATAAGTTAAAAAAAAAAACGGATAAGATCCCGACGAATTGAGAGCCTCCTCCTTTGAAATCTTGGAATCGGTTGAATATACAACTACCTACTATACGTATAAACAGCAACACTCCTAACTGTACATCGGTGGACCTTATTACAAAAGGTATAACGTCCACCGATGGGCAGTTAACAGTGCGATGGTACTACTAAGCATTTTGAAAAAAATAATGATTATTATCATAATAGGCATGATGACACATGTTGAATTATTATACACATATTGATAGGATGCAAAATGATCAATATATCCAACTAAAGTGAAAATTTATAAATTCTATTGAAATGGCTCAAAGATATCAAGCTGCAAAATTTCTATTTTTCACGATTTTTTAAAGTGCGAAATTAAAAAAAAACAATGATACCATTCGATTTTTAACGTTTTACTGTAAAATAAATTTTATAGTAACCACATACATAAACGCAACATTTCACTGTTAAAATAGCAATTTCATATTTTTTCCATACTTTAAACAGGGCGACTATGTGATCGTGACGTCACTTTTGCTCGTCATTTTGTTAGGAGCGTTTTGAGAAACAAATGCAAATCTCGGACTTTAAGTCTCATTTCTGACTTTTGTGTTGCTTTAACGCAATTGGCCGCATATAGACATTTGATCCTCACAACAAAACGAATCGATTGATACCATACCTGAAAAAAATTCACCATGCCTATTATAGTAAGCAGCAGAACTATGTAGTTTCGTAGGTGATATTTTAATGACTGTAACACACTCTTATTCTCTTAACAATAAATATCATTCTCAACATTACTAATAAGTGGTGAACGGTGTTGGTCACACATATTGTACACATTTACGTAGTATTTTTAACTTAAGCCCTCTTGTAGTGACTGTTTGTGTACCTAAATAAAAAAAACATCTCACCATCTTAGCAACTTCTGCTGCTGACTGTACTTTGGTACCATGATTAAGAATAACCCTATCTCTGTTTTTAAAATTATAAACTAAGTTAAACAAGAACTTCATATTGAATTTTTTTTTTTTTTTTTTAATAGCCTATGTTATGTCCCACTGCTGGGCAAAGGCCTCCCCTCTCTTCCGCCACTCGTCACGGCCTGGTGCATGTTCCCGCCAGTCGCTACAAAAGGCATCCAGGTCGTCCCGCCATCTCTTTTTCGGTCTGCCTCTGCTCCGGCCATCCTGCGGGGCCCATTCTGTAGCCATTTTGGCCCACCGTTCCGGGTGCATTCGGCAGACGTGTCCAGCCCAGTCCCACTTGAGCTTGGCGGCCTTAGCACCCACATCCGCAATACCAGTTCTGGAGCGCAGTTCGGTATTCATATTGAATAACCTTGAAAAATTACCTTCGACTTCTCACTTCCCCCTTTTATTAACAATTAAATTTATTATTCACAATTTGGCATGGAACATATTTTTACATCAAGAGGCAACAGAATTTAGGTTTACATCAAGAGACGAATTAACGTTTCTTGGATCTAAGTAGGTTGCCGAGCTCAGGTAGAGCTGTGACAAAAAGCCGGTAAAAACGCTAGGGAGGATGTTTATTATTGAGTACCGAAGTAGGTACTAGCAAGGGGCGGGGCTAGAGGAGGATTTAGCATTTTCACGAGTTTTACTCAGATGTAGTCATAGATGTATTTTTTAGAACTTAATTTACCTTACAGGTAAGTATTACCAAATTTTATGTTTGAATTTCGACTTTAAACTATAAAGTCGATATTACAAGCATCCTACCGGTCGGTATTTCGTTTTAAATATTGAATTTATATGACTTGCGATAAGGTTCGACTATTAAATAGATAAATGCTAAGTATCTGTCAAGTTCAAACTAACTTTGAAATACCTAATATATATATGTACCTACCTATATATTTTACTTAAGAAATTTTAAATGTGCAATTAAATAGTTAAATAATATTATAATTGAAGATTGATCAAATAGATTTATTAACTCTATACTCGGTGTACATGAGGAAACCCAATAATTTTAACAGCGTAGCCTGATCATAATTGGAGACTAAAATGTCGTATAAACTTTACTGGATTTCACCAAAAAAAATTTTTTTTTGCTTTTTATTCGATTTACTAATTGCTTTTGAACATAAAAACATAAATGTTATTGGTAAAGATGTCTATTAAAATAAATTAGTACATTTTTTTTTTCAAAAAATAGTTAACGTAAAGTATTTTTTTGGCACTTTGATATCTGTCAATAAGAATGTCTAGACTAGACCCCATAAAGGGTGAAATCGCCATCAAAAAAGCGTTTTGCACTGAGTCACATTAAAAATGTTTTTTTTTATTTAAATGGTAGTAACTCTGAAACTAGGCGAATTCCAGAAAAGTTTATACGACATTTTAGTCTCCAATTATGATCAGAAATACGCTGTTAATTATTCGGTTTCCTCATGTTACACCGTGTATACTTAAAATGAAATCTAAAGGTGATCGGCAGTGACCGCTAATCAACGCTCGTCTTCAGTTATAGTAAGAACTGAAAAATATATAATACTTACTACAGTTCAAAATCTTTTCCGAAAGAGCTGATGTCGGTAGGAACGAAGTACTGGGGCCATATTGTTTTTAACATGCAATGTTTTTCGTAGCGGGACTTAGCGCGTTCCACGGATCCTTTATTGATTACCAACATTTTTTCAAAGAAGGTATCCGCTGTAAAATAAACATTATATAACAACGTTTTATTTTAACAGCAATCAAACCTAAAGAAGTCACAGAAAATATGAGTTAGTAAGCCTAACAAGGTTTAAAAATATACTTATTTAGAAGCACTGCTTAGTTAGTAACTGTTTCCTGACTTTTTACAGAGGGATAATAAGGCCTTGTTGGCATCAGGTCAGTGCCCTCACGGTGTCCTCATACTCTGAAAGCGACAGGTTAAATATTAAGTGTCGTTATTAAATTCCGAGTCCGAGTAACTAATTAGTACTAGCAGGGAAACCACAACCAACTTTACACACATCCTTGAATTTAAATTGTCCTATACCGAAAAGTGAATGTTAAAATATTCTATGATATTTCGTACATACGAGCCCCAATGCATATTAGATCGTCTAGTCACACTTAAAAATACGATATATTTTTTAAAGACTGCTATTTAAATCCGGATTGACTTTGATGATTAAAGTTCATAAGTGCATTGTAATGTGCCTAAATTGAAGAATAGATATCTTTTAAAGCTAGGAATACGCTACATACAAAGCCATTGAAAGTAGTTTAATGTTGCGTTGTACAAAGTGTAATAATGTTATTTAATTTAGAGTAATTGTATCGTAAAGCTAACATTAAGCAAGCAAAAAATTACGTCTAGTTCATATTTTAGGCAAAATAGGTCGTCTATACATAGGTATAAGATAAAAACTGTTTTTTAAGAAGTTTAATATTTAATTATATTTCAAATTGAATATAGAATATTATTTGTCATCTATGACGGATGGCTATATAAAAACGCAATTGCAGTGCAAATTTTCATTACTTTATAATCATTATTCTATCGAGATGGTGCGAGGTAAACGAGTGACAGAAGAAGTGCGGAAAATTATAATTTCCTGTAACAATAACGGCAAATCTACTTACCAAATATCCAAGGCGATGTCGTTGCCACGATCTACAATTCAAACGATTATCGAGCATCACGGAAAACATGGAACAATGTCCTGTTTAAAGAAATCTGGCCGTCGACGAATAACCTCCATGGCAGAAAACAGGATGTTGAAGAAGATTCTCAAGAAAAATCGTCGTGCAAGAGCAGGAGAACTTACCGTATTGTGGCGGAACGCTATTAAAAAAAAAACATTTCAGTCGATACCTGCAAGAGAGTAATGAAGAGAATGGGCTATAGTTTTTACACTGCTAAAGAGAAACCGTTACTTACAAAAAAACAGAAAACCAACAGATTGAAATTCGCTAATAAATACAAAAACTGGACTGTCAATCAGTGGCGAAAAATAATATGGACTGATGAATCCAAATTTGAAGTCACAGTTAGTGACGAACAAAGAAAAGTCATTCGGGAAAAAGGAGAGGCGTTTCATAAACACTGCCTCAAGCGAAAGGTGAAGTTTCCAGCATCTTTAATGATTTGGAGCTGTATGTCGGCACAGGGCGTGGGCCGTCTGCAATTTATAGATGGAACCGTCAATGCCGAGAAATATCAAAGCATCCTGCAAGAGAGTTTGCTGCCGTCTATACGGCAGTTAAAATATGAAAATGCATTTACTTTTCAACAAGACGGTGCTGCATGCCATACCGCGAAGACAACGATGGCGTAGTGGCTGAAGTCCAAAAAACACCCTACCATGCCATGGCCGTCCAGCAGCCCGGACTTGTCTCCCATAGAAACTTTGTGGTGGAAAATGAAGAAAAGGCTGCGAAAGGACCCTTCTAGATCTAAAGCTGATCTTAAGGAGAAACTTACCTGTGTCTGGAATGAAATAACCACCGAGGAGTGTAGAGAGTTGGTAGATTCAATGCCGCTCAGGATCAAAGCCGTTTTGGATGCAAAAGGTGATACCACCAAGTGGTAGATGGTCGGCTAAACCGAAGACGAACTTTTTGCGAATATCTCATTTGGCAAAACAATGTTTTTTTTATCACTGTGGAAAGTTGTTATTTTTTTCATTCGATACATAAAATAGTATTCATTTTCTATATTGTTTTTATATTACATGATCTTCTAAACATCGCTGTCATCCTGAATTTTTAGGTTAAAGTTAGGTTAGTATATTTTTTACCTGCTAGACGAACTCATTTGCATTGGGGCTCGTAATAGTACGTTTCGAAAAACTGATACGAACCAGAGTTTAAGCCTGAAATCTCCGGATTGAATGTTGGACGCCTTAGCGCCAGTCTACCAACGTTCCGCAAAGCGTTGGATTATTTTTGAACATGGGTAGTATTCTAACTTTAAATACGTTTAGACACGATCCAACTTAAATACAACTCCAATGCATTAACTACGCAATACAGCTAGCACCTAAACGTCTGAATTAGAAATATCAGAACTTTCTTGAAAATTATTCCGATGCAACCCCAATACCACTTCAATATTGGTTGATTGTTTGTTGTGTGTTGGAGTTATGTTTGAGATACATTGTGTGTTAAATGTATTCTTGATTAATTTATTTTTAAATTAGAATACGGCACCATGTAAATTAATTATTCTATAGTTATTTTTATAACTATTTGAAAAATATACACTTACAGTGATCTTTCTTGTTAAAGTATTCCTGTTTCTGCATCCAGTCCCTCAATATCCTTACGGCTTGTTGTATCCTTCCAGGGTCCACGATATTATATACTTTTCTCACAATATTAAGCTGATCTTTTGCAAATTTAAAATATCCATCGGAAGGTAAATCTTTAATAACTTTGACTTCCATAGTGCAACAAAATGACACGAATGCAGACATCGACGGCAAGCAATCTTTTTTAACTTGATATAAACCTGATGTCATTGAAAAATGAAGTGATACATTTTACGTTAATTTTAATACAAACAGATATTATCCGGAGCTGAGATCTAGTGATATGTTACAATAGTGTATTGAGTAATACATAATGAGTATCCTCAATAACATCATTCATGTTTCATAATAACATCACAAGAGTATTAAATTTGTGAATTTTTATTGGAAAAGGTACCAATTGACGGAAGGCGCTTACGTTGTATGTAACTTGTACCTCTAAATGGTACCTTTTGATCTAGACTATCACATTATAAGGTCCGCTTGTGTACATTAAACAAAAAAAATTTTTTCTACGACAGCAAAATAACATGATATAATTTAAACTGTTGTTTGCCTCGTTTATTGTTGCTTTCGGTGTGTATTTATAGTAGTTTATCTAACTGTTACGTAATAAGAGACTTTAAAATACGTAAGATCACGAGTGGTTACTGCCGATGGTTTGGTTAAGTTAGCCAATAAGGATATACCTATAGTTTGTGTTAATGATATGATTGAAATCAGCGACTTGACTAACAAAATCAACAACACTGCAAAACGCCTACAGAAAAATATGAAAAATATTAGTAATGCTGATCCAATGGGAGAAATAAAGTAAAAGAAGGCGGATGTTTGTTTTATTTATTCAAGTTACAATTTAAATATTTCATAAATCTTACTGTATTCCCCACCAGTCAGTTACTTATCACGAAACATCAAAACAATTTGTTACTAGAGGTTGTCCGGAAAGAGAAGTGTCGTGGTTTATATGGGAGCGCATATATTCTACGACACTTCTCTATCCGCTAAACTTTTTCTACGAGTTACCTTACCTAATAGCCTAAGGTCGGTCAAAAGAAAAGTAAATAAAGGTAAACAAACCCATTTACTTCCAGTTCTTTGCAATCACGTACTTTTAATGAACCGCCTTGGTTTCATTGTCAATTTATACACATAAACTTATTATTTACAGGCATGTTCAATAAAATATCCGTTAATTACTTAAACAGTGTGTAAAAATAAGTCGGGCCCTGGAGGGAAACTACCTTAAAACGTTGAGATAGCTCAATTTACTGAAAGGAAACATTCTTTAATTTTTTTAAAGGGGCATAACTGCATTTACATTTTTTTGGAAAAAGGACAGTTCACAAAAACACTATTTATTTTGTAATTTTTGCCATAAATCCTTTTTATGACAATTGATGCAAATCGATCCTATTTCCAACAAGGATAAAAACTTCTTAATAGCAACCAAGTTTAAGGCACAAGAGCACCCATAAATAATGAAAAAAATATTTTTCATACAATTCGTATGGAAAAAAATGAAAATTAAGAAAAAAACTGTGAATGCAGTTTTAGTTTTGAGGAAAAATATAATAATGTTTCCTTTCAGTAGTTTCTCTCCAGGGCCCGACTTATTTTTCCACACTGTATATCAGTGAACACGAATTGCTTTAATAATAGGTAGCCTGTATCAAATCCTTTTTTATTCATTTTCTATTGACCTTACTCAATTAAAACATTTTGTTTAAATTAAAATCATTGACAGCGCAAAAACGTGGTTTTGTATTCCGTGTGTTTTACATACTTTCGTTTAGCTTTATTAATATTTGCTATTAGATTTTACGAGGCGTTTTATTAATTCCTTATGGCGACTGTTAAATTAACAGTGTTAATTACACGCAGACGAAGTGGTGGGCAAAAGCTAGTTCTATTATATAGGATTCTTATACTGTGAGTCTGACGTCATACTCACCTTTCACCTCCTTTATATTATTTTAACATGATTATATCCTGACCTGGTAGTTCTGAATGGTATTGCAAAATTGATTTCATGTCTACTACGATACATATAGGTAGGTAAGGTCAATGTAGAAAATTCCGTTATAGGGGCTATTCCGTCCATTAGCGTTTTTCTCGAACAAAGAACAATATTGATAATTAAATTTCATCGACAAATCAGCTATTGCCTTTAGTTTCAGCAATAAAAAAGCAAATAGTTTTTTTCCTACGGTTGAAAACAAAGAAATATACGCTCGTGGACGGAATAGGCCCTATGGTGGAATTAGCCACATTGAGCACACATTTATTTATTTAAACTTTATTGCACAAAATATCACAGTCAGGTGAGGGCACTGCAGTGCCGTTGTCAACATCGGGGCCGTGACGAAGGTGAGAGTGGACCATAATGCACAGTGTTAAAGAAAAGTGCAAAACGGAAATTAAAGAACAGTGCAAATACGAGCAAAAACAAACGCAACTCGTTCCGGTGACTCTTACGCAAGATCAAAGTGTTTCAGTGCAAGAAAGTGTCCAAATTATACATAACACTGGACCGAAAGGAAAGAGAAGGAAAGGCAAACCAAGTGCACGTTGGGTGGACGACATCGCAAAACAACTTAAAAACTGGTCGCAAATAGCTCAGGACAGACTGGAATGGCATGATGGATCCAAACCTATTTAGTTCAATTTAATTTTATATTTTTTACATGCAAACCTTATCTTAAGTTGGTTGAAAGCCTGCTGCCATGCGTTAATGCTGTTCCTGCACATCCGTTAAAGTCTCTGCAATGAGAACTATATCGTCCGCGTAAAGTAATGACCAAGGGGCAGGACGCTGCAGATGTTCCGTGATGTTCATGACTAGACAGAACAGAGGGCTTATGGTGAAGCCCTGGTGGACTCCGACTTTCACTTCGAAATCGTCAGTCTGACCTGAGGGGCTACTTACTCTTAACCCATGATATAGATCTTGTTTATTTTTATTTACTTTTTATTTGCATTATTTCAACTTGATTCTATCCTGATATTATTTATAACTTTTTAATATTGATTTCGTGGCTTCTACGATACAAATAGGTACATTTATTTATTTGAACTTTATTGCACTAAATATAACAGTGTACAGGTGGACTTAATTAATTACATGGTTAAGCAGCTAATAATAGTGGTATTGGTTTATGTATATCAGAAGTTTAATCTACGGTTAAAGTCCTAAAGGACCCAGATATACTAATATAATCATTCGGCTTCTTGGACTCGTCGATTGTGGCACGATGTGCTTCTTCCATCCATTTCCTATGTTCTTCTGAGAAGATTTCCTTCATGAAGTCTCCTGCAAATCAAAGAAAAAAATTGTAATAAACACATCTCATAGTATGTATTTTTCTATCACTAGTCCCTAGTCGTTTTTTAATTGCATAGAGTTATAATATAAACTAGCTGACCCGGCAAACTTCGTACCGCCAACTAAATTTTTTTTAAATTTCTCCAATATTTTAATAGTTATTCTGCTATTTGGGATGGAGATAGGTAAATCCAAAAAATCGAACATCATTAGTGTAACCGACACGACATTGTTTCGTATAAAAGATTATATGTAAAGATTAGGTAACTAAGATTTACGTAAAAATTCTTAGGTACCTATGGTACTGTACTGACTACCGTACCGTAGGTAGGTACCGTAGGTACATACTAATGTATGTTAACAATTTTAAACAAAAAAAAGAGCCGATTTCATTTAGACTCCACATTTCCTAAAGCAAATACCCGAGCTATTCCCGACGAATTGATAACTTCCTCCTTCGAATTCTTGAAGTCGGTTAAAAAAGGGGGGCTACTATGAAGCGCATTGTATATCTAATGTATCTAGATTGACGAATTCAGCAACTTGAAACATATTTTGATCGATTTAAAGGGTACTTAAATACAAAATACGGGACATTTTCAACCGACTTCAAGATTTCGAAGGAGGAAGTTATCAATTCGTCGGGATCTTGCTTTTTGCAATTTTTCTATGTATGTTCACCGATTATTCGAAGACGGCTGGACCGATTTGGAAAATTCGATTTTTGTATGAAAGCGTACTTTACAGTTGGTCCCATTGTAACCAGATCAGGATTTGATGATGGAATCCTGGAGAAATCGAGGGAACTTATGTTATGAGCACACCTACGATGTTTTTTACAGTAGCTCTGGTAAATATTTCCTTTTGGTAAGGTGGAGTCTAAGTGAAGTAGTTTCTTGCTCTAAATTATTCTTCTCATGATTCTCACCGTGCAAATCATTTAAACTTGGACCGTGGCCGCCAAGTTCAGATGGCAAGATTTTCCTAGGAACAAAATCATACAGGCTGTGTATCTGCCTGTGCACGTGAAACCTGCTAGCGAGTTTTTTGGATAACAGTTGCTTTCCAAATGTAACAAGACCATCTGTTGCCTTCGATCTTGTTAGTACGTGTATACCTTGAAGACGCATTCCATATCCATCCTGTAATCATATTAAAATCATATGAATAATAATGTGTATGAAAGAAGGTTATATCTAGACACACGGCAGTGTGTCCGCCAAGTTCGAGCAAAAAAAAAGCGACACACCGGCCGTGGGTTATATTACACGAACCATTTCGGGCCAATTTCGACCACCCTATAATAACTCTAAACATATTTTATCTACGCATATGAAATTTCGAGTGTCTGTTGACATCCCCTAAATTGTCTAGAATACAAAATTTCATTATTCTACCTATAGCAGTTCTTGAGATATTGACGTCAGAAAATCGCTATTTTTACTATACGCTCACTGACTCACTGACTCATCAAAAATCTAGACCACTTCCAATGGTCGTACTGACTTGAAATTTGGCATGGAGATAGGTCTTAAGGTCAAAGTAAAGGGAAAAGTCTGAAAACGGCCAAGTGTGAGTCAGTTTTAAAAAGAGCGAAGGCGTAACTTTGTTCTACTATGAAGTCATAATGAACTAAATGGGTCTATCTTCCAATGGTCGTACCGACTTGAAATTTGGCTCGAAGGTTTGTCTTTAGGTCGAAATAAAGTAAAAATCTGAAAACGGCCAAGTGTGAGTCAGTTTCGAAAACAACGAATGTGTAATTTTGTTCTACTATAAGTAGGTATGGAGTGGAAATGAGATAAGACTTATTTAAATTTAGATACATACCAATTTAAGACAATACATGTTTGTCTTAATGACAAGAACAATAAAATTGTTCACCACTCTGTGTGTGTCTGTTGCGGGAACCGAACCCACGATTTACGAAGTGCAAAGCAGGTCACTAGGTACACTAGGTGCGCTAAATCAGTCAAACAAAAATGAAAAGACAATTTTTTCTCGCATAGTCTAAATAATTTCTAATTTTACAACTAATGAAATCGCAGATTCAAGAACATGAAAATCATATATACTCTAAGATGGAATTATATATACTACTGCCCATCTCACCCTCCGATACGCCACGGGATGAGATGGGATGGTGCACTTCTAGGGCTACATAATAGGCCACCAATTATAATACCTACTGGTAGGTAGGTATTACCAAGTTATTAATTATCTATGTAGGTAGCGTACTTACAAACAGAATAAAGTACGTTATTGATGTATGTAATTATATGTAAGTAGGTACATTTTATAGGTGTAGGGAGCCAGTTTATTTGTAAAAATCACCTATAAATAAATAGTAAAATAGAATTAGACGCTTAGTATAAAGGGTATAGTATAAAGAACATACCTAAGTGGAATGAGACATTTCCTAAAGCAAAAGTGATAAAAAAATAATAAAGAACCTACACCTAACAAAAAGAAATGAAATCCCATCAAAAACATAAATGTGAAAGGCTGCCAAGTTCGATACTATGGGAATGCTTCGCCTATAAAAGAAGTGAGATCTGAATAAGTACCAAGTTCCATAAAAATACCTCAAATCTTAAATAGTTATAGGAATGCACACTTGATTTCCAGCAGCTTTTAAGGTACATTTTGATTAAGTATCACGTTACATAGAAATACCTAAAATTATAATAGTCAGAGAAACGCACACCGGTTTTTTTAGCAGTTTCCTGATAACATTTATTATTTTCAGTACTTTTTAATGATGTAACTTGGCAAGTTTTAATAGAAAATTATATACTTGACACATTGCAGTCCAAAGGTGTCGATTCATTGCATTGAAAAGGTGTGTGGTGTGTGAAAAGTAACATCATTAAAAAGTACTGAAAATAATAAATGTTATCAGGAAACTGCTAAAAAAACCGGTGTGCGTTTCTCTGACTATTATAATTTTAGGTATTTCTATGTAACGTGATACTTAATCAAAATGTACCTTAAAAGCTGCTGGAAATCAAGTGTGCATTCCTATAACTATTTATGATTTGAGGTATTTTTATGGAACTTGGTACTTATTCAGATCTCACTTCTTTTATAGGCGAAGCATTCCCATAGTATCGAACTTGGCAGCCTTTCACATTTATGTTTTTGATGGGTTAAATTTACGATATTCTTCTGAACATTTGCACTACATTAATGACCGCAATGGTATAATAAATATAATAAAAAATAAATAAAAACCAAACTAATAGTATTACACAATCGTGACATAATAAAGAGCTTTTCAGTCGAGTACTGAGTTTAGGCCACGAAGTTTGCTGAGTGGCCCTAGTAAAGTACGAGATTTTGTGACTATTGTATAAAATACTTTTTCTACGAGTGCTCAAAATAGGCAAGCCGGTAAGAATTATGTTTGACTTATTACAACCTGCTCCCTTTACGAGTATACAATTTATTAACTTTAATCTCCCGGTGGATTGTGCCGGCGGTCGAGGTGGTAGACGTTGTCCTTCCCGACCGTGCTATAAATGCTATAATGTATGAAAATCCATTTTCACCTCAGCAGCTCGAACAAGCCTACTTCCCTGCGAATACACAGTGACGAAATTAGCACTTTCGTCACTCCAGGGAGTGAGACAAAGTAGTTTTTTTAATTTAGCGAAGGCCATGAACTGCGACTTCATATTTCGGGGTCTATTACAAATTCGAAATACATATTTTAACCTTTAATATGTTCTCACTACTGAGGTGAAAAGTTGTATGTGTCACACGAGAGCAAAGTTATTTTGAATCTCGTGTTTTTGAGTCCCTCGCTTCGCTCAAGATCCTTACTTAGAATCACTCGCTTCGCTCGTGATTCAATTATAGAATCTTTCGCTTACTCGGGACTCAAAATCAACACTCGCAAGAAAAACCAACTTTCCTCTCTTGTTGCACAAATAACTATTTAGCATAGTCAACGATGCTAAAATATGGTAACATAAAAGCTATATCGAAAAGTATGCGCTAGTAGTTCGGTCTACAAAGTCTCAATTCAAGCAGTACAGTCGACGACGAGTAGAATAGTAGTTTTCGATACAAGTGCGAGAAGTATGTCATGTCGAACGAGTACCGATGTTACTTGACCCGAGCCGAGAGGCGAGGGTCAAGACTCGGGACGAGTGAAAATGACACTTCCGCACGTGTGTCGAACAACGTTTTTTAATACAATTGCGAAAAAACTACAATGAAATAAAATTACATTTATATTCTGCCAGTGTACGAAAGACGGCTTCATTCAATCGCGCGTTATTCAAGTAATACTATTGGGTCTCGCATAATACTCCTCTCTGCCCAATCGCGCGTAGTTCAGGTGGGTCATTTGCGTCATAAGCGGGTCTCGCATAATACACATTTATTTAAAATTCTGATCTGCAAATCATGCGTAAAATCAAACTTTACACACGATTTGCAGATCAGAGTACGTTTTAGCACTAGTGCATAAAATCAAACTTTACGCACGATTTGCAGCTACATAAAGTAAACTTTTTGAGCAATTGTATTAAAAAAACATTTTTTATATTGTGAGTCCAACGTTTTACTAAAGCCATCGCTACCTGCTCGTATGATGGTTATTGACTAGAGTTTAATCCTCAGTATTAACAACATTTAGATTAGTGAACATTTTGTTTTTAAAGCTTTTTGTTAGCTTATCCAGTTTGGGTCTTTTGAAAGTTATTATGTTTGACCTACTTCCCGTGGTCGGATGGGCTTAAAATTTGTAATGGATGTAAGTTGGGCTACAATATAATATTAAAATAAAAGCTTGAACCTATCAATAATGAATAAGTCCCTACATAATGCTGCAAGACTGGGGGGCTAATTTCAAGACGACACAACGAAGTTCGTGATCTATTTGCTGAACTATGTCACCAAGCATGGAGCAACGTCACAATAGAACCCATAATCACAGAAGGTGACCTTGGATTACGCGGCGACTTATCTTGCCGTGGCGTATGGAATGCTCAGAGAGAGGCTCTTTTTGATATCCGTGTCGTAGACACTGACGCTCCCTCTTACATTACACGCCATGTCACTTCTGTCCTAAAATCTGCTGAGACTGAAAAACAAAGAAAATACTCCGCTGCCTGCGAAGCGAATCACGCTACCTTCACCCCTCTCGTGACTTCCGCCGATGGCGTATTCGCACCACAGATGACCTCCTTTGTCAAACACATAGGCGAAGCCCTCGCGGACCGCTGGAATAAATCGCTGAGTACGATACTGGGTTGGCTTAGAACAAGGATATGCATTACTATAATTCGAGCCACCAGTATGTGCATACGAGGCACACGTCACAAATTCAAACCTGCAGCGAAACTATTGGGGTTCGACGACGGAGCAGGCATTCCCAGCTCTAACTAAACTGTCACCTGCCTGACCGTGCATTGCAGAGATGTGAATTATTACTATTATTTTATATACATTATTATTAGCTATTTCTCTAATAAATGACTTACTAAAAAAATAAGTCCCTACATATTTGAGAAATGGTAAATTCAAAAATATAGGTTATTAAACTGCTGCTTTGCTTATTTTAATGCTGTATAGGAATACAAAAATATTGCCTGCTTGTAGTTTTTTTCACAAAAATACCGAGTTTCTTAAAAGCGTTTTATTTTAAGTATTTCTTATGACTTACCGATAATAATGCCAAACCCTCTTGGAGAAGAGCTAAATGGCGAGAAGCAAAAGCTAGTAGATTAATTAAATTCGCATCTCGGTAATCCAATACAGCTACAAATCCATTTGGGTAGTCATGTGCAATGGCATACTCACATAGATAAAACATAAAAAAGACAACGTTAATACGAATAGGTAAGTATACAGGCTGGATTTTCCAAATGGTTCAGTGAGGGTAACTAACATATTCCGTAGTGTTTCACAAAAATGGTCTTAGAAGGCCTTCCCTAACTTTTAAATTAATAACGTTCGACTGTGGGAAAGATATTTTTTGAAGAAATATAATTTTTCTTGTTGATTACCTATTTTAAAAGGTAATAATGCTTGCAGCATCACTATGCTGGCATCATTATGCAACATTAAACGCGCGCAATCTATTGGTAGCTTTAAATCGCAACTTAAGGAATACTATTTATCTCTTCCTTAGGTTTTTAAGTTGACACTGTTGTTTCTTATTGTGTGTATTATATATGTATATATGTACGTATATGTATGTTTATTTTGTATTTATTTAAGTATGTATATTCATATGAATGTGCTGTGTTATCTATTTCGTCTCTTTTGTTTCTATGCACCACCTACTGCTTATCGTTTTTCTCTAGTCTCCACTACCCAAAGGTTGTCTGGAAGAAATCGCTCATTAGCGATAAGACCGCCTGTTGTTACCTCTACCTAAATTTATCTAATTGTAAAATTTGTGCTTGTAACTGTATGAGGTGTGCAATAAAGAGTATTTATTATTATTATTTCCTTTATTTATCTTTTTACTTAGTTTAGGGTTTTTACAATATTTTTATAAAAGTAAAATATAAAAATACATCTAAAACATATGAAAACAATAAAAGCATTATAAAAAACCTAAACTAGGGTGCCGCCGGCAACGGAGCAGGGCCCAGGCTGCCGGTGGTTAGGGCCGCAGAGTGAGGAACCTTCGGACTATGCGCGCCGTGTCCAAGATTACCGCCTTCTGAATCTGACCCTTGATCCAACCACAACCTCGTAGCGAAAGTCTCTCAAGATGTTGGTCGAGACTCTTCGCTACGAGACCGTTCGCAGAGACAACTATCGGCACAATGATCGCCGAATCAACCTCCCACATGGCGGTTACCTCGTGAGCCAAGTCTAGGTACTTGCTGGACTTGTCCTTCTCGGCCTTCACGAGGTTGTCGTCACATGGGACGGTGATGTCGACGAGCATGGCCCGGCGTTGCGATCGATCTATTACCACGATGTCAGGCTTATTGGCTACTATAGTCCTGTCCGTGATAATAGATCGATCCCAATAGAGCGTGGCACGACCATTTTCGAGAACTGGCGCAGGTGTGTACTTGTACTACGGCACTTCGTGGTCCACAAGACCGTATAGGAGAGCAAGCTGCTGGTGTATAATCCTGGCTACGAGGTTATGTCTGTGCAAGTACTCGCCGTTAGCAAGATGAGAGCAACCGGAGATGATATGCCTGAGTGACTCTCCGGGACGGCGGCATGCCCGACAAATGTCGACCGTACCGTCCTTCAGGATATACCTCCGGTAGTTATTCGTCATGATAACTTCGTCCGCAATTGCACAGGCAAAACCTTCGGTTTCTCCGAAGAGGTCCCCGAATCGTAACCAGTTCACCGACGCGAGTAGGTCTACGTCGGGTCCCATGAGGGCCCTGTAGAACCGCCCGTGTAGCTCCTTGCTCTTCCATACCGCCCTGCGATCCTCGGTGCTTAGCACCACAGGTTTGCGCCAGTTCTTGTTTGCCAAGGAGAGCGGCGTGAGACCCTTATCTACTGCCACCACATCACGATGCATCCCACACTCGTTGTTAAGGAAATAATTCCTGAGATCGTACACCTCACGGTTGTGGAGATTTTTGGCGTTTAAAAAGCCGCGACCTCCACACTTCCGTGGGATGTACAATCTCATAACAGACGAGCGTGGGTGAAGCATACGGTGTGTGGTGAGCAATAGACGGACTCTCCGATCCAGGGCATCCAGCTCGGTCTGTGTCCACCTTAGTATGCCAAAGGAGTATGTGAGTAGGGGCATTACCCAGGCATTGAAGGCGCGCACCTTGTTGCCACCTGACAAAAGACTATTAAGTACTTTTGTCAGCCGACTAAAGAAGCGCTCCTTCAACGCCCGTTTAATACCCACATCCTCAACACCCAAAGACTGTGACATACCAAGGTATTTGTAGGTTTCTGATTCAGAGATAGATCTGAACGTCATTGTCTCAGAAAGCTGTAGATTTGTTGAATTTACTACTTTCCCCCGCTGTACATGCATAACCGCACATTTATCAACACCAAATTCCATCTTGATGGAACTACTGAACACTTCAGTGGTGTTCAGTAGTTCCAACAGATCTCGGTTATTTGGTGCAAACAATTTAAGATCGTCCATGTACAGAAGGTGAGATATGACTTCACCCTCTCTCCGAAGCCGGCAACCTAGCCTCGAATCCTTCAGCAGATTGCTGAGCGGATTTAGAGCTAGGCAGAACCACAGGGGACTCAGACTGTCGCCCTGAAATATTCCTCGCTCGATCCTTATAAAGTCTTGCGGACCAGGGGGGTCATCCCCGCCTCCTGGTTGACGAAGGACTGTGGTCCACCGCCTCATACACGCGCCAAGGAAGGATCTTAAAGCTGTATCAATTTTATACAGCTCTAAGATCCTCTCCAGCCATGAATGAGGCACCGAATCATAGGCCTTCTTGTAGTCAATCCAAGCGGCCGAGAGGGTCCCCCCATTCCGCCGGACTCGTTGGCAAATGGTCATGTCTATGAGGAGGAGCTCTTTAGTACCACGGGACCCCACCCTACATCCATTTTGAGCCGAGGCCAAAATGTTATTTGCGACCATGTGCGCGTTTATTTTTGCTCTCAAAATGGATGTAAGGAGCTTGTAAAGTGTAGGTAAGCACGTGATGGGTCGGTAGTTTTTCGCTTCCGTGGTACTACCGGACTTATAGAGCAGAAAGGTTACACCAGTTGTTAAGGAAGGCGGGAGGGAGCCAAGTTCGATGGTTTGTTGAAATTGCGTTGCCAGACGCGAGTGCGAGCATCGAAACCATTTTAGCCAGAAGTTGTGCAATCCATCCGGGCCGGGACTTTTCCAGTTCTGGGCCGTACGGATTGCACAACTTACGTCATCGGGGCTGATGGTGATAGCCCCCATAGGTTCGATGGACTCGCACTCACGTTCGACAACACTCATCCACTCGCCCTCCGTGTGTTCAACCGGCGCCGACCAGATGCTACGCCAGAAATCAGTCATGGCAGTAGCATCCGGCAGTCGCACGTCGGACACACGGGGGTCGGTTTCCTCCCACCTTCGGTATACCTTCCTTTGGTCACTTTGGAAAAGACGATTCTGCTTGAATCGGTCCACACGCTCTCTGTAGCGGCGAATACGGCTTGCCCATGCATAAACTTTCTGCTTCAGAAAGTCGATGCGCTCTATGACATTGGCCATGTAGTCGCGGGGCTCGATATTCGTCCCCGCGAACGCCTGGTGCACAAAGCGCATTACTCGGGGGCGGTTATTGCCCCCCCTGAAGCAGATCAGCTTTGCAATGAGAGTCCTAAATGAGTTAATACGACGCTCGATCCGTACTTGCCATGCGGGGACACCCCCGGTGGTCCTAGGTGCACGTTCAGCGTCCGGAAACTTGACTCGAGCAACACGGCACGCCGCGATGGCTCCGCAGTACATGATCGAGTGCGTATCATCTAAGTCTTTACTAGTCCGCAGGAGTGGATCTAGCAAATCATTCAGGGTTCCCATTAACGCTAGATTGCGTCTATTCATAGGCAAGCGTGGTAATCGTGGCCTAGGGGTATTTGTGGAGCGATACTGCGTAATTGCCTCTTCCAAAGTCCTCCTCAGTTGCTCATTGGCTGTAGTACTCACACTCTGATTCGCGATCTCCTCCTCATCGGCATTGAGATCAACCCGCGGCGCCCCCGATGCCAGGTCGGGTGCGGGTATCGGATCCGGCGACGTGGCGGGCGGATCCCGCGCCGAGGTGGTGGCCGCGCGAACAGAGAGAGCCTCCAGGCGAAGCCGATCAAGTGTCGCGTCATTCAACCGCTTTAGCCGCTGAATGACGCGCACCTGATCCGATAGGCGTTGCGCAGTCGTGTCAATAGTTGGTTCAAGAGCCTGAAACAGAGGAAGTATAAGATCCCGTCACGATAAGCGCACAAATTAGTTCCCCCCTCTGTAGCCCCATAATAGGCGCGCATGACGTTCTCGTTCATGGAAGGAGTCCATTTCATGCGACGCACTATACCACCGGCTGCGGGGGCCCTGGGCGGGACAGGATGTCCCGCAAGCCCCAAGCGTGCCGACAGCGGTGGCCGTCCTCGTCGCGCTGGTGGTCGTCGCGGCGGCGGCGGCGGCCCGCACTCGTCGCTCGACTCGCTGGTCTCGGGCGCTGTAGCAAATTTGTCGCCCGATGAGGATGGCGAGGAGACGGACGAGGCGGGCGTAGATGGTGGGCGTGCGCTTGTAGTCTCGGCTTCTTTTTGACGTGCTTTGCTTCTTGTAATCATCCGTGTAGTGTATTTTTATATCCGCGTATCTTTTTCGTGTCACATGTTGTGACAGCCCGTATCGTATCCATTGGGGTCATTTTTAGTGACGAAAAGGTAGAAAATATCACACTTACGAGAAAGAATACGTCTAAAATACATAATGACAAAAAAAATAGAAGCAAAATTTGTATAAAACACGTCTGACGCTGACAGCCGTCAAATTTATATTATTATTATTATTATTATTATGCTGGATGTGGACTGGATGTGGTAGCTGCTCTCATTGACCCATTTAGAATATACACCCTGTGTATACTCGTATCGACATTGCTGAATATTGTTACATCCATAGACATAAAAAAGACATGCTCTCACGAAGATACAGCCTTGGCCAGAATTGTTGAGCATAGCTCTTTTTTGTTTACAATTTTGATGTTAAGTATTAATTCCCTATCATAGCAATGTACGATGACGTAAAATGTTATATTTTATTGATATATCTAGAAAACTTCACTTAAGAACACTTTCAAGGTACCTATAAAATATGAAAAGTGGAGGTCCCAAAAATGCTAATTTAGGTCGGTGCGACAAATTGCAAATATTCTATGCAGTTACTACTCACTTCAACAAAACATGCCTGTTCAGTTTGAATTAATTGATAAAATAACTCCAAAAAAGATAGAAATGCCGGTCTAAACTTTCGAGTTTTGTGTGAAAATCGCAAGGGTGCTCAACACTTCTGCCCAAGGCTGTAGAAGTGTGATTCCATAATAAGCCGCGGTCTCGTGCACACACACTCACTTTTGACGTTTGAACCAATCAATCACCGCACGTCCACGAGTTGTTTAAGTGTGCGTGCCGCGCGTAAACACGAGGAAATCAACTTATTATGAATCACAATTTTGTCTTCACTATATTCTTCACGGCACCGCGTCTTCTTATTTTATATGTCTATGGTTACATCGTTCTTTTTGGAGTTTTAGCTCTGTGAGTTCGCTATGGCACCCAAATGCAAATATCCAGATTTTTATTATTAATTTTATTATTAATTTGATGATAGTGCTTTTTACAACTTAACTACTTACCGTTAATAATGTTAAACACTGTTGGAGAAGTGAAATGTCGAGTAGCAAAACCAAGCAGGTCAATTAAATTATCATCTCTATAATCAAGTATGACTATGAATCCGTTTGGGTAATCGTATGCCATGCCGTACTCACATAGCTGCAACACAAAAGAAGCGATATAACCATACAATGTGTAACAAAAGTGCTTGTGATCCTTTGGTGGTGGTTTTGTATGGAGGGTTGGCCAGCTGGAACGACATACAATAGTATTTTATGTAACTGTTACGTAATAAGGGTCCTTAAAACATGAGTGTGGTTTTAAGAAACCAGCTACAGGTGAGATTCATAATAAGATCACACGAGTGTTTTAAGGCCTAATTTCGTACAGTTGCATACACTGCTTTATCTACACTGATATTATTTATTCTAAATGCATTATTCGGAAACCATAGAATGGCCGCCATTGCACCGCCATGGCCAACTCGATTGTGCCGGCGGTCGCGCGGGCGCGTGTCGGGCTGTCGGCGGATGCGCGGGAGGGTGCAGGTGTACATTATGTTATCAAAACTCATAACACATCAATAGTTGAGCATGTAAAGTTAAAATTACGTTACTGTCACACATAAAATGTTTATCGTAGTAAAATCGGTCGTGGTAATGCTAGCCATTGCCTACCGTTTTCGAACACGTTTTAGAGAACTTACAATATGAGTGTAGATAAAAATGTTTTTCGGGTCCAAACATTTTTTCTCCTACTTTTTCTTACTCGCAATACGATACAAATTATGGCCTTAAACGGATTACTAGTATTTTTATCTACACTCACATTGTAAGTCCCCTAAAACGTGTTCAAAAACGGTAGGCAATGGCTAGCATTACCACAACAGATTTTACTATGATAAGCTTTTTATGTGTGGCAGTAACGTAATTTTAACTTTACATGCTCAACTATTGATGTGTTATGAGTTTTGATAACATAATGTACACCTGCACGCTCCCGCGCCGGCACAATCGAGTTGGCCATGGCGGTGCAATGGCGGCCATTCTATGGTTTCGGAATACGGCATTTAGGATAAATAATATGAGTGTAGATAAAGCAGTGTATGCAACTGTATGTAATTAGGCCTTAAAACACTCGTGTGATCTTATTATGAAACTCACCTGCGGCTCGTTTCATAAAACCACACTCATGTTTTAAGGACCCTTATTACGTAACAGTTACATAAACTACTATTGTTACATCCTGTTTACAAAAATGACAATACGAGTAGGATACAGGTTGGATTTCCAAAATGGGTTAGTAAGGGCAACTAATATAATATATCGCGTAATGTTACGTGAAAATGGTCTTAGGAAACCTACCCTAACTTTAAGTAATGCCGTTTGGCTTATACAGTTTTAAGTCTTTTGATCCTTGTAAAAACAGGATCAATTGGCACAAAAATGTATCTTTTGCTAAATTGCGATTTTCTTGTCAGTTGCAATTTTTTTCAAAAATTTGTGGAATTAGTTCAAACATCAGGGAAAGTGTTTTAACCCTTTTCCAGGCGAAGATTTAAGGTTCAAATTAGGACTATCAAACACAAAATTTAACTCGTCTTTAAGTGAATTACCAAAACTAATTCTATATTAAAGATGTTTGAAATTTTTTTGGTGCGGCCAGATGGGCTTTTTGGTTTACGAAGTTTTTGGAATAATTTTAATATATAATTGTTTATTTACAAATTTTATTCAAATAATAATAAAGAATATAATTGCTCACAAAATTATAAAAGTTATTAACTATTAGATAGATAAACCGTCTAGTTGGGAGTGGGGACGTCGTCCTGGAAAGGGGTTAAAACCACTTTCGCGTAGCATCACGGGAATTACGACCTGCCCACGGTGACCCATTTGTAATATTCGTCCTATATATATAATGAGGGTGTTCATCCTCACACCCTGGAGCCTAATGGGTCGCGCAATGTACGGTTTAAGAGGAATTTCCTCCCACGAACGCTGCGACTGTGGAATGAACTCCCTGCCGAGGTTTTCCCAGCGGGCTACCGTATGAGGTTCTTCAAAAAAGGAGTGTATAGGTTCGTAAAGGGTAGGCAACGCGCATGTGAATCCTCTGGGGTTGCAGGCGTCCATAGGCTACGGTAATTGCTTACCATCAGGCGGGCCGTATGCTTGTTTGCCACCGTCGTGGTATAAAAAAAAAAGAAGATAGTTAAACTGTGACCTATGGCATAATTATATTAACACGAATACCTACAAAATCGAATCAAAAATAAAACATTTCCATCCCGACCCACATTTTCTCTTAAATATCTTAATTCCAAATCGCAAACTATAAAGCAAAAGTCCTTTAAACAATAAAAACAAATGGCAAACGTTAAGGTTCTAATTATGTATTGTAATTATAAAATAGCTAGGGGTAGAAGCTAGGGGTAGACGTCATTCTTCTTTGATGACATTTTCTGTAATAAATGTGGGTTACCTAACCTTTATATTTATCAAAGACTAGCTTTTGCCCGCGGCTTCGCCCGCGTACTAAAAGTACTAAAAAAGAAGGTTCTCAGTTGGACCCGTATGTTTGTATGTATGTTTGTCCGCTTTTATTTCGCGTTTGGCTGAATCGATTTAGATGCGGTATAAGGAAAAGTGTTTGTTATATTCTGGAAGTATACAACGTTTTGGTGAAGGCTCCCTATTAAGAGATTATGATTATTTAATGCAGATTTCTACTCTTGAATAGTAGCTGCGACTTCGTCCGCGTGGAATTAGTAATCCACCCTCCTTTTTACCCGCTTAACCGCACCCGCAATAACTTCTGGGATAACAACTTAATATATATCCTTCCCAGGAACTCAAACTGTCTCCATACCAAATCATCTAAATAGTTAGGTTCAGCGGTTCATAATTCGCCATGCAATGCAAAAAACTCGCTTTTATACCCCTCTATGATTGATTTTCGGGACAAAAACTGTCCTTTATTGTTTGCCGGAACTCAACTATATCCACAACAAATTTTATCTAAATCAGTTCGCGGTAAAAATTCTCCATACAGACTTCCAACCCCGTGGCGGAACTTCCATACAAGCCCAAAAGCCGGGCTTGCCTTAGTTACTTTACTGCAATCACGTATTATCGATCTAGATTTTTAAACCACGCGCCAAATGAACCTGTCTCAATCATTTGGGCCTGCGGCGCTGGGATCTGGTACAAAATTCCGCCACACACAAAGTAGCGCCACTACCGCGCGTGACACCTCAGAACCTGACTGATTGGTCCCGACAAATTGTTATGTCTAATACCATTATTATGACAAAAACGGGACTTAATCGCGTACACTTACTTTTATTATTTTCCTGACGTTTCGAGCATGCCGTAACGCTCGTGGTCGCAGGCAGACTGGCGAGGAATTGTATCAGCATCTCCAAGCTGCGCGGGTTTTTCGAACTACCCGCACTTGGTCTCGATTATGCACATTCACGCTAGGGTTATCACTTTGCCTACACACAACACTCACGACATCTGGTGGTTTGGAAATGCAAGTATTTTCACGCTTACATTTGCTGATCACTGGATTCCACGAAGTCGAGATCCCCTGTCCCTCGTTCTGGTTGAAATTTTATACTTCCTAATTTCAATAGCCTCTCGTAGTTTCCTGCTATAACGAAGACGTTCTGTAGAGAGGACTTTTGGATTATGGAGCTCAATCCAGTGGTTTGGTCCAGATTCTAACAAATGTTCGGCCACAGCAGACTTGTTTATTTGCCGATTTTTGACTGCTGTGATATGTTCCCTGACCCTTTCCGCTATTGTGCGTTTGGTTTCCCCAATATAAAGGAACTACCACAGCTACAATCAATCTTATAAACGCCCGGTGTTTGATAAGGGATAACATCCTTAGCCGACCTTAAATGCAATTGGAGCAACTGTTCAACTTCCTGTTTGCCACCCTTTAACAGGAAGTTGAACAGTTGCTCCAGTATCTTAATTCCATTCATCCCAAGGTAAAGTTTACCTATGAATTGGAATCGGAACGTAGTTTGCCTTTTCTGGACGTGAAAGTGATAGGTCGAATGGATGGATCCCTGGCGCACACTGTCTACAGGAAGCCCACACACACAGACAGGTATCTTAACTATCTGTCTCACCATCACCCTCGCCATCTACTGTCAGTAGTCAATTCCCTAAGGAACAGAGCACATGATCTTTGTGACCCTGAATTTTTAGAGAGTGAGATGTCACATATCCAGGAGCTCCTTAGGAGGAATGGGTACAGGGTGGAAAGTAGGCAACCCAGACGGAAACTGGGAAGGAAGCATCCGGATGTTGCAAGATGACCGGCATTTTTGCCTTATGTCAAAGGAGTGACGGACAAAGTAGGTACAGTACTAAGGAAGTACTCTATACAAACCGTATACATGCCGTTATCCAGGGTGTCGGGGCATTTAAGGTCGGCTAAGGATGTTATCCCTTATCAAACACCGGGCGTTTATAAAATTGATTGTAGCTGTGGTAGTTCCTATATTGGGGAAACCAAACGCACAATAGCGGAAAGGGTCAGGGAACATATCACAGCAGTCAAAAATCGGCAAATAAACAAGTCTGCTGTGGCCGAATATTTGTTAGAATCTGGACCAAACCACTGGATTGAGCTCCATAATCCAAAAGTCCTCTCTACAGAACGTCTTCGTTATAGCAGGAAACTACGAGAGGCTATTGAAATTAGGAAATTTCAACCAGAACGAGGGACAGGGGATCTCGTCTTCGTGGAATCCAGTGATCAGCAAATGTAAGCGTGAAAATACTTGCATTTCCAAACCACCAGATGTCGTGAGTGTTGTGTGTAGGTAAAGTGATAACCCTAGCGTGAATGTGCATAATCGAGACCAAGTGCGGGTAGTTCGAAAAACCCGCGCAGCGAGGAGATGCTGATACAATTCCTCGCCAGTCTGCCTGCGACTACGAGCGTTACGGCACGCTCGAAACGTCAGGAAAATAATAAAAGTAATTGTACGCGATTAAGTCCCGTTTTTGTCATAATAATGAGTGAAAATCGTGTAAGTTTAAATCAGTACATGTCTAATACCGGTTTAAATCTAAGGCGAACAGACGGAACGGAACTGAGCGCATGCCGGCTGTCTCGCTCCCTCTCGCACCGTCAGAGCAGGCTTTAATTATTAGCGATCTCACTATACACATCGTGAAAATCGTCCTACAATATATAACTATTTGTTGGTATCTATAGCAATGAAATATATGACGATAAAAGTGTGCTTTTGATGTGAACCGTGTGAAGTTAGTTGCATAAGCTCGCACGACCGCGCGTTAGCTGACAACTTCAAGTGTGTTATTATATTTTCTACGGAGATTTTAGTCAAACATTGAAGCACTTTGTTTAGGATAATGTGATGGATTAAATATTGTTGTGATGACTTACGCGTTAGTAAAAAAGTGCCTGATTCGTTTGTAAAACTGTTTAACGTGTTTATTTGAATAACGGATGAAGTAGTTTCTCGTGATGCTGACGGTTTGAACTGCGACCACGTGTTAATCAACGAAGGCAAGATAAAATCTTTGAACTTTGTGCAAAGCAAAATATCATTTCTTTACTAAAAACCTTACTTACAAAATCAACACTCGACTGGTTTATTTCGGCTAGTATTTTAAGGCACAACAAAAAATAGCCATAACCTATCTAAAGTTTGTCCGGAAAGAAAAGGGTCGTAGTTTATATGGGAGCTCATACATTCAACGACATTATTCTTTCCGGATAGTCTCTAAATTCCACAGAGAACCTCTTATAGAGTAATAATGTTGCTCATTTTGTTCGCGCCGCGAATCACCAAATCTTGCGGAAGACGTGAGGGGCGGGTGGGTGATAGCGGCGCTGCGATTGGTCGATTCAAGGACCGCGCGCTATCACGTGGTTGCGTAGTGATGGGATATGTGTACTACAAGTAAACGGTACTGTACCGTACCGTACCGTAATTTTTTGTTGTTGATTGAGGTATTTACTGTTTACTAAATTGATAACTAATAACAACAATGCAATATGTATATGCCTACTTTAAAAACGTATTACCAATAAATTTTACCTAGTCGCCTTATAGACTAATCTAAAATTACCTTATCTGTGCATTGAAAGTACTTTTAGAAGCGACTCCCATGTGACACCCAATTCAAGGTGTCTTCTAGAAGCAACGCTCATGTGACACCCATTAATAGTTGCTTAAAGCCACTCCTATGTGACACCTATTGAAAGCGCCTTATAGAAGAAACGCTCGTGTGACACACATTGAAAGCGTCTTATAGAAGCAACGCTCATGTGACACCTATGGAAAGCGTCTTATGGAATCAACGCTCATGTGACACTCATTAAAACCGTTTTATAGAAGCAACGCCCATGTGACACCCATTGAAAGCGTCTTATAGAAGCAACACTCATATAACACCCATTGAAAGCGTCTTATAGAAGCAACGCACATGTGACACCTATTGAATTTGTCTCATAGCAGTAACGCTCATGTGACACCAATTAAAAGTTCCTTAAAACAACTCTCATAAGACACTATTTGAAAATGTCTCATAGAAGCAACGCTCATGTGACACCAATTAAAAGTTACTTAAAACAACTCTCATGTGACACCCATTGAAAGTATCTTATAGAAGCAACGCTCATGTGGCACCCTTAATACCCATATTTATAATAACTACATATATGAAAAGAAAAACTACCGACAGAATAAATCTTTAAATTCTACCAACTACTCAAGCTAAAAGAAAAAAGAAAATAAAACAAAGATCTTCTGTTTTCTATTGTACTTCGTATATTTGTTAAGTCGAAAGTACGTGATGCCGGTATATAAGTCCGGTACACATCATCCGCACATCATTATCCTACACGTGCTTCCGTAAGAAAGGAATAGCACATTGCATTATTAACATGATAAAAAGAGACGGGCATACTAACTACTTCTCAATTGACTAATTCAAAATGAACTCCGCTGGCTAGAAACATATTAAAGTAAAAAAAATATTTTGAAGTAAAAGTGGAATGTAACTCCAACTCTTTTGATTCTTAACGTTTAAAAACATTTGCCACACTACCTTACACTACAATATGCCAGAATTTTGAATAGTTTTCGTACGTATTTAAAAAAAAAACTTGCATACACGCACACTACGTGCAGGTCTAAAACATGGTCGCAACTGAACGGCACGGCGGACGCCCGCGCAATTTATTAGTCGTTTTACTCCAACGAGTGGTGACCCCAAGTCGCCTTGTAAGCCTTATCTAGTGGTTACCTTATCTGTGCTAATTCTCATCAAAACATCGCTTAAATCGCTTTGACGTGCATTCAGATTTTTTGGCTACGCAAGTCAGTATTTTTTGATATGCGGAATATTATTTCCCGTTTATTTCTCAAATAAGCAAGTCATATAAGTAAATGAAAATTGTGTAGGATTGTTTACAAAACACACTGTTTTGTTGCTTATTTCTATACAAATGTAAGTTGTAATACTACTGCTGGCGTTGCATATTTTTTCGAACGATACCTAACTTTTGTGAAGATTGAGCCGTTACTACGAAAACATATCTTTCGGCTTACCCAACTCCGAAACTCTGGGCACGCCACTGCTCCAACCCCCACTTCACCCCCATAAGGATTGATTTTCGGGATAAAAACTGTCCTTTGTCGTTTCCCGGGACTCAAACTATCTCTATACCACGTTTTCCCCATTCAAACTATCAACCCCTATTTCACCTACTTAAGTGTTGATATTAATAAGACCTATCCTTATCCTTTCCCGATACTTAAACTATCTCTATACTAAGTTTTATCGAAATCGGTTCAGTGGTTAAAAATTACCCATTCAAACCTCCAACCCCCATTTGAACCCTTAACCTCAACCTTAAGGGTTGATTTTCACGTTAAAAACTATTTTATGTTCCTTCACGGGACACAAACTATCTCTATACCAAGTTTCATCTAAATCGGTTTAACGTTTAAAATTTTCCCATATAAACTTTCAACCCTCATTTCACCCTCTTAAGTGTTGATTTCAGGAAATCAAAACTATCCTAATCCTTTTCCGATACTCAAACTATCTGTAGGTATACCAAGTTTCATCTAAAGCGGTTCAGCTGTTAAAATTTTCCCATACAACTTCCAACCCCCTTTTCACCCCTTTTAGGGTTGATTTTCAGGATTAAAACTACCCTATGTCATTTCCCGGGATTCAAACTATCTCTATACCAAGATTTATCTAAACCGGTTCAGCAGCTTAAGCGTGAAAATCTAACAGACAGACAGACACACTTTCGCATTTATAATATTAAATTCATGTACGAAGTTTCATCGTTGTCGGTTCAACGGTTAATATTTCGCCATACAAATTACCAACCTCTTTTCTACCACTCTAGGATTGTTTATCGGGATAAAAACTATACTAAATATATTGTTTCCCGGGACTCAAACTATATCCATACCAAATTTTATCTAAGTCTTTTCGCTGTTAATAATTCCCCATACAAACCTCCAACCGCCATTTCGGTTTAAGGGTTTAAGGGTTGATTTTTGCGATATAAAGTATTTTATGTTCCGTCTCGGGACTCAAACTGTCTGTATACCAAGTTTCATATAAATAGGTTCAACTGTAAAAAAAATCCCATACAAACTTCCAACTCACTTTTATACCACTCTAGGGTTGTTTATCGGGATAAAAACTATCCGACATTGTTTCCCGTGACTCAAACTATATCCATACCAAATTTCATCTAAATCGGTTCCCTGTTAATAATTCTCCATACAAACCTCCAACCGCCATTTCATCCCTTTAAGGGTTGATTTTCTGGATGAAAACTACCCAATGTTATTTTGGGCTATGCGTATACCACGTTTCGGTGAAGGCGGTTCCCTTATTTTCTAAAGAAATGATTGCAATAATAGAGAAACTTCCTGCCTCGCACAACAAAACTGTGGAATGAACTGTCGTCTGCGGTATTTCCGGACCGATACGACCTTCAAGAAAAGAGCGTATTCCCATCTTAAAGGCCGGCAACGCGCTTGTGACCCTTCTGGTGTTGCAGGCGTCCATGGGCGGCGTTAATTGCTTACCATCAAGCGATTCGTCTGCTCGTTTGCCTCCTATTTCATAAAAAAAAAAAAAAGTTGAATTGTTACGCCAGCAACGACTTACTACTATTAAGAGATTATGATTAATGCAAATTTCTACTCTTGAATAGAAACTTTTCCCAACGACTTCGTCTGCGTGGATTTAGTAATCCACCCTCCTTTTTACCCGCTTAAGGAATGGCTTCTGGGATAACAACTATTATATATCCTTCCCCAGAACTCAAACTATCTCCATTTGTCAGTCATGATATGTCAGTTAGTCAGTCAGTTTCTTCTTTTATATATTTAGATTAGATTGCAATTTGGCACAAACACTTTTATGTCCACAATATTAAACTTCCAAATCGATGCCATTTTCGTAATTTACGACCCAAAAAACATAAAAACGACACCCATCCCCAACAGGAGAGATGGTAAGTCACGTCCACCACGTTGGATTTTAAAATCGTTGGTGTTTTTATAATCAGCGACTCCATAAACCATAGAAACAATACCAATGTTGATTTTCAGACTTTGTCACGTCTTGTCACGGGCGTGAATTCTCAAAAAACCTGAAACATTTGTTTACTCATTTATTGTTAGGAATACTCCTGGAAAGTTTCCAATAAAATAGTCGAACTAATCTTGTTTCCCCGTACAAACTTAGGACGCCAATTTCACCCCCATAGGGGGTGAATTTGAAAAATACTTTCTTAGTGCACCCCTAGGCCTTATAAGGAACCTACGTGCCAAATTTGGAATCTAGAACCAGCGGTTTGGGATGTGCGTTGATATGTCAGTCAGTCAGTCAGTCAGTCAGTTTGTTATTTTATATATTTAGAAGAAGAAGATTGTAATTTGGCACAAATAGTTTCAAGAATTTTCCTGTCCACAATATTAAATTTCAAACGCGATGCCGATTTCGTAATTAACGTCCCTTAAAACACAAAAACGACACCCATATTAATGTTCAGATATTTCAACCCCATCGCACCCCAACAGGGGAGATGGTATTTTACGTCCACCACGTTCGATTTAAAAAATCGTTATTGTGTTCGTAATCAACGACCCGATAAACCATAGAAACAATACCCATGTTGATTTTCAGACTGTATGACGACATTTCCCCCTTTTAGGGGTTGAATTTTCAAAAAACCTGAAATACGTGTTTACTCATTTATCGTTAGGAATACTCCTGTGAAGTTTCGTATAAAATAGTCTAACTAATATTGTTTCGCCATACAAACTTTGTACCCCCATTTCATCCCCTTAGGGGGTCAGTTATGAAAAATCCTGAAACACGTATTTACTAATTTATTGTGAGAAATACTCGTGTGAAGTTTAGAATAAAATAGTCGAAACTGATCTAGTTTCCCCATACAAACTTTGGACCCTCATTTCATCCCCTTGAGGGATGAATTTTGAAAAACCCCTTCTTAGTGGATACTAACGTTATAAAACTACCTATTGTGAAAAATTCAGCTTTCTAAGTTCAACGGTTTGGGCTGGGCGTTGATTTAAGTGAATCAGTGCCTTTTATATATATAGATTACCTAGGGGTGGGACGGAGCTAATAGACGGAGAGCTGGCCACGTCAGATATGACACAATAATGAGAGCAACGAAACCCCTCTAGTTAGTTTGCTATACTATGCTTATTTCTAGATCCGGACATCTGGCAGCTGTAAAGTGGTGGATGTCAAAGAATCCAAATAACTTGAAGAAAACAAATCCTAGAGTTCTGGGTTTGATGCAATATTATGGGAAATTATGTAATTAATTAGACTATATCATATCCAGAAGTTTCTGTTGGGGGCAAGTAGTGCCAAATGATGTATAATGCAATTTTTAGTTAGTCTCCTACTGTCTTTGTTTCCGCAATAATAGACAATGGTTTTTAATCTAATGTAAAATATAGCTCTTGTCCTCTCTAAATGACACAACTTTGGCAGTTTTTAACTATGTTGGTATTACTTTTTTCCAACTTAAAAACTTTGTTGGTCTGACACTCTGAGCTCCACCCATTAAAAGCTGCCAGATGCCCGGATCTAGTAATAAGGATGGTAAAGCAATCTAAGAAGACCGGTTTCATTGCTCTCATTATTGTGTCATATCTGACGTGGCCTCCTCTTAGACCATAATATCGGGATCAATGCGCCTAGATTCAGCGTCGGCTACTACATTTTCAACTGATTTTATGTATGAAGCGAATAAAGAAATGTGGCGGGATTCAGACCATTGCCAGATCTCTTTGGTAATCTTTGTAAGATGCGGGAATTGTATTCCACTCATTCGGTTTATGTCTGCGATGGCTGTGGAGTTGCTTATGCGCATTAGAATTTGACAGTTCGTTAACTTCATAGCAAATACTTTAAGTCCAAAAAATTCCGCTAGCAGTTTTAGGTAGTTAATAATATCTGCAATCCCTGATCTGTTTGGGACCATATTCCGCTCGCAGCTCCCCACACGGTAGTGAAGGCGTCTGAAAATATTTCAAGATCACACCCCTAATGTCCCTAATTTATCGAACAGAGTTTTTGGCTGCTGTTAACCACCATCAGAGATCTGGCAACGGTGTGTCTGATATTATCTTATGTCTGTTATAATTGTCATCCTCTTTAAGGTTAATATATTTACATCTTTCAAATTGTTTTGTATAGAGGAGGCCATGTTCTATTGCCGGGCATGCTGCGACTAAGGACCCTACCAGTTGTGCGAACTTCCTGATTCTGCGCCTTTTAAGCTTGATAATTGTTGATATATCTTCATCTATTTGCAACCTTTTATTTTCTGGTAAAGAAATTTGGATTTTGTTAAATCTATGACCAACCCTGAGAACTTGCATATTTTAGAGGGTATAGGGCAGCTTTTTTCTTCCTTGATAATAAAGCCTGTCTAGGCTTTATTATCAAGGAAGCTGCTTAGCAGTATAGTTGAAATATTCAGGTTTTCTCTGCATTCTCTATATGTTTGACGTATTAGAAATAGGTCATCTAAGTAAGTATATTGTAGATAAAAAGCCACAAGTCCTTAGCAGTTTTATAACCGGTTTCATTAATTTGGTAAATCTGTATGGTGCTACATTTAAACCGAATGGTAATTCGTTGAACTCAAATGTTTTCCCCTCCCATAAAAATCATAGATATTTTCTAGAGTCCCTATGAATATTAATTATAGGTGTACTAACTTTTTCCCGCGGCTTCGCCCGCGTACTATGAGTACTCAAAAAACGAGGTTAGGCTCGTATGTTTGTATGTACCTACGTATGAAGGGATGTATGTTTGTCCGCGATTATCTTGCGTTCGGCTGAACCGATTAAGATGCGGTTGACGGAAAAGTACTTGTTACATTCTGAAGGTTTCGGTGTACCACGTTTTGGTGAAGGCAGTTCCCTTATTTTTTTAAACAAATGATTGCTGAATTGTTACGCCGAGTTACTACTACTAAGATACTATGATTAATGCATATTTCTACTCTTGAATCGTCTGTTCAGCGGTTAATAATTCGCCATACAAACTACTAACCCCTTTTCTACCCCTCTAGGATTGATTTTCGGGAAAAAAACTATCCTAGGTATATTGTTTCCCAGGACTCAAACTATATCCACAACAATTTTTATCTAAATCGGTTCGCGGTTAAAAATTATCCATACAACAATTAATTTTGTATTAAGCAGAAAGTCTGCTAACGATACCACAATGCTTAGAAAAAATGGAAAAGTAGAAAAATCCACTGCCTCAGGCGAGACTCGAACTTGCGACTCTGGGATACCTGCCCATCGCTCTGACCAAGTGAGCTACTAAGACACACCTGATGGCAGCGAATTTCTCCACTATATCCCATATGCGTCTTAGGGGGAGTTCGAGTCTCGCCTGAGGCAGTGGATTTTTCTACTTTTCCATTTTTTCTAAGCATTATCCATACAAACCTGCAACCCCCATTTCACCCCCTTAAGGATTGATTTTCGAGATAAAAACTGTCGTATGTCGTTACCTGGAAAACAACTTCGATACGTTTCATCTAAATTCACCATTCGGTTAATAATTCGCCACACAAACAACCAACCCCTTTTTTCCCCTCTAGGATTGTTTTTTGGGATAAAAGCTATCATATATTGTTTCCCGGGACTCGAACTATATCCATACATTTTATCTAAATCGATTAAAAATTCTTCATACAAACCCCCATTTCACCCCCTTTCGCAATTTATGTTCCTTCCCGGTACTCAAATTATCTGTATACCCAGTTTCATCTAAATAGATTCAGCTGTTAAAAATTTGCCATACTAACTTCCAACCCTCTTTTCACCCCTTTAAGGGTTGATGAAAACTACTTAATGTAATTTTGGGCTATGCGTTTATATGTCAATTAGTCAGTCATTTTTTTCTTATATACATATATTAAGATTATTACAGGGGAGATGGCATTTCACGTTCGCCACGTTGGATTTTAAAATCGTTGTTGTATTCGTAATCAACGACCCCATAAACCATAGAAACGATACCCATGTTGATTTTCAGACTTTATGACCACATTTGCCCCTTTTAGGGGTTGAATTTTCAAAAAACCTGCAACACATGTTTACTCATTAATCGTTAGGAATACTCCTGTGAAGTTTCAAATAAAATGGTATAACAAATCTTGTTTCGCAATACAAACTTTGGACCCCCATTTTACCCCCTTAGGGGGTGAATTTTGAAAAATCCTTTCTTAGTGCACCCCTAGACCTTATAAGGTACCTACGTGCCAAATTTGGAATCTCTAGATCCAGCGGTTTGGGCTGTGCGTTGATATGTCAGTCAGTCAGTCATTCAATGTCAGTCAGTCAGTCAGTCAGTCAGTTTCTTCTTTTATATATTTAGATATAAGCATCTTTTAAGTTTATTGTACACATATGAATATTTTTAGATACTAATTTAATTGCAGTACGGAAATCTTCCAGTTTGAAGTGGTTAGTTTATAAAACCTTAATTAGATTTTTGTTGAGCAGGCTTTTTATAGCCTCCTTGTTGGCATCAGTATATTGCGCTACACTGGGGACATAGTACTGAACGACAGGATTCATAAACTTTATTTTGTATCCTTTGGCGTGGGCACTAGTTTTTACGAAAGCGACTACCATCTCACCTTCCGACCCAAAGGGGAAACTATTAGGCCTTGTTGGGATTAGATCCGGTTTCCTCACGATGTTTTCCTTCACCGAAAATCGACTGGTAAATATCAAATAAAAAAAGAAAAATTCCGAAAAACCCAGTGATACGGGCCACGAACCACAAATATGCGGTAATTACTTATATTTTGCAATATTATTATAGCGGGTGTAGGTAGAGTGCTGACGCACTAAAACCGTGAATGACGTCTATATGGCCGGGAGCGGGCGTAAGCGGACAAAAAAACTCTTAACTTTGGTGTTGCTGTGGTGTCATACAACTACTCGTGAAACTACATATCTTAAATGAATCCGGATACTATAAATCACGACGACGAAGCACGAGTATCATTAGGAAAAACCTCTACATTTGGGATAAAAAACTAATTGTGCCCACTGGTATAAATTAAGAAAATAGGTAGATACTACAGACATATTTTTTAATATTTTTCGTTCATAACATTTCGTCAAAAAGTGTTTAGCATCAAAAAAGTTTCTTATAATAATTTTACGGTTTAATGTACATAGGTACATAGTAAAACTTTATTCTTACCTTACACTTACCTAAACTTACTTACACCTACCTTAAACTTACAGATACTGCATACTGGATGAATCTTGTAAGTAGGCCAGTAGTTAGTGGTTTCGTATCATATAGCTTTGACAAACTCACTCTGGAACCCTCTTCGGTCACATCACGTAGAAGTACGGAATGGCTGAGAAAGATTTAGAAAAAACCGGCCAAGTGCGTGTCGGACCACGCATAATGGAGGGTTCCGTAGCTTCAATGGAATAAGAACCAGACTAATGCCAAAAGGTCGTATCTGACGCATATGGAAGAAGTTTTTTGGAAATAACTGAAAAATGGATAAACCTGTAATGTTCAAAATACTTTTTCTAAAAAGTTTATCATAATGCGCATCTTCTCAAATTTTTTCATATTTTTTGGACTTACGGTTCAAAAGTTACAGAGGGGGGACGCTATTTTTCCGACTTTCGAATTGATTATTTCCGAAAATATTTACATTATCAAAAAATGACTGTAATAAACCCCTATTCATTTTTAAATACCTATCTAACAATATATCACACGTTAGGGTTGAAATGAAAAAAAAAATCACTCACCACTTTACGTATAGGGGAGGTACCCTAATAAAACATTTTTTTTCCACTTTTTATTTTACCACTTTGTCGGCGTGATTGATATACATATTAGTACCAAATTTCAGCTTTCTAGTGCTAACGGTCACTGAGATTATCCGTGGACGGACGGACGGACGGACAGACATGGCGAAACTATAAGGGTTCTTAGTTGACTACGGAACCCTAAAAATGAAGAACTCTTTATTTGTGATTATTAAGCTTGTATTTATTCTTGTATTTTTTTTATGTTAACGTGTACATCGTAGGCACATAACATAACATAACATAACATAAATACTCTTTATTGTACACCTCAAATAATAGACACAAAGTATACACAAGTCACAAACAAAAAAGCAGAGGCAAAACAATTGGCGGTCTTATCGCTAAAGAGCGATCTCTTCCAGACAACCTTAACACACAACACACACACCACCACATAATATAAGGATGCCAATTAGATTAGCGCATACGCGTTAAATATAAATAGAAATAGTTTATGCGTAAATACATACACATAAAATAAATAAAAGGAAAGAAGACATAAAACGAGAAAGTGTCACGAAATGGTCTCATCTCATCAGCATGATGAGCAGCGGTTGTCAGAGCTGATTTTGCTTACTTACAATACTTTAAAATCGTCTTTGTAGGAATTGACGTCACCAAAGTGCATAGGCCAAAGAGTTCTTAATGTACAAATTTTCTCCAAGCGGGTTTTAGAACGTTCCATAGATCCTTTGGAAACTACTAGAAGTTTTTCAAAGTAGGTATCAGCTGTAAATAGGCAGGTATTTAGTCAAAACATTGGGTACCAATTTTATGTAATTAACGTTTCTTGTTTAGCTTGACTCTTACGTAAGTTGCATTGATATTTTGAAAATACTGTATTGATTTGATGTTTAAACGACATTTCCTCTTCACCAATATAATTACGATGATGCAAATAATAACAGTCTAAATAATATTTTCGTAAGTTCGTTCGGTTGACCAGAATTTTTAAACCTAGACAGAATCATAGACACCTACTGTCTTTTCTTGCGTTAGTACCATCATCACTAAAAAGACCGTCAGGTGCATGTCGGACCACGCATAATAGACGGTTCCGTTATCTCCAATGGAATAAGATCCATACTAATATCAAAAGGTCGTATCTGATGCCTATGGAAAAAGTTATTTTCGTAGAAAGTATGTGACAAGGCGCATCTTATCAAATTTTATCATATTTTTGGACTTACGGTTCAAAAGTTACACGCGATTCTTCCAACTTCCGAAGCAACTATTTCTAAATATATTCACTTAAGCACAAAATGTTGAAAAAAACTCGATGTGATTTTTAAAGACCTATAGACGGCTGTGCAATATTTCGATTTAAGGTAAAAAAAAAGATGAATTTTATTTAGTTACATGTATGGAGCGCCCCCCTATAAAACTTTTTTATTGGTAATTTAAATACATAACTTAATAGCGGCATACAAAATACACCTTACTTATGTCTAAATTTTATCAAGCTACGTCTTATAGTTTTCGAGTAAAATGGCTGTGACATAGGGACGGTCGGACGCATGGACGGACGGATGGAAGGACGGACAGACAGACATGACGAAACTATAAAGGTTCCATTTTTGCCATTTTGGTTACGGAACCCTAAAAAGGGATAGTTGTATGCAATGGAGAAGATGGACACGGAGGGCCGACCCCAAGTAAATGAAAATAATGGTCGAGGGATATTATATACTGTTTTTTTCTTATGAAAAATAGCATGAATTATCTGAATTAATTATAAAACTAAAAAACTACACTCACAGTGATCCTTCTTGTTGAAATATTGCTGTTTTTGCACCCAGTCCCTCAATATTTCTATCGCTTGCCTTATATTTTCCGGATCTTTCATATTGCAAATTTTCCTTACAATATTTAGTTGGTCTGGCCTGAATTTGCAAAATCCATCGGATGGTAATTTTTCAATAACTTTTACACTCATATTTAGTATAAAAATATAACCAGACACACGTAGACTAACGGCCAATGATTTTTTGCTACTAATAGACGTCGGCCAACTATTCGTGAGAATTTTAAATAGCTTTTTATCTAGACTCAAGGATGACAGGTAATATATAAATATTTACAAATATGTCTGCCAAATCAGATCTATCTTGAAAGCACTGGTAGCGTGGCGGTAAGACGTCCGAATTTCAATCGGCAACTTATCTACGAAATATCATTTGATATTTACCGTTCGCTTTTGGTGAAGGAAAACGTCGTCAGGAAGCCGGCCCTAATCCCAATAAGGCCTAGTTTCCCTTCTGGGTTGGAAGGTCAGATGGCAGTCGCTTTAGTAAAAACTAGTGCCTACGCCAAATCATGGGAGTAGGTTGCCAAGCGGACCTCAGGCTCAATTAAGCTGTGGCAAAAGCCGGGACAAACGCTGGGAGAATGATGATCTACCTGACGGATAACTTGGTACTTTAGAAGTAAACGGGCTATTTAAGTTAGTAGTACAGTCGCCTTCAAATATATCGGAGCAGCCAAGGTACTCAAAAATATCTGAACATGCACTTTATCGCCTTGACAATAGAGTCGTTGTTCAGATATTTGTGATCACCTTAGCCGCTCTGATATATCTGATGGAAACTGTACAAGCTTTCTAAGAAATAAACAAAATGAAGTCTATTAATAACTACCTACATGACGTCAAAGATCTATAAAAAAACATAATAAATAAAAGAAATCGACCTTTTTATCTTTGAACCGTGCGAAAAACAGGTTCTGAGCTTTAGAATGTCTGCAGTCAGGGTCGGTTACCTACTTTTTAAAACAACTGGGTATAATAAAGTTGCTTTTCACTTCTCATGCTCTAAAAGTTCGTGTTTATGCTGTCCGTAGGCGACCTTAGTTTTTTATGCTCTAGTGCATAAAGTAAAATCTTCGTCGAAGACCAAGGCTATCGGTCCAAAAGCCACACGAACAACTTTAACTTCATAGAATAACTTTTCTTTTATTTCGTCTCGCTAGTAATCTAAGACCAAGCCCATACCAACAGCCAAATATTGGCGGGAAACATTTTTTTTTTTTTCAATATAATACTTTTGTTACAATTTGAAATTGTTTTACAATTAACGATAAATAATTTCCACGTAACATAAGTGTATTATCTGTGTCAGTGTCGTAATAATAATAATGTTCGAAAATTCATATCCACATCGATTTTGGTAACGTAATGAAAACTCAGCCATCCTCCCCGACCGCGGTTATCCTCCTCCCGTTCCCTCCGACCGTTCGGACAATCGAGTTGGCCATGGCGGTGCAATGACGCTTATTCTAATGGTTTCCGAACACGTCATTTAGGATTTATAATATGTATAAGATAAAGCGGTGTAGGCCTTATTACGTAACAGTTACTTAAACTACAATTAATAACAATTTCGCGCTCTTTTATATGGTCATTGGTAGCGGGTTTTTTAATAGAGGGTACTAATTAGTAGTCCTATAAATAACAGTAAAGTGTAAAATACCCTCATAACGGACCTACGTTATGTAGGTACCTTATGCACGTACCATCGGGTTCATAATTGCATACCCAATTTATGAATGAATTCATTGATAAATTGGGTATGGAATTATGAACCCGATTGTACCTATACAGGGTGTAATCGTTAAGTGTGGCCAGGCCATAATTCCGTAAATATAACAGATATCAGAAAACTTCCAACTGATATCGAAAGTGCGTTACCCAATGAGTAAAATTGCATTAATAACTTTTTTGAAATAAAAGTATTAATATTAAAAATATTAAGTATAAACGCTCCCATACAGTTAGTACCTACGACGACTCACTCTCAAAGTAGAACGTCGGTGCCGTAAGAGATAAAACTGCTTGAGATTCATTATTTGCACGAATAAACTGTAATAAAATGATAATTGATTGATATGGAATAAAATAAAACAATTCATGAATCATTTGATAACGGTGAAATGACTAGACCGTACAAATTACTCTTTCAACGAACGTCGTACTAAATGTATGGGAGGGTTTGAAGTTAATGTTTGGGATAGTTCTGATTTTATTTAAAAAAAAGTTATTAATGTAATTTTACTCATTGGGTAACGCACTTTCGATATCAGTTAGAAGTTTTCTGATATCTGTTATATTAACGGAGTTATGGCCTGGCCACACTTAACGATTACATCCTGTATATATTGATGCTACATAAATAATAAGCTTACATAAAATATAAAACATTATGTCCCTTACATTAATTGAAACTACGGTCAATGATAATTAGCTTATTAGAGAGGCACTCCATGGGTACCTACTTGTTGCTATACTCCTGAGCATACAAGTAAAATAATGTGCGTTTCTCCAGAAACTTGGAATGAACTGGTCGGCTGCGGTATTTCGGAAAAGAACGTACTCCCATCTTAAAGGCCGACAACGCGCTTGTAACCCCCATGGAGTTGCGGGCGTCCATGGGCGGCGGTAATTGCTTACTATCAGGCGATTCATTTGCTCGTTTGCTTGGAATGAACTGTCGTCTGCGGTATTTCCGGACCGATACGACCTTCAAACCTTCAAGAAAAGAGTGTACTTCCATCTTAAAGGCCGACAACGCGCTTGTAACCCCCTTGGAGGTGCGGGCGTCCATGGGCGGCGGTAATTGATTCATTTGCTCGTTTGTCTCCTAAGTCATAAAAAAAATTAAGGACGAGTACAGCAATCGATATATCTATCAAAGTCTTAAAAATTATATATCTCCCTCTATTATACAATATTATATATTATACAATATTGAGATCTTGAATCTACAAAAATATTGACTAAATGCGTGTTAGACCGTACATAGTAGAGGTACGGTACGTCACAAACACTAACGTAATTTAAGATAAAAGGACTTTTTGGAGAACCCAAGAATGGCTGATTCGCTTACTCTTAAAATATTTTTTGCAGAAAGGCTCTAATAAAACTTTATCGGTTTTTTTATTTTTACTACTAGATTTTTATTTTGTATAATTATGACTATTAAAAATACAAGAATTTTCCCGACGACGCTCGTGTAAAAACGCTCATAGCGAATATAGTCTGGCAAACCATTTCTGTCAGTAGAAACGCGCGGCAAATTGAGTGAGATATAACTCCTGCAACGTTCCCAATTAAATTTAAATTCACTTTTAGGGCATATGTCAATTGTCTCAACCAGATTATCTGTTGCAGTTGATGACAGATCAGACGAAATATATCTGTCTCCTTTTTACACACCGTAAATGTCACCTAATGAAAGGGGCGGAAATACCAACTTAAATTAAAAACATACAATTTGATGATCATTGCTGCTTTTTTCACTGATTCTTAGTGTTGTCATACTTTTGTTCGCTGTACATTGCTACCGCGTTCGTTGGCTAGCCAGACTATAGCTGCAATTTGCTCGACCTCGTGTTCGTCACAAGGAATCCCATGCATTTGTTTTACACGCTCATCGCCCTAAAGACAGAGATGTTAAATGTCGATATTGTTGATAGACATGGTTTACTAGTAGTACAAATAAACCGACCATGATCCCAGTAGATCGCGCTCGACTTAATGTTGATTGCCGACCGATTCTCGCATAATTTTGACTCATAACCAGTTTCTGAACCCTATCGATGTGTCAGACACCTAACGGTTCTTATTTACGTATATATCAAACGGATTCACTCGATGACCGTCTCCTTTATTAGAGTTAGTCCAAAACCAAATTTAGGAACGCGCGGACATTAAGTTTGTAACCAAACATGACGAAGTTTTCTGGAACTGATTTTTTACAACACAATCCGAAGACTTTGGAGAACGTAAGGAGGAAGTGTAATTTTGAAAAACCTTTAGCAATGGATCAAGCTATTGATTTACTGGAAGACTGGATCCAAAAACAAGAACATTTTGTGAAGAAGGATTTCCGTAAGTTAAATATAATTTTATTAATTAAGTGTTAAACATGAAAGTTATTCGCTATATGCTTTTTAAGACACGTTAATTTAATTGTAACTAAGCACTCTTAAGTTTAATTTAATAATATATATTGATGTGAATTTGCTTTTTTTATTTTGTGAAAAATACCACATATTAGAAACAGATAATAAATTTTTAGATACATCTTTATTTCACGTAAATTTAATTATAGACAGTTTCAGGGGTTTCCGCTCTGCTTCACCTGTATCGCGGTGAACCAGTTGTGAATTGAATAAAGATCTAATTAGTTACAAAATAAGTCACAAGCATATTTGGTTAAAGTTTTCTTAGACTTTTCTTTGACTCAAGATATCTTAGCTAAAATGCTTTCAGTCTCGGCCTAGTCAAGAGAAAATAACAATTTAAATGTAGTTTCTTAGCTTCAAAAGTAGTACAGTCACCGGCAATAGTATCTTCCTACACGCATTATTTGTAGGTCCATAAGAGCGTGTCACATATTTTTGCGGCCTTCGTGTAGGAAGATATTATTGCCGGTGACTGTACAAATCATGAGATTATATTTTTTGAGTATGGTAAGTATATTGTTGTAGATAGTAAGTAACTCTGATCTAGTCTCCAAAGCGTTTTCCAAAGGTGGGATTAACTCGAGGGATTGGTAACTTGAAAATGCGTTTAGAAAAAAAAGATGTCCATTACAATGAAAAAATCAACTACGAAACATCACACACACACACACACACACACACACACACAGTTGATTTTTTCATTGTAATTTACATTTGTTTCTTATTTATATTACTATGTAAATAAATTAATATCGATATGACAAAATCTTGCAAGTCAAGTTTAAACTACTCAAGTCGCATTGATTTATAATATTTTACAAGTATACAGGTTAATTGGTAATTCACCGTAATGCTTGGAAGGGGAAATTCCATATCTATAGCGCATTTGCGATGATTTAAGTCCAGTCAACCAGAAGTCAAAACTCATTGGTTTTCAAGTTATTTGAGTTTTTAGTTTTTTTTTTATAAGAAACCCGCCATTGGCCCAAAACTGTTAATTGTGAAAAATCAACTTAGAGTTTAACTAAAAAATTTTATTTATAGCCAATGAACGACTTATTACGTTAAATAGAAAAACGTAACAAAAATTTCCTAAATTTTCAAAATTTTAGGATATGAAGTCGCAAGTTCTCAGATTTAATAAAAATGTTATTACATTGAAAGGCATTACTTTTAAAAAAGGGTGACACTTCGCGTACAAATGACAGACATTAGTTCCTCAATTCATCAGATTTCTAAAAAGGTACAACTGTTGTAATTTTTTTCTAAAGTTTTGAAATTAATAATAATAATAGCAGAGCAGGTAGGGGTCTAAACCTAGCGTACCTGACCCTTAATTGGTCTGCTTGTGTCACTTTGGTTTCTCTGTGGACTTTTGTAGTCTTTGGTATCGCATCTTATTTTCTTGAGGTAAATTTATTTTTCTGTCACTCCTTTTAATGTTAAGCATGCTTCTCTCTGTTACTCTCTTGAATACATTTATCTTCTGTATGGTGTCATTTGCAAGAGGCAAGTTTGGCATCGAAGACGTTTAGGTACGTGAGGTAAACGGCGGTTAGAGAAAAGACGTGGGTATTCTCTTTAGCTGCAGCAGCATCACCACCACGGAGTCCGAAACGATAAAAGATATCTGCGTACTCTTCATATTGGTAAACAGCCCTTTGAGAAATAATTAAAAAAAGTTGTAACTAACTGATTGATTACTTACTGCATGAAGGTTAATTAAGCCTCGGTTAGGTGTCCCAACCGCAAGAAAAAAAAACTTCCAGACCATAAAATAAGATAAGGTACCTACCGAAGACAAAAAAAGACCTAGGTAGAAACTGAAGTGATACAAACAAAGTAATTAACCTGATGACCCTTAATTGGTTTGTTTATGTCAAGTGACTGATGGACAACTTGCCGAAACATCGCCAAAGTCAGCCTGCTGTGACCCCTACATCAAGAAGATAAGATACCAAAGACAACCAAAGCCCACACAGAAACCAAAGTCACACAAACAGACCGATTAAGAGTCAGGTACGCTAGGCCTAGTCCCGTACTGCTCTGCTATTATTATTATTAATTTCAAAACTATAGCAAAAAATGTCAACAATTGTACCTGTTTGGAAAACTGATTAACTGAGGAACTAAATTTTAAATTCACATAGTTTCTTCACAATTACCCGTTTTAGGCCGAACGGCGGGTTTTCTATTAAAAAACTAAAATCTCAAATATCATGAAAACCAATGAGCTATGACCCCTGGTTGACTGGACTGAAATCGTTGCAAATGAGCTATAGAATAACCCGACGGCGAATTCCCAATCAGCCTGTATAAAATACAGGTAAAACAATAAGTTGATACATTTGAAGTTAAATTGATTTGTTTTGATTAGTCCAATTATTTAGGGGCGTACAGATTCTCTTTATTTATTTCAGAACTCAATAATCATAATGCTTAAGATAGGAAAAAATGTTCAAAAGATGAGATAATTATTTAGACGTCCAGTAAATGAGTGTGTTTTGCAAGGAGAAGTATGGCAAAGTTTAAATGTAAACCGACTCATAGGCATGTACCTACTATATTATTATACATTTCTCTCTGAAAAGTGTTACTATTAGTGTCAAAGACTATCTAGGATTGTAGTATGCCTTTGTAAAATTTGTATATAGTAAAACACTGTATATAGTATGTATGATTTAAAAATAAGTGTCAAATTTAAGAAATTTTTGTTATTTTCGTATGCCAAAAGTGCTCATCACATCCATAGCATTGCCTATAAAATATAAACTTGTCAACTTTTTACACCTATTGAATTGATTTATTACGGACATCTTTTTATTCAGTTATAACAAAGATGGAGCATAAAATTATTAGGAATAGTTAATTTACTAACCTACTTTATGTTTTATTAATATTTAAGTGAGTTTAAATGAAGCTTAGTAAATTGATAAGGCAAAATTAATACTCTTATTTTTTGTAAATATTAATAAGCTTTTAGTAAACCTTTAAGCCAAAGCTCGTTTTTCACAAAAAAATAGTTTTTTATTATTTAGAAATATTAAATTTGTGCTTAATTTATTATCCTCGTCCGATGTTGTCGTGACGATATTGGTTGCGCAGTGTCGTTGTTTATCTAAATTTAAAAGGTACCAAACCCTTTCCAATTATTGAGCTCAAAGTTGATGTTATTCATCAAGTTATATAAACTTTTTATGCTTTTACAGAAAGAGGATATTTGGAACGCGTAATAATTTCAACAAAGGGCTCTGTGGAGAAGGCCAAGGCAAGAGTCGACAAACTATGCACCATGAGGACGACGTTGCCGCATTTATTTGAGAAATGTCATGTTGCGAAGGATTTTCCTAAACTACATGAAACCTAGTAAGTGCTACACCAAAACGTCCATTCTGTACTGCAAGGAAAACTACGGGGTAGATAAGATTCGTGTAATAGGCATGGTGAATTTTTTTCATGTATGGTATTAATCGATTCGTTTTGTTGTGAGGATCAAATGTCTATATGGGGCCAATTGCGTTAAAGCAACACAAAAGTCACAAATTAGACTATATATATATAGTTACATAGTCTGAGATTAGCATTTGTTTCTCGAAACGCTCTTAACAAAATTACGTACAAAAGTGACGTCACGATCATATAGTCGCCCTGTTTAAAGTATGGAAAAATTGCGAAATTGCTATTTTTACAGTGGTATGTTGCGTTATTTAACAGTAAAATTTTTAAAATCGAAAGGTATCATTGTTTTTTTTATAATTTCGTACTTTAAAAAAATAAAAAAAATTAAAGCATGATATCTTTGAACCATTTCAATAGTTTTTATTTTTACTTTATTTGGATATATTGGTAATTCTGCATCCTATCAACTAAATTGTATTGCATAATTCAACATGTGTCATCATCCCTATTATAGTGCAGTTCGCTGTACAGGCGCCGGGCGCTGCAATATACCTACTTACTTCGTTTCTGTTTTGTTTTCGAATTGGTTCGAACTTGGCCGAGCATACTACCTTTTATCCTACTATTTGTTTTGCCGTTCTCAGATTTAAAAATAAGTATTTACTGCCGAAGCAAGGTTGCGTCGACTTTGCTTAAAATAACTGGTAAAACCCTAATTAGATCGTGTTGCGGTTATGGTTAAAATTACTCAGTCACTCCAATAATTTTGTTTTTCTCAGTAAATCCCCTCTCGATCGATGACTAACTTTTTTAGTTACCTAATTGTTAGCATACTGTAATTTGTTGTTTAAATTATAATTATTTAATGCTGACTTAAAAATATAACAAATAAAACTAACTAAAACTAAAATAAATGTAAATAATTAACTCTAAGAATAAAATTAAACTAAAACTAAAATATATCTAAAAGAGGCCTCTGCGGGATGGTACCGAAGATGCTGGCAGCATTTCCTCTCTGAATTGCTAAACTTATTCGTTGAGCAAGACAGCTGCCAGCTCTTCGGTGTCCTGTAGAATCTCTGAGTCTCTTCGACAGGTCTTTGAAGAGACTCAGAGCGCTAGGGCCCCACAGACCAAGGGTCTCGACGCCGAATGGGACAAAAATGTATTCGACGTCGAGACCACTGTATTTTCCCATCGTGGCTTTTTCGGCTGCCTCTGCCGCTGCATTGTTTAGCATTATTTAGCAACTAAAAGTAGTAATTTTGAGCATAAAAACTGGAATTCATAAATGGTCAAAATACCTTTAAATAGTAGTAGTAATAGTAAAACTCTTTATAGTACAAGAAACTAAAGACATATAACACAACATATACGTACAAATACGAATTTATCCCTTTAAGGGATTTCTTCCAGTTAACCTTTCAGCAATGTTTAAAATTTATTCATTAATTCCAAAAGATAATAAAAAAATACGCGTTGAATGAGGAACTTCAATCATTAACCTTTGCAAACCTAACCCTGACCGTGACCATGGCATTGCAAGGACAAATTGTTTACTACGGATATTTATAATTTTGTTAACTGATTCCACATATCGAATGGATTTTGTTTACTTTAGAGATCCTATTTATATAGTTACATTATAAAATACCGGTTTAATATTTTTAACTCGTTTTTGTTAATAAATATTCATGCCGGGTATCTGTTTATAAATCAGCAGTTGATATAGATACTTACTTTCACCTAGTTGGTAGTAAAATACTCAGTGGCCCTGAATTCAAATCCTGGCATTTAGGTATGTTTAGGATCAATAAGAACATATTTTAATCATAACTTTCGTGTTTTTATTTTAGGTATGATGATATCATTAGTGCTATAACAAACTTAAGGTGTTATACAAAATCCGGCCATATCTAAGCGAAAACTTGCGCATTCAGCTAGTCGAATCACTTGTGTTATCCAAATTAAACTATGTGGATGTAGTAGTTGGACCACGGCTCCTTGCTAGGACAAAAAGGCTCATACAACGTGTACAAAATGCATGTGCTCGCTTCAGTTTTAATATACCGTTGAGAGCCCATGTTACCCCGTTTTTGAACAGCCACAATATCCTTAAAATGCAACACCGCCGTAAACTTCACTTGGCTTGTCTGCTCTTCGGTGTGCTAAAGTATAAATCTCCTGCTTATCTTTTTAATAAGCTCTCTTGCATTAAGCTCCGTGCACGCCGCGAATGTGGGATTCACTTGCTCACGCCGCACCACTCTTCGGCCGCCTTCCGAGGAAGTTTCCGATATGCAGCGTCTAAATGTTGGAACAATATTCCGCCGCCAGTGAGAAACCTGCAAAGTATTCATAGTTTTAAATTCAAGCTTAAGAAGTACATGCTCGACCATCAACTTAACCAGGAAACCTGCAGACTGGAAACAAGTTGCCTGTAGACATTGTATTGTTAACGTACCACTGAACTGAAATATGTTCCTGTCGCATTGCCATCGTATTTTTTATACTAAATGTTTATTGTTTTCAATGTAATAACAGCATAATACTTGATCTTTAATAATTTCCTTTTCTTTCATGTCGACTGTCAATGTCTGAATGACTGTAATTAGTGCGCATGCGTTCTATGCCTAATACACGGCCAAGACAAGTTTGGTCGGACAGACATTTTCTATTGTGTTTTACCGATATTTTACTTTTTGCATATAAGTTTATGTAGATATCTATAATCTTTACGTTTCTTTTAATGCTCTTTGTTTGCTTTTAGTTTTTTTTTTATCTTGTTTTGTGTTACCTTCCGTGAATTGTTTTCACCCGATGGTCTCATCGGAAGATCAGCGCTTACAACCGCCAGCATCATGCTGAGATGAGGCCATTTCGTGGCACTTTCTTGTATTATGTTTTCTTTCCTTCTGTTTCTTTTATATGTATGTGTTTACAAATAAACTATTTCTATTTCTATTTCTATAAGCATAAACTTGATATTGGATTAGCTAGGTTATAAGATTGTCCAATAATATTTAGAATTCCTACGCCTAGTTATACAATAGACTAGCTTTTGCCCGCGGCTTCGCTCGCATTAAATTCGGGGTAACACGGTTCCCCTTTGCCCCCCGGAATGCTCTATACAAACTTCCACCCACATTTTAGGGAAGTGGGGGGTTATAAAGAGGCAAAAAGTAGCCTATGACACTCTCCATCCCTTCAACTATCTCCACTTAAAAAATCACGTCAATTCGTTGTCCCGTTTTGCTGTGAAAGACGGACAAACAAACACACACACACACTTTCCCATTTATAATATTAGTATGGATAGTTAGTACCCTTAATGATCCTTATGAGGGCTACCCACGTCAGATTAACACAATAATGAGAGCAAAGAAACCCCTCTAGTTAGTTTGCTACCTATATAGGTACTATGCTTATTTCTATCTGGACATCTAGCAGCTGTAAAGTGGTGTAGGTGAAAGAATGCAAACCACTTTAAAAAAATTAATCCTAGAGATCTGGGTTTGATTTGTTTCTGCAATAATACGCTATATTTTTTGTTCTACTGTTAAAATTTAGGCCCTGTCCCTTAATAACTGAGACAACTTCGGCAGGTTATATCTATTTTGGTAGGTATTACTATTTTCCAATTCAAATAGTCTGTCACTCTGACTTCCACTCCTTAAACGCTTCCAGATGCCCGGATCTAAGCAATAAGGATAGTAGGTATATAGCAATCTAATCGGACGGGTTTTGTTGATCTCATTATTATGTGATATCTGACGTGGCCAGCTCTTAGTCCATTAGTTTTTTTTCTACATATACTTAAATAACATTTCTAAATTCAAACCGGCTCTGAGTAAATTGATCACATGACGTTTATTTTGGTGGTTGATCCAGTTTGGAGGTGAAGGCTGGGCAAGGTAATAATAATAAGACCGAACGGGATGGTCATACATAAATGGTAATAGGTACGACAGATAGGGGCGCTATTATCCTTGGTCCTTTTTATAGTCTTACGTTTTGATTATTGCTTACTAGTAAAAGGTCCTAACTACAATATAACCTGTCAGGCGGCCAGCTACCTCGCATGGGAAGCTCTCTTATGGAAGCACATGCGGTGGCCGCCATTTTAAAAAATATGGCGGGTGCGGCGAGGCTTCATATCTCTGTAAAATATATGAATTATTATTCACCTTGCCGTATTATTACTTTAAATACATTTTGATGAGGTGCTCGACAATTACATTGTTTCCTTTTCTTTTAATCTACCTTTTTTCAAGTAAGAAAGTGATAGAACTATGCATTTATTGCATTTTACGCGTTAAAGCGCGGGAAACACTCTTTGTCCCATCCGAGGTAGCATGGCCAACCTGCAAACTTTGACAGCTTGCCTCGCTGAGGACAAGCACGAAAATTTAAAATTTTGCGCTGCCGCCTTAGGGGATATACCTTTGTTACCATTCACCGCTTTTTGAAGGCCAGCAAAGAAACCGACTAAATTATGTAGGCTAGTTACGGTATGCTACCAGCCATCTTGAAACGTGTTTTAAAATAAGTCGCGATGCGTGTGTTCTTTCCTTGTTGGGCGAACGCACATGGGGCCGTAAATATTCTAACTGTAAAACACGTATAGACACGATCCAACTTCAATACAACTCCAATGCATTAACAACGCAATACAGCTACGGCATAAACATCTGAATCAGAAATATTCCAACGCAACTCCAATACAACTTCAATATTGGTTGACGGTTTGTTGTGTGTTGGAGTTATGTTTGAGATAGGTTGTGTTCTCATTGTATCGTTAATGTATTTTAAAATTAGAATCAGGCGCATCCTTGCTTTAAGAGTTTGGAAATGGTTTCAATCCAGTTACCTTTTCAACCGACTTCAAGATTTCGAAGGAGGAGGTTATCAATTCGTCGGGAATCGGGATCTTTGTTTTTTTGCTATTTTTTTTTATGTATGTTCACCGATTATTCGAAGACGGCTGGACCGATTTGGAAAATTCCTTTTTGGTTTGAAAGCATATACTTCACAGTTGATCCCATTGTAACCATGTCAGGATCTGATGATGGGATCCTGGAGAAATCGAGGGAACACTTCCACTTTTATAGGCACACCTATGGTGATTTGAGTATTTTTTACAGCAGATAGAGCATTTGGTGTTGGAATGGATGCTTAGTGAAGTCGGTTCTTTTTTGTTTAAAATTATTATTCTTAAACTGGTTTGGGACTTGACACCGTGAAACTTTTTATATTTTTTCTTTATGACTTCTAATTTAAAACCTTTTATTTTACAGCATAAACCTGCATATGCCTAGACCAACAGAAGATAACAGTAGAATATACATAGCAAAGATAACGGACAAAAGTCTCACACCAGATGTGTTTTTAGAAGCGTATCAACATTCTGTTATTGTAAGTATTAATAGGGCCAACATACAATTGGGCGGGATTCAGCTATCATATAAAAAAATCCAAATCTGGCTGATTTTAGTCTATTTTAGCTGAATTTTGTTTAAGATTGTTCTGCCTTTAACTCGGCGATATACCAAAATTTAATACGATTTAGACTAGCTTAAACCGTAATACTTTCCAGCTTGCATCTTGTTTTTTTTTACAAAAATCTGTTTTAACTTTTAATTTTTCATTTTATATCCCAAAAATTATCACATACATTTGACAAATTTCTTAACTTTTTTTAGTTGGTATAGAATAGCTAGTTCTGTTATTTTAGACGGAGAGGTAGCAACGTCAGATATGACACAATAATGAGAGCGACGAAACCCCTTTCGTTAGTTGCTTATCTATAAGATCCGGACATCTGGCAGTTGTTCATTGGTGGAGGTCAAATAATGCAGCAAACCACTATAAGAATACAAATACTAGAGTTCTGATTTTGATGCAATATTAGGAAAAATTATATAAATAATTAGATTGTATCATTGCCAAAAGTTTATTTTGGGGAAAAGTAATCCAAAACGACGATTAATGTAATTCATGGTGTGTCGCCTACTGTTTCCATTTCCGAAATAATACGCAATGTATGTGCATAAATAAGATAAATTCGGCAGTTTTTATCTATTTTGGTATTACTCTATTCCAACTGAAAAATTTTGCTAGTCTGTCTCTCTGACCTCCACCCATTAAAAGCTGCCAGATGCACGAATCGAGCAACAAGCATAGTATTGCAATCTTACTAGACGGGTTTCGTTGCTCTCATTATTGTGTCATATCTGACGTGCCCAGCTCTTAGCCTAGTGCCATAGCCCAAACATTGTTTTAATCGCATTTTAATAAAAATTTTCAGCTCTCCGAGTACATGAAATTGCACGATTATTCACACGGTTGCCACGTGATTGCCGACTTCCGAGATGTTAATATTATGGAACTACTCAATAACATGAATTTAATTGAATTTCGTAACGTCATTACTTTGTATCTTGTAAGTATTAATATTTTAAGTTTTTAACACACATTCAATATGGGCCGCGATTCAAAAAATAAACACACACTGGACAGACACAGCTCCAACCCAACTCAACCCAACTCAACTCAACGCTATAACGACATTGACATTTGCTATTCGAACAGATCACATTGTACCAATGTGAGACCAATGTGTGACCAATGTGAGACCAATGTGCACCAATGTTGAATGAAAATCTGTTCGAATAGCAAATGTCAATGTCGTTATAGCGTTGAGTTGAGTTGGGTTGAGTTAGGTTGGAGCTGATGGTTACGCTAAAAAAAAGCAGTAGAAGTAACTTAACGGATGAGGGGTCAAAAATGACTTTCACACGCTCCTATTCTCTTAACAATAAAGTTGTGTCAAGTTCATTTTGAACACCTCAACCGCGTAGCTACTTCTGCAGCTGACTGTACCATAGGTAACAATAGCAATGTCACCTTGATATCTAGATCTACTGACAAGCAAATAAATCAAAGAACGGAGGGGAAAAAAACAGGAATTTTGTATGGTTAAAACCGCATATTTTGGACAATACAAAATTGCTTGTGACATTTGAGAATTCTGACGAACTCACTAGGAAACAACTATTTGTATTATTTATGATTAAAACACATTGATTTATACAAAAAGGGAGATATGGTACCAGGAAAATATAGGTTCCGGGACCTATATTGAATGAGTCGTGTGACAGAGTCTCTCAATCACACTTTGTGCAATGTGCAAAATATGGAGGTCTCCCTTGCATACCCGTGTTAACTGTATAGGTTTATCTCTTTTGCCTACAATGCACATACATTATAGCGGTGTATTGCATTTTACAAGTAGTACTATTACTTATTCTGTGGTGTAGGTGCTGGACCACATTTCAGTTTTGTTTACTATGAACGTCACTCATCTTCCAGTTGTTTATGTCTATATTAAAATATATAAATTTAAAATACCAAGACATACGCCGTATGTCACAGTCATTCATTACTGTCACGATGAGGTCACGAACACCATTTAACCAGGAAGGCAACGTCAACGTCACGTTTATGATTTTTTGACAGATATTGATAGGGCACATACACGGAAAATAGTAAATAAGAGAAGTACGAGTATCTAGCTAATGGGATCTTTACTACCGTAAACAATATATCGTTATCGCGGGAGCAAAAACAAATGTGATGACTGATGAATAATCACTACATAGTATAAAACAAAGTCGCTTTCCGCTGTTTGTCCCTATGTATGCTTAGATCTTTAAAACTAAGCAACGAATTTTATTGCGATTTTATTAATAGATAGAGTGATTCAAGAGGAAGGTTTATATGTATAATACATGCATAATATTCTAGAGAAACATTGATCATTTTAGAGGTTTCTAATGTGATGTCGTAAATAAACCCATTTTTTGCGCCTACATTGCAAACGCTGGCTGAGTCGTAAGAGATAGATCAAAATAATGTACTACAGTATTGTACATCGTAAAAGGGACAAAAGTCCGGGATGGTATATGTCTATCTCTTAGGGATAACCCACAATAACAATTTTTTATCCCGTGCCAAGCCGGGGCCCGCTAGTATTATATATATCTGAGTGTATGTTTAATATAAACAGAATACTAAACAGACACTCAGATATATATCCACCTACACGTCTTAGCCTCTAAGAATTTATTCATATCTAATGCATAATGGTTTTACTAGAAATTATCAATCAAACTCGTCTTGCTCCTTTTCTACGTTCGTTAAAAGTGCGTTTATTTTATTAATTATTTATGGCTTTTACTCCTCGCCGATTTTAGCGGGGTGAATTCTGCCAATGTCGAGGTGTAGGTTTTTAAAACTAAATCTTTTTTTTTTTTTTTTTTAATAGCCTATGTTATGTCCCACTGCTGGGCAAAGGCCTCCCCTCTCTTCCGCCACTCGTCACGGCCTGGTGCATATTCCCGCCAGTCGCTACAAAAGGCATCCAGGTCGTCCCGCCATCTCTTTTTCGGTCTGCCTCTGCTCCGGCCATCCTGCGGGGCCCATTCTGTAGCCATTTTGGCCCACCGTTCCGGGTGCATTCGGCAGACGTGTCCAGCCCAGTCCCACTTGAGCTTGGCGGCCTTAGCACCCACATCCGCAATACCAGTTCTGGAGCGCAGTTCGGTGTTTCTTACACGGTCGATTCTGCGGACTCCGAGTATACTGCGCTCCATTGCTCGCTGGCAAATCTTTAGTCGGGACTTCTGGGCTTCCGTCAGTGACCAAGTTTGGGCGCCGTAGGTTAGGATAGGCAGGATACACATGTCGACGAGTTTGCGCTTTAGTGCTAGTGGGAGATTGCCCTTCATTAGCGTCTTCATGGACCAGAAGCTCTTCCAGGCGTTCTCGATGCGTCGATCGATTTCCTTGGACTGCCTGTTGTCGAAGGATGCTATCTGGCCCAAATATATGTATTCGTCAACATATTGAATATCCTGCCCATCTACCCTGACCCTATACTTCACGCCATTGGTCATTAACTTAGTTTTTGCCCTATTCATTTGGAGCCCGACCTCAAGACTTGCCGCGCTGAGGTCTTGCAGCATCTGCTCTAGATGGGGTGCTTTGTAGGAGAACAAGACTATGTCGTCGGCGAAACCTTAAATCTTTATCTTAATTTTTTTAGTAAAATTCAATCAACGCTGCTCGGTTGAGGCCTTGCTGATTGTAAAATGAAAATAAAAAATGGTGGCCGAGACCCCGGATAATCGTTTGTTCAACTAAAGGGTGATTACGGGCGTTTTGAGACTATTTTTTAATAGCTGCACACTTGTTCGTTAAGTCACAGCAGAATATTAACATTAGCATTACACACTGAACTACGTAAATGAGCAAAAAACAAACAACGATTCTAAAGTCGCCGCAGCCATCTTGAGCTCAAACGACTATCCCGAGTACGAAGGTTAGATATTAGAAAAACATTGATAAATGTTGACCTCGTAAGTACAAACGTCTTGATCTACTGCCACTTCTGTTATTTGTTATATTTGTAATAATTTACAGTTACATTTTTATATTAAAATTTTAAATTTAATGAAAATAAACTAGTAGGTATACTCGTATTGGAGCTGGCCACGTCAGAAATGACACAATAATGAGAGTAATGATACCTGACTAGTTAGATTGCTTTACCATCCTTCTTGATAGATCTGGGCATCTGGCAGTTTTGAATGGGTGGAAGTCAGAGTAAGAGACCAACAAAAATTTTGAGTAAGAAAATGTTACACCAAAATAGGTAAAAACTGCCGAAATTTTATTATTTATAGAGGGCAAGGCCTATATTTTAATATGAGAATAAAAAACCTTACGTATTATTGCGGAAACAAAAACAGTAGGGGACAAACTATAAATTGCATTATACGTCATTTGGCACTACATTCTCCCAACAGAAACTTCTGGCTATGATAAAATGTAATGAATGACATAATTTTCCATTATATTCCATCAGTCCCAGAACACTTAGATTTGTTTTCTTCAAGTTATTTGCATTCTTTGACCTCCACCACTTTACAGCTGCCAGATGTCCGGATCTAGGAACAAGCATTGTATAGCAGACTAACTAGAGGGGTTTCGTTGCTCTCATTATTGTGTCATATCTAACGTGGCCAGCTCTCCGTCTACAAACTGCTAGGGTTTGCACGACGAATCGGAAATGTATGGAAAAATCCGGATTTCCGGAACCAGGTCCGGATAATTTCATACATCTGGAATCCGGATTGCAAATCTTAATAAGTAATAATAATAACGGTATATTTACCGTGTGTATTTGTGTTTAACATTTTCTGATATTTCAGCATTATTGCAAAAAGAAATACTTGCAATTTTATCTTCCTCTACGAAAGTCGCAAAAATATGTGACACACTCTAATTGCCCCACAAACAAGATTATGTCCGATATTTTTGCAGCTTTTGTAAAGCCTGAACAGAAATATATGATTATTGTCAAGAGGGCGCTATTATTCTCATTTATATGGCAACAGTACAGTATACTTAGCCATAGAGCGTGTTATTCTCTATGGTAAGACGACATCTCTGATGTTAATTTGAAAATGTTTCACAGCGAAATAGTTCCATTTCCCGAGCGTATTATTTACAGCTGTTTATTACATACACTATTTACAATGTTTCGCTATTGACTATGAATAATTTTGGGATTTCTTTTTCGTTTATTATTTAATATTCAACACTCTAATATAATTCAAATAAACTGCGATAATGACAATGACAGCCTATCACATGCACTCACACATGCATATCATTCTGTCAGTAAAATGATTGCCAGTGTAAGAAATTAGTTCCAATGAAATTCCGCAACATGGCGCATGATCATATATTTCTGATATTGAAACATATTTTATTTTTGTTACTCGTATTAACTCATCCGTATTTTTTTTCTTATTTCCTACTAGGAAGGTTACGGATTTGGCGTGAAGGGCATATACGTTGTATCAGCTTCAAAGTTGATACATACATTCTTGAATCTTATAAAGCCGTTTATAAGTGCTAAAATTGCTCAACGCATCAAAGTCCTAAAAGATGTGGATTCTTTACAAGATTACCTGCCAAAACGCTTGCTGCCGGAAGACTACGGTGGATCCCAAAAGTTACTCTTGACATTATACGGTAAGCAACGGTTTGACTACCCTACGTTTTACATAAACATATATGAGTAATTAGCAGAGCTCGGATTTTTCACGGCAAAACAAAACACTAGCGTAATTTAGCCAGTGCTTGAAATATTATTTTATCGATATCGATAATTCAGAACTAGAAGAAATAAAAGTCACCAAATAAAATTAATATGTAATAAAACTAACAAAAACATTTGTATAAAGTTACTATATATTAGAAACAGACGCAATTTCTTCTTCAAAATCTACGTCAGTACACACAGCAGCACAAGACATTTTATTTGGGTAATAGTGATAGGAGTAGATGATCATTATCTTTTCAACATTCTCTGGGAGTAAACAGTTGCGTTTATCACTATAAATCCATTTATGTACACTAAATGTACGTTCAACTTCAGTTGACGCCAAGGGAGCAAATTTATAGAATTCATTATCAGTTCGGGTAATATTTTCAGATATGTCTCTTAAAATTTCGTAATCAGGATTTCGTTCGAGCACGGCTTCAAATTTACGTATCACTGGTAAAAGTTTACTCCAGTTTACGTAACAACGAACAGTATCCAGAATGAGGAAGGATTCCGCAATGGATAAAGTCGAACATTGCAATTGTTCTATTGAAGAGGCTATTACTTCGTAGTTGTCGCGAATGAAATTTAACTCCGGTCGTAGTTTGCGTGTTTGAAAACATTTTTTTGCAGCTCTTATAGCTGCCGAGTCATTAGCAAGTATGGAGCCGACATCACGTATTTGCTCATAGTATTGAGCGTAATATACCGCAGCAGATATCCAAGTTCCCCATCTGGTGATAATTGGCTCGGGAGGTAGGGGAATGGACGGATATTTTGCCTTAAAAAGGCGTACACGCTCTGGAGATTTTAGGAATATCTTTTTGACATTCGATATCAACCCATCCACACCTTTGAAATTATCTCGCACTTCTTCGGCAACCCGGTGCAGACCATGAGCTAAACGCGTAATGTGTTTCATACGAGGAAACGTTGCTTTTAAAATACGACCGGCTTTAAGCATATATGCGGCACTATCTGTGCAAAGTAAAAGCAAATTGTTTACGTTATCATTGAAAGAATTTTGAAACAAAAATTTTAATTGGTTTATTATTAGGTTTGCTATTGTTTCCCCATTTACCTTCTCTAAAACCTTCGACCCCAAAAGATAAAATTGCTTAGAACAATTTTTTTGCAAAGACCGAATCACCACGTTTGTCACACATTTTCCCATGAAATCTGGTGTTTCGTCTATAGATATCCACAAATAATTGGTTTTGTTTACCTCTCTTATACCCTGTATAGTTTTTTTGTACACGAGATTTAAATAAATTTTTCGCAGGGTCGATTCGTCCGGTAAAGAAGTCATAGAGCAGTCGCAACATAAATACTTGTTAAAAAAATGACGAAAATTATTGTTGTTGACTGTTGCCCATGGTATGTTGCATGAAATAAGAAAAATAATTAAATCGAAATAAAATTGATGTTTCCTATTTGGTTGCCCCGAACGGTAATTGTGGCGGTTGCTTTTCACATGATTCTCAATATTGCATTTCTTCAGTTTTAGATGCATATCGCACATAGAGCAGTATATAGTGGAGGTCACTTCATTATAGACTAACTCAGGGTGATTTTCAATCCACGTTTTGATCCGATCTTGTACATTACTCATTTTTGTATTAATTGATACCTTGCAATATTAAGTTATTATACGTATATCCAACACGTCGGATTCAATGCGTTGCGAAATAAATAATACCTAGATGCAATTTACGTTTTATACGTAATGAAATGACAGTTAAAGTGTGAATGTCATATGTCATGTGAGATGAAATTTGCAGTCGTTTCTATCATTTTAAATGAGGTGGTATAGTTACTTCGTTCTAAGTTGTACATGCAGACCTACCTCTTTGTTGCTCGACTATGGCAAAGCTAAAATGAAAAGTTATTTTATTACTTATACAGGATGTCCGGTAATTAATGCACAACCTTCTAACCCCCAGTAGGTCACCTTAGACTGGTCAAAAATATTGATTTTGAGCTCTAGTAAGTCTCCTGTTTTTCGAAATTTTCGCACGTTTGTTAGTTTTTAAATTTTGACATTCACACTGATAGGTGTACCATCGAATAAAAAAAGAAAAAATGTACTGAGGCAATACCTGTCATATACTCTAGTAAGACTCGATAGGTGTCGATAAAATAATATTTCAAGCACTGGCTAAATTACGCTAGTGTTTTGTTTTGCCGTGAAAAATCCGAGCTCTGGCTCGGCATACATCGGGGTTTTCGGTGCGGGAATGTTTGACATTAGCCAAAGAGTAGGCATTAACTTAAAAAACAGAATGTACTCTAGCAGCTTTCTGCCTAATGAATAATTGTTTGAAAAAATCATAGTTATATACAATTTATATGTAATAGCTGAATATTGTATATATATTGTAGGTATATGTACCTATGATTTTTTCAAGTATTTTTTTTATTAATTTATGTAATGACTGATCATTGTCAACCTCTTCAGTTAAGCAAATAGTTCATAAATATCAGACGTCAAGATAAATATTTGACACTTATTATATACCGTGTCTTTGTCTTAGGTAATTATCTAGTTGATAAATTTCGGATATGCAATTGCATTTTTAAATACTATATAATAGTCAATACAAACATGCCTCTAAGAAAAAAAGCTCGTATCATAGTGTGTATGCTATTCACAGAGAGGTAGTTATTCATTAGGCATAATATGATATTTTCTCAGACTATCTTTCTCAAATCGTTCCCGCACCGAAAACCCCGATGTATGGTAATTAGTTGGATTACTGTGTCTAACAGTGGTTTAAAATAAACCTTAGTGGTTTAAATACTCGTAATGTTAGTTTTGAATTCATGATAATATAAGATGAGACTACGACAGGTGGATGTGAGGAATATTTCAATTTATTTATTCTCCTAGATAAGTAATACAATTTACAAAGAAAACTGCATAGTATATATAAGAGTTGGCAAGGATTCCCCGTACTAGTAAAAACTGTATGACGGCAGAAAGCACCACCTCTCCCGGACTGAAGCTACCTTAAGTCTAGATGCGATTTACAACATTATTTCAGTATTTAGTTACTCTATTATTTATTACTGACTTATATGTAAGACAAACCTTAGTAGTGGCGATTGTACATAAAAACATAAAAAACAATAATTTTAAACAAAAAAGAACCGACTTCACTTAGCATCCACCTTTACAACAGCAAATGCTCGAGCTGCTGTAAAAAATACTCAAATCACTATAGGTGTGCCTATAATAGTTGAAGAGTTCCCTCGATTTCTCCAGGATCCCATCATCAGATCCTGACCTGGTTACAATGGGACCAACTGTGAAGTATACTCTATTAAACAAAAAAATAATTTTTCAAATCGGTCCAGCCATCTTCGAATAATCGGTGAACATACATAAAAAAAAAAAAAAAAAAAATAGCAAAAACAAAGATACCGACGAATTGATAACCTCCTCCTTCGAAATCTTGAAGTCGGTTGAAAAAGCAATAGAATACACGTTTGTTGGAAACATAAATAAGAGAAAAAAAATCATACCTGTTCGTATATATGTTGTTACTGTGACGAACCAAGGGACTTCCCTTGTATCATGGCAGAAAAAAAACAAGGTGTCGATATCACTACGTCACAAATACTACTTTTGATTCTTAAACTTCACATTCTAGGGTCGATATAATGGCGTCACAAACACCACTTTTGATTCATAAACTTTACATTCTAGGTTCGATATCATTGCGTCACAAACACCACTTTTGATTTTTAAACTTTACATTCTGGGGTCGATATCATTGCGTCACAAACACCACTTTTGATTCTTAAACTTTACATTCTGGGGTCGGTATCATGGCGTCACAAACACCACTTTTGATTCTTAAACTTTACATTCTGGGGTAATCTTAACTGAATTAGTGGATGTTGCGTAGTGGATTCTGCATACTCTGCAACTCTGGTGAAGCAAAACCTGGTTATGCATTCAGCAAGGTGGCCACCATTCACTAATTTTGTTAAATGTCTCCAAAATTTAAAGATAATCATAGTGGTGTTTGTGATGCAGTGATGAATAAAACACAGTATTAATTGCACAAAACAAGTACAGTCGCCATCAAATATATCGGAGCGGCCAAGGTAATCAAAAATATCTGAACATGCACTTTATCGCCTTGACAATAGAGGCGTCGTTCAGATATTTGTGACCACCTTGGCCGCTCCGATATGTCTGACGGCGACTGTACATGACCATTAAAAACTACAGTAAGTGTGTACAAAGGCAAGCTTATCCCTTTAAGGGATCTCTGCTAGCTAATCTTTAAGTAACTGAGAGAAATACCTTGATAACTTGTTTTCTTCTATCATGCTGTGACTTAGGATTAAATCCCTTACTACCTACTTTATCTGTCACTAAATAGTACATTGTTGCCGAGGGATGGAAAGAAAGGCATTTCCTGACGAGGTACCTAGATGCCAGGCCGAGGCTTGCCGAGGCCTGGCAAAGGTCCGAGTCGGAAAATGCCTTTTTCCATTGAGGTATACATAGTGCTATTCTCAAATAATGTGAGGAAATCAAACAAATTAAATTTTAACTATAAGTAATAAGTTTTTAATGAGGATTAAGTGATATAGTACAATACAAAAAATAAGGCATGTTATTAGTTAATGTTAAATGTTATATTAGACATTCCAGGGCAATTTGTGAACGAAAAGGTATTTCTAGCATTTTGGCTGTCCATCCACAGCATGTATGTATAACATTATAGCATGCATGTATGTACAGCATGTATGTGTAACATTATACGTACCATGTCGTAAGTCCTGTTATATTTGTCCCGCGACTTAGCAGGAAGCAAGTTGTTCATTATTAAGCTTGCTTCTTCTTTCAAATGAAATGGAGATGGATTTCCATCTCACTGTCGTCATTTGAGCTCATACTGTTTTCTATTTTAATTAATTTTAAAGAAAACGATAACTTATTTCACAACGAATTGCCGCCTTTTATTTTGCATATTTTTTTTCAAATCTATTACCACAGACAAATAATCGTCCGATACGCGCATGCGCCAATGCGCGCGCATTTCGAATCGCGACAACGTGTTTGCAATTATTTTGACATTTGTCTGGTTGAACGAAGGTTTCACTTGGCTGAATGCAACATTTCCTTAGTCATTTATTTGCAATCGTAGGATTTAAAAAGTTAACGCAGCGGATAAAAATGGATTTTCATACAGTCATTTTATCCCTAGGAGTAAAATGATTCTATGGAAACTCATTTTTTCCCGCTGTGTTTTTACTTTTTAAATTTGAAAATAATAAAATTGAGCACTTTGCGTCTTCAATTTACGAACAAAATGAGACCATTTCGGAGCATGTTTGAGAAAACATTTTTATCTACACTCACACTGTAAGTCCTCTAAAACGTGTTCAAAAACGGTAGGCAATGGCAATTACCACAACCGATTTTACTATGATAAGCTTTTTATCTGTGGCAGTAACGTAATTTTAACTTTACATGCTCAAATATTGATGTGCTATGAGTTTTGATAACATAATGTAAATCCTGTGCTCCTTCCTGACCAACGACACGCGCCCGCGCGGCCGCCGACACGCGCCTCCCCGACCGCCGGCACAATCGAGTTGGCCATGGCGGTGCAATGGCGGTCATTCTATGGTTTCCGAGCACTTAATTTAATATATATAATACTAGCTGTGCCCGCGGCTCCGCCCGCGTGGAATTCGGTCCGGTCTGTGTCAGTAAGCGTAATTCACCCCTAATTTCTCTCCCGCTAACCTGGAGGCGGAACTTTAAAGTTGACAGATGGATACGCTAGAGGACAGTCGTCCTAATAAAATATTTTACAATTACCACTAAATGAAACTACACTCAAAAATGAATACTTTTTTTTTATTGTATTATTTTTTTTGGCATGATTTAAACGACAAAGAGAGTAGTAGGTGTATATCGGACGATACAGGACCACTTCTGTATTTATACGTTCATGTCCACGGCAAATATCATCCAAATCGATCCTCCCGTCAAATCAGTCAAAGCATGTAAGAACAGGCGTGGTTAAAAGTGGGGGGGGGGGGGTTCACAAATGCAGAAATGATTTTTTTCTACTTTAGGTGCACTTGGAGGGGGGGGTCTATGACCCATGCAAATTTAACTGTAGTGGCTACCCCCCCCCCTTTTAGACGTTGAATTTTTATAGGCTACGTATAACCTGGCTGGGGATTTTCTTGAATTGGAATTAGTAATCCTTAAGGGGTGATTTCCGGGATAACAATGCAAAAAAAAACGGCCAAGAGCATGTCGGGCGATGCTCAGTGTAGAGTTTCGTAGATGCTGCCCTGTTACAAAACATCCGTTCTAAAGGTCGTTTATTTGGCGGCGCTTACGTCAGTTTACTATTCGGCACTTCCTTTCACTATGCGTTTTTGACTAATAATTCAAAAACGGCTGAACCGATTTTATTCAATATAGTTTTTATTGAAAGTTCTTATCAGGCCTCACCAAATTTCAGCTTTCTAGTGCGAACGGTAACTGAGCTAGACCGCGGACAGACGGACGGACAAGGCGATGTAACTGTTACGTAATAAGGCCTAATTATGTGCAGAAACATACACTGCTTTACCTACACACATATTAAAAATCCATTGAAACCATTAGAATGACCGCCATTACACCGCCATGACCAACATTATTGCGTCAGCGGTCGGGGGGGGGGGGGGGCGGATTTTCATTACGTTACCGTAGGTAATGAATGTTCATACGTTTTTACCACACTGTCACAGATAATACACTGATGTTACGTTACTGCATGGTTGCAATAATGTTGGTAATTAATTACATACGGTTCCGAACGCGCAACAGAGGATGATATTGGTGTAGATCATAGTAGTTTATGTAACTGTTACGTTTTAAGGCCTAATTACGTACAGTTGCATACACTGCTTTATCTACACTCATATTATTTATTCTAAATGCCGTATTCGGAAACCATAGAATGGCCGTCATTGCATCGCCATGGCCAACTCGATTGTGCCGGCGGTCGGGGAGGCGCGTGTCGGGCTATCGGCAGCCGCGCGGGAGCGTGCAGGTGTACATTATGTTATCAAAACTCATAACACATCAATAGTTGAGCATGTAAAGTTAAAATTACGTTACTGCCACAGATAAAAAGCTTATCATAGTAAAAGCGGTCGTGGTAATGCTGCTGCAATTTGCCTACCGTTTTCGAACACGTTTTAGAGAACTTACAATATGAGTGTAGATAAAGATATTTATTCGTCAATGTAAGCACATTACAATGCACTAATGAACGTCAGGGAAAAATAAAATACGTGAGTGTAGTGGAAAGTGTGTGAATCGAGTGCGATTGGAACGAAGTTATGTTATTGAATTTTATTTCATTTTTGACTTTTTCGTAAATTTTGTGATTTTAATTTTTTATAATTTTTTTTTTTAATTTTAGAAATTTTGGAAATTTTTGATATTTTGGAAATTTTGAAAATTTCGGAAATCTTGGACATTTTGGTAATTTTGGATATTTTGGAAATTTTGGAAATTATGGAAATTTTGGAAATTATGGAAAGTTTGGAAAAATTGGAAATTTTGGAAAGTTTGGAAAAAGTGGAAATTTTGGAAATTTTAGATATTTTAGAAATTTTGGAAAGTTTGGAAATTTGGAAATTTTGGAAATGTTAGATTTGGGAATTTTGGAAATTTTGGAATATGAACACCTTGACCAAAAATTACAAATTATTTCAATACCAACTTTCAACATACAAACTTTCAACCCCCTTTTCACCCCCTCCAGGGTTGATTTTCGGGATGAAAACTATTCTTTGTCCTTTCCCGGGCCTCAAACTATCTCTACACAAAATTTCATCAAAATCCGTTCAGCCGTTAACTAATTAAAAATTCTTGGAACGTGTTCTGTTATCGACTCTAAGTATCTCCAGCCAACTTTTTTTCGAATATATTCCATGAACAGACTTTCGACCCTCTTCAGCTTTATTATATGTATAGATAGTTTTTATTAAAAGTACCTTTCAGCCTTCACTTCCATTATTTTTTCAAATTTTTTGGACCTACGGCTCTAAAGTAAGTTGGGGGGGGGGGGGGTTTGAAGATGAAACTATCCTTTGTCATTTCTCGAGATCCATACTATCTCTGTACCAATTTTCATCTAAATCAGTTCAGCGGTAAAAAATTCCTCATACCACCTTCCAACCCCCTTTTCACCCCCACAAGGGTTTGAAAACTATCCTATGACGTTTCTCGAGACTCAAATTATCTCCATACTCATTTCTATCTAAATCGTTTCAGCGGTTAAAAAATCTCCATACAAACTTTCAACCCCATTTTCACCCCCACCAGGGTTGATTTTCGGGATCAAAACTATATATTATCCTTTCCTAGGAATCAAACTATATCTATACAAAATTTCATCAAAATCCGTTCAGCCATTTTCACGTGATGCGCGGTCAAATAAACAGACAAACAGATAAACAGACAAACAGATAAACAGACAAACAGATAAACAGACAAAAATTCTAAAAATTGTTGGAACGTGTTCTGTTATCGATTCTAAGTATCCCCAGCCAACTTTTTTTCGATTATCTTCCATGTACAGACTTTCGACCCTCTTCAGCTTTATTATATATATAGATATAGATAGATAGTTTTTATTGACAGTATCTTTCAGGCTTCACTTCCATTATTTTTTTCAAATTTTTTGGACCTACGGTTCTAAAGTAAGATGGGGGAGGGGGGGGGGGGCTTTTTGAAGATGAAACTATCCTTTGTCCTTTCTCAAGACCCATACTATCTCTATACCAATTTTCATCTGAATCAGTTCAGCGGTAAAAAATCCTCATACCAACTTCCAACCCCCTTTTCACCCCCACAAGGGTTTGAAAACTATCCTATGTCGTGTCTTGAGACTCAAATTATCTCCGTACTCATTTCTATCTAAATCGTTTCAGCGGTTAAAAATTCTCCATACAAAAATTTCAACCCCATTTTCACCCCCACCAGGGTTGATTTTCGGGATTAAAACTATATATTATCCTTTCCCGGGACTCAAACTATCTTTATACAAAATTTCATCAAAATCCGTTCAGCCGTTTTCACGTGATGCGCGGTCAAATAAACAGACAAACAGATAAACAGATAAACAGACAAAAATTCTAAAAATTGTTGGAACGTGTTCTGTTATCGATTCTAAGTATACCCAGACAATTTTTTTTCGATTATCTTCCATGTACAGACTTTCGACCCTCTTCAGCTTTATTATATGTATAGATGAGTGTAGATAAAGCAGTGTATGCAACTGTAAGTAATGAGGCCTTATTACGTAACAGTTACATAAACTACTATCGAAAGCCTAGTAAAAAGTTGTGTTAATTTCAGGTGAATGGGTTAAGGAACTATCAACGGAGCAACACGTAGCATATACAAAGGAGATGAGGCAAGCACGTACCAACGAGGCGTTGAGGCGAAAGGACAAATGTCAGGAGGATTATCTGGGGATGCCGGGGACTTTCAAAATTTTAAGCATTGATTAAATGCGATTCACTATACCATAGAAATTTCTAATTTTACACGGATAATTCTTTACGATTTTTTTCGCGTATAAGGTAGTTTTACTATTGATTATTTTTTCAAATTAAACGTTTTTTATACCTTTATTGTTATCATTTGAATTTGCTGTTGTTGTACAGAAGACGGTTGTACCATATTTTTGTTTAAATTGTTTAAGGTTATATGAAGGGCAAAATAAAGTCTAGCAAAACCAACAACAACAGATATATTATAAACTGTTAAATAACTTGTGTGTCTAATATAAAGTTACTCAAATACATATCTACAAAATGTTATTAACAGGACGAAATTATATTCCCAAATCGTTAGCAAAAGAGCTTACCAGACCATGTCATATTGAACATTATATTATGTATTAAGAGTACTATTTCTTAAATTAGTGGCTTCCACCTTTTCACATATTGCAAGACCCTTCGAAACGATTTTTTTTGTGTTCCGCCTGTGCATGAAGCTTTGTAAACTTGGTTCAATTAAAATATTTAGTAGGGTAATTGTGCTAGTTTTCCGTCCAGGTTCAGTTTACCGTCCACTTGATTAAACTGCTGCAAATAAATATGAAAAACTTTTTAAGGTCAACATAGTTTATATTCATAGTTTATTCTTTAGTAGATTTTTAAATTTTAAGCTTTTATTTTAGGAAAAACTTGAAGCTAAACATATAAATAAGTATGGACGGAAAACTGACAAGAGTGGACGAAAACTAGCACAATCACCCTATGCCGATCAGTTCCACAACTTTGATACAGTTTTAAATTTATTTTGTTAAGTAGTTACTAGAATATTCTTTCTAAGTAGGTATTTTGCTCTTAAGGAATAAGAAAAAAATATAATTATTTCAACTGCCAATAAATGTGGTTGTTTCGAATATTTTAATGCATTTTACTAAAAGGTTTTACGGAATTTAAAATTCATTTAATTTAAGTACCTAAAAGATAAGGTAGGTAGATAAGCACGCGTTTTTTATCAATTTTAACAATACAGGGTAATTTCGGGATCTTGGAGCAAGAGAACAAGGCATGATATACTTAGAACTTAAAGATGAACCTAATGACGGTGGTAATTATCAATTCGTCGGGATCTTTATTTGATCACCAATATTAATAATAATTTTTCAAATGTTAAGTAGAAACATACATTTTTGTATACAATTTGGCCACCCTACTTAATTTAAGATTAATTTTATTTGAAAAATGTTAAAATTAAAAAATAAATATACAAATATGGGACAATCTTACACAAACCGATCTAGTCCCGCAGTAAGTGTTGTGGGTACTAGCCGACGATATATAAAATAGACAGATATATGTGAATACTTAAATACATACAAAACATCCATAACTCAGGTACAGATATATGTGATAAACACACAAATAAATGCCCTTACGAGGATTCGAACCCTGGACGTCCTGCTTCGTAGGCAGTCTCACTACCAACTGGGCTAGGAGACCGTTAAAAAATTATTTAATTCTGTTTTGAGAAAATACTACCATACAATAATGTTCATCAGTTACCCGAGTCTGAAAAAATGGTTCCAGATCACGACCCCAGAAATCACTGTCTGTATATTTACTCATCTGTATTTTAATCATCTGTATATTTACTTGGGATACGTCATGTACAAACTTAAATAGAGTTGGGCAGGACACGTTGCCAGGCAGAGTGATGGCAGGTGGACTAAAATGTTAACAGAGTGGTGGCCGCTTTCAGATGAAAGAAGCGCCTGGCGATGGAGTCCGTTGGCTCGTTGGGTAGACGACATTCGGAAGGTCGCAGGTCACTTCTGGATGAAATTGACACAAGACCGGGACAAGTGGCGTATACGAAGAGAGGTCTATGCTCAGCAGTGGGCAATAAAGGGCTGATGATGATGATATTTACTTAGATCGTTCATACCTACTAAAATGACAAACTGTAGGTCATTCATTAAATTTAGGTACATTGTTTTAAATGTTGTTTACTTATTCAACATCTCGCTAGCCCAATATTACAGGGTTCTATGTTACATTTTCAGGGTAGTTAAATTTAGACTTAGTGTCACTATAACAATGTTCAAATTTCAATTCGATAAAAGTGAAACATAGAACCCTGTAATATTGGGCCAGCGACTGCAGTTACATGTCAAAATATGTGCATATTTATTCGTAATTTTGTCAGTCAATACCAATATTTAGATAAGTGCAGTGCATACGTTTAAAATTAATTATGAGTTTAACATTAAATAACAGTACTATTTTACAATTTCACTCAAATACTTTTGAAGATGTAAGGAAACAGTTTAATTTACATCAACCGGGAATGATGGATCAAAGCATTGATGTTTTGTATGACTGGATTCAAAAACAGGAACATTTTGTGAAAAAGGATTTTTGTAAGTGATTTTTGTTTTAAAGGTTTTAATGCAAGGGTAATAAAAATGCTGGTGTTCCGTAAGGGTATAATTGGTATGCTATTCTAATTATGAATAACTAAGATAAAAATGGTTTTGTATGGAGGGTCGATCGGCTGGGATGGCGTGTCCCATATTTTTTTTATGAGACCTAAAATTTTCTTACGCGTAATACGATATTAACAAAGCCCGGTTTGACGGGAGCGAAAATGTACTTCCTGTTAGCGATTAATAAAATACCGACTATTCAATCGAATAAAATAATATAAATTTTGAATGTATAAAATATAAAATAAGAGTGTTAATTACTTGGTATATAGCCTTTCTCATTATTTGCAAACCTGTTTATTTTATTTTATTTTTAATTTATTCTTATCGCAATTAGAAATCTATTTTTTTCCCGTCCAAAAAATATTCTCCTATTTTTTCTCACTAGCAATACGACTCTAATTATGCCCTTAAACGGATCACCTGGTGCCGGATTCTAATTTTAAAATACATTAACAATAAGCAACTCATTGAATAATGGAAAAAACAAAGAGTATGGTCCTTGACAACGGGCTTCCACGATGTACAATCCCGTGGCGGTCTGAGTCCGGCAGGGTCAGGTACAAGGCTGACTCGGTCGTCATCCTGCGAAACCCTTGCAATTTGGGAACTTGGAACGTGCGCACAATGTTAGTACCAGGTAAGTTAGAAGAACTCAAAGAAGAAATGAAGAGACTCAAGATAGATATATTAGGTCTTAGTGAAACAAGATGGGAAGGTAGTGGAGACTATTGGAGCGACGACTACAGGGTAATTTACACAGTAAGAGAACAAGGATACAATGGAACAGCAATAGTACTTAATAAGAAGTGGGGAAAGCTAGTAGAAAATACAGTGCATCACAGTGACAGAATAACAGCTGTAAAGATAAAGACGGAACCAGTAGACACTATGATTATACAAGTATACATGCCAACGGGAACGTATCAAGATGAAATAATTGAGAACATGTATGAACAACTTGATACTATAATTTCAGTTGTAAAGGAAAAAGATAATCTTATTGTAATAGGCGACTTCAATGCTGTAGTAGGAGAAGGCAAAGATGAAAATGCTGTAGGAGAACACGGATTGGGAAAACGGAACGAAAGAGGAAGTAGACTGGTGCAATTTTGCAAAGAGTATAGCTTAACCATAGTAAACACACAATTCCAACACCCCAAAAGGAGGCTCTACACGTGGAATATGCCTGGAGATCTAGCAAGATATCAGCTAGATTATATATTGATCAAGGATAAGTATAAAAGTTGGGTAACAAATTGCAAAACATTTCCAGGAGCTGATCTGAATACTGATCATAATTTATTAATGAGTAAAGTAGACATGAAAACAAAGAAAACAGGAAGAAAACAGAAAACCAAAGAAATCGATATCAGTATCCTAAGGAATAGAGATAAGGAAAACAATAGAAAAGTGCAATATAGTAATAGTATAGGTGACAAATTAAGAATATATAAAGAAAATAATTTAGACAATAATAGTAATATACCAAATAATGATAATAATGTTAATATAAATGAAAAATGGGATAGTATCAAAGAGATTATTATATCAAGCGCACAAGAACACTTGGGAAAAGAGAACATAAAACCTAGGAAGAAATGGCTGAATGCTAGAATTATTGACTTGATGCTAGAAAAAAGAAAATACCGTAATAAGGAAAGCCCAAACAGCAAAAGGGAATATAAAAGATTGACTAATAGAATAACGACAATATGCAGAGAATGTAAGGAAAAACAGGTCCAAGAAGATTGTGGTCGCATCGATCACTGTATGAAAGGGGGAAAAATAGACAGGGCATACAATATCATAAGAAGACTTGCTAAGAAACATACAACTAAATCCACTACTATATTAGATGAGCAAGGAAAATTACTAGTAGATAATAGAGAAGTAATGGAAAGATGGAGAAGATACATAGAGCAGTTATATAAGGGAGATGGTCTCACTGATGAAGATATTGAAGATATTTCTGAAATAGAGACAGAGGACTTGGGTTCAGAGCTGATCAGAGAGGAGTTCAATTTAGCCCTAGAAAATATCAGTGATGGAAAGGCGACGGGAAGCGATGAATTACATATAGAACTCATCAAATACTCTAACAATGAGATGTTAACTGACGAGGTATTCGAGGTAACAAAAATTATGTACAACACTGGACAAATTCCAAACGACTTTAGAAAAACAAAGACGGTCACCCTACCCAAAAAAGTTAATGCTGTTAAGTGTGAAGAATATAGAACAATCAGTTTAGTGTCACAAGCCTCTAAGATTATACTGAAAATAATACAAAATAGGATAAGAAATAAAATAGAATGGAATCTAGGGGAAGATCAGTATGGTTTTAGGAAAAACAAGGGTACAAGGGAAGCTATATTGGCATTAAGATTAACAATAGACAGAAGATTAAATGTAGGGTTAGACACATACATAGCTTTTTTAGACCTAGAAAAAGCTTTTGATAGCGTTGCCTGGAAGAAAATGTTAAAGAAACTCAAAGAAATAGGGCTGGATTACAGGGACAGAAGATTCATATCCAATCTATATAAAGCACAAGAAACAATGATAAAAATAGGAAAAGAGACAGGAACAGCTAAGATAAGGAAAGGGGTAAGACAAGGTTGCTCACTCTCTCCATTAATCTTCAACATTTTCATAGAATCAGCCGTTAAGAAAATTGAAGAACAAACAGACATAGGAGTAAAATTTAATGGACATAATATAAAATTCATAAGATTTGCGGATGATATAGCGGCAATAGCAGAATCAAATAAAGATTTAGAGACATTATTAAGTTTAATGGATAAAGTTTTTAAAGAATTCGCACTGAAGATAAATGTAAATAAGACCAAGATTTTAGTGACCTCAAAAAAAGAAAACCAGCCCTTGTCACAAATTTTACTAAATGGATTAACGGTAGAAAAGGTTAAATCCTTTAGATATTTAGGAAGCCTCATCACCGCCGACTCTAGGTGTACGCCCGATATAAAAGCCAGGATAGGAATGGCCAAACAAGCATTTCATAATAAAAAAAACCTACTAACTTCAAACATATCCAAAAACACAAAGAAGAAATTTGTAAAAACATATATATGGAGCATAGCACTTTACGGCAGCGAGACATGGACACTGACACAGAGGGACAAGAGTATACTTGAGGCGTTTGAAATGTGGTGTTGGAGGCGGATGGAGAGGATTAGCTGGACTGAGAGAGTGACGAACGAAGAAGTGCTGGAAAGAGTGGAGGAAAAGAGGCAGTTGATGGATAGCATAGAGTCGAGAAGAGGGAGGATGATGGGCCACCTCATACGACATGACAACTTCATACAGAAGATAGTTGAAGGAAAAATGGAAGGAAGGCGAGGAAGGGGAAGACCTAGAATAAATTATAAAGACCAAATTAAAAATAATGTTAAGGTCAGGTCGTACCAAGAGATCAAAGAGGAGGCCTGGGACCGAAGCAAATGGAGAGCCCACTTTGAGTTGCACCGACAAGAGCATGGCTCTTAAGTGTTTGATTGATTGATTAACAATACAATAACAACACAACCTATCTCAAACATCACTCCTCACCACTCCATCACTCCAACACACAACAAACAATCAACCAATATTGAAGTTGTATTGGAGTTGCGTTGAAATATTTCTCAATCAAATTCTGATGTTTCTGATTCAGATGTTTATGCATTGGAGTTGTATTGAAGTGGGATCGTGTTTATACGTATTTTAAAGTTAGAATACGGCCCCAGTATTTTTGTTACATCCTGCATTTGTTCTATGATCAGACCGTACCGTACAGACCGATATCATGTCCAGCGTCTCCTGAGGATCTAGAGAGGGTCAGACACGTGTCGACTGTTGGTATTATTGGTACGAGTAGGGGTTAGTTACATTTATTTGCGTATTTATTTTTGCAGAGGGTAAGATCACTAATGCATGAAAAAAAATACGCAAGTAAGTATAATAGTATCTTAGTCCACAACATTATTCGATAAGATTTCCAGATGATATACATATAATTAGTAACGTCTTTAATGGGGGCATCACGAAATTGCGATGCTGCAATGTAATTTCAAAACCCTGGCTGGTTTTTAGTATGATAAGACTCCTAGCTTTCCTTTGTTCCTCGAACACGATAATATCCCCTCCTATACGATACTACTATAGGGCTATACGATAATGCAATGCTGCAAGCCCCCGAGATTGCCTGAACCTAACGTCTGATCTTTTTATCAGAGAAACATGACGAAGCGCGCGAGTAATGTGCCTCTTACAATTACAGGGTACTCTCGCCCAATTGTAAAAATGTTATGAGATCTGTTGAATGTGTCAGAAAATTGTGTCGGGTAGCTGAAATCGTAGCTTTGCAAGAAACACACAATAACTATTTCTATCCCGTGCGAAGCCCGGGCGGTTCGCTAGTTATTATTATAAGGGAGTCTTATTATATAAGACACCGGATATTATTATTTTAAACGCCGCCAGGTTTTTTTTGCATTCCCGCATCGCCATTTAATTTAATTTAATTTATCAAACTAGTTTTTATTGTCGTGGGCTCTTATTCTATAACAGGTTGGTACTAATCGAATATTTAGCAATTTATTTTACGCTGAATAGCAAAGCCATCTCAAACTATGTATTTAACTATTTTTACATCTCATTTTTTGTTCTCGAGTAAAAGTCACATGAGGTGATTTTGTTCTTAAATATATATTTTAAACGTAAATCGTCATTAATTAAAATAAAGAATACCTTTAATTTTACTTACATCATTCTATGATCTGTAGTTTTATTCACCGCCTCAAATTAAAGTTTTATAAGTGATTTCAAAATATCATTACATACTTAGGTACCTAGTTAAAATTTTCTATAAATAATATAATTATAAAAAGTTGTTTTGTTTTTCAGCCAGAGATTACTTGGAGCGATTCGTCATATATGCAAAGGGTTCAGCGGAGAAGGCCAAATTAAGAATAGACAGACTTTTCACTATGCGTACAATGGCCCCAAACCTCTTTGAGAAAAGCAATGCAAAAAATGACTTCCCAGGTTTACGTGATTTTTAGTAAGTTAAAATTGATAAAGGTTCTTTCCTTATTTTTGGTTTTTGTTAATGATGCTTTTTAATAGGATTACTTCTACTCAGTAACACTTATCGATAAGATCATACATACTCAATTCTTCTTTAGCCATATTTTTTAGCAATTAGAAAAATACAAGAATACGTAGATAGAATAGATATAGATATATAGATAGATATAGATAGATAGAAATACAAGAAGATGGAACAGAAGAACACTACTTTACGTGGCTACACTACTTTTGTAACGGGTAACAAAAACCGGCCAAGTGCGTGTCGGACCACGCATAGGAGGGTTCCGTACCTTCAATGGAATAAGAACCAAACTAATACCAAAAGGTCGTATCTGATGCCTATGAAAGATTTTTTTTGGAGATATCTCAAAAATGGCTGAACCGATAATGTTCAAAACAATTTTGGTTGAAAGTATATGATAAGGTGCATCTCTTCAAATTTTTTCATATTTTTTGAACTTACGGTTCAAAAGTTACGGGGGGGGGGCTACACAACTTTTCTGACTTTCGAAGCGATTATTTCAGAAAATATTCACTTGATCACAAAATAGTCCAAGAAACCTCAATGTTATTTTGAAAGACCTATCGATTGATGTGTCACATGTTGATATTTGGTAATTTTTTTTTTTATTTAGTTACCTGTATGGAGCGCCCCCCTAAAAATATTTTTTTTTTCAAATTTAACTACATAACTAAGTAACTGCATACAAAATACACCTTATGTGTAAATTTTATTCAGATGCGTCGTATAGTTTCCGAGTAAAATGCCTGTGACATACGGACGGACAGACAGACAGACAGACAGACAGACATGACGAATCCATAAGGGTTCCGTTTTTTGCCATTTGGCTACGGAACCCTAAACAGGGCCGCTTTAAAAACTCAAATTGATTGCAACTACGTCGACTGCCTCTACGTCGAAATTTTTACATAATTCGATTAAATTATATTGATTGTTTAAAAGTAAACGCTTCTCATAGGAATGGCACTGCTAGAGCTTGTTTGCGTGTAGTAAAGGCAGGTCTCGCCATTTAGGGAGCGGCGAATGTGATCACAGTGTGAATGTAACCTATTTTAATAGGGGAAAATCTTATAAAGACAGATATTCCAAATTGTCAAGAAAATCAGTTATACGTCTGTACAACACGACCGTTTTAGTGTGCATGTAGATGCTCTCTACATACACCAGACATACACGTACACAATATAACAGTCACGAAGAATTGCACATTTTCAAAACCTAATAGGGTTGGCCCTTAGAGAATTCAACCCGGATGGAGTAGCCATGTCTGACATTATCTATACAAAAAAAGTCAGCCGATTTATGCGGGGGAGGGGAACGTTAAATTACGTACGTAACGTACAAATAGCTAGGTCAGATAAACGTCAGTCCATACGTGTGTATGACCACTGATCATATGTTTTCGGCAGAGGGGAACGCCTGTCAATGGCAACTCCGGTTGGTTGAATTCTCTAAGGGTTGGCCGGTCGCAGGTGTTTTTAGGGTTCCGTAGTCAACTAGGAACCCTTATAGTTTCGCCATGTCTGCCCGTCCGTCCGTCCGTCCGTCCGCGGATAATCTCAGTGACCGTTAGCACTAGAAAGCTGAAATTTGGTACTAATATGTATATCAATCACGCCGACAAAGTGGTAAAATGAAAAGTGGAATTTTTTTTTTATTAGGGTACCTCCCCTATACGTAAAGTGGGGAGTGATTTTTTTTTTCATTTCAACCCTAACGTGTGATATATTATTGGATAGGTATTTAAAAATGAATAGGGGTTTCCTAAAATCATTTTTCGATAATGTAAATATTTTCGGAAATAATCGCTCCAGAAGTAAAAAAATATGCGTCCCCCCCCCTCTAACTTTTGAACCATAAGTTTTAAAAATATGAAAAAAATCTCAAAAGTAGAACTTCATAAAAACTTTCTAGGAAAATTATTTTGAACTTGATAGGATGAATAGTCTTTGAAAAAAAAATACCAAATATTTTCTGAACTAAGTTTGTAATTTAACCGTATAAGCAGGTGTTTATTGTACCTGTAATTTCTACAAAATTACAATGAAATGACGTGCTTTCAAATAAAGTAAAAACGGTGAAAATCGGTTCACGCAATAAAGAATTATCCCATAAAAATCATCTTCCATACTTTATGCTCGCGCGCAATAGTTTACTTAATTTGCCGATAGATGTCGCTGTACGTGGAACTCTCATATCATATCCTACATGGCGGTGTTATTAACTCTTAAGTGGGGACACTTACTGTGACGGACGGAAAACTACGGAACCCTACAGTGAGCGTGGCCCGACACGCTCTTGGCCGGTTTTTTAAAATAATGGTGGCAAACAAGCATACGGCCCGCCTGATGGTAAGTAGCTACCGTAACCTATGGACGTCTGCAACTCCAGAGGTGTCACATACGCGTTGCCGACCCTTTAAAAAAAGGAGGATTTACTGCGTTGACAGCTAAAGGAACAAAATGGTCCCTCGTCAACACAATGGGTCCTCTTTGAGCTCTTTGGCAACCTTACTCACCAGCGGGAACACAACACTATGAGTAGGGACTAGTGCTATTTGGCTGTGGTTTTCTGTTAGGTGGAGGTACTTACCCAGTCGGGATCTGCTCCAGATTTGAGCGAGATGACATTCGCTGTGCTCTGCCCTACCACACATAGCGAGATGACATTCGCAGTACCCATCCCTCTCTTTTTGGCGTAGTTTAAGGACATACCCAAGTCCGGACGTAGTTTAAGGGCGAAAGATATACCCCGGGTCCAAAACCGGGCCAAAAAAGGTCCGGGGCAATTGCATGTTGATATTTGTATGTTGTTGAGATGACATTCGCAGTACATATACCTCACTTTTGGGCGTAGTTTAAGGAAATCCCCGGACGACTTCGACGTCATATTTATATCGATGGTGTCAGATAGGTTGCATCTGTCTGTCCTACCAATAGTGTCAATTTTGTTTTAATAGTCTGTTGTAGATTCTTGTCATACATATAGTTGTTCCGGAAAGAGAAGTGTCGTGGTTTATATGGGAGCTCGTTCTTTCTACGACAGTTTTCTTGCCGGGGTATAACCTATGTTGTCGCCATTTGGCTAAACATTTGGCAGTTGCCTTCCCTAATGTGTCGAACCTTCCCTATATTCAAAATCCAATTCGAAGACAATCATTTGCACTTTTGATATCATTATAATGAAACCGGAGTCGCCATTGACAAGCGTTTCCCTCTGGTCATATATGACGTCATTTTATTGTATAGACTGACGTCTATCTGATGAGGCTACTTGTTTACGTACGAATAGCTATACATTTGACGTTCGCCTCCCCCGCAATTGTTTCTTGTATAAAAAATGACTGGCATGGCTGCTACTCCGGGTTGAATGCTCTAAGATGTTGATAAACAAGTCGTTTTTTCGTACATGTTTATTTTGCGTGTACCTACATACGGTAAATGTTGTTTTACTTCAACATGATTCTCAATATTTTTACCCAACTGCTCATGATGCATAAAGTTTCGTATATCTATTTTTATTTTTGGAAATAAAAAGCTTATACGATTTTTTAAATACGAGATGTTGAATGATTTTATGTTTGTTTTGGAAGTGATATTATAAATTGGTTTATTAATACTGACGCATACTGATAAGTTTTCAAAGAAAATTTATAACGAATAAATATGTCATTTAAGTCCTTTATAAAGGATTTAATGGTGACATGTGTAAAGATCGAGAGCTAAAAAATAAAGCAATCCATAAGAGCCGACTGTTCGTTATAAAGGTTTTAATATTTCTTACTTAAAATCAGGCGATAGTGGCGTGATCGTGAGAACTAATTGCTGACCGGTAATCCAAAATATATTTGTCTCTCTATAGCAAATCTCATTCGAAGAAAAAATGTTATTTCATTTAGTACGTCGTCATACTTTAAACAAGGTTGGGGGTAAAGTAGAGGTTAGTTTAATCTGGAATTTCCTAAGCAATCTGCTAAGTGTATACCCGTAGTTTAGGGATTTTATTGAGTTAAAAGTTTGTTTATTGTGTTGAAATTAATATTTTTGTCGTATATACCTAGTCGGTCCTTAAGTTCTATCACAAGGGTTTTAAGTGATAAAATATAATACAAAGCTTTTATTTAAAAAAAATTGACCTGATTAGAAAGATTATGTATGAAATAATACAGATTAAAATATAATATGATTAACTTATAATCAAGGTCGCGTATTTTATAGATCCTTGTAAACTTGAAGATTGTTGTCTCAAACACGCCGATGATTTATGAAAATTGTACTTCACAAAATTTGGTTAAGATCATTGTTATAGTTGTCCAGAGTTACAAATTTTTATTTTTATGAAAGTAGATGATTAAGGCATATTTCAATACCAATATTTAGTTGACTTACAAGTCTGTGCTTCAGCTATTCTTCTCCTGAACCTCAAAGTATTTTTCAGTTTTGAGCAAAACACGATGATTTTGATGCCATACATCAAGGTAGTCTTCCAAAATTGTGTATACTAGCCTTCTTGTCAGTCAGACCCATGTTAATTATATATTAAAATGAGGGTAAAAGATCAAGCTAATGCAGTATGCAAAATGCTTAAAATTGAATAAAAATAATTATGGTCAAAATCAACTCGAACAGGGCGCGTGTTTTTAACGTGGTTTTTTATTGCGCTTTTTGGAATGTTACAGGGAATTGTGTAAAACTGCCACAAATATTTGCCTTAAATAATATTGTAAATTAATCAGTGTTAAATAGGCTTTTTAACCATATATTGAAATAGTAAGCAACCTCTAATAGTTCCTATTGTACCAGTCCAAACTCTACTGACAGAACATATGAACCGACTAAGTATGATATTTTAGATAAAATTAAGTATTTCTTGAATTTGTACTTCATAACGTAATCTTGGTATATATCAGTAATTACAAAGCATCATTTAATCTTTCATAAAGGACTTTCGGCTCTTCTGCTGTAACTATGAATTATAGTAAAAGTTAATAAAAATGTTTGTTTTATTTAATTTAAGCTCCGATACAACTTGATATAGGTAAGTACTCGGAATACGGTAAACCAGGGGGCTTAGCCAAGATGTCAATCGTTTGCAGAAAACGAATCGAAACGGTATCCGTCTCTCTATCGCACTCATATGGAAGAGTGAGCAAGAGCGTGTAGCGTTTCGTTTTCTGCAAACGATTGTCTTTTTGGCTACAGGACCTGATTATCTTATCTTTGAAAGTAAAAATGCGACAAGCAAGCAGAAAATTAAACTAGTTTTGACAAACATTATTTATTAAAATCAGCTAGCTGTGTTTAGATTTTTGAAGAGAACAATTATCTTTGGTTGTATAGCTTTCATTGCAATATCGTTTTAATTTTTATTTACGTTTTATTTCTTAAATAAAAAATCATCGACTTTTATACAAAATGACACATTACCGCCATATAAAAAGACAAACAACAGATGTATAAAAGCCAAGAGACGTTTCTGAAGGACAAAAATCGATAAATAATAATGTGCTTTATGTTATATATTCCTCATAAAGTATATAATTGACTTTGTTGTAGCAAAAATTCGAAACATTAATTTTAGACCTTAATATGAAGGATTGAAAGTTCAAGACCCAACGCTAATGTCTTCAAGAAGAACTCTCGGCTTTTATGACAACTTACTTATTTTTATGTGAGGACTGAGGAGGTTAGCATCAAAGCGGTTTTTTACAGAGGGTCTATCGCGGAACGCGCAAATCGAAATTTCGTTATCTGCCTTTCTACCGCTCGAATATGCAACAGTGATAGAGAGACAGATGACGAAAATTCGATTCGTGTTTCGCGGTAGGCCCTCTCTTTGTGCTAGTGCCACCGCCTACGCAGAGTTTTGCGTAATATTACCTATTTTACTCGTTCTTGAAAGACGTTCTTCATGAGAGAATCAAAGGTATTTAGGTAGTTCCAGTTATATTTTAATTATGAACAAAAATAACGAAACTTTAATGTAACTTAATTATGAAAACTAAAATGTTTTAACGATTGCCAAATTTGCAGCATTAACATTTTCATGCCAAAGTTAACCAAAGACAACTACAGGATACACGTTGCTAAGATGATGACTAAAAATATCACACCTTCTGGGTTCTTGAAGACCTATCAGCATGCTACAATAGTAAGTATAGTAATCGAACAAAATATTTGTGTAGATCAATATTTTATACTACTTATCAGATAAGCTAGATTTAGATTTTGACCTGTTCCAACTCACGCTGGCCTATTATAACAGAGTTCCATGTTTCCTTTTTATCGACGTGAAATTTTAAGATTGTCATCAATGTCATCATAGTGTCAGTAAGTCTAAATTTAACTAGCCTGATTTTTTACATGTAACCCTGTAATACGGGGCCAGCGTCGGTCCATTTCTCATAAGATTGTAACTTGTAATACAAGCGAAAGTCCCTTTCTAGCAAAAGATGTCGAAAAGTGACATCCGTTTGTATTACAAGTTATAAGCTTTTGAGAAACGGACCCCTGCATCGTCAAACAACGCGGCAACGTGTGATGCGGGATTTTGAACCAGGCATGACGCAGAACTGGTTTTAGGTTAGGTACCTCCTTAGTTTTTATTTTCAACGAAAGTTTACTGTTTTTTTTACAGATGTGTGAATACGTGTCAGTCTATGATTATTCACAAGGTTTTTATTCTATTATGGACCTTAATGATGTCAATATGGCGGATGTTATTACCAATATGAATCTAACAGATTTCCGTAATAACATAAATTTGTTTGTAGTGAGTATCTTTATTCTTCTTCTTCTTCAAGTGCCTTCTCCATCCCGGAGGTTGGCGACCTATGCCTATATGCCATTCTATCCAAATTCATGTGAATTAGTGTCTCTGTGCTGTCCACGTCTAACCAGTCTCTTACGTTCCTTGTCCATGATATTCTCCTTCTACCACGTCCTCGTTTCCCCTCAATCTTCCCTTCAACTATTAGTTTTAACTATTCGTATTTTGAGTTTCTATATATATATGTCCGAAATATGCTGCTTTCCTTTTTTTAATAGTCGTTATGTCTTCCACCTTCTTTTTCATTAATAACCTAAATCTATTGCAGTCGCATAATACTTTCAATATCTTAATAGCGTCATTATCTAAATTCGCGCATCTAAGTTTTGTCAAACAATACTTAGTGTATAAAACCTTTGACAAAATTAAGTCTGACCTTTGTAAAAATGTGTTGGTCAGAATTTTACACAAAACTGTTTCCAATTTCAAACTTTTTTTTTCTAGCAATGCTACGGATTCAGGATAGCAGGCATATACCTAATATCAACTTCAAAAATGATCGATGCATTCGTTAAGATACTGAAGCAAATAGTCAGTGACAAAATTGGCCAAAGAATCTGTGTTTTGAAAACTGTGACGTCCTTACACCAATTTCTACCTAGAGAATTGTTACCGGAAGACTTCGGCGGAGAACAAAAATCTTTGTGTGAAACTTATGGTAAGCTTGACTATAACTATGACTATCATCTGAAATAAGTTAATAATGCATCTCTTAGATATGTTATCAAATTCTTTGTTAATTATATCATTAGACTTATAGAAAGGTCACTTTCTTATATCACGATAGGTGAAATATTTATTCCAGACGAAATGAATGAAGCAATGTCTTCCGAAAGACACGTAGCACATATGAAAGAAATGCGACTTGCCTGTACCAACGAAGAGTTGAGACAATTAGGTCGATTCAACGAAGAATATCTAGGAATGCCTGGATCTTTTAAGCTTTTATGTGTAGATTAGGTATCATTATTTAGTGAAACCATAAGTGATACGTTAGTTTGTGTTAAGGTTTACTTAATTTTATTATGTCAATGGAATGGAATATAAAATAAATTATTCACTTTAACTGTTGCTTTTGTAATAACCGGATGGCAATTATTATTTTTATTTTTAAAGTACTGACAGAGTTTCTACTGACAGAAAGGTCAGCCTACCTAGCAACGGAAAAACACAGCTGAAAATTGATTTTAATTTATTTCGATAAATCAACACTGCTTTATCTAGTCTAAACCTTTACGGTTGATATCCTTGGCCACCGTGAGTAAATAGACAACGTGAAGCAACTAAACTTTCTGCGGAAGCCCGTGAAAAATCACAGAAGCCCTTTTTACGAGCCTGACAGTTGAATGTCAAACGAAAGTAAACAAGAAATATATATTGTTGCGGAAAACAATATGGATTTATTCTCGATTGTGATAATTTCCCGCTGGTGCTTGTGCTTCGCTCATCTCAACATTCCAACGCGTCTTCTGGGAAACCGCGATAGCGGCTGACCCTCCGTGTGGTCGCTCGAACGCTGCATTAGTTGTATGCATCAGACTGGGTCTTCAGGTTCCTGCCGCAATCAGCCGGTTCAGGAAAGGACTGCGCCCTGTGGACTACAGCTATACAATCGTTTTTTCTTGTTTATATTTGTTATCATTTTTATTTTTTTTACTAAGCTAAGCCTTTAGTTTTAGTTACTCGTAGTTTTTTATTTAGATTAATTTTAATTTAGGCATATTTAATTTCTATTATTAATTTACATTTTTTTAAGACATTGTTGATGCCCCTTTCAACCCTTTCTTGCCCTACCCCAGCTACTGCATCGCCAGAAAATCGAGTGCGCTGTCCTCAATGTCCAGAACCGCTATTTTTCAAAGGCTCCTTCAAGAAACATCGGCTTTGTGCTAGCCAACCCACACAATTTACGCAGCCTCAGTCTATCGCTTCAGCTCTTCCTCTTTCGGAAGTACCGCCTAAACCAGGCGTACCATTCTGGCAAAATCTAAGTGACCTTAAAAATACACGCCCGGTTCTAAAACGGATACCGCGTGGCGCCCGCGTTTCCGTTGCCAAATTCCTATCAGGTACCATTAAAACTTTAGTTTCTTCTAATTCAAGCCATAGCCGGGAGAAGTTGCTAACTTTTACATTTAAAGTTCTACATATTGTACCAAATCAAAATTCTAAGTCATTAACAAAAATAGTCAAAGACAACTACTGCAATTTCACATTTTCCAACTGCAGTTGGAACTGGAAATCTAAATAATAACAATTTGTTCAAAAAAGTCGAAAGTAAGGTCGCAGATGGCGACATCAAAGGTGCAGCTCGCTTTCTTTTTTCTGACGATGCAGTGGCCCCGGACAATTCAAACACACTTACAGCCCTTCTTGCTAAATATCCACCTCCAGACACGAACTTTAGTCTCCCCGACCCCCCACGGCCTAACGACCCCACCCTCATTGCTACCCCTGAGGATATTTTCGGAGCAATAATGTCATTCCCTAATGGCTCCGCAGCCGGCCTTGACGGTCTTTCACTACAGCATTTGAAGGACCTGCTGTTCTGCGGCTGCGGTGACACTAAGGAAATACTCTTAAAAGATTTAACGACGCTAGTAAATATTATGTTGGCTGGCGAAGTTCCGAGTTAAATTACAGGGAATCCTCTACGGAGCCAATCTGTGCGCCCTAATCAAAAAAGATGGTGGAATTCGCCCAATTGCAGTTAGTTCTACCCTACGCCGTCTTACAGCGAAAATTGCTTGTCGCTCCATTCTTAAGGAAGTAAGTAATTTCCTACAGCCTGTGCAACTAGGTTTTGGATCCAAGAGCGGGAGCGAAGCCGCTGTTCACGCCGTCCGAACCTTCATAGAGCACCAGGCAGGAGAGGTTCTACTGAAGGTGGATGTTTCCAATGCCTTCAACTCCATAGACAGGATCGCCCTGTTGACGCAAATTAAAGATAAAATTCCCACTACCTATAAATTTCTTTGGCAATGTTACAGTTCTCCATCTAATTTATTATATAAATCCAACGTTTCGGCTTCTTCCGTTGGTTGTCAACAAGGCGACCCACTTGGTCCAGCAATTTTTAGCCTCGCCATTCATCCCATTATCAAAGAACTAAATTCTAAATTAAACGTATGGTACCTAGATGACGGTACCCTGGGCGGAGAAGCGACTTCAGTTCTCAGTGACCTAGAAAAACTAATATCAGATTTTACGTCAATCGGCCTTACCCTCAACTTTTCAAAATGTGAGCTTTTTGTTACCGAGTCCTGCGCTAACAAGGAACACACAATAGAACATTTTGAACAGTTAGCCCCAGGTATCAAAATCATTAAAAAAGAATCGCTCCACCTCCTCGGTTGCCCCATTCTAGACCAATCTTTTGAAAATTTCATAAACACAAAAATTCTAAATTTCAAGGCATCTTCACATCGCTTGTCCAAAATTAACATTCATTCGGCCTATTGTATCATTAAACATTGTCCATTTGTGGCAAAATTCACATATATTCTTCGTGGAACACACTTTTGGAAACATCCCACTTTGATTTCAACTTTGGACACTTTAGTTTTAGAAACTCTCACCTCCATTCTTAATATATCCTTTGGCGAAAGAACATGGACCCAGGCTAGCTTACCTATTAGGTTTGGCGGCCTGGGCATCCGCAAAATTTCCAGCGTGGCGCTACCTGCTTTCTTGGCTTCGGTACACTGTGCTCAAAGTCTCATTGGAAAAATTTTAGCCCCTTCAATTGGGGTCCAGGAGGCTGCACACTGTACCGAAGCTAAGAACGTATGGTCTTTAACATGCCCTAACACGAACCCGCCTTCCAACCCTTGTTCGCAAAGACAATGGGACGAGCCTCTATGTGATCTTACAAGGAAACACCTCTTAGACACGGCACTTAACCCAACTGATCGGGCTCGTCTCATTGCCACCGCGGAGTGGGAGTCGGGTCTGTGGTTACAGACACTTCCATCTTCCACAGTAGGCACATTGTTGGACAATACAACTTTTCGTTTAGCCACATCTCTTAGAATAGGGGCACTAACTAAAGTACCCCATCGCTGCCAATGCGGAGTCACGGTGGACGGTCTTGGTCACCATGGCCTCTCATGCAGTCGTAGTGCTGGGAGAATCCCTCGGCATGCCGGCATCAACGACGTCATCCGTCGGGCCCTTGCTTGTCTTGGCCCGGCAGTTCTTGAGCCAAATGGTTTGACCAGGGACGACGGCAAGAGGCCTGACGGCATGACTTTGGTGCCGTGGAGTATCCTCCTGGATCCTAGAGGTATCGATTCTGTCAAAACTGATATTTTATTCAAAAAATCGATTAAGTATATAACCCATAATATCGGAAAATTTGTAAAATAAATCATGGCGTTTTCCCCTCGATTTTTCCTTATGTTCTCAGGCGAGTACATGGGGACTTTGTCCTCACTCGGGGTACCAGTATCACTTAAACAAAAAACTACAATAACCAAATATACTTGCATGTAAGTGTAAAAAATTACTTATTTGAACTTATTACAGTACCAGCATTAATTAATTCAGTCTCAAATAAAGCGAAATTCTATACCTCATGAATCAACCTACTAACTAGAAATCACAGTTACAATTTTATCTTGAGTCTGACATTTCTTAGGACATTTTTATCCTACCATATAGTTTAGTTTTAAATTCAGTGACTTAAATCTTCATTCTTACTTTAGGAAATTTTCATCTTACCTTAAATATTAGTTTTTAGTTCAGTCGTTACCAAAATCAGTCAGTCAATATCAGTAAATATTTTAAAAGTGACACAAATCTGTTCTCAAAAATAATCATCTTAATTAACAATATAAAATAATAAGACTCATAAAAATTTACTGTTCTTTGGTATGAAAATAGGTATAACAGTTTATCTGAATAGTTATAGTCTCTGAATAGTCCTTCTGCTGTCGAAGAACATACATCTGGCGGTAAAAAAGATGAAAAAAACTTCGTTCTTAAAATTGTATGACAAATTTGGAATGCACTGCTTATTTCACTTCGTAAACATGGACTACAATATCTTGAATCTCCTCTATTTCTATTTCCAGAGCTAGGCTAGGAACCGCCAAGGTTATATCTACTGACAACCTTTGAATACTTTCAAAAATATCGCTAACTTCGTCATCGCTTTCCGATCCATCTGAATCGGAATGGTTTGGTACATCTGTACTGGAACCATTTCGTTCAAGATTACTTCTGACATGAAACATTTTCGCCTTAGGAAAGACCGTCGCATTTATCGAAGTTAAGGTATTCCTCTATTTCACTGTCCTTTAAGCCTGAAAATCGGTAATAAAACGTAGTTAACTTTCATGTGAAATCAAAAAAAATGACAGTATTGAGACCGGTTGTACTCGTACGAGAACATAAATGACTTGTTTAAGTCCGCGCGTACTCGCACGAGTACATAAACTTCAAAGCTATATAAAGCTAAAGTTTTTAAATTTTATGGAGGAAATCTACTTACTAACATATGAAATACATCATATATTTACTAATAAAAACCAAACAAAAATATATAATTAGACTTTCATTGAGATAAATTTGGATTTACTTACCGCGGAGCATGGTGTGGCCGGTAGTGTCAGATGTCTAAGCCGCACTGTTCGCTGATTGGCCATCTGTGACTCGATGTTTATTTTATCAGGTTGACAGTTTCGTTCGGAAACGTTCTATGCGTGCAAACTTGTTAAGCAGGTTTGACATTTGACAGGAGATTTTTTTAAATCTTATGTCCTCAAGTGAGGACCGGGGGATCCAGGAGGGTATGGGTCGTCCCCTTGTCTGGGATGCTACCTGTGTGGACACCCTGGCGCCATCCCATATTCCGGGCACCAAAGTTGATGCTGGCGCGGCTGCATCCTCAGCCGAGCACCTCAAGCGTCGCAAGTATGCTGCCCTTGGCAGTAGTTACATGTTTGCGGCGTTTGGGGTCGAAACCCTGGGGCCATGGGGACCAAATACGCGTCGCCTCTACAAGGAAATATCGGCGCGTCTCATTGAGGCCTCTGGTGACCAGAGGGCTGGCCACTATTTTGGCCAACGGATAAGCATTGCTATCCAGCGTGGAAATGCGGCCAGCCTTCTGGACACTCTACCTAGTGATGGGGACCTAGGTCAGGTTTTTTATTTGTAAGTTTTTAGTTAGATATATTATGTTTTTATAGATATTCTAGTTTTGTTTAATAAATAAATATATTTTTAAAGGCTAAACATATATCTTGAGAAAAACAAAGCAATTCTGATCATGATCACTACTACACATAATAAGTATTAATTAATCTTTGCCAATGAAGGTGAGCAGTATTCCAATATTTCCTTTCACTAACTATACACGGTGTAACATGCGGAAACCGAATAATTTTAACAGCGTATTCCTGATCATAATTGAAAATTAAAATGTCGTATAAACTTTTCTGGAATTCGCCTAGTTTCAAAGTTACTACCAATTAAATAAAAAAACATTTTTTATTGTGACTCAGTGCAAAACGCTTTTTTGATACCGATTTCACCCTTTATGGGGTCTAGTCTAGACGTTCTTATTGACAGATATCAAAGTGCCAAGGAATACTTTACGTTAACTATTCTTTACGAAAACAAAAATAGTAATTTATTTTAATCGACAGTTTTATAATTTATGTTTTTATGTTCAAAAGCATTAAAAAAATAAAAAAAAATAAAAAACTATATTTTTTTTGACGAAATTGACCTAATTTCATATAACATTTATTACTCCTTATAACCTCAGGAATTCGTGGTTAAAATCTCTCGTAATGCTCACGAGCACCGAGTCCTTGGTGTATAGGTAGCCGCTAAAGAGCCAACCTTGGTAAAATAGTTAAAAGGCTGACAACACCCGATGATGACCTTCAAATTGACTTTACTCAAACAGTTTTTTAGCTATTACTACTTGTTTTGAGAAACTAAAAAAAATATATGTTATTCGTTATATTTGGAAGAACTTCGTTAATTCCGTTACATGATTGGACCAAATCGGCTCGATAGAAAATAATTCCAAAGTTAGATCTAAAAATTTGCTTTAAACAGTCATATGTCTCTAGTTTCTTGACTCTGTAACTAAGGACAAATTTCCACCGCACTAATACTAAAAACTTCGTTGTTTTATATTTCTCAATTAATTCGTTTTTAATTCATCATTTTGCAAAATTTGCAATGAGCTCCCATACTAATCGTAACACAGTGTTTCTCTTTCACTCGCGCTGAAAAAGATAGGGAGGGAATTTAGCTGTTGTCAGCCCCTTAATTACGAACTGGAGCTAATTAACCCTTATTAGTACAACGGGATATTATTTCCCACTACGTCTAAAATCGATAAAAAAACATTAAATAGCAACACTTACCGCACAGTTGTACCATGTGTTGAACCGAGTGGTAAACTTATTATACTAACAACAATTTTTCTCAAAGTGCATCTGTCAACAAACGTCACTGTTCTTTAAAAATTGTAAAAAACGGTGGTTGAAGGCTAAGCAAATTACGATATTTCAGATTCAGACGTTTAGGCGCTAGTGCCGCTAGTTGACCTGGGTGTATTGCGTGTTGTAATGAAGTTGGATAGTGTTTAAACGTGTTTTGAAGCTAGAATACGGTCCAAAAGCAAATTATTTAAAATATTCAAGATTAGATTAATATCTAGTTAGGGTTCCGTAGTCAACTAGGAACCCTTAAAATTTCGCCATGTCTGTCCGTCCGTCCGTCCGTCCGCGGATAATCTCAGTGACCGTTAGCACTAGAAAGCTGATGATACTAATATGTATATCAATCACGCCGACAAAGTGGTAAAATAAAAAGTGGAATTTTTTTTTTATTAGGGCACCTCCCCTATACGTAAAGTGGGGAGTGATTTTTTTTTTCATTTCAATCCTAACGTGTGATGATATATTGTTGGATAGTTATTGAAAAATGAATAGGGGTTTACTAGAATCATTTTGTGATAATGTAAATATTTTCGGAAATAATCGCTCCAGAATTAAAAAATGTGTCCCCCCCCACCCTCTAACTTTTGAACCATTAGTTTTAAAAATATAATTAAAATCTCAAAAGTAGAACTTTATAAAAACTTTCTAGGAAAATTATTTTAAACTTGATAGGTTGAATAGGTTTTGAAAAAAAATTACAAAATAATTTCTGAACTAAGTTTGTAATTTAACCGTATAAGCAGGTGTTTATTGTGCCTGTAATTTCTACAAAATCACAATGAAATGACGTGCTTTCAAATAAAGTAAAAACGGTGAAAATCGGTTCACGAAATAAAGAATTATCCCATAAAAATCATCTTCCATACTTTAAGCTCGCGCGCAATAGTTTACTTAATTTGCCGATAGATGTTGCTGTACGTGGAACGCTCTTAACATATCCTCCATGGCGGTGTTATTTTAACTCTTAAGTGGGGAAACTTACTGTGACGGACGGAAAACTACGGAACCCTACACTGAGCGTGGCCCGACACACTCTTGGCCGGTTTTTTTTGTCTAATTTTCAACCTAGTTACTTGGTTCATGTATACTTAGTTAGTGTTATTTACTACACGTATGAAGATTCATGTATACTTAGTTAGTGTTATTTACTACACGTATAAAGATCCGCATTAAAGTTTATGTCGGAAAATGTCAATTATTAAATACAATAGTGTTTTTCATTTCAATAAATCAACGTACGAAAATGTCAAACTGAGCTTAATTTAGAAAAGCCCGGTGCCATGGATCAGGCCATTGACATTTTACAGGCCTAGATTTACAAACAAAAACATTTTGTAAAAAAGACTTCAGTAAGTATTGATTTTAAATAAAGTAGGTAAAGTAAGAGGGTAAGTAGTTTATACACAATTCGTCTTTTCATCGAAGCGAAGACGTAGGTTTGTTTTTATACCTCTTTTTTTGGATTAGAAAAATAACGGTAGATTTTGCCCATGGATCTTTTTTTTTTTTAGCCATATCAGGGGAAAGTTTAAGCAGAACTAGTTAAGTTTACTTACAGCTGTTATAAATTCGTTTTCCTAGAAATTGCACGACGGCAAAAGCACATTTTTTTCCAAATGTTACTTACATATTTTTAACTGAGTTAAAGAACACCCCAACTGACATATTATTTAAGAACAAACTAAAACAAGTTTTATTAGACATGGCTTGCTACACCATTGATGATTTCTTTAAAAATAATTTTACAACTAATTGACCCACTCATACAATAATAAAATTTATTTGCGGGCTACGTCTCTGATTTTTTAATGAAAATACTTTAATATTAATTTTTCATTAATGTAAATACTTTCTTATCATAGGATAAAAATTATATCTTGACATACTTTATAAAAACTGACATGTAAAATAATGTGTTTTATGTACAAAAATTCTGATTCTGATATTATAGAATAAAGTAACCAAATAAGTAAAACAGTAGGTATTATTTTTGAATATTGTATAAGTACTTACAGTTAAAGATTGATTTATACAAAAAGGGAGATATGGTACTAGGTGCTCGATTGTGTGCCATCAGATATAGGTTCCGGCACCTATATTGAATTAGTCAGTGTGGCAGAGTCTCTCAGTCACACTTTGTGCAATGCGCAAAATATGGAGGTCTCCCTCGCATACCCGTGTTAACTATATAGGTTTATCTCTTTTGACCATGATGCACATACATTATAGCGGTGTGTAGCATTTTACAAGTGTAATGGTGCAGGACCACATTTCAGTTTTGTTTACTATGTACGTCACTCATCTTCCTTTTTGTTTACGTCTATGCAGTTAACCTACTGTTTTTAAAGTAGAGTAATCTTATTTTAGAATTTAGTTTTAGCTTATTTGCAATTTTTTTTGTTTGATTTTTTGTAAATAAAAGTGTCTTTCTCATACGTTATGGCTGTGGTCAGATTAAGCTCCATCCATAGGCTCCATATCCGCCGGCACAAATATAGAAAACAAACTATGAAAACTAAGTAGCTTTTTATTTTTACCGAGAATATTTAGAACGATTCATAATTACCTCAAAAGGTTCCGTAGAAAAAGCAAAAACAAGGATTGACAGACTTTGCACCCTGCGCACTACAGACTACAGACTTTGTAACCTGCAGTGCCCCAACTTTTTGCAAAATTTCATAATGAAATATGACTTTTAAGGACATGCGAAATATTTAGTAAGTATGGTTAAGATAAGGAGCGGTCTTCAAACTTTAAGCCACGATTTTCTTACAGTTTTAGTGTTAAATGATATTTTGTTGTCATTAAAATTACCTAAATTAATAATTTTAAACAAAAAAGAATCGACTTCACTTAGCCTCCACGTATCCAAAAGCAAATGCCCGAGCTGCCTGAAAAAATACTCGAATTGCTAAAGGTGTGCCTATAATATTTGAAGACTTCCCTCGATTTCTCCAGGATCCCATCATCAGATCCTGACCTGGTTACAATGGGACCAACTTCAAACAAATAAATAATTTTCCAAATTGGTCCCGCCGTCTTCGAATAATCGGTGAACATACATAAAAAAAAACAAGCAAAAACAAAGACCCCGACGAATTGATAACCTCCTCCTTCGAAATCATGGGGTCGGTTGAAAACAGCAATCTTGACTATAACAATGTCAGTATGTACAACGTTTGAAGAATCGTTTTTATGCTAAGCAATCTCATTTTGACACTTATTTGACATAAATTGATATAAAATTAAAATCAAACTGATGATGTAAGAAAAGGTGTAGTAACGCAATGTTTAAATTTTTTTGCAGCATAAAGGCCTTTATTACTGATTTAATTGAAGACGACTGCAGAATACATGTTGGAAAGTTAACGGGAAAAAGTTTCACTCCTGCTATGTTTCTGAATGTATTTCAATAATATATGTATATGGATTGTAAGTTTAATTCTTCTTTTAAATGTATCTATTATGCACGTTGCCGATCGTAAAAAAATATAGTTGCACTTTTTTTAAAGAATATATACCTAATTGTGTAGGTAGCTACTATATAATAGCTAAGTGAGATATATATTATTAAAGGTACCTAGTTTACATTTTAATATTTTGTTATACTTACTTCATCAATCATACTACATTATTTATTATATTAAACTCATTTTGTTTCGGGATCTCTCATAAATAAAGTATAAGTAGCTAGGTACAATTCTTCCTAAACATTAAATTATTTTTTTTAGCAATTAAATAAATTAAATATAACCCGGTCGAACTTTGGAGACTTTGAAACGCATACTATGAATAAAATATTAAATTAATGAAAAAAAAATTACGTACCTTGTTTGTAATATGATTGTCATACCAATTTATCCAATCATCGGTAATAAAACTTATTTAAGCTTTCACGGTTTTGCATATTAGCAAAAATAAATCGGCAAGTGCGAGTCTGACTCGCGCACCTAGGGTTCCGTACGAACATTCCATAAACGCTTGCAACTATAGCTTGATGCAATAACAAATTTAAATACCAACATGTACATTTTGAAACAAAACACAAAAATACTATTCAGTAGTAGTAGCGTCGTCCGCTACGCGTCTTTATATGGGGGGCAGGGGCTGGTAAAAAACTATGAATACGAAGAATACCCGACCCCATTAACCTCTGGGTTAAACATAAAGAGCAGAGGCAGAGGCAGTGTTAAGAAATAATCTTAACACTGCGATGTAGGAAACGAACTTTTATCACAAAATTTTGCTACCTATTAACATTAGTACGAAAGTTGGTATTTCAGGGATAATTGGACGTATTTATGCATAACGGAACCAACCCACACATCACCCAAAATTGAGTTAAGTATGCAGAAGGCCTTAAAAATGCACCTTATACCCCCCTACAAAAAGATCAAAGTCATAGGATCATTTTGACATGTAAAAACATTTCGTTAACGAAGTTACCAAGCGCCAATATAATTGATTCATAATACTTTAAAAGATCCATGCTGTTGTATGGTTACTTGCCAATTTAAAATTTATATTTATTTGAATAGATCCATCACATGGTTCTTCATGAGTAATGAATTACAGTATGGTTTCATATATTTCATAAGAGTCCATGCGGGTTGGTTCCTGTTTGCATAATAGAAATTGCAAAAGTTAAAATTTTCGCAAAGATCCACAACTCATGGTTCCTGGTTAAAACAATTTTGTTTAGTATTACATAGTGAACCAAGTTAATTGAATCTGGTTTGCATAATAGAAATTAACATATTTTATTGTGCACAAAGGTACATATTACATGGTTCTTTATAAAATATATTACATTAAAAAAATAAGGAACTATGTACCTTCAATCTCTTTTATGTAAAAACTTTCATAAAAAATATAATAAAATAATTTTAATGTAAAATAAAATAAAGCGATTGCCTCTGGTGACAAGTACACTTTATTGTCAAAATAAATGTGTATATCGTCTTTATTGTGGAAACTTTTAACAAATAGCAACATTGAGTTTAATATTAAAACAAATGTTAGTGTTTGCTAAAAAAAGGTTCGCTGATGGAATAACTTTTAGGAAAATTTAACAATTGAACAATATCTGTGTAATAATGAAGAGACTTGGTTATATGGGTGATTATATGAATATAATGAAGACTTGCAAGAAAACCAATCCCATGAAAGTTCATCAAATGGATAAAAAAGACTTTTTGTCCTCATTAATGTTGGAGAAACATGTATCATCATCATCATCTCAGCCATAAGACGTCCACTGCTGAATATAGGCCTCCCCCTTGGACCTCCACACGTACCGATCGGAAGCAACCCGCAGCCAGCGTCTTCCGGCGACCTTAACAAGATCGTCTGTCCATCTTGTGGGTGGACGTCCTACGCTGCGCTTGCTAGTCCGTGGTCTTCACTCGAGCACTTTTCGGCCCCATCGGCCATCTTCTCTGCGTGCAATGTGGCCTGCCCATTGCCACTTCAGCTTGCTAATCCGGTGGGCTATGTCGGTGACTTTAGTTCGTCTACGAATCTCCTCATTTCTGATTCGATCACGTAGAGAAACTCCGAGCATAGCCCTCTCCATAGCTCGTTGAGCGACTTTGAGTTTTGAGATGAGGCCGATACAGAAAGACCACGTTTCGGAGCCGTAAGTCATCACTGGTAACACACATTGATTAAAGACTTTTGTCTTGAGGCACTGAGGTATATCGGACGAAAAGACATTACGTAGTTTCCCGAACGCTGTCCAGCCGAGCTGGATTCGGCGGTTGACCTCTTTCTCGAATTTGGACCTACCTAATTGGACTACTTGTCCTAGGTAGATGTACGAGTCAACAATTTCGAGTACCGAGTTCCCAACAGAGACTGAGATGGGCACAATTGACATAAGTTTCCTCTTGTCCATGTTCATTTTTAAGCCCACCCGTTGTGAAACTCGGTTGAGGTCATCGAGCATCATGCTGATGAGTTCCTCCATCGACTTTGCCATGACTACGATATCGTCGGCTAACCGAAGGTGAGTGATGTATTCGCCGTTGATGTTGATGCCATGTCCTTGCCATTCCAGGAGCTTGAAGGCGTCTTCCATTACGGCAGTAAACAGTTTTGGAGAGATAACGTCTCCCTGCCTTACGCCTCTTCGCAATGGAATCGCCTTCGTACTCTGCTCCTGCACTCGGACCGACATGGTGGCGTTACTATACAAATACTTCAACACTTCGATGTACCGATAGTCAATATAGCATCGCTGAAGAGACTCAAGCACCGCCCATGTTTCCACCGAATCGAAGGCTTTCTCATAGTCCACAAACGCTAAGCATAATGGCAAGTTATACTTTTCGGTCTTCTGTATAACTTGCCGCAGCGTATGGATGTGGTCTATGGTACTATAGTCTTTTCGGAAGCCGGCTTGTTCGGGACGCTGGAAGTCATCATGTCTGTGTTCGAGACGGTTCGTGATGATCCTTGAAAACAGCTTATAGACATGGCTCAGAAGCATGATGGGTCTGTAGTTCTTCAATAGGCTGTTATCACCTTTTTTGAAGAACTGCACCACCTCGCCTCTATTCCATGTTTCAGGCGTTATGCCCTCGGACAAGACGGAATTAAAGAGCTTCTGGAGGACTTTAAGTACCGGTGTTCCACCCACTCTCAGATGCTCTGAAGTGATTCCGTCTTTGCCCGGCGCCTTGTTGTTCTTAAGCTGCTTCAGGGCCATCCTAATCTCGTACAGACTGATGTCCGGGATATTTTCGGTATAATGTCGGGACAGCTTGGCTCTTAGATCTCCTCCCAAGCTGTCAACGGGCTTTGCGATCGGATGTATAACTGTCCATAGAACCTCTCGATCTCGCCTAAAACTTCTGCTTTGCTCGACGCTATGCTGCTATCTTCCCGTTTCAGCTTTGTCATCTGGCTTTGCCCAATAGACTTGTCCTTTGCGAACACTTTGAAGCCTCGATTTCGCTCAATAGTCTCTTTAATACGGTTAGTATTAAAGAGACGCAGATCATCTCGCAAGGACTTAGATATCCGCCTATTGAGCTGCCTATATGACTTCGCGTCATCGGGTGACTGCAACTGTAGCGAGCGTCTTTCAGCCATGAGGTTTAAGGTTTGCTCAGTAAATTTCTGAGGTATATCTTGACGGCGGGGTCTAAAAATCTTAGACCCTACTGTGTTGACAGTTTCCACTAGCCCGACGTTTTCGTCGGTTGGTGCGTACACCTGAATGACCTTCAACGAATACCTTTTAGATATTCTGAGTATTAGGTATACCACCCTGCTCGACACACTGTCGATGGTTATTATGTTGTTTATGAGGGACTTGTGAACGAGAAACCCGTCACCACCTTGGGACTGTTGGTTGCCCTCCCGGTGGTAGAGCAAGTTACCAGACTTCAGGGTTGTCGTGCCTTCCCCTTCCCTACGGACTTCGGACAACCCTACAATGTCCCAGTGTAACCTGCTCAGTTCCTCTTCCAGCTCACAGATCTTTTGCGTCAGTCCTCATAGTGCGTATGTTGTGCATTACCAGGGCCAGTCGTCGTGGGGGTGGATAGCCGGACCTTTGCCGGAGATTCTTATCACCCCTGACCCCGCTGATACCCTGACCACTACCATACCCCGAGCACCGGGGGTCGCCGGAAACTCGGGGCTGTGGTTTTTTTGTGCTCTGCATGATGGGGGGTTAATGCCATAATTGCCACGCTTGGCAGGCGGGTTGGCGATCGCAGTCTAGTACACCGAATTTGAGGGACGCTGCTGCCCGTCCACCGGTGGTCTTGGAAGTAGTTTAAGGACATACCCGGGTCCAAAAATATAACGAATAGAAAAAAATATACAGATAGAAGAAAAGTATCATGGCTGACTACAAAATAAATAGAGCTCAGAAAACATGAAACGTTTAAAATTTATATGAGATCTAACTTCGTTGAAGAACTTAAGGAAGTAGATAGGGGAAGGGCAACAACAACTATTACCAAGCAGTTAATGGAGCCACTTTGGCCAACAGGAAAACCTGTTGCCGATGCAAAGTTAAAAGACCTGAAGAGCCTTCTTCACCTGATTCCACAGATCCATCACGATTTTTGAGTTCGGCTAATTTCCGACGAAAGCATCGAGGATGACCTGGAGGGCTTTTCAGGTGAACCTGACTTCGAAATGGAAGATGAAACTAGCGAAAACTAAAAGCCTTGTGCTAGTCTTTTTAATAAATTAATATTTTTTTAATAAAGTACATTCTTAACTGTATAATTTTTTTGTGTACCTTTTATATTCCCTATTAAATAAACAAGGAACCAACTCTCACTTAAAGCTTTTTGCTAAAAGGAACCATTACCTTTTTCAAAGAAAACTATATTAAAACAACATTTTCTTGGCATATTTAAGCAATAAAACATAAAAAATACCATGTTGTATCGTATGGCAAACAAACTTTGTTAAAAAAGTTGTAAACATGTTTTGTATACACTTTTTCAACAAAAAACGCTTTTTCTCAAAACTATCATTGTGTGGATTGGTTCCCTTATGCATAAATACGTCCAATTATTTATCACGTCCACCTATAATCGATATTTTTATATTAGTTAAAAATAAGACACTTTCAGCATGATTTCATGAGAATTTATAGGGTGGCCCAGTGCGAGTCGGCCTCGTGCCCCGATTTGGCTTAAGTTCGACGGCTTGGATCTTTTAAAAATCCCAAATATCCTCAAAATAGTTACGTTATTTGTTACGTTATGGTCATTTATTTAAAGACAAGTGATATGTAGCTATAGGTTAACCTAATTCGAATCTTAAATCCAATATTTAGGTTAAAACTAAATTGACACGGTAGTGATAAATCGTACTACGCCTGTAAAATGATTAAAGCATTAGACAAATAAAATAAAACAACATTTTTCATATCCAGTTGCAGATTTGTGAGTACGTCAAGCTTCATGATTATGCCAAAGGATACTATGCAATTTATGACGTCACTAGCGTTGACCTCATGAATGTAAATATGAACATGGAATGGATTAATTTCCATAACTGTGTGACTGGTAAACGTACGTGTCATTCAGCATTTTTTTAAATCAATACTAATATTTCGTTAATTTAGAAAACCTTTTGAGAGTTGAATTTAAGGGCATCCTATTATACCTAAGTACATAAATACTTAGGGTGGGTTGCACCACGCGTAATTAACAAACTGATCAAGTTTAAATATGGCGACGGAGCTGTCATTCCATAGAAAACTGTCAAACTTTTCATACAGAATTTTTTTACGATGACGCTGACGTTAACAGACGGTTTGGTACAACCGGCCCTTAGTCTGAGTAAGGGATGACAGCTCCGTCACCATATTTAACGTTGATCAGTTCGTTAAGTTATGCGTGGTGCAACCCACCCTTAGCTGCCAGCATTGATCCGTAATAAGATAAACGACCTAGGGTTCGAAACGCTACTGCCAAAAGTTGACACCCAGCTGTCACCCTTATTACTTAAGTTTAAAGATGGCGTGTACTGGGACAGACACGAGCACTTGGCCCTTTATCTTATTTCTTTATACCACAAAAAGGAAACTGAATACATGCTAAGAACCTAAAACATGTCGCATTTTTTTTAAAGCCATTTTTCTCATACCTACCAACCGCTTTTTTACTCACCAGTTGGCACCACTGTAGACGGAGGTCCTAAATACAGCTGTATTTTTAAAATACATCCGAGAAAACCAAATACGTTTAAAATAGTTTTGATTTTGGCTCTTAGATAATCACTAAGGACGAGCGGTGTCCTTTAACACAAGTATTTAAATACTTAAAAAGGGGCACCAACCTGTATTTTGTTAAAAATTGCTTGTTACTGAATAAATTATTTAATTTTTTTTATCACATACTTTCTACGAAAATTGTTTTGAAAATTATTGGTTCAGCCATCTTTGAGTTCTCTCCCAAACTTCTTCTATAAGCATCAGATACGACCTTTTGCTATTAGTTTGGTTTATTCCATTAAAGGTACGGAACCCTCCATTATGCGTGGTCCTATCGATATTGTCATATTCTAGCGGCGTTTTGACGCCGCAACGGGTCCCTAGTTTTAAATATTCCAGAATCATAACATTGAAAGCTAACAAGTAACATTATTAAAACTACAAATACCATGTCAACTACATATTACTCACTAGCAGCGCCAAAATAAGCCAAAATAACAAATTTTTAAAGCAGCTATAAACTTCAGGAAGCCTACGGATTCAGAGTAAATGGAATTTATATAACATTTCATTCCAAATTAATATATACTATTGTCAACGTTGGAAGAGTTGCATGAATTCTTACCCAAAAAAATACTGCCTAAAGATTTTGGTGGAGAACAGAAGTGCATTTTGGGTCATTTTGGTAAGAATAACCACGGTAGGAGAAAACAAGTTATCACCATACCACTTTAATTCTCTATCTTAGATATTACTAACGCACATATTTTTTATTTGCTAGTTTACCAACCAATAACTTTAAATAACTTATATTAATAATAGCACATTATGATACAAGTGTGCTAAGTTGATAGTACTCACGTGCGTTCATGCGCACAATATCGCTTCGTATGTAATGATCAACTTAGCACACTTGTATCATAATGTACTATTATTTCATTGCATGTTTGAGAAGAACACTCACTATAAATACCTCGGCGTGAAAACTAATTTCCGGCACCATGTTCCTATCTGCAGCTATACTTACTGTGCCGATAATCCCTGTTTCTCTGGCCTCTACCATAATGTACTGTTCTAGATAACCAGAACGAAGCAACTACTTCTGAAAATTATTTATCACACTTGGAGGAGATGAAGCAAGCCTATACTAATGAGGAGCTAAGGAGTTCAGAAAGCTTTGATAAACATTACCTTGGGATGAATGGCTCTTTCAAAATGCTCAATGTGGATTAAGCTAAAGAGAGGCACTTCACAGCGAGCGTGCCTTGTCTGGCGAATCCAATGTCCTACGTTAGTCCATAAAGTTTCGGGGAGCTTGGCTCTTTCAAAATACTTAATGCAAATGAACCCGACGTAGCCTTCGCAACATACTTGAAAGTCTCGGGACAATCACAACAAGTGTCCACAATCAAAACAAGTCTTACCTGACGCGTCCAGTATCCTTCGTCAGTACAATATTCGCTTTGTATAATTTTTGTTTTGTATTGTTTTGTGTTTGTATTTTAAGTGTCACTGGGTACACTGGAAACCAGCGTTGTAATACTTTTGTGCTGCGACACATGCTGAGTGTTATCCTCTTCAGAAACCAGTCATAGCATTGTAATTTTTATTTCTCTAGTTTAAGCATAAGTTTACCTTATATTGTTGTGTCTGTGTTTTAAATAAATAATTGATTCATTCATTCATTCAATAATGTTTGGCTCTTTCAAAATGCTTAATATTGATCATCCTATCAAGTGTTACCTTTCACAGCAAGACTTCTCTTACGTGTCCTGTATCCTACGATAATGAAAAAAGTCTCGGATGCCTGTCTCTTCCAAAATACTTGTAGATCAAATTACCAAGGGCTTACGTTCGCAAAGCGTGACTTATCTGATGCATTGCCATGCATGCTGTTAATAATTTCATGTTTACATACATGGAATACGGTGATAGGATCTTATATCTACGACAATATATTACTTATTAAATATTATTACTTGCTTTTTAGTATTGTCTTACAGCTTAACACTATTTTAAAATAAAATACAAATGTTTATATTGAAATCTTGTTTTTATTTTCATGTAGGTAAAAACAGAAAATTATGTTGACCTTCAATGAGCATGAGCCTGCGGTTTAAAGCCAACGCACGCCGCTTGCGTATCCGTCACGTCACATACACTAGATGGATAAAGCCTGACCAGAAATAATGTCAAGAGGGCGCTATTATTCTCATTTATATGGTAACAGTTAAGTATAGTCATAGAGCGTACTCGTATTATTATCTATGGTATGGTGACATCTTGATTTGTTTACCTGTCAGCTCTAATTTGAAACTGTTTGACAGCGAAATAGTTTCATTTCCCGAGCGTATTATTTACAACAGGTTATTTTATAGGTTCACTATTTATAATGTTTCGCTCTTGACTACGGATAATAATTGTGGGAATCTTTTAGTTGTTTATTATTAAATATTCAACACTTTTTTTATATATATGGCTTTTACTCCTCGCCGGTTTTAGCGACGTGAATTAGGTGTATACTTTTGTTTTATTTTTTTGTAATATAAATAAAAGCGTTGTTTGGTTGAGGCCTTGCTGATTGTACGTGGGTGGCCGAGACCCCGGATAACCGTTTGTTTAACTAAAGGGTGTTTACGCGCGTTTGAGACCAATTTTTAGGGTTCCGTACCTCGAAAGGAAAAAACGGAAGCTTTATAGGATCACTTTGTTGTCCGTCTGTCTGTGTGTCTGTCTGTCTGGCTGACTGTCTGTCAAGACCATTTTTCTCAGGAACGCGTGGAGGTATCAAGCTGAAATCTATATCAAATACTAAGGTCTAATTGTCCCTTAGAGCTGTGAAAAAAACAAACTTAAAAGCCAACGCAATCAAAAGATACAGTCGTTTATGCTGCAAATTTTAGAGCTTTTCGGCACTCGCAAAACCTACGGGGTACTTCCCGTGAACTCAGAAACTTGAAATTTGGCACGAAGCAACGTCATATAGCATAGATAATGAAAAAATTACAAAAAGTAGACATTTTTAGTCAAATTATACAAAAATATATTTTTTAAATTTTAAACTTACTACCTTTTTCCTCGTAAACGCGTGGAGGTATTAAATTGAAATTCATATCAAACCTACAGCTTTGTATGGAACCCTCGGTGCGCGAGTCCAACTCGCACTTGGCCGGATTTTTAACAGCTGCACACTTGTTCGTTAGGTCATCGCACCTACCGAACCTATCAATATTATACACTGAACTACGTAAATGAGCAAAAAAACAAAAAAACTATTCTAAAGACGCGGCGCACCCATCATGAGCTCAAACGATTATCCACTTTATTATCATTCAAGTTATGGATGGTACAAGGAGGATGGGTCTCTCTTATAGGAAAACGGTCGAAAAAGTGTCCAGCGGTAAACAGTAAACAATAGTTCCAAATATCTCCGGGTGGGGCTAGGTATAGTTGAGCATATGAAATGAATTACCGATATATAAATATTTACTTTAATAAAAATTAATATTCAGAGTGTTTTTCTTCTCCGCAAATAATTATTTTGTAAATATGTATGGATTAATTTTTAAAAGATAAGATAGAGAAAAGATAGTGGAACTGGAGGAAGGATTGAGCAAGTTGCGTTGGGATGTCATAGGGTTATCTGAAGTCCGAAGAGAGGGGGAGGAAACGATAATCCTAGAGTCCGGCAACTTGCTTTATTTCCGGGAGGGCGACCAACAGTCCCAGGGAGGTGTCGGGTTCATCGTCCATAAGTCCCACGTGAACAACGTGGTGAAGATCGAGAGTGTGTCGACTAGGGTGGCGTACCTTATACTCAGAGTATCCAAGAGGTACTCGTTGAAGGTCATACAGGTGTATGCGCCGACTTCGGCACACTCCGATGACGAGGTGGAGGCTATGTATGAGGATATATCGAAGGCCATGCATAGCTCTAAAACCTACTTCACCGTTGTTATGGGGGACTTCAACGCGAAACTGGGCAAGAGAGATGGTGAAGAGCTGAGAGTGGGACAATTTGGATTTGGAAGTCGGAACCATCGGGGCCAACTACTGGCTGGCTTCTTGGAAAAAGAGGGACTCTACATGATGAACTCCTTCTTCAAGAAACGTGAGCACAGGAAGTGGACCTGGATGAGTCCCGACGGTGCAACTAAAAACGAGATTGACTTCATCATGTCGAAGAAGAAGCGTATATTCAATGATGTCTCTGTGATCAATACGGTTAAAACCGGAAGTGATCACCGTCTGATGAGAGGCACATTGAATATATGTGTTAAGCTAGAGCTCCGTCCAGCAGTACTTCAAATCCAAAACCCTGAGAGCTTCCAGCTGGAACTCTAAAACCGTTTCGATTGTCTAGGCGGCGATGTGGACGAATTCAACGACGGGTTTGTGGAAGCTGTCCATATTACTGAGTCTAAGTTTTTTAAGGCCCAGCGGAACAACAGAACCAAAAGGCTCTCTGACTCCACTCAGAAACTCATCGAGGAAAGGAGAGAAATGGTTCTGCAATCCTCAGCAGATGCGTCATTATACCGGCAGCTCAATAAACGGATCTCTAAGTCGCTTACCCGTGATTTGCGCCAATTCAATACAAATCGTATTGAAGAGGCCATTGAGCATAATAAGGGCTCTAATGTTTTCGCAAGAGATTTGTCTATTGGGCAGAGCCAGCTCGCCAAATTAAAAACTGAGGATGGTAGAATCGTTTCATCCAGACCCGAGCTTCTGGGGGAGATAGAGGACTTTTATGGACATCTATACACATCAACAAGCAGATCTGAAGTTGATCTGGCGAAAGACCCTAGAGCTAGACTGACCCGACATTATACCGAAGACATCCCGGACATCAGCCTGTACGAGATTAGAATGGCTCTTAAACAGCTCAAAAACAATAAGGCACCTGGTGAAGACGGAATTACAGCAGAACTTCTGAAGGCGGGTTGTAAACCGGTCCTTATGGCCCTTCAGAAGTTGTTCGACTCCGTTTTACTAGAAGGGAGAACGCCTAAGGCATGGAAGGAATGGAGGTGTGGTGGTATTGTTCTTCGAAAAGGGTGATAACGCATTACTGAAGAACTACCGACCCATTTCACTTCTAAGCCATGTCTATAAGCTGTTTTCAAGAGTCATTACGAACCGTCTCGCACGCAGGCTAGATGACTTCCAGCCTCCCGAACAAGCCGGTTTCCGATGAGGCTTTAGTACCGTAGACCACATCCATACGCTCCGTCAGGTTATACAGAAGACTGAGGAGTATAACCTGCCCCTCTGTTTAGCGTTCGTGGACTACGAGAAAGCCTTCGACTCGATCGAAACCTGGGCTGTACTACAATCTCTCCAGAGGTGCCAAGTGGACTATCGCTATATCGAAGTGCTGAAGTGTTTGTACGAGAACGCCACTATGTCAGTCCGACTCCAGGACCAGAACTCGAAACCTATTCCATTGCAGCGGGGAGTCAGGCAAGGAGATGTTATTTCTCCTAAACTGTTTACCGCTGCACTGGAGGATGTTTTCAAGACTCTGGACTGGAGAAGGCTAGGCATCAACATAAACGGCGAGTACATCACTCACCTTCGGTTTGCTGACGACATAGTAGTCTTGGCTGAGACCATGGAGGATTTGAGTACGATGCTCGATGACCTCAGTAAAGCCTCCGAGCGAGTTGGTCTAAAGATGAACATGGATAAGACGAAGATCATGTCAAATACCCATGTAGCACCAACTCCCGTTACAATCGGAGACTTTACACTCGAAGTTGTGGACGATTGTATATACTTAGGACAGACTGTTCAGTTAGGTAGATCCAACTTCGAGAAAGAGGTCAATCGACGAATCCGACTCGGTTGGGCAGCGTTCGGGAAGCTACGGCACATCTTTTTGTCCAATATTTCGCAGTGTCTCAAGACGAAAGTCTTTGACTAGTGTGTGTTGCCAGTAATGACATATGGTACTGAAACGTGGTCGCTTACAATGGGCTTCATAAGAAAGCTCAAAGTCACCCAAAGGGCAATGGAGAGGGCTATGGTTGGAGTCTCTCTGCGTGATCGCATCAGAAATGAGGCCATCCGCAGCAGAACCAAAGTAACCGATATAGCCCTCCGAATCGCTAAACTAAAGTGGCAGTGGGCGGGGCACATTGCTCGTAGAACCGATGGCCGTTGGGGCGGAAAGGTTCTCGAGTGGCGACCACGAACCGGAAGGCGCAGCGTGGGTAGACCCCCCGCAAGGTGGACTGATGACCTGGTGAAGGTCGCGGGAGTCCGCTGGATGCGGGTAGCGCAGGACCGGTCATTATGGCACTCTTTGGGGGAGGCCTATGTCCAGCAGTGGACGTCTTTCGGCTGATATGATGATGATGATGATGAGATTTTTTAATATCAAAATTAATTTAATCAAATTTAATATCTTGTGGCGCCATCAGTTTATCGCCTTCTGACGGACACTTTTGTAACATTTGAGATTTTTATCCTCCATACACCATCCATAATTCAAGTAAACCGCAACAATGTCACTGATAACAGAGACAGTCTATCACATGCACTCACGCATGCATATCATCCTGTCATTAAAATTATTGCCAGTGTAAAAAATTTGTTCCAATGAAATTCCGCAACATGGCGCATGATCATATATTTCTGGTCGGGGTTTAGATACCTCTTGTATGTAGCTACCTACTACATACAAAATCGAGACAATAAACAAAAATTATAGAAACAAAGTTAAAAGGCAATTAGGGCATGCAACACCGGTATTTTTGTATGGCTAATATATAGCTAATACCGGAATAGGCAATGTTAAGGAAGTCCCACCTACAGTTGAAACGTTAATTTAATTCAATTTTATTTAATTCAGATGAAACATCCATATATGTTAGTACAGAAAACAAAACTTACGTACTAGATTTTGTGTGAATTTGGATCTACTTTATTATCAAGGGTGAATCCCACCTATCCGAGAACACGCTTAGGATACTATTGGAGCTGTGTCGGAGTCGAGTATTAGCGGACGCACATCGCTTCCTCATGAGGGCAGCAAAGCCGTCGGTCTGTGCCTCCGCGAACATCCCCGACGCACTGCAGCGCCAGCGCAACCCCAGCAGCACCCTAAACGCATTAATCTATTGAACCCGTAGGTCGGTGTATGCCCTCTGCATAAATGAAACCCACAGAATGCACGAGCTTGACACTATGATTTGAATAGCAACAGTTTAACTTGTTTTGAACAACGTGCAAATCTACGGGCCATCAGATTGCATCGGGCAGCCAGCGACCTACGTTCTCGTTCAAGATCACAATTATCCCTCAAATCCTCAGTGACCCAATGGCCCGATATTTAAACTTATCCACCCTAGACAGAGGAGTACCGCAGAGCTTGGCTTCAGGTAACTGCGAGTAAGTTAGAGTCCCGGACTTAAAAACCATGAACTCGCTCTTTTTGGCATTATAACGAAGTCCATGAGCCGCAGCATAAACCTCACATTTGCGTAACAGTGTTATCAAGCTACTGATAGATGGGCTCAGCAGCACCATATCGTCGGCATAACTTATATTATTAATGCACATACATACCATCTAGGTATATGACATCCGACGCCGGTGTTGCCGAGCTCATCAATCAGGCGGCCCATGTAAATGTTAAAAAGCCTGGGCGAGCTCAGCCCGCCCTGCCGCACCCCGCACTCCAGGACATATTTATTAGAGTACGAGCCTGACCACCTTACACAATTCGTTTGACAGCCGTACCAAAATTTCAAAAGGGAAACTACATCAGGAGCAACTGTAGTATCCTACCTCAAGGCATCATAACAAACAAGGTCGAACGAACAAGTCCAAAAAACAGGCAAAGATCGGCGTTTTTCTAGCAGTTACTGAACAGTCTGTTTCAGCGCAAGAATAGCACTTTCAGTAGAGAGTCCGGGCCTGAAACCGAACTGATTGTCGGATAGCCGAGTATGGATGGCAAGATGCTTGTCAATCAGACCGTCCAGTACCCTGGCCAGGATAGTCGCCAAAGATACAGGCCTGTAATTGGACATGTCGGACGCGTCGCCCGTTTTATTTTTAATGATAGGAACTACCACTGTATGTATGCTGTTTGTTTGTTAATACAAATATCCTAAAACTAATAGGTATCGGTTTAGCAACTTCTCCGTAGTTTTGCCGTCATCTACAAGTAATGTACAAATCTTTGTCTACCATGTCTGACCGATTTCTCTCAGTTGCTTAAAGGTTAGCTGGAATAGATCCCTTAAAGCGATAAGTTCGCCTTTGTTTGTACACACTCTCTCTATTATTGTTGGTCATGTATTTGTTTTGTGCAATAAAGTGTTTACTACTACTACTACTTCTAATGACCTTAACAATAACAATATAATAAAGGAAAAATATCCGAAATATTTTTATATCTTAGACGCAAATATATTGGCAAATATGTCAGCTCCAATATAATAAAGAGAAAACTATTGTTATGAATGTCTTTGTCTATGCTATGCTGACAAAAGAGCCTTGCAAGACTATACATTATCTTTAATTAACCATAGAGGGGAGTAAGCCGTTGGCAAACCTACCTCATCGAGTAGCAGGATTCGGCCTATCTAGGGCAATCCACGGTAAAAAGTTGTGTATTTTAGTAACTCGCCTGAGCTAAACTTGGAGGATTTTGTACAGTCAGCAAAATATGACCCTATTTTTGTCAATAAGTAACTACTTCATCGACCAGCAGGTGGGCACGTGGCTCATCCGAAAGTGTTCATCGAAAAGTGCAAAAAAATGGTGGTAACCACACGCAGACCTAACATTTTAGAATTATTTTTCTTTGAAAGTTTATGAGTTCTTTCAGCTTAATTATTTCAAGGTATTATTTTATTAAGGTAGAATCATGAAGTAGCCAGTTTTGGGTGATTCTTATTTTTGGCATTTTTTGATAAATAATCAAAATTGTTTATTGAGTACTAATAAGTCCTTATTACTACTTAAATGTTTTGTTGCGGTACATGGTAAAAACCAAAGGTAAGTAAGTGTCTTCTGACCCCCCTACCAGTATGAACTGTATCACGGTGGGTCAGGATTCACCGTCCTTAGGAAGGTAGACACAGAACTATGGTTAACAATGGCGTAAGATCTGGACTGCGCTCGGTCACTTGGCCGGCTTAGGAGTAAACAAGTAATGTAATACATATTGGTCGCGAGTCACTTCTGGATGCTCTCGTCGTGACAGCTCATATTTAAGCGTAAAAAACATAAAATAATCGTGAATAAAACAACTTGAGATCATTAAGGAGAAACATGCTGTCGTGTTGTCTATCAGATTGCCCTATTACCCACAAGAAAAACCCAGGCAATTACTAATTGAACAGGTATTTTTTTTATTTTTTTTGAACCTGACTTGGGCTTTATGCTTCTGGAGCGCTAAAGCGGGCGGGCTGTTTGGTGGGATGGTTGCCGGGGGAAAATCCAGGACCCTTCCGTGACCAGACGTGATTTGGTTGCTACGCTGGAATGCTCCTACCGAGTTTGCGCTTCCAGCGAGATCAGTTGAAGCGAGTTCAACCTGATCTGTATGAGTGGGGGGCGATCGAGCTAGTGGGAGTTTTGTCACTGGTTCGCTACTACTAACCTAGCTGAGGAGACTCCAGCAAGAAACTCAGCTAGGCCCGACGACTGTCGGGGTGACTCTATCCGGTATGCGGCGGTACCGGGTGGATAAGGGACTGACCGTATCGATGTGGTCGCAACTGTTCCGAGGTGGGCGTCCCCGCCGGCGTGGGCGCCGCAGTGTACATGTGGGGGAGGGCGCACGCACAGCGTTCCATTTCTCATGAATGGCCGCTGTGAGTGCGTCGTCCTGGTCCGTGACGTAGTGTCTAGGCTGCCGAACCGAGCGGCCCCTAATCAGTGACTTCCGTGTTAAGAGTCCGGGGGGGGGAGGAGGGTTGGGAATGTAGTTCGCAGCCTTCCTAACTAACGGATTACTACTGTGCGGAGCGTTGTCAAAATAACGCCGGGCTGTCTGCTTAAAGAAACCATAAAGGGAGTCAAGCCCCGCGTCATGGTGCAAACTGAGGGTCGTCTGGTACCACGGGGCACCAGTCGCCCTACGGAGAAAACGATTCTGAACGATCTGAAGCGGCTCGAGACTTGACATACCCACGTGGGTAAAAACCACACTTGAGTATGCCATGATTGGACGAACACAAGTCTTGTAGAGTGTCAGCTTATTTCTAAGTGACATTTTACTAAACTTGTTAATCATCGGCCCTAGCCTTCCTAATACGAACAGCGCTCTGTTGCGTATGTGGCTTTTGAAAGTCATACGACGGTCGAGAGTGACGCCTAGATATTTGACCTCGTTAACCCACGGAATGGGCTGGTCAAAAAGCCGGACCGGAGCCACCTTCCTGCCTGTCGGACCTATAGCAGTAGGGTGGAAGATAATCGCTGCGCTCTTGTCCGGATTGACTTCAATACGCCAAAGACGAAACCATTGACCTAAGCCATTGATTGCCTCTTGGAGGTATTTCCGAACAAGAATGTAGCGATTGTGCGTCGTGAAGAGCGCGGTGTCGTCCGCGAACAACCCTAGTTCGACACGCGGGTCCCTAGGAATATCGTTCGTGAACAACGAATAGAGTGTAGGCGAGAGAACGGAGCCTTGCGAGACTCCTGCCCTAATAGGATGTGGAGGTGAAAGCGTTCCCTCCAGTCGGTAGCAAAAGCTTCTGTCCGTAAGGAAATCTCGTATTATGAGTACGAGTCTGTCCGGCATACCGATCTGATATAACTTGTATATCAACCCGTTATGCCAGACCTTGTCGAAGGCTTTCGCCACGTCAAGAAAGATCGCTCCCGTCTTCAACCCTGTTCGGCGCGAGAAGCCGTCCAGCACGTGCTCCGTGATGCGGTGCACCTGTTGGACGCACGAGTGTCCGGCACGAAAATCGAACTGCTCGTCCGTGATAATTGAATTCTCAGTCGTGAACCTGAGAATCCGAGCGAGGATGATTCGCTCATACAGCTTAGCAAGCGAGCTGAGTAAGCTGATGGGCCTGTAAGAGGCTGGCGAGGCCCGGGGTTTGCCGGGCTTCGCTGTTCCGATGACCCTGGCACGTTTCCACGCGGCTGGAAAGTGACTATTGGACAGGGCGGCATTGAAGATGCCGACCAGAATGAGTAAGAGATGTTCGGGCAGAAGTCTCAGCATGCGGTTGGAGATGCCATCCGCACCCGGGGACTTCCTTACTCGAAGATACCTTACTCGATCGTGGACTTCCTTAACCGACACCGGTACGAGGGGTGAAGTTACGGGGAGACGCGATCTCCTGTCCACCTCAGAATTTACCCTCTCGACATGGGCTTCATCGGCAGGCAGGAGGCTGGGCGAACATTGAGACTCTGAACTATTGGCGAGACATTCTGCTTTCTCATCGTCCTCGAGTGCGCGGGTTGGACTACCGGGGCGTTCCAAAGGGGGGATAGTCCAGACAGGTAAGGTAAGAGAACAGGTAAATATAATATTACGATCGATGTTTTTGAAACAATATTTTATCAATTTTTTTAACGCGATCAATGCAAATTAGCTAAAGAAATCGCATAAGTAAGCACTATTGTTTCTTTTGCTGTGTGCTAATAATTTATAATAATAGTTAATATTCAAGATTATTTTGTGTTAAAATCAAAACTGTTATTGACGCTAATACGCCAGGGTTTGACAAAACGTCTTAGGGACTTTTATCGATAACTGTTCCATATGAAAATTATAGTTGTTGCTTTAAAAAAATACAATAAATCAATTAATCTTTAAATTGGGTTCTTATTTTATCAGTTTTTATTATTGAATACTTTTTTAACCTTGCAGTACTCGTATTATTTCATTCAAAAACGGCGCTCAACACAGCGGAATTCGCTACCATAGTCAAAAAACAGCCAGAAAATAAAAATCCAGCTGAATATTTGTACATGGGGTCCATACAAAAATTCAGCTCCTTTAAAAAAAACCGACTTGCGGCTGATTTTTATTAATGATAGCTGGATCCCGCTCAAGTATGTGCTGCGCCTACAACTTCGACTTCCACCCCACTTGCATTAGTACGAATAACTGAACCTGCAAATGCAAGACTACACTTGCACGCGATATTAGCATCAAAATTGTACCATGTAATTGTATATTTAATGGTGTCTACCATGATGAATGATAAATGAAGAATGAGCAAAAAATTTACTATCAAGTATATGAACACTCCACAAGTGCGAGAGTGAAACATGACAAATCTAAGGCACTTTACACACAGCGGAATTCAGCGCTGAATTCAGCTATTCAGAGACAAAATCAGCCGGAAATACGGAAATTTGTCTATGGTACCTAACTGAATTTTTGTATGGAGGCAACCATAAACAAATTTCCTGGAATTATTTCCGGCTGATTTGGTTTATGGATAGCTGAATTTGGCTATGTGTGCGGAGCGCCTAAAAGCGTGACAAGTTTTGCATTTCTGTAAGATATACCACACATTAGGTCAGCTATTCATAGACAAAAAGTGGATAAATCTAACTTCCTGTTGAAATTTGTCTATGGAGGCCATAGAAAGGTGCAGCCACCAATCACCATAGACAAATTACGGCTTTTGTCTATGGAAAGTTGAATTCCGCTCTAATGTGCGGTGCCCCTAAACCCGATTTGTAACAGCTTATATTTTAATCGTGTGAAATATAAAATAATCCTGAATAAATACCTATACTTAGGTTTTCTGGAATTTTAATATGCCTTTTAGTGTAAAATATGGAGATTTAAAGTTAGAACGTATTAATAGGAAAGTCAAATACCGATAGATAATTAACCTGTTGTACTTGGCATCACTATTTTTACGCTCAAATAGACAATTTAGTTTCTTTGCCACACTTTTGATAATTGTCAGGCATAATTTTTTTTCGCCGGTTTTAGCGAGGTGAATTCTGCCAATGTCGGGGTGTAGACTTTTGACTTTTTTAAGAGAATAAATATAACTTTTTTTGAAAGAATGTTCGGTTTAAGGCATTTGTTGTAATCCCAGTTCTGTGCCAGATTGATTAATACTTTCGAATGTAAATAGGTAAAATTTTCTATTCGATGAGGTAGATTTTATAACTATTTATGTTTTTTTTGACTGTACAAATGGCTTCAAACTCAGGCTACCAAGTACTAAATACCTAACTTTCCACCGTTATTTGCACTAGATAGGCCAAGTCCTGCTCCTCGATGAGGTAGGGTTGTCTACGGCCTTCTCTTAGCCAATCACATTCTACTAAAACAATGTGATATATGTATAAACATTTCTTTTCGTTTTTGCAACTCAAATTATGGCTGTGTCTTATGTTTTTTCCTCATAACATGACAGCTTAAAAACGGGTTAGTCACGTGGTTTTAAAGGTCTGACTTTACCTCCTTCATAATAACTATAATAAGGAAAATCTCAGAGTACCAGTATCGGTAAACTGCAGCCAATACAATACAATATGTATTTCGACTCGGTCGAAAATGTGACGAATCACTTGTTGAAAAATAATTTATGTAATTATTTTGGCAAAGGCACCATTTAATTTTGGAGTCCGGCGCTTACGTCGTCCGTTGTGCATTTGACGGCTGGACCGATTAAGAAAATTATTTTTTTGTTTGAAAGCGTATACTTCACAGTTGGTCCCATTGTAACCATGTCAGGATCTGATGATGGGATCCTGGAGAAATCGAGGGAACTCTTCAACTATTATAGGCACACCTATGGTGATTTGAGTATTTTTTTACAGCAGATCGAGCATTTGGTATTGGAAAGGTGAATGCTTAGTGAAGTCGGTTCTTTTTTGTTTAAAATTATTAATATTATGTTCGGGCGAGCCTTACTATCCATATTTCCATACTAATATTATAAACGCGAAAGTGTGTCTGTCTGTCTGTCTGTGTCTGTTACCTCTTCACGCTTAAACCGCTGAACTGATTTAGATGAAATTTTAAATGAAGATAGTTTGAGTCCCGGGAACATAGGATGGTTTTTATCCCAGAAATCATATCTTAAGAGGGTTGAAAGAAGTTTGTATGGAATTGTCATACTGTAGACGTAAAATAGCGTATACGCTAAATTAATATTTGCTATGAGATTTTACTAAGGCGTTTTATTAATTATTTATGGCGAATGTAAATCCCACGCAAAGTCGCCGGCAAAAGCTCTAAATGATACCTTTACCAAAGTAGCGCCCCTTTTATTACATTTTTACTTAAAGGTGAGTTCTTAACCTGTTGGACCAGTTTTATTGCAGTATGTATGATCGGAGGATGGTTGGCTAGTATTCGCTCCATTCTATCCGAAATACAGTCATTGACACTCGTGTAAAATAAAATGGCATCGATAGCTAAAACAGGCTATTTGCTATTCAATCCTAATACAGTTTATGAAGTTAGAAAGGAATATAATTTACATCATCCTGGCGCTATGGATCAAGCTATTGACATTTTGAATGACTGGATACAGAAACAGGAACATTTCGTGAAGAAAGATTTACGTAAGTTTTTGCAATCTACATATTTATGCCACTAACCAATATCAATAAATGTACTTTGTTATTAAATCAAATACAAACATTGAAAACATTGAAAAAATAATCAACCCAGCAGGACTTGAACCTGTATCGATACGCCTTGCCGGGGCTCGATAGCTAAACCAATTAAGCTCTATAGGTCAAGTTACTAAGTTGACGAAATTTTCAATGCCTTCAATCATCTGTTTGCGTTTATTTAAACTATTTATTACTTTTATTATTATTATTTATTACATTTATTTTCATTTATTTTAAACTATTGTGTATGTGGAATGCCCCACTTTAAAAAACATGAAAAAGATATTATGATCATTATATGTCTATAAGGTATAGGTAGGCTGTTTTATTTTCATACTAAAACATCTTGTAAGTTAAAAGTATCGGTATGTTAAAATAAAATAAAAATATGAAAGGCCTTTTAATTCAGACTTAGTTTACTGGTGTTATAATCTATTTTTTTTTTATTATTGTAGTCATTCACTTTGAAACGATAGGTTATTTCAGAATGTAAGATTAGTTTTTTTAGTTAGAACAGTTATTTATTGTTTTCAAAATAATATTATTTATCTTCCATTCTAAAAGAACGTTAATTCATTTGTAAAGCAGCATCAATTATATTGTATCACTCAGAGAGAATCTACATTTAATACAGTCAAAATACTACAAATCTCGGATAGTTCTGAAATTTGATATGTATATTAATTAGAGGCCCCGTTTTCATCTCCAGACCATTTGACGTTCGATGACCTCGAGGAATCGCCAGCACCTTGGAAAATGTCGTCCATCCTGAAGAAATTCGCCTTAAACTCTACACTACACTAGAAGTTCTACATACCAAATTTCAGGACTATCCGAAAGATTTCGAGATTTGTCGTATTTTGACTGTATTAATCTGATTATCTGTCAAAATATCAGTTGCACGAAACCGTTAAAACATTTGCCGAACTATATGGAATATTTCATATCATAATATTCTGCTGAGTATAGTTACAATGAGAAATGTTTTTCCATGACAAAGTATTTATACTTTTTATGCCATTGATTTAAGATTGATTTTTGCCTGGCCTGTGGAAAAAAGTTTTGCACTATATACCTATAGCGTGGAGCAAGTGTTGCAATTGATTCAGAGACTTGCTTAACAGGACTGGCTTCCCACAAGACGCGTCTCATTTAAATTAAATTAATATCATGCTTGTATGCCGTATCATTGTCAAACCATATCACACTAATAAATATATTCCTATTTTTAGCAAGAGATTATCTAGAAAGATGCATTATATCTGCAAAAGGATCATTAGAGAAAGCTAAAGCAAGAATTGATAAACTCTACACACTGCAAACTATAAATCCAAAATTTTTCGAGAAACGTCATGCTACAAAGGACTTCCCCAATACGCGCAATGCTTTGTAAGTACATTCATTAAAACACAAGGGTATAAAGATGGTCCTGGAGGCGACAAGGGCTTTTAGTCTGCACTTTAGTCACAGGCAATGCACAATGCAACGCCGCATAGCGCTGTTCTTTGTGTCAAATTATTTAAGCTGATCAAGACCCCACAGCCACAAAATTAAGAGGACTGAGTGGTGCATTCAGTAGATTTCAAAATATATGAATAAGTTTTTTGTAAAAATGCGCTTGCTTATAATTTCCTCCATAGAATTATTTTTAGGGTTCCGTACCTCAAAAGGCAAAAACGGAACCCTTATAGGATCACTTTGTTGTCTGTCCGTCCGTCTGTCAAGACCCTTTGTCTCGGGAACGCGTGGAGGTATCAAGCTGAAATTTATATCAAATACTCAGGTCTACTGTCCCTTGGAGCTGTAAAAAATCAAACTTCTAAGCCAACGCAATCAAAAGATACAGCCGATTATGCCGCAAATTTCCGCAAATTTTCGAAACTCGCAAGGGAATCAAAACCTATAGGGTACTTTCCGTGAACTCAGAAACTTGAAATTTGGTACGAAGGAATGTCTTATAGCACAAATAAAGGAAAACTTGCGGAAACCGTAATTTTTTTGTTACATCATATAATTAAAATATTTTTAATTATTTTAAAGTTACTACCCCTATATACCCACACGTTTGTACGGAACCCTCGGTGCGCGAGTCCGACTCGCACTTGGCCGGTTTTTTAACCCTTGGGACGCCTAGTGCCGTATCCGTCCCGACCATTTGGACTTTGATTTACAATTTCAAGGTCACTTATTGAAAAGCAAAATTTTGACAGTGGCGTTCCAGGGGTTAATGTCATGTCTTCTTTTACTACCAAATTTTTCACTATTTTGACCTTCACAATCGAAGACCAGTACAAACAGCCAAACACACAGAAGACTGTAACAAATCGTGTAGAAGTTTAATAGATGGGGGAAGAAAAATTTTACCTTACATTACATCCTACAAGTTTTTTCCACTACCTGTGAGTTCCTATAATTGGATTCCTGTGTTTACTACAATGTATAGTATTTTATGTCCAACTGTTGGATCTCCAAATACATAAGACAATTGCAATGGGTTTAAAATATATTTTTTTATTGCAGCGTAAATATCATCATGCCCAATATGTCTGAAGATAACTGCAGGATTCATGTCGGAAAATTCATGTCAAAAACTGTGACAGCTGTTGGTTGTTTGGAGGCGTATCAGCATTGTAGGATTGTATGCTAATTTTTCTTTCTACTAACTATAAGTATCATGGACTAAGAGCCAGTGGCGGTACTTCCATACAAGCCCAAAAGCCGGGCTTGCCCTAGTTGCCTCACCGAAATTACGTATTTTAATTGTCGCGCTAAATAACCCGCTATTTCGAGTGAGCTGTTGATACATTTTGCCACACGCAACAAAGTGTCGCCACTGCCGCGCAAACGACTGAGGCAAACGAAACTAAACGTAGCGCATGCTGCTGTCCCGCTCGCACTCACCACCGCCGCCGCCTTGCAAGCGGCATGCAAGCGGGCATTAATTTCGCCTATACAAATCACCCTATTGGTGTCTGCACAACGAGCAACAATTTTTGCCCGGTGTACCTATAGCAAAATACGGCGATTTAAAACCAGCTTTTTGGTGTGAAGTTGGCCGCAGGCCGTAAGATCGCGCGACGCAAGTGAGCGTTAACGGACAACTTCAAGTGTATTATATTACAAAAGTCGAATTTGATATGCAAATTAATTGTTTGAGCAAGTCAATGTGAATTGAATGGTATTGTGATGAGGTGAGGTTACGAGTTAGTAAAAAGTGTTAAAATTACTTATTAATAATGGATGAAGCCGTTCCTTGTGTTAAAATTACTTATTAATAATGGATGAAGCCGTTCCTTTTGACTGTTTGAGGTACGTCCAAGTGTTGATCATGATCAACAAAGGCAAGGTAAAATCTCTGAAGTTTGTTCAAAATCAACGTGTCGTTAAACCTAATACCCGGCTTGTGTTATTTGTAGGCATGTCTCAGATAAACCAGTTGCATAAGCGAAAATTTTGTAGGGCTGCTTACAAAATACACTAGGCTAGATTGTTACTTGTTTTCATTCTAAATAACTTATATTGCTGTTGTAGCATATTTTTTTCGAAAGATGATGACATTTTGAGTATATAAAGATTGAATAGTTAGTACGAAATCATGTCTTTAGGCTTGCCCTACTCCAAACCTCTGGGCACGCTACTGCTAAGAGCTGGCCACGTCAGATATGACACAATAATGAGAGCAACGAAACCCGTCTAGTAAGATTAAGTAAAACTATCCTTATTGCTAGATCCGGGCATCTGGCAGCTTTTAATGGGTGAGTGATAGCAAAGATTTTCAGTTGGAAAAAAGTAATACCAAAAAAGGTACAAACTGCCGAAGTTGTCTTATTTATAGAGGATGGGGCCTCTATTTTAACATTAGAACAAAAAACATTACGTACCTATTATATTGGAAACAGAAACAGTAGGCGACAAACTATGAATCACATTATACGCCGTTTTGGACTACTTCCCCCCCCCCTATAAAGTTTTGGTAATGATATAATCTAATTGTTTATATAATTTCTCATGATAGTGCATCAAAACCGGAACTCTAGGATTTGTATTCTTAAAGTGGTTTGCATTCTTTAACCTCGACCACTTTACAGCTGTCAAATGTCTGGTGCCATAAATAAGCATAGTATAGAAAACTAACGAGAGGGGTTTCGCTCTCATTATTGTGTTATATCTGACGTGGCTAGCTCTCCGTCTAACATTTAAATTTAAACTTGGTCTCTGTGTTAACATTTTTTTAATGATAATAGCAAAATGTAATTCGCTATTAAAGTCTGTCGGCAGACACATATATGCCCAATCCCGCCGCACATTGACGGATTTATCCTCCAGACATATTGTCCACCAGTCAGATCTGACGAAAAAATCTGTGCATGGCTAGCTAATATAGGGTGTTTGGTAACCGGATGCAAAGCCGAAAGTAGGAGATAGCCTAGGTCATGTAGAACATTTTTAGCCATACTTGTCTTAGACAAATGTTATTAGTTTTTTTTTAATTTAAATTTAAAAATTTGTCGGAGAAAACTGCAAAACTTCAAACTAAATCGATAATTAGTACTTTTTTTACTGCAGGTAGATTTTTTTTTGTTTTATTTCGTATTGTGCAATGTCTATCAAACACTAGAAAAGTGATTTCAAACATCTGTGTCTAAAGAAAACAAGTTGACAGCGATTTAAAATTTAAGTTACATGAAAATGTAAACGATTTAAGTGATTTCAAAGCACGAAAAAAAAAAACTAAAATAGCCACGAATTTTCAAACCATTTTAAAAACATGCTTGGCTTTTACCCTTTTATTTAAGCTATCAAACACGACTGTAGCTACTGTATCCTTGAAAATAAGCCACCTAAACCAACTGGGTAGCTAAAATGTTTCACTCTACTTGTGATACTTGTGGTAGTTGTGGTGACGAATCTCATTATGATTTTACAATAAAACATTGGTTCTGAATACTAAGTTGGCGTTGACTTGACATTTGACTTGTTTTAAAAGGGTTAAGTGTACTGGACAAAACTACCACATGCAATTTTAACAAACAAAGGCTTGCGGCGGTGAGAGACAAAAGGGACTGATAGCGGCAGGCGGCGGGCGATAAGACAATCATGTCTCAAGCCATTTTATCTTTGAAAATAGGCTACCTGTACTAATAAGAGGGAATGTTTAGGGTAAATTAAAACAAAAGCATAAAAGATAAGTTATTTATTTTTACGATCAACACATTAAAATTACACATCATCGCTCGTTTTCAAAATGTGACCCGCCGTTTCGAATACAAGCACGAGCCCGTCTTCTTACTTCTGTGGTGGTTGTTCCGAATATCATTTCTTCCCTCATCCTTTCGAACGCCGCTTCTATCCTCTCCCTCAGCTCTTCTACGGTATTAATGACCTCTTGTGTGTAGACTAGCTCCTTAGCTCGGCCCCAAACGAAAAAATCCAATGGTGTCAAATCAGGTGACCGAGCGGGCCAAGGGATTCGTCCGCCTCTGCCGATCCAACCGTCCGGGAAACAGTTATCCAGATGCTCCCTTACAGCCAGAGAGTAATGGGCGGGACAACCGTCGTGTTGAAATGTCACTGCACCGGGCAGCTGGTCTTCGTTAATAAGCCTGGGCAAATCGTTTTGTAAAAATTCCAAATAATTTGCCCCATTTAAATTATTTGGCAAAAAATGTGGCCCAATAAGGACTCTGCCGATGATTCCAGCCCACACATTGACGGAAAACCTTCTTTGGAAGGACACTTGCTTTTTCCAATGTGGATTGTTGTTTTTATCAGCCCATTGGTGTAGGTTATGGAAATTTGTGATCCCCTCCCGGGAAAATTTCGATTCATCGGTCCAAAGAATGCTTCGCAAAAAACGTCGGTCTTCGATATCCGCATTGAGTAAAAATCGGCAGAAGTCCACTCGGCGTGCAGGATCTCCTTCGTCCAAACCTTGAACTCCGATGCCGCGAAAAGGATATTTTCCCTCACGATTCATTGTGGCCCATACTTTCCATGTGGACAAGTTCAGATTACGAGCTACCACTCTGATGCTCGTATTCGGATCCTCTGCAAATGCCTGTAGAACGTCTTCCTCCACTTCAGGGCGATTACGTCCTGGATTCCCTCCATGTTGCACAGCAATACCATTCTCACGTAGCCTTCGGAATGAATTGTAAAACACTCTCACATTAGGCAATCTCCGGTTTGGAAAACGCTCTTGGTACATCCGTCGGGCCATCGCTCCATTACTGTCAGCTTTGCAGTACATGTAGATAATGTCGGCGTATTCTTCGTTCGTAAACTCCATGTTTACAATGAAGAAGTCGTAATTACACGTGAAGGAGCGCCTACGGCAGCTACAACTTGACACGGTAAATTGAGATGAGAGCGGGAAATTAAACCACAATGAACGTCTAATCGCAACTGAAGTTGTAACTAGACTAAATTACTAGTTTTTGCACAAATACTCATGTAGCTAATCAGTTTATCTTTGTCAATAAAGCACAAAACCGATCATCTTTGTTTAACGCCGCTCACCGCCTGCCGCTATCAGTCTCTTTTGTCTCTCACCGCCGCAAGCCTTTGTTTGTTAAAATTGCATGTGGTAGTTTTGTCCAGTACACTTAACCCTTTTAAAACAAGTCAAATGTCAAGTCAACGCCAACTTAGTATTCAGAACCAATGTTTTATTGTAAAATCATAATGAGATTCGTCACCACAACTACCACAAGTATCACAAGTAGAGTGAAACATTTTAGCTACCCAGTTGGTTTAGGTGGCTTATTTTCAAGGATACAGTAGCTACAGTCGTGTTTGATAGCTTAAATAAAAGGGTAAAAGCCAAGCATGTTTTTAAAATGGTTTGAAAATTCGTGGCTATTTTAGTTTTTTTTTATCGTACTTTGAAATCACTTAAATCGTTTACATTTTCATGTAACTAAAATTTTAAATCGCTGTTAACTTGTTTTCTTTAGACACAGATGTTTGAAATCACTTTTCTAGTGTTTGATAGACATTGCACAATAAGAAATAAAACAAAAAAAAATCTACCTGCAGTAAAAAAAGTACTAATTATCGATTTAGTCTGAAGTTTTGCAGTTTTCTCCGACAAATCTTAAAATTTAAATTAAAAAAAAACTAATAACATTTGTCTAAGACAAGTATGGCTAAAAATGTTCTACATGACCTAGACTATCTCCTACTTTCGGCTTTGCATCCGGTTACCAAACACCCTGTATGCTTCTGCCTTTTGGCATACTTTTAAATAATAAATACATCTTGCCTATTCGGCATGTACTCGTAAATAAATATAATATATCCCTTTAGAGGGCAACGGTCTCAAAAAAAGACCACTGGATCATCATCTTTTTGTATTTTTTAAATTTATTAAGATTATTGAGGTTATTTTTTCAGTCTTGCCCGTTAAAGGGTAAACCAATATTTTGAATTATATTCAAATGCTTTCTCCTTTACAGATTTGTGAATACGAAAAACTTCATGATTACGCCAAAGGGTACCACGTAATTTACGACTTAAGTGAAGTTAGCATCGCGGATGTCCTCAGCAATGTTGAGTGGGTTGACTTCAGGACAGCGCTCACGGCTTCGGTTGTATGTATTAAAATTGTTATTTTTCAACCGACTTCAAGATTTCGAAGGAGGAGGTTATCAATTCGTCGGGATCTTTGTTTTTGCTATTTTTTTTAAATGTTCACCGATTTATTCGAAGACGGCTGGACAGATTTGGAAAATTCTTTTTTTTGTTTGAAAGAGTCACAGTTGGTCCCATTGTAACCAGATCAGGATCTTATGATGGAATCCTGGAGAAATCGAGGGAACTCTTCAACTATTATAGGCATTTTTTACACCATTTTGAGCATTTGCTTTTGGAAAGGTGGAGGCTAAGTGAAGTCGATTTTTTTTGTTTTTAATTTATTTATCTTCGCTTTTCGGTAAAGGAAAACTTGAAGAAACCGGACCTAATCACAAAAACACTAGTTCCTCTAAGACTGGAAGGCCCGTTAGTTTCTTTTCTAAAAACTAGACTCGCTAATTCTTGAGATAAGGTTGCCAAACGAACCTCAAGCTCCATTGAGACGAGTCAAAAAGCCAGGACAAACTCTAGAGGGTTAATGATTGTAATTATTTTTAAGTGCTGGTAGGTGTTAGGCAATCAGCGATAAAGTGCACTGAGTTCCCACATTTTTGTTAATTTTCAGTGACTTTTATTTTCAGTATCTAAAAGGAAACATTAAAATATATATATATATGTATATATATGACAATCTTACACAAATAGACCTAGACCCACAGTAAGCTCAATAAGGCTTGTGTTATGGGTACTAGGCGACGATATATATAATAGATAAATAGAAAACATTCATAACTCAGGAACAAATATCTGTGATAAACACACAAATACATGCTCTGACCAGGATTCGAACCCGGGACCTCCTGCTTCGTAGGCAGGGTCAAAACAAACATTTGATTGAATATATGTTGTTTTTTTTATATCTGAACATACTGGACGTGAATATGTAGGTTATGCTGAGCATCTATTATTTTGGGGCCAATCTCGAAATTATATCAGCTGTTCCAGAGAAAAAACCGGACGTATAATTCGTGGAAAAGTATGAAAGAAATTAATCATTAGTCATTCGACTAATGATTAATTTATTTTTGTCTAAAACATACATTTCTTATTCAAGTAGTACCAATATTTCTGAATCGACTTATTGAATTCCCCTTCGTTTTTCCGCTAGACCTTTGACTGATGTTTCTAACAATTTTCTGGTCTGCCTGATTATTAATATGAAAAATGATCCAAAAATTTTGACACTCTTTGAATAAGAAATGTATGTTTTAGACAAAAATTATTTAATCTTTAGTTATTCCATCATAAAATTGTTAGGCGACTCCAGTGCCCTCTCTGCTCAATAATTATTGTTTGATATGTTTTCTTATAGAACAACACATTTATATGTATTTTTAAGTTTTGATGTACTATTGTTTTGAAAAAAATAAGTCCCGCCGAGTTTCTCGCCGGTCATAATTCTTCTCGGGTCAGAGGTGTAGGGTTAGAACCGGTGTAGTTTGTTTTTTTTTCTCTTTTACTTTGATAAACTATCTGACGTGTAAATGTGCCCTTGTGGCCTACTTACTGAATAAATGTTTGAGTTTAAGTTTGATTGCCACCACCTATCCGTACACTAGTAATTGTATATTAAAAATAGTTTTTTTTTATTTATTCTAGGAAGCGTATGGGATAAGACTAATGAGCGTTTACATTGTATCTTCTTCCGCGATGGTCAACGCGCTTATAACACTGGTTAAGCAATTTATTAGTGAGAAACTAGGGAAGAGATTCAATGCAGTGAAAAACGTGGAATCTTTACACGAATTCATACCCAGAAATATGCTGCCCAAAGATTACGGCGGAGAAATGAAGTCTATTTTGGAACTATATGGTATGGAATTATCTTTAAGTAAATGTTGTAGAAATAAGCGTTTAGAAAAATTAAAGCGATTAGGTTTAAATTAATTCTCTTAAAAGTTTTTTTTCGTGGATAAAACAAAATAAAATCTCGACTGATAAATATTCGACTCTTATGTGCTAAAAAGATATAATCTGTATGAAAAATAGCTTTGGAATATCTACAAGAATCTCCAATTTAAATGATGTACTCGTAAACTAATACAATACGATTAAAATATAAAACATAAATAGATGGCATATACAAAGGAAAAAGTGACCTAGGCCTCCCGGTACCCAGGGCTGGGATCGAACTAGCATCTCCTGCATTCGCGGCAGACGCTCTAACCTTAGGCTATCCGGGTCACAGCGGTGTATATGCAATCTTTGTGCATGCTCAGGCGCATTAACCAAATCTAAATATTTATTAAAATAATTTGATTTGTTCTCTTTGAGTTGCACGATTTAAATCAGTTTGAAATTAGGTATGAAAGGAGAGATATTCAAAATAAAAAGACTTTAAGTAAAGTAAACATTTGCTATTAGACATTTTAAACATAAAACTTCCTTGAGACTCAGACATATTAAATATAAAGAAGCGGGTAACTCACGTTTTTTAAGTCGAATATCGCTCGACATGTTTCGTTTCGTTCATGTGCCATTCGCGTTGGTTAAGTGACGAAGACTCATGAGTAAGCTCCTCGTTATGGAGCGAAACATGTCGAGCGATATTCGACTTACAAAAAGTGAGTTACCCGATTCTATATATTTAAAAATTAGAAATATGAATTACGAAAACGTCATGCATAAGTAAATTTATTCTAATTTCAGATGAAATGAATGAAGAACTTTCCTCTGCAGAGATCCTTGCCCACATGGAAGAGATGAAGCACGCGCGCACTATAGAAGAGCTCAGGTCCTCTCAAAATTTTGACGTGGAGTATTTGGGGATGCCAGGCTCTTTCAAAATGCTAAATGTAGATTAGGTTAAGGTCAACTGTGTAAGAGCGTCTGTTGGAGACAAGAGTATGTCAGTATAAACTATAATAAGCCAAGAAGTGTGTGTGTGACGTTTGTAGAAGACACACTGTGTCAAAGAGCTACCCAATTTAATATTTTATATGAAGATAAATCGATAGTAACCTGCCTACACTAAGAAACACTAACATTACCATTGTTCAGAAGAAAAATATCACGGACGCACTTGGATGAGCTGATTTTCTTTGTTATTTATATTAAAACTGAAGTAGTAAAGTAAAGGGACTTTTTCGTACCGTACTTAGATAATTTAAAATAAACAACCGAAAATATCAAAAAAGCTCAGAAAAAAAGAGGTAAGTGAATACCGGTCAGGCGTGAAACAGACATGGATTTATAATGATTCATAAGGATTTAAAATGATAAATTCATGGTAACAGATTCAAAAGATGCGTTCAGAAATTATACGTGTAGTATGGTATGTCTCACGGTTCCTTAAAACAGCCACAGAGGGCGCTAGTTGTACACGAGCTTAGCAATTAGATTAGATTTAACGATGGCGAACAGAGGTAATTATTGACGCACGAAGTGCGTCAATAATTAAAAACTAATAATAAATACACGACAAATTCTCGTATGCAAAAGTTGTAAAAATACACTTCACCTCAAATGCACAAATTTAATGTAAGTTTGGCAAGATTTCGAACCATGGACAAAGAAAGTAGAAAATGATGGAAATGTAACCGTAAACGATATGTAGAGTACAATGGTCACGTTTCGGATTTTTATCCGACGCTTACGGGTGTAAGTTAGGGCAGGAACTTGGGGCCGTTAAACTTCACTCTCATGATCAATGATCTACCAAAGGTGGTCGAACATGCTACTTGCCTGCTGTTTGCAGACGACCTTAAACTACTTTTAAAAGTTAAGGATAGTCATAATCATAACTGTGAACAATTGCAAAGCGATATTGATATATTAACAAGCTGCACTTGAATGTGTCTAAATGCAATACAATGTCTTGTAGCAAAGCTCGCTCTCCCTTGCTCTATGCATACAGCATAGGAGGACTATTAATTTTACGCGTGTCGTCAGTGCGGGACCTGGGCTTGATGCATATAGAATCTGATCTGTCCTTCAGAAAACATAAGTGGAATCATGCAAGAAAGCTTTTAGAAACTTGGGCTTCATGTTGCGCGAGACTAAGAACTTTTCTAACACTGCAACAGTCAAGGCACTCTATAACGCGTTAGTTAGAAGCAGGCTAGATGATGGTGCTATCATTTGGAGCCCTCACGAAGCTAAATATACAGCTATGGTCGAAAAAATACAATACAAGTTTACGAGGTATCTGTATTTGAAAGAGTATGGAGTATATGTATTTTACCCGTTAATGTACCCGACTCTTTTCGTTCTTGGCATGGTTGGCTATAATAAGTTACTGCAGGTGAGGCGTAATTTGGCGTTAGAGATTAGGCGTATTTAGAGAGTTAAGGGGTAAATTGCATAACCCAAAAGTGCTGAGATCCTTGGGGCTGGTGGTGCCGCGCCTACTCGTGCGCCCGGCCGCACACACCAACTTGCTTGCTAGCGCTTCGCTGGCCACGGCAATAAGTATACTCAATTAACTTTCTGCCAAAACAGACTTTAACGGTTCTCTGACTGAGTTTACGGAAGCGACCAGAAGGCAGTTGTTGTTGCATGTTTTTATTTAACTATGTGTTAGTATGTCTCATTAATTCTAATTTGATTATAATTTTGAAGATTTGTGTGCTATTAAATAAAACAAATTTGGTGTGTTATCTTAGTTAAATTCAATTAAATTTTTATTTGTGCATGTAATTTGTGTTGTAGCATATTGGTGTAAACTGTCAAGCTTATGTATGTTAAATAAATGATAAGAAATGAAATGAAAGAAAAATCTATTTATTCCAACTCAGTCACTATTTTACTGGTTTACTTTAACTCATTTCTGCAGATTTAAAAAAATAAAAAGCAAAGAAAAAGGTATAACAGGTAGGTATTACCCATACCCATGAGTAAAGGTTAAACAACATGCATTTTTTTTGCTAAAGAGCGATCTATTCAAGATCAGTTTTGGTTAGTAGAAATAAGGAAAAAAAGCTGGTAATAAGTATTAACATATTTAGTTATCAGTAATTTATTGTTTTAATAGGTACAAAATGATATCTCGATCAACATTTGAGAACAAAAACAATTGAACTATATGCTTATACACAAGTGATATACCCGCATCAGGTCATACATACATAGGTGCTAGGTAGTGTATTAAAAAATATAAGAATAAAAATATAATAAGAATGTCCGTCTGAAAAAATGGATAATGATATTTAGTACCAATTCTGCATATATTTTAAGAACAAAAATTAAGCTACACTTCTATTATTTATGACGTGTTGGTTTGGTTGTAATAAACTACTATTTGCATCTAACAATGCCAGTATCGCTTATGAGTGGTTTTCTCAAGATAGAAAGCGAGCCGGCGGACACCCCGTACACACGTGGCGGCGGAGCATAGAGAGCGAGCTGCGAGCCATAGGACTGAGCTGGATAGAGGCCAAGACGGTTGCTCAAGATAGAAAGGCGTGAAAAGATCTTTTGGAGGACCTATGCATCTCCAAGGTTCCCTAGGATCAACAACAACTTTAGAGTTTGTTCGGATTTTTGCTAGTTTTAATTATTTCTATAATGGACCCTCAGTTGCCAGAATAATAAGATATTGTATTTCATTTCCTTGATTATCATTGCCACTCGACGTACCAGACTGCTTCAGTTCGAGCCTTTTTAAAACTTCTTTTCATCCTACATCCAGCTTTGTATACGCACCCAGTTGAAATCTGTTATAGAACTAAGCTATGTCCATATTTTACTAAGAAGTAAGTAGATGTAGATACTTATGCATTTATTTTCAATAGAGATACTCGTACTACCGCCCATACCTAAATCAAACCTTTTTCTGATATAACAAATTTCGCTGACTGTGATACGCGGAAGCAATGCCAGCATTTTGTGTTTTTCGAACAGGTGCGGTCGGGGTTGAAATGATATATATTTACCCCGGTTTTCCTTGTACCTACTTACCTAAATCCAAAAACAAATCTTAAACAAAAATACTTAATCTACACTGAGCATCTTAAATGATCCAGGCATCCCAAGGTATTCTTTGTTGAAGCTTTCTGAAGATCTAAGTTCCTCTATGGTGCGCGCTGTTTTCATCTCTTCCATATGGGCTACGTGATCCGGGGAGATGAGAAATGCGTTCATATATATCATCTGAAATTATAAGTGGCTTTATCAGAGGGGCCATTCTCCAGACTGTTTCTGCGTATTAAACTACGTTAAACTCTACTACTTATATAGATGTCATGTACAAAGGAAAAAGTGGCCTAGGCCTACGCGGAAGGCCGCTCGTGAAATGATCATCGTAAATGATCGAAACATGCCGAGCTAAAATCGACTTAATGACGTGAGTAACGTGAGTAAATATTTTTAATATGTTAGTGTCTCACGAAAGTTTCCTAGCAAAACCTTATAAGAATATAAGTAACAATTTTTCCAATAATTTTTCAGCGTGTCCGTACCATATAGTTCCAAAGTTGTTTTCTAGTCTCCACCGAATTCTTCAGGTAGTAAGTTTTTGGGCATGTGTAGGTGTAAAGACTCCATGTTTTTAACTACCTGAATGCGTTTTCCAATTTTATCGGTAACCAACTGATTTACAAGTTTAACAAGCGCATGGATTATCTTCGACGGGGACACAATGTAAATATTCAATAATCTGAACCCGTAGGCTTCCTGAAAAAATAATCGCACGTTTCATCACACATTTATAATGTATTATTATTACAATAATTATAATTACCATTAAATTAATGATCATTTCTATGACCAAAATCATTTCTATTTTAAAGTAACCCAAATACAATAGAGAAGATGCAGCTATAATATTTACCATTATTTTGTGATCAAAATAATAGCTATTGAAACGTTTTTACTTTAGTTTATACTAATTTCAAATAATAATTACGATTTGAAGTAATGTGAAACGGAACGAGTTTTAATCCACCAATCAGCGTCTGGTGACGTCACTCCTGTTATGATAACTAATGGGGTTGGCAACTGTCAATAGGGTTTGGCTTAAAAATTAAAAAAAAAAAACAAGAATTTGATACTGTGGACGAACAAATATGCGAGTGACACACATGAGTGACGTCACAGGAACTGTAGACCCGTTTAGGCGCGAAAATTTAAATTTTCAGATTAGTCAGCAATTTTTGACTATAAATTATAATATTTTAATTTTTTAATACACTCGTGGTCTATTCTACGTGCAATTCTTTCAAATGAAAGCATAAATGAAAATATTGCATCTTGCCTATTATTTAGCTGCCTGTTTAACTTTTTATAAATAGCATTTCATTCAATCCCACCTCTGTATAAGACGTCTATTTTGATTTTCACTTACTTAAATACAACGTATAATGTATATGAAAGTAAACTCTAAATAATAAAGCTGCTCTTAAATTTTAACGGCCTCCTAGCCCAGTCGGTAGTGACACTGCTTACGAAGCAGGAGGTCCCGGGTTCGAATCCTGGTCAGGGCATTTATTTGTGTGGGTATCACAGATATTTGTACCTGAGTTATGGATGTTTCCTATGTATTTAAGTATTTATCGATATCTAACTATTATATATTATATCGTCGTATAGTACCCACAACACAAGCCTTATTGAGCTTACTGTGGGACTAGGTCGGTTTGTGTAAGATTGTCCTATAATATTTATAAAAAAAAGAAGAAAAAAAAATTATAATAAACTATTTCCACCTTACGTGGCATGATATTGTAGGTAGATGGTAGCGGAATTTCTCCTGCTGTATCCCAATAGCAATACGTACGTTGGGCAAGAAAGCTACCAGCTTTGCGATCGCCGGTTGTGTCCACTAGCCTCTTCAAAAGATTTTTAAGAGAACATGGACACTAAAACCCTCGAGCCAAGTATCTCGACACCCGATGGAAAAACGTTTTATTTGGCACCGAGATAAATGGAGAATTTTTGCCACTCGGCAGCTTTTGCAGCTGCTCCGGCTCTGGCGAAATGAGAGGTTCCGTAGAAATTTGAGCGGGTTAGTAACAATGTTTACGCATATGGCATCTCGTGCTAGCACCCGACCCATCATCCAAGGACCCAGTGACATCCCATCCGGCCGCTTGCCATTTCTCAGAATACCGACTTCAGTCTAGAAGAGCCAGAACATTGACGCTGGTAAGAGACCGGCGAAGGATGTCATTGTGAAAATACTTACAATTATCATATCGGCACATGCTCGAAGGTCAACCCAGTCCACGTTGCTTATTAAATCCGATATGTTAACATCAACTAAATCATAAACTGCGCGGTAGCCGTTAGCGTAATCATGCAGTTTCAAATATTCAAGAAGCTGTAAAAATAAAAGCACCTATATTATTGATTTTATTACGTAATTCGCAATTATTTTGAACACTTAATAACGAAAAAGGGATCAGTAATCAATCTTATTTAATAAATATAATAATTATTTTACTAATAAAATACAATCCAGTTAAGTCCAACTTAGAGAAAGGGGTCAATCGTCGAATCCAATTCGGCTGGGCAGTGTTCGGTCTTGGTAACCTATGAAGTGCAACTTTTTTCGTCTCAAATCCCGCAGTGTCTCAGTCCTTGCCAGTGATGACATGACACCGAGACGTGGTGTGGTGGGCCTCATAAGAAGGCTCAAGGTTACTCAAATTACAATGGAGCAGACTGTGTTCGAAGTTTCTCTTCGAGAACGATTCAGCAATGAGGCGATAAGTAAAAGAACTAACTAGAATTGCCGATATAGCTCAATGAATTGAAAACTTGGCAATTGTCAGGGCATATCGCACGCAGAACTGATGGCTGGGGCTGATTCGGTGCTGTCAGTAATTCTTTTTAACTATAGGGGAAATATACGAAGAGCTAACTACGTCAGATATGACACAATATGTATGCAGTCTGAGAGCAACAAAACCACTCTAGTGAGTTTGCTATACTATGCTTATTTCTAGATTAGGACATCTGGCAGCTGTAAATTAGTGGAGATCAAAGAATATAAACCACTTCAAGAAAACAAATCCTAAGAGTTTTGGGTTTGATGCAATATTATAACAAGATATATAAATAATTAGATTATATCATTGCCAAAAGTTTCTGTTGGGGGAAAGTAGTGACAAATGGGGGATAACGTAATTCATAATTTGTCGCCTACTGTTTTTGTTTCCGTAATAATACGCAATGTTTTTTGTTCTAATGGTAAAATTTCCCTGTCTTTTATATAAGTGAGACATTTTCGGCAGTTTTTACCTATTTTGGTATTACTATTTCCCTATTCAAATTTTTTGCCATTCTGTCACTCTGACCTCCACCCATTAAAAGATGCCAGATTCCCGGATCTAGCAATAAGGATAATGTAGGAATCTAACCAGACGGGTTTTGTTGCTCTCATTATTGTGTCATATCTGACGTGGCCAGCTCTTTTGGATTAAGAAATCCAAAAGAGTTACCATACGCACAACTCTTAAATGTTGATATGCCTCCAAACAAGCTGCAGGTGTGATCGTTTTTGTCATGAATTTTCCTATGTGAATCCTGCTGTTGTCTTCAGAGAGCGTCGGAATAACGACATTTAAGCTGCAATTACCAAAAAAAAATACAATTTATCATTCTCAATGGTAAAAAAAAGTTAAAAGCAATGCCTAACAATTTAGTCTATATACGGATAATAAAGCAAGATAAAACATGCTTGGAAATTCTATGGACTTGATAAAATAAAAATCTTTTATGAAGTTGGAATTTAGTATAATTAGATTAATTAGATACGTCCCAAGAAGAATTACTTATCAATATTTTTGATGTTTTACCTTAAAGGCCTAATTTAGAATAGCTAAGTGACAAGAAGATTATTTAGATGCATTTATGTAAAGATTATTACATTTATTACGCCTGTAAAGAAATTTACTATCCGACATAATACGAGTAACCTTCTTTTGTATTTCGGATATTTGGGTATTATAATAGGATGTTTACTTAATAGTAACGTGATTATAATAAATATAGGTTTCCTTTTTCTAAACAAAAGGGTACATACTTAGTTCTTTGTTGTGTACTTGTCACGAGTTTTTTTTTATTAGTGATTGTAAAGTAAAAATAATATAACAGAATAACACTGCTAATCGTTAACAGTTCTGAACTTGCAATTGGCCAAGATACAGATACAGGTCACTGATATACAACCCAGAATTTATCAACCTGTTTAGTTAAATATAAACTATTTATAATATATTTTTTATCTTTTTAAAACTAGGAAACAAATCAAATAATTATATTAAATAATTTAACCAGGTAACATGATTTCAATTTAAGGCCAACAGACACTTTCAGTAATAATGACATTATTTCTCTACTCATCTTTCTCTTATACTTACATAGAAAAGAATGGGTAAATACATGACATTATATATTTTATTACTGACGTGTCTTGTGGCCCACAGTAAGTTTTAGAACCAACAACTGTTGGTTAATCTGAGGCCCGAGACAACAGACATATAATAATTTCATATTGATTGATAAATATACTTTTTTTTAACGAAAACAAAAGAAGAGATACTCACAAGAAATTACGCGTATTAGGACACTCTTTTGTTGCGTGGCACTTTTGAAAGAGGTTTGGACTCATGGTTTGCATTGTAAAGAGCCTGTCTATTCTTTTCTTTGCTATTTCTACAGATCCCTTGGCAGAAATTATTGATCTTTCTAAGTATTCTCTAGCTGAAAATTAGACTCCAAATTATTAGTAAATCTCATTCACGTACAAAATATTTTCACCCCATTTTTTATCCTTCGGGATGACTCTCTCGCAACAAAAACCATTAATTTTAAATCAATTTTATAAATTACCAGCCCACGACCTTGTCCCCAAAAAAATTGTTAGAAACTGGCAATCCCCTTTTTACCCCCATGGGGGTTGAATTTCTGAAAAACCTCTTTTAGAGCTTCATGACATTTGAAGAGGACAATAATATTATGCGACTGTTTTATATGTATACCATCAACATCATTCGTGATTAGAACTTATGTTGTGATTTATTAATGTAGATAAATTACCAGATGAATGATGCTTAACTTGAAGTATACTAAGGACAAAAGTAATATATTAAGCTTATGAATAAATAGTTACCATTAGACAATGAAATTTAGATATTTCTTAATTAAAAATAACTGGCAATAACTCACGTAAATCTTTCTTCATAAAATGATCCTGTTTATGAACCCAATCACTAAGAATATCAATAGCTTGATCCATTTCGCCATGTTTATGCAAGTTAAACTCTTTTCTCACTTTTTCTACTGTATTAGGATTAAGTTGTAAATAAGATTTTTTGTTATTTGATGTCATTTTTGATAGGGGTAACCTTCACCAAGGAGTTTAAGATACTAATAGAAATACGTTTCTATAGTTAAGGTATGGTGAGGTATTGTGGTAAGTTGAAACTATTGAGAAAAGTTTATAGTTACGTAAAATTCAACTCTAAATGTAGGTTATAAAGAATTATTTAAACGCAAATTATACAATATATATACATGTATCGTATCTAAACTAAATCTCAGAAGGTCAACTAGAATTATCTAATAACAACTTGAATTAAAACGATAAAAAAACACGACTGCGGTATAAATTTGTAAGCGATTTAAGTTTTGTCTAGATCCACCATTATGTTTTCATCTTGTTTTTAATGCAGGTAGATTATTCGAAGACAGCTGGACCGATTTGGAACTGTTTTTTTTGTTTGAAAGAGTAACCTTCACAGTCCCGTTGTCATCAGGTCAGGATCTGATTATAGAATCCTGGAGAAATCAAGAGGACTCTTCAAATATTATAGGCATATTTGTATAGTGATTTGAGTTTTTTTTAAGTAGCTCTGGCATTTGTTTTTGGAAAAGTGGAGGATAAGTGAAGTTAGTTCTTTTTTGTTTAATTTTTTTATTTTATTATAATATTCCCTATATCCCTCCCACAGCCAAGATGAATCTAATAAAACCTCAACGATGTAGGCCTTGGCGTGTTAAATAAATTGACATTTTAACTAATACGGATGAATAACAAAGCAATGAACATAATTATTATTTCGGTGAGTAAGACTTTATGTATATTAATTAAAGTCCTCTTTAGAAGAAACTACTCGAATCTCAGAATTATTAAAATGCTTAGGCATTTATTACGTAGTTCAGTGTTGTCTCAACAACTATCGTGAGCAGTGCATTATCTATTCCAATGCAAAGCTTAAAACATGACACAATTAAGAAGTAATATTTTAAAAATTAATTCTGAAACTATTCAGGAAGTAAGAAAGGAGTATAATTTGGATAAACCGGTAATTATGGACCAATCTATTGATATTTTGCACGATTGGATTCAGAAACAGGATCACTTTTTGAAGAAGGATTTTTGTAAGTTGCTAAATACTATCAGAATACATTAGTAAATTGCAATTTTTTAATGAAAGGCGTACGCATATTACATGCTATTAGAAGTAATTTTGACACAAAAAAAAACTAGTACAACTTTGAGGGTATGTTTTAATTATCCTCCGCCCGCGAGAAAGCCGTAAAGTGTTTGAAAAGCATGAAAATGATCAGTAAATTATACATAAATAAAACTTATGTTAGGATACCGTATAATTTAATGTATATTTTTGTAAACATAACACATTTTAGTTGATAAATAAGTTAAATAATACAATATTAAAATAGTTGAAATGATCGATCACGTGATTGTCACGTGACCGATCACTCCACCTCGAATGCCTGAGCGACCATTGCAAAACACGTGAGCATTCGTTCGTTGACAGTCAGTGAGGGTGGTCGTGCAGTCACTGGAGGTAGAATCGAAGAAGTCTGTGTAATTAGTGGATTACCGATACATCTGTTTACTGTATTCAGGTCAGTGTTTTGATATTGAGTTTTATACTTACATATGTGATGTCGTCAATGATTATATTCTTTGTGCCAATAAATATTTTTGTAAACAACCGTCGTTTTAATGAAACTACCAGGATACTCTATATCTCAGAAGTGTGAATGGCGAGTATTTTTAACAAATCACTCGTTTATCCCGCCTACAAAATTCAATTTATCGACCCTGGCACAAGGAATATTATTATTAACGCATAATTTATTGACATTGTTCTCGGGTTCACCGTGTGATGTTAGACCTAAATTGTAAATACTATTTTTTTTTCTCTTGTGCTAGATGAGTGCTCGCGTTTATATATCATTCATATAATGTCCCGATTGCAATCAAGAGGGTAGAATAAAGAAAATTTTAATACTATAATGAATTAAGAGGCCTAGCTGGTTTGCGATATTGTAATTTTGACTATGAAGCATGCGTACACGCTGACGTATTTTGGTAGTGACAGGAGGCAAATTGATATTTAAAAAAAAAATTTAACAGTTACATGAACAAATAAAATAAAATTAATTCAACGATGGAAAGAACGCCCATTACTAGTTATATTAACTTTTTCACATGCGTAAAAGTTCAGTAAGAAATAAAGTTTTATTTATTTGTCTTTTGAATTCATGTCTACTATATATATACATATTTATACTATATATATATTCATAAATATGTCCCGAACACTACTGAAACGCGATTAAATATACGTACATACATTTTAAAAATAAATTACAACTCTTTAAAAAACTAAAACTCTATATTAAACTTAAAACTATCTGAAACTAAATACTATTATAGAAAGAAAACCCCGTCTAATAGGTCGCCTTGCGGCATGGTCCCCATCACGCTGGCGGCGTTACCTTTCTGAACTGCGATAGAAATTCGTTGCGAGAGGTAACTGCCAGCACGATGGTCTGCAGAGGTGTCAATCAACTTCGGCGACAGGGCCCCCATAAACTTCTTCATGTCGCCTGACCAGGGGCCCAAAGTTTATATCGCAAGCGCCGCAAACTCATAGTCTTTAAGTAAAGACGAGTATTTGTATGTACATACATATTTGTTTTAGTAAACGGTACAGCTAAATCTAAAATGAACTGATTTTATATTTCGGTATACTGAAAACTGCCGTACCCTAATTTAAATATCTTAATGTATAATATGATATGAGTTATGCTAAAATGGCCTGAAACGGTGTTTCAGGCTCCTAAAAACAGCTGTACCTTAGCCAAAATTGAAAAATTGACAAAATGATAGCTCTTACGTAGAAACGGCCTGAAAATGTGTTTCAGGCTCCTGAAAATAGCTGTAACTTAGTCAAAATTAAAAAGTTGATAATATGATAGATCTTACGTAGAAACTGCCTGAAAATGTGTTTCAGGCTCCTGAAAACATCTGTAGTTGATCAAAATTGAAAAAGTTGATAAAATGATAGATCTTACGTAGAAACGGCCTGAAAATGTGTTTCAGGCTCCTGAAAACATCTGTAACTTAGTCAAAATTTAAAAAGTTGATAAAACGATAGATCTTACGTAGAAACGGCCTGAAAATGTGTTTCAGTCTCCTGAAAATAGCTGTAACTCAATCAAAATTTGAAACGTTTATAAATTGATAGATCGTACTTAGAAACGGCCTGAAAATGTGTTTCAGGCTCCTGAAAACATCTCTAAATAAGTTGAAACTGAAAAGATCATAATATGTTAGATTTTATACATAGAAACTGCATGAAAATGTGTTTCAGGCTCCTGAAACAGCTATTATTAAAATTATAAATCTTACGCACTAATGACCAGAAACTATATAATTATGTGAACTGAAAACTTTCTAAACATGAAGAAACTTTAATACATTTATGTATGATATATAATGATATTTAATTGGGGAAATCGCCTGAGTTTAGGCTTTGGTTCCACGAAACTATTGGAACTATGTATTAGATATCGTCTGTAAGGAAGAGGTTTTTACTTACGCCTATTAACTACTCACATATATGTAAGTTTCAGTGATGGATACATACGACAGCGACGTCGCTGATACCGGTCACGGGGAAGACCGTGACGCGGATCTTGGTGATGCTGAGGTAGCCGAATGTGAGATTCGTAAACGTACGATGCGAAAGTCATCTGCCATGGGAAGTGAGGGAGCGGAAGGGAGCCCGAAAACCGGGCAAAGCCGCAAACACTTGTTACATGATCGTAATGAAGAGAAGGACCGCGAGTTACGGCGTGAGAGAGGTTCACGTTCGCGGATACTAAATTTGGATGATTACGACGGTAGAGCTCTTCGACGACGACGCTCGCGGAGTGAATCTGCTAGAGATTACCGCGGAGCAGGGCCTTCGAGACACGTTCCACGCAACCGGAGCAGATCGCGCTACGTAGAGGCATCGTCGAGGCGGAGAATGCGGAGGTCACGGAGCTCGTCGCCTGATTACTATAAAGATAAGCGTTTGCAACATCACGTGAGTCCAAAACGATACCGACGCATGGAGAGAAAGAGGCACCATTTTTATAGCAGTAGTTCTGATGAAGACTATCACGTAACGTCTAAGCGCAGAAGGTCATACTCTCGCTCTCCAAGCGTCGAACATGTCAGAGGTCTTCCTAAACGTAGTCGTAGGTATCGACGGGACGACACTGTGGTAGGCACAATTCCTAACTCTAATGATAATATGATAAGTAAATTTCTGGATATTCTTAAAGAAATGAAAGGTCAGTCTACCTCTAAGTTGTCATTAAATAATGTTTTACCAGAGTTTGATCCAATATCAAAAGACCAAACCATTCTTACGTGGCTCACAAAGGTGGAGGAGTGTGCTGAGATTTACGGATGGACCGAGAAAGAGATAATACACTATGCACTTCCCAAACTTACAGGCCTTGCCAAATCTTGGTACCAAGGTCTCAGCACAGTCCTCTACTCATGGTCGGAGTGGAAAAGAAAACTTATAGAATCATTCCCATGTCGTGAAGATTTCGCGGAACTTTTAACGACCATGCTGGCTAAGAAAGCTCGCTATGGAGAATCTCGCGAACACTATTACTATAGTAAAATTAACTTATTGAATAGATGTGAAATTAGAGGTCGCAAAGCCGTTGATTGCCTATTAAATGGTATAGAAGATCGTGCTGTACGTGTAGGTGCCCAAGCTGCCCGTTTCCGTGAACCTGAAGATGTACTTAAGTATTTAAGAACGGTTAAAGTGGGGCTAGGAAGGGAAATAGGTGGTAGATCGGATAAGCAGAGACAAGATAGAAAACAAGTAGGAAACTCCACGGTTACTAGACCGCAACCTCCCAATAAAATCATCTGTCACAATTGTAACGAGGAAGGACACAAAAGTTTCTTATGTAAGAAGACGATAGTTAAGTGTGCTACCTGTGGCAAGCTGGGTCACCTCCCGGTATTCTGCCGGTTTAACCGTAGTGATACGAATGATAAAAATCAGAAAGGTCCGGCTCCCAAGGAGGAGAAACAGGTTGCCACAGTTAACTTGTCCGGCAAAACTAACGCCAAATATGTGTTTGATGTACTGGTAAATGATAAGAAACTTATGTGCTTCACCAACCTCGGTAGCGAATGTACACTTATCAAGAAGAGTGAATCTGATAAATTGAAATTATCTTTCGACACCGATAACATGCCTGCTATGGTGGGTTTAGGTGGTCACGTGAGACCAATAGGCAAAACTATGGCTTACATCACCGTACAGGGCATAAAAGAGCACGTTGAGGTATATATAGTAGAAGATCATGTCATGAAATATCCCGTTCTGTTGGGTCATTCATATACTGAGTTGCCAGGAATCACAATAACAAAGACTCCTAACGAGGTGTTTTTCGAAAAAGATGAAACTTGTAAGGTGTTTTTGAAAATTCGAGAAGACTTAACTATAGCTCCTCGCGAAATTAAAGCTGTACCGGTTAGTACTGGTAATAAGTTTTATGGCAGTTTGTATACAAATGGATCAATTAGAGGCGTCGTTAACAAAGAATATTATCTATTTCCCGGTGAATACTCTTTTAAAGGTGGTCTAGGGCAAATGATAGTATTTAATATGAGCGATCAAAACGTAACTTTTCATAAAGATGCTTTACTAACTCGAGCCGTTACAATTGCATGCACAAAAGAAGTTTTATCTGTTTCGTTTGATGAGACGCACTTAGATGATACCGTACAATGCGGACCTAATATAACAAACGAACAAAAGTTACAGTTGCAAAATCTACTTAAAAAGTACAGTGACTGTTTTTCGTCCGGTTTAAATGACTTAGGCCTGACTACAGCTGGGGAAATGGTAATTGAGTTAGAAAATTCCGAGCCGGTCGTATATAGACCATATCGTATGTCCCTAGCAGAAAGAACTCTTGTGCGGGACATGGTTGGGGAAATGATGGACGCAGGAATAGTTAAAGAGTCCTCCTCTCCTTATGCGAGTCCGATTGTCCTCGTTAAAAAGAAAACAGGGGAAAAGAGACTGTGCGTGGATTACCGCGCATTAAATCGGCGCACAAAAAAGGATCACTACCCTCTCCCCCGTGTAGAAGATCAGTTAGACCAATTGGCAGGTAGCAAACTTTTTATTTCTCTCGACCTAGCGTCGGGATACTACCAAATCCCTATTTCTCCGACGTCGCAAGATAAGACGGATTTCGTAACTCCAGATGGATTATATGAGTACACGCGAATGCCTTTTGGCTTAGTAAATGCACCGTCGGTATTCCAAAGAACTATAAATAAAATTATTTCCGAAGCTAAGATAAAATTCGCACTTGTATATATGGATGACATCCTGATCCCTGCACGCACGTTTCAAGAAGGCATCGCTAGACTAGAGGTTTTAACGTTATTAAGAGAAGGTGGGTTGACTTTAAAGTTAGCTAAATGTAACTTTTTCTTTGAACAGATAGATTTTTTGGGCTTTGAAGTTAGTGGTAAAGGAATAAAACCAGGTAGCCGAAAGATTGACGCCGTTGCCAAATTTCCTACTCCGAAAAACCACCATGAATTACGACAATTTGTTGGCTTGGCAAGTTTCTTCAGAAGGTTCGTACGTGATTTTGCTGTAATATGCAGACCACTGACGGACCTTTTGAAGAAAGATAGTGAATGGAAATGGGCCAGGGACCAGGATGATGCATTCAACTCGCTAAAAGAAAAACTGATATCCAGACCTATCCTCACCCTTTATGACCCGAAACGTGAGACTCAGTTGCATACAGACGCGTGCAAGTATGGTGTTGCTGGAATTTTACTCCAGAAAAGTGACGAAGGCCTCTTTAAGCCGGTCTCGTACTTTAGCCGGAAAACTACACCAGAAGAGCAACGTCTGCATTCGTTCGAATTGGAGACCCTCGCGGTGATAGCTTCTTTAAATAGGTTCCGCGTATACTTGCTGGGGGTGCCGTTTAAAATACTGACTGACTGTAATGCCCTCAGAAGTACTCTCACGAAACGAGATCTGATTCCACGTATCGCACGCTGGTGGGTTCAGATCCAAGAGTACGACTGCGAAATAGAATATCGTCCAGGTACCGGTATGGCGCACGCGGACGCGTTAAGTAGGAACCCCGTAGACAACGCTAATACCGAAGACCATGTTTTAGAAGTACTGACAACACGGACTGAAGACTGGATATCGACAGTACAGTCTAGCGATGACGACATTGCTTACATAAAAGCTACCTTAAGTGACCCCGAATCTGAAAAGGTAGCTGATATCATCAAAAACTATAAACTAAAAAATGATAAAGTTTACCGTTTGTTAGGTGAAGACGAAGATAGTATGCGATGGGTAGTGCCAAAAGGAGTTAGGTGGCAAGTGGTAAAAATGAACCACGATGACATCGGTCACTTCGGTTTCGAGAAAACGTTCACACGAATTAAGCAGTCGTTCTGGTTTCCTAAAATGAGGCAGTTTATAAAGAAATATGTTAGGTCATGCGTTGAATGTGCTCATCACAAAGGAACCTCCGGCAAACAGCATGGAGAACTTCACCCAATTAAAAAGATTGAAATACCGTTCCACACAATCCATGCTGATCACCTGGGTCCCTTTGTTCGGAGCAAGAAAGGCAATGCTTACCTTTTGGTTATAATCGATAGCTTTACTAAATTCATTAACATCAAGCCCGTTCGAAATACTAAGAGCTCAACGACAGTGAAGGTTTTCCGAGACCACATAAGTTATTTTGGAACCCCTGTTAGGTTGATCACGGACCAGGGAACATCGTTCACAAGTTCCGCTTTCAAGTCGTTTACAAAATCAGTGGGTATTAAACACATATTAAATGCCGTTGCCACCCCGCGGGCCAATGGCCAAGTAGAGAGGTTTAACAGGACCATTCTGGATGCTCTCTCCACGAAATGTCATGGCAAGGACGATAAAGGGTGGGACGAATTTGTACCAGATGTACAGGTAGGTCTTAACACTACAGTACATAAAACTACAGGAAAGAGTCCTTCCGAACTCGTATTTGGTTATCGCATTAAAACTAATAGCGAGAACGTGCTCAGCGAAGTTATCGATGAAACATTAGACGTTATACCCCCCGAAAACTTAGTAGAGGTTAGGCGCGAGGCAGGAAAACGTATCGAAGAACAACAAGCAAAAGACAAAAGTAACTTTGACGCGAAGCGTATAACGGGCATAACGTATAACGTTGGGGACCTAGTTAGTGTTAGAAGAGAAGTACAAAGTGACGGAAAATCAAAAAAATTGGTTGCCAAATATCAGGGACCATATAGAATTATTAAATGCCTTCCTAACGATCGCTACGTAGTCGAAGATACACCACTGACGCGTAAAAAGGGCAGCCGACGTTATGAAAACATAGTTGCGGTAGATAAGTTAAAATCGTGGTTGTGTTTTAATAACAAACATGGTAGTAGCTCCGAATCAGGTAGCGATGGCAACGAGAGTCCAAACGATTCTTAGGGTCTTAGTAGTCATTAGTCACCATAACTGCTATTATCGAAGAAACTAGCTAGTTCAAGATGAGGTTTAACTTGAATATTACATTTACGGATTAATTAAATAAAATCTCATTTCTGATTTACCAGTAACAATCCTTTACCCTTACCTGTACCTAATCAAATTATGTTGTTTTATTTGTACGTTTTACTGATTAAAAATAATTAAGATTACTTATAAGCAGGGCCCGTAATTTTCATGCCGATGACATCAATTTGACGTCACGCTCCATATAGGGTGATCCCATATAGTTTTATTATAAATTATTAATCATTAGTCGTCAATCATTTTAATCATGTACAAATGACTTCATAAGTACTCTATTTACACATGGAATAAATAATACCTACTTGATACGTGAAACGTACATACAACTATTTGATTTGTTTTTATACATACATTTTATTAAATGGTATTGTTAACAACACATTACAATTGTTACGTAGAAAACAGAATTCCTCTCTAACGTAAAGCACGCCATCCTTCTTGCATTAATTCCCATGCAAAGAAAATCTAAGTCATCTTCGCGTTCATACGTACCTAACGCAATATTCATAAAAATCATTTTGTTTTGTAATCGTATTTTTGTTTGTTGTGTCACACATTTGGTTAATTATTTCAAATTCTCTGCTAAAAAGAAAATGTCAAAAAAAAAAAAAAAAATTATTTCATAAATGCATACAGGGTTATGATACAGGGGATGGGGCCACCCGGTAAGCAAAATATTGCCTGTGTTGGGAGGCACCGCTCTTCCCTTAGGTTTATAAAAGTTAAAAGGGTAAAAGTTTTGTAGGTAATTAATGGTTTTTAGCTTAGGCACTACATACATGGGACATGCTTGAACATACTTAATATTAGAATAATAGTAGTATGTGAGTGTGAGTGTATGTGTGTGTGTGTGTGTGTGTGTGTGTGTGTGTGTGTGTGTGTGTGTGTGCGTGCGTGTGTGTGTGTGTGTGTGTGTGTGTGTGTGTGTGTGTGTGTGTGTGTGTGTGTGTGTGTGTGTGTGGTGTGTGTACATGTGTGTGTGGTGTGTAGTGGGCATAAGAGAGTAGGTTAATCAGTCTCAATAAAGAGCTCAAACTAACGACACGTAATCATATTTAACGCAACCTAAGTACCTATAGCCATCCAATCTCCACATGGCGACCTTGCTAGTCGCGCCGGCCGCCGGGCGGCCCGGGCGCATTCCACGACATCAGCAATTCAGACTCTATGTGAAGTGTTAGCCAGTGGTTATATGACTTTTATTACGACGATACGTAACAACTTATCTGCTCCGCGTTATTCGATTCAAGCCAATTTTTAACTGTATATACCTTCGAACTGTATCATTTTCTGCGCTGTGAACCAGTGAAGTGTTGGACAATAAAACAAAAAATATACACACTCGACGACCTGTGCTGGACGGTGACTTTTTGGAATTACAATGGGCAAATCGTATTCCAAACAAGAGGAGAAGGAAGTCATAATTACACAGAACGCTGCAGGCTCCAATGAAGGCCAGGGTATTAGCGAGCACACCGAGCATCTCCGAATAAACAACATATTGGTGACATGTATTTTGATTATCGTTGCACTATTCAAGTACAAACAGTGCCACCACAAATGGATTCAACGAGAAATACGTAATGATATGGTACGACGCATTCGTGTAAGGCTTTCGGGACGCCGGAACCAGGTACGAGAGGATGGCGCTGAACGTGGCAACGATGGTGATGAAGAAATGTGTGTGAAGTGAACGGTATACAAGTAAAGTGCTCTTTCTCTTATATTTTTTTTTTACTTTTTTTTTATGCGCGAATAGTTACTTCTACTATAACATACTACCTAGTTTTAAATATGCTATTTTAGTGTTCCACTTATGGAATTACAACTTAATAATGTATTAAGAAAATTAGTAAAACTTCAAGTAGAGTTACGTAAGCTAGGACCCGAACGTAGGCTACAGAAAATCGGGATTAATAAAATAAGCGAGGCGAAAGAAATATATTCGCATTATATACAGTTAATTGAGTCTAGTTCTAGCAGTACTTATACAGAAGAATTTTCCGATTACGTACTTGAAGTAATTTGCAACAAGATAGATAAGATTTATAATAGAATATTAGAATATAGTATCAGTAATTCTAGTGAAGTCCAGAAACAAGTTAAAATGGCAGAAAAATTCGACTTAAAGGAAGTGGGATCACTGATTCCCTTATATGATGGCAAAGATGATACGGTAGAGAGAATTATTGAAGGTATTGAGATGATGGATAGCATATTGAAAGAAGCAGATAACAAGAAATTGCTGATTTCGTTTGTTTTAAAAACGAAATTGACCAGGAACGCAAAAATTAAATTAAATCAAAATTATGATACTGTTTCAGCATTAATCGCTGACATAAAGAAATATTTACTACCAAAAAAATCAGCAAATTCATTGTTAGTGCAATTAAATAGCGTTACACAAAAAAACCTATCTGTTGCGGACTATGCCGATAAGATTGAAGAGTTGTTTACTAATCTCACGATTGCGCAAGCGGACAATAATCAACAGGCATGCGAAATCTTGAGACCAATAAACGAAAACTTAGCTATTAAAAAGTTTGCAGACGGTTTGCGCAACAGAAGGTTAGGAACTATAATTTCAGCTAGAAATTACAAGGAGTTGAAGGAAGCAGTGCAAGCGGCCAAGGATGAGGACAGCAGCCAGCCAACCCCCGTGGTTATGCACATGAGAGGCAACAGGAGAGGATTTCAAGTAAGTGGACGGAACAGTCGCGGATACTATAATCAGCAGTATCGCGGCCGATGGAATAGCCGTGGTTTCAATAACCAGTATCACCGTGCCAACAACTGGGCACCCAATACCTTTAACAGGTATAGGGATAGCAACAGTTACCAAACCAGAGGGCGAGCAACGCGGAATTTCCCGCGTAACAGCCGTAGTGCCCGAGGAAGTCGCGGGCACCAACATAGCGCGATCTACGCTGCTACGACATTTGGAAACCAGGTGAGTGACGAACAACCCAATCTTTCAGAGTTTTTTCGTCCCTAAAGTGTTAATATGTGAAGGCATAAACTACGTATTTACGTGTGAAGGATTAGATTACGTAATTTTTCGAGTCAATGGGCAAGACCTATCTTTTATTATCGATACAGGCGCAACTTGTTCACTAATTAATTTAGATAAAGTTCCAAGTAACTTATTACAAAAGAGAGATTCAGTTATAAAAGGTGTTGGCGGTGGAATCACTTGCAATAACATAGCATATGTATCACTAGAGAATTGTAACCAGATAGCATTCACACATAAGTTCCACGTATTAAATGAAATGCCATGTCATGCAGACGGGCTTATTGGCTTAGATTTCTTGAGAACTCACGGTGCAGATATCGACTTACGGACGAACTTGTTGACGTTGTATTACGGCGACCAAGCTTGTGTGTTGCCAATTCATGGAAATAATGATACTGATACACATTTATCACTAACAGCGAGAAGTGAGACTTTGCATTTTATGAAATTAAATTCATCATTTCAAATAGGAAATGAATATGTCGTAAATTCATGCGAATTGAAAGAAAATGTTTTTTTAGCAGGAACGATAGGAAAAGTTAAAAATAATAGAATACCGATTAGAATATTAAACACGAGCGATAAGGACATTAAACTACCTATTTTTATACCAGAATTGACATCTTTAAAGGAATATGACATATGTTATTTTAACAAGTACGACAATGGAGTAGAACGGGTGACGCGTTTATTAGAAACATTAAAATTAAATCATTTAAATAAATTTGACAGAAAACTTATTGAGTCCATATGTGTGAAGTATGCGGACGTTTTTTATTTAGATGGTGACAAGTTAGGCACAACAAACATATTGAGTCAGAAAATTAGCGTAAAACCTAATACAAAACCAGTTTATGTAAAACCATACCGTTTACCAGAAACCATGAAACCAGAAATTAGCAGACAGATAAAAAATATGTTAGAAGACGACATTATAGAACCCACAAATAGTGACTGGAATAGCCCAATACTTTTAGTACCCAAAAAATCTGACAATAACACAAAAAAATGGAGGTTAGTTATAGACTACCGAAGAGTAAATAACGTAATTCAGGATGATAAGTTTCCACTACCTAACATTAATGAGATTTTAGACTCGTTGTCTGGAGCTATATACTTCAGTCACTTAGACCTACAGCAATCATACTACCAGACAGCTTTAGACGAAGATAGCAGAAATATTACGTCGTTTTCAAGTAGCCAAGGACAATTTCGTATGAAGAGGCTCCCCATGGGATTACAAATATCTCCTAGCGCATTTTCACGTGTCATGTCAATTGCCATGTCAGGTCTCTCGTACGAAAAATGCTTTATTTATATGGATGACCTTGTAGTTTTTGGGAGAAACATGTATAGAACCCACAAATAGTGACTGGAATAGCCCAATACTTTTAGTACCCAAAAAATCTGACAATAACACAAAAAAATGGAGGTTAGTTATAGACTACCGAAGAGTAAATAACGTAATTCAGGATGATAAGTTTCCACTACCTAACATTAATGAGATTTTAGACTCGTTGTCTGGAGCTATATACTTCAGTCACTTAGACCTACAGCAATCATACTACCAGACAGCTTTAGACGAAGATAGCAGAAATATTACGTCGTTTTCAAGTAGCCAAGGACAATTTCGTATGAAGAGGCTCCCCATGGGATTACAAATATCTCCTAGCGCATTTTCACGTGTCATGTCAATTGCCATGTCAGGTCTCTCGTACGAAAAATGCTTTATTTATATGGATGACCTTGTAGTTTTTGGGAGAAACATGGAACAACACAACAAACACTTAACTGACGTGTTAGAACGATTACGAAAGGTAAATTTAAAGGTCAATCCCCAAAAATGTGAATTTCTTAAAAAAAAATTGCTTTATTTAGGCCATGTAGTGTCGGCCGAAGGAGTTTTGCCTGACCCTGAGAAAACGAGAGTATTAAAAGATTATCCGGAACCTAAAACAACTGAAGAAGTTAGACGTTTTGTTGCTTTTTGTAACTATTACAGGAAATTTATACCGAATTTTGCAGATATTTCATTACCCTTGAATAAGTTAAGTAGAAAAAATGTTACATTTCAGTGGACAGAAGAATGTAAACAAGCATTTATAAATTTAAAGGAAAAGCTAATTTCTCCACCAATTTTACAGTATCCAGATTTTTCTGACGAAAACGAATTTTTCTTACAAACGGACGCTTCCGGGAAAGCGATAGGCTCATGTTTATGTAATAAGGACATGAGACCCGTAGCATACGCTAGTAGAACATTAAATAAGGCCGAGTTAAATTATCCAACAATTCAGAAAGAATTATTATCTGTGACATGGAGTGTCAGATACTTCAGACCCTATTTATACGGAAAAAGTTTTACTATAATGACTGACCATAAGCCACTATTATATTTGTTTAGCATGAAGGACCCATCAAGTCGTTTAATTAAATTCAGATTACAACTCGAAGAGTACGACTATAAAGTTGTATACGTTAAAGGCAGAGATAACGTCGTCGCGGACGCGTTGAGTAGGGTGACCATCACTTCGGACGAATTAAAAAATATAGGAGAGCAAGTTTTGGTTTCAACTAGAGCGCAAAGTAGAAAAGCTTTACAGCAGAGTTTGGATTTCGGAAATACTACGAATCTTAATATTCCCAAGGATTCGAGGCCTGATCAACCTCAAATTTCGGAAATATTAAGAAAACCGAGTAATTCCGTTGAATTGCAATTCATTAAAAGTTCGAATTTAGACGAGTTAAGAGAGAAAAATCTAATTACAATGGAGCAAGAATGTTTTTCGTTAATTGAAGAAAAGTCAATTATATACATAAACCTTAGCTATATGTCGCATTATACGCGAGCCGATTTTGCGAATAAACTAAGTGATTTTTGTAAAAAGATAAATATAACAGAAATATATGTCATTAAGACACAAAATAACGCGTTATTCTTAAAGAATCTTAGTGAAGAAATAATGAGTAATGATAAGTGGTCCGGACCACGCATTAGCATTCTCAGAAATGTTAAGAGAATTTTTGATGAAAAAGAAAAAACAATAATATTAAATGACTACCATCTATTGCCGACCAGTGGGCATGCTGGCATACGACGAATGATAAATAACATTAAATGTAAATACTTTTGGCCAAAGTTAGAATATGATGTTAAGAATTTTGTACGTAAATGTAGTAAATGTCAATTTATGAAATATTCGCGAGAAAATAGGGAACCTATGGAAATAACGACAACAGCCACAACGGCCTTGGAAAAAATATTTCTCGACATCGTAGGACCTTTAGAAACAGATGTTGAAGGTTACTCCTACATCTTAACTATACAGTGTGAACTCAGTAAGTATATCGAAGCGTACCCGCTACGGAACAAGGACACAGTCAGCGTGGCGCGAGCCTTAGTCAACAATTTCATACTAAGGTATGGTATACCGAAGGTCATTGCCACCGATAAGGGGACAGAGTTCACATCGTCAACATTTAGCGAGGTATGTAAACTTTTAAATATTAACAAATTGCATTCGACTGCTTACCACCATCAATCTCTTGGAGCTATAGAAAATATGCATAAGCATTTAGCGGCATTTTTACGAATTTATTGTGACGAGCGTCTAAATACGTGGAGTCACTGGCTACCGTTTTGGTGTTTTGCCTACAACACCACGGTACATAGTTCTACAAAATACACGCCATTTGAACTTGTTTTCGGAAAACAATGTCAAGTACCTAGTAATTTAAGTAATACTTTGGATCCATTGTATAATCCTAATAATTATATGTTAGAATTAAGGCATAGATTACAGTTAGCTCATAAGGATGCGAGAGAGCATTTGTTTAGAAGTAAGTTAACAAATAAGAATTTGTATGATCGAAAAATTGTTCCTTTTGTCTACAAGAAGGATGATTTAGTTTTGATAAAAAACGAAACTGGGAAAAAATTGGACAAATTGTATAAAGGTCCATTTAAAGTTATAAGCGATTGTGGAACGAATATTATAATAGAAAATAAGGGAAAAAATGAAACTATTAATAAAAATCGTGTAAAACTGTTTATTACGTAATGTTTTTCTTTTCTTCGATAAATATGAGCATACAATAATATGCATTAAAATTATATTAATGTTTACCTTACAAATGATACTATGCCAACATTGTTAACTATGTTACATTACTTCTACTTATGAAAAAAAAAATTATTTTGCATTAATTTTTTTTTTCTTTTATTAGCCCGGTGATGTAGTGGGCATAAGAGAGTAGGTTAATCAGTCTCAATAAAGAGCTCAAACTAACGACACGTATTCATATTTAACGCAACCTAAGTACCTATAGCCATCCAATCTCCACAGGTGCTTCCTAGTATAGCGGTCGCAACATACTCTCCGTATCCTCATAGGATTTCCTTTTGAGCCACTTTGTGATGAGCGATTTACACTCGTGGTATGGTTTTGAGTGTATGTCAAGTTCCCTGTTAATTTTGTTGTAATTTTGTATAATTGATGGACAATTTTTTTCTGATTTTAACAACTAATACAATTAGGAAATCAGTATTTTTATTTCTCAGTGGCACTTGTAACATTTTTGACAGAACGTTTTTTAATGAGCACGAATAAAAAAGGTTACATTTAAAAAGGTTTTATTACATATTGATTTATAAACAGCCAAGGAAATTGATTTGTGTAACATTACGTACTTTGTCATAGTGTCAATCAACATCTAGACGCTAGAGATTTCATATTATTGTCACTGTGACCAGGTTCTAAATGGTATGCAAATCAAAGTCCTGGGCCATAAGGCCATAACTACACGAATAACTAGATACTTAATGATATTATTTACAAACGAGGTTTTGTACATTATTATATACAGCCTTGGCCAGAAGTATTGAGCATCCTTGTGATTTTCATACAAAACTCGAAAGTTTAGACCGGTGTTTCTGACTTTTTTGAAGTTATTTTATCAATTAATTCAAACTGAACAGGCATGTTTTGTTGAAATGAGTAGTAACTGCATCGAATATTTGCAATTTTTCGCACCGACCTAAATTCGCATTTTTGGGACCTCCACTTTTCATATTTTATAGGTACCTTGAAAGTGTTATTAAGTGAAGTTTTCTAGATATATCAATAAAATATAACATTTTACGTCATTGTACATTGTTATGATAGGGAATTAATACTTAACATCAAAAATTGCAAGCAAAAAAGAGCTATGCTCAACACTTCTGGCCAAGGCTGTACAAGTTAGTTTTGTACATACTCGTAATTATTTACAAATTAATTTAAAACATATTTACATTTCTACTTTTTTTGCCCCTTATATTTTGACTAGCTGTGCCCGCGGCTCCGCCCGCGTGGAATTCGGTCTGTGTAAGTGGCTAATTTGCCCCTAATTTCTCTCCCGCTACCCTGGAGGCGGAACTTGAAGTAAAGTTGACAGATGGATACGCTAGAGGACAGTAGTCCTGATAAAATATTTTACAATTACCACTAAATGAAACTACACTCAAAAATCAATACTTTTTTTTGGCATGATTTAAACGTCATAGAGTAGTAGGTGTATATCGGATACAGTACCACTTTTCCACATCGATCCTCCCGTCAAATCAGTCTAAGCATGAAAGGTAAGAACAGGTGCGGTTGAAATTTGGGGGGGGGGTCACAAATGCAGAAATGATTTTTTGAGGGGGTCAGTAAAGTTTTTTTCATTTGAGGTGTACTTGGGGGGGAGGGGTGACCCATGCAAATTTAACTCAATCTGTAGTGAGTGTAGTGGCTGCCCCCCCTTTTAAACGTTTAATTTTTATAGGCTACGTATAACCTGGCTGGGGATTTTCTTGAATTGGAATTAGTAATCTTAAAGGGGTGATTTCTGGGATAACAATGCAAAAAAAAACCGGCCAAGAGCATGTCGGGCGATGCTCAGTGTAGAGTTTCGTAGTTGCCGCCCTGTTTGGACCCACGGTTCAAAAGTTAGATGGAAGAGACGCCCTTTTTTGAAGTTTCAAATCTAATATTTACGAAACTATCAGTTTCATCCAAAAAATGTATTAAAAGACCTCTATTCTTTTTGAAAGACCTATTCAATAATACCCAACACGATAGAGTTGGAGCGAAAAAAAAATTCACCCCCATTTTATGTGTACCCTAATAGAAGCATACACTGCTTTATCTACACACATATTAAAAAAATCCTAAGTGACGTGTTCGGAAACCATTAGAATGACCGCCATGACCAACCTTATTGTGCCGGCAGTCGGGGAGGAGGGCGAATTTCCATTACGTTACCGTAGGTAATGAATTTTCATACGTTTTTACCACACTGTCACAGATAATACACTGATGTTACGTTACTGATTGCATTAATGGTGGTAATTACATACGGTTTCTGAACGCGGAATAGAGGATTTATGATATTGTTGTAGATCAAGATATTTATTCTTCAATGTAAGCAAATTACAATGCACTAATGAACGTCAGAGAAAAAAAAAATACCTGAGTGCGTTTCGGTTGGAACGAAGTAATGTTATTTCATTTTATTTCATTTTTGACTTTTTCGTAATTTTTGTAGTTTTTATTTTTTTTGTATTTTTTTTATTGAAATTTTTGATATTTTTGAAATTTTTGATATTTTTGAAATTCTTGAAATTTTTGAAATTTTTGAAATATTTGAAATTTTTGAAATTTTTAATTTTTTTGAGATTTTTGAGATATTTGTGATTTTTGTGATTTTTGAAATTTTTGAAATTTTCGAAATTTTTGAAATTTTTGAAATTTTTGGAATTTTTTGAATGTTTTGAAATTTTGACATTTTTGACATTTTTGACATTTTCGACATTTTTAACTTTATGGTTCTCGACTTTTTTTACTTTTTTCACTTTGTCACTTCTCACTGTCACTATACACTCATTCTCACATCTCTATACAAAATTTCATTAAAATCCGTTCAGCTGTTTTCACGTGATGCGCGGTCAAATAAACAGACAAACAGATGAACAGACAAAAATTCTAAAAATTGTTGGAACGTGTTCTGTTATCGACCCTAATAGCCAACTTTTTTTCGAATATATTCCATGTACAGACTTTCGACCCTCTTCAGCTTTATTATATGTATAAGATAGATTTTCGGACCTAAGATTCTAAAGTAAAATGGGGGGGGGGCTTTTTTGAAGATGAAACTATCCTTTGTCTTTTCTCGAGACCCATACTATCTATATACCAATTTTCATCAAAATCAGTTCAGCGGTAAAAAATTCCTCATACCAACTTCCAACCCCCTTTTCACCCCCAGAAGGGTTTGAAAACTATCCTATGACGTTTCTCGAGACTCAAATTATCTCCATACTCATTTCTATCTAAATCGTATCAGCGGTTAAAAATTCTCCATACAAACTTTCAACCCCATTTTCACCCCCACCAGGGTTGATTTTCGGGATTAAAACTATATATTATCCTTTCCCGGGACTCAAACTATCTCTATACAAAATTTCATCAAAATCCGTTCAGCCGTTTTCACGTGATGCGCGGTCAAATAAACAGACAAACAGATAAACAGATAAACAGATAAACAGACAAACAGATAAACAGACAAAAATTCTAAAAATTGTTGGAACGTGTTCTGCTATCGATTCTAAGTATCCCCAGCCAACTTTTTTTCGATTATCTTCCATGTACAGACTTTCGACCCTCTTCAGCTTTATTATATGTATAGATTCGAAATTGATAATTAGAATTTGCGCAAGGTTTTTAGGGGTCATACTGCATCGCCGGTTTGTAAAAATCCATTTTAATATTAAAAAGGACCTTTCAACTTCTACAGATGTAATAGGGGCATACTTCTGGCCAAGGCTGTACAAGTTAGTTTTGTACATACTCGTAATTATTTACAAATTCATTTAAAACATGCTTACATTTCTACTTTTTTTGCCCCTTATATTTTGATTCGAAATTAATAATTAGAATTTGCTCAAGGATTTTAGGGGTCATACTGCATCCCCGGTTTGTAAAAATCCATTTTAATATTAAAAAGGACCTTTCAACTTCTACAGATGTAATAGGGGCATACTTAAAATAAGACCATAACTCAATTTTCCCATTGCTTCCATCAAGACGAACTTCATTATTGTCGTTTAAGTCAGCCATTATTTGCATGGTTGGTAATTCCTTGTTTTTGTGTAAGACTGTTTTATGCTTTTTATAAATAAAATTTCCTTTTTCATGCAGACTAACCCTTGATAATTTGCCTGTCACAGTTTTAACTACTTGTAGCGACTCACTCAATGTCAGCGTAAAACTCTCCATTTGCTTGGTAGCTTTTACTAGAACTCTGCAGCTTTCAGGTATGAATTTTAAATGATTTTTCAGATGATGTTTCCCAATTGCTACATAGAGTCATGCTGCATAGAGTATGATTCCAATTAAATTCGTCATAATTAATCATTTAACAACATTGATTTATACAAAAAGAGAGATACGGTACCAGGCGCTCGATTGTGTGCAATCAAATATAGGTTCCGGGACCTATATTGAATTAGTCGTGTGGCAGAGTCTCTCAGTTCCACTTTGTGCAATACGTAAAATATGGAGGTCTCGCTTGCATAGCCGTGTTAACTATATAGGTTTATCTCTTTTGCCCATGATACACATGTATTAACTGAGGCCACACAATCACGTAACTTTTTATTAATCATATTTAATTTTAGTTTAATTGGCTTTAGACACAACATTCGGTGCTTGATTATCCATATTTTTTATTATTATATAGAATTTATAGATCAAGACACTTGGAGACCTTATACACACATACTTTTTTTTAAATTTAAATTCAATTTTTTTTTTCTAACTGTTGATGATGGATTATTATAATTTGGAAATGTATGTAGAAGACACAGTTCAGGTAAGAAAGTATATCAAACTTGTATGTAATTCATTTTCAAATAGTCAGATTTAGACTCACCTCTTTTCTTTGGTATTTTTCTTAAACTATAACCTATTGTTGGTTAATCTAACCTTGGTTTGATATGTTTTCTTATAGAATAACGCACTTATATGTATTGTTTAGTTTTGATGTACTGTTGTTTTGAAAAAATAAGTCCCGCCGAGTTTCTTGCCGGACATAATTCTTCTCGGGTCAGAAGTGTAGGGTTAGAACCGGTGTAGTTTGATTTTTTTTCTCTCTTTTACTTTGACGTGTAAAAGTGCCCTTGTGGCCTACTTACTGAATAAATGTTTGAGTTTGAGTTTGAGTACAGCGGTGTGTAGCATTTTACAAGTGTGTAGGTGCTGGACCACATTTCAGTTTTGTTTACTATGAACGTCACTCATCTTCCTTTTTGTTTATGTCTATGTTGAACAACCTCTGCAGGTAACCGATATCGATACTTGAAATAATCAGTACCATGTCTAATTGACTTATATAGCTGTCAGCTTAAAATAATACATATTGTTGTGTTTTAATTATTGTTAATTTATTTGTTAGGTATTGTTGGATAAATGTAAATAGGTACAATGTCATCTTTACACCAGTTTTGCTACAGATATCCGTTTTTAATCGTATACGACGAAAACGTTTATTGTTCCTGTTGTGATCAATATATAACATCAAAAGTCAGCAATGTCACAGCACATTTGCAAACAACTAAACATATTGAAAGAGAAGAAGGAAAATTAACACAAAATGAGTTTAACCTGGATCTTACGAATTTTATGGTAGCGTCAAACATACCATGGTTTCAATTAGAAAATGAAAATTTCCGTAACTTCCTTCAAAAATGCATTGATGGCAAGTATGCGAAAACAGCAAAAGTTCCATCGGAGTCAAACTTAAGAGTACAGTATTTACCTAAAATGTTCAAAAAGGTTTTCGATTCTATCAGGAATGATATCGCGGATTCGTATATTTACGTAAGTGTTGACGAGACGAAAGATCAATTGGACCAAAATGTGGCCAATGTTATCGTTGGAGCACTCAGAAAGACTAACGCAAGTAAACCACACATAATAGCTTCCAAGGTCCTTGACAGGACTAATCATGCCACATGATGTAAACAATTTAGTAATCGAATCGTTGAAAAATCTTTATGGAAATGACAATTACAATGAAAGGGTGGTGTTATTTTTGACTGACGGGGCTCCCTATATGGTAAAAGCAGGTAAAACTCTACGGAATTCATTTCCAAATATGATACACGTGACATGCTTGGCCCATGGCTTCAACCGTGTTGCTGACACAGTTCGAGGTTTGTATGAGGATGTAAACGAGTTGATTTGTAGTATGAAAACGACATTTTTAAAATCCCCATCACGAACAAAAAAGTTAAAACAGTTATATCCTAATATGCCGCAACCTCCCCGTCCAGTTATAACAAGATGGAATACGTGGATTGAGGCCTGTATTTACTACATGACTTACTTCGATGAAATCAAAAACGTTCTTAACAATCTCGATGACCAGAATACCGCAAAAGTAAGACGGGCTAAATTAGCAATTGGGAAACCTCATCTGAAAAAGCATTTAAAATTCATAACTGAAAGCTGCACAGTTTTAGTAAAAGCTACCAAGCAAATGGAGAGTTCTACGCTCACATTGAGTGAGTCGCTACAAGTAGTTAAAACTGTGACAGGCAAATTATCAAGGGTTAATCTGCATGAAAAAGGCAAATTTATTTATAAAAAGCATAAAACAGTCTTACACAAAAACAAGGAATTACCAACCATGCAAATAATGGCCGACTTAAACGACAATAAAGAAGTTCGTCTTGATGGAAGCAATGAGAAAATAGATTTATGGCCTTATTTTAAGTATGCCCCTATTACATCTGTAGAAGTTGAAAGGTCCTTTTCAATATTAAAATGGATTTTTACAAACCGGCGATGCAGCATGACCCCTAAAAACCTTGAGCAAATTCTAATTATTAACTTCGAATCAAAATATAAGGGGCAAATAAAGTAGAAATGTAAATATGTTTCAAATTAATTTGTAAATAATTATGTACAAAACTAACTTGTATATTATATTGTACAAAACCCCGTTTGTAAATAATATCATTAAGTATCTGGTTATTCGTGTAGGTATAGCCCAGGACTTTGATTTGCATACCATTTAGAACCTTGTCACAGTGACAATAATATGAAATCTCTATCGTCTAGATGTTGATTGTCACTATGACAAAGTACGTAATGTTACACAAATCAATTTCCTTGGCTGTTTATAAATCAATATGTAATAAAACCTTTTTTAAATGTAACCTTTTTTATTCGTTCTCATTAAAAAAACGTTCTGTCAAAAATGTTACAAGTGCCACTGAGAAATAAAAATACTGATTTCCTAATTTTAGTTGTTAAAATCAGAAAAAATGTGTCCATCAATTATACATGTTCATTTTAGCAGAGAAGTTGGAATAATTAACCACACAACAAACAAAAATACGATTACAAAAAAAAAAAGATTTTTATGAATATTGCTTTCCGTATGAACGCGAAGATGACTTAGATTTTCATTGCATGGGAGTTAATGCAAGAAGGATGGCGTGCTTTACGTTAGAGAGGAATTCTGTTTTCTAATGAATTGTAATGTGTTGTTAGCAATACCATGTAATAAAATGTATGTATAAAAACAAATCAAATAGTTTTATTTACGTTTCACGTATCAAGTAGTTATTATTTATATCATGTGTAAATAGAGTACTTTTGAAGTCATTTGTACATGATTAAAATGATTGACGACTAATGATTAATAATTTACAATAAAACTATTTGGGATCATCCTATATGGAGCGTGACGTCAAATTGATGTCATCGGCATGAAAATTACGGGCCCTGCTTATAAGTGTTACTAATAAAATGTTCATTGTAATTGAGCAAGGGACTTGCTCTAGCAGGATGGCCGAGCTGTTAGGATACCGTATAATTTAATGTATATTTTTGTAAACATAACACATTTTAGTTGATAAATAAGTTAAATAATACAATATTAAAATAGTTGAAATGATCGATCACGTGATTGTCACGTGACCGATCACTCCACCTCGAATGCCTGAGCGACCATTGCAAAACATGTGAGCATTCGTTCGGTGACAGTCAGTGAGGGTGGTCGTGCAGTCACTGGAGGTAGAATCGAAGAAGTCTGTGTAATTAGTGGATTACCGATACATCTGTTTACTGTATTCAGGTCAGTGTTTTGATATTGAGTTTTATACTTACATATGTGATGTCGTCAATGATTATATTCTTTGTGCCAATAAATATTTTTGTAAACAACCGTCGTTTTAATGAAACTACCAGGATACTCTATACTTAGTTTTCTTTTTAGGTCATATGAACATATTTTATTGACGCACGTCATTGATTAACCATCAATAGTATCCATATCAGATGATACATTATCAGCTTCTCCATGATTTTAATTCCCCTTTTATGGCCTTAAAGGTTGAATTACTGACAGTCCTTTTGTAGTCGAACTTAATGATAACGGACAAAATATATTTTTCAATTTTCAAAATTTGACCTTCAACGGCTTATAATCCAGCAGTTATGTTGAATTAAGGTAAGGGTAGCTGGAAAGTAATCCGAACCGAATGGAACTTTAACTGATAGTTTGGGAGTATACTACGAAGACTCTCCTAAGTTTTCGACCTCGAGAACCCTGTGGAAACTTGGGGGGGAGGGAACCACAAAATTGTCTGACTTTTTTCAGTTTTTCGCTTATCTTCTATACATATAATAAAGCTGAAGAGGGTCGAAAGTCTGTACATGGAAGATAATCGAAAAAAAGTTGGCTGGGGATACTTAGAATCGATAACAGAATACGTTCCAACAATTTTTAGATATTTTGTCTGTTTATCTGTTTGTCTGTTTATCTGTTTATCTGTTTATCTGTTTGTCTGTTTATTTGACCGCGCATCACGTGAAAACGGCTGAACGGATTTTGATGAAATTTTGTATAGAGATAGTTTGAGTCCCGGGAAAGGATAATATATAGTTCTAATCCCGAAAATCAACCCTGGTGGGGGTGAAAATGAGGTTGAAAGTTTGTATGGAGAAGTTTTAACCGCTGAAACGATTTAGATAGAAATGAGTATGGAGATAATTTGAGTCTCGAGAAACGTCATAGGATAGTTTTCAAACCCTTGTGGGGGTGAAAAGGGGGTTGGAAGTTGGTATGAGATTTTTTTTACCGCTGAACTGATTTAGATGAAAATTGGTATAGAGATAGTATGGGTCTCGAGAAAGGACAAAGGATAGTTTTCAACCCGAAAATCATCCCTAAAGGGGTGAAAAGGGAGTTGGAAATTTGTATAGGGAATTATTAACCGCAGAATCGATTTAGATAAAATTTGGTATGGAGATAATTTGAGCTCTGGAAAAGGAAATAAAATAGTTTTATCTCGGAAATTATCCCTTAAGCGGATGCAAAAGGGGTGGAAGTTTACACGGGGAAGAAACAAAAAATAACCGCTGTACGTATTTAGATGAAATTTGGTATTGAAATAATTTGTAATTTTTTGGTCAAGGTGTTCATATTTCAAATTCAAATTCAAAAATATTTATTTCAGACAACATGGTCCATTTTGTTAGTATACATTCTAAGTTGTTAGTAAGTAATCATATTAACATACTTAAAATAAAACATAAAACATCTAAAACTTATATTCTAAATTGGACTTTACCAGTTTGATCAACCCGTACACTATCGGGCAATCAAATCTACCGGCAATCATCCTCAGAATGTTGTTGCTACTGCATATTTATAACATGTTACCCGTCGATGCTTTAAATTTACCTTTACCCGCTCTTAAGAAATATTTGAAAATGTCATGAATGTCAAAGGGTTATTGCAGGTTCGAGGACTATATATGACGGACAAAGTTGCATGGCCCAAATCAAAAAACTACTACAAAATCATCTAACATTTATAGGACACCGTTTAGGTAGGAAAACATATCAAACTTACGACGAAGGAAAACATATTAAACAACTGCACGACGAAATTAAATATATGTACAAATTAACCATTTATGTTCCTATTTAGTTATAACTGTTATAAGTTAATAAACATTACCATTTGATCTCTTTTAATTGCCTAGGTTGTAAGAAATAATAAATAAGTCTGATTGTTACCTATATTCTCAAGTTTAGCTTTAATAAAATATATTATTTATCGTCTTTTACTCATACTATAACGAATGACCTAGTGACACTGAAAATAGAGAGCACTAGGACATCCGTACCGCGCGTCGGCGCAACGAGAATGACGGGCGAGCGCGGGGGGGAACGCGGGAGTATATCAAACTGGTTGGGGGACGAGGTACATAAATACGCCGCGTTCCAAAGGCCCTGCACTCAAGCCATCAAGAATATCAAGCCATCAAGAACGTGTTAGGTGTTACGGTTAGGGTAGAACCTCCCAACAAGAGGAACTACGTCACGCAGTGTCACAACTGCCAGAGGTACGGTCACAGCGCTCGTGGCTGTAACTCTCCCCCCCGCTGCGTCAAGTGTGCTGGCGACCACTCGTCTCGCAACTGCCCGCGTCCGAAGGGTTGCAAGGACCCGGTAGGCCGGCGGTGTGTCAACTGCTTGGAGCGCAAACTTCCCCATGGGCATACCGCCAACTGGGGAGGCTGCCCCTGTGCTCCAAAGCGGAAGGACACCTCCGGCAAACCGAAGCCCTCGCAACCTGACGGGCGCAGGTCAGGCAAGACTCAGGTGGCTCCTCAGACCACTAGCGCACAAGAGTTCCCCGCCCTTAAGGCTGTAGGATTAGGGCTTGCCAATAGGAACCCGCCGCCCTCTGCGGTCGCAGCACCCTCTCCGGCACCCTCAGTGCCCTCGTCCCAGGGGGGCCCCGTTGCCCGAGGTACCCCCGCACCTCAAGCAGGCCGGCCTGCCCCAGGTCCCCTCCCAGTTTCTATACTGGCCTCAAAGACCCTCTCTCCCCAGGAGCAGAGGGAATATGAGGCTTATATAGCAAACGCTAGCAATTACTTCTTCGCCTCAGTGTTAGGCCGTCAAGTCGCTCTCCACCAGAATGAATAATAGTTGCCTCAAGCTTAAACCCAGTTCGCTAACCATCGGTTTTTATAACGCCGATGGCCTAAGCCGAATGAAGGATGAGATTACACTCTTTCTGCGCGATCATTCCGTCGACATCTTCCTAGTACAGGAAACATTCTATAAACCGTTTATGCAATGTTTCCGCGTCCCTGGTTACACTCAGATTAGAAACGATAGGATTGGTAGGGCCCGCGGGGGCACTTGCATCTTCTATAAAAGTTTCCTACATTGCATCTCTCTCAACCCCCCTCCACTGACAAATATGGAAGTGTCGGTCTGCCGCATATCGATGGACGGGCATCCCCCCATATCGATTGCGTCAGCCTACATCTCTCCATCACTTAACATACTACAGACTGACCTAGATATTTTAGCAGCCCTAGGCCCCTCGGTCATCGTGGCCGGGGACCTAAATAGCAAACACGTCGACTGGGGATGCGTCGCGACTAACCCCAACGGTAGGCTGCTCAATCGTCTGTTGATCGAAAGCCTCCCTTTCGATATCCTCCCTCCCCTTGAAGCAACCCACTACCCCCATACTGAAGGACACCGACCAGACATACTTGACGTAGCCCTTCTAAAGAACGTAGCGCTCACTCTGCGTTCTATAGAAGTGCTAGACGAATTAACTTCAGATCATAGGCCGGTCCTCTTGCGACTGGGCCCTCACTCCGATCAAGCCCCTCCTACCAGGACACTCGTGGACTGGGACAAGGTGCAACAAGGTCTCCTAAAGACAGACGCCCCCATACTTAGAGACATACCTGACATTATTACCACAACTCAACAGACTGACCAAGCGATCGACCTATTCACCAACTACCTCAACGCTGTCAAAAGCGAAGCCTCTAGGGAGGTGTCGGCCGAGGAAATCCAACGCCGCCCCCTGCCTAGGGAACTGAGAGAGTTGCTGACTAGGAAAAATCGCGCCATTAGGACCTACTCTAACTGGCCTTCCCCCGAAAATCGTCAAATCCTGAGGGGCTTGTGTCACGAGTCCAAACAGCGAATTGCCGAATTTCGGGAGAACTCTTTTAGGGATCTGATGGGGGAGATAAAGCCTAGTCACCAGGCTTACTGGAAACTAGCTAGATCTCTCAAATCAGATACCGTCTGGACTATCCCCCCTTTGGAACGCCCCGGTAGTCCAACCCGCGCACTCGAGGACGACGAGAAAGCAGAATATCTCGCCAATAGTTTAGAGTCTCAATGTTCGCCCAGCCTCCTGCCTGCCGATGAAGCCCATGTCGAGAGGGTAAATTCTGAGGTGGACAGGAGATCGCGTCTCCCCGTAACTTCACCTCTCGTACCGGTGTCGGTTAAGGAAGTCCACGATCGAGTAAGGTATCTTCGAGTAAGGAAGTCCCCGGGTGCGGATGGCATCTCCAACCGCATGCTGAGACTTCTGCCCGAACATCTCTTACTCATTCTGGTCGGCATCTTCAATGCCGCCCTGTCCAATAGTCACTTTCCAGCCGCGTGGAAACGTGCCACGGTCATCGGAATAGCGAAGCCCGGCAAACCCCGGGCCTCGCCAGCCTCTTACAGGCCCATCAGCTTACTCAGCTCGCTTGCTAAGCTGTATGAGCGAATCATCCTCGCTCGGATTCTCAGGTTCACGACTGAGAATTCAATTATCACGGACGAGCAGTTCGGCTTTCGTGCCGGACACTCGTGCGTCCAACAGGTGCACCGCATCACGGAGCACGTGCTGGACGGCTTCTCGCGTCGAACAGGGTTGAAGACGGGAGCGATCTTTCTTGACGTGGCGAAAGCCTTCGACAAGGTCTGGCATAACGGGTTGATATACAAGTTATATCAGATCGGTATGCCGGACAGACTCGTACTCATAATACGAGATTTCCTTACGGACAGAAGCTTTTGCTACCGACTGGAGGGAACGCTTTCACCTCCACATCCTATTAGGGCAGGAGTCCCGCAAGGCTCCGTCCTCTCGCCTACACTCTATTCGTTGTTCACGAACGACATTCCTAGGCACCCGCGTGTCGAACTAGGGTTGTTCGCGGACGACACCGCGCTCTTTACGACGCACAATCGCTACATTCTTGTTCGGAAATACCTCCAAGAGGCAATCAATGGCCTAGGTCAATGGTTTCGTCTTTGGCGTATTGAAGTCAATCCGGACAAGAGCGCAGCGATTATCTTCCACCCTACTGCCATAGGTCCGACAGGCAGGAAGGTGGCTCCGGTCCGGCTTTTTGACCAGCCCATTCCGTGGGTTAACGAGGTCAAATATCTAGGCGTCACTCTCGACCGTCGTATGACTTTCAAAAGCCACATCCGTAGGGTACGCAACAGAGCGCTGTTCGTATTAGGAAGGCTAGGGCCGATGATTAACAAGTTTAGTAAAATGTCACTTAGAAATAAGCTGACACTCTACAAGACTTGTGTTCGTCCAATCATGGCATACTCAAGTGTGGTTTTTACCCACGTGGGTATGTCAAGTCTCGAGCCGCTTCAGGTCGTTCAGAATCGTTTCCTCCGTAGGGCGACTGGGGCCCCGTGGTACCAGACGACCCTCAGTTTGCACCATGACGCGGGGCTTGACTCCCTTTATGGTTTCTTTAAGCAGACTGCCCGGCGTTATTTTGACAACGCTCCGCACAGTAGTAATCCGCTAGTTAGGAAGGCTGCGAACTACATTCCCAACCCTCCCCCCATCGGACTCTTAACACGGAAGTCACTGATTAGGGGCCGCTCGGTTCGGCGGCCTAGACACTACGTCACGGACCAGGACGACGCACTCACAGCGGCCATTCATGAGAAATGGAACGCTGTGCGTGCGCCCTCCCCCACATGTACACTGCGGCGCCCCCGCCGGCGGGGACGCCCACCTCGGAACAGTCGCGACCACATCGACACGTTCAGTCCCTTATCCACCCGGTACCGCCGCATACCGGATAGAGTCACCCCGACAGTCGTCGGGCCTAGCTGAGTTTCTTGCTGGAGTCTTCTCAGCTAGGCTAGGAGTAGCGAACCAGCGACAAAACCCCCATTAGCTCGATCCCCCCCACTCACCCAGATCAGGTTGAACTCGCTTCAACTGATCTCGCTGGAAGCGCAAGCTCGGTAGGAGCATTCCAGCGTAGCAAACTCATCACGTTAGGTCGCGGAAGGGTCCTGGATTTTCCCCCGGCAACCATCCCACCAAACAGTCCGCCCGCTTTAGCGCTCCAGAAGCATAAAGCCCAAGTCAGGCTCAAGTCAAAAAAAAAAAAAAAAAAGGCATTATTCGTTCAATTCGAGCAGCAGCAGACAAAGGAAAAATACTAAAGAAAACCCGCCTCTCCAGTCATCAACCTCAAGCCGCCTCCACGTATTTAGCTGCAAACACTGCATTTTTATTGCATCCCAAGCAAACCCTGAACCAGTCATAGGTGCATTCGGCACACAAACGTTTTGTGAAGCAGTCAGATTAGGATTTTATTTTTATTTATAATTAAACAATGGGTGCATTATCTGTCTCTCAAGAGGTTTTGATATGCCTTCTTGAAGAACTACGCACTATTTTGTATCTTTAAGATCTAATAATGTATTACTGTTTTGAAAAAAATAAGTCCCGTCGAGTTTCTTTTCGGTCATAATACTTCTTGGGCTCAGGTGTAGGGTTAGAACCGGTGGTAGTTTTGGAACGAAGTTCCTTATCGGACGGTTCGCGGATGGGGGGCTAGGCGAAAAAAAGTCACGTGACCGTCACGAAAAAGCGTCACGTCACGAAAACGCGACACCCATACGATTGAGAAACATGTAAAATGGAATGAAATAAAAAATATATAAAATAGAATAAAGTGAAGTGAAGTGAAGTGTAGTGAAAAGTGAAAGTGAGAAGTGACGAAGTGATAAAAGTCGAGAACCTAAAAGTAAAAAATGCCCTTAATGACATCATCCGCCGGTCTCTTGCATCAGTTAATGTGCCGGGTATTTTAGAGCCAGCCGGCATCTCTAGAACTGACGGCAGGAGACCGGACGGTATGACTTTGATTCCGTGGAGTATGGGACGGGTGCTGGTGTGGGATGCAACCTGCGTAGACACACTGGCCCCGTCACATCTCCACCGAACCACCCTGAGGGCAGCGGCAGCGGCAGAGGCGGCCGAAAAAGCTAAGGTGGGAAAATATAGTGGTCTTGGCGTCGAATATATTTTTGCCCCATTCGGCGTCGAGACCCTTGGTCCGTGGGGCTCTAGCGCTCTGAGTCTCTTCAAAGACCTGTCGAAGAGACTCAGAGATGCCACAGGAGACCGAAGAGCTGGCAGCTATCTGGGTCAACGAATTAGTCTCGCGATCCAGCGAGGAAATGCTGCCAGCATCTTCGGTACCATGCCGCAGGGGCCGTATTTAAATATACCTTAGTTTTAGTTTAGTTTTATTTTAGAGTTAATTATTTTGTTTATAAGTATCTAACTTTTAGTTTATAGTCGTTTGTAATTATATGTATGTTTGTTATTTAAGAAATATATAATGAAGAAGAAAAAAAAAAGTAAAAAATGTCGAAAATGTCAAAAATGGCAAAATTTCTAATTACAAAAATTTCAAAAACTTCAAAATTTTCCAAAATTTCCAAAATTTCCAAAATTTCCAAAATTTCCAAAATTTCCAAAATTTCCAAAGTTTCCAAAATTTCCAAAATTTCATATAATTTAAAATTTCATGAATAAATAAATTTCCACAATTTCAAAACTCCAAAATTTCAAAATAATTAAAACTACAAAATTTATGAAAAAGTCAATAATAATATAAAATAAAATAACATAACTTCGTTCCAATCGCGTGTTTCACGACACTCGTGTATTTTATTTTTCTCTGACGTTCATTAGTGCATTGTAATGTGCTTACATTGAAGAATAAATATCTTGATCTATACCAGTATCATAAATCCTCTATCGGAACCGTATGTAATTACCACCATTATTGCAACCAGTAACGTAACATCAGTGTATTATCTGTGACAGTGTGGTAAAAACGTATGAAAATTCATTACCTACAGTAACGTAATGAATATCCGCCCCCCGACCGCCGGCGCAATAAGAAGGTTCAATATAAACTATATTGAATAAAATCGGTTCAGCCGTTTTTGAATTATCAGTCAAAAACGCATATTGAAAGGAAGTGCCGAATAGTAAAATGATGTAAGCGCCGCCGAATATCCCTTAATAAACCACCTTTTGAACGGATGCTTTGTAACAGGGCGGCATCTACGAAACTCTACACTGAGTACCGCCGAGTAATTAGGGGTGAATTAGCCGCTTACTGACACATACCGAATTCCACGCGGGCGGAGCCGCGGGCACAGCTAGTATCTCATAAACTGAGCACTTTTTGTGTACACGTTGCATAGAAAAGTTAAAGATCAATAAATTTTCTGAAAGTAAGCTGTCATATTAGATTTTCAGGCCTTAAAATAACGAAGATACAGCACTTTTTTTCCTTACTCGCAATACGATAACAATTATGCCCTTAAATGGAACACCAGTATTTTTGATACAACCTGTATAAACTGTGACTGTGACTAAAGGGACAAGGTCCCCCGTCGTCAACATCATGAGTAAGTCTAGTGCATATACAAAATATCTCTATACTCCGCTTAGCGCGTTAGTTCTTTGAAACCTAAGCTGCCAAAAAGAAGGGGTGCGGGAGGGGAACTCGCAATGGACTGGGAACGCGCGATTCTTCCGTGGGGCGTAAGAGAGAGTCAGACATTAATGGTTGCCATGGAGACGTACTAAGTTTACTGTCACTTACAAGTTACAATAAATTAGTGTCTCACTATAGGGTGAAATTACTTCGAGCGTGGCAGCGGGTTCGCCCGGCTATGCGGGGTCTTAGGTTATTAGTCTATGGTCTAGTGCCATGTCGCTGTGGTTATCTGTTAAGTGGAAGTACTTCCCCATTCGCTCCAGATTTGGGCGAAATGACATTCGCTAAGCTGTGCCCTTCCATACTTATGGTGCTCCCACACCAGCTGTTATAAATGTTATATAACAAAGTGTAACAAGGATAAGGATAAGTAGCACTATGTTGTTAAAGAAAGATAGTTGCTGTTATATAACAATGCTTAGAAAAAATGGAAAAGTAGAAAAATCCACTGCCTCAGGCGAGACCCGAACTCCCGACTCTGGGATACATGCCCATCGCTCTGACCAACTGAGCTACTGAGACACACCTGATGGCTGCGAATTTCTCCACTATATCCTATATGCGTCTTAGGGGGACGCCTAGCGACATCTGCCGAAGAAGTCTTACACTTCTCAACCGGCCATCGGAGTCCCAAGTTGTATTGAGAATTCACCGATAACAATGCGCTACCCCATACTACAATAAATTTTGTATTAAGCAGAACGTCTGCTAACGATACCACAATGCTTAGAAATTCGCAGACATCAGGTGTGTCTCAGTAGCTCAGTTGGTCAGAGCGATGGGCATGTATCCCAGAGTCGCGAGTTCGTGTCTCGCCTGAGGCAGTGGATTTTTCTACTTTTCCATTTTTTCTAAGCATTGTGGTATCGTTAGCAGACGTTCTGCTTAATACAAAATTAGCTGTTAATAAATATAACGTTATATAACATCAACTATCTTAACGAGATGACATTCGCAGTGGCCATACCTCTCTGTTGTTAAGGAAATATACCTACCGATGACCGTATGGCAACCGGTTTATCCTAATTGGTCAAGTCTACAAGGACAATGGAAGTTTTGGCATTATTTTGTGTATAATGAACACAAGTTTATTAGGTATTTTGTTTTTTCGTCATTTCGCGTATAGACACCGTCCGATAACTTAAGAATTGCATTAATGGTTATTTGTGCAATAAGAGAAGAAAATTCGTATTTACATCAAGTGCCAATTATAAGTCATGGGCAAGCGAAAAATTCTTATTTATTATTGCCTATTGATCTAATTGCACACATTTTAGATTTTTTTGGGTTCCAAAACGCAACCCTTAGAGTTTCGTCATGTCCGTCTGTTCGTCCATCCGTCCGTCCGCGTATGTAACAGCCAGTTTACTCGGTAACTATAAGACGTAATATTTTAATATAATTAAGAAATATTTTTAGGTAGGGGGGCGCTACATGTATGGAGTTAAATTTAATTTTTTTTTACCATATATCAACATGTTGCACTTGCACATCAATCGATCGGTCTTTAAAAATAATATTGAGGTTTCTCTGAATTATGTAAATATTTCAGAAATATTCGATTTGAAAGTCAGAGTCCCCCCCCCCCCCCCCCTCCTCTGTAACTTTTGAACAGTATATCCAAAAAATATAAAAAAAGTTACAAAGATGCGCCTTATCACATACTTTCTACGAAAACTATTTTGAACAGTATCGGTTCAGCCAGTTTTGAGTTATCTCCAAAAAAACTTCCATAGGCATCAGATACGACCTTTTAGATACGTTTTTGTTCTTATTCCATTGAAGGTACGGAACCCTCCGTTATACGTAGTCCGACACGCACTTGGCCGGTTTTATTATTGATAGGATTATTATTACTTTTTAGGTAGAGACTACTTAGAATGCATAATAATTTCTACAAAAGGATCTGTCGAAAAAGCAAAGAAAAGAATGGATAAAGTTTGTACCATGCGGACTATGGTACCAAATTTCTTCCAGAAATGCGACGCAAAAAATGACTTCCCAAATTTAAATGAATGGTAGTAAGTATTAACATCTACTTTATCCTAAATTATAATTTATATTTTACGTCACCTCGGTTGACTGCACAAAAAAACCACCCAAATACAAGTGTTGCGGGCATTACATACTTTTTCTTTATTTTGACTCACGCTTGAAAATATTGTCTTAACGCCGAGATCGGAACCGGTTACCAATAAACGAGTATTGGATCGGGTATTTGGTTGGGTTTTTACAAACCCTATCAATTTGGCAAGCATAATATATGTAGATCAAGAGTAGGCCGTAGGCAAACCAGCCTCATCGAGTAGCAGAATTCCGCTTATTCAGCAATGCACGGTAAGATGTTATATTATGTTATCTTATATTAGGCGAACGATAACTCTAACCAAGCGAAAGACATTAAATCTGTCAATTGTTTTTAGACCGCGTGCAAGCTATTTCAATCTCTATTTCTATATATGTTATTTGCGCGAAAACTAGACGGGAAATGGGTAGCGTTATCGAATGGTAAGTTGTAAATATTGACATTTCGATAAAACGGTTTTCATAATGATATCGGGTTACCATTTTATAGTGTTACCCTATCGAAATGATTAATGAAATGAAGGGGTTTTGTCACATTTTTGGTCAATTTTTTTTCTGTATATTTTATTGTTACATTACTTTAGAATATATTCTAGAGAGGACCGATTTTCACGTATTTCATGAAAAAAAATATAGAGGCATTCAATAACATATAAATATAATAAAATATATTTGAAATTCACGTTCCCAAAACTTTTTTGCCAAAGTAGAAAAGTAGTTCCGATGTATATTTTAAATATAATTATTTTGTACTTACAATCTTTTGGGTCAGTGACCTACATATGACCCATGTATCAATCGGAGCAAATCGGCTGTGACACAAGACTAACGAGTGATACTATGAATGTTCCTCTTAATTTATAGAACCCTAAAATTAAGTAGGTAATGTATTTTATTGTTTTCAGCATCAATCTTAATATGCCAATAATAACCGAGGAGAACCAAAGAATATTCATTGCAAAGATGAACAATAAACCATTTTCAGTATCCGTGTTCTTGGAGGCGTATCAATACTCTATTCTTGTAAGTTAATTTATTTATTTTTATAACTGCTAGGGCTTGCAATTATCCGGATAATATGGCTACTATACGAATTACTATTCGACATTTTTTTAAATACTATAATGGTGGCAAACAAGCATACGCCAGCAAACCCAGAGGATTCACATGCGCGTTGTCTACCCTTTAAGAACCTATATACTCCTTTTTTGAAGAACCTCATACTGTAGCCCTCTGGGAAAACCTCGGCAGGGAGTTCATTCCACAGTCGCAGCGTTCGTGGAGGAAATTCCTCTTAAACCGTACAGTGCGCGACCCATTAGGCTCCAGGGTGTGAGGATGAATACCCTGCCGGCGGCGAGCGGTGCGGTGATAAAAACTGCCGTGGGCATCACATCAAACAGTTCTTTCGAGCACAACCCATTGTACAAGCGACAGAACACACATAAGGAGGCAAAGTCTCTCCTTAGACTTAATGGTTCAATATCGCTCGTGAGTTTGGTATCGTCGACGAACCGCACAGCGCGCCTTTGCACCGATTCAAAGGGCCCAAGCTGGTATCCAGGTGCTCCCGCCCAAAGGTGACAGCAGTACTCCATGTGGGGTCTGACTTGCGACTTGTATAGAAGCAGTCTCTGCCCCGGAGTAAATTATCTCCTCGCTCTATTGAGCACACCGATCTTTTTGGATGCCAGCTTGGCCTTCCCTTCTAATTCTAAAAATATTCGAACTGCAAGCCCTAGCCACTGCTGGGTACAGGCCTCCCTCTCCTTTTTCCACGTATCGCGGTCTTGAGCATTCTCCTACCAGTCAGCACGAACGGCGTGAAGTTAATACCGTAAAAAACAGTTTTTTACTCACCGACCTTAATGCTTGAATTGGGACTTAGTAGACCGATTTCATTTCCTTATAGATGGAGCTTCCGACAGATCTTTAATCATTTATTATAAAACACTCGAGAGAACTAAAATGCATAATGCATATGCATATCCCATAGATTTACATGGTGATATCTGGGTCGTGATCCTGAACCACTCTTTTTCACTCCGTAACTGATCATCATTATAAGCATAGTATTTGATCAAAACAGAATTAATTTAATTATTTTTATTTTTCAAATGTAATTAATCTTAAACTAAGTTTATCATCAAGTATTTATGTTGACATACGCTGTATGGAAAACGACGAGACGTCACATTTAGTAGGGTGACCAATTTATGTTATACTTACGATCTGAAAAATATTTATCAATATTGGTGAAAAAAAATAAGATTCAATAATTTGAACACTTGTAGAAAATAGTTATGATACAAGTGTGCTAAGTTGATCATTACATACGAAGCGATATTGTGCGCACGAACGCATGTGAGTGCGCATAAGGAAGCTGAGCTTATGTAATTATCAAGCACACGTGTTTCATACGACATTTTTCAACACACTTGAGAGGAAATAACAGAACAGTGTAATTAATAACTTTTGATAAAAACATCAATTGTCAGAATTTTTACAGGATAGAGGTACTTAGGCATCTAAGATAATTAAATTTAACCAACCTTTTTTTGTGATGTTATTGACTATCTGGAATTAGTTTTGAAATATTTCATAAAATTAAACACTTCACATTTATTGTCCAATAAATTATAGTATTTTTTCTTACGTATTGCTCACTAGATCATTTTACAGGTATGTATGACTGTTTTGAAATATATCCAGAGGTTAAATTAACGCTAAAGTCGTCTATTTGTTTAAATTAATAAAACACAACGAGAAATCTCTAACAAATAAACAATTTGAGGTTAACTTTTTGCGCAATTTTCTTTTTTGGATGCGCGTGCAGCTTGAGGCAAAGGCACGGACGCGGTTATGATAAACAGCCAATATTAAAACGGACAATTTGTGTTTAAAACATAATTTATTGTGTATTACGAGTAATATTATAAGTTGAAATGATTATTTTTCATAATTAGGATTGTATAATTTATATTCTATTGTAAATGTGTATATTTTGTGTACATTTACTTTAATTTTATACCCGACTAAATTACAACGATTCGTCTGCGTACATACAACTTGGTACTAGAGTACAAACGTCACTTGATAGGATTATTAAATTATTGCACTAGTTCGATAATTATTGTGAAATGCACGCGTATTGAATATCTAGGATTCTGAGCCTAAAAGCGGTGGAATAAGAACCTTGTTACGAGCAAGTGTGTTGAAAAGTATTGTATACAATAGTGCCATGATTTAGATTTTCAATCTCATACCTTGCTTCTTAAAGGCCACGAAGGCCTCCAAGATTTCTTAATGGCTTCTCAAAGCCACGAAGCTTGAAAAGTGGCCTAAATATGGTACTCATTTGAAAAGCTATTCATTATATCATGATTCTATAAAATAGGTACCTATTATAATTGTACTTTATAATGACTAATTATATTTTCAGCTATGTGAATACATGAAACTGTATGACTATACCATTGGTTACCAAGTAATATGCGATTTGAGGGAAGTCAATATTTTGGATTTAGTCACTAAAATTGACCTAGTAGATCTCCGCAACATAATGAGTCTGTACACTGTGAGTATATAAGTATATAATAATAATTAACGGCCTCCTAGCCTAGTCATAGTGAAGAATTATCCTAGATATTATCTATTATATAATATCGTCGTCTAGTACATACAACACTAGGTATGTTTGTTTAAGAACTGTAAGATTATCCTATAATATTTAATTATTTTTATTTAAAAAATGCAGTTAATAATAATGTAGGTAAGTATTGAAAATGTTTTTTTTAATTCACGTAGGAACAAAAATACTATTCTTTCCGTAAACTAGGCCTTGTATTACTCTGACCTACGTATTGTTTTAATTAAAATAAGAGCCTCCTTCCTTCTCGCATAAGGACCGCATGTAAGTAACTACCAATACAGTCGTAATCAACAATCAACGCCAAAAATATACATATTATGTATATTTATGTCTAGTTTTACAAACCGTACACGTAACATTGCAATCCCATATCAATATATTAATACACTAGCTGTGCCCGCGGCTCCGCCCGCGTGGAATTCGGTCTGTGTCAGTAAGCGGCTAAATTCACCCCTAATTTCTCTCCAGCTATCCTGGAGGCCGAACTTGAAGTAAAGTTGACAGATGGATAAGCTAGAGGACAGTAGTCCTGATAATTTTTTTTTACAATTACCACTAAATGAAACTACACTCAAAAATCAATCCTTTTTTGTCCTTATAATTTTTTTTTGCCATGATTTAATTCATTACCACTTTTGTATATATACGTTCATGTCCACGGCAAATATCATCCAAATCGATTCTCCCGTCAAATCAGTCTAAGCATGAAAGGTAAGAACAGGCGTGGTTGCAGCGCGGTTGATTTTTCTATTTGAGGTGTACTCGGGGGGGGCGTCCATGACCCATGCAAATTTAACTCAATCGAGTGTAGTGGCTACCCCCCCTTTTAGACATTGAATTTTTATAGGCTACGTACATATATATAACCTGGCTGGGAATTTTCTTGAATTAGAATTAGTAATCCTTAAGGGGTGATTTCTGGGATAACAATGCAAAAAAAACCGGCCAAGAGCATGTCGGGCGATGCTCAGTGTAGAGTTTCGTAGTTGCCGCCCTGTCACAAAACATCAGTTCAAAGTCGTTTATTAAGGGATACTTGGCGGCGCTTACGTCATTTTATTATCCGGCACTTCCTTTCCCTATGCGTTTCTGACTGATAATTCATTATTTTTTTCTATTTTTTTGGACCCATGGTACAAAAGTTAGATGGAGAAGACGCTTTCAGATCTAATATTTACGAAACTATCAGTTTGATCCAAAAAATGTATTAGAAGACCTCTATTCTTTTTGAAATACCTATTCAATAATACCCAACACGATAGGGTTGGAGTGAAAAAAAAATTCACCCCCCATTTTATGTGTACCCTAATAAAAATATTTTTTTAGTTTTTATTCTATTACTTTGGCGGCGTGATTAATGCACATACTGATACCAAATTTCAGCTTTCTAGTGCGAATGGTCACTGAGCTAGACCGCGGACAGACGGAAAGACAGACGAACGGACATGGCGAAACTATAAGGGTTCCTAGTTGACTACGGAACCCTAAAAAGAGATAAATAGTAGTTTATGTAACTGTTACGTAATAAGGCCTAATTACGTACAGAAGCATATACTGCTTTATCTACACTCACACTGTAAGTCCTCTAAAACGTGTTCAAAAACGGTAGGCAATGGCTAGCATTACCACAACCGATTTTACTATGATAAGCTTTTTATCTGTGGCAGTAACGTAATTTTAACTTTACATGCTCAAATATTGATGTGCTATGAGTTTTGATAACATAATGTAAATCCTGTGCTCCTTCCTGACCAACGGCACGCGCCCGCGCGGCCGCCGACACGCGCCTCCCCGACCGCCGGCACAATCGAGTTGGCCATGGCGGTGCAATGGCGGTCATTCTATGGTTTCCGAGCACTTAATTTAATATATATAATATGAGTGTAGATAAAGCAGTGTATGCAACTGTACGTAATTAGGCCTTATTACGTAACAGTTACATAAACTACTATTAGCTACACACATTTTACAATGAATGACCGCCATTACACCGCCAGGATTTTCATTACGATACCGTAGGTACCGTAGGTTTTCATACGTTTTTACCACACTTTCACAGATAATACACTGATATTACGTTACTGGTTGAAATAATGGCGGTAATTACATACGGTTTCCGAACGCGGAAGATATTTATTCTTCAATGTAAGCACATTACAATGCACTAATGAACGCCAGAGAAAAAAAATACATGAGAATCGTGGAACAATGTGAAAAAATTTTTTGAAATTTTTGAAATTTTTGGAATTTTTGAAAGTTTTGAATAATTTGAAATTTTTGAAATTTCAAAAACACGTTTTTTACTTTTAGGTTCTTGACTTTTTTCACTTTGTCACTTCTCACTTTCACTATTCACTACACTTCACTTCACTTCACTTTATTCTATTTTATATATTTTTTATTTCATTCCATTTTACATGTTTCTCAATATTATAGGTGTCGCGATTACGTGACGTGACGCTTTTTCGTGACGGTCACGTGACTTTTTCGCCTAACCCCCATCCGCGAACCGTCCGATAAGGAACTTCGTTCCAAAACTACCACCGGTTCTAACCCTACAACCTCTGGCCCGAGAAGTATTATGAGTATTATGACCGAAAAGAAACTCGACGGGACTTTTTTTTTTTTAAACAGTAATACATTATTAGATCTTAAAGATACAAAATAATGCGTAGTTCTTCAGGAAGACATATCAAACCAGCTTGAGAGACAGATAATGTACCTATTGTTTAATTATAAAGAAAAATAAATCCTAATCTGACTGCTTCACAAAACGTTTGATATGTTTTCCAACCTAAACGGTGTCCTATAAATGTTAGATGATTTTATAGTAGTTTCTGGTTTACACCATATTAGAATCTGGTTTAGACATTAATGACATTTTCAAATATTTCTTAAGAGCGGGTAAAGATAAATTTAAAGCATCGACGGGTAACTTGTTATAAATACAAACACCTTGACCAAAAAAATTACAAACTATTTCAATACCAAATTTCATCTAAATACGTACAGCGGTTATTGGTTGTTTCTATCTAAATCGATTCTGCGGTTAATAATTCCATATACAAATTTCCAACTCCCTTTTCATCCCTGTAGGGTTGATTTTCGGGGTGAAACTATCCTTTGTCCTTTCTTCAGACCCATACTATCTCTATACCAAATTTCATCTTCATCAAAAAAATCCTCATACCAACTTCGAACCCCATTTTCACCCCCACAGGGGTTTATTTTCGGGATGAAAACTATTCTGTCGTTTCTTGGGACTCAAATTATCTCCATACTCATTTCTACTAAAAATTCTCCATACAAACTTTCAACCCCCTTTTCACCCCCTCCAGGGTTGATTTTTGGGATGAAAACTATTCTGTCGTTTCTCGGGACTCAAATTATCTCCATATACTAATTTCTATTAAAAATTCTCCATACAAACTTTCAACCCCTTTTCACCCCCTACAGGGTTGATTTTTGGGATGAAAACTATTTATTGTCCTTTCCCGGGACTCAAACTATCTCTATACAAAATTTCATCAAAATCCGTTCAGCCGTTTTCACGTGATGCGTGGTCAAATAAACAGACAAACAGATAAACAGATAAACAGACAAACAGACAAAAATTCTAAAAATTGTTGGAACGTGTTCTGTTATCGATTCTAAGTATCCCCAGCCAACTTTTTTTCGATTATCTTCCATGTACAGACTTTCGACCCTCTTCAGCTTTATTACATGTATAGATTTTAGTTATTATTTAAGTTGATAAACTATTACAGCCTTATTCATAAAAAATCCTTAAATGAGGTTTTAACTATCATATAGTTAAAACGCTATATAAGCCTAAATGACGTTTCAAGAAATGTGTGATTTATAATCCCTCCATAAGCCTACTATAGTAATTTCATTGATTCGACTCGTTATGTTGGCACTCTTGGCAAAATCATAGACAAAATCGTATCCCAATCGCAATTTTAAAAAAAAGTTTGACAGCTAATGTCAGTAATGAGCGGGAAATCGGCGAAATAGAATCGACTGAATGCAAATACTAGTTTAGATAAATGTAATCTAACTCAAAAAGCCCTTGCATTGAAAAGACGAATCAATGCAACAAAAAATGGGAGTAATAATTTCACAGTTGACTACAATACAAGGTAAGAATACCAATTTATTTACTTATAATTAGGTTATGTGAAGTTGATTCTTGCTTGCCTTTATTGTTTTTAATTAATCTAATCACTGATACATCCTCCTCAGGTATTATTACAAGAGCAAAATATAAGGAAAAATTCCGGATACAAACACCAACGGCTTTAAGATGGACCTTTTGCAAGTAAGTACAATACCTGCCCAAGTGCCTAAGTCAGACATTTTCACAGTAATAATTATATTCCTACAACTAATAACATCAGGTATTCTTATTGTAAACCAGTTATATCTCTCTGATATCGCCTACAGTTAATGCAGTGAAATAATAGTGTACTAACTATACCCAGAAGGATGATATTAAACTAGTGAAAAATCAATGGTTAGATAATGTGCGAAATGTATTGAAACATGCATTAGTAAGGTAGAATTTTATTGTTATTTTCATTCAAAATCCTTATTAATGTCACCATAATTATTGCAGAATATAAGTAGGTATTCCAGATTGTGATGCTGTAATGTCTGTAAATTCTATATTATTCAGTCCATCAGTCAGATGCTGACAATAAAAGGCATCAAGCAGATGTACTTACATTGCTGCCGTTTATTGTCAAGAAAATTTGACTACATACTTATGTAATAACTAGTAATAACCAGTGGTGATAGGTATATATACTCGTACCTTAGGATGTTGGTCATTCTCAATTTAATGTAAATTTATAGTTATTATATGTAGTCACAACGATTTCTGCCAATTTTATAGAAAACTTCTATGGAATAATATATATGAAGGCTAAAAATAAAAAAAGTGTTTGTTTAAAATTAATTTAATTAAATTTGTTGCATTATTTTCAGGTCAGCACATATCATCAGCCGTCATCATCCACTGCCATTATTGAGGCAGTAAGTCGTCAAGCATTAAGCAGGAAAGGGCAACAGGGTCAAGAATCCACACAAATCCAGGAAAAGTCTACCGGCCCCGGACATTATCCAAGCCAAGCAGTCCTCAGCGGCAAGGCAATCAACTGAAACATAAAAAAGAAAAATTACAAGCTACATAGCCTGATTTTGGTCAAAACTACTGGTTCTGGCCCCATAATACTCTTTAGCTTTGTTTTATTATGGAATTGTATGTTTAATTTTGCTAAATAAAAATATTTTGTTTCATGAAGGTTTTGTAATAATTTTTAATGCTTCTCTCTGGGAGAATCTGTTTATTTAGTGGCATATTATTATTCAAGAGCTTAATCTTAGCAAGAGAAATGAAAATGGGTGATTCTATAAGGTGTTTTGCATACAAATTATACCTATCCATTTTCATTACTCTTAAGTGTTGATAGTTATGCTGCTGTAGGCTAACCTTTTGGTAATAACACATTTATGTTGCAATAATTATAGTTTGCCCAAACTATACCTTTGTGGTTGAATTGTAATGAACAAAATCAGTAATGTATGAGCATTGATTGCCACTTTAATACTTGTTTTAAAAATACCACTTCATTATCTTTAAATTAAAGATGAATGTATATCTATTCCACATATTTTTTTCATATACTACCAGTTAAAGTAAGAATAGTGCGATGTTTAGCTTCAAATTAAATATGTTGACTGACACCATTAGTAAGAAGTTAGGTTAGGTATTGAGTTCATCTAAAGATTGGTTGGAGGCTGTTTTATATCAGGTATGTTAACCCTTTGAACGCCATACGTCAAACTGTAACATATCAATCACACGAAAATTTTACTAGCACAAGTAACCCAATATAAATCGTACTTGAAAGTATGAAGGTTATAAGTTATAATGCTTAGAAAAAATGGAAAAGTAGAAAAATCCACTGCCTCAGGCGAGACTCGAACTCGCGACTCTGGGATACATGCCCATCGCTCTGAACAACATTATGATAGCATTATGATTCTGATAGCATTATGGTATCGTTAGCAGACGTTCTACTTAATACAAAAATAATTGTATGAAGGTTATACTTTGACTGCTCTTGCTCTCAGTTTGCTCTTGGCGCTGTGAGCATGAGAACTCATGATACCTTTAGGTGTTGTTAGCGTTCAAAGGGTTAAGCATGTTAAGCATAAACTAGATTAGGTCCCAATGGTAACCTATCTGCCTCCTAATAGAAAATCTGTTGCAACTACTTTACTAACTACTTACCTGAGACTAAAACTAACCTAAATAGGTGAAAATTGTTTGCTTCTTATTTCATGACTAATGAAACATTCGCACTCAGAATCCAACATGATGGCCACAACCACTCTGTAAAGAGTGTAATGGCAAAGAAGAAGAATGAAACTTTAATTTACTCTTTTTATTTGGAACTAGGTAGTTTTGCTCGGTTTCAATATTATGCAAAACTGTCAGTGCGATGAATGGTGCCTACTTCTTTGGCTTGAAAATGATGGTTTACTTATATATTTCTATAAATAACATCCTGACCCCTGACCATAGGCAGTGTAAAGTATATACTATTACGACAAGTTGATAGTAAATGACAAATATGCTCACCCACACACTTCTTTCTTACCTTATGTTATGATACATATTCCAAAATCGGTTTTCGTAGTTGTACCTATTCACAAGCTCCATTGCCTGAATAGGCATTTTATAGCAACAATTTCACTTCAAAAGTTCACAGTCACTTTAATAGATAGGTTTTTTAGGTTGTTCTCATAAATAATATTATTTTTCACAAAACATAAAACTCGTAACGATAGAGTAACTTCCATTCGTAGAAATCTTCTGATTTGTGTTCGGTGTCGCTAGTGTCAAAAACAGCTGTTCAATATTATGGCGGCCATTTTGATCCTTATCGAGGAGATAAAGAAGGGTCCTGGGTCATGTAACTTTTCGAACATTTGCAATAGGTTTGTAGAGCTTTTTAGAGATAAATAACGTTTATAAATAACGTTTTTGAGCTTCCGGACTTCAAGTAGGTTTGAAGAAGGTTGTAACTTTTTATGAATAAGGCTGTTAGTCTTTTACACCACGTAATTAGATAGACAGTTAAGTAAATAGTAAAATCAAAGGGGGCTTAAAGATAATACTCTTGGATGTGGGTATGCGTTCGGGGAATAGGTATGCAAATGTGCACGGGTATTGAAAGTGGAACGGAAAAATCCCTACTACTTACAAACTTAACAAATCTGAACAACGCCTCTATTTGGCAAGGCGATATTGTGTATGGTCAGATATTTTTGAGTACTTTTGCGGCACCGATACCTATATTTGATGGCGACTGTATCTAATTCCAGAATGGCTACGGTTTTAGAATAAAACACATATATGTCTTATCTAATTCGTCTATGATCGGAGCATTCATCGATGTTTTGAAGCAGATCGTCACTGCTAAAATCGGTCAAAGAATTTCTATTTGCAAAACAATAGAAGCATTGCACGAGCGGTTACCCCGTCATTTGCTACCCGAAGACTATGGAGGAAAACAGAAATCTATTCTGACACATTATAGTAAGTAACTACAACAGATATCTTGCCACGATGCAGTTAAAACGGCAATATGATAATATATTTATTTAATCTTAAAATGGAAAAATTCACCGTTGCGAACAAGATACGAACTTGCGACCTTTCGGAACACCGATCCGGCCTTTCTAACTAAATAAGTAACCACTGTAATTTCTTATACTATTTAACTGGTGTGACGTACAGAAATGTATTTTATTTATTTATTTCTTTCTTTCTTTCTTTCCTTCTTTCTTTCTTTCTTTCTTTCTTTCTTTCTCTCTTTTTCTCTTTCTCTCTTTCTCTCTTTCTCTCTTTCTTTCTTTCTTTCTTTCTTTCTTTCTTTCTTTCTTTCTTTCTTTATGCAATTGTACGTTTTGGCTTTGTCCAATGGCTAAGGGTATCCTGTTTAGGCTAAATTATTATTGACTATTTCTCACTGCCCCTTGTTTTTTTTTATTCAGATGAGTGGACAGAAGAATTGTCACTAGACCAACATGTGGCATACATGAAAGAAATGAGAGGAGCGGGCACTAATGAGAACTTGAGACGTGCAGATAAATTCAACGATGATTACCTTGGGATGCCTGGATCCTTTAAAAGGCTGAATGTCGATTAGAAAGTGTAGATTACCTTAGAGATAATAGCATAGCTATTAGATAATGCCCGAAGTGTGCTAAAACAATTTTTGGATAACGTCAGTAGTTACGTACATAATACATCCAAAAGTAAAAAAAAAACGACCAAGAGCGTGTCGGGCCACGCTCAGTGTAGGCTTCCGTGTTTTCCGTTCGTCACAGTAAGTGTCCCCACTTAAAAGTTAAAATAACACCGCCATGTAGGATATGATATTAGCGTTCCACGTACAGCGACATCTATCGGCAAATTAAGAAAACTATTGCGCGCGAGCTTAAAGTATGGAAGATGACGCGGACGGACGGACGGACGGACAGACATGGCGAAACTATAAGGGTTACTAGTTGACTACATAACCCTAAAAAATGCGTCCCTCTTTCTAACTTTTAAACAGTGGGTCCAAAAAATATGGTAAAATTCATGAAAGTGAGGCCTAATAATTACTTTTAACGAAAACTATATTGGATGAAATTGGTTTAGTCGTTTTTGAGTTTTCGCAAATAGTTGTCATTTGAAATTAAAAAGACGCAAAATATCCTATAATAAACGACTTTTTGAGTGTATGTATTGTGACAGGCGGGCAACTACGGAACCCTACACAGAGCATGGCCTTCTTTCAGTAATATCAATATTTTAAATGGGGTTATTTGATCTCCGGAACTTTGCTTACCAGAATAACATTTTACAAGACAAAACTGTCGCAAACGCATAGTGAACTTCCGACCTTTTGCTTTTGAAACTTATCGTACAAGTACTTATCGTTTCGTACCTTGGATCTCACAGTACATTCATAGAATATTATACATATATAGCAGATTAATAACTATAACAACCTACTAAATACCACTAAAGTTGACATTCTATCAATGAGCCTAGGTAGTGTTAACCCCTTACCGCATAAGAACCAAGAAAAAATTCATCAAATTTGAACTTTGATACATGTCAACAGAGTTGAAAGTTGGATCTGCCATCTATAGATCCGTATGCAGTAAAGGCTTAGGACTTGTTTTGCATAAAAGCGCTTGCTACATGTAGGTAACTAATCTAATTCAACTTGAACTTTTGTTACCTATTCGTTACCGACCGGTAGTCGATGGCGCGACCCCGCAACGACGGATCGCGGATCGGTTCGCCTAGCACACTTAGTGCTTAGTGCTTGAGACAGAAGCTCTCGGAAACATGTCGCGCGTAGTAACTAAACACAAGTGAGTACAGCCTCATGAAGTCATAATAGTGTTAATATGGCTCACGAAAGTTTAATTTCAATACCTATTCGTTATTTTAACGTTATGTAATTTTTTATATTAAATAGTTTGTTGTTTTATATTTAAAACACTTACAGCCTTATTCATAAAAAATCCTTAAATGAGGTTTTAACCATCATATAGTTAAAACGCTATATAAGCCTAAATGACGTTCTAAGAAATGTGTGATTTATAATCTCTCCATAAGCCGACAATAGTAATTTCATTGATTCGACTCGTTATGTTGGCACTCTTGGCAAAATCATAGACAAAATCGTATCCCAATCGCAATTTAAAAAAAAAGTTTGACAGCGAATGTCAGTAATGACCGGGAAATCGGCGAAATAGAATCGAATAAATGCAAATACTAGTTTAGATAAATCTAATTTAAATCAAATAAGCCTTTGCATTGAAAAGACGAATCGATGCAACAAAAAAAGGGAGTAATAATTACACGTCAACTGTGTGCACGTCATGCAACAATACAAGGTAAGAATACCAATTCATTTACTTATAATTAGGTTATGTGAAGTTGATTCTTGCTTACCTTTAATGTTTTTAATGAATCTAATCATTGATATATCCTCCTCAGGTATTACTACAAGAGCAAAATATAAAAAAAAATACTGGATACAAACACCAACGCCTTTAAGATTGACCTTTTGCAAGTAAGTACAATACCTGCCCAAGTGCCCAAGTCAGACATTTTCACAGTAATAATTCTATACCAGTGCCTACAACTAATAACATTAGGTATACTTATTGTAAACCAGTTATATCTGTCTGATATCGCCTACAGTTAATGCAGTGAAATAATCATGTACTAACTATACCCAGAAGGATGATATTAAAGTAGTGAAAAATCAATGGTTAGATAATGTGCAAAATGTATTGAAACATATGCATTAGTCAGGTAGAATTTTATTGTTATTTTCATTCAAAATCCTTATTAATATCACCATAATTGCAAAATATAAGTAGGTATTCCACATTGTGATGCTGTAATGTCTGTAAATGACTATATTATTCAGTCAATCAGTCAGATGCTGACAATAAAAGGCATCAAGCAGATGTATGTACATTAGTGTCATTTATTGTCAGGAAAATTTGACTACATACTTATGTAATAACTACTAATAAGCAGTGGTGATAGATAGAGATTAGGATGTTGGTCGTTCTCAATTAAATGTAAATGTATGGTTATAATATGTATGTAGTCACATCGATTTCTGCCTATTTTATAGAAAACTTCCATATCCTGGTATATGGAATAATATATATGAAAGCTAAAAATAAAAAAAGTGTTTGTTTAAAATTTATTTAATTAAATTTGTTGCATTCTTTTCAGATCAGCACTTATCATCAGCCGTCATCATCCACTGCCATTGTTAAGGCAGTAAGTCGTCAAGCATTAAACAGGAAAGGGCGACCAGGTTAAGAATCCACACAAATCCAGGAAAAGTCTACCGGCCCCGGACATATTCGAAGCCAAGCAGTCCTCAGCGGCAAGGCAATCAACTGAAACATAAAAAAGAAAAATAAGAAGCTACATAGCCTGATTTTGGTCAAACTACTGGTTCTGACCCCATAATACTCTCACACTTTAGCTTTGTTTTATTATTGAATTGTATGTTTAATTTTGCTAAATAAAATTATTTTATTTCATGAAGCTTTTGTAATGATTTTTAATGCTTCTCTCTCTGGGAGAATCTGTTTATTTAGTGGCATATTATTATTCAAGAGCTTAATCTTAGCCTATGGAGAAACCTGGTCTTCAGCAGAAGGACATGATGTCACGATCCTCAGCTCTGAGGGAACGACTGATGATGATGATGATAACCTTTTGGTAATAACATTTATGTTGCAATAATTATATTATAGTTTGTCCGGACAAACTATACCTCTGTGGTTGAATTGTAATGAACAACATCAGTAATGTATGTGCATTGATTGCCGCTTTAATACTTGTATTACAAATAACACTTCGTCAGGGCGACCCCTGACCTTGAGCAGTGTAAAATATATAATATTACGACAAGTTGATAGTAAATGACAAATATGCTCACCAATACTTCTTTCTTACCTTATGTTATGATACATATTCCAAAATCGGCTTTCGTAGTTGTACCTATTCACATGCTCCATTGCCTGAATTGGCATTTTATAGCAACAATTACACTTCAAAAGTTCAGTCACTTTAAAAGATAGGTTTTTAATTTATTACATAAATAATAATATTTTTCACAAAACATAAAAATTGTAACGATAGGTAGCTTCCATTCAGTAGAAATCTTCTGATTTGTGTTCGGTGTCGCTAGTGTCAAAATCAGCTGACAATATTATGGCGGCCATTTGATCCTTATCGAGGAGATAAAGAAGGGTCCTGGGTCATGTAACTTTTCGAACATTTGCAATAGGTTTGTAGAGCTTTTTAGAGATAAATAACGTTTATAAATAACGTTTTTGGGCTTCCGGACTTCAAGTAGGTTTGAAGGAGGTTGTAACTTTTTATGAATAAGGCTGTTAGGTTTTAAAATGTTATAATTGTTTAAATTTACACTTAAGATCTTAGAATGATATAATTGCATGACGTATTTGCCTGTATTTAAATAGACACTCGACCATACATGTACCACTAGCATTTAAGTCTGTAAGTTTAATTTTTTTGTATCTGTTAGCTTACCTTACATAAACTAACTAAATAAAATAAAACTATGTGCTTTCAGATAGTAAAAAAAATATATTTGAGATTCCACAACGAGCCTTTTCATCTAATATAATATTATAGGATATAGTTCGCATAACTTCTTATTTACGCAAAACATATCGGCTGTATCGCGATGGAAAGATCGTTAGCTTTAGTTATAGATATCTTTAGTTAAAAAGTATAGTGGTAAATGATGAGGATTATATCATAATATAAAGATTGCATAAAGTTCGCCAACTTTAGTTAGTTAGTTAACAACGCCATAAAAATGAATCGATACCACCAATCGGTTTGAGACCTTAGCTTAAGAACATTACGATCTCCATAGAGCAACTTCAGCAGTTCCACGTAGCTTACAGGCCGTTACAACGTCGAAAACTATCAAACGTGCCGACTGGCCGGGAAACACTCTATTTACGGCCTAGACGTGAGTTTCCTGGTAAATACACTGGTAAGTTAAGCTGCTTAAAGTAGCTAAGATACGTTGACGGACATAAAATTATCTCAAAGGATATATACCAACGTTTTCCTGACTAGAAAAACCAACATTTTGCCTATCGAATTTTAGAAAATGTATGAAAATTACCACGTAACTTTCGTTCCCATTTTCATAAATTTTTTTTACCATTTGTTTCGCGTTTTCGAACAACAGTTGTTATCTTGACTACATCTTTTTATAACTAAGAAGATATTTCATTTATACAGGATGATTCAGGAGATGTCAGTTGGAACAACCCGACACACTTAGTTAACGATAATGAATCGGCCGCCATCATGTTTAAGTGAAATAATAACACCTTCCAATTTTTTTACCGTCTTGTTACATATAAATTTATTTCTCTGTAATCATGGCCACCGTACAAAAACAAATAAATAAAGATAAAACCCCTGGAACAATTATGACAGCACTATCATTATGAAAAAAAATATTGTAAAATTAAGTGAGATACTACTTTTCCAAAGTAACCTGACATCATGTACCCGGCTAGGTCGCGGGAAATTAAACAAATTTTTAAATATACAAAAATATAATATAATAAAATAAACTATACACAAATCTACAAGGAATCAGTCAATACGAGAGCCACTAGTTAATTCGAAACAGAGGTCACTGGCCTTTAGTGAAGTAGAAGGCAGTCCAAGTTGAAGTCGGCAATCCGTTCAGTCGGATTTCTGTACTATACATTCTTCTAGGATTCCATGAAAACCTGGAGCTTTTCGGGTGTGAAGAAAATCCCTTTAAAGATGAATGATAAGCAATATTTCAAGCAGTTGATGTAGATAGTATCTTCTTCAGTTGTTATGCAGTAGAAAGGGGCTGAAACAATCCTGGTTTCTTAATTTTCATTCAAACTCCATCCAAGCCTCCCAATGGTTTAGACCAGTGACATGAAAGCGAGACTCGGATTGAGTTTTAACAATAACACTAAATGATTAAAATATATACAATATTTACCTGCATAAGTGGCAGCCCTTATTAAATACTTTAATCAGTACTCGACACAGAAAGTAATTACATATATCCAACAATATAAATCAATAGAATTCTAGCATCAGCGAATTCAAAGCAAATTTTCCGTCTGAAAACAAAAGCCGAGCGCGCGATCGGGAACTTTTTTATTCTCGCCGGCCAGTGCGCGCGGCGGCTGCACTATGTAGGTTTGCCACGTTACAGTACCCCTCACGCCCAGGAGAATTTTTCAGAATCGAAGATGAGGGAAAATTCCACAAAAAAAAATACTCTTACATAACATATACTAATACAACACAATATTTACAACTTCAAATCTTTTATATGCCATCTGCCTATGGCGCGACCATTAGAATCAGCTAATTCATATACAAGAGTGGATAGTTTCTTTAATACTGTACACTTTACATATTTGGGCGCTAGTTTTGCAGTAAAATATTTACCAGCGTCACTAAGCTGATAATTACGACGCCAAACCACATCTCCTTCATCAAATTCAGCATGTTTACGTCTTAAATTATAGTATTTACAATTCTTAACATGCGCATCCCAAATTGCAGCTTGCACTTTGTCGAGAATAGGCGATAAGTGGCCTAAATTCTCAGCGTATAAGTCACGCGGTGCAAAAATAAGATCGTCATAATCAATCTCACTTGAGTTGGGAACGCCGTAGAACGACCCACATGGAACAAGTTCTCTGCCATACACCAGGAAAGCAGGACTAAACCCAGTAACCTCATTAACGCTGGTGTTGATGGCGAATTGGATCTTAGGAATATTTAGATCCCATTTCTATGATCGTCTTCTACGAACGAACTAATAGCTGTCATTAAAGTACGGTTGTAGCGCTCAACAGAATTCGCTTGTGGGCAATATTTTGGTGTAAAATGCACCTCAGGAATTTGATCTTTAGTGAATAGCTCTTGTAAGTCATTACTAATAAATTGAGCACCATTGTCCATTATAACGGTCCGAGGAAAACCGTGTACCAAAAACACAAAGTCTTCTAAAATCTTACAAATTATGTTAGAAGTTGCCTTTTTGATAGGAAAAATTAAACAGTATTTAGAAAAACAGCAATTGACAACCAATACGTACCGATTCTGTTTACGAGTCATTGGTAATGTGCCAACAAGGTCAAACACTGAAACGGTCTGCAGCACACCATAGGCTTGCCCATCACTCCTAAAGTTTGATGATTCTGGTACTTATAAGCCAAACATGTCTCACAACTCGCAATATATTTACTCACATCCCTATACATGCCAGGCCAGAAATAACGCAAAGAGATCTTTTTGTGCGTTTTAAAAATACCAAAGTGACCAGCCGTAGGTTGAGAATGATTTTCATGTATAATACCTTGCCTCATTTCTTTTGGAATCACATGTTTCCAATCATATTCAGAAGTCAGTAAAGAGCTCGTTCGCTTAAGTCTGTACAAATTATTATTTACAAGCTTATAGTCAGGAAACTCTGAAGGGTTATTCTGACAAGCTTGAAAGATATTATTAAACCAATCGTCATCAGAGTCAACATAAACTAAGTCGACGGGTACTGAACGCGATAAAGCATCAGGTACCACATGATCTTTACCCCTTTTATGTTTTATCTCAAAATTAAATGAAGACAAACGGACGCTCCATCGAGCCAAACGCCCGGTAGGGTTGTCCAAATTTAAAAACCATTTTAGAGCTGCGTGATCAGTATATAAAATGAACTTTTGACCATTATCGAAATAACATTGCCAGTGTTCTAATGCTAGAATAACACTCAACAGCTCACGTTCCGTTATAGAATAATTTTGCCGTTGTTTTGATAAAGAGCGGCTAAAATAAGCTATAGGTTTATCAAAACTGTCTTCATCTTGTGTCAGCATAGCTCCAATTCCGTAATTCGAGGCGTCGCAGTGCACGGAAAACGTTTTATAAAAATCAGGACAAGCTAAAACAGAACTGGACACTAGTGCTTTCTTTATATTATTAAAAGCAATGTCAGCCTCCTCATTCCACTTAAACGGAGGGGCCTTCTTTCCAGTAGATGTCAGAATATTAAGAGGTGCGGCCATAGTACTAAAGTTCGGTACAAAACGCCTGTACCAGCTGGCCGTTCCGAGAAACTTTTTAAGTTCACGCCTAGTAGTAGGAACAGGAATATCCAGAATTGCCTTTACTTTTTCAGGGTCCGTACGTAAGCCCTTATGGTCAACGATGTAACCTAAGTATTTTAGTTCGCGTCGGAAAAATGCAGATTTCTCCAAATTAATTGTAAGCTGAGCGAATTTTAGTATTTGTCCAAAACCCGGGATAGCAAGGAAATGTGATTATCGAAACTATTTGATATTACAATAACGTCATCTAAATGCCAAAAAACGCGGTTTTCAAATTCAGGAGTAAAAAGCATATCCATTAGACGTTGCTGGGTTGCTGGCGCGTTCGTAAGGCCGAAAGGAGTGACCTTAAAACGAGACATCCCACGTCCTGCTACATAAAAATAAATTTTATCCCTATCTCCTTCACGTAGAGGCACTTCCCAAAACGCCTTAGCAATATCAATGCTAGATAGATACTTAGCATCACGTAAATTGTCCAGAATTTCATTTATAAAAGGCAATTTATACGCATCTTTTTTAGTAACTGAATTTAGTTTTCTACTGTCCAAACATAATCTCCAGCTTCCATCTTTTTTAGGAGTAACAAGAACAGGACTCAACCACGGACTTTCACACGGCTCTATAATATCTAAAGCAAGCATCTTATCCACTTCTTCTGCCAACACCTTTTGTTTTTCAGGAGAAAGTCTGTAACATCTCTGCCTGATAGGTTCATGGTCCCCAGTATCAATACGTTGCTCAATCAAGTGCGTTCGACCGAGCGGACTAGATTCCGTCGAGGCTTCTAGAAATCGCGATATAATATCCTCTGCTTGAGCCTGTTGTTCCATAGACAAGTCCTCAAAATGAAGAACTTGTTTTGACTTATCATTTACAATTAAATCAGTGCAATTAAATGGTCGCATCATTTTAGCATGTTTAACACATTTAGGTAAGAGGTCGAATCCTACCCAAAAATCAACACCAAGTATTAAATATGAAAAAATGGCAGGAATAACATGGGCAGTAATAGTAAGACATTTATTGTCAAAACATACAGGCAAGTCAATCGTACCAATCGAGTGAGCAGGCTGTTTGTTAGCAACTCGTACAGTGGTTTTGTATGCTTCGTTAAGAACAAAACCCTGTTCTAATAAAGTACGGTGAGAATTATTACCGAGTATGGTCAGAGAACTCCCACTGTCCAAAAGACCACAAAGGGTCAAATTATTTACATTGATATTTACATAAGGCCGTTCATAATCATTTTGGTCATCAAAGAGGATCAAAGGTGTGTTTGCTGATAGCATGAAAAGACGGATAACTGATAACCACTCTTCCCACTCAGAATGCGAAAACTTATCATTATTATTTACATTAAGTCTTTGATCCTCGTCTACTCGTTTTTTGGCGGGGTTTGAGTAGATTTTTTGCAATACGGACATTCAGTGCAACGGTTGGTTATGCGGCCAGGATGGTTCCTGGCCGCATTTAAAGCATACGAGTTTGCGTGGTTCCTTGCACGTACGCAGAGAATGGCCATTCACTCTACAGCGCACACAAAACTGCTTATTTTAACTAACAATATTTACAGACTTATTTACAGGTTTATATACAAAATCGTCAGTCAGAGACGACGGACTGGACGTAGGAGGCTCTTTAAAGTTCCTGGAACGATCGACGCACGCCTCATACTTTCTACACACAGACTTCAAGTGCTCAATAGTTTTAATATCAGCTTGAGCTACCATACAATCATATTCAGGACGAATATTTCGTAGTAAAATTTGCAACCGCTCTGCCTCCAGGCATGGTATAACTAAGCCGGCCAAGCAAACCGGACATGACAGCAAAGTATACAACAACGGACTCATCTTTACCCTGAGTGCGGTCCTGAATTTCACGCAGTAGTTTAAAATCATAATCAATGATACCAAATTCATTAAAAAGTTTTTCTTTTAAATCATTCCAGGTGGTAAAACTGTCCTTGTAAGCACGGAACCAATGAAGTGCTGCATCCGTAAACATTTCATAAGAATGATTTAATAAGGAACTAGTAGGCAAGTTCCTAGATGTCGCGAACTCCTCCACTTTCTGTACAAAAATACGCGGACAACCTTTACCCGTATAAGAGAATTTACGAAACTCACTGGTTACCGACCTGTCACAATGTACAATTAGTTTATTCTCGGTACTTTGGTCATACTTCGCCGTAACGTACGAAGATGAAGAATCGCTATTACTGCCATTTTTCCTATCAAAACGAAGTTTCAAGGCGCTAAACTTCGATACCAGACTTTTATATGAACTACAGTGCTGTTGCTTAGTTCCTGAAATATCAATACGCTGAAGGCGCGTGTATATATGTACAAGATATGCCAGAATTTTATTTACAAGTTTTGAGTCACACGTACTCTCGTACATAATTATTTTATCCTCAATGAAGGAAAGCGATTTTTCAGTGCCAGTCAAGTCATCGGCGACTGAAAAATTAGAAGGCAAATCCTCAGACACATATTTTACCAATAAGCCACTTAACTGTTGTCTCAGCTCTACAACCGTGTCAAGAGGCTGCTCCAATCTGATATTCACTTCGTAAATAAGTTCAGGCTTGTTTAACATATTTACATTTACACTAGAGAAATCCATGTTAGATTTATATGAAAGAAATATAAATTAACAAAACAGACTATTTACCAGAAAACATACAAACATATGTACAGTTTTATGACACATTTACTTATATACAAAAACGGTAAAATGCAAACTGCAAGTATTGTTAACGCCAATGTACCTAGTACCTATCACCTTAACTAACACAAACCTAAAGAACAAAACAAAACAAAACAGCACACGCAGTAAAATAGAAAATAAACACTAAACTATGTACAGACACATATGATATTTACAAGTATGTACATAACCCAATCCAAGTCTTTAAGACCCACGTACTGACTGAATACCCTATGGGCGCCACTGTACCCGGCTAGATCGCGGCAAATTAAACAAATTTTTAAATATACAAAAATATAATAGAATAAAATAAACTATATACAAATCTACAAGGAATCAGTCAATACGAGAGCCACTAGTTTATTCGAAACAGAGGTCACTGGCCTTTAGTGAAGTAGAAGGCAGTCCAAGTTGAAGTCGGCAATCCGTTCAGTCGGATTTCTGTACTATACATTCTTGTAGGATTCCATGAAAACCTGGAGCTTTTCGGGTGTGAAGAAAATCCCTTTAAAGATGAATGATAAGCAATATTTCAAGCAGTTGATGTAGATAGTATCTTCTTCAGTTGTTATGCAGTAGAAAAGGGCTGAAACAATCCTTGTTTCTTAATTTTCATTCAAACTCCATCCAAGCCTCCCAATGGTTTAGACCAGTGACATGAAAGCGAGACTTGGATTGAGTTTTAACAATAACACTAAATGATTAAAATATATACAATATTTACCTGCATAAGTGGCAGCCCTTATTAAATACTTTAATCAGTACTCGACACAGAAAGTAATTACATATATCCAACAATATAAATCAATAGAATTCTAGCATCAGCGAATTCAAAGCAAATTTTCCGTCTGAAAACAAAAGCCGAGCGCGCGATCGGGAACTTTTTTATTCTCGCCGGCCAGTGCGCGCGGCGGCTGCACTGTGTAGGTTTGCCACGTTACAATCAATTTGACACATATCACAAATATAGACAAATAAGAGAGTATCAGTACTCAACGGAGTATTTTAATTGTAGAGTGACCATGCGTGTCGTAAATAATTCAAAACTTTTAATTTTTTTACTTTATGATTTTGCGCTAATTACAAGCTTGTTATTAAATCGATCCTGATCACGTCTACTGAATCACCACAATCACCATATATGCGGTCCTGAAGTTTCTATTTCATTTTCAAGACCAAGAATTTCAAAGAAAGTATTAACTATTGCATTAGAGCAGAAAGACTGAGACGCATCTAGATAGAATAAACTTGCCTTAAGTAATTGAATTGAATTTATAGTTTTCCGTACAAAAGTGAAAAACCCTAAAAATGAATATGAATAAAGGAAAGTTTAAATGTTTTTTAAAGAGATGTTCTATTAAGTTTTTCTTTGAAAGTGAGTCATTATTTATCTAGGTATAAAGTGGTTGAAAAAATATTTATTTCTACCCTTGGGCGTTTCGCTTTCCATGTTTTTTTACCATTTGCAATAAAAATTTGATTGCTAATGGATTTCATTCTGACATTTTACTTCAATTTCATAAACGACGTTTCTTTTTCCTCAATTGTTCAATAAAAGATAACTCAAGAAATTGGATTGCACCTCTACTTGCTGTTTCTAGTATGACGATGCAAAAAAGATTAAAGCACGGGTAAAATAAATCTTCTTCGATAATGTTTTGATTAAAGTATTACTCGTATGTCAAATTAAAATCAAATGAATAACAGATTACAATCATAGAATAATCCTCCAGTGTCAAGTAAGTAAATGACACCGATAGGTACGGGATTCACAATCATCCCAAAAATGGCCACAATATTGCTGTAATGACAGGCTTATATTACTGTATAACACTGGCCAGTTACAAATTTTCACTATTGGCGTCTGCCGCTGTCTGCCGTCAACCATGGCCGCGATTCGAAAAATAAACACACACACTGGACAGACACAGCTCCAACCCAACTCAACTCAACGCTATAACGACATTGACATTTGGTATTCGAACAGATTTTCATTCAACATTGGTCTCACATTGGTCTCACATTGGTCTCACATTGGTCTCACGTTGGTTACAGGTACCTGTAAAACTTATGAATTTGAAAATTACTTAAAGTTTTTTTTATACCACAACGGTAGAAAGCACCCATACGGCCCGCAGCTACCATAGCCTATTGACGCCGAATCCCGATGTATAAGATGCGCGTTGCCGACCCCTTTATATAAAGAAACTCACTGTGTTGACGGCTAGAGAGACAAGAGGGTTCCCCGTTGTCAACACGCTGCATCCTCTTTGAACTCGCTGGCAATCTTACTCACCAGCACGAACAGGAACAAAACACTATGAGAGGGGTGTAGTGCTGTTCTTCTTATTGCTGTGCTGCTGTTCTTATTTTCTTGAAAAACACGCGTTTGTCTCTTGAAATTTTCAGTATTGACATGTCCCGAAACAACTAGTGCATAAATTATAGTATTCCACAAAATTATTGGGTACTAATGTTGAATTAGTTATAAGTGCCTATTGTATTGTGCATGGCAGCGGAAACCAGCCATTAGCGAAACTGCTAATTTCACCTAACCACCGCTGATGCCTCATTTACTTAACACTCGCTGTCAAAAGTGATATTAAATATTACATTTAGATGGTAAATTTAGCGATAATGTCCCAAATGACCTTTTTTAGTCTAATGTTCCAGTGTACTATCATAGTACACTGGAACATTAGACTAAAAAGGTCATTAGGATAATAATTTGCATGGAGGTCAGAGGAGGAGGCTAGCAATTGGATTTTTAAATCAATCTACATTATCCACGACATCTTTATTGTGAATAAAAAATAACGTTTTGAAGCTACATAAAGCATACTAACCCACACACCTGAAAACGTATATTCGTATCTATGTTTGTATCATAGACAAATAAAATCTTAACCCTGTTTTGAAGCAATGTTGATTTTTGCTAAAAAAATAAGCTTGCTTCCATCATAAATTTCCCATGTTCAATTGATACCAGCAGAAGTTTATAAACTTGTGCTGGCCTGCTACCCAGCCTCTACAGATGAAACACTGACATATACCAAAATCGAATTGTCAGACTATAAATCGAACTAAATAAAAGGGTTAATCTACACTCATATTATAAATCCTAAATGCTGTTTTCGGAAACCATTAGAATGACCGCCATTGCACCGCCATAGCCAACTCGATTGTGCCGGCGTCCGACGTGCGCGTGCCAGCGGTCGGGGAGGAGGGCTGGATTTACATTATGTTATCAAATTTGATGTTCCAAATTTGAAACTCATAACTTATCAATATTTGAGCATGTAATGTTAAAATTACGTTACTGCCACAGACAAAAAACTTATCATAGTAAAATCGGTTGTTGTAATGCTGGCCACTGCCTACACTTTTTGAACACGTTTTAGAGGACTTGCAGTGTGAGTGTAGATAAAAGGGTTTTGTTGCACTTCAAATTAAAGGCGGACAACATTAAATGCACGGACGAGTGACTGTCATTAATGAGGTGGGAGGATCTTTTTGTTAAAATAACGTTTGTTTGTCAACCAGCTGTCAGAAAAGTAGATTGGATATATTTTAATGCATGGTCTGTCTGTGTATTTTAAGTAATTGATTGAATCGTTAATTTACGCAATTACATTATTATTAACGATGGCAAAATTGCTCTATAAATTATCGTAACTTATATTGAGTTTTTTATTTCCTCGAATCGATTGTGCGAATGGTCAACCATGCGCATATATGTAACGCCATGCGCATATATGCGCATAAATGTAACACCATGCGCATATATGCGCATAAATGTAACACCATGCGCATATATGCGCATATATGTAACATCATCAATCATTTTTCTGGTTTTTACTATTTATTGTTATAGCGGCAACATAAATACATCATCTGTGAAAATTTCAACTGTCTAACTATCACGATATGAGATACAGCCTGGGGACAGACAGACAGACGGAAAGCGGAGTTTTAGTAATAGGGTCCAGTTGTTACCCTTTGGGTACGGATCCCTAATAAAAAATAAGACAGTAAAGACGGAGAAAATAGTTAGTTTCGTAAACGTTCCTATCTGTACTGTACCTCTAGAGTGCAACTCCATTCATAATGAGGTGCATCGACCGTGCACTTCTTAGTGTGACCTCGCATTGGCAAACATGTACAACTTTGTAAGTACTTTACTTATTCCTAATTATTATGTATTGGTTATCATAGTATTTTAAAAAATAGATATAGCGATGTAGTTATTTTACGTTAAAGTTACTTATAAATATTATAATGTCAAAATTCATACTTCACCTTGAGCATATTGATTGGATTAACAGTTATATACATAGATTCTTATTTATTTAGGTATTTATTATTGAGAGTGGTACACAAATGGTTGAGTTGGTTATCCAAACGACTCCACGTAGAAATATTTAAATCTTTAAACGCCTTTTACTTGAACTTTACGGCATAGAAAAAAATGATCAGTTACAAAAAGTGGACTTCATTCTATTAGATCTGGCTACGTCAGATATGACACAAAAATGAGTGCAACTAAATCCGTCTGGTTAGATTGCTATACTATCCTTATTGCTAGATCCGGGCATCTGGCAGCTTTTTTTAACGGGTGGAGGTCAGATCCGAGTGACAGACTAGCAAAATTTATGAATTGGAAAATAGTAATACCATAATAGGTAAAAACTGCCGAAGTTGTCTCAGTTATAAAGGACAGGACTATATTTTAACATTATAACAAACGACATTGCGTATTATTATGGAAACAATAAAAACTTTTTACAAAAAAAAGATAAACCGACTTCAAAAAGGATAAAATAAACTATTATATTATTTATATACGTTACAAACTGATATGTTTGAAGTCGGTGCCAAGGCAAAAAGTTACAATACCGGCAAATCAGATTCAAGTCTGAAAATCACAAAACAGTTAATACAAACGAGGCGTATGTGTTCAGTGACTTGTTCTTCATACTATAGAACTATTCTAATACGGTATTGACTGCAGGTTTTCATTCAAGTACAGAGAGAAAGTATAATCACGCGTCTTATGATGTTTGTTAAACATCATGATGTTTGTTTCGCTGTTCCAAAATCCAACCTAGGGGGGCTCTACACACGTGGCATTTTGTCGCGCGATTATCTGAGTCAATCTGTAGACCGTATTAAAGCGGCCTCCATAGGACGGAATTAGGAAACGTTCGAAGTTTTAAATTGTTTTCGTGTTTATGTTTATAATTTTTTTTTTTTTTCCTGTTTTTATTGTTTTTTTTTCTCTTGTTTTGATTAGGATATTCTTACTTTGGGGATGTGATCGTGGTGTCAATGCGCCGTGTCGTCAAATGGTTGCAACGGAAGACCAGCGCTGGCCCTGCCGGCATTTAACGCTGAGTTGCGACCATTTCGTGGCAATTAATGTTTCGGGTTGTATATGTTATTGTTTATTATGTTTTTTGTAATTGTCATGAATAAACCTTTCATTCATTCATTCATTCATTCATAATAAACTTTTTTACTAGTTTTCGGACTAACCATATCTCGAAAGGAGCCCGTGCTTCGGTTTGAATTATTTATCCTACTTCATCTAAGGTGTAATATCGAAGTGTAAAGGAATTCAATGGCAATATTGATCTTTCTATACTCAGACACACTGGGTGTGTGGGGCCCACCTTTTCAGTAGAAAAAGGCGCGATATTTAAATTTTCTAAGGAAGGAATACGTGTTTATATATTTTTTTAATTTGCCGCCTTTTTCTGATTATTAAATTGGGTACCTCTTTTCATCAAAATTGGATTAGTAGTTTAGACGTGAAAATGTAACAGATAGATTCACATTCACCTTTGCAATATAAGTAGGAATCGAAATGTTATGTGATTTTCAGAGTTGAAGCTGATTTGCCGGTATTGTAACTTTTTGGCTTGGCACCGACTTCAAACATATCAGTTTGTAACGCATATAAATAATATAATAGTTTATTTTATCCTTTTTGAAGTCGGTTTATCTTTTTTTTGTAAAAAGTTTTTATTTTTCCATTTTTAGTGGTTACAAATTATCATAATCGGACAACGGATCTCGCAATAATCGGTGAAGATATATAAGAAAAAGTTCATGATACGTACTCAATGTAAGGAAAGTTCCACATATCATATGTGGTCTTCATCATTAGGTCCACTCCATCAAATTAGTGGTTTTGGAGAGGAAATGCTTGAGTTGCTTAAAAAAACAACCAAATCACCATACATGTGCCCTTAAAAATTGAGGAGTTCCCTCAATTCCTCATGGATCCCATCATCAGAACAGCACCAGATTAATGTGGAACTATCTCAAAGGTAGTTCCTTTCAAACAAAAAAAAAACTTTTTTTTGTCCGATATCCGGAATTCTCCTGAAATCGGACCATATGGGTCTCGGAGTAATCGCTGAACATCCTACGTTTACAAAAATCATGATCATTATCATCAAAACAACCATCATCATGAGGTTCACTTCATCAAATTGGTGGATTTCGAGAGAAAATCCTCGCGTTGCTTAAGAAAACACCTAAATCACCATACATGTGCCTTTAAAAATTTAGGAGTTCCCTCAATTCCTCATGGATCCCATCATCAGAACAGCACCAGATTAATGTGGAACCATCTTAAAGGTAGTTACTTTCAAACAAAAGAAGAATTCCTCAAATTGGACCACGGGTTTCGGAGTAATCGCTCAACATCCTACATTAAAAAAAAAATCATCATCATCATCATCAAAACAACCATCATCAAGAGGTCCACTTCATCAAATTGGTGGTTTTCGAGAGAAAATCCTCGAGTTGCTTAAGGAAACACCCAAATCACCATACGTATGCCTTTAAAAATTGAGAAGTTCCCTCAATTCCTCATAGATCCAATCATCAGAACAGCACCAGATTAATATGGGACCACCTTGGAAGTAGACCCTTTCAAACAAAAAAAGAATTATTCAAATCGGACCACGCGTCTCGGAGTAATCGGTGAACATACATTAAAAAAAAGCCCAAACCGAATACAGAACCTCCTCCTTCTATGAAATTGAAGTCGGTTAAAAACAGTAAGCGGCAAACTATAAATTACATTATACTTTTCCCCAACCAAAAACTTTTGGCAATAACACAATCTAATTATTTATATTATTTCTCATTGCATAAAACCCAGAACTCTAGGATTGGTTTTCTTGAAGTGGTTTGTGTTCTTTGACTTTCACCACTTTAGTGACTAAAGGGGTTTCGTTGCTCTCATTACATATCATTTGTTTTGAATATATCATTCTCCGTATATATCATTTGTTTTGAAATTCCCAGAAAGAAAACGTCGACTTAGCTGTCAATTCCAAACAGCTTCTTAGTTCCGATAGAAGCACATTAGAAAACCTCTTAAGTGACCTTGGCGCTGACCCAGGTTCTGTAAACAACATGTTGATGACTATTCACGAGTGGTATCAAAAAGAACCGCATTTGCCTGCTGGACAGTTACGTAAGATCATTTTGCTTAATTGATTTTAATTTGAGGTGGTAAAAGATAAAAATATCGAAATCGTATTGCCAGTCAAAACTTACTGCCCAATCACAATGTATTTCCAAAGAGTTTTACGGCTCTTATGCTTAGTGGGACAGATTATTTTTCGCTTACGAAATTGAAGGAATTGTTAATTGTTTACTTAATTTTTCAGATGATCAGTTTATTGCCAGGCTACTAATTATGAGAAAGTTCAGTATCGAAAAAGTGAAACAAAAGATAGATAACTACTACACCGTGAGACCTAAGATGTCTGAATTCTTGAGTAACAGAAATCCGACGGACCCTAATTTAAATAAGTATTTAAAGGATGGATTTTGGACGATATTGCCTCGAAAAACGCCAAAACACCATAGAGTTACAATATTAAGGTAATATATAATCAGAATTACCAATATCTATAATATAATAAAATCGACTACTTATTTGTTTTTGTCATTGATGAATTTATGATATTAAAAGATTTTTTATTTACTTTATTATGATAACGCAACTGTATTTTAGTTGTAACGAGTAATATAATAAGTTGAAATGATTCTTATTCACAATCAGGATTGTATAATTTATATTCTATCGTAAATGTGTATATTTTTAATATATTTACTTTTTTTTGTTAAAGTAAATAACATAAAACTAAATTAGTATTAAAATTAACTAAATTAAAACTAATTACAACTATAAAATAAAATAAAACTACCTAAAAGCTTACCTAAAATCCCAGTTATGAAAAGAAAACCCCCTCTAAGAGGTCCCCCTGCCGCAGGGAACCCATGACGCTGGCCGAGATCTCTCTGTATTGCCAAAGAGATGCGCTGGCAGAGGTAAGTGCCAGCTCTAGGGTCCCCTGAAGCACTGACCAGCCGTTTCGACAGGGCCCCCATGAAAGTTTTCATATCAGCCGACCAAGGACCCATTGTCTCCACTGCAATCGCCGCAAACTCATAATCTTTTAATAAAGATGAGTATTTACGGCGCTTTAGTAGTTGGGCTTGGTCGGCTGCAGCGCCGGCCTGTGAGCGAGTACCCTGAATGTGGGACTTCGCAAAGGTGTCGACGCACGTGGTGTTCCACACCAGGGGCCTTCCTAGTTTCCACGGCACTAGAGTGGCTCCGTCGGGCCGCTTGCCATCGCTTCTCACCATGCCAGCCGGTTCAAGGGTTGCCGGCACGGAAACGGTAGCAAGCGAGCGACGGACCAAATCGTTGATGGTGCCGTGGCGATATAGACGGCCGGTGCTTCTTGTACAAGAGAGCCCATGTCGACCCAGCTGATCCACGCTTTTGCCACAGGCGCAGGTGTGAGGAATACATATTTTGGCACCGATTCTAAGGCAGACAGCTATCCTTAGGGCTTTAGCATCTAAAACGGTCCCAATATTTTTCGATGGTAAGGCGTTCAGCCAGTGACCCGACTCGCTGGCAGAGACAGCTAGCAGGCGGGCACGCTCTGGGTCGTCCGGACTATTATAAACAAGTGAGGCGTGGGATGCCTTAAGGATGGGGGTATCCCATACTCTCTGCACGTGTTTCGTAGCCGGGACATCCGCTCCCGGGCAGGCGCAACACCAGGCGCTCTCAGCCTCTGCCAAGCTCACTATCTCGGCGCCGGATATCTGAGGGAGATTTAAGATTTTTCAGACGAGAGACAGCGAGCAGTAGGCAGAAGACAGGAAAGCGGGCAATGCGACGCCGGCCGAAGAGCGGACACCCAGGCCACCGAACCGTACAGGGAGAACCGCTTGGGACTATGATCTGGGTTCGAAAGTAATATTTAGGACTTTAGATATGGTGGTTTGGAGGACGCTATCGATTGATGACAATATGACAGGGAATTTCCATATCGGGCAGCATCTAAGTAAATATGTAAATTTGGGGGTGAAAAGACAAAAACGGATAATGAAAAGGGCCATATGTGGGTTTATTTCAAATAACAGGTTCGAGGTACGGTTAAATAGGTTTAGTTTGCAGTTAATAACAGGGTTTATGGCTTCGTCAAAAATGGGTGAACCTAAAAGTTTGAGAGATGAATTGGAATGAACAGAAATGTTTGGCAAAGCGGCATTAAAGTTGGTAAGAATTTCGATTTTCCTGTCTGAAGAAAGGTGGTTGGCTATAAAAATTTCACATTTTGTAAAGTCTAGTGAGAGGCCAATGTCTGAAAATTTATCTATTATGAATTGCAAGTCCTGTAAAACTGTAGCAGCATCCCCGCCTAGAGAGCCGTCATCCAGATACCATAAGTTAAATTTAGAATTTAGTTTTGAAATTATTGGTTGTATAGCTAAACCAAAAATTGCAGGTCCAAGCGGGTCGCCCTGTTGACAACCCGTGCATGATAGGATGATTTTATCGCCAAATAGTAAATTTGTGATATTGTGATAAATAGGCATATGATTCCGGGAGTTCTTTTTTAATTTCTGTGAGGAGGGCGCCGCGGTTCACAGAATTGAAGGCGTTCTTTACGTCGATTTTTATAAACACCTCATAGTCCGGACGGCTCAAATAGGACCGCGCAGTGTGCACCGCTGCCTCGCAACCGCTCTTGACACCAAAACCTAGCTGCTGAGGTTTAAAAATGTTGGTTAAATTTTGGTAAAATTTTCGGCAACAGATTTTTGATGTCAAGCGCCTGAAAGTGCACCCGACGGCAATTGGGCGGATGCCGCCGTCTTTTTTGGCTAAAGCGACAAGGTTAGCACCATAGAGAATCGGGATGATTTCGACGTTTACACGGCCAGCTATCAGGTTCACCAGGGCAGTCAGTTCTTTAAGTAAGGTTAAACCCGCGTCTCCAACAGGAGTCATGATCAGGTATTTTAGGTGTTGGGGTGTTATGCCATCTAGCCTGCCCGCAGAACCATTGTGAAAAGACATAATTGTCTGTTGCACCGCATCCTCAGAGACGGTTAGGCAGGCAATGTCTGGGGTAGGGGGGTCGGGGAGCTGGGTTGGAGTTGTGGGGACCGGATGTTTATCCCTAAGGGCGGCGAAAGTTTCAGGTGAATGCGTCGCCAAGTCATCATAAGAAAAAAGCAGCCGAGCCGCTCCACTCACGTCTCCCTCCGATATTTTATTTTCTATTGCTTTTATTTTGGAGTAAGGCTGAGGATTAGAAAGGTTGTTCAAATTTGGTTGACTGGCGGGTGGTAAGTTATTTGAATTGAATTTTATTTGACTGGTCAGAGAGGTTTTGCTGGAAACTGTATTTATGGAAAAAATATTACAAATCAAATTTTCAATGTTTTTTCAGCAAAACCGCTCCAAGCATGTATTTATATACATAACATAAAAATACAATCCTAATAATGCTAGTGAATAAACATAATGATATTAATGATAGTAGGTGACTGTTCGATTGCGACAGGATGTGGACTGTAGTTTCGAAAGCGCGAAAAGGGGAATGAAAAAACCGGGCGTAGATATCTTTAGGGACAGTAGGTTGAGCAAGAAAGTTAGTATAAGGTTTTAGAGATCTGAAATAGCTAGAGTTACGAGCGTGTGATGTGAAATTATCTTGATTCCGTGGATTGTGTGGTGCAAGATCGTTGTTGGCTTCCGTTATGGGACCGTTAGTTCAGGCTGCCGTCTCTCGTTGCTAGCTAGAGTATCTATTAACCGTTACCTCAGATCCTTTAACTTAGACCTCTGATGTACACCAGGATATCGCCGGCATTGTTCAATTGCACAACACTGATTCTAGTTAAGTTCTACGAGAAAGGGGGTTGATAATGGTGCTCTTAACAATAACGACAGTCGACAGGTTGTGTTCGCTCTATCGAGGTTCGAGATGACACTGACTCTCCTAGTCAACTGACAGGACGAACAACGGTAATATTTTTTTAAATTATCACTGTGACACGATGTTGCCACAGTAAACACGAATCTTAAAAGTCAAAGCTAAACAGTGACTTAAAATGATTTACTATCATGATAAAATATTTTATTTCAGACTCCAACATAGTGAAGGCTTTTGCCTTATAGATTTACTGAAATTGGTAACCATGACGGGGGAATATAGAATGTGGAACGACAGTGTTTTAGGGGAACAAGTTATTTTGGACTACAGCAACCTCACTCTACCAATAGTGATGCAGCTTTCTCCAATACTTCTACATAGAATTACTTATTATTTTACTGTAAGTAGTGACACACATTGAATCCTCCTTTTTGTAAAGGGTCGGCAACGCGCATGTGACTCCTTTGGAGTTGCAGGCGTCCATAGGTTACGGTAGCTGCTTACCATCAGGCGGGCCGTATGCTTGTTTGCCACCGTCGTGGTATAAAAAAAAAGTAGTACATAAATACATATACCAGTGGTCAATTGGAATCGTAACTGATGTAAACAAACCAAATTTACCGTCATTACTTTTCAATCACGTGCTTTTAATTAACAACCATGGTTCCGTCGCCAATTTATACAATTAAACATGTTATTTACATTTATCCCGGTTAAAAATATACGTTAGTTTTTTTTTATTATTAGTGCCCGTATTAGTGTCCGACTGCTGGGCAAAGGCCTACCTTCTTCTCCTCCATTCAGTCCTGTTTATAGTGATTACCTGCCATTCCGTAAAGACATCCAGGTGACGCCATCTTCTTTTCGGTTTGCATCTCCCCGGCGGCCGTTATGTCCCGTGGGTCCCACTCTGTAGCCATTCTGGCCTACCGTTCCGGGTGCATGCGGCAGACATGCCTAGCCCAATCCGACTTTAGCTAGTTTAGCTTAGCGGTCTTGACACCCACATGTACAATACCAGTTCTGAAGCACAGTTGCGTGTTCCTGATTCGATCAGTTACTATTATTTTACATAAACCAAATTTCTTTGATAATGTTTGTCATGTGTCAAATGCCATATTTTTCTAGGAATTCACTTCTTAGTCATCCATATTTGCTTACATTATTTGCCATTTCTATTGACGTTTGGTAGGTATACAGTATAATATTTTCAAATGACCTTACACTCTTTCTTATTCTCTTAACAAAAATGTCTTACCATGATAATTTTGAAAACCTTACCCGTTTAGGTACTGACTATACAATTTTTTTTTTGAGTGTTGTTGCACATAGATAAACTATATCGTAAAACATTTTTCAGGAATGCCTGAGTCCTAATATAAAGGGTATACATATTGTAAATCTACCCCCATTTGCCGAATATATTCTGTCAATGATCAAAAAACTACTTAAGCCAAAGGTGGTTCAAAGAATGAACTTTTACAAAAATTTAAACGAAGCTTTAAGTATGTTTCCAAAAAACATTATTCCTAAGGATCTGGGTGGCACGGATGATGTAACGTCTCAAGATATTGCTGGTAAGTAAAAACATGCATTATGAACATATAGAACATGTGAAAAATGTCTATATAAAATTTCTAGCGCCATCTATTCCGTCACTAAAGCACCATCTCAGTTGCACCCGTATTATCCAGCACTAAAAGCTATCTATCTATTCAGCTCGTATCCACCCACTGCTGCTGAGTATAGGCCTCGCCTTTATTACGCCACTCTCCTCGGTCCCGTGCCAGTCCCATTCATTGCACGCCCACCGTTCGGCAGATATCATCTGACCATCTGGTTGACGGTCTCCACGCTGATCTTTTGCCCCATTTTAGCCACCATTCAGTAACCCGTCTCATTCATTCTCGCCAGGTGTCCTGCCCACCTTCACTTTAATTGTGTGATGCGTTTGCCAATGTCCGATACTTTCGTTCGGCGTCGTATTTCGCTATTCCGTACTCGATCAACAAGGGTGATGCCTAACATGGCTATGAAGCACTCCCTTGTTGAGAGTTTCTTAGAGCTATAGTCAAAATAAAATACCTCGACATCCATTCAATAGGTGGCGCTGCGAAATGCAAGCAGTACATCTAAGCGACGATAAAAATGCATGAAACTAAAACTTGATGAGTTAGGGACGCTATTTAGCAATAGCCTGAATTTTGCACAAAAAAATTCTAAGATATTCATCATCATCCATCATATCAACCGAAAGACGTCCACTGCTGAACATAGGCCTCCCCCAAAGAGTGCCACAATGACCGCTCCTGCGCCACCCGCAGCCAGCGGACTCCCATTGCTCGCATTTTTCATTTCATTCGCATTTGCATTGCTCGTAGAACCGATGGCCGTTTGGGCGGAAAAGCTCTCGAGTGGTGACCACGAACTGGAAGGCGCAGCGTTGGAAGAAAAGGTGGACGGATGACCTAAGATATTCATTCAAATAGAATTTCTATAATAAAGTTGATCTTGGAATTTGATAACTTTTTGTGTTCTATTTAGTGCCCCATCATCATCATCATCATTGGCCACATCATCTGTTGTAGACGTTTGTTGCGGCGCATGTGGGTTTTATTTTTCTCCACTCGTCTCTGTTGGTCCCTCTCGCACCACTCAATGATATATTAATTTGTATAGACACTAGATTTAGAAGATTTTTATTTACTTACAGATGCATGGGAAAAGACATTATGCTCTAATTCATGGAGAAGTTATTTTATTGAACAAGATTCAGTTTACACCGACGAAACCAAAAGGACTATCAAGAAGAATTTCCAGGACGACTTTGGTCTCAATGGCTCTTTTAAAATGCTTAATATAGATTAATCTTCTTATGTTTGTAATTCTAAAAACGACTTGTTTTTAAATATCTTTTTGTATTTGTATTTTTCTGAGAAAACGTCGGACTATTTGAAGGCTTACCAGTATGAATCAGATTAATTATTTATGTTGATAATCTAAAAATGCTAATTTAATCCCAAAACTCAGCTCAATTCTATGCAATCACCGTGTAACTTCTTTATTATCCGCCTAATGCGACCTTTAAATCCAACTCAATGTTTTTGCAAAAGTCAGCCAGGATATTTCTTAGTCTTTTGGGCTTAATTGTATATGTACATTGGTCAATAGAAAATTCAAAAAAATTGTATTGTAATGTTTAATGGCCTCCTAGCCCGGTTAGTAGTGACTGCCTACGAAGCAGGAGGTCCTCCCGCTTTCGAATCCTGGTCAGGGCTTTTTTTGTATGTTTATCGCGCATTTGTTTGTTGTTCCTGAGTTATAGATGTTTTCTATGTGGGACTAGGTCGATTTGTGTAAGATTGTCCCATAATATTTATTTATTTAATTAACATAGGTATTTAATAAAAAATAAATTCACTTAATGTTCCAAGTTTTCTTATCTCACAGCTTCTCTTCAATCTAGATTTAATTTTTTGAATGTTCCCGCTAATTCCTCATTGCTGTTAACACCAGGTCTCTTCTTTTCATCAGATACCATCTTACAACGATCCAATAAGAATTGCTGCGTTTTGCCGCTTCGAAACTCCTTTTGATATAAATCTGTAATGTAAAAATACACTTTTGTAGCAGGGGCTTATAATATGTACCCTTTGCTCATCTATTTCGTACCTATCATCCCTTTATTATTTTTATTTTACTCGTGCAACAATTATAAAAACAAGAAATTAATCATCATCATCATCAGTCTGTATCGGTCCTCTCCCATGGCACGCCACTGAGCTCTTCTCTTCCAATCTGTACCCGAGCCTAAAAACAAAAGTTTTTAACCAGTGCGTCCTGCTGTCTTAACATAGGGAGCTGAAACTTGGCTACTTACTGTGCAACGTGTCCGCTAGCTTAAGGTTGCTCAGCGAGCTATGGAAAGAGCTATGGTCTGAGTTTCTCTTAGGGATCGAATCCAGCACGAGGTTATTCGTCAGAGAACCAAGGTTACTTAAGGTTTCTGTAAGAAAATAATAACCTTTTCAACTGACCTTTAAATTCGTCCATACTGTAATCTTCTCCTCCATAATCCTTAGGTAAGTACATCTTTGGCAAAACATTATGTAGTTCCTCTAAAGTTTCGTGTACCATCAGTCTATCTAATAACTTCGGTTTGATAAATTGCCTAAATAGATTATAGATCTGCCGCGCGATCGGAGGTGCATTTAGTATATGAATGCTGAAGACTCTGAATCCAGATCCTTCCTGAAATAATAATTAAGGATGTTTACTGTATTTAATTATAATTATTTCCACTGTGTATAAAATAAAGCACTTAAAATTTAAAAAAAGGTAAACCGCGGTCATTTTAAGTCATTCGTGGAAATGGTGCATTTTGCCTTGCATAAAACTTATGTTATTCACGACTTTCCCACCTCAAAAGGTGAAATGAAAAAAACGTACGTTACGGCAAAAGTTACTACGGACACTTTTAAGAAGGCTATTAGAATACTATGTGATTCGGTCAATTTGTGTAAGATTGTCCGATAATATGTGGATTTACCGGGCCCGTAGCCGATTCTTTGTAGCATTTGTATGTTCATCGATTTTTCGAAGCATGTGTATTTTCACCGATTCTTCTAAGCATGTGTATTTTCACCGATTCTTCGAATAATGTGTTTAACGGCCTCCTAGCCTAGTTGGTAGTGTAGTGACTCTGCCTATGAAGCAGGAGGTCCCGGGTTCCAATCCTGGTCAGGGCATTTATTTGTGTGTTTACCACAGATATTTGTTCCTGATCGAGTTATGGATGTTTTCTATGTATTTAAGTATTTGTCTATCTATTATATATATCGTCGCCTAGTACCCACAACACAAGCCTTATTAATATTGACCTTACTGTGGTACTAGGTTGATTTTTTTTTTAATTTATTTATATATTCAAATAACAACTTAGATTTTGTACATGTAGATTCTCGCCAAACTGTTACGTTTGATGGCGAGAGGCGCTCTGTTTTATACTTTAACAATTTAACCTATTAAACTCATCTTATATTTAAATTTTTTAAAAATAAATACAAACTAGCATGCTCATAACATAAATCAGGATAATTTGAGAAGACACTCTTTTAGTCTAGTTTTTATCATAGATTTACTTAATTTAGGACTTTGTCGTAGTAAGCTAATGCTATTACATATTTTTGGTACAAGATATTTTGAAGTTCTTTTGCCATAATAATTTCCCATCTTTGGCTCTACTAACTTTTTCTCTCTAACACTTCTAGTACTATATTTATTGCTAATTGACACTTTGTACTTTTCATTGTAATAATGCTCTAAACCTTAAGTATGTGACTTTTTTATCTACGGGTAAAATTTTACATAAGGGAAATAGTTTATCATAATCGTGTTTACAATCTTTCTTAACCTTTTTACTAACTAAGAATTTAATCAGTCTTGTTTGCAAATTTCTTATATCTCTTATGTATGTAATGAATGTTCGCCCGTATACAACTAGACCATAGCTAATAAGTGAGTCGGCAAGGGCGTAATAGACGACCATTAGTGTTTTCTTATTCAATGTTCTGTTTAATTGGTGGAATTTGCCTAGAACAGATCTTAACCTGGTACAAACCTCGTAAATATGTTGTTTCCAATTAAAGTTTCTATCAATAGTTAAACCTAAGTACTTAAATGCTTCCACATATTGTAATTTATCACAATTACAATTATTTTTATATATATGCAGGCAATCATAGGTATGCCCTATTATATCTAAATTTTCTTTAATCACCGTTTTGGCAGCTTGATTATACGGCGAGTGAATATGCATGCATTTGGTTTTTTTGAAATTTAAGATGATTCCGTTATCATGTGCCCACTTAGTAATACTTTCAAAGTCCTCTTGTATGCATGTTTGCACCTCCGTTATATCTTTCGCGGCATAAAGTAGACACATGTCATCTGCGTACATAAATACCTGGCAACATTTTACGACGTTTGCTACACTGTTGACATGCATCACATATCCCACGGGACCAAACACGGATCCGGTCGGCACTCCGAGCTTCACCTCGGCATCCTGCCCCGTTTCCCCCGCGATACTCGTGCGTATTTTCCTGCCTGTCAAGAAACTTCTAAACCACTTATTCGTGGGACCACAGATTCCGCATTCATCCATCGCCTGTAGTAAAATATCATGATCCAAAGTGTCGAAAGCCTTTTTATAGTCTATAAACAGAGCTATTAGCTGCTGACCCGAGTCCAAACAGTCGTTTACATAGTTCGCAAACCCCGTTAGAGCCGAACGAAACAGTGCTGCGTCCTTTACGAAAGCCATGTTGTGAGTCTGAAAGTATATTATGACGCTCTAAGAATTCACTGATTTGACCGACGACAACTTTTTCGATAACTTTATCCACGACAGACAGAATCGCGATAGGCCTATAATTTCCGTGTTCGAGATGGTTTCCAGACTTATATATTGGCCGTATAATTGCACTTCTTAACATGTCAGGATATACACTACGTCTGAGACGGGCGTTAATTAATTTAGCTATAATAGGGCTCACCCAGTTGCTCAGATATTTAAGGTCTTTTACCCGTATACCATCTAACCCCGGTGCTTTTTCAACTGATAATACATTTATGACTTTTTGTACATCTGCTGCGCTCACCATTCTATATCTAAAGCTTACGTTACACGGTTTCACATATCTCTTTCTATCTAAAAATTGTATATTACAAATATGTTTAATTTCCCTTATTTCTTGCGTGAACGTGTTGGAAAAATTCGTACAAATCTGACTTATACTTTCTGTTTTTCCTAAATATCTTACTATAATATCATCTAAGCTAGTTTTAATTCTGCCCAGCCATGAATTAATATTTGCCCATATTTTTCTAAAATCCCGATTACATTTTAATATTTCCGATTGCCTATATTTATTTCTTTGCCTCATTAACTAATTTATTTACCTTATTTCTAAACTTTGTATACTCTTATCGTTTATTCATATTCTTAGGCTGCGATTTCCACACTCTAAATAAATAGTCCCTACGTGTTAACATTAAATACAAGTCTTTATCTATCCACGGCTGCTTATTTCTCTTACTGTTTTTATTAATTTTTATAACTATTGTACTTTCTCTATACATATCTTTAAATACCGTTGATAACTTTCGAAACAACATAAGCGGGCATGTAACATTAAGTAATGACGACCAATCGTACGTATCAAACTTTTGTTTTACAAGTTTTTCGCTAATAACTTCGCGCACACTATCACTAGGGTTCAGTTTTGTATAATCACTTACGCACAAGTCCAGTACTATACCGACGGCATGGTGGTCGGACATATGCGCCTCCAGCACGTAAGATCGCAGGCCGCTGATGTCGCGTCCCTCTCGCACCCACACGTGGTCCAGGCATGACGCATCGAGCCGCCCGTCCACTATCGCCTCGCGCGTTATCTCCGTGCTCGGTATTGCACACTGCAGGCCGCGACCACACAGGATGTTTTTATACTTCGTGGTGGATGAATTAATTATATCGTTAAATATATCGATGTTCGTGTCCCCGATTATAATAATGCTGTCCGATGCAGGTATCCGTTTTAGTACCGTGTCCAATTGTTCCATGAACAGTATTTTGTTTTTGTTAGGGGGTCTGTACACGGCAAATACATGCAATGTATTTTTTCCTGTTTTTAGTTGGCCGTGAAGTATTTCTACCGCGTCTGTATTTTCTTTTTGAGCATTGAAGTAGAGTCCCTCTTTTGCATATATTAATATACCTCCGCCTCTTTCTGTCTCTCTTGTGCGTATAAATGAATTATATCCCGGTATATTGTAGAAATGTAGCTCTTCCATTTTAATATTTATTTCGCTTAATACTATTATGTTAATTTTATATTGGTTTTCTTCTAATATGACTAAGAGCTCATTGGAATGTTTTCGAAGTGATCTAATATTGAAGTGAATGATGTGAATGCACTCTTTTTGGCATAGGTCCTGACTTAACGATTTTATATCATAGTACCTTTTGTATTCAAAATCAGTAGTTAACTCTTCCGTTCGATCGAATTTTAACAAAAAAAAAACCACCTAGTGTGTCCCGACGCGCTAAATGCACCCGATTATTTACATTCCTCAAATTTCTTTAACTCATCTTCCGATCTTATGTTATAGATTTTTTTCTCATCGCTATTTTTCTTCACCAGAATATTGCCATTTTGCACCCAAATATATTGGAAACCTTTTGACTTTAACTTGGTTCTTACTGTCCACAGTAGCTGTCGCTTGTACCGCGGCAAATCCTCATTGATAAATATTTGCTTATCGCTGCCGTTGCTGAGATTTTATTGTTTGTTATTTTACTTTGTTTTCTTGCTTGTAGCCAGCTATCACGAGCTATTTTGGATCGAAGTTTTACCAATACAATTTTAGGCTTACTGATGTCCGGGTTTTCTCGTCCTACCCGCTGTGCGTCTTCAACATCATTCGGATTTAAATTTAATTTCTGCGCGAGCTCCAGTACGACAGATTTCGTGTTTTCGTTGCTTTGAGTGTCTATTCCGTGAATCTCCAAGTTCTTTTCTTTCTCTAGAACCTCCAGCTCTTGTACCCTTTCCTCTAGGGCTTTATTGCATTTTTCTAAATAAACATTTTTATTTTCTAGCGATTTCGACCGACTCTTCTTTATACTCCATCAGTGTTTGATACATCTCGGAATAGAACTCAACATTAGTGGTCAGCTCATCAATTTTTTTCTCGACTTTGTAAATTACCTCCAGTTTCTTGTTAACTTCATCTAACACCTTCTCGCCTGTATCCTTACTGAGATTTAAAGACAGCTTTGGAGGCTGTTCTGGCTGCACCGGGCTGCTTTTATATTTTTGGCAGTCTTCGCAAACTGATGTTTGCAAAAATTGTTTATTTTTTACACATTTTTTGTGGTACACAGCCCCACACACCCCTTTACACTTCACCACGTCATCCTTAGCCAAAGAAACAAACTGTGTGCATTTATTGTTATTGCACTGTAACATTTTTATGCCGGCTTTGCGTATATCACGTAAGTTAAGTTTAACAGGTAGATCGTCACAACAACTCGCTTTGTTATCTATCGCGTCCGTACGCAGAGCGCGCGCGCATGTGCGCGCATTTGTGTAAGATTGTCCCATAATATTTATTTAATTATTTATTTATTTATGTGTATTTTCACCGATTCTTCGAAGCATGTGTATGGTCACCGATTCTTCGAAGCATGGATACATTCATGGATTTTTCGAAGACAGCTGGGTCGATTAGGATTTTTTTTGTTTGAAGGGGTACGGTACTTGAATAGTCCCATTATCATCAGGTCAAGATATGATGATGGGATCCTGGAGAAATCGAAGGAACTTTTCAAATATTATAGGCACACTTATACTGTTTTCAGTTTTTTTTTTACAGTAACTCGGAACATTTTCTCTTGGAAGCGTGGTGTACCTTAAGTGATTTTGGTTATTTTTCCTTTAAAATTATTGTGGTAAAAAAATTAACGGACCCACCTCAAACATTTGTGCAGCCCTCTGCACAACCATAGGATTGATCTTTAAAAAATGACCCAGGGTAATGTTTTTGAGGTCCAAGAGCCAAATTTCGCCAAGCATGTAATCGTATTTCACTCTTAGATCACCAATCTGAAATGAATGAGGATTTTATTTTAACAATGTATGTTATTATTGTATAGATGTCATAAACAAAGGAAAAAGTGACCTAGGCCTCCGATGCAGTGCCCAGGGCTGGGATCGAACCAGCGTCTTCTGCATTGGCGGCAGACGCCTTAACCACTAGGCTACCCGGGTCACCGGAGCACCGGAGGCCTAGATCACTTTTTCCTTCGTATATGACATCTATATACGTTTATAATTTGTATTGTAGTGTGTGTACTTAAAATAAACAAATAAAAATATTTATTATAATAATTTGATTTGTTCTTCAGTTAATAATAATTTATTATATTTTTTTTACCTGAAAAAGTTTTTCAAACTGTTTTAATGGTAGAAACCTAAGCTTGATACCTATCAATACTTTGGTTTTTTTTTAATACTGCTTGCAATGAATTCTTATTTTGAAGTAGAAATAGATATTTAAAAATTATGATAATACCCTTTCTAATAATTTAACATGACCATCGATAAAATTAGTGACCTCCACGTTACCGGTCCTTAAGGAAAAACAACTCTGACAGGTGTACGTAATAAATATAGACACAAAAAAACATCTCGGCTCAAGCATGATTCATATTAACAGAGAGTATATAATTTAATAGAGCAGCACATTTTATGAACTTTTTGAAACTCCAAGTCTAAAAGCGCCGTATGAACGAGAGCAACCCAAAGGTACAAAAATAGTAAGAATGACATTGCGCTCCTGCGCCATTTGTAACGAAAAGTGTACCATAGTAACGCTATTAGTTACGAGATGGCGCTGCAGCGCAATGTCATTTCCTCTTACTATTTTTGTACCTTTGGGTTGCTCTCGTTCAGATTGTGCTTCAGACTTGGAGCTTCGAAAAGTTCTTAGAGTGTGGCTGTCTTTATTATTTATAGTCTCTGATATTAGTTAGGTAAACGTCCCATGACATGCTGATTAATGCCAAATAGTGGGTAATGCAACTGACAAAATAATATAAGCATATAAGTATGTCATTTTTTGGTCAAGGTATTCACATTTATAACAAGTTACCCGTCGATGCTTTAAATTTATCATTTCCCGCTCTTAAGAAATATTTGAAAAAAAGTTTAATGTCAAAGGGTTATTACAGGGTCGAGGACTATATGACGGACAAAGATGCATGACCCAAACCAGAAACTACTACAAAATCATCTAACATTTAGAGGACACAGTTCAGATAGGAAAGCATATCAAACGTTTTGTGAAGCAATCAGATTTGGATTTTATTATTATTATTTTATTGTAATTAAACAATACGTACATTGTATGTCTCTCAAGCTGTGTTGATATGCCTTCTTATAGAACTACGCATTATTGTGTATCTTTAAGATATAATATTACTGTATTACTGTTTTGAAAAAATAAGTCCCGCCGAGTTTCTTGCCGGTCATAAATAATACTTCTCGGGTCAGAGGTTAGAACCGGTGGTAGTTTCTTTTCTCTCTGACGTTCATAAGTGCATTGTAATGTGCCTAAATTGAAGAATAATAATAATAATAATAACAATAAAATGCTTTATTGTGCACCAAAAGTAAACACACATACAATATAAAAAAAAAGAAACAGGATTTAAGTAATTAGGTAACAATAGGCGGTCTTATCGCTAAAAAGCGATCTCTACCAGACAACCTTCAGATAGCGAAACAGCGAACAGAAACAATTTATTGGGCAGTGCAAAATAGCCATAAATAAGTTACATACCGTGTAACATATACTACATATAATAGGTAATATAATATACACTACATAAAATACATATATAAGTACAAGTATGCACAGGAGAAGACAACGACAAGGTAACGCAAAGGAAACAGAGTAATTTGCATGCATGACGTGAGTAGGAACTTAAGGTTAAGTAAGAGATAAATAATGCTCTTTTAGACGCTTTTTAAAAATTGCTAGTGATTGAGCACGCATTATAGATTAGAATACATATCTTTTATATTTTATCTTTTTTTTTTATGCCAAGGGCGGGTTTAAATCCAGCAAGCTCTATCCGCACCTTTTTCATTACATGATTTTAATTAAATATGATTCATATCCTTAAATTGTTACCTAACTTTTTATAACTAACATAGACTACTTACGTGCCTAACCTCGATACCTTAAGAACAACTGTAAAAAGTAATGAAATAAACGCATTTGTATTGTATTTGTACAAAAGTTTTGCCAGATGGCGTCATCGTCATCAGTTTTACCTGTCACTAGTTTTGTTAAGAATAAGAATCATTGTTAAACATTAGGCAAATGTAATTGCAGCATTACAATTCCATTACAATTGTTAATTTTCTAAAGGATTTGCCACAAAATAAAAATGGGTTTCACACTTTAGATAGGACTGGAGGCTGACTCCATCTATAAAACCGGCCAACCCAATTGTCTGCCTTCTCCTATGGCTAATCGGGGGTCAAACTTTCACTGCGTCTGTAGAAATTACCCTCCGCTACTTAACACGTGACCCCTGGCTGGTGCTAAAAGTGCAACAAACTGGCAGCCGTATTGTCTTCCAGATCTCACGGTTCTAACTACACTGCTCTACATATTCTAAATGCGTTTCCTAAAGCCTCATACAGTCAGCAGCAAAAGTAGCTAAGCAGCTCAGGTGTTTAAAATTACTTCCACGCGCTCTTATTCTCTTAACAATAAAGTCGTGTCAAGCTCATTTTGAATAGCTACTGCTGCTGACTGTACCAGCCAGTAGAGTGCCAGCTGACTAAGGACGTTGGGCCCTCAGCTCGCGCGTGTTCTTTAAATATAGAAGGCATTAGCCAAGCTAAGTCTGAATGCATGCACAGGATTGCAATAGACTATAATAACGACGTCATTTTACCCCAAGAGACTCATGTAGCCCACTCACTCGCTAAAAGAAATAACGCCTTGTGACCACCTTGGCCGCTCCCATATAGACATGGATCATTCACGAGTGAGTGATTTGAATGAACTATACTTTTAATTCAATTCACTCACTCTTCAACTCACTGAAGATTTAACTCGCTCCGTAACTCATCTATCTCAGTGATTACAGTATTACTTGCTCGCTCTTTCTCACTCATAATTCGAATGAACCGGCAGAGTCAAACGATTGATACGATGCGATTGAGTCGCATATGCGAACAGATCCACTGAGCGCAATGAGCAAAACGAGTAATACATATCTCCGCGAGCCAAAAAGGTATGAATCAATCTTTTCAATCCAGTGAAGCGTTTTGCGCATCTCTACTCCCATATATATCTGATGGCGAGTGTACCTACTTATACATACCATGTATGAATTTCTGAATATTTCTTCGATTTTAAAAGAGCTTGAATTGGGGTCCACAAACTGTAACGTGGTGATTCTCTTTCCATCGAATAATTTTGTTGATATCCCTTGACGGCTGAAATGATTATTATAAAATATTTAAAAATAATGATCTTATTTGCTATAAGTAATACCTAATGTTTTAATGTATGCTAACTAATAATTTAACTATAAAACTTTCGTGAGACTCTAACATATTAAAAATATTTATAACGGGTTACTCACGTAAAAATCTACTTAAATTACGTGAGTAACCCGTTACACACGTACGTAATTTAACTAATAATATAGTCCAAATGAATTGAAAAAAGATTACTAGACGTTCTTTGAAGTAGTTTTATTGTGTTGTATATTTTTAACAATCTTTCTCGAAGGTATAAAAGTGGAATTCGAATATATTAGGTTTAGGATAATTATTACATTCTTAATATTTTCAAAAGTAACAGAAAAAACTACAAACGAAGTCTAAGAATGAGTCAAATTAATAAAAGTTATCAGAGACTATAAATAATATAGACAGGCAGTCTAAGAACTTTTTGAGGGCCAAGTCTGAAGCGCCATCTGGACGAGAGATAAACAATACAAAATCTAGCGTTACTACGGTACGTTACTCATTACAAGATAGCGTGGCAGCGCAATGTCATTTCCCCCTAGTATTTTTAGGGTTCCGTAGACAAATGGCAAAAAACGGAACCCTTATGGATTCGTCATGTCTGTCTGTCTGTCCGTCCGTATGTCACAGCCATTTTACTCGGAAACTATACGACGTATCTGAATAAAATTTACAAATAAAGTGTACTTTGTATGCCGCTACTTAGTTATGTAGATAAATATGAAAAAAAAAATATTTTTAGGGGGGCGCCCCATAGATGTAACTAAATTTCAAAGAAATAATTTTAACCAAATATTAATTTTTTTTCATTTTTTTTATACCACGACGGTGGGAAACAAGCATACGGCCCGCCTGATGGTAAGCAGTTACCGTTGCCTATGGACACCTGCAACCCCAGAGGATTTACATGCGCGTTGCCTACCCTTTAGGAACCTATACACTCCTTTTTTGAAGAACCTCATACTGTAGCCCACTGGAAAAACCTCGGCAGGGAGTTCATTCCACAGCCGCAGTGTTCGTGGGAGGAAATTCCTCTTAAACCGTACTGTGCGCGACCCATTGGGCTCCAGGGTGTGGGGATGAACACCCTGCCAGCGGCGAGCGGTGCGGTGATAAAAAGCTGCCGTAGGCATCATATCAAACAGTTCTTCAGAGCACAACCCATTGTACAAGCGATAGAACACGCATAAGGAGGCAAAGTCCCTCCTCAGACTCAAAGGTTCAATATCGCTCGTGAGTTTGGGATCGTCGACGATCCGCACAGCGCGCCTTTGCACCGAGTCAAAGGGCCCAAGCTGATATCCAGGTGCTCCCGCCCAAAGGTGACAACAGTACTCCATGTGGGGTCTGACTTGCGACTTGTATAGGAGCAGTCTCTGCCCCAGAGTGAAGTATCGCCTCGCTCTATTGAGCACACCGAGCTTTTTGGATGCCAGCTTGGCCTTCGCTTCAAGGTGACTACGGAATTGGACGTCACTGGAAATGTCGACACCGAGGATCCCAATACTCCCTGATATTGTAAGGGCCTTGGAACTGAGGGGCCACAGTAAATGGGGTTTTCTTAGCGGTGAACGCGCAAACTTGTGTCTTTGTGGGGTTGAATCGGACTAAGTTGTCCTGACCCCACGCCGAGACTTCAGAAAGAGTATTCTCGATATCGGACACAACTTTTTCACGACTCTCTACCACAACGGATCGAGGGATATTGGCACGGCCCGTGTAACAAGCATCAGCAGTACTGTCGTCCGCATAACAATGAATGTCACCGATAGACAACATATCATTGATATGCAGCAAAAACTGCATTGGGGATAGCACGGAGCCTTGCGGGATACCAGCATTAATGCCCATGCTTTCGGAGCAACTTCCGTCGACTACGGCTCGTATGCTTCTGCCGGACAAAAAGCTGGCGACCCATCTGCACAATCCCTCGGGCAGGCCGTAAGCTGGCAACTTCGACAGAAGACCTCGATGCCAGACCCGATCGAACGCCTTAGCTATATCAAGGCTGACTGCCAATGCCTCTCCCTGACTCTCTATGGCTGAAGCCCAGCGGTGAGTGAGATACACTAGAAGGTCACCAGACGGGCGACCGTGGCGAAAGCCATACTGGCGATCACTGACCAGGTCGTGCTCTTCTAGGTATCCCATGAGCTTTGCATTGATTATGCGCTCCATAACCTTAGAGAGATGGGAGGTTATAGCGATAGGCCTGTAATTCGACGGATCTGAACTGTCGCCCTTTTTAGGCACAGGGTGCACGAGGGCAGTCTTCCATGAAGACGGCACTTGCCGTTTGTGGTAAGAGAGTGTGAAAAGGCGCGTTAGCACGGGACACACCTCAGGAGCACACCGTTTGAGCACAACTGCTGGTATGCCGTCTGGCCCGCTCAACTTGTGAACGTTTAATGATAGCAGCTCCCGCCGGACATCACTTTGCTTGATGGTAATTTCCGGCATCGAGGACGCGCACCACGGGATGGAAGGCGGTACGGTGCTGCCATCATCGTTCAGGGTCGAGTTCGAGGCGAAGAGAGTACCAAGAAGATCGGCTTTCTCTTTTGCACCAGCCATGGGCCAGATTACCATCAGCAGTTCGCAGTGGTGGTAAAGACGACCGACAAAAGTTTCCCTCGGCAGCTTTAGCAAGTGACCAGAAGGCACGACACCCGTTGGGGTAGCCCGCTAGCTTCTCACCAATTCTGCCGACGAAATCGAATTTGGCTCTGGCAATGGTTGTTTAACTGGACCTCGAGGCAGCGTTTAATTTGCGTTTCACATCAGATACGTTGGGATCCTTATCAGTAACGGCCTTGGTCCAAGTCCTGTAAGCAGCCTGCTTGCGAATTGTAGCTTCTTTACAGGACCGATTAAACCAAGTTCGTTTCTTTGCTCCTGCAGCTATTACCGAGTTGGGAATGAAGCAATCCATTCCCGCCAGTATAGTCTCGGTGACTTCGGCTGTACAGGAGTCTCATCTGATGTGAAACAGAGCTGCCTCCACGGGTATGACGCGTAGAATTCACGCAATCCATCCCAATATGCTGACGTATACTGCCACACGCGTCGCGAGCTAGTTGGCCGCGGTGGATCAGGCCGCGCGCAAGGTGCCAGCGTCCGGACAAGGCAGTGATTGGACGAGCCGAGAGGTGCATTCACTGAGACGGAATATCCGTTCGGACGTGTAGTCAGCAGGAGGGCCAGTAAAGAGCTTGTATGGTCCTCGATGTCTGGTATGCTCGTGGGAGAACGTACCAATTGCGAGAGAACATAGGCCAGAGAAAATTCGTAAACAGACCTCCCCGCATACTCGTAGTCGGTGGACCGAAAATCAAGCCACTCAATTAGGCATTAAAATCTCCCAAAATCACCAATTCAGCGGATGGGTACTGCTCGAGAACTCTGTCGGTCGTCACTTGTAGGTGCTCGAAGAGCCGTTTTGTGTCCGTGTCACCGCTGTGAGACCTGTAAAGGCACGCGTGGACGCGGGTGTGGCCGCCGAAGTCCACACAACCTCTTTTCGTTTCCAGGTTTCTTTCACCATTTGGTTCTTATTACATTGAAGGTACGGAACCCTCCTGCGTGGTCCGACACGCACTTGGCCGGTTTTTGTATCTTTGGGTTGCTCTCGTCTAGATGGCACTTCAGCCTTCAGCCTCAAAAAGTTCTTAGACTGTGGATGTCTATACTATTTTAGTCACTGGTTATATTATATATTTCAGTAGTATAAAAACCTTACTAAAAGGTCCAAATGTCTTGACCTCCAGTCAACACTTCTATTCTGCTATGAATCAGATCCGGAGATAATACTCTATATTTGTAAAATTTATCTATCTTGCTTTTGGTTTTCTCTCGAGATCCCTTAGCCATTATGAGCATTTTGACGATCACCTCAGAATCTGAAAATATGGACAAACTACATATTGTTTTGTTTTTAATCCTTCGATATCATGAAAAGGATAGATACGATACCACTGGAAAAAAACAATGAAACAAAGTGGCAAGAGGCAAATTGGTGTCTATTTAGCACAAGGCAGACCTTACACGTGCTTTACACCTTATTTCTAAAATCAAGGCAAAAAAACCGGCAAGAGCATGTCGGGCCATGCTCAGTGTAGGGTTCCGTAGGTGCGGGCCTGTTACAATACATCCGTACAAAAGGTCGTTTGTTTAGGGGTATGTTGCGGCGCTTACGTTACTTTACTAAGCGGCAATTACGTCCTTTTACTATGCGTCTTTGAGTTATAACTCAAAAACGGCTCGACCGAGTTTCTTCAATATAGTTTTCATTGAAACTACTTATCAGGCCTCACTTCCATTATTTTATCAAATTTTTTGGATCTACGGTTCAAAACTTAGATGGGGGGACGCCTTTTTTGAGTTACGATTACGTAAGTGGCGTAACTACCACTATAACAAGGTTCTAAAATTGCCTAGTCTATAAGGTGATTGTAATAGGTAAAGACCTATTACACAATACAGTGTAAATCACTGACTTAATAACAAAGAAGGTCTATTTGTAATAAGGGGACTTAACCGCGTATATAATTTTAAAGTTACCTTAGACGATTCAAGGACGACATCTTCGAAACCACTTCGAGTCTTTCTTCTGGACCACGGGGACAATATCGTCCTCGAAACGTCGAAGGTAATTTTAAAATTATATACATGGTTAAGTCCCGTTACTACAATTAGATATGTGTAAAAACTGTAAAAGTTTAAATCAGTGTTTTGAAGAATATAAATACTAACCAATTCCTGCTTCAACCAGATGCGGCTGCCTCTGGAACCAGTCTATGATTCCGTCGACATCTTCCTTGATACCACTTTCAGTGAAACCAAATTCTTTTAACACTCTTTTTCGTTCTTCCTCGCTATATGGAAATATACTAATTTGCTCCATCTATAAAAAAAAATTACAAATTAGAGTTATTTATATCCTAAAAAGAACTTAGCTTAAAGAAAACTATGTTAATTTTGGAAAGGAAATAAAAATAAAATCTGGGATTTTAATGGGCACATTAAAAGCTATTAAAATAGTATACAATGTTTTATATGCCTAAAAACGTAAATACATGAATTGGTACTTACATTTTCAAGTATTTAATAAAAATAAAAATTTAATAAACATTTAAATTGTGGCTACTTATATGTATTTACGTAACAAAATAATTATTTTGACAAAGTAAGTGTACGCCCATTTTTATCACAATAATAAGTGAAAATCGTATAAGTTTAAATCAGTACGAAATAATTAAATCGATTAATTTTAAATATACTGCTAGTAGGTATAAAGGGGCTCGTCGTTTTGTTATTTTTTTTTATATCATAAAGGTTGCAACAATTTAATAGTAGTTTATGTAACTCACTGATTTAAACTTTCACGGTTTTTACACATATCTATTTGTAATAACGGGACTTAACCGCGTATATATTTCTAAAAATTACCTTCGACGTTTCGAGGACGACATTGTCCCCGTGGTCCCGAAGAAAGACTCATATACGCGGAGAAAGAAATATATACGCGGTTAAGTCCCGTTATTACAAATAGATAGTTTATGTAACTGTTACGTAATAAGGGTCCTTAAAACATGAGTGGTTTTATGAAATGAGCCGCAGGCGAATTTCATAATAAGATCACACGAGTGTTTTAAGGCCTAATTACGTACAGTTGCATACACTGCTTTATCTACACTCATATTATATATATTAAATTAATTGTTCGGAAACCATAGAATGACCGCCATTGTACCGTCATGGCCTACTCGATTGTGCCGGCGCTCGCGCGGGACCAATCGAGTTGGCCATGGCGGTAACATTATGTTATCAAATTCGATGTTCCAAATTTGAAACTCATTGCTTAACAATATTTGAGCATGCATAGTTAAAATTACCTTACTGCCGCAGATAAGAAACTTATCATAGTTAAATCGTTTGTTGTAATGCTTGTCATTGTCTACGGTTTTTGAGCGCATTTTAGAGTACTTACAGTATGAGTGTAGATAAATACTTTATACCGACAGCTAGGTACAGTCGACTACAAAAAGATGTATCCACTTTTTCACTTTATTGCGTTGTAACAAGGTCCAAAAGTGGACACATCTCTTTGTAGTCGACTGTACCTACACCAGCTATCACACAACTTCATCTTTTTTGTAAACAAAAACTTTCTTAAATGCGTTTTTACATATATTTCAATTATAAAGGGTATTTGTATACACGGTGCACGTGAGCATTGCGAGAGACTTTAACAGTGTATTCATTATCATATTTAGAGAACAAAATGTCCTTTAAACTTTTTCGAAATTCGCCATAGTTTCAGAGTAAATACTACTTACAAAAAATTGCATTTTGAATTGTTTCTCAGTGTAAAATGATTTTTTGATGGCGATCTCACCGGTATGGGGCAAAGTCTAGACATCTCTTATTGACTGATATCAAAGACCTAAGAAACACTTTAGCTCACCAAACGAAGACGCTTAACTGCCTGATAGGGGAAGTAATTCGTGTATAGCTGAATTTTGGTGTAGTTGTAGGCAAAGGTATCTTACACAACATACTAAAAGTACCGGTGGATGGGGGCGCCGCTAGCGGGGAGAGGGGGGTGTAAAGGTCCCTTATTTTGGTTTTTCGTAAATAACTCGGTAACGGTAGCTCATACGAAAAAATGTTCTATTGCTCAATTCATCCACATCTAATTTTCTATAAAAAAGATTCTTTGCAATTTTTTGCTAGGATCAATGTTTAATGAGATATCGAGGAAATACGAGAAACACTTTTTTAAACTTTCGGAGCTAATATTTACGAAAGTATTAGTTTTATCCAAAAATTGTTTCAAAATACCCTTATTGTTTTAAAAAGACCTATCCAACGATACCCCACACATTAGGGTTGGAGTAAAAATACTATTTACCCCCCCACTCCATGTGTACGGGAGGTACCCGAAAAAATAATATTTTTTCACATTTTGTTTTAAAACTTTGCCGGCGTGAATAAAGTACATACTCACACGATTTTTTTATTTTCTAGTACTAACCATCACTGAGCACCTGCTACCTCACTTCCTACCCTTATAGTTTCGCCAAGTCCGTCTGACCCCATCTGTCCGTCTAGACGTCTAGTACTAAACATCACTGAGCAAAGCCGTGGACGGACAGACGGGGACAGACGGACATGCCGAAACTCCAAGGGTAGGACCCCTCCTCACCCTGCTCAGTGATGGCTAGTACTAGAGAAATTAAATTTCGTATAAGTATGTGTTTTAATTACGCAGACAAAGTTTTAAAACAAAATGTGAAAAAATATTATTCTTTCGGGTACCTCACGTACACATGGAGTGGGGGGTAAATATTTTTTTTACTCCAACCCTAATGTGTGGGGTATCATTAGATAGGTATTTTTAAAACAATAAGGGTATTCTGAAACCACTTTTGGATAAAACTAATACTTTCGTAAATATTAGCTCCGAAAGTTTAAAAAAGTGTTTATCGTATTTCCTCGATATCTCATTAAAAATTGATCCTAGCAAAAAATAGCAAATTATCTTTTTTATAGAAAATTTGATGTGGATGAATTAAACAATAGAACATTTTTTCGTCTGAGCCACCGTTACCGAGTTATTTACGAAAAACCAAAATTAGGGACCTTTACAACCCCCCCTTTCCGCTAGCGGCACCCCCATCCACCGGTACTTTTAGTATGTTGTGTAAGATACCTTTGCCTACAACTACACCAAAATTTGGCTATACACGAATTATTTCCTCTTAGTTTTCCTTTATTGGGTGGGCTACTTTGCATGGACTAGTTTTTACGAGAAAAAATGTAGCAATTTACTTTTTCCGTTACTTTTTTCTAATGACATTTACTTTGTATGTAGAACAGCATTCAAAAAAAGTAAAAAAAAAAATTTTTTTTTGGCGTTTTACAACAAAAGTCATATAATGTTTTTTCATTCTTTTGACCTCAGAAATGCGTGGTTAAAATCTCTCGCAATGCTCACGGGCACCGGTATATACCTAGTCGGTTACTAAGTTCTGTTACTAGAGTTTTCACTAAATAAATAGTAATAGGTAGTAACATTTTAATTATTTATGAACATAATTTAAAAGCTTATTTAATAGTCAATAGATTATAATATATTGAATTGAAAATTATTGTCGCAGTTTTTCAGAATTCTTTATAACACTCGGAAAAAGGCGTGAAACATATACGTCAAAATTACACTCCTTGTTCATGTTGATTTTAAATCCTATTTATTTTAAATCACGTTTAAGACGCATCAGTCTTGCACAATTCGGTAGCTATATTCTTTAGCTTCAATTTGGTATATGTATAGTTCACGTGGGTCTATCTGATAAAATACTAGACTATACGTTGCAAGTCTGCTTGTTCCATAGCAGTCTAAATCTATGTATTTTGTGCAAAACTTAAAAAAAGGCAATGTTTCAAATAGGAATATCTGTGTGATAAAATCGCAAGAAAATTAAATGATGGTCACACAATTACCTCTAATATACAGGTTTCTTACAAACAAGCAATGGAACCTTCAAAACAAAGGTGCAATATTTATTTGATGCACTTTTGTAAAGTGTAATTTTCTTAAATTTACCGCGTGTTTGCGTCTTCAGGCAATCCTGTGCTTTACAAAGAATTTCAATAAATTTCCCATCTGATTTGTATATTATTATACCATATTCTGTTCATTAGAAATTAGGCTAATAAATAAGCACTTTAAATTTTTATTTAAAACTTTATTTTAAATTTTATCAGTCAGAAATCTGGTAACAGAACTTAGTAACCAACTAGGTATATATATCTTCTGGTAAATCATTAAATAGAATGTATTGGGTAGAATATATCGAGGTTGATGAACTGTGTTACGCAATTTTATACGCCTACGCCCTATGTGATTGACCGCGACGCGCCAACTAACTGGTCACTCCAGTTTGGCGCAATATTGTAACTCCCGAAATCTGCAATTGTTTTACATGAATAAATAATTTAATAATAATAATATTTTTTTTACTAATCATTTTATTTTATCATACTCATCCAGGATATAGACAACTTAATTTTATAAAATATATTATAGACATTACTTTACAGTGTTTTAAAATATCGGTTTCATTATTGAATTTATTTTTAAGTATATGGGTATAATAATTGTAAGTACCTATACTAAGCTGTAGTTTTTATATTTAATTTATGTATATTTTGTATGTCCGTCCGTAGCTACTTAACCCATAGCTTATCACGAATTCTGCTAGCGAGAATGTATCTAAGTATAGTTATTATATTAAACGGCAATTTATAGTTCAGTATGTTCATTTTAGAACGCAGTGATCTTAACTTGTTTTAATTTATTTACTTTACTTATGTATTTTTTATGAGATCATGTCATTTGGCCAAAATATTTTTGACCAAATTTAATTTCCCAACCAAACTTTCCCAACCGCACATTTGCCAATCCAATCTTACCCATATACTTATTTGACAATTGAAAATTTCGACAAATGATCACTTCCCAAATTATTACTCAGGTAACTTTCAATAGAGCAACTGATGTTTTGCCAAATGTTTCACTTGGACAAAAAATGTTTCACAATTTTAATTTTGTCACATAAATTATAAGACAAATGATTTTTATCCAAATAAATGTTTAGACAAAAAATGTTTGTCAAACGTATTACTTGGACAAAAAATGTTTCCTCAACTCTCATTTTGTCAAATTAATCACTGGACAAATGATTTATATCCAAAGAAAAGTTCAGTCAAATATTGTTTGTCAAATGTTTTGTGGTTGGGGTATAATAATAGCAAAGGGGGCCTGGGACTTAGAAAAATGTTGATGGGGGTGCGGGTGGTGTCATTATGACACCTACTTTTTGTGATGTTATCGTATAGAGGACGCTAAAATAAGCATGTTTTGTATGGGCAACTTTTCTCTAAACTTGATAATTACCGAGATATTGGCTCCTAAATGGACACAATTTTTTGAACTTTGAAAAAATACGATGGGGGTGGTCATTATCATTATGACACCTATTTTTTATGATGCTATCGTATAGAAGACGCTAAAATAAGCATGTTTTGTAAGGGCAACTTTTCTCTAAACTCGATAATAACCAAGATAAATGACGGATTGTAAAATGTAAAATTTTCAATGATGGAATATTATGTGTACGATATTAGGCTGCGAAAGTCCGAATCTAGGGCTCAACTGCCAAGCCAATTGTGTAGCAATATAAATTGGATTAAAAACGAAACTGCTCCCAGAGATAGGTAGGTTAGGGTTATTTTTTATGACCCTAAAAACGAAACTGCTCCCAGAGATAGGTAGGTTAGGGTTATTTTATTTTTATGACCCTAAATACGAAACTGCTCCCAGAGATAGGTAGGTTAGGGTTATTTTTTTATGACCCTAAAAATGAAACTGCTCCTAGAGATAGGTAGGTTAGGGTTTTTTTATGACGCTAAAAACGAAACTGCTTCCAGAGACAGGTAGGTTAGGGTTATTTTATTTTTATGACCCTCAAAATGAAACTGCTCCCAGAGATAGGTAGGTTAGGGTTATTTTATTCTTATTACCCTAAAAACGAAACTGCTCCAAGAGATAGGTAGGTTAAGGCGCTAGGCGCTGATTGTGGCCGAAAACAGTTACTTTCTATGGGATATATCTCAATAACGGGTCATCAAAAAAAATTGAAAAAAATATATGTTAATAACCATTTCATGCACAACATTGTCAACGTTTGAATAACTCGTGTAACGTATAGTTTCTCCGTTATTTAAATGTAACGAAAGGTCGTTTTACGGTTAATTTTGCTTATATCTACTGAACGGCTCATTCGATTTAAAAAATTGTTGAACTAAAAAATGTGTACTACAAAACACTACAAACTCAAGGTAGGATGTTTAAATTGATTTGATTTTCTTAAACAACTTGATCATAATTCCACATTTCGTGCGTTGGTAGCTCGAAAACGGCGTTGTTGGCAGTCGTGAGCTAGCTTTGAGACGAGGAGGCTGTGTCGCTCGTCGCTCCGTACTTCCCTTGTACTACATATACTTGTGCATGGCCCGTGAGCAATAATATCGGACTTACTGTGCCTAAAGACTAAATAACTGCAGAGAGTTCATGCGGTGCGGACATAACGCGTCTTCTCGGAATCAATAAAGCATAGACGTTTTATCTTTTCAGATAATGTACTCGTATGCGTGTTCATGTACATTCTTATAAAAAGTGCATTTTATTTAGATTATAACAAGTATTCAAAATAAATTAAATAAAAATGGAGAAAAAAAACCAAAATCATGCATCTCACAATGCTCTGAAAACAAATTTGATCATGTAAGTATTATGTTTTAGTAGACTAATGCATCACGCAAAATGGGTGTTAGTTGCGGAAATCTGCTAGCAGTTACTACAATACAATAGACTAATAATTTATTTATTTAGGACCGAATTTATTTAAATATATTCATTTAAGTATTTATAACGTGTTCTAAGTTCTAAACGAATGTATTATGCGTTTTATTTTAAGATTAAACACAATCTTTAATGTTATACTTTAACTAATTTATCAAATCAAGAAATTGCGAAGAAAACTGCAAAGGATTGCATATAAACCGGCCAAGAGCATGTCGGGCTATGCTCAGTGTAGGGTTCCGTAGTTGCCGGCCTATTACAATTTACAATACATCCATTCAAAAGGTCGTTTATAAAGGGATATTTTGTGGCACTTACGTTATTTTACTATGCAGCACTTACGTCTTTTAACTATGCGTTTTTGAAGCATAACTCAAAAACGGCTCAACCGATTTTATTCCATATAGTTTTTATTAAAAATACTTGATAAGTATTTCAATGGCCTCACTTCCAGGTTTTTTTGGAGCCACGGTTCAAAAATCAAAGGGCATTTTAAACTTTCGGAACTGTTATTTACGAAAGTATACGTTTTATTCAAAAGTTGTTTAAGGCTTATTCTTTTTGAAATACCTATCCAACAATGTGTAAGTACTTCATGTGTTTCAAATACTTATTGTGTTACCACTTTGTAGGTGTAATTAAAACACATACTCGTACCAAATTTCAGTGTACTAACTATCACTGAGCAGAGCCTGATAGATTATAATTAAGAATTGCTGATATTTAAGAGTTCAATGTACTTACAATGTAATATGTAAGAATAAAGGAAAAAAAGCTTTTTTTATACCACGACGCTGGCAAACAAGCATACGATCCGCCTGATGGAAAGCAGTTATGGAAGCAGTTATAATTCCTATGTACGCCTGCAACCCCAGAGGATTCACATGCGCGTTGCTTACCCTAAAAAAACTTCACTATGTCGGTGAAATGCAAATAAATAAAAATTTTATATTAATTATCAATACAAGTAAATAAATAAATGACTACTTAGGGTTAATACTACCTACCAAATATCTTTAAAAGACCGGCCAAGTGTTCACACACTAACCCTACATTATGCGTGGTCACCCACGCATAATGTAGGGTTCCGTAGAAAGTAGTTTCTTGGAGATAACTCGAAAACGGCTGAACCGATAATATGTGAAATAATTTTTGTAGAAATTTAGTACTTAGCCGTATCTTCTCTTTTTCATATTTTTTTGAAATACGGATTAAAAGTTAGATGGGGGGGGGGGGGGGGACTATTATATTTAGATATTCAAAAAGAATTATTTCTGAAAATATTGACTTAATAAAAGAAGATCTTCCATATATATAATATATTTTTAAAGCCGTATCGATTGATGTACAACATGTTCATATTTACAAGCAAAATATTTTTGACATTTAGTTTGGCATATGTATGTATGGAATGCCTCCCCTAAAAGTTTTTTTGGCAATTTAGGTATAAAACTAAGTAGCGGCACATGAATCACACCCCTGGATAAAATTTAATTAATATATGTTTTATAATAAAAATGGCTATGACATACGGAAAGACGGACATGTTTCAAGAAACTTTTAAGGGTTTCGTTTTTGCCATTTTGGAACCCTAAGAAGTGTTTGCGTTGTGTTATATTTTAAACATCTAAATTTCATGGGCTTACAGCTCTCATGACAATTGTATGACGATTTCGTGGACAAATCCTTACATGTGCATTTTTAGTATTCGCAACTCGCAACAGGCTTAGTTTTGTTGATAATAAAAAAAAGAAAATCCAAATTCACATGAAAACACCGCTTTGATGTGCATTCAGTTTTTTTTGCTGTGCTAGTCAGTATTTTTTATTTTTTTCTGATATGCAGAATATTTTTAACCATATTTTGTAAATTCATAAATATTTTGCCGCTCACTGTACTTACTTCATATTCAAAATCGAAGTCGTTATTACTTATCTTATTTAATAGGTAAGTAGCATTCCCAAAAATGTCACCACAGTACTTAGTAGTAGGTATTCACAGTATTCAAATCACAAAACATCCGCAAAAGGATCATAATTGTTATACAGTTGCCCGCACGCCTCTGGGTAAAGTCATATTCTTTGAACATCGTCCAGGTGCATCGCGGCGGATTTACGCACGATCGCAATGAGAGGGGTAAGCGGATGGCGCGGGTACAGAGCGCCCAAACCCTCAAGGACACTCCGGCGACAATCGTCTTAAGTCAGTCCCTTACGACATGGTACAGTGTGCACCCATATTATGTATTATTATTTAAATAAATACATTTATAATATAATAGCTGTATGGACGTATAAACAAAAACACGAGTAAATGATTAATTTTTTAATCATATTTCTTTTAGTCAATTCATACTATTGCGAACGATAACATTCATTGTCTTATTATTTGCCATAATTTGTTTGGTAATGCCGTAATTTGGAATATGATTATTAATTCAACAAATTTCTGTAAAATGAAAAAAATACCAAACGGGTTTTTGATTAAAAATTAATTTGCCTAATGACGATTTGGGATAAATTAGTTTGCTGAATGATGATTTGGCATAGATTAATTTGCTGAATGATGATTTGGCATATGAAATTTTGTGAAATAAAAAATGACCAAGCGCGTCATTTCCTAAAAATGTATTTGCTGAATGTTACGTTTGCCATGACTTGTTTTGCGTTTCGTATGTTTTGGCAACTTATGCATTCGGTTAATTAAAAATTGGTGAAGTGAAAATTGACAAAATAAGGAATTGCCTAAAGATTTATTTGCATATTGTTGAGTTGCTTAAAAATTGTTTGCGTAATATTTAGTTGGGAAATGATTATTTGGTATTCATGTTTTTGGGAAACATTATTTGGGAAGTGAAAATCTGGCAAATATTTTTTGGTAAAAGATCAGTAATCCATTTTTTATTTTTTAGCGTTTATCTTCAACCTTGAAAACACAAAAATACTGATGTACCTATAGACTGCCGTTAAAACCTCATTATTACGTCAACAGGAAAAACTTACAGAAAATATAAAGAGCACAATTTACCTCGTTCACTAGGTACGGCCGTGACGTCCAACCATGGGCACACTTGCTTTAGTTGTAACGTTTTAAAATGACCCCATGGTCTCGTATCGAAGCCGGTTTCGCAAACTGGTCAAGATTTGCATTATGAGAAGGGAATAAAAGTAAGTAAACACCAAAGTTTTGTTTATAATAAAACCCTATTCTTTTTAATTCATTTAAAGGCATATTATTATGATATACAAAAGGCGTAGTTGGTTTTGTAAATTTTTAATTTATAAATTTTTCATACATATTAAATAAATGTAACTAACACAACAAAGCAATTAAAAATTATGACATAGCAATGTCACGTCGAACATTTATAGTCTGAGATACAAAAAGGCGTTTTTCCTTCGTTATTAAATAAATAATAAATAAATAAATAAATATTATAGGACAATCTTACACAAATCGACCTAGGCCCACAGTAAGCTCAATAAGGCTTGTGTTATGGGTACTAGACGACGATATATATAATAGATAAATATGAATAAATACTTAAATTATATGTTACGTTATTTATGCTACGAGCAGAGTGCTGGTAGCCTGGTAAACGTCCGACTTTCAATCCGGAGGTCTCGGGTTCAAACCCCGGCTCGTATATGAGTTTTTCGGAACTAATAATCATTTGATTAATGCATTGATTGATTAATGTATTAGTCGCTTTTCGGTGAAAGAAAACGTCGTAAGGAAACCAGACCTAATCCCGATAAGGACTAGTTTCCCCTCTGGGTTGGAAGGTCTGGGTTTCATGGGATTAGGTTGTCAAGCGGACACCAAACCAGGACAAACGCTAGGAGGAGGAGGATTTCATGATGCAACCGATTAAAAAACTAAAAGGGCGCATCAGGTTTTAAATGCTATATTTTCATAATACCTTCCATTCCAAAAAATTACAAAGGCAGTTTATACTTCGTATAAAAAAAGGCAATATGATTTTTCTCTACCATTGCAGGGGTTTGCCTCTTAGAATCCATTTCTATTCTGTTAAGAAAGGTTGTGAGGTTTAAATAATTACATCGGCGAAAAGTACAAAAATTACATAATAATAATTAAAAAAAATACATGAATAAACCGCACAAATTATATATATTTTTTATTTACCTACTCCAAATACTTAATTAAAAATATACTATTTACGAACCATTGCTAATGTAACACTAATCCTTTATATTAACATTATTATACTTAAATATAATATAAACGTTTATTTAGACCAATATTTAGATTCTTAAATCGTTATTTAGATTCTTAGGTCGTTATTACAGTTGATGCGTCTTTTTTTCTCAATGGATACATGCTTACACGCGTTGAGTAGAAACTGTTTCGTTGACTCGTTTCGAAGTTCCTCCTCGTACATATCTGTAATATATAACTTCATTCAAGCTTTTATTTACTTTTACCTGTTTATAATCAAAACTCAAGTAAAATTTGACCCACTTCCCGGTTTCCTCAAAGGAGACCGTCAATTCCAGGCCCACTAGCGATAATGGTCTCGTATAAGGTTTGTTCGCAAATTTTAAGCAAATACCCATTTTATTACGAAACTAGACAAAATATTGCATTAAAATGAAACAGGAATTAAAAATACAAAATAAAAAGTAATTTCGTTGATCTTTCCGCGATCCAAATAGTGCTTAATAAGTTGTTAACGTCTTTACAGCATTGACATAAGGTTAACTTTACCTGGACTCTGAGACGAAACAGACATTTTTAGAAAGGAGTTACGTTTACTTTGCTTATCTAGTTTATTATTCTAATTTGACACTGTCAGTGTATGACGTCACCGTCATCCAAGTCTGCCGCATGAAGTTATAATTTTAAACTGGAGTATACTCTTCGGCCACAAAGTGGGGCCGAAATAAAGGGAGCTGCGTCTCATTTTGACTTAAGGCGTTATGACGGCATTATATCATGTTCTTTCGATAACGAAACGCATTTTTTTCAATTTAGTAATGTCTGATACCTACTCGTATGGATTTATAAAAAGTGGATGTAATTGTTGCACTTTTTCCCTAACCACAGATGAACCTTATTACCGTACAAAACAGTCGTTCATAGGTGATTAGAAAAAAAACGGTCCGATAGAGGGGGTAATTATGGGAGCGGTGCCTCACTCGCACTCGTTACGAAATTGACACACATTGACATTTTGACTTGTTGTCATGCTGGCATTATTGTCTAATGACGACATAACTGCCTAAATCAAAACGATACGCAGCTCCCTATATTACTCTCTTTCGGCCTCACTTTGTGGCCCAAGAGTATACTTCAGTTTAAAATTATAACTTCATGGATACTAGTAGTAGCGCACTAACAGAGCTAAACCTTATCTCTTTGTAATAAGTTCTACGATTGTTTAGTTAATAGTAGCAATGATGGTTTGACAGTCATTATCTTTGTTTACCCAAATACAAGAAATCAGCGGCAGGATCAAAATATGACTTTTTATTATTTTATTATGATTTTCGTTTCATTATCATGTCAGATTTTGTAGATATTCTTTAAAAAACCGGTAGTTTTTTTGTGTTATACTGTAAATCATAAACATGTACGCTTTTAAATATTGTCCTTATCACATTCATGTTTTTTCATCCCCCAATTTCTCAATTTTCCCGTTAGATTTCATGATTATTTTATGACCGTCCTGATCTAGAAATTAAGGCGAATGTTTTGATACCTATTTCATAATTATACGCACCTTAATGAGCTGGGGCAATTCGCCTAACAAAAATTGACGATCTCCTTTTGCACGTATATGTATATCGCACATATACAAGATAATAGACGGAGAGCTGGCCACGTCAGATATGACACAATAATGAGAACAACGAAACCCCTCTAGTTAGTTTGCTATACTATGCTTATTTCTAGATCCGGACATCTGGCAGCTGTAAAGTGGTGGATGTCAAAGAATGCAAATAACTCGAAGAAAACAAATCCTAGAGTTCTGGGTTTGATGCAATATTATGTGAAATCATGTAATTAATTAGATTATATCATAACCAGAAGTTTATGTTGGGGGCAAGTAGTGCCAAATGATGTATAATGAAATTTTTAGTTTGTCGCCTACTGTTTTTGTTTCCGCAATAATAGACAATGGTTTTTAATCTAATGTTAAAATATAGGCCCTGTCCTCTATAAATGACACAACTTTGGCAGTTTTGACCCATTTTGGTATTACTTTTTTCCAACTTAAAAACTTTGTTGGTCTGTCACTCTGACCTCCACCCGTTAAAAGCTGCCAGATGCCCGGATCTAGCAATAAGGATGGTAAAGCAGTTTAACAAGACAGGTTTCATTGCTCTCATTATTGTGTCATATCTGACGTGGCCAGCTCTTAGACCATAATCTCTATACTTATTTCTTTGAAACCTAAGCTGCCAAAAAGAAGGGGTGCGGGAGGGGGTGCGGAATGTTAGACAGGGAACGCGCGATTGTCCCGTGGGGCGTAATCTCTTACGTCCGTCAGTCAGACATTAATGGTTGCCATGGAGACCTCCTAACTTTACTGTCACTTATAATAAATTAGTGTCTCACTATAGGGTGAAATTACTTCGAGCGTGGCAATAAGAATAGTATTGCAATCTTACTAGACGGGTTTCGTTGCTCTCATTATTGTGTCATATCTGACATGGCCAGCTCTTTAGTCCGTATATAATAAGTATGGCTTTTTAAATTTAGTAATTGAACTACTCTTATATAAAATATAAAAGGCAACCGTATTGCACTTTATGTGCTTTTAAGAAACGTCATCTATATATTTTTTATTATTAAATCAGCTGAAAACAATATATTTAATGAACCCTAAAGTTGTGATTGAAATATCTAATAATTGATGAAATATTTTTTTTTTATTGATTACCTGAAAAATTTGGGCTGACTTTTGAGCCAATAACGGGTTCAGTCTCAAAAGATGTCCAAGTGTCACGTTTTTTAAATCAACAACCCAAATGTCTCCTCGAAAGTAGTCGTATTTTATTCTTAAATCGTTAATCTGAAATATCCACAGTGGTTAAATTACGCATAAACTTTTTACGTAAAGTCTTTGAAACTATTAGTTGTGCAGGATTGTCATTGTATGTCAAATAAGAAGGCAAAGGCTGTTTTGTCCACCTCGAAAAATAGAGGACGAGACTTGAATAAATTTATATTAATCTAGACACACGGCAGTGTGTCCGCCAAGTTCGAGCAAAAAAAAGCGACACACCGGCCGTGGGTTATATTACACGAACCATTTCGGGCCAATTTCGACCACCCTATAACTGAAAACATATTTTATCTACGCATATGAAATTTCGAGTTTCTGTTGACATCCCCTTAATTGTCTAGAATACAAAATTTCATTATTCTACCTATAGCTGTTCTTGAGATATTGACGTCAGAAAATCACTATTTTTACTATACACTCACTGACTCACTGACTCACTGACTCATCAAAAACCTAGACCACTTCCAATGGTCGTACTGACTTGAAATTTGGCATGGAGATAGGTCTTAAGGTCAAAGTAAAGGGAAAAATCTGAAAACGGCCAAGTGTGAGTCAGTTTTAAAAATAGCGAAGGTGTAACTTTGTTCTACTATGAAGCCATAATGAACTAAGTGGGTCTATCTTCCAATGGTCGTACCGACCTGAAATTTGGCTCGAAGGTTTGTCTTTAGGTCGAAATAAAGTAAAAATCTGAAAACGGCCAAGTGTGAGTCAGTTTCGAAAACAACGAATGTGTCATTTTGTTCTACTATACTTATAGTATGGTATGGAGGTAAGGTATGGAGTGGAAATGAGATAAGACTTATTTAAATTTAGATACATACCAATTTAAGACAATACATGTTTGTCTTAAAGACGAGAACAATAAAATTGTTCACCACTCTGTGTGTGTCTGTTGCGGGAACCGAACCCACGATTTACGAAGTGCAAAGCAGGTCACTAGGTACACTAGGTGCGCTAAATCAGTCAAACAAAAATGAAAAGACTATTTTTTCTCGCATAGTCTAAATAATTTCTAATTTTACAACTAATAAAATCGCAGATTCAAGAACATGGAAATCATATATACTCTAAGATGGAATTATATATACTACTGCCCATCTCACCCTCCGATACGCCACGGGATGAGATGGGATGGTGCACTTCTAGGGCTACATAATAGGCCACCAATTATAATACCTACTGGTAGGTAGGTATTACCAAGTTATTAATTATCTATGTAGGTAGCGTACTTACAAACAGAATAAAGTACGTTATTGATGTATGTAATTATATGTAAGTAGGTACATTTTATAGGTGTAGGGAGCCAGTTTATTTGTAAAAATCACCTATAAATAAATAGTAAAATAGAATTAGACGCTTAGTATAAAGGGTATAGTATAAAGTACATACCTAAGTGGAATGAGACATTTCCTAAAGCAAAAGTGATAAAAAAATAATAAAGAACCTACACCTAACAAAAAGAAATGAAATCCCATCAAAAACATAAATGTGAAAGGCTGCCAAGTTCGATACTATGGGAATGATTCGCCTATAAAAGAAGTGAGATCTGAATAAGTACCAAGTTCCATAAAAATACCTCAAATCATAAATAGTTATAGGAATGCACACTTGATTACCAGCAGTTTTTAAGGTACATTTTGAATAAGTATCACGTTACATAGAAATACCTAAAATTATAATAGTCAGAGAAACGCACACCGGTTTTTTTAGCAGTTTCCTGATAACATTTATTATTTTGTTTTTGATGGGATAGTTATTACTTTTACTGGCTATTATACAGGTAAAAGAAAACAGAATAAACTAAAATACTACCTATATAAATTAAAACTAGACTTGGAACATACCAACGGACCTTTGACAGAAAAGGCCGTGGTAGCCCAGACTATCAAATGACTTTTGAAGATTTAACCTACCATGCACAAAGATTTGATCAGCTAAAACAGAACTATGCTCCAGGTCCAAAATCTGGATCATCGTAATTCTTCTTCCTTCATATAGTTTTAATATTGCCGCCAGTCGACTGAAAAATACATGATATATAAAATAAGAATACCTATACCTATTAATAAAAACATACAGTACGGTCCCGCCTGAAGGTAAGCAGCTACCGGAGCCTATGGACGCCTGCAACTCCAGAGTATGTGTTTTAATCAATCCGACAAAGTTTTAAAAAAATAGGTGGATAGGTCTTTAAAAGCTGAGTTATTTACCAAAAACCAAAAAAAAAATACTTTTACACTGGTAAGCAGCTACCGTAGCCTATAGACACCTGCAACACCAGAGGTGCCACATGCGCGTTGTCGACCCTTTACAAAAAGGAGGATTCGCTGTAGAGGAGTCACTTACAAACAAGTCCAATGTCCCTGGTTGCTAGACAAGGTTTGAATCCGGCTTTGAATCAGTTCCGGTGCCAACCCTCTATATTTGTAGAAATGATCAATTCTGCGTTTAGCTTTTTCTCGAGAACCTTTAGTTATGCGGAGAAAGGTTCTTACAACATCAGGGTCTATAAATACAAATCAACATTTTATTAAGAGCAGTTTAAAAAAAAACTAAAACCATTAGAATGACTGCCATTGCACCGCTATGGCCGACTGGATAATGCGGCGGTCGGGGAGGAGAATACCCTCGGTCGGAGATTAGGATGAACAACTAAATTGTCATAACATTATCATACACAATTTTCATACAGTATTACGAGTAATGTAACACTAGTTGCAATAATGGTGGTCATTATATACGTTTTCCGAACGCAGAATAGAGGATTTATGATATGAGTAGGTACGGGTGTAAATAAAATACTTAAAATGCTCACCTATTCCAGCTTCTTCCAAATGCGGTTGCTTTTGGAACCAATCCATAATAGCATCGGCATCTTCTTTTATTTGTTCTTCAGAATAGTCTAGACTTTTCAATATCGCCCATTCTTCTTCGTCAGTATTTGGAAATAGTTTGTGTGCCATCTAAAATATTATAACTTTTCAAAAACCCGTAGATTAAGTAGTGATGTTGACGACGTTCTTACAAATACCTAATATTAGAGAAAACGCAAAATCAGGTTTTAAATATGCCGATTAAAAATTTTTGGTGTCAAACTGTGTAGATATTTTAACAAAATGTTATGAAACGCGACCTATCTATTTACTATATGGCGCTCATGCAAAGCCATATGGTACCTAATGGATCTGTCTTTTGAAAAAGTGTTATCAATATTGTTCGGAGCCGTACAGCGCTACCTAATTCAGCTAGCAGACTACGCCATGTATAAATAAATGTTTGGTCTCTGCACACGCAAAATGTATATGTAACATGTACGAGTATATACTGTTGATTTGTTTGTTTTAAATAAATACTTACCTGTTCTCGTAGTTGCGCAGTCTCACGTTGTACCAATCACTATACTAACCAATTAGTTTTTTTCTTCTATTCAGACTGACCATGTAATTATAAGTAGAAAATAACTTGAAAATTGCAGAAGTTGTCGCAACACACAAGTTGATTTCTTTGAAATATGCTTGGTTATGATTATGACTTTACTACCAGTGTTTAAAATATATCCAAAACTTGTGCTGACTATTCCGATGGGCGTCAAAAACAAGTTTTTTTGTTCAGCAATGTCACCTGTCAATAAAATCTTTGCAGCAGTTTTAAAGTTATACATATACTAAATACCTATAGTTGTTTAATTGTTAGAAAATTATAATACGGTAAACTTTTTTTTTACTTTAATGCACATAACTTGTGGACTTGATACCTTTAGGCATTATTTAACTAGTCAACCATATACCACAGAGGTAGGCCTAAACAAAAATGGTGGGTGGTACCTGCGTTACGTACAGTCGCGAGCAGATCAAAATGACCTTAACTCGACCTTATTCTCTAAACAATAAAGTCGCTTAGCTACTTCTTCTGCTGACTGTACTATAAGCCTAATCAATTAGTGAAATATATTATTATATTATATAGTTTAATACACCAGTAGCTATGAGCTGATGCTTGTATATTATTGCACTTGTTTATAAGCATATAGTTCAATAGTTTTTGATTTCAAATATTAATCTAGTCTGTTTTTAAAACTGTTCACTGAGCACTTATCACTGTCTCTGGTAATTTATTCCACTCGCGGACAACTCGGTTACATAAAAAGTGTTTTCTAGGGTTGCTTGCGCTGGGTCCTCGGTTAATTTTTAAGCTATAGCCTCTCAGACGATGATTCCTACTCATAACAAACATGTTTTTTTTTTAATCTGGTACCTAGATATGCATCAATAATGTGATGCATATCTATCTACGTACGATCTATAGATGTGTAACTATTAAGTTTTTTATCTTCATATAAAAAAGATTAACAGCCAGCATCTTTTTTTATTTGACGTTTTAACGACACCTTGCGCCATGCCTTTACGAGTGCTGGAACTCCAGCCATATTAGAACCCACAGACCTGGCTAGAGATGACGGAAAGCGGCCTGATGGCATGACCCTTGTTACCTGGGACGGCTCCTAGTATGGGATGCCACGTGCGTGGATACCCTTGCGCCGTCCCGTCTCCCAGGAACCTCGTCTAAGGCTGGAGCGACTGCCGATGCGGCTGAGCGCCTCAAGCGGCGCAAATATGCAGCAATCGACTCTAGCTGCATGTTTGTGCCGTTTGGGGTGGAGACCCTCGGACCCTGGGGACCCGGGACCCGTAAACGCCTCAAATATGCTACGGGTGACCAGAGGGCTGGCTCTTTCCTTGCCCAGTGAATTGGAATTCTGCGTGGCAACTCCGCTGGCCTTCTCGGAACCCTTCCGTCGAGCTCAGAACTTGATCCTGTTTTTTACTTGTAAATATCTACATATTTTATGATTAATTTATTAAGTTATATACATAAGTTGTATATGCTGTTTTTAATGGAATAAAGTGATGTCAAATTTTAAATTAATTCGAATTTTGCTGTTGAATAAATACATAGTAATATGCAACATTATTTTAGTTTTCATTTGTGTATGGGAGGTTAATATATTTATTTGTGTTAACTTTGTTTTTTTTTGGTTGGTTATGGAGAAAAAGTACACAAATGCCTTTAGTTTTTTTTTTATACCACGACGGTGGCAAACAAGCATACGGCCCGCCTGATGGTAAGCAATTACTGTAAGCTATATATATAATACAATAATGTTTATTTCAGAATATAGATTCCATTTGGTTAGTAACAAACAAAAACAAATAAAAAGATTATATGGATGCCTGCAACCCCAGAGGATTCACATGCGCGTTGCCTACCCTTTAAGAGCCTATACACTCCTTTTTTGAAGAACCTCATACTGTAGCCCGCTGGGATAACCTCGTTATGTCCGCCATTTATGAGTATCATATTACGTATCGTGGAAAAATGTTTAAGTAAATAATTAATACATACCTGTATGTATACAAATTAGCAAATCTTTAAAGCAAGGAATGTTGGATACAATAAACTAAATTACTCGTATAAGTTATATTTATTAAGTACCTTTTATATATCAAATACAAATTATAGATTTTTGATGTACACTAAATTGGTCGAATATAAATAATCAACGTTTTGATTTCCCACCCTTAATGGCAAACAGTGAAAGTTATTAAGAGTGCCTTACATTTATGTAGGTATATGTAGGTACATAAATAAGTCTAACCCAACCCACAAGACAAAATAATTCTAGGAAATGGGCCCTCTTGGCATAGTGCCAGGGATGCTGTCATTTTCGCGATGAATTTCAATGTTATAATGTGATGAGCGAGAAAATCACAAGGTCTCTAGTCACCAGTGGAGTCTATTTTAGTCCTTCGATGTGATTAGCTGACCAGACACAGTAAAAATGTCATTATATCTGTAGCCGTCCTTTTCTATGTATAACTCAAACTCAAACATTTATTCATTAAGTAGGCCACAAGGGCACTTTTACACGTCAAAGTAAAAGAGAGAAAAAAAAATCAAACTACACCGGTTCTAACCCTACACCTCTGATCCGAGAAGAATTATGTCCGGCAAGAAACTCGGCGGGACTTATTTTTTCAAAACAACAGTACATCAAAACTAAAAAATACATATAAGTGCGTTGTTCTATAAGAAAACATATCAAAAAACCAAGGTTAGATTAACCAACGATAGTATTTTATAGTTTAAGAAAAATACCAAAGAAAAAAGATGAGTCCAAATCTGACTATTTGAAAATGAATTACATACAAGTTTGATATACTTTCTAACCTGAACTGTGTCTTCTACATATATTTCCAAATTATAATAATCCATCATCAACAGTTAGAAACAAATTTTGAATTTAAATAATTTAAAAAAGTAATTGATTCTAACAATGTGACAATAAACATACTATTTCCAAATTATCCTTAGAGATGTATAAGGTCTCCAAGTGTCTTGATCTATATATTCTTTATAATAAAAAAATATGGAATATCAAGCACCGAATGTTGTGTCTAAAGCCAATTAAACTAAAATTAAATATGATTAATAAAAAGTTACGTTATTGTGTAGCCCCAGTTAGCCTCTAAACAGACCGGTCTCCACTATATGGAGAATAAGAAGGATGAGAAGAGAAATAATGATATTATTACTGACAGTGTCTGATCAGCTATTGTCTTAATCTACGCACAAAGTTTTAAAAGAGCCAGGCATCCCGGAATACTCCTCATTGAATGAGGAGTTTAGTCTTTGGGATTCAATCGTCACAGCGGTATCCAAATATTTGATTCGCTCCAGGTTCGTTTTCGAACAGAACTCCTTGAAGAGTTCGTCTGTAACAAGACAAACATATTTATGTTTACAAATTTATAAGATAAAATAAGACTAGAAACGGTTTTTAGATATAGTTCACTCTACAGAATATAATATACATATATAAGAAAAGAAAAGCTTGAGGCTCAAAAATAACGCGCGTCACATAACATTAAAAATTTAACAGCTGAAACACAAATAATACTGAAATATTAAGGTTTGGTTTAGGTAAATATAACATCTAAAAAGGGGGAGGGGATAATTTCAGTTTAAATTTCCAGTAGAATAAGAAGTGGCCACGTCAGATATGGCACAATAATAAGAACAACAAAACCAATCCAGTTAGAACTATATACAACCTTATTGCTAGATCCGGGCATCTGACAGCTTTTAATAGATGGAGATCAGAGTGACAGACTAGCAAAATATTTCAATTGGAAAAATAATACCAAAATAGGTAAAAACTGCAGAAATTTACTCATAGAAAACAGCGCCTACATTTAAAAATAAGAACAAAAACATTTCGTACCTATTATTGCGGAAACAAAAACAGTAGGCGACAAACTATGAATTACATTATATTATACGTCGTTTGGCACTACATTCCACCTGCAGAAACTTTTGACAATGACATAATATAATTATTTATATAATTTGAACTCTAGGATTTATATTCTTGAAGTTATTTGCATTCTTTTACATCCACCAATGAACGGCTGTCAGATATCCGTATCTAGAAATAAGCATAGTATAGCCAATTACGTAGAGGGGTTTTGTTGTTCTCATTATTGTGTCATATATGACGTGACCAGCTCTCCGTCTTAAATTCTGCAGTTGCATTTCCTATTAGGTAATCAAAAAGGCTCTCTTGCGATAATAATTATTTTAAACAAAACAGAACCGACCTCACTTAGCCTCCACCTTTCCAAAGGCAAATGCCGAGCTATAAAAACACTCAAATCCCTATTGGTGTTCCTATAATATTTGAAGAGTTCCTTCGATTTCTCCAGGATCTCATCATCAGTTCCTGACCTGGGGGCCGATTATTGACTTTCGAGCGCTCGAATTCAAGGAAATTAAGGTTGAAAATAATCGCATACAAAAGCTTGTCGCCATTATTTTCGCATGAAATTAGTAGTTTAAATAAACATGACCCTCAATTCCTATCACTGTTATTTTTAAAACACCATATCATCGTTTTAGACAGAGTTTTAAATATCAAATTCGAGCGCTCGAATCTCAAAAATCGCCGATGACAATGTGACCAACTGTGAAGTATATATACTCTTCAAACAAAAAAAAACAATTTCGAATCAGTCCAGCCTCTCCGAATAATCGGTGAACATACATTAAAAAAAACCGGCCAAGAGCGTGTCGGGCCACGCTCAGTGTAGGGTTCCGTAGTTATCCGTCCGTCAACTTTATTTGAAAGCACGCCATTTCGTTGTGATTACAGGTACAATAAACACCTGCTTATACGGTTAAATTACAAACTTAGTTCAGAAATTATATTCTATTTTTTTTTTCAAAAACTATTAAATCTATCAAGTTCAAAAATTTTTTCCTAGAATTTTTTTATAAAGTTCTACTTTTCAATTTTTTTTCTCATTTTTAAAACTTATGGTTCAAAAGTTAGAGGGGGGGGGACACATTTTTTTTTAACTTTTGGAGCGATTATTTCCGAAAATATTTACATTATCAAAAAATGATTTCATTAAACCCTTATTCATTTTTAAATACCTATCCAACAATATATCACACGTTAGGGTTGAAATGAAAAAAAAAATCACTCCCCACTTTACTTATAGGGTACGTACCCCAATAAAACATTTTTTTCCACTTTTTATTTTACCACTTTGTCGGCGTGATTGATATACATATTAGTACCAAATTTCAGCTTTCTAGTGCTAACGGTCACTGAGATTATCCGCGGACGGACGGACGGACAGACATGGCGAAACTATAAAGGTTCCTAGTTGACTACGGAACCCTAAAAACAAAGATCCCGACGAATTGAAAAATTCCTCCTTCGAAATCTTGAAGTCGGTTGAAAAATGGAACTTCCTCCTTCATAGCAAACAAAGAGTGGGTTGATTTAAAATTATATTTAATTATGTTCTAGTTTATAGATATTGAACAAAAATTCAATTAACTTCCTACAAAGCGTGGAAAAGAGGACGATAATAAGGCTAGTTTTCAAGAAGTCTGTAATTATCCTTCTTGGTAGGTATTTGTAAATACGGTAGGTGGTCTTACCGAGTTGTACGAGTAACTATACGTAAACCGAGTTATAAATAAAATAAATAAATAAATAAATATTATAGGACAATCGTACACAAATCAACCTAGGCCCACAGTAAGCTCAATAAGGCTTGTGTTATGGGTACTAGACGACGATATATATAATAGATAAATATGGATAAATACTTAAATACATAGAAAACATCCATAACTCAGGAACAAATATCTGTGATAAACACACAAACAAATGCCCTGACCAGGATTCGAACCCGGGACCTCCTGCTTCGTAGGCAGGGTCACTACCGACTGGGCTAGGAGGCCGTTGAAGTTATACGTAAAGAAAGCCATGCAGATATGAATAATTATTTTTGTCAAGCTTTACAAAGCTTGAGATTTTATATAATGTTTTTTTTTTATAATATTGTCTGCATAGAAATTAAATGGTTTTATTCTAGAATAATTGATAAACATGGTGAAACAAAAATAGTGGTGATCCGCTCAAGGGCATAATTGGTATTGTATTATGAGTTAGAAAAAGGAGAAAAAAATGTTGGACGCGAAATTTTATTTGGGACACGTCGTCCCAGCAGGCTAGTCTTCTATACAAAGCCGATTCTTTAGTAGCGGGTTTTTTTTTCTTACTATTTCATAATTAGAATACGATACGGTACGATCCGACGGTAGATCGAAGTTACTAAATTGTATAGAGGGAGCTGGATGTGTTAGGCATACGTCGAACTTAATTGTTACCGGCTCAGCAACAAGCTTCGTGACTTAGACACGGTACTCGACTGAAAAGCTCTTTATTATGTCACGATTGTATAAATAGTAGATTGTACAACAAGTGCATAAAACGCACTTGTTGTACAATCTACTATTTATCTCCCTCGCTCGCAAGCTCGCTCGGATGGATAAACGCCTCGCGTAAAATGGGTTTTATGGACGAGTTTTACAGTCTAATTTTCACTTCAATTGCGAGGAAATTATTTATCGGTAATCGTAAAACAATAGTTGTAACAAAAATATTACAATGAAAATAAATATGGTACCCTTAATAAATTTTTTAATGTTTTTTTTTAATTTTCCAAAATGTGAATTTAGACATAGATACTTGTTCTCTGCCAAGTCATAAAAACATTTCGGGGCATTTTTAAACTATTATCAACTCCCATTTTATTTGATTTCATTAATTTAATGATAGAAAACAAATTAAAATAATTATAGCATGAATAAAATACGACAATAGTATTCAACGAAATTTTACTGCTCCATTAAATTGTGCAATATATTTTGACTGTGTTTGGCTGTTGATTCTCATTATCTTAGTCTTTGAAGAAAATTTTACTTTATGTACTAGAGCTTAACACGCGATTTTATGTCGTCCACGCACGACTTAAAATCGAACTTTACGAGCGTGGGAAATGAAAATACTATTTTCTACTCGTCGACTGTAATGTTTGAATTTAAATTGTGTAGACCCGAACTACTAGCGCATACTTTTCGCTAGAGCTTTTATGGTCGCATATTGTAGCATCGCCAACGATGGTACAAAGGATTTCCATACAATATTGTAACACTGTTGCCGAAGCCCGCCCGGCCGGCGGGGGGGACCGGCACAATCTGCCGGGAGATTGAACTTACTCAATTGTATAGAGGCAGCAGGGCTTTCGTCGAACTCAATTCTTACCAGCTTACCTATATTGAGCTCTCGTAGAAAAAATATTGTATACAATAGTGACATAATCAAGCTATTCAATCTCGTACCTTACTTAGGCCACTCAGCAAGCTTCGTGGCCTAAACACGGTACTCTACTGAAAAGCTCTTAATTATGTTACGATTGTATAAAATACTATTTTAATATACCTGTCAGTCATTTAATTGATAGATTATAATTCTGGAGTTGAAAAAGTTAATATAGATCAAATAGGGGTCTGAAAATGCGGCGAAATGGTTCCAATAAAGGATGGTACGGCAGTGTTTGCTTCGCGCTCGACTTGGCGGGGGCACTGCCGTGCCCCCAGATACATACCACTTAAATCCTTCAGGGTCTTCTGGTATTCGCCCCCAACGTCTACTGGTATAACAGATTTGTCTATGAATTTGCACACAGACTCATAGGAACTATGAACGTGTATCCTGTTTACCAACTTGTCGCTTAAACACTTCTTAACAATCGTTACAATTCCTTCAATGACTTTGTTCGAAATTATAAAGTGAATCCCTTTTACTCTGAGGCCGAACGTTTGCTAAAAAGAAACATAAATTTAAATGATCATTGGTTATTGAAAACCGAAGTTAATAGCTATGTAAGTTAAGTAGTTTTTGTAAAATGTTTATTTGTTATGCTTGTGGTGTTTTCGAGTGAAACTGCGACTTGTTAAGGGTTTTGTTTGTTAAATCTTATCTTAGAATGCAATAAAAAGTTTTTTTTTGTTAATAACTTTTTTTTTCTTTATATTACTTCGACTTGTTAGCTATGTTGTGCTACAATAAGCTTTTCTTACCATCATCATCGTAGCTCCTTTGTGTATGTCAGTTAGACTCAACCTGCTTAACATACTGAAGCTATATTCTCTCAAGTCGTATATGAATTCCATTCCCGCGCAGTAATCGTTGAAATGACCATACTGGCCCGCCTGTAATTATTTCAGTATTATTAAATTTAAACTTTTTTGAGACATACTAACACTATGAAATATAACGGTTACACTCACGTCACATTTGTCACTTTGCAAAACACGTTAACAGCGCCGGTGCAAGATATGTCACCCTCAACAAGCTATGTCAGAGCGCGCGACACGCGCGGCACTCCGAGCGGGACGCAGGCCGGCAGTCGGCAACGCGACGTGCAACAGTGAGCTACGGCCCGGTTCAAGCACTCTTAGTGCTTGAAGATGGAGACTCAAGCTCTCCGAAACATGTCGCACAAAGTGACGTAAGTATAACCGTTATATTTTATAGTATTTCAGTATTTTTAGAATTCCATAGCCAGAATTCCAAAAACGGAACCCTAATAGTTTTGGCATATCCATCTGTCAGTTCGTTTTGTCACAGCCACTTTACACTTAAATTATAAAAAGCTGTTGATGAAATTTAGTTTAGTTACACTTAGTTTTGTAATTAAATTCTTGCAAAAAATAGAGCTGGCGCTCCATAAATTTTGATTTTATTATATGTGCTCAGCAATAAATTTAAGCATGATCTTACGCTATCAAATATGTATACAAACCAATATAATAGTAACAGAACTAACAATCAAATATAATACTTACAAAACTTTCGTGAGACTCAGACGTATTAAATAAATAAAAAACGAGTAACTCACGTTTTTTAAGTCGAATATTGCTCGACATGTTTCGTTCCATAACGAGGAGCTTATTCTTGAGCCATTCGCATTGGCTATCCGACGAAGACTGCGGACTGCGGCTCTCCGCGACCGAGGGCTCGGCGCGCCCGGCGGTGGCGGCCGGGGAGGCGAGAAACTACCCTCGTTTTCAGCATCATTGTCAAATATAGGATAACACACCACACTCATTACGTCTATAAAGATCATCCCCACTGAGCACCGACGTATCACCTAACACAGTTTTCCAGCCGGGGGCACTGACCATCCACAATCGCGATTAAAATTCTGATGCCGACTAATTTCGACACCGTAACATACTTACCGTACCATTACCGAAGCCGCCATACGGTAAAATTTCCACCAGATTATCCGAGCACATACGGTGCATGAGAAACAGGGATAGCCGGGGTTCATGAATAAGCTCCTCACTATGGAGCGAAACATGTCGAGCAATATTCTACTTAAAAACGTGAGTTACCCGTTTTTATTTATTTAATATGTCTGAGTCTCACGACATTTTTGTAAGTATTATATTTGTTTGTTAGTTCTGTTACTATTATATTGGCTTGTGAGTTAGGTACCCGTTTTTATTTATTTAAATATAATACTTTTCTATTTACCAATTCTAACTAATCCAAACTGAACTTAATCGCTTTAAAAACCAATATTAATAATTATACCTAATTTAGCTTACCAAATACGAGTATCTGTACCACTTCATTATATCATAACTATCGTCTTGTTTTATAAATGACAAAATTCCGATTCTGTAGTTGTCTTTTGTAGGCTTTGGGATCATGCAAGCATACCTGCAAAAAATAATGTGTAAACAACAATGATATTGCTCATCTTCTCAAGTTTTCCCAATTAAAGTTAACAACACTAATTTGAATATTACTTGATATCATTTCAAATTGATAATACGTTTAATGAAAATTACAAAACATTTAACACTAATAAATTGTTATAAATTAGCAAAACAAATATGATCACGGTTATATGATATAAAAGAGATAAATAAAATGACCTTTTTTGGGACCCGGGGAATGTCCTAACACTACGTCCGAACTTGGGTATGTCCTTAAACTACGCCAAAAAGAGAGGTACGGGCACTGCGAATGGCATCTCGCTAAGTGTGGTAGGGCACGTTCAGCGAATGTCATTTCGCTCAAATCTGGAGCAAAGCGCGACTGGGGAAGTACCTCCACCTTACAGAAAACCATAGCCAAATAATAGCACTAGACCCTACTCATAGTGTTGTGTTCCTGCTGGTAAGTAAGGTTGCCAAAGAGCTCAAAGAGGACCCAGTGTGTTGACGATGAGGGACTTTCTTGTTCCTTTAGCCGTCAACACAGTGATGCCTCCTTTTTGTAAAGGGTCGGCAACGCGCATGTGACTCCTTTGGAGTTGCAGGTGTCCATAGGTTACGGTAGCGGTTTACCATCAGGCGGGCCGTATGCTTGTTTGCCACCGTCGTGGTATAAAAAAAATATTCTTAAGGACTTCTTAAATATATGGTGTAAGCGACATTATTTTCTTAATTATTAAATTTATAATCGTTTGTAGATGTATTTAAACAATTAGACATTTTGGAAAGTTAGTATTAGTCCCTTGCAACCTCAGAGAAATAAACCAATGGAGTGGTAATTGTCAGGCGTCCCCCTCTGCCAAAAGTACAAGACCACTGGTCGTAGCGGTTATATAAAACTAGTTGTCGCGCGTCAAACGCCATTCAATGAATTTCAGTCAGCGCGGAACGATCTGAGGTAAAAATGCCGAATTACTGCGTGTTTTCATGTAAGAAAAGATCTGAATTATTTAATTTACAGAAGGATAACTTTTCTTTTCATCTGTAAGAATAATTACGTCAAAATATCATCAAATAGTGCACGAAATTACAAAAAACTAAAAAATATCGTCAATCAAAAAGTGTTGCCACTTAATGGTACTAAATCTGCTTCAGGGTAATTTTTAAACTTGACTCTTCATAGTACATTGTACCATCGGGTTTATAATTCATTCATAAATTGGGTATGCAATTACGAACACGATTACATCGAGGGAGGTAAGTGAAATATTGCAAACAAGAGTAATCGACTCCAGTGAGACAGAAATACGTCCGCCATTATGTCATTCATTGTCATTGTTATGACAGGTTAGGCAATACACTTAAAAGATACTCCGTGGGTTAGGCAGAGACCCATTCGGCATACAGCCATAATTGTAAAGCATTGGTCTGTTAAAAAAGCAGTGCGTCTCTGTGTATGTGTGTTGTTATTAAATTGTTTCTAAACAAATTTTAATCGACTTTTAAATTATTCAAATTAGATATTGAAAAAATTAAAAGATTAACGTCAGTACTTCAAAGGTAAAACTCATTCACACGCATAACTTTTTAAATTATATATGTCGTCGAGGACGCCGAGGGCAGGGCAGTAAGGTGGTTTGAAACTCAAAAACTGACACATAACGCACGGACGCACGGTAATGAAATAAAACATAAATTTAATACTGGTTTAACAACTGTATTGAATTCAAATCTTTTTAAAACCGTATTATGGGAAGGGCAATAAACTACTACTGGTTCGGAAGGGAGCCCCAAATGAGAAGAACCAGCGTAAGAAACTCAGCGTATGTGTGCTGTACGGCACAATAGCTAAAATTTACCTATGGTCTCAAAAATACAGCTACCATAAACAAATTTCCGTTTTAATAGACAAATTTCAGCTAGTGTAATGAATTCCGCTCTAATGTGTGGCGCCCCTTAAGTGAAATATACTTGTAGAAGATTATACTTTATTTATTATACCGTACGTTGTACACACTTATCCCCTTAAATAGGCACTTTTAATTTCTGACTCTGGTATCACTGTACCTAACAGGTAAGTTTTAGTGATGGGACAGCACAAAAATAAATATCGATATTAACATTAGCAGTATGTTATACTTTTTATTTATAATAGAAAATGAAGAAGATATAATAGAAATAGAAACACAAATTGGAAACAGATGCCCATTACAATCAAAATATCAACTGCGAAGGACTCTGGAACATCACGATGTCGCTAGTGACTGATTCCATCATTGTTCATTACAGTGAAAAATTCACTGAGGTGGATAAAGGAACATCTAGTGTAATTGGAAGCACATTGGAACGGTAATCTAAACACGTGGGTTCGAATCCCGTGATGTTCCAGAGTTCTTTGCAGTTAATTGTTTCATTGTAATAGTTATTTGTTTCCAATTTGTAGTATTTTTCAATAAATATAAAAGCAAATACACATCAAAATATTAAATTGATAATATAAAAGTTATTCTAAATCAGCTTGCAAGATTCGTCCTGAACAAATAGACAAACTAACTTACGTAGAATACTAACATTGTAAGTAATATTCTGGTAGAAAAACTTGATATTTAATCACGACTTTACATTATAATTTTATCAATAGCTAAACCTTATACTTGGTAAAGAAACAAAAATATATAACTATTTAACCTACGATTAATGTTTCTCTGCGTCCGTAGGAAACACCTTAGACAACCCTACACGTGATCCCTGGATGGTGCTAAAAGAGATACAAACTTGGCAGCTCTACTGTCCTACCTGGACCTCACAGCACTCACTGGATTTTCTTCATCATCTGCTTTTCCACTACCCTAGGGAAGAAATGCCTATCTATATCCAGTGACATTTAGGCATACTATAAATAAATCTACGATAAAATGTGACCTTTTCAAGTCAAAGGTACATCATTATCGGTTGTCAATAAGGCGTTACCATAAAAAAATCATTTAGAAATTAACTTTATTAACAACCGACAATGATGTACTTTTGACTTTAAAACGTCACAAATATCGATACTTAAGTATATTATTATCGACGCGTTCCTCGCACTGTGTACGTTTACTTAAAGATGACATTATTTCGTTCACGGACAGGTTGTCTGTGTCTGTGTTCTTGGCTTTGTACTTGTGTGAGTATATTTTATGCTAGTGTTTGATAATTTTATCGTGTGCATGTTTAGCGACGTCAATGGATAATGCATTAGTGTTAACAGTATTTGTGTGCGTTTCCTCGTCCCCCGCGCCGAAATTGGCAGACTTTTTCTGATAGAAATTAGTGCGCGTCTCGCATCCGGTTGGTTTAATTATCAAAGCTTGCAACAGCCCAATTCTCGATTTAATGAAACAAAAAATACTTGCACAATTTTACGGAAATTTTCGAACTCATTTTCCACATCGAAGTTGCAAACGAGCTCTGGCACGAGGTTCCGTAGGGTACAGATCCTGTCCAACCGTTGTTTAGCACGCTCTACGGAACCCTTGTTACTAATTATCATACGCTCTAAATAGTCTCGATCTGAAACCGGAGAAAAAACTTCAATATTATTCAACGAGTAGAAAAAATATATTTAATATTGCGCAAAAGTCCCAGCGGCCTCCTGGACGCCGTTTTTAACAGATTGGAGTGTCCAATTCAATTGTAAAGCATTGGAATATAATCCAGCAGTTATGTCGAATAAAGGTTAGGTTAGCTGGAAAGTAATCAGAACTCAATGGAACTTTAACGGATTGTTTTGAGGTATACTACGAAGACTCTCATAAGTTTTCGACCTCGAGGACCTTGTGCTAATTTGGAGGGAGGGCAAAAACCTCAAAAATATTTGAGTTATTTCAGCTTTCCGCCTGTATCTCATAAATTAAGCACATTTTTTTACACGCTGTATGACAAAGTTAAAAAGCAATAAAATTCCTGAAAGTTATCAAACCAGTCAGTATTTTTGTTACAACCTGTATATAAAAAACTTTGTGAAACAAAGAAATTTATTATTTATTGTAAATGAATGAAATCTCTAAAACACAAGAACTCACCAAAATCCTTTACGGCGAAGTGATTTTGTTTTTTAATCCAATCTTCCAACGTATCTATGGCTTGATTCATCTGCTTACTGTCTTCATAACCGTTGATTGCCCTAACTTCATTTAATTGATCGGGATTAAATTGTAAGACCGAAGTTGACAACAGTTTTTCCATGTTGTCTGACTGACCTGCGTTGTCTTGAATGGAGGTAATAAAACTGATGTAGCTCCTTGCTAGATTCATAAGTATTTGATCTAGATAATTACTTGTGTGCGTGTAGAAACGTATTGATTACGGCCATGAGTAAAAAGTGAAGTGGGGAAAATTATAAAAGCATTGATTAAAGCATTGTTTTAACTGAAGCAACAAACGCAACAAATTACTTATCGTCATGACTTTGTCATGCGATCCGGGCTGGGGCCTGCACTCAATGATATTAACTATGGATGGGTTGGTCTAACAAAATGAGCACAAAAATACTTCCAGAGTTATTTCATAACCTTAGCAATGATTCTGTTGTCTATCTATTTTGACAATCATTACATTTGTGTCACTCTCATTTCTAGAAAATTACAGTTTGTCTCTTTCTCACACGAGTGACGGGAGCTCATTGGCCCGTCCGCATCTCTCGCTTGCCGATGCGCGACTAGCGACAATTAGGACTATCGCGTATGAAAATTCCGCTAGAGGCGCTAGTGTAGACGGAGGTCCTCGAAATGTCAAATGCCATAGAAATTAAGTGCAATTCGCGGAATTATTTCCAATTTCACAATGTTGTGAATAATTTTCCATACCAGGATATTAATTATGGCAAATATGAGTTACGTGTCATTGAGTGTAAATGCTTTTAAAGCAGAACTAAGAATTTCCTCCTTTTTTTCCAAATAAAATGAACTGTGCAACACTGCAGCGTTCGTCTATATTTTTACAATACGGTTTATTGAATGAAATATTATTTTAACGTAAATTTTGTTGTCACGAACGTAATAACAATTTTTACAGCTATATTTTAGGACCTCCGTCTACAGTGGCGCTAACTGGTGAGTAAAAAAACGGTAGCCCTTATTGTTTAAATTCACTCATTTCAAGTGATTCACTTTTGGAGCGTGTGTTAATGTAATATTCTAGTTTGTAGTTTATTGGCTAAATATAAAAAGTATTATCATGACTGGCCGGAGTTAATAATGATATTTTGCTTGGTTTTCTAAATGTATTCACCGCTTATTTGACAAATTTGTAAAGGCACAGACACGGTAACTCAAATATTTGTGTTAAATGGTAGACGAGGGTGGACGTAGTGAATCATCATTGACCTGATTGATAATCTTAATAAGTTTATTAATTGGAATCCAAGTGTCTGGTTTTAGATTCCTTAAATATTAATTTCAATATTATGTTTATGTTGTTTATATTTTCTATGTGCTTACTTATAACCTGATTGTAACTTTTCAATAAAAAAGTGACCAACATGGATACTTGTCTATCCTCAATCTTAGTGACGTCACTTGTTTATTGAATCGAAGTGATGTGATTGGACACCTGGGGGTGGTGTATAAACAGTAGTTTATGTAACTGTTACGTAATAAGGCCTAATTACGTACAGTTGCATACACTGCTTTATCTACACTCATATTATATATATTAAATTAAGTGCTTGGAAACCATAGAATGACCGCCATTGCACCGCCATGGCCAACTCGATTGTGCCGGTGCCGGCGGTCGGAGAGGCGCGTGTCGGCGGCCGCGCGGGCGCGTGCCGTTGGTCAGGAAGGAGCACAGGATTTACATTATGTTATCAAAACTCATAGCACATCAATATTTGAGCATGTAAAGTTAAAATTACGTTACTGCCACAGATAAAACGCTTATCATAGTAAAATCGGTTGTGGTAATGCTAGCCATTGCCTACCGTTGAACACGTTTTAGAGGACTTACAGTGTGAGTGTAGATAAACACCAATACCTGCTACTTTTGGAAGCATTATAACACTAGCAGCTCTGAACAGAAGGCGGTGTCCAAACTCTGCCAGTTAAGTAACCTTATTATTTACTTTATATTTTGTGAATCATTATGTCCTTTTATTACTCATTGATTTGATCACTTATTAATCATTGTGTAATTTTACTGAATTTAACAAGTTATTATTTAGATATCTGAAAGTTATAATATATTGTATCATTAACTTATAAATTATAATATATTGTATAATTTTGGGACACTTCTATAATCTTGTGTTTGAGAAGTATTAATTACTTGAAAGAAATAATGATACATGTAATGTACTACTATTGTGATATTTATTGAAAAGAATATACCTCTCAAGAATCAGGACCTTTTTGAAAATAGATGTCATATACTTCAGAAAAAGTGACCAAACCCTCCGGTGTCCGAGGCCAGATTTGAACTGGCGTCTTCAGCTTTCGCGGCTGACGTCCTGACCACTAGTCTAGTGGTCTTTTTCTGAAGTATATGACATCTATTTTCAATTTATATATAGTAGTGTAACTACTTAAAAAAAATTGCAAATCAAAAAATATCGAACAAAATAATTTGATTTGCTTCAAGATTCAGGACCTTTTTGATTTTGCAATAAATCATGATTATTAAAATATTCATTTGTTTTATCCTTTTTACCTTTAATCTAACACGTGCATAACCCTTCTGTCATTACTATATATCATAGTCTGCACTGCGTTTTTGTCAAACATGTTGCTGCATGCACAATGAGTCAAAAGCTTTGGAGCAGCAGTGTGGCTGATTCGTAACATGATAAGGTTGACTGGTAGAGAATGCCTTATGGCATTAAGTCCGCTTTTGTACGATAAGGTTTCTTTTGTGTTGAGTTTAAATAAATAAATATTTATATTGAAAAAAAAAACACAGAAACAAGTTTTGTTAAGATTTTTTATTAATGTATATTTGACGTTAAACATCTGACCAGTATACAGGATGTAACAAAATACTGGTGATCCATTTAAGGGCATAGTTGGTATCTTGGTATCGTATTGCGACTATAGTATGGTATCACTCAGTACAAAAGTGAAAAAAATTGTGCGCGTCGAGAAAAAATTATAAATTTTTGAACATGGATAGAGTGCCTCACGATGAATATTTTTAGTTTTGGAGGTCCGTAAAATTTTTGGACCTTCACGTCTAAATCAGGGGTCCCGTGCAATATGTTATACTCTGTATCTTTAGGTATTTAAATAAAAGTAAATAAGATCTACCCTCAAATGGCTCCTTAAGCCAGTTGAGGGTAGATGAAAACATTACACGATCAAATAATATTGGTTCAAGCCAGGTCGTTAAGTGACAGATCCAGGCAGTTTTGTATTTGATTGGTTAACCAATAAAAGTTATAACTACCCGAAAATGTAAAAATTGTTTGTTTACTTTTATTTAAATACCTAAAGACATAGAGTATAGTACCAGTGATCGTACATTTTCCAGCAAAATTGGTGCAAAGACGTTTTTTTATTAAATTGTTATTTAATTACCAACCATCTCTACATTATTACTTAGTTCTAAGTGGCTTTGATTTTATTTGATTCTTAGTTCAAACATTTAATAGCCTCAAAATAATAATAACCTTAGCACTGCACAAAAAATGCTGGAAAATGTACGATCACTGGTTAGTACACTCTCGTTAAGGCTGCTAGGGGTTGTGTGGTATCATTTTCGTAAAATACAGACATGCAGAATTCATTTTTAATATTGAAAATGTAAAATTCCATAATTAAAAAAGTACTGCAGTGAGGAAAATCACTCAGAAGAATATATATTTTAGAACGTTATATAACGCGTCGTGGTGTATCTGTTTTCTCCTTAGTAAATAGCAAAAAACAATTAGAATCGTGAACTTCCGTAGTGTATTGACCTTAATATGTATGTATTGTTTATTATTAGTAAATTTTGGTCATAAAAACTTCTACAAATGAAAAAACACATTTTTTCTTTCTAACTTAAACATAAATAAATAATTAAATATTATGGGTCAATCTTACACAAATCGACCTAGTCCCACAGTAAGTTCAATTAAGACTTGTGTTGTGTGTACTAGACGACGATATATATAATAGATAGATATAGATAGATTCTTAATAAATACATAGAAATCATCCATAACTCAGGAACAATCTGTAATGACCACAAAAATAAATGCCATGACCAGGATTCGAACCCGGGACCACCTGCTTCATAGGCAGGGTCACCGACTAGGCTAGGAGGCCATTAAATCATATGGCTCGCTCATTTTGGCAGCACATTGATAGTCTTAAATCAAAAGGCGGGTTTGCGAGTGAAGTTAATTTTGAAGGAAATACAATAGCTTAATATTATTATTTAGTATGTGGCGTTATAAATATTTAGATAACACTGTAAGAATGGGTTGCACCATGTACAATTAACGGACTCATCAACGTTAAATATGGCGACGGAGCTGTCATCCCACAGGAAACTGTCAAACTTTTCATACAAGATTTTTTTAACGATGACGTTGACGTTAACAGACGGTTTGGTGCAACCGGCCCTTACAGTGTTATCTAAATATTTTTAACGCCTGTTAACATCTTGAATCATGTGCTGTCAAGCAAGCAATATCACTATTGCTATTTACAAACTAAAGGAGATTATGACCACTTGTGATCATCTTCACAAATTCCCATATAATTAAGTAAGATAGATAATAAAGATCACGCACACATGGCGTTGCAAGCGATTAAAACACAGTTGGACATACACCACGTACAAAATAGACAGTTGAATTTGCAAAAACTTCGGGATTTGCAAAATATGCAATGAGTATAAATATCAAAGCTCGTATTCTAAATTTAAAATATATAAACAATACAATGGCGCGGCTGCATCCTCAGCCGAGCACCTCAAGCGTCGCAAGTATGCTGCCCTTGGCAGTAGTTACATGTTTGCGGCGTTTGGGGTCGAAACCCTGGGGCCATGGAGACCAAATGCGCGTCGCCTCTCAAAGAGATTTTGCGCGTTTTATTGAGGACTCTAATGACCATAGGGCTGGCCACTATTTTGGTCAACGGATCAGCATAGCTATCCGGCGTGGAAATGCGGCCAGCCTTCTGGGCACTACCTAGCGATGGGGACCTAGGGCAGATTTTTTATTTATAAGTTTTTGGTTAGATATATTATGTTTATATAGATATTCTAGTTTAACAATACATTGAAACACAAACTATCTCCATCACAACTCTAACACAATAAATAATCAACTAATATTTATAACACTTTGATCGAGTCGCATGATACAGGCGTCCATTTGTTTGGTTATCCAGTTCGTGCAAATTAATATTTATAAATCTTCTATCAATATCAATTGTCATTGTATCGCTCTCTACTTCCTTGATTATTGTATTTTCAGAGGTACTCTAATGTCCATATCGGAATAATGTATTTAGCCATACAATAAAATAAAATAAATATCAATTATATTAAGTACAACATAATTACAACAAACTTGTTTTTTTCTTACCAATTTTATCAGCGATTTTGACGCCATGTATATCCCACTGCTAACAACTGACCTATTTTCATAGGCACTGGTATACTATAATACTAAATACTTAGGTATAGAGATTAATAAAGATTTGTTCATTATACAGGTTATGGCCTGTAATAAGAGCAATAAAATAAAACGTAGATTCTACTCCTCAAACAATTAAACTTTTGTTCAACATCTTTCTTTTATTATCATCTTTTTTTTAATATGTTGTCTTTAGATTGTCTCTTTTTCATACTAAATAGTATTTATCTACACTCACACTGTAAGTCCTCTAAAACGTGTTCAAAACCGGTAGGCAATGGCTAGCATTACCACAACCGATTTTACTATGATAAGCTTTTTATCTGTGGCAGTAACGTAATTTTAACTTTACATGCTCAAATATTGATGTGCTATGAGTTTTGATAACATAATGTAAATCCTGTGCTCCTTCCTGACCAACGGCACGCGCCCGCGCGGCCGCCGACACGCGCCTCCCCGACCGCCGGCACAATCGAGTTGGCCATGGCGGTGCAATGGCGGTCATTCTATGGTTTCCGAGCACTTAATTTAATATATATAATATGAGTGTAGATAAAGCAGTGTATGCAACTGTACGTAATTAGGCCTTATTACGTAACAGTTACATAAACTACTATTTCAATGTACGTTACAATCCGTCTAATTGATATTGCTTGTCAGTCTTGTCACCCTGCAGTTATAATCAATTTTGCAATACTTTGCGTGTTCGAATAAACTAAAGTGTATTACAATCAAACCACAAGTTATTTTTAAAAGTTGTTTAACAAAAGTTTTATTTTATTCAATCAAATACAAACATTGAAAACATTGAAAAAATAATCAACCCAGTTGGACTTGAACCAACATCGATACGCCTTACCGGGGCTCGATATCGCTTTACCAATTAAGCTATGGGTTCAGTTACCGAGCTGACGAAATTCTCAATGCCTTCAATCATCTTTTTGCATTTTATTTTTACATCGACTTTATAGCAGCCGTAAGCGACATCTAGGTGCCAACCACTAGAGTTAGATACCCTTCCCGCCGACCCTTTTACAAGTGTCACAACGGAAATAACAGATGGCGCCTGCTATCAACTCATAATTATTTTTTACATGTTTTAAAGTGGGTATTCCACTCATACATTAGTATGTTATTCAATCAAATACAAACATTGAAAACATTGAAAAAAAATTTCAATGTTTGTATTTGATTGAATAACATACTAATGTATGAGTCGAATACCCACTTTAAAACATGTAAAAAATAATTAAAAGTTTTATTGTTTAAGGAGTAGAATCTACGTTTAAATTTAGTGCTCTTATTACAGGCCACACCCTGTATATCCAAAATGTAAGCTGTGCCATTAGTATGAAATAATGTTCTTCACCCATTTCCCTTTACACTGATAGCTTTACAAGGGGAGATATGATTGTCCTATCCACGAGCTCATAATCATAATGTTCAACATTTTAACTTTTTCCCAGGAACCCCTTCCTTAAATTTACACCTTTTGCTAATTAAGATAATGCCTCGACACAAAGGTTCTTGTAACAATTCTTGCGAAATAAAAGGGTCGAGAAATTGTGTATTTTGTTTATTTTATCTGAACTTTGAACAAAGGCGCCAGGCTTTACGAATACTAGCGTTTTATATCGAATATTTTAAAGGCAATACTTGGTTAGGTAATCTTTTATAACAAAGGTTTTTAGGGATATTTGTAAAAAAATCGTCCTTGCCCTTAATAAGTTAATAATTTCAATTAGGGTAATTATAATAATGATCAAACTGTCTTGTACTAAATTTAATATTTGTGACATTATTTTGGTAAAAGTACCATTTGGTGGCCGGCGCTTAGGAACGAACTTATTGCTCGAATACAATATTGAATCACTGCGAATGCAAACTGGTACCTTTACCAAAGTAATTTCACATTTATGCGTGCACCTTTAGAGGTTACTTATACATTGCAAAAAAACATTTTTTAGTGATGCTTCATGCGTGCTACTAGCTGTTTAGGGATATATAAATTAGGGTTGTGCAAAATAACTGCGCATGATCTTGCAGTCACTTGGCTAGGTAAAAAGACTGTGTCAATTTGCAATACAATTTTCGGCCAAACATTAGTAAACCACAGTCTTTATCATATATATATCCCTAAACAGCTAGTAGCACGCATAAAGCATCACTAAAAAAGGATTTTTTGCAATGTATAAGTAACCTCTAAAGGTGCACGAATAAATGTGAAATTGGTTTACTAATATTTGGCCGAAAATTGTATTGAAAATTACGAGTATCACTTCCCAAACTATTATTCCCATATTTTAATTGGGAGAGCCATTAGATGGAATAATATCGTTTCGCATGCCTTTTTTGCATATTTTTATTTGGCATACTTATTAACCTAACCTATGCCAAAGTAAACAAAATGATTTTCGGCAAAATCACAGTACATCAAAAAACCGGCCAAGAGCGTGTCGGGCCACGCTCAGTGTAGGGTTCCGTAGTTTTCCGTCCGTCACAGTAAGTGTCCCCACTTAAGAGTTAATAACACCGCCATGTAGGATATGATATGAGAGTTCCACTTACAGCGACATATATCGGCAAATTAAGTAAACTATTGCGCGCGAGCTTATAGTATGGAAGATGATTTTTATGGAATAATTCTTTATTGCGTGAACCGATTTTCACCGTTTTTACTTTATTTGAAAGCACGTCATTTCATTGTAATTTTGTACAAATTATAGGTACAATAAACACCTGCTTATACGGTTAAATTACAAACTTAGTTCAGAAATTATTTTGTAATTTTTTTTCAAAAACTATTCATCCTATCAAGTTCAAAATAATTTTCCTAGAAAGTTTTTATGAAGTTCTACTTTTGAGATTTTTTTCATATTTTTAAAACTTATGGTTCAAAAGTTAGAGGGGGGGGGACGCATATTTTTTTACTTCTGGAGCGATTATTTCCGAAAATATTTACATTATCGAAAAATGATTTTAGTAAACCCCTATTCATTTTTAAATACCTATCCAACAATATATCACACGTTAGGGTTGAAATGAAAAAAAAATCACTCCCCACTTTACGTATAGGGGAGGTACCCTAATAGAAAAAAAAATTTCCACTTTTTATTTTACCACTTTGCCGGCGTGATTGATATACATATTAGTACCAAATTTCAGCTTTCTAGTGCTAACGGTCACTGAGATTATCCGCGGACGGACGGACGGACGGACGGGCAGACATGGCGAAACTATAAGGGTTCCTAGTTGACTACGGAACCCTAAAAACGGTATTATTCATTTTGTTAGACAATCTTAATTTATATTGTGACCATACCTGCCCTCAAAACCTTCAACTCATCATCATCCACACAGCGTTCTTCCCGGCTTTTTGCCACAGCTCAATTGAGCCTGGGGTCCGCTTGGCAACCGCTTTGGCACCAGTCTAGTTTTTACGAAAGTGACTGTCATCTGACCTTCCAACCCAGAAATTATTATTATTAAAATTAATAAAATGACAACAATTTGTGTGAGCCTTCAAAAACTCATCATAAAACATTCAAAAAGGGATAAAAAATATTTTATTTAATGTTAGTAGCGACAGTAAAATTTATTATAATAGCCGACAACCTTCCTTTCAAATGATGTAATCGCTTAACTAAAAAGGATGCTGTGATTGCTGTGTTGGGCAACCTCCTTCCAAATGAATCATTGACGATTAAATGACATTGACCCGTAAAATAAACTGCATAAACTGGATCATTTTGTTGCAACTTGTATGTATTATGAGAGCGCAAGTTCAGTCAAGGTAATAGCAACTATGGGTTAATTGCAACTATGGGCTAATTACAACTATTATATAAAATCATTTTTAATATAGTTTTCCGCAGATAAAAAATCATTTAATCGTATGGCAAAAAACATGTCAAGAACAAGTAGATGAACATAAATCATAAAAAAACAAAATGTCAACTTAAAACTACCTTACACAAACATACACTTACAAACTACCGCATAACAAGGAACAAAAACCACAAAAACCAATAACAAAAACCTAAGCTAAATTAAAAATATTCGTAAAATTAATCAAATAAACCACCCCGCATCATTCCCGGCGCAAAGGTGCCCATCACGCTTGCCGCATTTCCGCGTTGAATCGCGATGGACAGCCTCTGCGCCAGGAACGATCCGGAGCGGGGATCGAGGCCTCTCTCCTGCAGGCGGCGCCCCAATTCCCCAAGAAAGACCTTCGCTTCCGCGCACCCCGAAGTCTCAACGGCAAGGGGGACGAATAAATTGGAGAGCCCCGATATAAAATATTATATATATAAAATAGTTGTTGTTGTAGATAAACTTCCGGAGCCTTTGTTTTTAAAGTAGACCTTTATATACAACGTGTTGATTAATGTGTTGAAATGATTTTTTTTATTGCTAATTAATCTAGAGTATTTATTTTTCAATCGGTTAATTATTTCGAAAGATATTCGTATGTTTATTTTTCCTTGCAATTCTATTCAATTGTTAACTCTACATTTGTTGCGCTGTGGTCACATCTCTGCATGTGTCATGTCATGTCAACCTATCAACTTAATTTGTCAATTTGTATAACATGACATAAGATGACATACTTTGACAATGAAAAATAAATTTGTCAAATCTGCCAGCCATTATTAAATATTCAACCTCTATCTCATAACCTCTCAATAGATTGGTAAACTGTAGTATTAGAAACTTTTAGACTCGACACGTAAAAAGTTTGAAAATTTACGAAAACGTATACCCATGTTAAGATATACTGCAATCGATTCCACTCTCGATTCTCAATAAACAGTTTTCAGGTTTTTAGTCTTGGAAGTAGCACGTTGTATACGGTTTTAAAAAGAATTATTTTTTTATTTCTTCATTATAACGGCCCATGGTAACCATGAGACTAAGAACTCGCCAAACATAGTGACACAAAACTTTTCATTTTATTGTATACAACACTCTATCCAGATTAAAATATCGTCGCTATACTTCCAAAATATGATAAGTGAAAAACTGGCCTAAATTGAGTTTGATATACAATTTTATTAGGTTTTTCTTACTCTACAAGTGAGTGTTACAGTTTTTTGTATAATATTCCTTCAATTTTGAAAGATATGGCGTGTGAAAACATTAAATGCTCAAAATCGTTAAAGCATTATAAGTATTATAACCATACTTATTACATTTCACGTGTTGATTATTTAAAACAGCCAGACCAAAATTACCACTAATAAGTTCTTTTAACTGGTTTTGCTTGAAGACGTTTCATGAATGTTTCATGAGCTTATGTGAACTGATTTCGTGAAAACGTTATGTTCAAAAAAAAACACTATGATTTGCATTGAATTGATTTAGCATAGGCGTTAAGACTAAAGTAGGTAACATTGGCTAGGCTTTCTGTCATGAGAACAGAATCGTATCAGCGTCTGATTTTTTAATAACTGCTTAAAATACGATACCTTTGTGACAGTCAACATGAAAATGCACCATTTGGAGGAAGGCGTTTATTGTACGTTGTACAGATTCAATATTTTATTCGAGCAGTTAATACATAAATATGTAAAAAATTATTTTAAGCAAAAAGAACCGATTTCACTTAGACTTCACCGTTCCGAAAGGAAATGCCCGAGACACTGTAAAAGAATATTTTAGTCACTATAGGTGTGCCTATAATCTTTGAAGTTCCCTCGATTTCTTCAGGATCCCATCATCAGATCCTGACCTGGTTACAATGGGACCAACTGTGAAGTATAATATTTAAAAAAATCCTAATCGGTCCAGCCGTCCTTTGAGAACCTCCTTCTTCAAAATCTTAAAATCGGTTAAAAAAATAAAAAAATATTGTTTTCAGACCATAAAATTGTGATCCATAATTGTGTGTAACAAGCAAGCCTAAAAACTGTGTTAGTGATACCTATATCTACTTGGCCCTATCTATACAAACATTGGCCCAATATTTGGTAAGCGAGCGGGCAGTCGAGGGCATCGAGGCTCTCGGCTGCCGCGAAACCCGACTTAAAAGTGAGGCTATTCTTTTGCGCCTGATAGACGGGGGGCAAAAATTTTTACCTTGCATTAAATCCTACACTTTTGGAAGCTTTTTCTAGTTATTAAGTAGGGTAGTCAGATTCCCACTACACATTTTTCCCCAGTGACGTGATTGTGCATTCCAGGAAATCGAAAACATTATAGACAACGTCTGGAACACTACATTGGCTAAATCCTACACTGGAGATCTAGCACTATTGTATTCGTTTAAATAAGTGATGACTAACTTAAAGATTTCCCGAATTGTTTCTCTGAGCTTTCGTCTATAAGCTTCATTAAGTGACATTTTTTCTGCATATTTATAAAAAAGTGACTTATAAATTCGAACACAATTCGAAAATTTGGTAGTATAGTACTAATACAGATCTAAGTGTTACAGTAATTTTTCACCACGGTGACATGTTTTTAGTTTTTTTGGCGAATATGATCACAACCTACACTTGTGAATATTTTTTCCTTAAATTGTCTATTTATTTAACATACATAATCAACAAAATATCGTAAATATACTAAGTACTTTACGAGCAATCGAAATAAAAAACTTATAATTTTAAGATTCATATTTTAAAACTCCCGCCTCCGCGGCAAGGTTACTACGTAGCACAGATTACTTACCTACTTTTATTAGATAGAGCAAATCAAAAGACTCGCAAGTACTACAGGTTGGTAAAGGGATATTTTATTTAAACTTTTTTCTATATTTCTGATTTCCGATATTGAAATGTCATTATGTTTGCCCCAATCAGTCATTTCAACAGAACATATTGTGGTTTTAGGTTCGATGGTTAGATAGGTACCTGGGAAGCACACTCCTTGCATTGGACAAACGTCGGTCAGTATAAAGGACGATACACCAAGAGAATTTATTTGCTATACTCAAATAAAATATCAACAAAAATTGATTTTATGAGTTAAATCATTCACATGGATTGTTGTAAATTTTGTTTAGGATAGAAGCGAGTGACGCCATTCTCAGCTCTGTATTTAGTGGTCACGTCATGAGAAACTTCATAATGCGTATTAAACACACTTATTTATTTATTTATCATTCAAAACAGTTACACAGCATTACAGTAAATCCAACTTCAAATTAAACATATAAAATAACTTAATAATAGGTCGATTTAGGCTTCATAATGCGTAGTCTAGTGACCAGTAATATGTTCTTCTTGTGTGATTCGCTTGTAAGCTATGAATAAATATGGGAGCTATACCTGCTATTTATAGCTTCTTTGCTAGGATACCCATCGGATAATACCGTTTGTTTTGATGTTTTCGGTTTATTGCGTTTGTTTTTTTGGTGGTTACGGCGCTGAAAGACTAATAATAAAACCGGCCAAGTACGTGTCGGACCACGCATAATGGAGGGTTCCGTAGCTTTAATGGAATAAGAACCAGACTAATGCCAAAAGGTCGTATCTGATGCCAATGGAAGAAGTTTTTTGGAAATAGCTCAAAAATGGCTAAACCGATGATGTTCAAAATAATTTTCTTAGAAAGTATACGCTAACGCGCATCTTCTTAATTTTTTTCATATTTTTGATCTTACGGTTCAAAAGTTACAGGGGGGGCGCTATTTTTTCGAGTTTCGAAGCGATTATTTCTTAAACTTTTCACTTAATCACAAAATGTTCAAAGAAACCTCAATGTTATTTTTAAAGACCTATCGATTGATGTGCAACATGTTGATATTTGGTATTTTTTTTTTTAATTTTGTTACATGTATGGAGTGCCCCCTTGAAAATATTTTTTTCTGCAATTTCACTACATAACTAAATAGCGGCATACAAAATACACCTTATGTCTAAATTGTATTAAGATACATCCTATAGTTTCCGAGTAAAATGCCTGTGACATACGAACGGACGGACAGACGGACATGAACAAAACTATAAGGGTTCCGTTTTTGCCATTCTGGCTACGGAACCCTAAAAATGGATTGTACAGTCGACTACAAAGAGCTAGGCTGTATCTACTTTTTCACCTTAATCCGTTGTAATAAGGCTCAAAAGTGGATACATATCTTTGTAGTCGACTGTATAATATCACAGCTATCACTTAATAAAAATGGATGTGAATAGTATACATATCAATTATATAATCTATACAGTCATCTTAGTCATCTTACTTCATAGAACCTATTTGTTTCTCGTCTTTGCCGAAGGTTCAGGGTTGTTTGACAAGTTGTTTTATTTATTATTATTCTTATTTGGTTTTGAAATTGACATACAATTAAAAGAATAATTTTGTCCAGGGTTTGAATTCGAAAAAGTAGCGCCATCCTGAAATTATGTGATTATCATCAATACAAAAGGCCGCAATGTTATTTTGTTCTGTTTATTTTTGATCACTTTGAAAATTGATATCTGAGGATCCGCACGGCTAATACGAATCTAACATCAAAATTGTAAAACGGCAACCATTTTAAATTTTGTACAATTTAATCCGATCATGTCGAAAATTGATTTCTGAAAATCCGTGAGACCTTTTAATGACAGGCATTAAATAAGCAGACAAACTACGAAGTGTCCAATCTGCAAATTACTACTTTCTAACTTCAGTAGTTTCGGCCTCGCTTTAATAAAAAGTATTCAACGCCTTTTCAACTCCCCTAGGGTTGAAAAGTTTGTAGTACTACCCACTTAAAAGAAAAAAAAACTTTAAAAGATGTTTTTTAATAACTAGCCATATTGTGAAAGGTGATTAAGTAAGTCTTACTAAACAACTTTTTCTATAGGACTGACCCTGAAATCCAAAAAAAATTTTGGCGTCCCCATAGAAAACGTCAACGTCGAATCGGCCGAAATGTATGAAACAGCCAAAAAAATGTAGATTTCGGAGTTGACCCAATAGTATAAGTTATTTATTATGGCCTACCAAATCACCTCGCACAATATGGCTAGTTCTTAAAAAAACACCCTTTTAAGTTTTTTTTTCTTTTAAGTCCACAAACTTCGTTTTAAGTCTTTCACAAAATATCTATACATACTTGCAACCCCTTTTTAACCCCGTTAGGAGTTGAATTAAAAGATAAGCTAAAATCACTTTTATTATTTTAAATTAGCAGTAAACTTACGCAGTCTCGAACTTAAAATTATAAACACCACACAAACAAGTTTTCAACGCGCTTCTTATTACTTGTACAGATTATAAAGAGTAGCCTACAAACAAAGTTTCAAGTCTGTCTTTCAAAACTTGTAATCTCTATACAAAATTTCAACTTCAATGGGGTTCAACCTCTTTTTAACCCCATTTAACCTCTTTTGAACTTCAAAAACTGCTAAATTCATTTTTATTATTTTTTAATGATCAGCAAACGTACGAAGTTTTAAGATTCTAACTTAAAATTTTAAATTCTACCCATAATAATTTTGAACCCCCTTTTTGAATTTTTCACAATTGCTTCCTATTACTTGTACATATTATAAATGTACCCCACCCGCAAATTACAACTTTGTAGCTTCCGATGTAACGGCCTCGCTTTAATACAAACTTTTCATCCCCGTTTTAACTCCTCTGGGGTGGAATTTTAAAAACACTAAAATTACTTTATTTTTTATTTTTAAGCGATTAGCCTACAAACGAACATTTAAGTCAGTAACGAAATAAAAATACAGATTTTCAACCAATTTTTAACACTGTAGGGGTTGAATTTCAAAACACTGATATTTATTTTACTATTTTTAATCATCAGCGACCGTACGAATTTTTAAGTCTATATAAAAGAAATCCTACCCATACAAATTTTTAACCCACTTTTTACCCCCTTAGCCATTGATTTATACGAAATCACCTCTTAGTACATACAAATTATACATGTAACTTGGTCTAACATTTTCAACTCTTGAGCTGCAGTGGTTTCGGTGTTTGCGTTGATGAGTCAGTCAGGACAAAAGCATTTAAAGATAGACTAGCTTCCGCCCGCGACTTCGTCCACTTATAATACGGCTACCTACTCATACACAGTTTCATCCTTATAAAATGTGTTGTTTGGTATTAGAATATATTTTTTGTTTATAATAATTAGCTACGCTACTCGGCTAAGTCCGATGGACTCGCTGACCAAAGTAGGATGTGGTCCTCAATGTTGGGGGTTATGCGGCGGGTTAACACCCCTCCCATGTCAAAAAACATACGTTACGAAATCGACAAGAGAAAGAAACCGATCTGATCCTAATACCAACGATTTTCGGCGTAGAATAACGGACCTCCGATTAGCTTCATGGAATGTGCGTTCTCTGTATAGACCCGGAGCCCTGTACCAAGTAAACAAGGAGAGGCAGAGATATGGAGTAGGTGTGGCAGCTCTTCAGGAAGTTAGGTGGACAGGTAAAGGAGAATGCGATGTTGACAACAACGCTACATTGTTTGACAGCGGTAGTGACTCGGCTACCCACACAAACGGCACTGGTTTTCTTGTCTCGAACGAATTAATGGGAATCGTGATCCGTTTTGATCCAGTTTCGGACAGACTTTGTGTTCTTCGCATTAGAAGTCATTTCTACAATATCTCGATTATTAATGCGTATGCCCCAACGGAGGTGTCTGACGAAGATGCTAAAGAAGAATTCTATGAGCATCTTGAGGTAATATATGATCAGTTATCCAGTTATGACACTAAAATAGTAATGGGTGACTTCAATGCGAAGGTGGGCCGGGAGGATATCTTTGTGCCTACAATAGGGAAACATAGCAAGCATGAACTGACTAACGACAATGGTCTGAGACTTATCAGTTTCACAACATCTAAAGCTATGGTAGTTAAAAGTACAATGTACCCTCACAAAGATATCTACAAGGGTACATGGAAGTCTCCCGATGGAAGAACTGTAAATCAGATTGATCATGTCCTTGTAGACAAGAGGCGCAAGAGCTCAATCAAAGACGTTAGATCCTTTCGTGGCGCGGACTGTGACAGTGACCACTACATGTTGGGAATTAAGGTAAAAGCTAGAGTTAGCGTTGAGCATAAAAAGTGCAAACATGACGTACAGCTCATAGAACAATTTGAAAGACAAAACGATTAGGCATCTTTTCCAAGTAGAATTAAGTTATAGATTTGAAAGTTTGGATTTAGATACAGACATTGAAAACACTTGGGCCACTATAAGAGATACAACAAAAGAGGTCGCATTAAAAACGCTTGGGCGTAGGAAAAGGAAGAAAAGGAGGAAGTGGTGGAATGCCGATTGCGAAGCAATTATTGAGGAAAAACGTAAATACAAAATTTTAGCTGAGCAGACCAAAAATTGGAGAAAATTATTATAAGGAACTGAAAATTAAAGCCAAAACCATAATCAGAAAAGCAAAAAGACAGCACATGGACGATAAAGTGAGAGAAGTTCAAACACTTATAAAGGCCAGCCAGTCCAGACAGTTTTATCAGGAGTTAAGATCTGTTATAAAAGGCTACCGACCTACTTCTCAATTGCTGGAGGATGACGATGGCAACCTCATTACGGATGAGGTAGAGATAAGAAATACGTGGCGGGACTACTTTCAGCAACTGCTTAACTACCCCCATTGGAAAAGCCAGTTCCCCGCATCGCAGATGATAAAAATGTGGAGGCGGATCCATTATCCTTCGATGAGGTTCGAACAGCCATTATGAGGCTGAAGAATAATAAAGCCCCAGGAATTGATGGTATACCATCGGAGCTCTGGAAGTACGGTGGGGGAAGAATACAGTCACAGTTGTTCGCTCTGATTCTTAAGGTTTGGGAGGTGGGGCGACAGCCAAAGGAGTGGAATACAGGTGTTATTTGCCCGGTCCATAAGAAAGGCTGTAAAAAGAAATGCTCTAACTATCGGGGAATTGCTCTGCTACTAACTGCGTACAAAGTTCTGTCGTATGTGCTATTAAAACGACTCGAACCTTTTGCGGAAAAAATCCTGAGTGATTATCAGTGTGGGTTCCGTCGCAATCGCAGCACTGTGGACCAGATCTTCCGTCTGAAATTACTGATGGAGAAGAGATGGGAATACGCCCAGAGCATCCACGTGCTGTTTGTTGATTTAAAAAAAAAACATATGACAATATTGACCGGGCGGCCCTGTACACCATATTAAGAAACTTTAATATTCCCAAGAAGTTGGTGGACATGATTAAAGCAGGGCGATGTCCTGTCACCTATGCTTTTCAATTTAGTCTTGGAGTATGTCGTTAGGAAAGTACTTACACTAGACATTGGGCTACAGTTGAACGGTAAGCATTCGGTGATAGAGTACGCGGACGATCTGGCCTTGTTAGGAGAATCCAAACAGGAAGTGGCTGAATCTGCAGAAGTTTTGGAGGCAGAAGCGAAAACGGCGGGCCTAAGTATTAGCCAGGAAAAGTCGGAGTATTTCCACATGAAATGCTATAAAAATAAGCGCATGAAAAGGGAAGACCTTCATGTTGGGGATACTGTCTATAAAGGGGTGGCCAAATTTAAATACTTGGGCTGCTCCGTTACCGACACTAACACACGGGATGAGGAAATAGACGTCCGCATACAAAACGCCTTGCGATGTAGCGCCGCCCTTCATAAAGTGTTAGTGGCCAAGCTCCTAAGTAATATAATACGAAGTTACGTATTTACAGGACGGTCATACGGCCGATCCTGATGTACGCGTGTGAGACTTGGACACTAACACTTAAAGAAGAAAATAAACTTTTAGTGGCGGAAAGACGAATTCTCAGAAAGATCTTGGGTCCAGTGAGTATGGAAGACCGTAGTGTCCGAGTCCGTAAAAATGCTGAAATTGAGGAGATAGTGGCTGCACCCAATATTATCGGCGAGACGAAAGCACACCGGCTCCGTTGGCTCGGCCACGTTGTCAGAATGGAGGAGGATCGCGGTGCTAAGTTGGCTTACCTGGGTCGCATAGCAGGACGAAGGCCAATAGGTCGTCCCAGGTATCTCTGGGGCGATGCTGTGGAATCGGACTTGCGCGATCTCCAAGCCGTTAACTGGGGGGAGATTACTCGAGACCGAGACAACTGGCGTAAACTTGTGTCGGAGGCCAGGACTCATTTTGGGTCGGTGCGCCATTAAGTTAGTTAGTTAGTTATAATAATTATCATACAACTTACTTTTAAGCCATATACATATATTCTTCATAAAAATCGTCAACGTTATTTAACCCCCTTAAGGGATGAATATCAAGACACGCTGAAATTGCTTTTCTTATTTTTTTATAAGTAGACAAAATAGGTACAAAGTAGCCTATCTGCAAATTACAACTTTCTAGCTTCAGCAGTTTCGGCCTCGTTTTAGTACAAACTTTTCAACCTTGTTTTAACTCATCTAGGGTGGAATTTTTAAAAACACTGAAGTTAGTTTTTTTTTTGTTTTGAAGTGCTTACAAATGAACTTTCGAGTCAGTCACAAAAAAGTAGGTATCTATATCAACTTTCAACCCTCTTTTATCCTCGTTTGTGGGGTTGAATGAAAAAAAACGCTAAAATTACTTTCATTATTTTTAATGTATTAAATGTACGAAGTTGCATGCCTCGAACTTAAAATTTTAACCCATACAAATTTTTAACTCTTCGTTTTTACTCGTTTTTTACTAACTTTTCTGTCTAGTTTTGTACTAAAATAACATTTGGATTGGACAGGCATCTATCTAGTAGGGGCAAATCGATCCATCATTTTATGGCTTACGTTACGTTACGTAGGTAATGGACTAAGAGCTGGCCACGTCAGATATGACACAATAATGAGAGCAACAAAACCCATGTGCTTAGATTACTATACTATTCTTATTGCTAGATCCGGGCATCTGGCAGCTTTTAGTGGGTGGAGGTCAGAGTGACAGACTTACAATTTTTTTGAATTGCAAAATAGTAATACCAAAATAGGTAAAAACCGTCGAAGTCGTCTCAGGTATAAAGGACAGGGCCTATATTTTAACATTAGAGCAAAAAACATTGCGTATTATTTCGGAAACAGAAACAGTAGGCGACAAACTATGATTATTCAATCAAATACAAACATTGAAAACATTGAAAAAATAATCAACCCAGTTGGACTTGAACCAACATCGATACGCCTTACCGGGGCTCGATATCGCTTTACCAATTAAGCTATGGGTTCAGTTACCGAGCTGACGAAATTCTCAATGCCTTCAATCATCTTTTTGCATTTATTTTTACATCGACTTTATAGCAGCCGTAAGCGACATCTAGGTGCCAACCACTAGAGTTAGATACCCCTTCCCGCCGACCCTTTTACAAGTGTCACAACGGAAATAACAGTAGCGCCTGCTATCAACTCATAATTATTTTACATGTTTTTTTTTAAAGTGGGTATTCCACTCATACATTAGTATGTTTATTCAATCAAATACAAACATTGAAAACATTGAAAAAATAATCAACCCAGTTGGACTTGAACCAACATCGATACGCCTTACCGGGGCTCGATATCGCTTTACCAATTAAGCTATGGGTTCAGTTACCGAGCTGACGAAATTCTCAATGCCTTCAATCATCTTTTTGCATTTATTTTTACATCGACTTTATAGCAGCCGTAAGCGTAACTCTAGTGGTTGGCACCTAGATGTCGCTTACGGCTGCTATAAAGTCGATGTAAAAATAAATGCAAAAAGATGATTGAAGGCATTGAGAATTTCGTCAGCTCGGTAACTGAACCCATAGCTTAATTGGTAAAGCGATATCGAGCCCCGGTAAGGCGTATCGATGTTGGTTCAAGTCCAACTGGGTTGATTATTTTTTCAATGTTTTCAATGTTTGTATTTGATTGAATAAACATACTAATGTATGAGTGGAATACCCACTTTAAAAAAAAAAAAAAAACATGTAAAATAATTATGAGTTGATAGCAGGCGCCATCTGTTATTTCCGTTGTGACACTTGTAAAAGGGTCGGCGGGAAGGGGTATCTAACTCTAGTGGTTGGCACCTAGATGTCGCTTACGGCTGCTATAAAGTCGATGTAAAAATAAATGCAAAAAGATGATTGAAGGCATTGAGAATTTCGTCAGCTCGGTAACTGAACCCATAGCTTAATTGGTAAAGCGATATCGAGCCCCGGTAAGGCGTATCGATGTTGGTTCAAGTCCAACTGGGTTGATTATTTTTTCAATGTTTTCAATGTTTGTATTTGATTGAATAAACATACTAATGTATGAGTGGAATACCCACTTTAAAAAAAAAACATGTAAAATAATTATGACAAACTATGAATTACATTATACGTCGTATTGGACTACTTTCCCCCATCAGAAAGTTTTGGCAATGATATGATCTAATTATTTATATAATTTCTCATAATACTGCATTAAAACCAGAACTCTAGGATTTGTATTCTTAAAGTGGTTAGCATTCTTTGACCTCCACCAAGCATAGTATAGCAAACTAACGAGAGGGGTTTCGTCGCTCTCATTATTGTGTCATATCTGACGTGGCTAGCTCTCCGTCTATAAAAATTGGCTTTATTAAAATACATCCCGCCAGAGCAAGAAGCGTATGTAGCATGGCCGTGGGCGCGGCAGCATTCAGCTTTCTCTGGGTCGCTCCTATTGCAAACCTGGAATAAAAATAAACAAACATTAAAGGAACAGGCAAAACACACAGTTCTATACCTTAAACCTATTTTTATATTAAGACCACAACTTGTATCACTTGTGGTCTACAATTAAAAAAAATCTTTAATTTACTTTGACTAGAGAGGTAATTAAATGGTCATCCAAATAATATATTATGATCAGCAGAAAAATTAGGTCGTCAGCATGGGTTAGGTAGTTAAGGTTACACTTTTGCTAAATATTTTAAGATACCTAGTTCATAGATGTTCTAGCCATAGATCTGTCATGGTAATGACAATACCAAGATCGAACGGGATGGTTTTATTACACTTTTAATAGGTACGACAGAGAAAGTTCTATTATTGTTGGTCCTTGTGATACTCGTAGACCTTGTTACCCTCCACCCATTACTTATAGCAGTGGAGGGTCACAATTTTTCAGGGTTTAATTTTTCAAATTTGTTTCTTATTACTTGTACACATTATAAATGGAAATTATAACTTTCTAGTGAAGCTAGAAAGAAGTAGTTTTTGCCTGGCTACAATCCAACTTTTCAACCCCGTTTCAACTCCTTTGGGGTGGAGTTTTGAAAAACGCTGGAATTTTTTTTTTGTTTGGAGCTGAGTAGCCTACAAACGAACTTTCAAGTCAGACACAATTTTTTTTTAAATATTTCGTTACAAATTTTCAACCCCTTTTTAACCTCGTTAGAGGTTATATACCAGAAAACGCTGAAAGGACTTTTATTATTTTTTAATTAGCAACAAACGTACGAAGTTTCAAGTTTCTAACTTAAAATTTTAAATCCTAACCATACAAACGCTTAACCCCCTTTTTACCCCCTTAGGGCTTGATTTTTTCAAAATCGATCCTTAAAACTTGTACAAATTAAAAATGTAACCTTATCTGCAAATTTCAACTTTCCAGCTTCAGTAGTTTCGGCTCCACGTGGATCATTCAGTCAGTCAGTCTGAACATAGGCATTTATATAAATATAAATTAAAATAATATTAAGAATTATAATTTATCAGTGTGATTTAAAAAATAGTGCAATACTAATAAATAAAATGAGCCTATTATTTATTCCACCCTGATTATTACTCCTAAGTAAGCAACTACGCACCATACGCTATGCCCTTCTGTGCTTCTTAGATACCTACACGGTCAATGACCTTAGGTGCACTAATCGTATCGGCTGCCGCACGTCTTATGTGTTGTAGTTTCTGTCCCGCGCCCCGCGCCAATTATGTTTATTTTTTGATTACTAATTTTACAATTCCTGAAAATGCTCAGTACATTTACTAGTGAAATTTTGATAATATGTAACATATTATTAAAGCTAAAAGGAGCATCAAAATCATGAGTGTATAATTAATGCGCGTGTTCGAAAATCATTTAAAATCATTTAAAAACTAGTAATAATACAGTCACCGCTGTAAATTTTTTTTAAACGAAGCGTAATCATTGTCTCGACAATATAGTGAAAAATCACCATTTGTATAATTAGTGTTTGATTATTATTGAATTTTTTAAACATTTTTATTATTTCTAATGTATTCTCAACTTGACAGGTGGTGAATATTTCAAATACTGTTTTAAATATTCAGGTAGTCCCTTGGATTAAAAATCGCTAGTGTAGGATTTAATGTTTGTGGGAAATAAACATTAAAATTAAAACATTTTTTTTAAAAGAACGCACAATGTATTTTTTGGGAAAAACTTAATACATCTTTTCAATAAATATTGTTTTACCAGATCCCAAGGACAAAATAGTGTAGGATTAAATGTGATCTCCTCGAACAACTTAAAGTTTAGTGACGGGACTATGATGGCAAAATCGTCATCCGTTCGCGCCTCAGCGAACATTCCTGACGCACTACAGTGTCTCAGCAGCCGTAACATAATTATATGGATGTAATTGTATTGGACTCGTAGCATATTACAAGCCCTTTGTGTCAAACTTACCCACAGGTTGCACGTGTAATAGTACTTTATGTAACTATTATTATTATAATTTTAAACAAAAAAGAACCGACTACATTTAGCATCCGCCTTTCCGATAGCAAATGCTCGAGCTGCTGTAAAAAGTACTCAAATCACTATAGGTGTGCCTATAATAGTTGAAGAGTTCCCTGGATTTCTACAGGATTCCATCATCAGATCCTGACCTGGTTGATGGTTACAATGTTTTCCAAATCGGTAAAGCCGTCTTCGAATAATCGGTGAACATGTTGTAACTATATATAAAAAAAAATACCAAAAAAAAACAATGATCCCGACGAATTGATAACCTCCTCCTTCGAAATCTTGAAATCGGTTGAAAACAGCAGTGTGGTTCCTCGCCTGCGGCTCGTTTCACAATAGCATCACTCGAGTGTTTAAGGCCTAAATAATTACGTACACTTGCATGCACTATTTTATTTACACACATATTATAAAACCTAAATGACGTGTTCGGAAACTATTAAAATGATCGTTATTGCACCGCCCGGCTGTCCCAGATCAAAGCCTAGTAAGTGCATTTAGCGAAATTTTACAGGAGAGACACATAAACATTCTGTTATAAAAAAGGAGTAGCAGAGATCTTTTTCTCACAAGACTTGATTTTATATAGAGAAGTATAAGTTGCTTAACAATATAAACTATTCAAACTAAATATATGTGGCTTTTTAGACTTTTTATGTGCCTTACTAACAACTAATTACAAAAAGATTATAAAAATGTTATGTGAATTACAAAACAAAAAGCTAGTAAGTGCTCTTACTAAGTTTTTAAAGTGGTTCCTTTTACAGCTTACTCCTTAATTTCAAATATAAAACCTAGCAAATGCCTACTTCTAAATCCGGAGTAGGATTACCATCAGTGTTAATTAGGTAAATTTGTAGTATTTTATTGCAATCAAGGGGAAGAGGATTATTATTTAAAAATGATTCTGGAATACCAGTTATTTCCCGCAGCTTTGCCGCTTAAACTTTAACTTAATTAGCGAAGATTCTGATGTCTGATCATTTTATAAATATTTGTTTGATGGGATCATAATTAAACATCGGTATCAACGTTCAAATTTCGTGGCACTTGGTAAGGGTCGCAAAAAAAGAAATACATAGGTATCATTGTTTTATTTATTAGTAATAAATAACATTTAATTTATTTTTATTCTTAATCGTACTTTGGTAAACTGTACATATATTTAAAGAGGTTTATATTCTTAATACGTCATAGAACCTCAATACTCATTTCATTATCCATTTGTAAAAAAAATTCTAAATGCCAAATAGGCAACAAATGTCAATTTAATTGTCATGCAAAATAATATGTGGTAAAATCTTCAACGATAATAGTTCTTAAAAACACTTACAACTACAATTTAGCATTGATAAATCTTTACCCAACTCCCTATCAGACTTGAGAAAATGGATTTGACGCAGTATACTGATTTTATATTCACTAACGAAGGTGCTTGCTGTACTATTTGCGAAATGAATATAAAAAAGAAAAGGTACAATATAGAGAAACATTTGAAATCAAAATCTCATCAAGATAAATTATCTGATTCACGCTGCCATTTACAGGATATAATACGAGATAATGCTGATTTCGAAATTAAAGACGATATCGTATATTGCAAATTGTGTAATTCGAAATTATTTCCCTCTAAATCTAGTATCGACCGCCATTTAAAAACAGATTTACACAACAAAATTCATAAAAATAATGCACAAGAAAAATTTAATAAAGATTTAACAGAGTTTATGATTTGTTCGAATATACCGTGGTCAAAATTAGACAATCCTAAATTTAGAAATTTTGTAGAAAACCTTTTAAATCATAAATATGGAAACGATATTACTGTGCCGAGTGAAACAAAAATACGAGTAAAATGCTTACCTGAATTGTATGAAAAGAAAAAAAATGAATTGAAAGAGAAATTACAAAATAAAATGATTTACCTCAGTGTTGATGAAACATCAGATTCCGTGGGAAAAAAAGTGGCAAATATTTTGATCGGAGCTCTAGATGGAACTAGTACCCAGCCACATTTATTTGCTTCTAAGGTATTGGAGGCGACTAACCATTCGACAATAACCAAACTCGTTGAGGAAACCCTTGAAGATCTTTGGGGCGATGAATACAAAAAAAACATGGATAAATTATTATTTTTTATAACGGATGCCGGTTCCTACATGGTAAAAGCAGCTAAAAACCTTGTTCAGAAATATAAAAATATGACTCATGTAACATGCATAGCACATGGATGTAATCGAGTCGCAGAGATAATTAGAAGTCTTTACCCGACCATAAACAGTTTGATTGACTGTATCAAAAAAATATTTCGTAACGCTCCTTCAAGGACAAATTTATTTCATCAAATGTGTGTAAATATTCCTCTACCACCCCGACCCGTGATAACAAGATGGGGAACATGGTAAAATGCTGCCTCATATTATCACATGCATTATGATAAAATCAAATCTGTCATCGATGCCTTAAATCCGCGTGAAGCGAGTGCAATTTCTAAAGCAAAAAAAATTTTCCGTAACCGGAATTTAAAAACTGAGTTACTATTCGTCGATACACACTTTAGTATAATTGCTAAGTCAATAAAATTATTGGAGGATCCAAAACTGAGTCTAGCAGAATCATTAAACATTGTTCATGGTTTGCAAAAAAAAATATCAACGTTAAGGTTACATCAAAATGCCAGAAAAGTTTATTTTAAATTAAAAAGTGTATTAAAGAAAAATCCTGGTTATAAGACTGTACAAATAATTAACCAACTATCTAAAAACAACGAGGCTGAAATACCAGAAAGTGTAAATAAAAACTGTGTGCAAAATTTTCAATGCTTGACATACCTTCCTATTACCTCAGTCAGCGTGGAAAGATCTTTTAGTCATTTAAAATGGATATATTCTTACAGACGTCAAAGATTGACAGCAAAATCTATGGAACAAATTTTAGTGATCTATTCTAACTCGTAAAATATTGTATGCCACACCTGGACATAAAGTGGCTTTTTCCGCACGCTACGCGTACGGATAGAGCCGCTTTCTGGCCAAATGTGCACATATTTTTCCAACACGGGAGGTAATAAAGAAAGCCCTCGATCGCATAATTACGTCCCTCGCTTGCAGCTTGGGCCACAACAATTGCGATTGCGCGGCCTTTCTTTGTTTTACCACCCTAATTAGGAAATGTACTATTTAGGGGCTTTTTTATTTACATATACAAAATAAAGGTTAAAAATACTAAGTGATTTGTTTGTATTTATTTTTCTGCCAACCGTACATTGCCACGAAATTTGAACGTTGATACCGATGTTTAATCATAATAATAAAAGACAACCTTTTAGACAATGAATTATATTTGAATCATAAAACAGCACACAATTAATCATCGGGTAACAATTCACCTCCAGTTTGAAGATCAACCGATTGATCATTAACCGGCAATTGACACCAGAAATCACGCCTTGTTTCTGGCATTAAAGGCACTAATTTTGCAACTATAGTGTCTTTCTTTTTAGCTGGGATACCGCGAGGTTCTGTGATTTCTTTGGGCAACTCTGTTACCTTATAGGTTTTAGGCAAGAAATCTAATTCTGCAAATGGCTCATTAAAAGATGTCTTGTAAAGCAGATTTTTTGAGCCAGCGACAAATTTCACTCTTACAACTGGGTTCAGCAAAAAAGACTTCATCAAATCTTCATCATCACTCTTTTTTGGGGCTCTTTTCTTCCTTGGCCATTTTTTGACACTGGTGGGTTCGATCACGCGTATATTTTTCCTCGAACTATTTACCACGTCCTTAAAATCTTCATAGTCTAATACATCTCCTTTTTTTCTCATTTTATTTTCTATATTTCCGTGAACTGAATCTGCAGTCATATGAGTATGTCCTTTTGTTAAGTAGCTCAAAGTAATTGTCTCCACCGTTGTTTCTGTATTGACAATTGTAGCTAAGGCTGTATACAGAGTCCAGTTCTTATTTTGAGCCGTACAATTGTCAGCCCAGATATGAAAATGTTGGCAATCTCGTTCTTGCTTTATAAAAGCAAAAATGGCATCGACAATGTTAGACGCCTGTCTACTGGCTTGAGCTTCGTGCCAAAGTATGCAAGTGGCTGGATCAGGAGATTTCTTGTTAATAGGAGCAAATGTCAGGTTAAACGTAATCAATCGGCTAATGAATACAGCCTCCTTAATTTGAGGCATAAGAGGTAACATAATTACCTTTTGCAGGTCCATCGAAAAGTACTTTACATGTTTTGTATTTTCAATCGTAGCATCATTTTTATAGCTTTCTAAAGCTTGATCAGATTTAGTTTTATGTGCCGCTTGAGCTCCCCGCTCGTCTTCTGATAAAAGAGATTCATCTTGCATTTCTTTCTTTTTTAGTTCGTAAGCCAAACACTCATCACATTTATCTCCTCTGGGCATGTTGAAAGAAATTTTCATGACCTTGATCTCTTTCCTGTATGTTTCTTCTGAACATTGAATTTCTGGATGTTTCTTTTTAAAATCGAGGTGCATTTTACGAACTGTCAGTTCTCTAGGCAAGTATTTTGTGAAAGGAGCATTATACCTGCGATAGTGGGAAACGGCCGGATTGTAATGAAGGATATGTTCCTGGAGACAATCTCTATTAATATATTTTCTTTTGCCCCCTCTTCTTTCAACTGTCAAAGACGCATATAAAAGTCCGTTTTTTACAGCCTTTGATAATTCTGTTATCACTCCATCAGTTCTAAATCCCAATGTGCCCAGAAAAAAGCTTTTACATACAGGAATAAGCTCTTTCGTGTCTTTTGTAGGCAGATAATAGTGGCGGCTTTCATTTTTGAATGTAGAATTAGGTGTATTATCTTTGTTCACTTTACGTCTTTTTACTTCTGAAAACTGAACGCACTTGTTTAAAAATCCTCGCCTTACTTCAAATTTGTTATTCCAATATTCATCCCAAATTTTTAGCCTATCCTGCTCTGCAAAGCTTGAACACTGTCTCCTGCACTTTCCATCACAGGAGTTTGCAACTATCGGGTGCTTGAGCTTGTTTTTATTATGGAATGTATTAGTGTTATTTAAATTGTTTGTGACAAAAATTGGTCCAGGATATTGAGCAATAAAGATTTGGTTTGTGATTGCAGGTAAATCCAAATTATTGGTCATGCTTTGTTGTGGTACAGATGAGGTCTCGGTGGCATCAGAGGATTTATTATTATCACTATTCTCGCTTTCAGCAGATAATGCCTGATGTACATTTTGTGCGTTGACGGGACTATCATTGGCGGCGACACCTACTTGTATTTCTTCTTCTATAGCAAACTCATCAAAGCAGTGCATGGAGGCTTCATTCATTTCTAAAACGTTCTGATTAAATTCATCTGAATCTAACAACTGCGAAACAATTCTATCATCAATATCAGGGACATAATTTGGATCGGCGACTGAATCATCATCACTGAAATCGCTGTATTGCTCATTGTCTGCATTGTCTGCCTCAACATGTTGTCTATCTGGTAATCTATGCTGAATGCCGGAAGTAGAAGGTTGTGCATCAATGTTAGTAGCATGCGGTTCAATTGGTGCAAAAGATGCGATTGGTGCAAAAACACATTGCGATATTATGTTATCTTGACGAGAAGTAGCCAACTGTGGTTGCTTATCATTGCATGCTACATCGTTTGTTGCAGGCGTGCTAGGGGAAAAAAGCAACACCAAGCATTAAGAGTTAGTCAAGCAACACAAAACCAAAAATATCGGTTATTGGATAGGTACACATAAAAGGATATAGTGACACCGGCCCAAGCCCTTCTGAACCCCACACGTAGGCCACCACTCCATCTGACCAGTACGTAAGGTAGACGTACGAGTACTCGACGCTGTACTAATGCCAGTCACCCTAGTTTTAATTGCGATTAATAAGACAAAATCAACTAAAACCGTATTTAAACGATGAAAAATGCTTGTACTTTTCATGCGGGATATCCTATGTTCAAAATAAATTGCGTATTTTTAAGTTATTTATATATTTTTAAGGCGGACTGACATTTACTTACATGACGTTAATATCGTGATTCAAATAAATATTTTCTGTTAACACGTAGAGCACTCGCACGTCTACCTTACGCGGCAATTGAAATGATACTCTAAATTCTTAGGATATTTTTGAGAAAATGCAATCTAAATTAAACCATAAAAAAATGTGATAAGGTTTAAATTCAACTTTAGATACTTCGTGATAGGTTCTGGCTTTTCGTTACTGATTGTAATTTGTATTCGTACTTATATCCTACACTGCACGTCAACAACCTGTTGCGAGCACTACTACTGGCAGTTATGGCTTTAGGTAGAAATGCATAAGTGATAGAATACTCTATTTTATGTTGCTCGCGTCAATAAATGTACGTAAGTATAAGTAGGTACCTACTTAAAATAGATCGCAAAAATAATGTTATAAAGCATTCCGAATGTTAATACCTCGATCCAAGCCCCATTAAAACATTACAAGAAATAAAACACAATTCAGCACCACAAGCACTTTTTGCGATCAATTTGTAGGTCACACACAACACAATATAAGTATAATATCACAGGCTACAACAACAAACATAATTACCTTCTAAGAGCTGCCTTTAAAATTCGTCTCGATCGATCACTTTTAACCATAATGCGTCCGCGCAGCAGCGCAAAGTACGACGAACTACCAACTTCAAGTTGAAACTCGTTCCCGATTCAGATCCCGAACGGAACAACCGCGGGCGGGGCGCAGGAGCCGCTCCCGCCCCCCGCCGCCGGGCGACCGTTAGAACGCAAACTTCACTCATTACTGACTTGCTAGGTTTTATTTATTGTTATATTTGAATTCCTTGTTCAACGGTTCGGCAATTTTTAAAATCAAAAACCTAGTATGGGACAATTCCATATTCAAAAACCTAGTGTGTTCCGTTTACAAAATCAAAAACCTAGTATATGCCGCATTCACTAGGTTTTTGGGCTTGAAAATGTTACTTACTATGATTTTGAATATGATACTTGCATGTAAGATATGCACTTGCTAGGTTTGGCAGGTTCCGTAACTTTGATTCTAATGTAGATAGAAATATGGGTGTTTTTGCATTAGACGCAGCTCAACATTTGGGGAAGATTTAATAAAAAAACGTATTTTGACAAAAAATGTCCCTTGCTAGGTTTTGATCTGGGACAGCCGCGCCATGGCCAACTAGATTGTGCCGGCGATCAGGGAGGAAGATAACCGCGGTCGGGGAGGAGCGCGGGATTTTCATTACATTACCGATTTATCGATATGGTAATGATTTTTCATACATAATTACAACAATGGCACGGATAATACACTGATGTTACATTACTAGTTGCAATAGAGGTTGTAATGATATACGGTTTCCGAGCGCAGAAGGATTTATGATGGAGGAGAGTATTTATGATGTGGGGGCAGATAAAATATTTGACAATACAGTTTAAAAAGTGTCAGCTGTACTTGCTTATTACAACGTGCAAACCTGCGGACAACCACATTTCCTCGCACTGCGATCGCTCTCCTCTCTCTCTCTTCCACATCATCATTTTAAATCCTCATTTAACATGTGTTCTTTTTGCAGACTGTCACAAATAATATTAAATACATTCAATTATCCTTGGCGAGAAACAAGAGAAGTGATATTGAAAGCAATTTAACAACTACTTAAGAAATGAATAAGTCGATTAAAAACCAATTAATAAGTGAGAGTTGTAAGAGGAAATTGGTATTTTTAATGTCACTACAGGACAGGGCTTGTAACCGGTATTTTGCTCCATACTAAAATACCGTTTTTTTTTCATTCTTTCGTTTACTATTAATTCATATTTAATCTCAAAATCTTACAATATAAAGTCATAAGTCATAACCTAAAAACAATATTGAGTTCTACGTAAAAACCATAAAATATGTAAACATATTGGGTTATTTCGGGGCTTTTTGCGAAAACCGGTTACAAGCCCTGCTACAGGATAGTACACTCGGATAATTCCGAACGGAATAAAAATGTGGGTTATTAAAAAAAAATATAAGAATTTTTTAGTGATTTTTGGAATAACCCAATATTCGTAATAATTTGAAATACAGCTCATACGAGTATATATGACTATGTTACGTATCTTGCTGATTGTGGTATTGTAAAATATCTTAGTCAAACCCAATGATCGCTTGAAAGCCCCTATATAGTCCGTGCCTTGTTATATTTTTGTGCCAAAAGTACATAAGTCTATGTACGTACCATGACCCTAGCGGTGGTGACTGTCAATACTTTACGTAGTTTACGTTAATAATAAATCATATCTAATTTGTTATTGTATATCGTCGTTATTTACAATATCAGCTCTCTGCGTGGGACTCTGCGTTTATGATATTATGCGAGTAATAACATCAGGATAAGGGCCGTCGTGCAACCAAACTGCGTTATGACTATGACCGATGGTGTGAATAATGATAGTATTGGCAAAATGAGTGGAACTAGGAAATGCAACCAGTTTTTTTTTTGTAAAATGAGCGGTTAACCGGTTAAAATCGGTCTCTCTCATGCAAAATGAAAAAACCGGTTGCATTTCCTAGCTGGAACCGAACCAACGTCTTCGATTCAAGAAAACGCTGGTTTGATTCCAGCCCTAGGCATCAGAGGCCTGGGTACGATCAATAAAGATGAACACGTTCACTAATTGGCTCACCCGCGATGTAATAGTCAGTAGTTCATAGCCCGAAAGTTGGCATAAAAGGACGGCCACTGTGGCCCGAAAATCATGCCGTAAAGTCCCTGTGGAGATGCCTAATAAGAAGAATAAGAACAAGGAAGTTTTATTGCAGTAATCCTGCCACCCTACAGATCCACTAGCTCAAGGGCGCGCTGAGCTATCGCGGGGCTGCGCCTAACCTTGGCCACTGTCCCATTCAATACAACATTTGTTGTAAAATAATTTTAAACAAAAAAGAACCGACTTCACTTAGCCTCCACCTTTCCAAAAGCAATTGCTCGAGCTACTGTAAAAAACACTCAAATCACTATAGGTGTGCCTATAATAGTTGAGAATTCCCTCGATTTCTCCAGGATTCCATCATCAGATCCTGACCTGGTTACAATGTGGCCAACTGTAAAGTATACTCTTTCAAACAAAAAAGAATTTTCCAAATCGGTCCAGCCGTCTTCAAATAATCGGTGAACATACATTAAAATAAAGCAACGGGGTGCACTCCGGGAGTGCCGACAGAAGTGAAAACTTGAATATAACGTTGTGCATTTTTGATATTTTGGAATGGTTAGGGAATAATTTTGCACGAATTGTTTTAATTATTAGTATAAAAGTACTATCATTTATGTGGTAAAATACAATATTCATTTATTGCGCTATCGTACACAAACATGACAATTTATATTACATTAAAAATGTAACACTTCAGAACTATTACAATTATTTATTCGATCAGGTCACGTGGTGTCCGTCTTACGAATTTTCAATGTGACAAATCTGTCGGTCACGTGACCTGTCGCGAGTATAACATTTTTTTTCCCATCACAAAAAGTGCACAGCGCCGCTAAAGAAGTTTTCACTTAAAAAAAATTGCAAAAACAAAGATCCCGACGCAATTGATAACCTCCTCCTTCGAAATCTTGTAGTCGGTTGAAAATAACAAACTTATAGTTATTGTTACTACATGTACGTAAGTATGTTTGGTTTAAATGTAAGAACATGTTAGCTATTATTAAATAAAGTCAAAGGTTCACATTTCTTACATGAAGACCTGACGAGTTAATTTATCGCTTATGGTTTGGGAATAAGGATCAAAATAGGTACATACGCTTTTAGTGTTTACCAACATACTGCGCATTTTCTTTGTGTAGAAATAGTGTTGACATGCTAATCCAAATCATCAGATGGCATAATATGATAATAGATACACCACTCTCTTTTTTTATTGCTCACAAATAAAAATAATTAAAACTACTACAAAACTTCGCCAAACTGCGAAACAGTTTGTTGTTTTATAAATAATTGCTAAAATGAGATGGCCTTACTACTGTTATTTTTTACCTTATCTTTCATGTGTCTTCTTGTTATACTTTTCTTTTAATAAGCTAATTAAGATATGCCTATGATATGCCGGTTGTCATCTACCCATTTTAGGTTACTTTCTAGTATATTTTCTTGGATATAGTGATGCCCGATCCACATATTATTGGGCCAACATTGGCTAATCTTAAGGACGCGGCAACTTATATATTTCGGCAGAATGATATCGCGATATTGATTGCTCCCTCTAACACATAACTATGTTGACCGATGTTGGCCCAATACGTGGAACGGGCATAAAAGACCAGCTACCAGCTGAGGGTGTTCCAGCACTTGCTGCAGCTGCGACCGTGCCATTACGTGCACTGCACTTCAGCTCGTTTCTGGTGCGGGTGCCGGAGCTGCTACTGGAGACCATCGCGAGCGCGGACTTCTGGCCGAAGGGTGTGGTATTTCGGTGGTTTCGGGGAACTCTGTCTAATCCTACACAAGAGCAAGTGGCACAACAGCAAACCGTAGTGCCGCCAAAATTATAGTTTTTTAGTTTAATGGTATATTATGTATGCTAGTTTTAAGATGTTTATCTATGGGCCCATAGTTCACTGAAAATAAAGATATTTAATTTCATAAATAAATAAAATGTTGGTAAAAAAATGAAAACAAAATTTCAATGCATCCATCTTTGCTTAAAGGTGCCATATCTGTTACTAGTATTACTTATTCCGTGGCAAAGCCTTGGTACCTGTTGACATTAGAAACTGTGTAACATCTTGATCTTCAATTGTTATTTTTCCTCGTAAAACCGAATACCTACATACTAAGTAACTATTAGTTAGATGTTATTTCAGTGCATTTACATGTTATCAATTTTAACAATGTTCGAGAAAAAACCTACTAAACAATCATCTTTGAAGAAATTCTTCATAAAAAATAATAAATAGGTATTTTTTTGAAAAAACTGATGGCCATGTTTGTCATTTCACTTTACAATTATTCATTTTGTCTGGGTTTCACTCAGACTCAGAAAATGCTACCATACAAATCCTACCCATAATATTTAATCTGGCCCCTGCTTTTAGAAGTGGAGGTCAAGAAATTTTAGTAACCTCCACATATAAAAATAGTCATCGTGGGGTCATAGTCAACTTTAATTCGATGCGCACATTTTTTTTATATATTTCTTCCACAAATTGACAGAATAGATGAAAAAACGAATAAGTCAAAACTATTGTGTAAAAACTGACATCTGTTCAGAACTTTGTTTATGTAGAAAATTATAGAGCCCAGTCAAAGGTACATCTGCATACAATACCTTATTGTTTTTAAATATAACTATTAACTAGTAGTCTGCCTCAAACTGAGAACTCGCGATGTATAAAAAAAAATCCATGGACACACTTTCTTGTAGTGAGTATAAGTATAAGTGTATAACTTGACCAGGTAGTGAGCCTAATATAAAAAAAAACAAATTCAAATACGAATTAAAATAATTTGATTTAAGTATTCTTCAAAAAGACCTATTTGAAACACACCACATTACAGTGGCCTCTTTGAATATAATTTTTCAGTCTTCTAGCTTAACAGCTCCTTTATTGACCTATGAACAATATAATTACTGTTATTATAATACCGTTGATAATACTGGGAAACATGTGTTTAAACTTAAATATGTTTTTTTATCTCGTATTTTGTTAGTTTTTTTTTCATTCGTACATCGTCTAAAAACTATAATAAACAATTAATCCAATCATGTCATAAACTTCACTATTCGACGAATGGTCTAAAAAGGCCAACTGTTCAAGTTCAAAGTTCAACCACGGGGTCAGTTACCTTACCGGTATAGCAGAGCTGTTAATGTTTTATTACGAACACGCCAAAGTTGATGACAACGTCATTTCAATTTAAAAAAAAAGATATTTCACATAAATTATTAAGTCGTTTCCGTATTCAATAAGGGCCGACGCTTACAGAAAAATCCAATTGATACTGAGTTTGATGATACACAACATTATTCACAAAAAAATCATTAATTTTTATTGAAATGGACAAAATAAACTATGGTTGTCGCTGGCTTATGGCAGTCGCTTTTCTAAAAACTAAAGGCTATTTATGATATATAATGTGTTTGGCCACCTATGTTGGAGCCGTTAACATCGTATAGTATGATTAATTTTATCGACAAATCAACCCCCATACCATTTTTTTTCGCAACTGTTTTTAGCCTTTAACTACCGACGTTGTTTCAGAGTAACACTCACGCTGAGCGGCTGAGGGCATATCTAACAGACGTCGAAAATAAAATAAATCTTAAAAATGCCATTTGCATTCCTCAAATTCACAAGTTTTATATCAAATAATAAATCATCTATGTATTTGAATAATAGATACTCATAAAAAACATACAAATTTTTGAATGCATTCGACACTTAAGTATAATGTGCCAGTGACTTTTTTTTCTTTATTTACTCGATGATAAAGTAATTATCATTACAGCCCTCAAATGCAATAATTCATCAAAATAAAATATAATTAACTGTTACTCGGTAAGTAAAAATAAATTACACCACTTATATTTTGTGTTTTTTGTGCACTACTGAGAGGGAATTGACAGAATATACTATTAGCGATATTGGGAGGATAGTGGACCTAAGTTACAGAGTCGATTTTGCTTCAAAAACGAGGTCGGTGTCCTGTTTTTTTTTTATTTTTAGCAGGTACTTAGTAAAGTAAATCCGCTAAAAATTCTATCAAAATCATAGCGCTAGCTTTAACATTTCATAACATTTACACCAGGTAAAACAAGCCCTTCTTTACAAGCTTCAACTGAATTCCATACAATAATTCGGGCTCACTTTGTAAATTAGCTGTTACCAGTCCGATTATCGCTCAATTTTGTTAAAGATTGATAATATAGATAAACATAACAGAATCGATGCTAGGTTATTAAATAAAAGAAGCATTTTTTGTACTGATTGGGTTAGAGTTCCCATCCATAGTAAAAAATCATTGAGCCTACGCCTATTCTTTGAGCTATGGAAAAAGTCGGGGTAGGTCGATCTGGTCGCTGATTACAAAATTGAATACTTAAAATATTCAAAAATTCATGCCAAACGCGTAAGTGGGCGCTGGCCCCTAAAAGACATACCTGACAGCTAAAGTAATTTTTACCATATTTAAGATTCAATTTAACCGGTATTACACAGAATGTCAGTATTGACGTCAATACCTATGCTTCCACAAAAAGCTACTTTTAGTCAACATCATTTCCATCCTGTACAGGCCGATTCCGACCATGGCGGCTGATTTGCACTGGCAAGTTAGAGCAACGTTCGTTGGCTTTCAGGTTACTGACGTAGCCTATTTTAGCAACAAATGTACCCGACAAAATTATAATTTATGGCCGGACTTTTGTCCTCAGTATATACCCCAATCATTGGCCGCCACTTCGACTTTGTGTCGAAGTTTCTAGTGCGAAGTGCGACTGTTCAATGCCGCATACATCACATCTTTGTAGCGCAAAACATGGCCCTCTTGTATCCGCTTACTACTTTGCAGCTCAGAGAAAAAGATGCGCTTTGCTGTCATTTGACATGCGGGAGATATGACCACACCATTGATTTTTACAAAAAGGTAGATATGGTACCAGGCGCTCGATTGTGTGCCATCAAATATAGGTTCCGGGACCTATATTGAATTAGTCGGGCGCCAGAGTCTCTGTCACACTTTGTGCAATGCGCAAAATATGGAGGTCTCCCTTGCCTACCCGTGTTAACTATATAGGTTTATTTCTTTTGCCCATGACGCACATACATTATAGCGGTGTGTAGCATTTTACAAGTGTGTAGGTGCTGGACCACATTTCAGTTTTGTTTACTATGAACGTCACTCATCTTGCTTTTTGTTTGTGTCTATGGACCACACCATATTTAGTATTACGTAATTTAAAAAGTCATGAAGTGTAACGGAACGGAGCGCATATGCAGTTAGGTTGAGACCTTATTTGTTTATGTGTTTGTATATTGGATACAATTGAATTTTCCTATTCGGCGTCGCTGATTTGATTGCAGCAAAGCTTTGCCGCTTTGATTTGGCAGTGGCACTGGCAATATATGGGAGCCAACGATCAAACTTAGGTACCTGCCGAGCTAAAAGGCGCCTTTTTACTGCTGTAAAACTAGTAACAAGTCGCCTTTTGTACCACGGAAGACTGGTCTCAAAAACTATGTATGAAATAGGGTTGCCACCCATATATGTTAATAATATTGTACTATATTTTGTCTTCGCATACTGTTGACAAAAACATTTATATAATTAGTTAGTGCGAGAAATTTGACTTTCCGGTGACAAAACTATTATACATTTTCAGAAACTGTATTCAAAAAAATATTTTTACAAAGAATCACAAAGCTAGTAACATAAAGCTCAATTATTATTTTACCTCGGGTATATTTTTATAATAGTATATTACTTACCAAGGACTGTAAAAGAAAGAAAGCCCGAAATCGCAGGTATTTGTTACCCGAACCGCAGGCGAGGGTTGTTAATATGCGATAGAGGGCTTTCATATTTACTGCCCGTGGTGAGCGTAGCGTGCGGTAAAACTCATATTATGGCCAGGTGTGACGTAAATTGTATTTATCGTTTTGTTTGTCACGTGTCACTGGATACTATTTAATTAAAACTTAATGTTAGAATTGATGGAATATTAAGTTTAAAATTCAAAAATATATTTATTTTTTTCAAACCGTGGCAACCCTATGACAGACCCTCCATTGTGACGCACAAATTATGACGCCGTAGGAAAATCTAGTTTCCGTACACCGAACTTGCTTGACTCCAACGCCATACCATCATACGGCATTCACTCCGCGCGCTATCCTCTACAACGGCTAAGGTCATAGTTAACCAGTCTGTTACTGCCTTCGACCGAGTTAAGGTTATGTTATAACTGTTTAAAATTGTGACAAAGTTGAGAAGTAAATATAAAAAGGATTGACTGCTATTGAACTTCAGTGTTAAGGTAATTGTATTTCTTACTTTTAAATAATTATCGTTACGGGAATAGTGTAAATATTAAGTTCTCATAATGTTTTCTTTTTTCATATTTGAATGAATATAAGTTTCCCTGGATTCCGTGGATTTTTGAAATTGTCTTTGAGTTATTTAATTACGTCCGTAATTAAAGTTTTTTTTGTGTCAGTACTTACCTTTACACAGAAAAAAAAACTTTTGAATAATGTGAGGATAATAATTTTGTACTGAATTCTTTACGATGTAATGTTTTAATGTAATTTTTTGCACATCATGAATTTAAAAAAAAACAGTGACATTAGTGTGTTTATAATGTTTTTAGCATAAAAAACGGTAACTACTATCTAGAATAAATACCCTTTAAAATGAATAAATCAATTTTAAGATAAATTATAATATATAACGTATAGGTTCTTAGCTGCGTTTTTTATTTAAATTAAAATGAAAATTATTTATTATAGAAAGTTCACATCGATACAAAAAATCACATGTCAATCATAAACAAATATTATCTACATAATGTCAAAAATTTAACCTAGTAAAAACGTACAAAAACAACATTAAATAAAACTACAACTAAACCAATATTTAAAATTAAACTACTTACAGCACACTTAGCCTACAATAACCCACCCTGGATCGTACCTGGCTCAAAGGTCCCCATAATACCTGCTGCATTCCCCCGCTGAACTGCAATGGAGACCTGTTGGACGAAGTACGACCCAGAGCGAGGATCACCACCCCTTTCCCGCAAACGCCGGCCTATTTCCACAAAAAGTCGTCGGGCTTCCACGCCCCACGGCCCCGCCGTTTCTAAAGCCACCGGCACAAATTCGTACGCCGATGCCAGTGCGGAGTACTTAACCTGTTTCTGCTTGGCAGCAGTCTCCGCCGCTGCACCAGCACGACGCATGGTCTGCCCTAAATGGAATGCAGCGAAGGTGCTCACGCAAGTTGTTGTTGTTTACATTTACAAAGCTCAAGGAGTGTAGTCTAGACGGGGGACAGTTTGATAAGTTCCCAAATATATTGTTAATTCATTTGATTTGAAATGCAGTATTATGAACTCTATTGATAAAACCTATCCCCATTCATAAACGTCTAACAATCTTAGACGTGTGCGCCGCGCCGGTGTGGCGTAGCCGCGCCGTGGGACCCACGCCGCCGCTGCCGCCGCGGATTTCAAAATCCACGCCGTTTGCGAAAATTTCAGAATTCGGCAAAAGTTAGCCAATGCCAATTACCGCAGAAGGAAAATCAGTTGGAAATTTAACAACTTATATTGACGAATGGATAGAGTGATACCACACAAGCCCTAGCAACCTTAACCAGCGAATACTAATGTATTGCACGTGACCCCTGATTTAGACGTGAAGGTCCAAAAATTTAACGGACCTCCAAAACTATAAATATTCATCGTGAAACACTATCTATGTTCAAATATTCACAACTTTTTCTCGATGCGCAAAATTGTATCACCAACTAAATTAGCCTGAGAAAAGGAGTGTTTTCGGTGGCAGGATTGATCCTTAACACTAAACGGTATGTTTGGATCTACTGCGAGTCAAGGATCATTTATCACAATTATAAGAAACATTAACATAAATGCGATTTCCAAAAAATAGGCAATACTGAAGAGTACTAGCAAAACACCCTTTAATAAGCAAATATCATTAAATATTGTTTTATGTTCCTTGTTCCTAATAAATAATTGACAATTAACATATTTTTAATGCGTAACGTGACGTAGGCAAAAGAGACCTTGAGGCCCAGCCACGCCGGCGTCAAGAATTCCCGGCGCGCCACCGCCCCGGATTTTTATGGCTGCGCACACGTCTAAACAAGCCTCATTTACCTAGTTTTTCTTCGTCTTAGCGTTTGTCCCGGCTTGGGGTCCGCTTGACAACCCAATCCCATGAACTGGCGTAGGCACTAGTTTTTACGAAGGCGACTGCCATCTGACCTTCCAACCCAGAAACTAGGCCTTATCGGGATTAGGTCCGGTTTCCTCACGATGTTTTCCTTCACCGAAAAGCGCCTGGTAAATATCAAATGATATTCCGTACATAAGTTACGAAAAACTCAGTGGTACGTGCCGGGGTTTGAACCCGAGACCTCCGGATTGAAAGTCGGACGTCTTACCGCCAGGCTACCAGTGCTATAGTCGTCATTAGTTAAATGATGGTTATAATTGTTTTAAGACATTTATGAATGAAGGGTTTAAAGTCTGTACATTATTACTAGAGTCCGACTATGCTAACTGCATCAAATATGCAGTGACGAAACGTATTACTGTTACTATAAACGTCATTGTTTCGTATAATTTTAATAATTATTATGCAGTTTAAATGTTGGTGCATAGTTAGCGCGGTTTGACTACATGTCTATATTCACACTGTAAGGCATAAAACAAATAATTGTATCAAGACAAAGTAAGGATTTTCCTCTCAACGTCATTTAATTGTCCTGACATGGATTTTCCGGGTGATTATCTAAATACCGGACATTTAAATCCGGATATCCTGACAGTGATACATCAGTCCATAGTTTGTTTAAGTTAAGGACACTAATCGAATTATATTTATCATACTTTACTTATATCTATGGAATATTTTTACAAGGCTAATTCAATTAAGCTCTTTCATAAATTATTTACTGGTACACGACGGTAATAAATATACTTGTATTACAAACATATATTAATTTCTCAAACGTGCAAAAATTACTGTCGTTATGTTTCTTATAATAGGTTCGGTAGTATCCTATTTCAGGCGCAATAACTCCAGCGGCCTGTAATGGAATTTCGTACAACTTTTCAGGCCTGGCAAAGCAACCTTGGCTTTAAAGATGGCAGGTTTACGAGCAGCTGATTTAGATTTTTTCTTGCGACAGGATGGTTATCGGATCTGAAGTGGGAATAATAATTGAAGTTTACGAGTAGATCTAATGACTTATGAACAGAATTTTTGAAATAATTTTATTCTTTATTTCATTGCATATTTAAGATAATATACATACTTCAGCTTGAAAACGGATTCCCAGCCTCATATTCTTATCCATACCTAATTGGCCGGTAATTCCTGTTTTCCCGGCTTTAGCTGTAATTAACTAATTTAATTGCCTTATTGTAAAGTCTACTATTTCATATCAAAGCAAATACAATTGCAATGTGTTTGATTTTTCAATTACAAGTTGACTAAGTGTATAAGTAGGTACACGTATTTTCCCTAGTGACGTTCTAAAAACCCTAGACACACATTCAGATTTTGAACCCGGATTATCGATTTGATATTTATCTTGGCATTTCCCAATCGCTGCAATTTTCTTAGTGCAATCGAGTTTATATGTAATCAATATGATATTTTAAGAATCTTAATTCCTACTTTGGTACATTTCCAATCATTTCAACAAAAGGCTAGTTTAGAGAAAACCAAGATTCACTTCATGCCATTAAGAAAGCAAGGTAAGTAGTACTGCTTCTACTCTTATGTTATCCTATAACGTTATATAGGTAATAAATAATGCGGGACCACCGGTAATATAGTAGTTTATGCAACAGTTGTATAAGAGGGGTCAAAAAAGGTGAGTGGCGTGGGTAACAATTTGAGCCGTAGGCGAAAATTGTTAAGAATAACGCCACGAACATTTTTTTACCTACTTATACGACGTTGCATACAATACTTTTTCTACGAATACACTTACTTTTACATAAAATGCGAAATTGAAATCTTCATGGATATCGCAGTTATTTTGTCAACATAATAAACAATCATTTAAGTTTTACCTTTTAAAACACTATTTTTCAATAATACTAACATTACTAACACAAATACACCCCGTCGTTATTTGATCAATTATTAAAGAGCTACAGAGATTAGTAAAAATACCTAAATTACTTTCAAAGTTTGCAATTCGCCCCAACAAACGAACGGGAAACGTAAAAAACTACGAAGTAGGTCTGTGGTTGTTATAATTTTTTCTTTTTTAAAGTTTTTTTTTCTAAAAACGCTGCGTTTATTTAGGTTTCTTAGGTTGGCAGTAATTTATTTTATATTAATAGCCGTGTTTGCACGCGATTCCGCGATACTATTTTGGCGCTTTTATAGAACAAGTGTTATTTTGGGGAATAGACTAGATAGACTTTTCATCGAGTGTATTATCTATGTTCTTATAAAGGTGTTAACGAATGTATAAATGACAGATAAAAGTACAGGAGTAGAAAATAGTAGTTTATGCAACAGTTGTATAAGAGGGGTCAAAAAAGGTGAGTGGCGTGGGTAACAATTTGAGCCGTAGGCGAAAATTGTTAAGAAAAACGCCACGAACATTTTTTTACCTGCTTATACGACGTTGCATACAATACTTTTTCTACGAATACACTTACTTTTCCATAAAATGCGAAATTGAAAACTTCATGGATATCGCAGTTATTTTGTCAACATAATCAACAATCATTTAAGTTTTACCTTTTAAAACACTATTTTTCAATAATACTAACATTACTAACACAAATACACACCGTCGTTATTTGATCAATTATTAAAGAGCTACAGAGATTAGTAAAAATACCTAAATTACTTTCAAAGTTTGCAATTCGCCCCAACAAACGAACGGGAAACGTAAAAACTACGAAGTAGGTCTGTGGTTCTTTAAATTTGTTCTTTTTTAAAGTTATTTTTTTCTAAAAACGCTGCGTTTATTTAGGTTTCTTAGGTTGGCAGTAATTTATTTTATATTAATGGTCGTGTTTGCACGCGATTACGCGATACTATTTTGGCGCTTTTATAGAACAAGTGTTATTTTGGGGAATAGACTAGATAGACTTTTCATCGAGTGTATTATCTATGTTCTTATAAAGGTGTTAACGAATGTATAAATGACAGATAAAAGTACAGGAGTAGAAAATAGTACTTTATGCAACAGTTGTATAAGAGGGGTCAAAAAAGGTGAGTGGCGTGGGTAACAATTTGAGCCGTAGGCGAAAATTGTTAAGAAAAACGCCACGAACATTTTTTTACCTACTTATACGACGTTGCATACAATACTTTTTCTACGAATACACTTACTTTTACATAAAATGCGAAACTGAAAACTTCATGGATATCGCAGTTATTTTGTCAACATAATCAACAATCATTTAAGTTTTACCTTTTAAAACACTATTTTTCAATAATACTAACATTACTAACACAAATACACACCGTCGTTATTTGATCAATTATTAAAGAGCTACAGAGATTAGTAAAAATACCTAAATTACTTTCAAAGTTTGCAATTCGCCCCAACAAACGAACGGGAAACGTAAAAACTACGAAGTAGGTCTGTGGTTCTTTAAATTTGTTCTTTTTTAAAGTTATTTTTTTCTAAAAACGCTGCGTTTATTTAGGTTTCTTAGGTTGGCAGTAATTTATTTTATATTAATGGTCGTGTTTGCACGCGATTACGCGATACTATTTTGGCGCTTTTATAGAACAAGTGTTATTTTGGGGAATAGACTAGATAGACTTTTCATCGAGTGTATTATCTATGTTCTTATAAAGGTGTTAACGAATGTATAAATGACAGATAAAAGTACAGGAGTAGAAAAAATACTTTTTCTACTCCTGTATGTATGTATAAAAGCGCCAAAATAGTATCGCGTAATCGCGTGCAAACACGACTATTAATATAAAATAAATTACTGCCAACCTAAGAAACCTAAATAAATGCAGCGTTTTTAAAAAAAAAACTTTAAAAGAGAAAAAATTAAAAGAACCACAGACCTACTTCGTAGTTTTTTACGTTTCCCGTTCGTTTGTTGGGGCAAATTGCAAACTTTGAAAGTAATTTAGGTATTTTTACTAATCTCTGTAGCTCTTTAATAATTGATCAAATAACGACGGTGTGTATTTGTGTTAGTAATGTTAGTATTATTGAAAAATAGTGTTTTAAAAGGTAAAACTTAAATGATTGTTGATTATGTTGACAAAATAACTGCGATATCCATGAAGTTTTCAATTTCGCATTTTATGTAAAAGTAAGTGTATTCGTAGAAAAAGTATTGTATGCAACGTCGTATAAGTAGGTAAAAAAATGTTCGTGACGTTTTTCTTAACAATTTTCGCCTACGGCTCAAATTGTTACCCACGCCACTCACCTTTTTTGACCCCTCTTATACAACTGTTGCATAAACTACTATTATTGAACCAAATAGCCTCATAATAAGGGATAGAGGAAGTATCCCTTCAACATAGACATAAACAAAGGCTGTATCTCATGAACCTAGAAAGTTAGACAGTTGAAATTTTCGCAGATGATGTATTTCTGTTGCCGTTATAACAAATACTAAAAAACTGAATAAAATAAATATTTAAGGGGCTCTCATACAACAGACATGATTTTTGTACCGTTCTTATAGATAGTACGGAACCCTTCGTACACGAGTTCGACTCGCACTTGGCCGGGTTTTTTTTTTAACTACGACCGTGGCAAATCAGCATACGGCCCGCCTGATGGTAAGCGGCTACTCCAGAGGAGTCACATGCGCCTTGCCGGCCCTTTACAAAACGGAGGATTGACTGTGTTGACGGCTATAGGAACAAGATGGTCCCTCATCGTCAACACACTGGGTCCTCTTTGAGCTCTTTGGCAACCTTACTCACAAGCAGGAACTCAACACTATGAGTAGAGTCTAGTGCTATTTGGCCTACGTATCTGATATATTTTAAACCTAAATTGTAGCTGAATTGGAATTAAAGGAAAATTTTTAACCTATGGTCTATGGTAGGTGAGGATTTTGTATGTCACTATTACTTAAAAAACAGACCATAAAGTTTCTGAAAAATCAAATCAAATCGAAAACAACACAAATCTGCATTGGAATATCTCGTTTGAAGTTAAAAATAAATCTGCAAAGCTGCATAGCTGAATTATTTATTTAAATGAAACGAACCTTGTAAATCATCAAAGTTCAAATTAGTAACGGTTGCATAATGTAAATAAGCCGCTAGTCCTGGTTTGAATACGTCAACCTTGAAATTCAACTCAATCTATTCATGAATATGAAAAAAGCATATTTTCTGTTAATAGATAAAATAAAAATGTTAAGTTTGAATGTCTGTTTAGTTTAGTGGTTTGAATATTTATACAATTTTTATTTCGTTCCTTCGCAATAACGGCTAAACGGATTTGCATGAAATTTTGTCACTTATATAACTTGTTTTTTAGGGTTCCGTAGCCAGACTGGAAAAAACGGAACCCTTATAGTTTTGGTCATGTACGTCTGTCCGTCCGTCCGTATGTCACAGCCATTTTACTCGGACACTATAAGACAATTTAATAATATTTAGACATAAGGTGTAGTTTGTATGCCGCAATTTAGTAATGTAGTGAAATTGTAGAAAATAATATTTTCAGGGGGGGCGCTCCATACATGTAACTAAATTTAAAAAAAATATTTTTTTACCAAATATTAACATGCTGCAAATCAATCGATAGGTCATTTTAAAAAAAATTGAGGTTTTTCTGAACATTTTGTGATTAAGTGAATAGTGTCAGAAATAATCGCTTCGAAAGTCGGAAAAATAGCGTCCCTGTAGCTTTTGAACGGTAAGTCCAAAAAATATGAAAAAAATTGAGAAGATGCGCGTTATCATGTTTTGAACATTATCGGTTTAGTTATATTTGAGTTATATCCAAAAAACTTCTTCCATAGGCATCAGATACGACCTCTTGGCATTAGTCTGGTTCTTATTCCATTGAAGCTACGGAACCCTCCATTATGCGTGGTCCGACACGCACTTGGCCGGTTTTTCATACCATGACGATGGCAAATGCACCTGATGGTAAGCACGTACCGTAGCCTATGGACACCTGCAACACCAGACGTGTCACATGCGCGTGATCGAAGTGAACTTCTTGAAGACAACTTCGGACATAACAGAACTGTCAGCTGGATACTTAGACGTCAGTGCATTTCGATAGCTTTTTGATTTTGAATAGTTGTCGCGCGATAACTTTAGTAACGTTTTTTGAAATTTGTTGAGGTTGTAGTCGAGCTCAATACAATTTGAGTGTTATTTCATGAGCATGATCGATCAAGGGGTTATGGAGCTAGAAGGCTCGAAAAAATCATCATTAGTGTCTTGTTAGGGTCAACTGGGTTGCAAGAAAATCGCGATTTTTCAGTTCGCGGGAGACTACTAGTAAAATCATAGTAATTATACAGTAGAACCCTCTTAATGTGATCACGTTTTATACGATTCCTCGCATAATACGCCATTATATATCAGTTCCAGCAAATTGAGGTCCCGAAGGACAGTCCAGCAAATTACGCATTTCCGCTTAAAACGCGTTCTTGGCTGAGTCTCCTCAAAATCGTCTTAAACGAGTTTCACTATACAGTTAGCATCAAAAGTAACTACGCAAACGAAGACGTTAAAAGTCCTTATTAAAAGGCAATAAGAGCTTTTGACGTCTTCGATTGCGTAGTTACTTTTGATGCTGACTCTACATATTTAGGTTTACAAATAACATGATACCATTTAGAGAAGTTACCTTCCTTGACCTGACCGTGATTCTAAACTGTACGGCAGGGTCAACCATAATAACTGTCTTGATACATAATGACCACGCTTAACAAAAGGCATAACTACGTTTTCCATTGCATAACAAATATGGTTTGTAAGTGTATAATAATATTTAAAAAAAAAGATATAAACATAAGATAAGATAATATATGAATTTATAATTTATCTATTTTCAACCGACTTCAAGATTTCGATGGAGGTTCTCAATTCGTCGGGATCTTTGTTTTTGCTATATTATTATACATATTTTTTTATGTATGTATGTTCACCGAAGAGGACAAGACCGATTTATAAAATTATTTTTTTGGTTGAAAGGGTACAAGGGTCTAAGAGTTTATGAATATGAATATAATTCGCAGTTTGTCCCATTGTCACCTGGTCAGGATCTGACGGTGGGATCCAGGAGAAATAGAGGGAGCTCTTCAAATGAATTAGGCACACCTACATATAGCGATTTAAGTATTTTTTTACGCTAGCTCGGGCATTTGCTTTTAAATGTGGAGTCTAAGTTAAGTCGGTTCTTTTTTGTTTAAAATTATAATTTAACGGCCACTATAATCTTTACGAAGCTCGAGATCCTGGGTTCATGTGTGTTTATCACAAAAATGTATTCCTGTGCTATGGGTATTTTCTATGTACCTATTTATCTATATATTCATGAAAGTCACTTAGTACAAAGCTTTGGGCTATGTTTATATGTTATCCTCAAACATTTATATGTATTTAATAATATATTCATTCAATTAGGCATGATTACTCAAATAGTGATTTAATATAGATACGCTAAAACCCTTATATGTCACTATAAAATACTAGCTTTTGCCCGCGGCTTCGCTCGCGTTAAATTCGGGTTAACATACCATACAAACTTCCACGGGGGGGGTTAGAAAGAGACAAAAAGTAGCCTATGTCACTGACACTGTCCATCCCTTCAACTATCTCCACTTAAAAAATCACGTCAATTCGTCGCCCCGTTTTGCCGTGAAAGACGGACAAACAAACAAACAAACACACACATACACTTTCCCATTTATAATATTAGTATGGATAACGGTTACACTCACGTCACTACTCATTTCGCGCGATATGTTTCGAAGAGCCTAGGCGCGAAGTGACTAAAGTGACGTGAGTGTAAACGTTGTATTTTATAGTATTATTATGTCTCACGAAAGTTTAAATTTAATACCCTTAAATGTTTCAAGGAACCAACATATTTTATAAAGGGTTCTTAATTCTTACATCAAATGACAGGTGCAGCAAACTGCAAAATTGTAGGAACAAATGTGACGTTTTCAAGTTAAAGGTACCTATATCATTGTCGTTTGTCAATAAGGCGCGAATCCCATAAAAACTCATTTAGAAATAAACTCTATTAACAACCGACAATGATGTACCATTGACTTGATAACTTCACGAATTATGGATAGGTACGTTCAATGAGTTTATTCTTAATTTGTTTATGTACCTAATTATGTAGCAAGGTTCACGTAACATATGACTTGCAATATCTATAACACATATATATATATTGTTACTCATACAATGTAAGTTCAAGGGGCAAATAATGCAACTTCATATTATAATTACCGTCATCATGGCGACTAGATCGGAAAAACAAGAACTATTGAAGGTCGAGCAGGAGCGTTATTCTAACAAATAATAATTTTAAACAAAAAAGAACCGACTTCACTTAGCCTCCACCTTTCCAAAAACAAATAGCTGGTGTAAAAAACACTCAAATCCCTATTATAGTTGAAGAGTTCCCTCGATTTCTCCAAGATCCCATCATCTGATCCTGACCTGGTTACAATGGGACTAACTTTGAGTATACTTTTTCAAACAAAATAATAATTTTCCAAATCGCTCCAGCCGTCATCGAGTAATCGGTGAACATACATAAAAAAGCAAAAATAAAGATCCCGACGAATTGATAACCTTCTTAGAAATCTTGAAGTCGGTTGAAAACACTGAAAATTCTAACGTACAGGCAATCAATTTGATTCCTAGGCACCTATAGAACCTTCTAATAATAGGTAGTTTAGTAGTGCACAGTTAATTTTAACTAGACGTATTCACGGACAACAACAATGTGACAAGGTTCTATTGCGGCGTAGGAATCAAAGTAGTTGACTATACCTTCCTATTGTCGTTCAGAAATCTCTTTTAAATGTATATTTGACGTAAACTTGATAACCGATCGGCAATAAAAAATATTATCCGAATAAGTATAATGCTAATAATCCGTCAATTGGATGGGTCTAATCTTGTTTAATATCAAATTTTAATCAAACCAAAACTTTTTCGAATAGACCTCTTACAATTGAGTAGCAAGCAATTTAAGTATATTGTATCAATCAGTCACAGATACACATATAATTTAAAGTACTTAATTATTTATTTGTTAAACCTACCTAATTATCAAACCTACTCACAATATCTTAATTTTAAGAGAATAGGTTAATAAATGCCACCCGTAGAAGAATTATACAGAAGACTGAAGAGTATAATAAGCCCCTGTGTTTAGCTTTTGTGGACTATGAAAAAGCCTTTGATACTGTCGAGACCTGGCCTGTTATGGACTCCTTGCAGCGAAGCCAAGTCGATTGGCGGTACATCGAGGTGTTGAGATGTCTCTATAAAGCCGCATCTATGACCGTTCAAGTACAGAACCGGCGGACTGAGGACATCCCCTTGCGCCGCGGAGTGCGACAGGGTGATGTTATCTCGCCAAAACTGTTCACGAACGCATTGGAGGATGTCTTCAAGACGTTGGACTGGAAAGATCGCGGCATCAGCATTAATGGTGCTTACATTTCTCACCTGCGATTCGCAGATGACATCGTAATCATGGCGGAAACGTTGCAGGACTTACAACAGATGCTGGACAGCCTGGCTGTTTCGTCTCAGCGAATTGGTCTCCGGGTGAACTTAGAAAAGACGAAAGTCATGATCAATGATCATATCGACCCGGGCCCTATCGCCTCTCGAGATTGTTTCTGAGTACGTATATCTAGGTCAGATACTCCAACTAGGCAGTAACAGCCTCGACAAGGAGATTAAGAGACGCATACAGATAGGCTGGGCAGCATTTGGGAAACTACGTCGAGTCTTTTCATCGCCAATACCACAGAGCCTAAAAACAAAAGTTTTTAACCAGTGCGTCTTGCCTGTCCTAACATACGGAGCTGAAACGTGGCCACTCACTGTGCAACGTGTGCGCCAGCTCAAGGTTGCTCAGCGAGCTATGGAAAGAGCTATGCTCGGAGTTTCTCTTAGGGATCGAATCCGGAACGAGGTTATTCGTCAGAGAACCAAGGTTACCGACATAGCTCAGCGAATAAGCAAGCTGAAGTGGCAGTGGGCAGGCCACATATGCCGAAGAACCGATGGCCGTTGGGGTAAGCTGGTTCTTGAGTGGAGACCGTATGACAGCAAACGCAGTGCTTGGCGCCCTGCAGCAAGGTGGAGCGACGATATCCGTAAGGTGGCGGGTACAGATTGGAAGAGGAGAGCTGAAGATCGAGCTCAGTGGCGTGCCATGGGAGAGGCCTATGTCCAGCAGTGGACCGATACGGGCTGATGATGATGATGATGATGATGACCCGTAGAAGAGAACAGTCAAAAATCCGGTTGGACTAAGAGCTGGCTATGTCAGATATGACACAATAATGAGAGCAACAAAACCCGTCTGATTAGATTGTTCGATCCGGGCAATTGGAGCTATTTATGGGTGGAGGTCAGAGTGACAGACTTGACCTTACCGTGCGACAAGGTTGATTTTGTAAGATTGTCCCAGAATATTTATTTATTTATTCATATAATTGCTCATAATATTGCATCAAACCCAGAACTCTAGGATTTGTTGAAGTGGTTTGCATTATTTGACCTCCACCACTTTACAGCTCCCAGATGTCCAGATCTAGAAATAAGCATAGTATAAGAAACTGACTAGTAGGGTTTCGTTGCTCTCATTATTGTCATATCTGACGTGGTAGCTAGCTTTCCGTCTAGTAGTTCCGGCCATATAAAAGCATATTTTCCTAAATAAAAAAGGAGACGCTTGTATATACAATTTTGTAAACCCTGAGTTACCACATCCCATATTTACGAACTTATGTCAACTTGAATTGTTGACATCAGCAAGTGTATACATCGTGTAGGTACAGCCACCGGCAATAGTATCTTCCTACACGAAGGCCGCAAGAATATATGACACGCTCTTATTTGTAGGGCCATAAGAGCGAAACACATATTTTTGCGGCCTTCGTGTAGGAAGATACTATTGCCGGTGACTGTACGTCACGGTATCGGTAATGTGTTAACTGTATGAATAAATATACATGCCGTCTATTTAATCTTAATACGGAATAAACTGGTGTGTTGAAACTATTCGACATGAACTAGTAGAAGCAAAGGTCGTTTAGTATACTAAAGTTACTTGAATTAGAAATAAAGCAGCGCAAGAGTTTCATACATGACCGACCACGCCTGACCGGTTTTTATAATATTTTTTTATTAAAATGCATCATAATCATGTTTCAATCAAATAATTTTGTAGCAGAACGTCTGCTAACGATACCACAATGTTTTGAAACACAGGAAAAGTAGAAGAGAGCGATGGGCATGTATTCTAGAGTCGCGAGTTCGAGTCTCGTTTGAGGCAGTGGATTTTTCTACTTTTCCTTTATTTCTAAACATCATGTTTATTAAGTTTTGCATGTTTTTAAAGTGGGGCAGTGGGGCGTATCGATGCAGGTTCAAGTCCTGCTGGGTCCAGCTTGATTTAATAACAATCTGTCATGTTTTTTGATTTCACATGACCTACCTTTATTCATATTTGTATTTTCAGTACGATAAAGATGGCGGAAATAACACACATCAATCCATTGCTGGTTGTCACCGAAAAGCAAGTGCAAGGAGTGCGTGCTTGCTGCGACTTGGACGTGAAACAACTCAGAGAATCCATCGACGCGGTCCTGGAGTGGTGTTCTAAGGAGCCACATCTTGAAGCCGCCGTACCTATACTGAGTAAGTATTTGTGTAGTCTAGGTCAAAAGGTACCTTTGGCGGTCGGTGCTTACGCTTTTATAACTCGAATAAAATATTGAATCTGTATATAGTACAACGTGCTTACGTTGTACTATATACATCCCCATCCGCCAAATGGTACATTTTACGTAAAAATGTCACATTTGTTTACAAAGAAGAGAGAATCTTTTTTTTAAGATTACAAATAGTGGACTATGAGCTGGCCACGTCAGATATATGACACTATAATGAGAGTGACGAAACCCGTATAGTAGTTTTTCGATAATAATGAATCGGATCTAATAATTTTGCTACCATGCCCAAGACAGAAAATTTAATACTGAAAATGCCCAAATAACTTCTTGGTATTATCGACGAGACGACAGGAATATTTTTACGAATACTTTGATCTTAATTAAGATGCCTTTTTACGAGTAGATAGTTACTACAACGCCTGTTGTCCGATGATAGCCTTAACAAGGACACAACTTTCTACATTGTTAGTATTTATTAACTGTTTTATGCCAGTAATTTTTGTGGTAAATGTCAGTTGAGATCCTGTTTTCAACCGACTTCAAGATTTCGAAGGAGGAGGTTATCAATTCGTCGGGATCTTTGCTTTTGCTATTTTTTTTTTTTTTTTTTTTTTTTTATGTATGTTCACCGATTATTCGAAGATGGCTGGACCGATTTGGAAAATTCTTTTTTGTTTGAAAGCGTATACTTCACAGTTGGTCCCATTGTAACCATGTCAGGATCTGATGATGGGATCCTGGAGAAATCGAGGGAACTCTTCAACTATTATAGGCACACCTATGGTGATTTGAGTATTTTTTACAGCAGATCGAGCATTTGGTGTTGGAAAGGTGGATGCTTAGTGAAGTCGGTTCTTTTTTGTTTAAAATTATATTTTAAATATTTTAATCCAAGCTGCTCTTTAGCCGATGCGAAACGTTTCAATTAAGAAAAAAACCCGAACGCACCCCTGACTGTCAAGTTGTCAACCACTAAAATATGCAATACTTGCTTTTGCCCGCGGCTTCGCTCGCGTAAAATTCGGGGTAACAAACCATACAAACTTCCACCCCCCATTTTAGGTAAGTGGGGGGTTAGAAAGAGACAAAAAAGCCTATGTCACTCTCCATCCCTTCAACTATCTCCACTTAAAAAATCACGTCAATTCGTCGCCCCGTTTTGCCGTGTAAGACGGACAAACAAACAAACAAACAAACACACACATACACTTCCCCATTTATAATATTAGTATGGATGGCCGACTATTTGTCATTAAATTAACACTTTTAAATGCAAAATACGCGACAATCCGTATTTTGCCCATATATTTATTCGATTCCAAACTTTTATTTTTTTACGCTTTTTCATTTGAGCATAATTTCATTCGGATCTACCGTACCCCTCGACGGAATTAATATAGATTTATTCGATCAGGTCACGTGTCCGTTCTACGAATGTTTAATCTGACGAATCTGAAGGTCACGTGACCTGACGCGAGTTTAACATTTTTTCGTCATCACAAAAAGTGCACAGCGTAAAGAAGTTTTCACTTCAAAAAAAATTACATGTTCATTTTAATGGTTACGAGATAGGCCTCCTTCGAAGAATTTTATTTGTCATTGATTTGATTTTAATTAGATATTAGCTAAGGATACATGCACAGATCTGCCCAATGCATTTGTCTGGATGATATTCCCAGCGAACAGGGTGGCGATTTTTGCGATTCGAGCGCTCGAATCTAACATTTAATAGTCTGAATAAAACAAAGAAATAATGTTTTAAAAACTGTTTTAAACAGCGATAGGAATTTAAAATCATGATTATTTATACTATTAATTTAATTCGAAAATAATGGTGACAAACTTTTCTGTGCGATTATTATTGAGCTTAATTTCTTTGGATTCGAGCGCTCGTATTTCAAAAATGGGCCCCCAGATCCCTCAATATATGAGGCTATATAGGTTTGTACAGTCACCGGCAATAGTATCTACCTACACGAAGGCCGCAAAAATATGTGACACGCAAGAGCGTATATAAGGGCCATAAGAATGGCCCTACAGATAATAGCGTGTCACATATATTTGCGGCCTTCGTGTACACACACACATCCGTGTACAATTCCCGCCATGCTTTGACGGATCTCGGCCATCATATACGCCAGACAGAACTGGCTGGCAAATCTGTGCATGTTGGGCCTAGACTATTGAACAAGATTATTGTTGTTGTTGAAGAATAAAAGTTTACTTAACCTCATTTCATTACGAAACATCAATAGTAGTTTATGTAACTGTTACGTTTTAAGGCCTAATTACGTACAGTTGCATAAACTGGTTTATTAGTCACATTGTAAGTCCTCTAAAATGTGTTCAAAAACGGTAGGCAATGGCCAGCATTACCACCACCGATTTTACTATGATAAGCTTTTTATCTGTGGCAGTAACGTAATTTTAACTTTACATTCTCAAATATTGTTAAGTTATGAGTTTCAAATTTGGAACTTCGAATTTGATGACATAATGTAAATCCTGCCCTCCTCTCAGACCGCCGGCACGCGCCCGCCCGACCGCCGGCACAATCGAACTGGCCATGGCGGTGCAATGGTGGTCATTCTAAGGTTTCCGAACACGTCATTTAGGATTTATAATATGAGTGTAGATAAAGCAGTGTATGCAACTGTACGTAATTAGGCCTTAAAACACTCGTGTGATCTTATTATGAACCACACTCGTATTATATTACGTAACAGTTACATAAACTACTATTATCTACATACATATTATAAATCCTAAATGTAGTGTTCGGGAACCATTAGAATGACCGCCATTGCACAGGATTGTCCCGGCGGTTGGAAAGGAGGACAACCACGGCCGGGGAGGAGGGCTGGATCTTCATTACGTTACCGATATCGATGTGGTTATGAATTTTCATATATTTTTACAACACTGTCACAGATAATACACTGATGTTACATTACTGGTTGCAATAATGGTGGTTATTACATACGGTCTCGAAACGCAGGTGTAAATAAACGTTTTGACGACATTGGTTGTCAGAATTATAATTTCTTTACAAAATTTTAAATCATTTGATTACAAATCTGCAAAAAAAGCATTCCCTTCAAGTAGGAATACCGCTCCTGAACAATCATTAAGGCAATTTATCAAAGTTAACCTGTTGAATTTTCAGAACAAATCCGTTTGGTGGAAAGAACTCTGCTCATCACAAAGGGATCCATAGAAGAGACAAAGAAAAGAATAGAAGCTGTCCTGACCTCAAGAGGAATGATGCCAGAGCTGAGTCACGATCGGTCGGTCGACGAATTCAAAACGATTCTCGGTTGCGTGTAAGTATGTTTATGTACACCAATATCATAAATCCTCTATTCCGCGTTCGGAAAATGTATGTAATTACCACCATTATTGCAACCAGTAAGGTAACATCAGTGTATTATCTGTGACAGTGTGGTAAAAACGTATGAACATTCATTACCTACGGTAACGTTATGAAGATCCGCCCTCTCCCCGAGCGCCGGCACGCGCCCGCGCGACCGCCGACACAATCGAGTTGGTCATGGCGGTGCAATGGCGGTCATTCTACTGGTTTCCGAACACATCATTTAGGATTTATAATATGTGTGTAGATAAAGCAGTGTATGCAACTGTACGTAATTAGGCCTTATTACGTAACAGTTACATAAACTACTATTACCTAGTTTTTAAGGCTTTCACACTACTGCGGTTTCCGCATGCGACACTGGTGTCACGCTTGCACACCGTCGCCGCATCCGGTTGCGGTACCAGTGTGATAATCGCCTAAGGATTAGAAAAATAACGGTCGATTTCGCTAATATAAACTAAATGAGACTTCTTATTGCCATTATTAGTGGTACGCTTTAAACCAGCCAGTGGAGGCTCCGTGATAATACTTTTAATATTGAGAAAAATAAAAAAACCAGCTCCTCTATCTGTATAGTTTTTGTATTTTATATTTGCAGTTAGTTTAAAATTTAGTTAATTTTAATATTCATTTAGTTTTATTATTTAATTTAACTTTTATTTCGTGCTTAATAAACCACGTTTTGCATGTGTATAGTACATATGTATAATTTCTTTTTTTTATTTTGGGGCTCCGTCAAATATTTCGCTTTCCAAAACGGTTCCGTCACCAAATAAAACCGGCCAAGTGCGAGTCGGACTCGCGCACCTAGGGTTCCGTACAAACCTATAACAAGCAAAAGTTGTAGTATGTTTATCACTAATTTCAATTTAAGGCTCCTTATTCCCTAAAAGGTCGAAAAACTCTATTAATGAAAAAAGCCGCATAAAATGCTATTTATAAGATAGTTTGAAGTATTAGTAATACAAAAAAATAATTTTGAACCATGTTTATTATTATTAAGTACCCAAAAATACGATTCTTACAGAAAGTGTCCTGTGAAGTGTGATTTAAGTGTCATTTTTAAAAATTCATAGTAATTTGAAATTTACTGCTATAGTAATGTTTTTTTTTTATCGTGATAGAAATATAGTTTAACTTTGCAATGGTAATATTTTTAGGGCAAAATATTCATAGGGTTTTCGTGGAAAAATTAAATGTAACCGTGTTTTCATCAAAAAACTGGCATATAATCAGAAGGTATTTTGTCGATTATCCAAGATGAATCTTCGATTTTTATTTCCATGGCCGTCTCATACATGATATACTCAATTGAATTTAATTCAAATTGAATAAGAATTTTTACCCTTTTTTGCGTAATCTGAAAATGAACGGTACACCTAACTGGAAAATCCAGAAAGGCCTTCCAAGACAACCAATTTTTTTCATATTTCACTCGTTAAAATGTAATATTTGCTCCGATGGCCGTCTAGATAAAGAAATGAACTATTATGTGCATCGATAGTTGATTTAAAAAAACTTAGTATTTTCGCCATAGCCTTCGAAGAAAATGAAGCATTTCGTGAAATTCGCGCGTTTTGGGAATAAGGCCTCTTAATACCTCTACGCGTTTACGAGGAAAAAGGTAGTAAGTTTAAAATTTAAAAAAATATTTTTTGTACGATTTTACTAAAAATGTCCACTTTTCGTATTTTTTCCTTTGTCTGTGCTATATGGAGTTTCTTCGTGCTAAGTTTCAAGTTTCTGAGTTTACGGGAAATACCCTTCAGGTTTTGAGTTTCTTGCGAGTACTCAGTTCAAAATATGCGACCTTAATTGCTATTTCTTTTGATTGCGTTGACATAAAAGTTTGGTTTTGCTACATCTGAAAAGTCGTATAGCCCTAGTATTTGACATGCATTTCAATTTAATACCTCTACGCGTTTACGAGGAAAAAGGTAGTAAGTTTAAAATTAAAAAAAATATTTTTTGTATGATTTTACTAAAAATGTCTACTTTTTGTAATTTTTCCATTGTCTACGCTATATGACGTTGCTTTGTGCCAAATTTCAAGTTTCTGAGTTCACGGGAAGTACCCCGTAGGTTTTTCGAGTGCCGAAAAACTCTAAAATTTGCAGCATAAACGACTGTATCTTTTGATTGCGTTGGTTTTTAGGTTTGATTTTTTTACAGCTCCAAGGGACAATAGACTTGAGTATTTGATATAAATTTCAGCTTGATACCTCCACGCGTTCCTGAGAAAATGGTCTTGACAGACAGACATACAGACGGACAACAAAGTGATCCTATAAGGGTTCCGTTTTTTCCTTTCGAGGTACGGAACCCTAAAAAGTTTGAGAACCGCTGGTTAAGAGAATAATAGGAAAAAAGCGAGTTTTAAAATCGTTTTACCAAAAATCGTACGACGTCCATGACAATAATCTCACGATTTTTTCTAATCTTAAAAAAAACGAAGTGTAAATCTGTAGTAAGAATGAGAATGAGAATGAGACATTTATCGATAAAAATTTTCAACAATTTTTACACGTCAGTACCATCAAAAGATTTCGCAAATTGTCTTATCGCAATGAATAAAAAATAACGTGGTCGGCGGTACGTAGTATTGAATAAAAAACAGCCAAGTGAAAATCCATTATTATTGAGTAACCCGATATGAATTTGTAATACCTAAAATATATGATTTATTGCAGAAATTACGTGACTCTACCAAAATTATGCCCATCAGATAGTTCCAGAGTAGTTTTAGTAAATTTCAACAAGGAGACCATCGATGACTTCACGCTTTTGGCTTACTTCAGATATGCGTTTTACGTAAGTGGTGTAATTGAATTAAAGATTTTGGAACCGCAGTTCAGTTAACAACCTGCCATAAATGACAAAATAAAATAAATTAAAAAATATTTTGACAAGCCATATTTTTTATTAATCTTGTTTGAGTTTGCTGTATATTGTTGCTCGTTGTTTATTATTTAAAATGTAAATCTAACTTTTTAGGTAAAAAATTGTGATAGGCATTGGGATAATTCCGATAGGAAAAAGTGGCGGCTAATTCCGAAAGATGTCTCTTATTACAATCGGATAAGAGCGATATTTGAATGATTTACGGAATAACACCCTTTGCGAAATTACCCCAATGCATTTTACTAATATTCTAATGTCATGTCATTTTACCAAAGGATTTCTATTTAACGTCTATCAGAGGCAACTGGAATTTATAAATTCATTAATGTATACAAGGTGTAACAAAATGCTGGTAACCCGTTTAAGGGCATAATTGGTATCGTGTTCTAATGAAAAACTACGATAAAAAGAATTCACTCAAAAAATGGGTTTGTAACTTTGTATAGAGGGTTGGCCAGCTGGGACGACAGGTTCCATAAAAAAAATCTTTTCACGTCCAAAAAATTTTTCTGCTATATTTTTTTAGTCGCAATACGACACTAATTATGCCATTAAACGGATAACCAGTGTTTTTATTACATCCTGTAACATATGTTTATTTATTTGTTTTCTTACAGATCGGAGAATACAGACTGTTTGACGATTATACTATAAACGAAAGGCATGTGATTGACTTGGAAGGTGTAAATTTCGGCGTACTCACAAAAATCAGCCCTATTTTGCTGAAGAAAGCAGAATTATTGGCGACCGTAAGTAACTACCTACTTTGTTAATAGTCAAATGTTATTTATATGTATATTTTTTATCGGATAGATAGATCTAGTGAGAGGAAAAGAGAAAGGTATATCTTATTTTTCTATTCCTATCTCCGGAAAATGTCTGACGCTGATAAATGTAATGAGCACCTATGAAATCGTTTTTATACCAGAATAAATAATTATATCTACATAATGCAAAATATTTTTGGAGACATAAAATTACTTTGTAATAATCACATTTAAACTCGGGTTTACTAGCAAACATTATAATTTAATATATAAATATTAAATTCGCCCGATAGTAGAAGTTTCTCGAGCTTCCCCTAATGAGTAGGGGCCATATTCTAATTTTAAAATATGTTTCGTTCGACACAAACCAACTCAATACAATTCCAATGTAATAACTACGCAATTCAATACAACTAACGTAACCAGCTCATAGTCCATAATAGTCAGTAGTTCATATCGAAAGTTGGCATATAAGTACGGCCAGTTCGGCCCGAAAATCATTCCGTTAAGTCCTAGTGGAGGTTCCTAATAAGAAGAAGAACAAGGAAGTTTTATTCCAGTAACCTTGCGTCCTACAGGTCCACTAACTCAAGGGCGCGCTGAGATATCACACCCATACGGGGCTGCGCCTAATCTTGGGCCGTATTCTAATTTTACAACACGTTTATACACGATACAACTTCAATACAACTCCAATGCATTAACTACGCAATACAGCTAGCGCCTAAACGTCTGAATTAGAAATATCAGAATTTTCTTGAAAATTATTCCTATGCATAGATTATGTCTGTTCGTTCCCAAATTCACATACATACTTAGATGTAGCCCTGTCTGGAAACATCCCCACCTTATCAAACCCCTAAGACTCTACCCTCAAAAACACCCTCTCATCCATCCTCAATATCCACCTAGATAACCGCGCCTGGACGCAGGCCTCACTGCCTATTCGTCATGGTGGATTAGGGATATGACAAGTAGTCAGTGTTGCCCTTCCAGCATTTTTGTCTTCCTTTCACAGTACACAAGATCTCGCTAACCGAATCTTTTGCCCAACAGCTGGCAACGAGTGCTCTACCACGTTGATCGAGGCCAAAGACATCTGGGTAGAGTCATGTCCCGGTGACCAGCTTCCGGTTTCCCCTAACTCACAAAGACCACTGTCTTTGTGAGTTAGAGGAAACTGGAAGCTGGACGAGCCGCTCTGTAAGTCAACTTTAAAAAAACTCATGGACACAGCCCAGAATTCAGCAGAGCGAGCTCGTCTTCTAGCAGTTACAGAGTCGGAAGCTGGCTACTGGCTTCACGCGTTGCCGTCACCTAATATCAGCACTCTTTTAGACAAGTCCACCCTAACACTAGCCACTTGTCTACGTCTGGGCACCAAAACCAACGAACCCCACAGATGCCGCTGTGGCGCCACGGTTGACGAGCTGGGCCACCATGGCTTGTCCTGCCAGCGAAGCGCAGGCCGCATCTCCCGCCACGCCTCTTTGAACGATGTTATCCGAAGGGCGCTTGCTTCCGTTAGCGTGCCGTCCATCCTTGAGCCGAACGGTGTCGTGCGCGACGACGGCAAGCGACCCGATGGGATGACACTCGTTCCTTGGAGACTGGGGAGGACGCTTGTGTGGGACGCCACCTGCGTTGACACGCTTGCACCGTCCCACTTACAGGTGACCTCCTCCAAAGCGGGAGCTGCAGCTACAACTGTAGAACAACACAAACGGCGCAAATATTCCGTTCTCGGCGAGGGCTACATATTTGCGCCGTTTGGTGTTGAAACCCTAGGACCGTGGGGGCCCAGTGCGAAATCTCTGTACAAGGAGATTTCTAAGCGCCTCATCGATGCTTCAGGCAACCAGAGGGCTGGCAGCTTCTTTGGACAGAGGATAAGCCTGGCCATCCAAAGAAGCAACGCTGCCAGCCTTCTGGGAACCATGACCCACGAAGGCGACCTGGGGAGCATTTATTATTTGTAAGTTTATTATTATTTATTATATTAACGGCCTCCTAGCCCAGTCGGTAGTGACCCTGCCTATGAAGCAGGAGGTTCCGGGTTCAAATCCTGGTAAGGGCATTTATTTGTGTGTTTATCACGAATATTTGTTCCTGAGTTATGGGTGTTTCCTATGTATCTAAGTATATATTTATCTATATAAGTATGTATATCGTCGCCTAGTACCCATAGTACAAGCTTTGCTTAGTTTGGGACTAGGTTGATTTGTGTAAGATTGTCCCCAAATATTTATTTATTTATTTATTTATTTATTTTATTATAGTTTTATATTTAAGTTTATTGTAAGTTTATTTTAGTTTTATATTTAAGTTTATTGTAAGTTTATTTTAGATTTACTTCCAAATATAATGATTATTGTAATATTCAAAACATACTTTTCAGTTTAGAATGGAACAGGATTAGCTTCATTATCTGTATGAATAAGAGAGTCATGTTAATTTACACATATTATATCACTCAGTATACTCCCACTTATTTATTATGATTTCCTTTTATCATTTCGTTTGACGACTATTTCAGGAAGGCACTTATTTAATCTAATGTACGAATTGTATAATTGAATAATCAATAAACGCACGTGAGGTTCCTATGCAACTTCAATATTGATTGATTGATTATATGTTGTGTGTTAGAGTTATATTTGAGATACATTGTGTTTGTTATATATTAAAAAAATATAATACGGCACCAGATCAAATTAATTTTATATAATATTGTACAGGAAGGCTATGGTACTAAAATTAAAGGTATCCACATACTAAGCGCGCCAACTTGGGTGGACAGATTTGTCTTCATCATCAAGCAGTGCATGAAACCGAAGGTAGCGAGTCGGCTGCACGTCCACAACACCATTGCTGACTTCCACAAGCACGTGCCGAAGGAAATCTTGCCCAAAGATTATGGCGGTGATGAGCAGGCAGTCAAGAAGTTGGCTGGTAAGACATCAATTATAATTAAATAACAAGTAACTCCCAAAAATACATATTTTTTGGTACAAAGTTTTATTGCTGGATGTACCTACGAGTAGTTGTCATGTAAATTACGGAAGTATACCAAATTTCAGCTCAATCAGGCACCGGGAAGTGGTTGAAATTTAGAAATACAAGATTTGAAGCACTTAAATATACGGGGTTAAACTATATAATACGTGTTTTTAAGTGAGAAGTTGGCCCCTGGCCTAAAAAGTCAAAATTGACATGCTAATGTTTGCGCTCTACTTGAAAAACAAAAAGTGAACTTTTAAAATATTTCGACACAAAAGACAATTGAAACTTGGAACCGAATATAATCTTTGGGATTTTAACATCATTTCACAAACTATTAAAGTGTCAACAGTCAACTAGCCCAAAAAGTTTAGTTTAGTCTTAGTTTCAAAAGTGTGTATAGTACGATTTTTTTAAGATGTCGGTATTGTCGGTAGAATTCCTTAGTAAGATTCCGATATCTTAAAAGATTACCTTATAGTGGTAATCTTTCAGAAAACTAAGTAAGATTCCGACATCTTAAAAGATTACCTTATAGTGCTAATCTTTTAAGATGTCGGAATCTTACTAAGGAATTCTACCGACAATACCGACATCTTAAAAAAATCGTACTATACACACTTTTTAAACTAAGACTAAACTAAACTTTTTGGGCTAGTTGTGTGTTGACACTTTAATAGTTAAATGAAGTTAAAATCCCAAACATTATATTTGGTTCCAAGTTCCAATTGTCTTTTGTGTCGAAATATTTTAAAAGTTCACTTTTTGTTTTTCAAATAGAGCGCAAACATTAGCAAGGCAATTTTGACTTTTGAGGCCAGGGGCCATTTTCTCACTTAAAAACACGTTTAGACGCTATCCTACTTAAATACAACTCCAATGCATTAACTACGCAATACAGCTATTAGCGCCTAAACGTCTGGATCAGAAATATCCGAATTAGCGAATTTGCTTGAAAATTATTCCAACGCAACTCCAATATAACTTCAATATTGGTTAATTATTATTGGTGTGTTGGAGATAGTTTGGTTTTTAATGAATTATTTGTGTATTTTAAAATAAGAATTAGCACCCAGATCCGCAGGACAAAGCCTTAAAAAAATGTTTGTAAATACTTTGCATTTTCTTGTATACTAAATGGCACTACAATCGTCGACTAGCTCCTAATTAAAGTGTTTCCTACCGAAATTATGTAATAATGTGACTGTCATATTATGATAACTTTTGTCAAATTTTTATATGTGTCACATTTTTCGAAAAGCTTTTAGAGACTTTGATCTAGACTAATCACATATGATGATGATGAACGGAGTTTACATGCATCAACTTTTAAACGTTTCAGATGCATGGAACGACCTGATGAGCAATGAAGAGTCAAAGCAAAGAATCAAGGATTTAGATCAACTTGTAGCAGACGAATCCAGAAGAACTAACACTAAGTTTAACGATGAATACCTAGGCATGCCTGGCTCCTTCAGAAAACTCAGTGTTGACTAAAATATCCATAATATTTCCCTAGTATAATAAGTACTATAATCATTGATTTATACAAAAAGGGAGATATGGTAGCAGGCGCTCGATTGTGTGCCATCAAATATAGGTTCCGGGACTTATATTGAATTAGTCGTGTGACAGTCTCTTGCTCACACTTTGTGCAATGCGCAAAATATGGAGGTCTCCCTTGCATACCCGTGTTAACTATATAGGTTTATCTCTTTTGACCATGATGCACATACATTATAGCGGTGTGTAGCATTTTACAAGTGTGTAGGTGCTGGACCACATTTCAGTTTTGTTTACTATGAACGTCACTCATCTTCCTTTTTGTTTATGTCTATGAGTATAATAGGGTTGATTCCTATAGAAAAATGTAGTTGTTTCACAGCAGTCATTATATGAAATTTGCGGCATTGGACTAAGATCCATGATCATGTTATGTGCGCTTTCAATGGGGGTGTCTGCGATCGAGATTTTCACTAGATGGTAGCACCGTGGCATGAGGTCCAACTGTCATAAATTCATACATCGGGGTTTTCGGAGCGGGAACGATTTGAGAAAGAGTAGATATAAACAGATAGGTTAGTCTGAGAAAATATCATATTATGCCTAATGAATAACTATCTCTCTGTGAATAGTATATACACTAAGGTACGAGTTTTTTTTCTTGTAGGCATTTTTGTCCTGACTATTTTGTAGTATGTTAAAAAAGCAATTGCATACTTGCATAATAGGTCCCTTTTTCCTTTGTATATGACATCTATATAAGTTTAATGCAATTGCATATGAGAAATTTATGCACAAGATACTTAACTAAGAAAAAGACACGGTATGGCATTAAGCGTCAAATATTAATCTTGACGTCCGATATTTATGAACTATTTGCTTATAAATGATTAGGGACTTAACTGAAGTGTATGATAATGACTGACTATTATATATATTGTATGATTTTTTCAAGTTTTTTTTTCAATTAATTATTCATTAGGCAGAAACCTGCTAGAGTACATACTGTTTTTTAAGTCAATACCTACTCTTTGGCTAATGTCAAACGTTCCCGCTCCGAAAACCCCGATGTATGGTCATAAGTCATAATCCACCAATCATGTTTAGTCTTTTTTTTTATTGGTGGATTTAGACAGCTGCTTGTCAAACCCACACCACGGTGCTGCCATCTAGTGAAAATATCGATTGCGGAAACCCTCATAAATTTTAAGTCAACACTCATATTATTATCATCGTTAGATCAGTTGTCATGGTAACAAATAGGCATGGTGAATTTTTTTCATGTATGGTATCAATCGATTCGTTTTGTTGTGAGAATCAAATGTTTATATGGGGCCAATTGCGTTAAAGCAACACAAAAGTCAGAAATTAGACTTAAAGTCCGAGATTTGCATTTGTTTTTCAAAACGCTCCTAACAAAATGACGTGCAAAAGTGACGTCACGATCACATAGTCGCCCTGTTTAAAGTATTAAAAATTATCAAATTGCTATTTTTACAGTGAAATGTTGCGTTTATGTATATGGTTGCTATACAATTTATTTTACAGTAAAATGTTAAAAATCGAATGGTATCATTGTTTTTTTAAATTTCGCACTTTAAAAAATCGTAAAATTTAGAAATTTTGCAGATTGATATCTTTGTGCTATTTCATTAGAATTTATAATTTTTTACTTTAGTTGGATATATTGATCATTTTGCATCCTATCAACTAAATTTTATTGCAAAATTCAACATGTGTCATCATGCCTATTGTTGTGACGTTCTATAAATAAAGAGTAACTAATTTCACTTAATAGGGTTATTGAAGGTTTACTGGTCATTTTTGGTTTTGTTTAGCGACAAATCATACAACTATGATATGTATATAATAATGACAGATGGGCTATGCACGCTCCAAAACTGAAGCACGTTAAAATGAGGGGATTCAAACAATTGTCTCTAGTCGCGCACCAGCTAGCGAGAGATGCTGACGTGTTAATGATCTCCCGTCACCCACGTGAGAAAGAGAGAACTTGTTTTTTGCTAACAACGACTCACACAGATGTATTGATAGTCCAAATAGATAAATATAACTGAATCATTGCTGGTCATGAAATAACTTTGGAAGTATTTTTTGTGCTCATTTTGGTAGAGTATTACCCATGCATAGTAAATATCATTGATGTATAAGTAGGATAATAACATTTGTTATTGTAAATTTTGACAATCAAGTGACAGATTAGCTATGTACGAAGTTTTAGGTCACTTCTATACGTATACTTTATCGTAGACGTCGAAGTCCTTACGATTAACTGTCACAATAAAGCAGGGTAGCCAAATGTTTTTTATAATACAACGGTGGCAAACAAGTATACGCCCCGCCTGATAATAAGCGCCTGCTTCTATATATATAAAAGAAGTAACTGACTGACTGACTGACTGACTGACTGACTGACTGACTGACTGACTGACTGACTGACTGACTGACTGACTGACTGACTGACTGACTGACTGACTGACTGACTGACTGACTGACATATCAACGCACAGCCCAAACCGCTGGTTCTAGAGATTCCAAATTTGGCACGTAGGTTCCTTATAAAGTCTAGGGGTGCACTAAGAAAGGATTTTTCAAAATTCACCCCCTAAGGGGGTAAAATGGGGGCCCAAAGTTTGTATGGCGAATCAAGATTTGTTAGACTATTTTATTCGAAACTTCACAGGAGTATTCCTAACGATAAATGAGTAAACACGTGTTTCAGGTTTTTCGAAAATTCAACCCCTAAAAGGGGCAAATGTGGTCACAAAATCAACATGGGTATCGTATCCTTATTGAGTACTTATAGTACGCCGTAGTAGTAGTAGTATAGTAGTAGTCTTCCTAGGACCGTATTCTAACTTTAAAACACGTTTAACCACGATCCAACTTCAATACAATATCAAAGCATTAACTACGCAATACAGCTGGCGCCTAAACGTCTGAATCAGATACGTCAGAATTTGCTTGAAAATTATTCCGATGCAACTCCAATACAACTTCAATATTGGTTGATTATTTGTTGTGTGTTGGAGTTATATTTGAGATAAATTGTGTTTATGTATTTTAAAATTCGAATGCGGCTCCTGATTTACATTGAAGGATTAAATAACAATATTGTCGACGTTTACAATAAGGTATTGAACTTAATATTGTATTAAAGCGACCGTTTGAGCACTAAAAGTGTCGTTTTCTGCGCTGATTTCGATATACATTTGCATCATGAATCTTAGTTAATTTCTTGTATGTGGTTTAGCTATGTTAATTTTATACAATCGTGTTTGGTGGAATAGTGTTAATATTTTAAATAAATAATAACGATCTAAGATTTAAAAAAATCGGCTATTAAATATTTCTGCGACAAACAGGTCACAAGTACATTTTTAATAGTCTTGATTACTGGACACAAACTGCTACGAATTTATTTTCTTTAATTACTTGCACAGAATAAAATTGTATGCGATTAAACAGTCAGTAAACAATTTTTATAATTTTGAAATTAAATTAAAAAAACAAATGGTTTCAATAAAAAGGTATGGATGTATTCTTTTGTATTTGTTGTAATTTTTTTTTGTAATAAAGTTCCTGTAACATCGCGCCATCCTACACTTTTTACAACGGCGGCGTGACGTCACGAGCTCCCACTGCCGAACTTTGACGCACCTTATCTTTGTAATGTTTTTCATGATTGACAAAAATCTCAAAGAAATAAACCAATGGAGTGGTAATTGTCAGGCGTCCCCCTCTGCCAAAAGTACAAGACCACTGGTCGCAGCGGTTATATAAAACTAGTTGTCGCGCGTCAAACGCCATCCAATGAATGTCAGTCAGCCCGGAACGATCTGAGGTGAAAATGCCGAATTGCTGCGTGTTTTCATGTAAGAAAAGATCTGAATTATCTAGTTTACATAAGGATAACGTTTATTTTCATCTGTAAGTATAATTACGTCTAAATATCATCAAATAGTGCACGAAATTAGCAAAAAACTAAAAAATATTGTCAATCAAAAAGTGTTGCCACTTAATGCTTTAGGGTAATTTTTAAATTTGACTCTTCATAGTACAGTCAAGTGCAAAAATACGTATCGAAAAAATCGTCTCATAAATATGGTACTACGCACTTATTACAACGGAATAAGATACTATGGGACATATTTTTGAGTAAGATGAGTACACCCATATTTTTACACTTGACTGTACATTGTACCATCGGGTTCATAATTGTACTCCCAATTTATCAATGAATTCATTCATAAATTGGGTATGCAATTATGAACACGATTACATCGAGGGAGGTAAGTGAAATATTGCAAACAAGAATAATCGACTCCAGTACCTACGGCTGAAATACGTCCGCCATTATGTCATTTATTATCATTGTTATGACAGGTTAGGCAATACACTTAAAAGATACTCCGTGTGTTAGGCAGAGACCCATTCGGCATACAGCCATAATTGTAAAGCATTGCTCTGTTGAAAAAGCAGTGTGTCTGTGTGTGTGTGTTGTTATTAAATTGTTTCTCAACATATTTTAATCGACTTTTAAATTATTCAAATTACATATTATTTTTAATCATTAACAAAAATGAAAAGATTAACGTCAGTACTTAAAAGGTAAAACTCATTCACACGCATAGCTTTTTAAATTATATATGTCGTCGAGAACCGCCGAGAGCAGGGCTGTAAGGTGGTTTGGAACTCAAAAAACTGACACTATCAGGATAAACTAGCCTGTAGCACATTACGCACGGACGCACGGTAATGAAATAAAACATAAAACACTGGTTTAACAACTGTATTGAAATCTTAATAAAACCGTATTATGGGAAGGGCAATAAACTACTACTGGTTCGGAAAGGAGCCCCAACTGAGAAGAACCAGCGTAAGAAACTCAGCGTATGTGTGCTTGTAGTACGGCACAATAGCTGAAATTTGTCTATGGTCTCAAAAATACAGCTACCTTAAACAAATTTCCGTTTTAATAGACAAATTTCAGCTAGTGTGCTGAATTCCGCATTGATTTCCGCTCTAATGTGTGGCACCCCTTTAGTGAAATATACTTGTAGATGCTTGAAATAACGATATTCCTGTTTAGAAATTAATTCGTTCCTTTATTTTCACCATACATTATGTAGCATTTTAATTTTGTATGGATTATACTTTATTTATTATAAGGTACGGTATACACACTCATCCCCTTAAATAGGCACTTTTAATTTCTGACTCTGGTATCACTGTACCTAACAGGTAAGTTTTAGTGATGGGACAGCACATAAATAAATGTCGATATTAACATTAGCAGTATGTTACACTTTTTATTTATAATAGAAGATGAAGAAGAGATAATAGAAATAGAAACACAAATTGGAAACAGATGCCCATTACAATCAAAATATCAACTGCAAAGGACTCTGGTACATCGTCGCTAGTGACTGATTCATCATTGTTCATTACAGTGAAAAATTCACTGAGGTGGATAGAGGAACGTCTAGTGTAATTGGAAGCACATTGGAGCGGTAATCTAAACACGTGGGTTCGAATCCCGTGTTGTTCCAGAGTTATTTGCAGTTCAATGTTTCATTGTAATAGTTATTTGTTTCCAATTTGTAGTATTTTCCACTAAATTTAAAAGCAAATACACATCAAAATAATAAATTGATAATATAAAAGTTATTCTAAATCAGCTTGCAAGATTTGTCCTGAACAAATAGACAAACTAACTAACGTAGAATACTAACATTGTAAGTAATATGCTGGTAGAAAACTTGATATTTAATCACAACTTAACATTATAATTTTATCAATAGCTAAACCTTATACTTGGTAAAGAAACAAAAATATATAACTAACCTACGATCAATGTTTCTCTGCGTCCGTAGGAAACACCTTAGACAACCCTACACGTAATCTCTGGGTGGTGTTAAAAGAGTTACAAACTTGACAGCTCTACTGTCCTACGGGTCTCTATCGGTTCCCATCAATTTTTACTTCCGTTTTTTTCAGTCCATAACGTTTTCCATCATAATTTTTATTAATCATATTGTCAATAGTCATAAAATTTTACAATCTAAATTGCTGGTCCGATTTTTGCAGATCATCATTATTGTTAGTCATAAAATCTGTTACTCATAATATTCAAAGTCCAGATGGTATCTATTACATAATGTTGAAGGCAATAAACTTGCTTATAATAATTGTTTTAAGTTCTTTAATCGCATATTATAATATTGTCTTCGGTTGCCGCGATAGTTATTCATGAAATAAAACAATTAAAAACGGATTTTATCGCGTGTATTGAGTTTAAATTACATCCCGACGTTTCAAACACTTTACAGCGTTCGTGGTCAACGGGTCGACTGAGGAAAAATGTACAATTACCTCCGTTCAAAAACTATCTCAATATGCAAACCTACCCACATATTAAATATTAAACAAATTTAGTGTTTGCACATGCCGGAGGGGCCTTTATAAAAACAAATTATTTTTTATTACAAAACAAATTATTAAACAAATTATTTTATTATTATTAATTATTATTTTCATTTTTATTTTTAATTTTTTAAATTAGTATTAAATTATTATTAGTGTCCACGTGAGACCATACAGTGTGAGACCATAATGGTGGACAGTGTGGACACTAATAATAATTTAATACTAATTTAAAAAATTAAAAATAAAAATGAAAATAATAATTAATAATAATAAAATAATTTGTTTAATAATTTGTTTTGTAATAAAAAATAATTTGTTTTTATAAAGGCCCCTCCGGCATGTGCAAACACTAAATTTGTTTAATATTTAATATGTGGGTAGGTTTGCATATTGAGATAGTTTTTGAACGGAGGTAATTGTACATTTTTCCTCAGTCGACCCGTTGACCACGAACGCTGTAAAGTGTTTGAAACGTCGGGATGTAATTTAAACTCAATACACGCGATAAAATCCGTTTTTAATTGTTTTATTTCACGCATATTATAACATTGATAACTCTGCCGTGCAATACTTAAACAACAGTAAGTGCTACTTTTGCGATTTTATGTTTTTTCTTGATCTTGCACCACCGTCTCAAGACGCACACATGTATATAGTACACGTGCGAATATGACAATGGGAACATATAAAAATCGAAGCCTCCATGTACAGTAAATCAGAAGAATTTAGTAAATTATTGAGGTAAAACTAACTAAACTGCCGTAATAAAGTTGTCGGCTCTGAATTTTTAGACTTCACTTATTAAAATGCAGTAAAGGCCTATCCTAAATTAACAAGTAAAGAGAAGTTAATACTTACGCCAAAAACTGTTTAAAATGCAGTACAATATGAATGTTCTAAAATATTTGTACTGTGTTTGAAATGTTATTGATTTTTTAGCATAATTACTAATTAAAATGCAGTAATAATTTTCTTTACTATAATTTAAGTGGTCGAACAGTCTTATGAGATAGCAAAATACAACCTAAAGTACAGTACTAAGCTCACTTACTGTGATTTAAACTGTAGTATGGCTATTTTCAAATGTGTTTACTGCAATCGTGATAGCAATTTACTGTACATTAGGTTGAATTTTGCTCTTCAGTCTTGTCTCCGACGCTGTGCGAGACGGACCGGGCGCGTGTAAGAGGCCTTATTCCCATGAACGTTCCTCAATTTCATGAAATCTTACTCGATAGATGGCGGTAGCGCTCAGTACGCGACCGCTGGCAATGATCGACGATCGAACGATCTTGATCGTTTTCAACTTCAATTACAAGTAAAATTCTTTTTACGCATAAGTTACACACAGGCTATTTATTTTCTTTTATATGGAAGATACTACTAATTAAAGTATGTAGTAGGGACTGTTGGAGATACTTTTCGAATTAAAAGTATAATAAATTTCGAATTTCGAAAATTAGGTTTATTTAGTATTGTATAGACTGTTTTACACTTATGTTTCATTTTTTACCCTCCTTCAATATGCCTGTATTCGGTAGGAAATAATTTATTACTTATACATACATAGGTAGTATTTTTTTTATTTTTTTTTATTCCAATATGGCTGAATTTTTTTTTTGTAAAAATGGTCATGGTTGCAAATTTCGACTACTTCGGGTGTGCAGATTACGAAAATGATCATCGTCATGGTAATCATTTTCGAATAACTCAGGATGTGCAGAATTTAAAAATAATGGTTATTTTAAAAACAAAGATGGCGGTCATACACTTTATGGTAAAAATCGTTATGGTAGTAATTTCCGATTAATTCAGGGGTGTAGATTTCGGAAAAAAGGACGGTTTTAAAATCAATGATGGCGGAATCGGAAAATTCTGTCAAAATCGTCATGGTAGTCATTTCCGACTAATTCGGGTAAGCAGATATCGAAAATAATGTCTATTTTGAAATCCAAGATGGCAGTCATACACTTTTTCTGTAAAAATCGTTATGGTAGTCATTTCCGATTAATTCAGGGGTGTAGATTTCGAAAATAAGGCCCGTTTTAAAATCAAAGATAGCGGAAACGGAAAATTCTGTCAAAATCGTCATGGTAGTCATTTCTGACTAATTCGGGTAAGCAAATATCGAAAATAATGTCTATTTCGAAATCCAAGATGGCGGTCTTACACTTTTTTGTAAAAATCGTTATGGTAGTCATTTTCGATTAATTCAGGGGTCTAGGTTTCGAAAATAAGGACCGTTTTAAAATCAAAGATGGCGGAAACGGAAAATTCTGTCAAAATCGTCATGGTAGTCATTTCCGACTAATTCGGGTAAGCAGATATCGAAAATAATGTCTATTTTGAAATCCAAGATGGCGGTCATACACTTTCTTTGTAAAAATCGTTATGGTAGTCATTTTCGATTAATTCAGGGGTGTAGATTTCGAAAATAAGGTCCGTTTTAAAATCGAAGATGGCGGAAACGGAAAATTCTGTCAAAATCGTCATGGTAGTCATTTCCGACTAATTCGGGTAAGCAAATATCGAAAATAATGTCTATTTTGAAATCCAAGATGGCGGTCATACACTTTTTTTTAAAAATCGTTATGGTAGTCATTTTTGATTAATTCAGGGGTGTAGATTTCGAAAATAAGGACCGTTTTAAAATCAAAGATGGCGGAAACGGAAAATTCTGTCAAAATCGTCATGGTAGTCATTTCCGACTAATTCGGTTAAGCAGATATCGAAAATAATGTCTATTTTGAAATCCAAATGGCGGTCATACACTTTTTTGGTAAAATCCGTTAAATTTGTCACGGAAGCCATTTTCGAATAATTTGGGTGTGCAGATTTCCAAAATATTGTCTATTTTGAAATCCAAGATGGCGGTTATACACTTTTTTGGTAAAAATCGTTAAATCTAAAATAAAGACCGTTTTAAAATACAGGATGTCGGAAATGGAAAATTTTGTCAAAATCGTCATGGTAGTCGTCTTCGACTAATTCGGGGGTGTAGATTTCGAAAATGATGTCTATTTTGAATTCGAAGATGGCGGTCATACACTTTTTTGTAAAAATCGTTATGGTAGTCATTTTCGATTAATTCAGGGGTGTAGATTTCGAAAATAAGGTCCGTTTTAAAATAAAAGATGGCGAAAACGGAAAATTCTGTCAAAATCGTCGTGGTAGTCATTTCCGACTAATTCGGGTAAGCAGATATCGAAAATAATGTCTATTTTGAAATCCAAGATGGCGGTCAAATACTTTTTTGGTAAAAATCGGTATGGTAGTCATTTTCGGTTAATTTAGGGGTGTAGATTTCGAAAATAAGGACCGTTTTAAAATCAAAGATGGCGGAAACGGAAAATTCTGTCAAAATCGTCATGGTAGTCATTTCCGACTAATTCGGGTAAGCAGATATCGAAAATAATGTCTATTTTGAAATCCAAATGGCGGTCATACACTTTTTTGGTAAAATCCGTTAAATTTGTCACGGTAGCCATTTTCGACTAATTTGGGTGTGCGGATTTCGAAAATATTGTCTATTTTGAAATCCAAGATGGCGGTTATACACTTTTTTGGTAAAAATCGTTAATTCGAAAATAAAGACCGTTTTAAAATACAAGATGGCGGAAATGGAAAATTTTGTCAAAATCGTCATGGTAGTCGTCTTCGACTAATTCGGGGGTGTAGATTTCGAAAATCATGTCTATTTTGAAATCGAAGATGGCGGTCATACACTTTTTTGTAAAAATCGTTATGGTAGTCATTTTCGAATAATTCAGGGGTGTAGATTTCGAAAATAAGGTCCGTTTTAAAATCAAAGATGGCGGAAACGGAAAATTCTGTCAGAATCGTCATGGTAGTCATTTCCGACTAATTCGGGTAAGCAGATATCGAAAATAATGTCTATTTTGAAATCCAAGATGGCGGTCAAACACTTTTTTGGTAAAAATCGTTATGGTAGTCATTTTCGGTTAATTTAGGGGTGTAGATTTCGAAAATAAGGTCCGTTTTAAAATCGAAGATGGCGGAAATGGAAAATTCTGTCAAAATCGTCATGGTAGTCATTTCCGACTAATTCGGGTAAGCAGATATCGAAAATAATGTCTATTTTGAAATCCAAGATGGCGGTCATACACTTTTTTGTAAAAATCGTTATGGTAGTCATTTTCGATTAATTCAGGTGTGTAGATTTCGAAAATAAGGACCGTTTTAAAATCAAAGATGGCGGAAACGGAAAATTCTGTCAAAATCGTCATGGTAGTCATTTCCGACTAATTCGGGTAAGCAAATATCGAAAATAATGTCTATTTTGAAATCCAAATGGCGGTCATACACTTTTTTGGTAAAATCCGTTAAATTTGTCACGGTAGCCATTTTCGACTAATTTGGGTGTGCGGACTTCGAAAATATTGTCTATTTTGAAATCCAAGATGGCGGTTACCGTTTTAAAATACAAGATGGCGGAAATGGAAAATTTTGTCAAAATCGTCATGGTAGTCGTCTTCGACTAATTCGGGGGTGTAGATTTCGAAAATGATGTCTATTTTGAAATCGAAGATGACGGTCATACACTTTTTTGTAAAAATCGTTAAGGTAGTCATTTTCGATTATTTCAGGGGTGTAGATTTCGAAAATAAGGTCCGTTTTAAAATAAAAGATGGCGGAAACTGAAAATTCTGTCAAAATCGTCATGGTAGTCATTTCCGACTAATTCGGGTAAGCAGATATCGAAAATAATGTCTATTTTGAAATCCAAGATGGCGGTCATACACTTTTTTGTAAAAATCGTTATGGTAGTCATTTTCGATTAATTCAGGTGTGTAGATTTCGAAAATAAGGACCGTTTTAAAATCAAAGATGGCGGAAACGGAAATATCTGTCAAAATCGTCATGGTAGTCGTCTTCGACTAATTCAGGTGTGTAGATTTCGAAAATAAGGACCGTTTTAAAATAAAAGATGGCGGAAACGGAAAATTCTGTCAAAATCGTCATGGTAGTCATTTCCGACTAATTTGGGTAAGCAGATATCGAAAATAATGTCTATTTCGAAATCGAAATGTTGGTTATACACTTTTTTTGTAAAAATCGGTCAATTTGTCATGGTAGTCATTTTCGACTAATTAAGGTGTGCAGATTTCGAAAATGTCTATTTAGAAATCCAAGATGGCGGTCAAACACTTTATGGTAAAAATCGTTATGGTAGTCATATCCGATTAATTCAGGGGTGTAGATTTCGGAAAAAAGGACGGTTTGAAAATCAAAGATGGCGGAAACGAAAAATTTTGCCAGAATCGTCATGGTAGTCATTTCGGATTAATTTGGGTTAGCAGATATCGAAAATAATGTCTATTTTGAAATCCAAGATGGCGGTCATACACTTTTTTTGTAAAAATCGTTACAGTAGTCATTTTCGACTACTGCAGGGATGTATATTTCAAAAAAAAGACCGTTTTAAAATTCAAGATGGCAGAAATGGTAAATTTTGTCAAAATCGTCATGGTAGCCATTTTCGACTAATTAGGGTGTGCAGATTTCTAAAATGATGTCTATTTTGAAATCCAAGACCGCGGTCATACACTTTTTTAGTAAAAATCATCATGTAAGTCGTTTTCAATTAATTCAGGGGTGTAGATTTCGATATAAGGACCGATTTGAGATCCAATACGAGTGTTAAAGGACAATTATTGTAAAAATCGTCATGGTAGTAATTTTTACTAATTTACGTGTGTAGATTTATAAAATAAGGACCGTTTTAAAATCAAAGATGGCGGAAACGAAAAATTCTGTCAAAATTGTCATGGTAGTCATTTTTGACTAATTCGGGTAAGCAGATCGATATCATTATTTTCGATAAAATAATGCCTATTTTGAAATCCAAGATGGCGGTCATACACCTTTTTGGTAAAAATCGTTACAGTAGTAATTTTAGACTACTGCAGGGATGTACATTTCAAAACTAAAGACCGTTTTAAAATTTAAGATGGCAGAAATGGTAAATTTTGTCAAAATTGTCATGGTAGTCATTTTCAACTAATTTGGGTGTGCAGATTTCGAAAATAATGTCTATTTTGAAATCCAAGATGGCGGCCATACACTTTTTATTTGAAAATCGTAATGGACGTCATTTCTAATTAATTCTGGGATGAATAATTCGAAAATAAGGACCGTTTTAAACTCAAAGATGGGGGAACTGAAAATTTTGTCAAAATCGTCATGGTTGTCGTCTCTGACTAATTTGGGTGTGCAGATTTTGAAAATAATGTCTGTTTTAAAATCCAAGATGGCGATCAAACACTTTTTGGTGAAAATCCATATGGTAGTCATTTCCGATTAATTCAAGTGTGTAGATTTCGAAAATAAGGACCGTTTTAAAATCAAAGATGGCGCAAAAGAAAAATTTTCAAATTCGTCATGGAAGTCGTTTTCGACTATTTCGGTACTTGACGAAAATAATGTCTATTTTGAAATCCAAGATGGCGATCACACACTTTACTTGTTATTTTAGCCATTTTCGATTAATTCAGGCGCGTAGATTTCAAAAATAAAGTCCGTTTCAAAATCCAATATGGCAGAAATGGTAATTCATTTATAAAAGTCGTTGGTATTCAGATATGTCGATTTCAAAAACAAATTCTGTTTTAAAATTCAAGACAGCGGCCATATAATTTTTTGTATCCCCGATTGAATCGAAAATGACTACCATAACGACAAATTGAACGACTTTTACAAAAAAAGTGTATGACCACCATTTGGATTTCATAATAGACATTATTTTCGATATCTGCTTACCCGAATTAGTCGGAAATGACTACCATGACGATTTTGACAGAATTTTCCGTTTACGCCATCTTTGATTTTAAAACGGTCCTTATTTGCGAAATGTACAGCCCTGAATTAATCGAAAATGACTACCATAACGATTTTTACAAAAAAGTGTATGACCGCCATCTTGGATTTCAAAATAGACATTATTTTTGATATCTGCTTACCCGAATTAGTCGGTAATGACTACCATGACGATTCTGACAAAATTTTCCGTTTCCGCCATCTTTGATTTTAAAACCGTCCTTTTTTCCGAAATCTACACACCTAAATTAATCGAAAATGACTACCATAACGATTTTTACAAAAAAGTGTATGACCGCCATCTTGGATTTCAAAATAGACATTATTTTCGATATCTGCTTACCCGAATTAGTCGGAAATGACTACCATGACGATTTTGACAGAATTTTCCGTTTCCGCCATCTTCGATTTTAAAACGGACCTTATTTTCGAAATCTTCACCCCTAAATTAACCGAAAATGACTACCATAACGTATTTTACCAAAATAGTGTTTGATTGCCATCTTGGATTTCAAAATCAACATTATTTTCGATATCTGCTTACCCGAATTAGTCGGAAATGACTACCATGACGAAAAACGGTCCTTATTTTCGAAATCTAGACCCCCGAATCAATCGAAAATGACTACCATAACGATTTTTACAAAAAAGTGTATGACCGCCATCTTGGATTTCAAAATAGACATTATTTTCGATATCTGCTTACCCGAATTAGTCGGAAATTACTACCATGACAATTTTGACAGAATTTTCCGTTTCCGCCATCTTCGATTTTAAAACGGACCTAATTTTCGAAATCTACACCCCTGAATTAATCGAAAATGACTACCATAACGATTTTTACAAAAAAAGTGTATGACCGCCATCTTGGATTTCAAAATAGACATTATTTTCGCTATCTGCTTACCCGAATTAGTCGGAAATGACTACCATGACGATTTTGACAGAATTTTCCGTTTCCGCCATCTTTGATTTTAAAACGGTCCTTATTTTCGAAATCTAGACCGCTGAATTAATCGAAAATGACTACCAGAACGATTTTTACAAAAAAGTGTATGACCGCCATCTTGGATTTCAAAAAGACATTATTTTCGATATTTGCTTACCCGAATTAGTCAGAAATGACTACCATGACGATTTTGACAGAATTTTCCGTTTCCGCCATCTTCGATTTTAAAACGGACCTTATTTTCGAAATCTACACCCCTGCATTAATCGAAAATGACTACCATAACGATTTTTACAAAAAAAGTGTATGACCGCCATCTTGGATTTCAAAATAGACATTATTTTCGATATTTGCTTACCCGAATTAGTCGGAAATGACTACCATGACGATTTTGACAGAATTTTCCGTTTCCGCCATCTTCGATTTTAAAACGGACCTAATTTTCGAAATCTACACCCCTGAATTAATCGAAAATGACTACCATAACGATTTTTACAAAAAAAGTGTATGACCGCCATCTTGGATTTCAAAATAGACATTATTTTCGATATCTGCTTACCCGAATTAGTCGGAAATTACTACCATGACAATTTTGACAGAATTTTCCGTTTCCGCCATCTTCGATTTTAAAACGGACCTAATTTTCGAAATCTACACCCCTGAATTAATCGAAAATGACTACCATAACGATTTTTACAAAAAAAGTGTATGACCGCCATCTTGGATTTCAAAATAGACATTATTTTCGCTATCTGCTTACCCGAATTAGTCGGAAATGACTACCATGACGATTTTGACAGAATTTTCCGTTTCCGCCATCTTTGATTTTAAAACGGTCCTTATTTTCGAAATCTAGACCGCTGAATTAATTGAAAATGACTACCAGAACGATTTTTACAAAAAAGTGTATGACCGCCATCTTGGATTTCAAAAAGACATTATTTTCGATATTTGCTTACCCGAATTAGTCAGAAATGACTACCATGACGATTTTGACAGAATTTTCCGTTTCCGCCATCTTCGATTTTAAAACGGACCTTATTTTCGAAATCTACACCCCTGCATTAATCGAAAATGACTACCATAACGATTTTTACAAAAAAAGTGTATGACCGCCATCTTGGATTTCAAAATAGACATTATTTTCGATATTTGCTTACCCGAATTAGTCGGAAATGACTACCATGACGATTTTGACAGAATTTTCCGTTTCCGCCATCTTTGATTTTAAAACGGACCTTATTTTCGAAATCTACGCCCCTGAATTAATCGGAAATGACTACCATAACGATTTTTACAAAAAAAGTGTATGACCGCCATCTTGGATTTCAAAATAGACATTATTTTCGATATCTGCTTACCCGAATTAGTCGGAAATGACTACCATGACGATTTTGACAGAATTTTCCGTTTCCGCCATCTTCGATTTTAAAACGGACCTTATTTTCGAAATCTACACCCCTGAATTAATCGAAAATGACTACCATAACGATTTTTACAAAAAAAGTGTATGACCGCCATCTTGGATTTCAAAATAGACATTATTTTCGCTATCTGCTTACCCGAATTAGTCGGAAATGGCTACCATGACGATTTTGACAGAATTTTCCGTTTCCGCCATCTTTGATTTTAAAACGGTCCTTATTTTCGAAATCTAGACCCCTGAATTAATCGAAAATGACTACCATAACGATTTTTACAAAAAAGTGTATGACCGCCATCTTGGATTTCAAAAAGACATTATTTTCGATATTTGCTTACCCGAATTAGTCAGAAATGACTACCATGACGATTTTGACAGCATTTTCCGTTTTCGCCATCTTCGATTTTAAAACGGACCTAATTTTCGAAATCTACACCCCTGAATTAATCGAAAATGACTACCATAACGATTTTTACAAAAAAAGTGTATGACCGCCATCTTGGATTTCAAAATAGACATTATTTTCGATATTTGCTTACCCGAATTAGTCGGAAATGACTACCATGACGATTTTGACAGAATTTTCCGTTTCCGCCATCTTTGATTTTAAAACGGACCTTATTTTCGAAATCTACACCCCGGAATTAATCGGAAATGACTACCATAACGATTTTTACAAAAAAAGTGTATGACCGCCATCTTGGATTTCAAAATAGACATTATTTTCGATATCTGCTTACCCGAATTAGTCGGAAATGACTACCATGACAATTTTGACAGAATTTTCCGTTTCCGCCATCTTCGATTTTAAAACGGACCTTATTTTCGAAATCTACACCCCTGAATTAATCGAAAATGACTACCATAACGATTTTTACAAAAAAAGTGTATGACCGCCATCTTGGATTTCAAAATAGACATTATTTTCGCTATCTGCTTACCCGAATTAGTCGGAAATGACTACCATGACGATTTAGACAGAATTTTCCGTTTCCGCCATCTTTGATTTTAAAACGGTCCTTATTTTCGAAATCTAGACCGCTGAATTAATCGAAAATGACTACCAGAACGATTTTTACAAAAAAGTGTATGACCGCCATCTTGGATTTCAAAAAGACATTATTTTCGATATTTGCTTACCCGAATTAGTCAGAAATGACTACCATGACGATATTGACAGAATTTTCCGTTTCCGCCATCTTCGATTTTAAAACGGACCTTATTTTCGAAATCTACACCCCTGCATTAATCGAAAATGACTACCATAACGATTTTTACAAAAAAAGTGTATGACCGCCATCTTGGATTTCAAAATAGACATTATTTTCGATATTTGCTTACCCGAATTAGTCGGAAATGACTACCATGACGATTTTGACAGAATTTTCCGTTTCCGCCATCTTTGATTTTAAAACGGACCTTATTTTCGAAATCTACACCCCTGAATTAATCGGAAATGACTACCATAACGATTTTTACAAAAAAAGTGTATGACCGCCATCTTGGATTTCAAAAAAGACATTATTTTCGATATTTGCTTACCCGAATTAGTCAGAAATGACTACCATGACGATTTTGACAGAATTTTCCGTTTCCGCCATCTTCGATTTTAAAACGGACCTTATTTTCGAAATCTACACCCCTGAATTAATCGAAAATGACTACCATAACGATTTTTACAAAAAAAGTGTATGACCGCCATCTTGGATTTCAAAATAGACATTATTTTCGATATTTGCTTACCCGAATTAGTCGGAAATGACTACCATGACGATTTTGACAGAATTTTCCGTTTCCGCCATCTTTGATTTTAAAACGGACCTTATTTTCGAAATCTACACCCCTGAATTAATCGGAAATGACTACCATAACGATTTTTACAAAAAAAGTGTATGACCGCCATCTTGTATTTCAAAATAGACATTATTTTCGATATCTGCTTACCCGAAGTAGTCGGAAATGACTACCATGACGATTTTGACAGAATTTTCCGTTTGCGCCATCTTCGATTTTAAAACGGACCTTATTTTCGAAATCTACACCCCTGAATTAATCGAAAATGACTACCATAACGATTTTTACAAAAAAGTGTATGACCGCCATCTTGGATTTCAAAAAAGACATTATTTTCGATATCTGCTTACCCGAATTAGTCGGAAATGACTACCATGACGATTTTGACAGAATTTTCCGTTTCCGCCATCTTTGATTTTAAAACGGTCCTTATTTTCGAAATCTAGACCCCTGAATTAATCGAAAATGACTACCATAACGATTTTTACAAAAAAGTGTATGACCGCCATCTTGGATTTCAAAAAAGACATTATTTTCGATATTTGCTTACCCGAATTAGTCAGAAATGACTACCATGACGATTTTGACAGAATTTTCCGTTTCCGCCATCTTCGATTTTAAAACGGACCTTATTTTCGAAATCTACACCCCTGAATTAATCGAAAATGACTACCATAACGATTTTTACAAATAAATTGTATGACCGCCATCTTGGATTTCAAAATAGACATTATTTTCGATATCTGCTTACCCGTTATTTATTAGTCGGAAATGACTACCATGACGATTTTGACAGAATTTTCCGTTTCCGCCATCATTGATTTTAAAACCGTCCTTTTTGTGAGTCATATTTTTTTAAAATCGACTCGTCGTCCTTTTTTCCGAAATCTACACCACTGAATTAATCGGAAATTACTACCATAACGATTTTTCCATAAAGTGTATGACCGCCATCTTTGTTTTTAAAATAACCATTATTTTTAAATTCTGCACATCCTGAGTTAGTCGAAAATGAATACCATGACGATATTGACAAATTTGTCTAGTTTTCAAATAAAAAATCATTTTACGTCACACCTGGCCATAATGTGAGTTTTACCGCACGCTACGCTAATTGTGTACTCACCACGGGCAGTCCTTGGTAAGTAATGTACTATAATAATATTAAAGTAAAGTAAATATTTCAATCTTTTATTTCAAGGATCTTTATAATTCAATCGCACTTCTCGCAACTATAGGGCAATGGAAACCGGTCACTACGTGTTGGGGATTTCATACAACGTTACCCGTTTTAGTGGCCTCTTAGTGTATCTAGCTGGCAAATTTACGTAATGCGCGTAGGACGATTTAGCACAGGTCCGTCGTCTGTGAGCTCTCGTTCCATACTGAGCTAGAGGCGACGGCGCGATGTGTTTTGTCAAGATTTTAACCGATTTAGAGTCATCTTCAAAAAATTACACTTTATTTAAATTTTGCGTTACAGTAATGATTTTTTTTTTTTCGTGGTAGATCTATAGCTGAACTTTAATATATTTATATCTTTAGGGCAGAATATTTATAGGACTTCCGTGAAAAAAATTAAATGTAAACCTGTTTTCATCAAAAAAATTGCAATATTCAGAAGGTATTTTGTCTATTATCCAAGATGAATCTTCAATTTTTCTTACCATGGCCGTCTTGAACATGATATACTGAATTGAATTGTATTCAAATTTTATGAGAAAGGTTCCCTTTATTTGAGTAATCTGAAAAAAAACCAGACGTCTAACTGCAAACTCTGAAGAGGCCTGCCAAGAGAAGCCATGTTTTTCAGGTTTTTTTCTCAAAAATGTAATATTTTTTCCCATGGCCGTCTAGATAAAGGAACGGACTATTATATGCATTAAAAGTTAATTTAAAAACACCAAGCATTTTCGCTATAACCTCCGAAGAAAATGATGCATTTCGCAAATTACGCGCATTTTGGGAATAAGGCCTCGTAACACTTGACTGCCGAGGCAAGCGAGTGTTCAATACCTACTTTGCGTTCGATTTCTTATGTGATGACAGCTTGTCTTTATGTGGATTTTAAGGTCTTCACGTGAATATATAACGAGTAGAATTGGTATTCTACCCTTACTTTTTTTATTTAAACGAATATCAGTTTTAGTACTTATTATATAACTACTTATAAGTTATAACTAAAAGTATAGTCTACTTTCGTATTTATTACGTTATTAACTGGGATTTAGTTTTAATTATTATGTCAATATTTAGGGCACATCAATAGTGTAAGATATTCATAACTGGGCAAAATGGGCAATTCACTTGCACATTTCAAAGGTACAAGAAAATATAGAAAATAACACAACAAAGAAAATTATACCCCGTAAACGTAGAAAAATACAGTAGATTAAGGCCCTGTTTCACAATCTCCAGATAAACTTATCTGCCAGTTAAAATTATTGCTATCCTTTTCTCCAGTCATATAAAAGAAAAAGACAGCAAACATATATCTGACAGATATGCTTTAACTGGAGATTGTGAAACAGGCCATAACAAAAACCATTTGGTATTAATTTTAATACGAATAACAACCTACTAATAAATTCTGTACAAAAAGTAATGATATCCCATCAAAAACATAAATGTGAAATGATTGCCAAGTTCAATATACATATTATACAGGGTGCCATCTGAGACGTGATCAGTTATATGTTTTTCTAACTCCATAAACAACTAGCAGTTGAATGCCCCAACTTTTACTAAAATCAGACATTTTTTTTTTTTTTTACATGTTTTTGTAATTTATTTTTCTTTCAAAAGTGATAATATTAGTGTAAAACAGTTTTATAAGATATTTAAGGTAAAAAAAATATTAAATTACATTTTATCCGGAATAAATGAAAAAATTGTTATTAACGACAGTTCCATTTCAAAGAGGTAATTCAATTTACTTATTTAAATATTCAAATAAGTAGTTTACATATCCCGAAAACCCCGTCAAATGAAAAATAAATTACAAAAACATGTAAAAAAAAAGAAAAAAAAAATCTGATTTTAGTAAAAGTTGGGGCATTCAACTGCCAGTTGCTGATGGAGTTAGAAAAACATATAAATGATCACGTTGTTGACTTCAACGACAAAAGAAGTGAGATCTAAATGGGTGCCAAGTTCAATGGTCAGTCCTGAAATTTGTTTATAATAACATAAAAAATTATAACAACTCGAAATATAATTTCTTTTTAAAACTTACGATAATATTTATATAGAAGCCTAAAGCACAGATTATATAATCCTAAAGTTTGACTTGGCTTCAATATATTATCGTAAGTTTTAAGAAGAAATTATATTTTGAGTCGTTATAATTTTGAATTTGTATGTGACATAGTCACAAATTAGATTATATTAGTCTGTAGGAATTTATTACAAAGATTAAGTGCCATGGAAAAATGTCTGATTTTTGTGATACTCGACGGGTTACTACTAATTACAACTACTTAGTAAGACATACTTATTTTAATTTCTTATGTGTAATACAATTGCACTTTAATGATTGCTGGGAATTACATTTTTTTCATATATATGTGTATTATTGATAAACATTCCTTATTTTTACCACGACGTGTTGGTATCTTGAAGAACTCAATCAATACATATACTAAGTAAATTACAGTAAATTGTTAAGAATACTGTACTTTAGCTTGCAATTAATTCAAGCAGCTATTGTGTACGAGAGTTGTTTGCAGTAATCCGCTTTTTTACTGTACTTTATTCTGCATTTATTGTGTTTTTAGTTCTTTTCGAGAGTACAGTAAAACTATAAAAAAATGAAATATAGCAATGATTTATTCAATAATTGTTAAAATAAAAAAGTGTTCACGTATTCGTATTTCATATATTCCGTGCTATATTTTGACATTCAAGCATTTGTAAATAATCATCGACAACACAAAAAAAAACCGGTTTAAAAGGGTTTTTTGCGTTTTTCTCGAAACTCACTTTTTGCACTTACTGTTGTTTAAGTATTGCACGGCACTAGTCTAGGGGTGTATATTGGTTTCCACAAATTTTAAGTTCCGATTTTTTATAGTCCATAACGTTAGCCATCATAAGATAATAAGATCGTCTGATAAGATAATCAGAATCGTTTTATTGGGGGTCGCAGTTCTAACCTAACCTAACCCACTTCTGGCAACAGTTCGTTTTCTTGGGGGTCGCAGTTCTAACCTAACCTAACCCACTTCTGACAACAGTTTGTTTTCTTGGGGGTCGCAGTTCTAACCTATCCTAACCCACTTCTGGCAACAGTTCGTTTTCTTGGGGGTCGCAGTTCTAAGTTCTAACCTATTCTAACCCACTTTTGGCAACAGTTCGTTTTCTTGGGGTCGCAGTTCTAACCTAACCTAACCCACTTCTGGCAAATTATGACTATTGCTGTTTATGTCCATAAATCATAATGGATATCATTTTATGACTATCGAAATTCGAAACAATAAGTTTATGGGAAACAAAGGGATGACATTAAAACGTTATGATTAACGACTATTAGTCCGATAAAATATATGCCTTAAAATATTTCTGAATAATTATTTATAGACCTTCGAATGTTATACTCATCAATTTTATGCCTTTTGCGATTATAGTGTTTAATATTATAGATCTTTATTATTAGAAATAAGAAACGTTATGCTTTACAACAATTATGACTATTGATGTTTATGCCCATAAATTATATGGATATCAATTTCTGACTATCGAAATTCGAAACAATAAGTTTATGGGAAACAAAGGGATCCCCTGTCCTACCTGGACCTCGCAGCACTCACTGGATTTCCTTCATCATCTGCTTTCCCACTACCCTAGAAATGAAGAAATGCCTATCTATATCCAGTGACATGTAGGCATACGATAAATAAATCTACGATAAAATGTGACATTTTCAAGTCAAAGGTACATCATTATCGGTTGTCAATAAGGCGTTACCATAAAAAAATCATTTAGAAATTAACTCTATTAACAACCGATAATGATGTACCTTTGACTTAAAAACGTCACAAATATCGATACTTAAGTATATTATTATCGACGCGTTCCTCGCACTGTGTACGTTTACTTAAAGATGACATTATCTCGTTCACGGACAGGTTGTCTGTGGCTGTGTTTATACTTGTGTGAGTATATTTTATGCTAGTGCTTGATAATTTTATCGTGTGCGCATGTAGCGACGTCAATGGAAAATGCATTAGTGTTAACAGTATTTGTGTGCGTTTCCTCGTGCCCCGTGCCGAAATTGGCAGACTTTTTCTGATAGAAATTAGTGCGCGTCTCGCATCCGGTTGGTTTAATTATCAAAGACAAAAATACATCAATAAATAAATAAATATCATAGGACAATCTTACACAAATCGACCTAGGCCCACAGTAAGCTCAATAAGGCTTGTGTTATGGGTACTAGACGACGATATATATAATAGATAAATATGAATAAATACGTAAATACATAGAAAACACCCATAACTCAGGAACAAATATCTGTGATAAACACACAAATAAATGCCCTGACCAGGATTCGAACCCGAGACCTCCTGTTTCGTAGGCAGGGTCACTACCGACTGGGCTAGGACGCTGTTAATACACATGACATGGACATGGGTAATATTTCTGATAAATGTAACTGACGGACTATTTTTTATTTATTTAGCTTACGCAAAATAATAATAATAATAATAATAATAAATACTCTTTATTGCACACCTCATACAGTTACAAGCACAAATTAAAAATAGTGGCAGTTGTAGCTATAAAAATACGGCTATTCGTGAGCAAGAGATTTCCTTCAGCATGGTTATTCCTTAGGACCCAAGGATGGATTTGAGAAGTGGAGCCACCCAGATTTTTGATGTATATTCTTAGGGGGGCGGGGGGCGAGGCTCTCAACTATATCTTGATATCTACATCAGTTAAGCTACTAGGCCAAGTTTGATATCGTTTTCATATAAATCGGGGATGCCCAATTCATTTATAGATAGTAATAGAGAGACAGAACTGAAAAATATTGCTAGTCTGTCTCTCTGGCCTCCACCCATGAAAAGCTGCCAGATGTGTAGCTGGATCTAGAAATAAGAATATTATAGCAATCTACTTAACAAGACAAGTTTTGTTTCTCTCATTATTGTGTTATGTCTGACGTAGCCAACTCACGGAGCCACTAGTCAAACAAATAAAAGATACCTTCTGTTATTTTTATGAATTGCTGAAGTCTTATATCAAGGGGCGCTCGCAGACTGTCGGATGAGCACAGTGGGATGTTAGGGGTGGTTCTAAACTCAAATATTATAACATTAAAAAATACCCTCACTTCCACTACACACATTATTATAGTATTTAGGTTTTTACTTGGTCTTTTACGGATTAACGTCTTATCGCCCGTTGGCAAACTCCAAACTGGAGGTGCCATAAAAAAGGTTCAGAGCGCTAATTATTGCTAATAAATTATCAATTCTATGACTGCAGCCAGTAGATGCACAATTAACTGAAAACTATCGGCAGCTGGTATGGCAAGCGCCATTTAAGCATAAGCTGGCCACCCGCGTAGAATGTTGTTCATTTTGCATCTAAAATCTAGAGCTAAAGAGTTGATAATTAATCTACAATAATTAGCGCTCTCAACCTTTTCTTCACGGCATCACGGCGCTTCCAGTTAGAAGTTTCCCAACGGCGACAAGACGTTAATCCGTAAAAGACCATGTTGGCAACGCAAGCCTCTCCTGCCGGCGTCTGCCCAGCCGTTCTTCTTCGATAGCTCTAGCTAACGAGGTTCTCAGTTAGTTAGGTCTAGAGCATTCACTTGAGCACTAACTAGATACCGACACTTATTTGAAAATTCTCGAATAAAAGTCACTGACTTACTTTTGAATTTTATTATCAGAAATAGCACTTACTTAAGACCTAGGTTTCAAACTTAAGACCTAGGTTTCAAATTTAAACACTAACACTCACTTTGTATTACACAAACTTTCACTGAACACAGACTGACGCGAACTTTCTTAAAAACACAGTTAGGACTCAAAATGAGCACTAGGACGTCTAGACTTACACTTGGACTTGAATGATAACTATCTTCACTTTCCTTGTTACTTGTTCACTCTTCGGTATCTAGTTATAACTGAACTATGCAGTCATGGCTCCGCTTTTATATAATTCAATATCCAAATCTAGAAGATTCCACCCTTTTTATTCCCGGAAATCGATCAAATCGAATTATCATGCATTTTCGGGAAAATTCTAGGCGTATGTCTATCTCCCTCTTTACGCTATCGTGTAGCTCACACACGGTCTCTTTCTAACATCCATATGTCCTATCTCTTTCTTGCACCGTTTTGCTAACTTGTACTTTACATGTATTGACATAAGGTTCATTTTACTAATTGTGAATTTGGCTTTTGTTTACTATCGGATTCGAGAACATGCGGGTCTAGAATTTTCTTTACTTAGAATCGTTTTATGACTTTGTTTACTTGTTTTTCGTATTGTCTTAGAGTAGTTTCCATTTAATACGATACAAATTACCTAAACTTAATTTGTACGACCGAAATCTATCTTTACACAGGGGAATACTTTTATAAACACAACTTTAAACCTAAAAGCGTAATAAAGCACAAATTCACATGATTCACACTTATCTTCGCTACTGACATTTTTTTGACTTTTCTCGTAAGGCACATTACAACACATTCGATTGTGGACCTTAAGTCCTACACATTAAGGTCTACCCTTTACTTAGCAATGAAATGACGTAAGTCTCGTCGCGGTCCGCGGTCGTCTTGGTGTATAGCTATCGGCAACAGACCAAGTACCTAAACCAAAATACAATACACACAGACAGACACGGAAATGAAATAAAACATAAATACTGGGTAAATATTTTTTATTGCTTTCAATCATTTTTTAACTAGATTATGAAACGGCAATAACTACCACTGCCTCAGAAGGGCTCTACTGAGAAGAAACAGCGTAAGAAACTCAGCGGCATATATATTTTGTCATATTACGCCATGGCGGATCATGACACAACACAGGCATACAAAATATTTTCTAAACAAAAAGGTTCTTAAACAATTTAACTACGAAAAGCATTGACTGATTTTACTCGTATACGGAGGAGAGTTTCCTAGCTTGCGTCCATGCTACTCAAAAGAACTCGTTACTATCAACCGACTATCAACAAGTCACATCAGTCGATACTGTTCGACTGTCAATGGAATAATGAATCTTAGAAATGCGGTCATTGCTTTGATACTGTCAAAACTACATATTAATTACTTTACAGGTGGGAAGATGTATGTAACTTTTCATAACTAACTGAAGGACCAGCTGAAGATAGAACCTTATGGAAAGCTTTCGTGAAAAAAATTACCGACGATTGCTGTCGCGATCCTCAGTCATGAGAAAACGAGAGTGAAGAAAACACGGACCAAACTAAGAGCAAACCCGAGTAAAACATCGCTCGTCGTTTTCCGAACTTGTTAGAAACATTCAACAAATGTGTCACAAATTCTATCACTCATGATCATGATGATTGTAGCTTAGTTCCACAACAAGCCGCTGCCTTCTCAATCCGACATTTAATTAATTAATTTGATAAGAAAACGAAAACAATCACTAAATCATGAGCAGTAAAGAAGGAATAGCAAATAAATTAAATACCCACTTCCTATCCATTCCCGGCGCAAAGTTGTCCATAATGCTTTCGGCATTACCACGCTGGATTACTATGGATAGCTTTTGCATCAAGAACGACTCAGAGCGGGATTCCTCCCCCTTTTGCCGGAGTATTTTTTCTGATGAAATTCAATAATACAACCAGAACCAAGCCACACCAAATTTCAGGTCTACCTCTAAGTATTAAGGTTTTTTAATATTAGCTATCCGACCCAAAACGCAGCAAAGTATTTAAGTACATTTCGAATATTTTCAATCATTCACCACATAAATTAAAATCCCTTGACTTTCCGGAATTTAAACAAAATGACGCTTTACATTGAGGTTTTTCGCGAAGAAGATTTTTACTAGATGGCAGCACCGTGGCGAAAGGTCTAGCTGTCATAATCCACCAGTCATGTTAAATTTTGAATTTTTTATTTTTTGGATTTTGACAGCCGCTGTCAATCTGTGTGTCAAAAAGACCTCTCGCCACGGTGCTGCCATCTACTGAAAAACTCGATCGCGGAAACTCATTGTAATCAAGAAGTAATAGAACTTAATGATTCATTGTTTCTCTGGTAAATCTAATCAACATTTAGAGCTTTAAATGACCCAGGTATCCCATGATAATCATTGACACCTCCATCTGATGGTCGAAGTTCTTCGTTGACACCAGCTTGAGTCATCTCCGTCACGTATTCGATGTGCTCTTTTGACGATAGTTCTTCACTCCATTGGTCTAAAATGATAAGATAAAACACAACATTTTAACTATACAATTTATAATTATTGTAGCACGAATTAAATAATTGTAAATCAATGTCACTTTTCTGCTAGTGTCAGTCATTCACGTCTGTATTTATTCCTTGCACTTTAGTACTACATTACTGTACCGGTCTCCACGTAGGAACGATAATATCTTGACACGTAAGGATAACTCGATAGAGTTATATTACATGCCGATCCAGTAAATATTATAGGTAAGATAGATTATAAATATATTAAGAACGTAATGTTATGATCTCACACGTCTGCACATCCGTATAAAAGCCCTGGTTAGTAAGGAATAAATTAGTCTAAGTCTACCAGTCAACGGTATCTTTTACTCACCATGCCGCTACCCCTACTATTATCACCCATCATTCCGTCATTTCTGTTGCTGTAAGTCATTCCGTAATTTTATCCCTGACCTTTAACTTGTACTCCTCCACATTTATACATATACTCACCACATATTTTTAAACAATCTTTAAAAAAATTACTTACCGTATAATTCCATCATACTCTTTTGCTGACCACCGTAATCTTTTGGCAGCAGTTCCTTAGGCACCTGATTGTACAAATCTTCCAAGGATTTAAGCACTGTAACCCGTTGCCCAAGTTTAGCACTGAGGACTCGCCTCAAAAGACTGGTGAACATGTCTATTACCTTAGAGGTGGACATGACGAAGATATTCTTTACTCTTAACCCATAACCCTCCTGTAAGTTAATAGAAATAAATTAGCACCATACAATTTTACTTAATAAATCCAGCTAAATCGACTTTACTGGCTTTGTTTTGTCACAGTAGATAAAAAAATCAGTTGTATAAAACTCGGCTTCGATGATACATAAAAATCGCAGTATTTGTCGAGATCTATATTATGAGGTGTAATAAGTAGAGAGCGGATTTGAAGTAGCGATCTCAATATTAATATGGATATGACTGTTATAATTTATTATTTTTTCTTCATACAAAAATAATGTAACTTATCGGAATAAAAAAGTAAAACCTATTTGGAAGCTTTTGTAAATATTGCGCAAAAATTATGATGATAATAAATAAAAACATCGTTTGTTAATTTTTGAAATAGTTTGTTTTTAAGTTTTCCTTTAATATTTCTTCTGCACAATGCACAGAAAAAAAAAAATATTACGACCCAAAGAAAAGAAAAATTTAAATAATTCGCTTCCACAGTGCTCACAGAACAATTCATTAATTTCGAGGTAGTTTATTGGTTCTTCCTCAAAATCGTTTGCAGATCAATGATTTTTTGAATTAAAATTGCCAAGAGATTTGAGTATAAAACTGTTTTTACAATCGTTACCATCGTGGACGGTAAACATAACGAATGAAAATGTATTTCTCGACGGTGTATGCTTAAAATGCAGTGTAAGTGAGTATCATTATTGCTTTGACTTGGTTTTTGAGGAAAAACCAATAAACAACCTCGAAATTAATGAATTGTTCTGTGAGCATTGTGGAAGCGAACTATTTTCATTTTTCATTTGTTTGAGTTGTAATACATTTTTCTACTGTGCATTGTGCAGAAGAAATATTAAAGAAAAAGTTAAAAAATAATTTATTTAAAAAATTTACAAACGATTATTTTATTTATTATCATCATAATATTTGCCCAATATTTACAAAAGCTTCCAAACAGGTTTTTACGTTTTTGTTCCCATAAGTTACATTATTTTTGTGTGTAGAAAAAAACAATAAATTATACCAGTCATATCCATATTAATATTGAGATCGCTACTTCAAATCCGCTCTCTAGTAATAAGTATAAAGCAAGGTGTAGTAAAAAAAGGCGTAGATCATGCGAAGATAAATATAAATATAATAAAATACCAATTTTGAAGAATACAACAGAAAAAAAATCAGTTCAAAAAAAGTAGTAGTAAAAACTGCCTAAGTTGTCTCATTTATAGAGGACAGGGCCTATATTTTAAGATAAGAATAAAAAACAACGCGTATTATCGCGGAAACAAAACAGTAGAAGACAAAGTATGAAACATTATACGTTGTTTGGCACTACTTTTCCCCAACAGAAACTTTTGGGAATCGTTGCTCTTATTATTGTGTTATAAGTAGTCATAACCTCATAACTGACTGACGTGGCCACGCACGGTGCGCTCTGGGTTCGTATCATGCAACACAGTGAATCTTAATCATATTTTAATATTATGTTTATTAGGTATAAACTCTTACCGTGTACATTTTCACTGCGTTACTAAAATCAACAAGGTTAAATTTTGCGACTAAATCCAAGACATTGTTTTCTCTTATATCAAAGACAACGATGTACCCGTTGGCATAATCATTTCGTTTTAAATACTCCCCAAGCTGAAAACGTAAAAATAATAATGAAACATAAACGAAATACCTATGTGTCAAATACTTAAAGCGAAGGTTCATAATCCAGAAGTTATGTCGAAAGAAGGTAAGGATAACTAGCTAGGAAGTAATCTGAACTCAATGTAACTTTAAAGGGTTTTATACTAGGAAGATTATCCTAAGTTTTCGACCTCGAGGACCCTGTTCTAACGTGGAGTGCGTCAAATAGGCAAAATGTGTGCATTTAAGAGAAGAGAAACAAAACACACAACATTTTTTTGACCCTCTCCAAGTTAGCACAGGTTCCCCAAGGTCGAAGATTATCATACTAGTTATAGCACCGCCAAACGTCCCGTTGAAATTCCATTGGGTTCGGAATACTTTCCTGGTAAAAGTACGTGGCTGCTGGACTAATACGCAAAATGGGACGAGGACCGAAGCGATGTGCAAGGCTGTTGCTAAAATAATCAATGTAGCATTTATCTTTACATAGAAAACGATCCGTAACTCAGGTCTAAATATGTGTGATATACCCACAAATAACTGTCCTTACCAAGATTCGAACCCGGGACCTCCTACTTTGTAGACAGGGTCACTACCGAACCGACTAAGTAAGGAGGCCTTTACATAATCACATTTCATTTGCTTCATTCATTCTCCAGCCCATCACATTCATGATCATCATACAAACAATCTAGATTACTCATTTCGTCATAGTTAAGAAATCTACAGGCCCTACGGATACAACCACCCGTGAACTTCGCGGGGACCAAGTAGGACTGGTAGGCTTTGCGGTATAGTACAGTACGCGAACAGTTTTGAGCTTCGATAACTCACAAGTGCGATTTTCTTTTTTAGTTAGAGAATATGATATGATACTTATAGTAAAAAATATTTTCTAACAGTTTTTGATGTCGCGCTAAGTATTATATAGATATTTGTTAATAACTACAAGAAAAGTCTATACAAGATATATTTTCCTTTACCATACTATTGCATTCCAGTATTTCAACATATCTGTTATTTTATAACAGTTTGGTCAACAGATTATGTGAGCATAATCAAAAATAATTTGTCAATATATAAGTGACCTTGAATTCTTAATAAACGAATTACAAATGGCTAAGCCGACATATGCTCTTGACAAAACCGTTATAAAATGTGAAGTTATATTACAATAGTAAAAAGCGATAGCCTGGTGAAGAAAAATAAAACTTATATAAATTTTTCTATGTGTAGCTAACAAAAACATGTATTATACCTAGCGCAAGCTAACAATTGTTAGAAAATAATTTTTATTATTAGTACTTAACGTATTCTTACAGATCACAAAATAAAATCGGACTTGTGATTTATGTCATTTTTAAAGGTTAAAAAGGCGTTCCCGTACTCCACCAGTAGGCCTCTAACCACGAAAAACGAAATTTCGTTATCTCTATCGAAATTGTTATTTTGACCAAAATAGACGTATATAACTATAACGAAATTTCTATTTTCGAGGAGTGCGGTAGCCCCTCTGGTCCATAATGAAAAGCATTAAAAAAACTTTCCGCGTTATACTATTGAATCACGAAGTGATAAAATTACTTACAATCATATTATGTCTAAAACCGTCCATTAAAATATCCGTCGTGATGTTGTTTGAATATTGTATTATGTATATTCGGTAGTTGTCCTCAGTTAACTTCGGCATGTAAACATTTACGCTGTAGATAATTTAAAAAAAACATATTAATAAGGGAAGCGCGCAGTTGGACACAAAATAGGCTATAAAAAGCTTAACCTTAACTTTACTCTATCACTTTACTTGAAGTAAACTCTTGCTGTGACTTTAAAAAGGTTTGCGAGCCCGGGAAAGTTTTTTTTAGATTTTGCTAAACTTTTTTTTTTAAACTTTATTGCACGAATAAAAAAGAGTACAAGAGGCGGACTTAATGCCTTAAGGCATTCTCTACCAGTCAACTATTTGATCATTGGTGCAGGATCATAGAAGTCGAGAGATATTTAGAAACACAAATCAACATTACTATTTATTTATAAATACACATACACATATAGAAACATAACATAAACATACATATACACACATAAATAAAATATAGGTCCCATGTATATAAGTTATATGCAGATAACTAAACCTTAAGTGAGTTAGACTATTTAGAAAGGTGTTAAAATATATGCCACCAAAAACAAAACTTGTAAAAAAAACAAATCTCGCAATTCAGTTCTTCTACCGTACAAAGTTGTGAGATCCATGTAATACCACAAGTCGGTTGATTTATTCAGTCCCTACTTAAGGGACCTTCTGTCTTAAGTTAGGACGTAATTAGCTAATCTAACAACATCTTATAGTGACCACATTAATATTAAAAATCTTTTATGTTTAAATAAAATAGATTGACTTGGCCATCGCATGAAAACACAATGTAACTCACAAGCAATACATATTATAGTAAACAAGATTGTTTAGTGCGATTGCAAAATCGCGCTGACTGAGTTGCGAGACTTGGTTCTTTTTACAAGTTTTGTTTTTGATGGCACAAAAAAATAATCAGACGAAATCAAGCGATTTGATTCGTATCAACGTGCTCACTAAACAAGCTCTGTAAGATTTGAGTTTTCTGGTATTCAATATTAATATATATGTACTCATGGCCCAAAACTATACTTCGAAATATATCTTATTAAATGCAAGTCATGTGTGTAATTTCATTATTAGCGAATTTCGTTTTTAAATCGTTACCGAACTCTTAATGTTGTTTTACGTTGATTTTCGAGAGCAGTTCCTACACTTTCTCAGTCTTCTTGTCAAGATAATATTTAGGCAATTTGTAAGGTACAGTTTTGCTAAACATTGGATGTAGGTATATTAGGTAGTCTCCACCCAACGTGATGAATTCAAAGGTTCATACTTACTATGAGTCAGAAAGGTACGACATATCTTTTACGTTGAGCTTCGAGAACAGTTCCGGCACATGAGTTCGCATTGTGCACATCTTGTCCATTCTAACTTTAGCGCGCTCAACAGAACCCTTCGTGGAAATGATAATGCGCTCTAAATACTCCCTGCCTGTAATCATATAGGTCATATAGAAACTAGTAATGGTAAAAAATGTACAAAAATTAATTTCACCTAAGTACCTAATCTCTTAATACTGATTATTTAAAACTGGCTATCCTCGAGTAGCTTATTCATTTATTAGTAGATCACATACGTATCTCTTTTCATGCTGTTTTTTTTCTATATCATCTAGCTGGGTTTGTTGCTTGTATATTTAAGCGTTAAAAATTAATAAAAGCGTATATCTGGTATGGTGAATCCACTTTCAGACCCCACTTAAAAAATAGAAATAATTTAAAAGAAACTTACAAAAGTCTTTTTTTAAGAAATGCTCCTGTTTTTGTATCCACTCGTGTAACATATCGATTGCCTGATCCATCATACCCGGTTGATCCAAACCATGTTCTTTCTTGACATCTTCAACAGTTGTGGGCCTAAATTCCAAAACATTTGACATCATGAATGCAAGATGACGTCCGTACGATCCTGACTGTGTACAACAAACACTGCAAATTTGAAAAATGTTCAAGAATATAAATACCTACCTTCCTACCTACTTCCATGTTTGCAAACAATAAATAATGTCAGGTGTCTTCAATGAATATATCCTACTTGCATGTTTGCAAACAATAAACAATGTCAGGGTCACGGCAGATGATTTTAATTTAATTTTAGTCATTGTACTTTTTACTACTTAACATTGACAAGCTGGGGAGTAGCTGCCCACTCTGTGCATACTACGGCACGGGACTTGCCCTTTGCTTTTCTGCATACGCAAGCCTTGCTCGGATCACCGCTCTGAACGACATATATTATGCCACATTATCACCGGATGCCTAAAGCCGACCCCGCTCGACAAACCACTTTGGCAGAGCCAGTGTCCACCGCCAGACACCGCCTGACACAGCTACGCCCGGCAACTTGCCATGTTGCATTATTAAACAGCAAATTACAGAACAAATCATTTTAAGCACTTGAAAAACATTATATGTATGACAGAAACAGTGATCTAAGAGGTTTTGAAAGAACTTGGTTTCTATTATTTTATTAGCGAAACCATTTACGAACTTGGCATTCATTCACATTTATGTTTTTGGTTTATTTTTGTTTTGGTTTGGTTTGTTTTTGGTTTTTGGACCCGGGGTATGTCCTTAAACTACGTCCGGACTTGGGTATGTCCTTAAACTATGCCAAAAAGAGAGGTATGGGCACTGCGAATGGCATCTCGCTTAGTGTGGTAGGGCACGTTCAGTGAATGTCACCTCGCTCAAATCTGGAGCAGAGCCCGACTGGGGAAGTACCTCCACCTTACAGAAAACCACAGCCAAATAGCACTAGACCCTACTCATAGTGTTGTGTTCCTGCTGGTGAGTAAGGTTGCCAAAGAGCTCAAAGAGGACCCAGTGTGTTGACGATGAGGGACCCTCTTGTTCCTTTAGCCGTCAACACAGTGAATCCTTCTTTTTGTAAAGGGTCGGCAACGCGCATGTGACTCCTGTGGAGTTACAGGCGTCCATAGGTTACGGTAGCTGCTTACCATCAGGTAGGCCGTATGCTTGTTTGCCACCGTCGTGGTATAAAAAAAAAAAAAAAAAAAAAATTTTTGGACAAAAAATTAAAAATATACATTTTACCCTTTTAATGGTATAAGTGTAACAAAAATCATAATATTTTAATATTTTCATGCTTTTCCCAATTTACCTTTTCACTTTACATTACAATTAGGAAAAAATGATGTTAATTAATAGTAGGAACAGTGAATTTTCCTATTTCTTATAAAATACGAAAAATAAGAAAAAATACTGTTTTTAGATTTTTCTTATTAATAGTAATATAATTTTCTTATTATATATATATAATATTCAATTCGCAAAAAACATTAAGAGTCCACTAGCCACAACTTTTTCAATTTCTCCTTGAGTGAGGAAACAGACTGCGACTTTCTTACATCCACTGGCAACTCATTCCACAATTTAACTGCATAAGCAGTGAAGGACCTAGAGTAAATACGCGAGTGTTTTGGCGGAATGGCTAGAGAGAGATTTGAACTAGACTGCAGGCGATGGTCGCTAATACTAGCCAAATAATTAAATCTTTCTGACAGATACGGAGGACATGCAGGATTAAATAACACGTTGAAGAGCAATGACAGAACATGTACATCCCTACGACGGCGAATCGAAAGCCAACCAAGTTGAGAACGGGAGGCGGACACATGATCAAACTTTCGCAACCCAAATATGTATTTGATGCAGGCATTTTGCAGGCGCTCCAGCTTGTCCACTAGTTCTTCCCTGAGGTCTATAAAAGCAATGTCGCCATAATCCAGGATAGGTAGTAAGAGAGAGCGAGCAAAAGTGATTTTAGTAGGAAGAGGAAGGAAGTTCTGCATTCGCCTCAGAGAGTGCAGCGAAGCAAACACCCTTCTACTGACCTCCGATATATGCAGCGTCCATGAGAGTGTTTGGTCCAGGATGATACCCAAGTTCTTCAGACTAGAGGAAAGAGGGATCAATGTCCCGTCAAAAATAACATTGGGTACCACCACCTCAGCAAGTTTGGAGACAAAATGGGGACTGCCGATAACAATCGCCTGCGATTTTTCGGCGTTTACCTTTAATCCGAAATTAAAGTCCCAGTGGCGAATACTTTCTAAATCGCAATTGACTTTACGGAACAGAGAAGGGAGTTCGTCAATGTTAGCCGCTGCGTAAATCTGCAAATCGTCCGCATAAAGATGGTAACTGCACTCCAAAGATTGCGCAATGCCATCTATAAATATAGAAAAAAGGAGAGGAGAGAGCACCCCACCCTGGGGGACACCAGCGGCAAGCTCACACCACTCAGATACCTTGTCGTCGACTTTCACTCGCTGGCGCCTACCAAGAAGGTAACTCCGGAACCATGACAGAGCAGTTTGAGAAAGATTTAGTCTACTTAGACTACCTAGAAGAATATCAAAATCGACTGTGTTGAAAGCATTACTAAAATCTAAGAGCACAAGAAGAGTAAGCTTTTTATCCTCAATATTAAGACGAAAATCATCAGTTACCTTAACCAGAGCCGTGACAGTGTTATGCCCGGGGCGGAAGCCGGACTGGAAAGGATTGAAAAAGTTATGCTTGTTGAGATGTGAAGAGAGGCGGCGGGTTACAAAATGTTCTACAACTTTTGATAAAACTGGAAGGATGGAAATGGGACGATATTGGGAAAAAGTGACGGGTTTAGAAGTTTTGGGGAGTGGAATAATATGAGCTTGTTTCCAAATAGATGGGAAATTACCAGAGGAAAAGGAGTAATTAATAATATGAGAAAGGATGGGAGCAATACAATCCGCCACAAGCATAAGCATATCCAGACTAAGGCTATTTTCACAAATGGCTTTCGTCTTAATATTCTTCAGGATAGTGAGTATTTCCTGAGGTGAGATGTTACCAAGCTCGAAAATAGATGATTCAGGGTGTGAGGAGTTTAAAAGAGAAGAAAGAGTGTCTTGCTTAGTAGAAGGATCTAGAATGACAGGAGGAGAGCTAAAATGAGAATTTAAACCATCTAAGTCAAGAGCACCAGCACTATGAGCACTATGTGGCGTTTTTCCCACCCCAAGCGATTTCAGGAATCTCCAAAGTTTAGTCGGAGGGCACTCGTCGATGGACTTGTGAATGTACCGGTGCCGTGCATCACGACAAACCTTGTTGCAATGATTACGCAGCGTACTATACCGAAGGTGATTGTTCTCGGATGGATCCGATCTCAACTTAATGCGAGCTCTATTCCTCCTCTCCATGATACTCTTTATCTCGGGAGTAAGCCACGGTGCCGGGAAGTGTCGTACACGCATCGGCTTCAAAGAGGCATGTTGATCAAAAATCTCTAGCAAAGTGGCATTAAAAGCTTTTATCCTATGATCAATATCCCCGACACTTGCAATACTATGCCAGTCAGTGTTGCGCAGGTCCTCATGAAGTGCCTGCACATCGATGCCCCGAATGTTACGTCGCAATATTATTTTATGCCTCCGTTTAGGTGGGCGCATTTTAAAAGACGCAAAAATCAGATCGTGATAAGAAAAGGAAGCAGCATTAAATTGCCCGTGCGAAGAGACTAAATCAGGAGAGGAAGTTAGGATGAGATCTAGGAGCGAAGGAGGACCGTTGTGTGGGAAGTGGGTAGGGCCAAGAGGCAAAATTCTAAGGTTAAGAGAAGTCGCAACTGACTGAAGTTTGAGGGAACGGTGATCATCCTTTAAGAGGCATGTATTAAAATCACCCATAATTATAGATTGATCAAATTGAGGGATATGATCGGCTAAGGTTTTCTCGAGGGCATCAAAGTAGTTAATGTGTGAACTAGGGCTATAAAAAACACCAACGAGAACCTTAGAGTGACGTAATGTCACTTCAAGAAAAAGATACTCAGGGGAGTTTGAGTTAGCAACAGGAGACTCAGGAACGATATGACAAGATAGGTCGCTTTTTATGTAAATAGCTACACCACCGCCACGCATCATGTTTGAACTACCATCGGCTGCACCTGTTCTGTCATTACGCACCAAACGATATCCAGGAAGGGGATAGAGAGCAGAGGGCAAAGAAGGCTTGAGCCAGGATTCGGATACGAGTATGGCGTCAATAATACTTGAGCTAAAGGAAGAAAATAGCTCCGTATAATGTGCCGGTATACTTTGTGCGTTAATATGGACGATATTTAATTGTTTTTTAGCGGAGGCAAAAGTACTGTCCAGCCGATCACTCAAATCAGGCATATCCGAAACATCACTCAAGGAGTCATAGAGACTATCAGACGACAAAGAAAAAAAACTCACTTTCATGACTTGCGTTAAAAACGTCAGACATGCGAATACGATTGAATACCTACTTAAAATAATAAGATAATGTAAATAAAACATAATATATATAATAAATATGTGAAAAAATTAAAATAAATAAATACGTATACAGTACTACTAATTTAACAAATCTAATTACTTAAACCTTCCTCATTAGCTCACCAACAGTTATTGGCAAAGATTAAAAATACCATAGAAAAATACCAACCAATAAAAAATATGAAACATTCAGAAAAATACAAACTCATTTTCTACAGAAAAACACAGCTTAAACAAGTGAAAACGAAACGCAACGTCAGTCTACTGTCAAAATGACATAAAATAAATGAGCAAGTTTTATCAGACACTAGTTGAAGGTTCATGAGAAAAACGGGAAAAATAGCATTAGTAATTGGGAGTGAATGGAAAACCTTAAAAAACACTACAAACACAGCATAATAGGCGGCTACCGGGATTCGGAGTTGGCAGCGCTCTTCTTCCTAAGGTTGTGAACGCGTCGCGCAGACCCGGTGGGCTCCTTCAGCGCCGGCGCAGGTTTTTTGGCGACTTCGGCGCGTTGACCCTGGACTGCGGCAGGGGCTACAGCGGAAACACCTGCTTCAGTAGGCGCCTTTGTTGCAGAAAGCGAAAGCAGGTCCGCCATCGTCGTAACCTTGTGACGTTTCCCATCTTTGCACTGCACAACAACCCGACCATCACTAGTCCAGCTGTCCCGGATTCCATAGATTCGCCGGGCTTCCAGAAAGACTGCATGACGGTATGCTGTGAGGAACTCCGAGACAGTTTTGCCGGAGCCTTTAAATTTCTTCTTTGCCGCCCACACTGCAGCCCGGGCCACGGGCACGGGCAATATGTGGTCCGTCACCACATATGTGGAACATCGTTACGAGGCTATCTGAACACATACGTAGTATGAAAAACCGGGATGGCCAGGGTTCCGCGGTGACCGCGCGCTGCCGTCGCGGAAGGCCGCTCGTGAGAATGATCATCGTAAATTGATCGAAACATGTCGAGCAAAAATCGACTTAAATTACGTGTGTAACCCGTTATAAATATTTTTAATATCACAAAACTTGTTCAAAAATACTTCAATTTTACGTCTTTGCGTATCCTATCCCGTCTCCTTAACAAGCATTATATTTAATATTTAAATAAGTTAAAAAATAAATAATTAAGTTCGATAATACGTTTAAAAACAAATAGTAAGCGTCCAAAGTGTCCAAATGGTGAGCAAAGTATTCAATCTTGGTTATTAAACACAGGATACCTTTCATGTTTCCGGGTGTAAGTCAGGGCAGCAACTGGGGCCCCTAACCTTGACTGTCATGATCAACGATCTTCCAAGCGCGATTGAACATGCTACCTGCCTGCTGTTTACAGACGACCTTAAACTACTGTTAAAAGTAAAGGATAGTCGTGACTGTGAGCTATTGCAGAGCGATATTGATAGGGTTGTGAGCTGGAGTCACATTAACAAACTGCATTTTAATGTCTCTAAATGCAATATAATGTCTTGCAGTAATCCCTTGCTCTATCCATACAGTGTAGGAGGACAATCAGTTTCGCGCGTGTCATCAGTGCGGGACCTGGGTTTGCATGTAGGGTCTGTCCTTTAGAAAACATATAGTAGATACATGTAAGAAAGCTTTAGAAACTTGGGCTTCATATTATTGCGTCAGACTAAGAATTTTTCTAACACTGCAACAGTCAAGGCACTCTATAATACGTAAGTTAGAGGTAGGCTAGAAAGTGGTGCGATCATATGGAACCCTCACGAAGCAATATAAATATGAAGCGATGGTTGAAAAGTTTCAAAAAAGTTTACGAGGTAATCTGTATTATTTGAAAGAGTACGGAGTATATCCATTTTACCCAATAATGTACCCGACTCGTTTCGTTCTTCGCATGGTTGTCTATACCAAGTTAGAGGTGTGGCGTAATTTGGCGTTAGCAACGTATGTTTAAAGTGTTAAGGGGTAAATTGCATAATCCGCAAGTGCTGAGCTCCCTGGGGCTGGTGGTGCCGCGGCGGCCGCGGCGGGTCACGCCGCGCCTGCTCGCATGCACCAACTTGCTTGCTAGAGCTCCGCTTGTCACGGCAATAAACATTTTAAACGGAGTTTCTGCCAAAACGGACTTCTTTAACTGTTATCTCATGGAGTTTACTGAAGTCCCAGTAGGCAGTTATCCTTGTACATAAAGTTATAATTGAATATGTTTTTTATTTAACTGTAATTGGTGTCTCAGTATAACTTTGTGTATTTTCAATTGATTATAATTTTGACTAGTTGTATTGTATGTTGTTAAAATAAATTATTTTGTGTTTGGTGTTGGGTTAAATTCAATGCTATTTGTATGTGTTCATTTAATATGTGCTTTAGCATAATTGTTAATTACTTTATTGCAATTATATCAATGTACAAAAAATGTACAATATTATGTTAAGTGTATTTAAGGATAAGATAATATTCTGACTAGTACCTATATTAACGTATTGGTGTAAACTGTCATGCTTAATGTAATATCATGTACGTAAAATAAATAAATGATTTTTTTTTAACCTGTACGAGTGCTGCCTGGGGTTACCCTTCCAACGGAAGCTCTGCATTTGCATCTTCAGCGTTGCGGCATTGTAAGTAGTGTACGGGTCTTTCATAACTGTTTTATTTAATATGATTGTCATTTTGTTTACTTTCAAACTTTAAAATAAACGGCCTAAAACCTAGTGAAGGCAGAACCCAAGTAGAAAAAAAAACATTAAACTAGAGGTCACCTAGGGTAGAGCTGGCTTGTTCCTGGCACAACGGATAATAGGTACGAGTATAGCAATCCAAAGTGGGAACACAGCCAGCATTATGGGAACCCTTCCGCAAGGGTCGGACCTCGGTTACGAGTACCTTACCTAGTTTGTGGTTTTTTGATTAATTTAATTTCATAGGTAGATTTTAGGTTTTCTTTTTTAGGTCTGTCTCATATCTTAATTTTACTAGTCACTGAGTTATAATATAGTAGAGGTGCAGTCTCAAACAAGATTTACCGAAAATATATATAGCGTTACGGTTATTATTTGTTCGCTATTTATATTTAATTGTCTTGAGTAGACAGAAGGTTGCGGGAGCCTGAAGGAAACACGTAGAAACGATAATCAACAAACATATACTGACGTAAGAATTAAAACGTTACAAAAGAAATCAAATTGCAAAAAGGAACCGATACAATGTAAACAATGCGTGCGCGCTGCAAAGTAGTACGGGTGTGCGCGAATACGGTTTGGAGCGCTCTAGCGGTGCCGGCCGGCCACTGCCTTATCTTCGCTGTCCGCTGCCCCGCGCCTCGCGCCCCGCGCTCGGCCTGCCTGTAGGCCTAGCACATGAGTGTAGCGACAGTATCTCGCGGTCGAGATAGACATCTGTCCAGGGACCAGAACCGGTAACCATTAAAGGGGTATTAGATTGGGTATTTGATAGAGTTGTTTTTAAAAACCCTATCAATTCGGTAAGCGTATCGTTTGACTTACCCGAACGAAAGGCTAACCATGTCAATACAGTTAATTCGGGTAAGTGGTTACAACCCAGCATATGGTTTCCCTATCAGATAGGGTTTTTCAAATGCGATTAAGCTATTTTAAACTCTGTGACCAATACATTTGACTTATTTATTATTCGAGCACCCTACGAGCTAAGCGCTGCCGGGCGGCACGAGCGAGCCTACAGACAAACAAGAATCTTTTTGCGTATGTTTTCGTACTTACGCCTTTGATCTAGACGCTATTATTGCTTGTTAGTGCGCTAAAAGATCGTTGTGTGGTGCCGGTGTTTTTGTTCTTGCCATTCGAGCGTGACGGCTCGTGTCGATTGAATCTTAGACCTAGGCTTATAGGAATCAAAATCAAATGCATATTGTGAAGTGTTAAAATATATAATTTTGTGTTATTCTAGTTATAGGTAGTACTTTGTTTCAATGGCTCCAGCAAAATGTGACGCCGTTCACCGATACTTCTAGTATAATGAAACGATCAATATCAGTCATTGTTGGACACTCAAGAATAAAATGATTATTTGAAAAAAATATCGTAAGAATAAACTTATGTTGATTGTATTCCCGTTAAAATGATTCAAAATAATTTCGTCGCGACTAATTCATATACGAGAAAATGTAATAAAAATAATTAATTCTTAACAGAATTATTTAATCATGCTTTTTATTTTAAATAATGTTCCGCGTATAAGAATGTATTCTGGGTTTTTCGGTGTAAGAAAACATCGCGTGGAAACTGGACCTAATCCCAATAAGGCGTAGTTTCCCTTATGCCCAGCAAAAATTATATCTGTTTTAAAATCCACGGTAGGCAGATATACTCTTTTCACTTCTCATGCTCGTAAAGTTCGACTTTAAATCGTGCGTGGACGATATAAAATCGCAATTTAAGCTCTAGGGCATAAAGTAAAATTTTCTTCTAAGACCAAGAATGTGGCTCAACAGCCAGAGTCAAAATATATTGCACAATTTAATTGAACAGTAAAATTTCAAAAATCTGTTTAGAGGATCGTCCGCAATGTGAAAAAAATAACCAGTGTAAGTTGACCTTTGTATAAGAATAATTACTAGGGCAGAAGAGGTCAGCTAAACATGGTTATTTAATTTTAAGAGAAATTAAGCATTATTGCAAATGGCACCTAAAATATAAGAATAGCAGAATTAAAATACTTAAGTATAGTTTAAGTTAATTATTAATTTTTTTAGGTGCCATTTGTAATAATGCTTCATTTCTCTGAAAATTAACGACCAAGTTTAGCTGACCTCTTCTGCCCTAGTAATTATTCTTATACAAAGGTCAACTTACACTGGTTAATTTTTTTAACATTAATTATACCAAAATAATAATAAAAATAGTCAATTTTAGTCTATGAGTGTAAAATAATTTTGTCCAGCTAGATCGGGCGTTTGGGCCATAGTGCGCCGCTGCCGCGCGCGCAAAAAAGTGTCTGATCTTCATAGATTATTTAAACAATTTTATTCCTTGTCAAATGACCTGTAAATTTGGAAATTTGTAGTTCAACTCCTCCTTAATGCATAGAAACCGAAATTATAACGTTTTTCGAAACAACATTTTTACAACATTTTCATTTGAACATTTAACTGTAGTTAGAGGACCACAAAACTGACATAATATTCAAATTTCAGCTCTCCAGCACTTCCGGAACGCGAGTTATTGAATTTACAATATTTGCAAAAAAAATGTGTTTTTTTGCGAATTGCGGACGATCCTCTGGACCGATTTTGCTCTACCGGAGCTCATTCTCTTTGTTTTATAATTGCGCACATTTATACATTTAACTATTCTTGGTCCGACCCGTAGTTTTTCCTCTAGAAGCGAAAAACTGGTTTTTACCATTTTTTTGGCACCTTAGCGCCCAATATTGATCACTTATAAATTTTATTGATATGAATTCCTGACACTTTGATCTATACAAACAAATTTTTTCCCGTCCAATAGGAATTGACTGTACTTTTTATGATTTTTCCGCTAATTCTATCTGAGTATTGCTATAATTATTTGAATTGAGTGTTTTCTATAATTAAATAAATGAAATGAAATAAAATAGGAGTTGATAATAGTTTAGAAATGCCCCGAAATGTTTTGATGACTTGGCAGAAAGTTTCTAAATTCACATGTTAAAAATTAAAAAAAATATATTAAAAAATTAATTGGTTGGAACCATATTTGTTTTCATTGTAATATTTTTGTTAGAACTTGAAATTGTTTTACGATTACCGATAAATAATTTCCTCGCAAATGAAGTGAAAATTTGAGTCCATAAAACCCATTTTACACTCGACTTTTAAACGCCTCGCGTAAAATCGTACGTTTTATGCACTTGTTACTACTATAATAAAAATAAAATAAAATAAAAATGAAATAAAAATGGAAATAAAATGAAAATAAAATGAAAATAAAATGAAAATAAAATGAAAAGAAATGAAAATAAAATGAAAATAGAATGAAAATAGAATGAAAATAGAATGAAAATAGAATGAAAATAAAATGAAAATAAAATGAAAATAAAATGAAAATAAAATGAAAATAAAATGAAAATAAAATGAAAATAAAATGAAAATAAAATGAAAATAAAATTAAAGTAAAATGAAAATAAAATGAAAATAAAAACAAAAATAAAAACGAAAATAAAACGAAAATAAAAACGAAAAAAAAAAACGAAAAAAAAACGAAACGAAACGAAAACGAAACGAAAACGAAACGAAAACGAAAACGAAACGAAAACGAAACGAAAACGAAGCGAAAACGAAACGAAAACGAAACGAAAACGAAACGAAAACGAAACGAAAACGAAACGAAAACGAAACGAAAACGAAACGAAAACGAAACGAAATCGAAACGAAAACGAAACGAAAACGAAACGAAAACGAAATGAAAACGAAACGAAACCGAAACGAAAACGAAACGAAAACGAAACGAAATCGAAACGAAAACGAAACGAAACGAAAACGAAACGAAAACGAAACGAAAACGGAACGAAAACGGAACGAAAACGGAACGAAAACGGAACGAAAACGGAACGAAAACGGAACGAAAACGGAACGAAAACGGAACGAAAACGAAACGAAAACGAAACGAAAACGAAACGAAAAAGAAACGAAAACTAAAAAAAAAAATTATATACACGGTGAATCTGAGTATCCCGACAGATTTTAACCATAAATTCCTGATAATTGACTGATAAATAACTGACTGAGACTAAAATGTCGTATAAACTTTTTTGGAATTAGCCTAGTTTCAGAGTTCTTCTTCTTTGTCGTTACACTCTTTACAGAGTGGTCGTGGCCAAAATGTACTAATTTATTTTAATTGACAGTTTTACCAATAACATTTATGTTTTTATGTTCAAAAGCATTTTAAAAATCGGAAAAATGAAAAAAATTTTTTTTTTGCGAAATCGAACTAAATTCGTAAAACATTTATTACTCCTTATGCCCTCAGGAATTTATGGTTGAAATCTTTCGGGGTACTCAGATTCACCGTGTATAATAATAATAATAAAAAAACCAGTCTATCTTGAATTTTAAAACAGATATAATTTATACACCCCGAATAATTAACCGAAAATAACTACCATGACTATTTTTCAGTAAAAAGTATATAACCGCCATCTTGGATTATAAAACAGAAATAATTTTCCAAATTACATCCCCTAATTATAAATATTAATTATTTGTAACGGGGTATTTATTTACCTCGTACCCGAAATATCGGGTGCCCAATAGGCAATAACGCTAATATACATGGTAAATACCCCGTTTCAAATAATATTTATAATGTGAATCACCATGTGAGCTTAAAAAATCGTATATCCCATAATTAGCTGAAAACGACTACCAATCCCTACGCCAATTCATGGGATTAGGTTGCCAAGCGGACCACAGGCTCAACTGAGCCGTGGCAAAAGCCAAAATAAACTGAACGTAAGACACATTTCTTTAACAGAAATTCTTTAATGGAAAGTTGTGTACGTGAGCAGAGGACTGGACTGTGAGTGTGACTTTTCCAGAATGAATAAACGACAGCAAATCTGATATTTACTCAATTTGTTCCGCCGCCACCTCTCCTGTTCCATTTCAAATGAGAAAGATAGAACCGCCTGCCTGCGTGGAAAAGAGACAGGAAAAGGGTAGCCCTATGATAGGGTAAGCGGTAAATATTAAAGCTATCTTTACCCCATTCGACTCGGAAACCACATTGAAAAGGGTTAAGCCTATTCAAAATGATTTCCATATCGATAGGGTAACCCAATGATAGGGTAACCCTATCATTAGGGTAAGACTTTAATAGGGTTACCCTATCGAAACGATTTATCAAATGAAGGGGTTTTCCGGTCCCTGCATCTGTCACTGTCTAACTGTATTCATCAGAAAGTGACAGATGTCTATCTCGACCGCGAGATACTGTCGCTACACTCATGTGCTAGGCCTACAGGTTTGACCGGTTGCGCGCGGTTGGCGCACACTGCATGTAGGGATGCGCGTACACCGCGCACGAATTTCCAACTATGGTGTGTGCCCATATATAGCTCTTGGAAAAATTTGTAACCGGCCGGTCTTATCACTGGCTAAAGTTTAGACTCGTACAGCATTTTCTTGATCAGTATTATTAGTAAAACTGACCAAGAAAATGCTGTACGAGTCTTTCTTACAGCACTATTGTGGCGCTATTTTTTTGGCCTGATAGTGTATCCCGTTCCTTATTACATATTGGTGGCTTAGGTACTTATTTTGAATTTATGAATTATATTATTTCATCTTATTTTAATTACATTAATACGCGTATGGCAATTATTCTGGAGTTAAACAATTTCATTTCATTTCAACTCTCGTGAATGAAATGTAATTCATAGTTTGTCGCTTACCTACTGTATTTGTTTGCGCAATAATACCTACGCATAACATAACATAAGTACGCTTTTAAAAAATCTGTGCGTGATTTCTTTGCTGGTGGATCAAAGAAATCCTAAGTATCTTTTCTAACAAGATTCTTTGGATATATATTTATGTATATATATGTATCTATGTATAGATATATGTATTTTATGTATATTAGAATTATGTAGTTTATGTGTAAGAATTAAGGATTTAGTTTCGGATCTTTTTAAAGTTTTATGCTTCTGTTATATAATTTATTTTCTGTATAGTTAGAAGCACCGCCTACAATCTTTCTGCTTGGCCCTAAGGTTGACTGATAGAGAATGCCTCATGGCATTAAGTTCGCCTTTTGTACGATAAGTTTTCTTTTTGTGCAATAAAGATTAAAGAAATATACACTTTATTGCACAACTCAAAATAAAGAATCACATAAAATACAAGTTACAAACAGAATAAGCATTTTTTTTTGTTTTAATGTTAAAATATAGGCCCTGACCTCTATAAATGAGACAAATTCGGCAGTTTTCGCCTATTTAGGGATTACTTTTAACCAACTAAAAATATTGCTAGTCTGTCACTCTGACCTCCACCCATTAAAAGCTGCTAGATGTCTGGATCTAGCAATAAGGATATTATTGCAATCTAACGACATTAGTTTTGTTGCTCTCATTATGGTGTGGACATAGCATCTGGCAGCTTTTAATGGTAGGAGGTCAAAATAACAGACCAGCAAAGTTTTTGTATTGGTAAATACTACTACCAAAACAGGTAAAAACTGCCGAAGTTGTCCACTTATAAAGGACAGGGCCTATATATTTTTTTTATTCCACGACGATGGCAAACAAGCACACGGCCCGCCTGATGGTAAGCAGTTACCGTAGCCTATGGACGCCTGCAACCCCAGAGGATTCACATGCGCGTTGCCTACCCTTTAAGAACCTATACACTCCTTTTTGAAGAACCTCATATTGTAGCCCGCTGGGAAAACCTTGGCAGGGAGTTCATTCCACAGTCGCAGCGTTCGTGGGAGGAAATTCCTCTTAAACCGTACGGTGCGCGACCCATTAGGCTCCAGGGTGTGAGGATGAACACCCTGCCGGCGGCGAGCGGTGCGGTGATAAAAAGCTGCCGTGGGCATCATATCAAACAGTTCTTCAGAGCACAACCCATTGTAAAAGCGATAGAACACACATAAGGAGGCAAAGTCTCTCCTTAGACTCGATCAATGGGTCAATATCGCTCGTGAGTTAGGGATCGTCGACGATCCGCACAACGCGCCTTTGCACCGAGTCAAAGAACCCAAGCAGATATCCAGGTGCTCCCGCCCAAAGGTGACACCAGTACTCCATGTGGGGTCTGACTTGCGACTTGTATAGAAGCAGTCTCTGCCCCGGAGTGAAGTATCTCCTCGCTCTATTGAGCACACCGAGCTTTTTGGATGCCAGCTTGGCTTTCCCTTCAAGGTGACTACGAAATTGGACGTCGCTGGAAATGTCGACACCGAGGATCCCAATACTCCCTGACATTGTAAGGGTTGTGCCTTGAAACTGGAGAGCCACAGTAAATTGGGTTTTCTTAGCGGTAAACGCGCAAACTTGTGTCTTTGTGGGGTTGAATCGGACTAAGTTGTCCTGACCCCACACCGAGACTCCAGAAAGAGTGTTCTCGATATCGGACACAAGTTTTTCAAGACTCTCTACTACAACGGATCGAGGGATATTGGTACGGCCCGTGTAACAGGCATCCCCGGTACTGTCGTCCGCATAACAATGAATGTTGCCGATAGACAACATATCATTCATATGCAGCAAAAACAGCGTTGGGGATAGCACGGAGCCTTACGGGACACCAGCGTTTATGTCCATGCTTTCGGAGCAACTGCCGTCAACTACAGCTCGTATGCTTCTGCCGGACAAAAAGCTGGCGACCCATCTGCACAATCCCTCGGGCAGGTCGTAAGCTGGCAACTTCGATAGAAGACCTCGATGCCAGACCCGATCGGACGCCTTAGCTATGTCAAGGCTGACTGCCAATGCCTCTCCCTGACTCTCAATGGCTGAAGCCCAGCGGTGAGTGACATACACTAGAAGATCACCAGTTGAGCGACCGTGACGAAAGCCATACTGGCGATCACTGATCAGGTCGTGCTCTTCTAGGTATCCCAGGAGCTTTGCATTGAATATGCGCTCCATAACCTTGGAGAGAAGGGAGGTTATAGCGATAGGCCTGTAATTCGACGGGTCCGAACTATCGCCCTTTTTAGGCACAGGGTGCACGAGGGCAGTCTTCCATGAAGACGGCACTTGCCGTTTGTGGTAAGAGAGTGTGAAAAGGTGCGTTAGCACGGGACACAACTCAGGAGCACACCGTTTGAGCACAACTGCTGGTATGCCGTCTGGTCCGCTCGACTTGTGAACGTTTAATGATAGCAGCTCCCGCCGGACATCACTTTGTTTGATGATAATTTCCGGCATCGAGGCTGCGCACCGCGAGATGTCAGGCGGTACGGTGCTGCCATCATCGTTCAGGGTCAAGTTCGAGGCAAAGAGAGTACCCAGAAGATCGGTTTTCTCTTTTATTACGCATTTGCATTGCATTACGCATTGGTGGTAAGGACGACCGACAAAAGTTTCCCTCGGCAGCTTTGGCAACTGACCAGAAGGCACGCACCAATTCTGCCGACGAAGTCGAATTTGGCTCTAGCAATGGCTATTTTACTGGACCTCGAGGCAGTGTTTAATTTGCGTTTCACATCAGATATGTTGGGATCCTTATCAGTAACGGCCTTGGTCCAAGCCCTGTATGCAGCCTGCTTGCGAATTGTAGCTTCTCTACAGGGCCGATTAAACCAAGGTCGTTTCCTTGCTCCTGCAGCTGTTACCGAGTTGGGAATGAAGCAGTCCATTCCCACCAATATAGTCTCGGCGACTTTAGCTGTACAGGAGTCAGGATCTTCTGATGTGAAACAGAGCTGCCTCCACGGGTACGATGCGTAGAATTCACGCAAGCCATTCCAATCTGCTGACGTATACTGCCACACGCGTCGCGAGCCAGTTGGCCGTGGTGGATCAGGCCACGCGCAAGGTGCCAGCGTCCGGACGAGGCAAGGATCGGACGAGCCGAGAGCAGTGTTGGGCGTAGTTAACTACTATTCTGTAATCTAACTACTTATTACGACTAAAAGTAGTTAACTACAAGTAGTTATTAACTACAAGTAGTTAACTACAAGTAGTTATGATTACATGTAATCTAACTACAATAATCTAGTTACACAAAGTAGTCGTTAATCTGATTACTGTAATCAAGTAGTTATAACTACTGATTACTTTAGTTCTAAAAATATATTGTTTTGTAACATTTGTATCTGTATTAGTTTAATTTGGTGGCTTTACATTTATGCACAGCGCAACTATTGATTTAGGCCTGAGTTCTGGTGATGATAACAATGATCTGATGATGAACCCTTGAAGTGCCTACTGGTTCTCAGGATTGGTCAGACATAACCATGTGTCCTTTTGGCTAATTCGACTCATCTTGATGAACATTTACAGTTAGTATCGGGCATTTGCTCTCGGAAAGGTGAAGTAGGTCTTGGCATGGTGGAAATGATCAACAGAACTTCATGACACATTGTATTTTTTTTATACTACGACGGTGGCAAACCAGCGTACGGCCCGCCTAATCGTCAATACACTGGGTCCTCTTTGAGCTCTTTGGCAACCTTACTCACCAGCACTATGGGTAGGGTCTAGGGCTATTTGGCTGTGGTTTTCTGTAAGGTGGAGGTACTTCCCCAGTCGGGCTCTGCTCGAGATTTGAGTGAGATGACATTCGCTGTGCTGTGCCCTACCACACATAGCGAGATGACATTCGCAGTACCCATACCTCTTTTGGACGTAGTTTAAGGACATACCCGTGTCCGAACGTAGTACGGAACCCTAAAAACTACCTTTTGAATGGGTGTAGTTATTGTGACGGGCCGGCAACTACGTAACTCTACACTGAATATGGCCCGACATGCTCTTGGCCGGTTTTTTTAAAGATTTTATTGAACTACGATATAGTACATAAGTTACATAACATAGCAAAGGAACGTGCTCACTCTTAGTTAGACCCGCGCGCCGGGTCTTGTCTTTTCATCTGAAGTACCTAACCGTAGGTAGGTAGTTACAAAAAGTAATCACGTAATCGTGATTGCAACTACAATTAGTAGTTAGTAATCAAAAATTTTAACTACTTTATACGATTACTTCATGTCATCAATTATTATGATTACTAACTACAAAATGTAGTCGTAGCCCAACACTGGCCGAGAGGTGCATTCCCTGAGACGGAATATCCGTCCGGACGTGTGGTCAGCAGGAGGTCCAGTAAAGAGCTTGTATGGTCCTCGATATCTGGTATTCTCGTGGGAGAACGTACCAATTGCGAGAGACCATAGGCCAGAGAAAATTCGTAAGCAGACCTCCCCGCATACTCGTAGTCGGTGGACCGAAAATCAAGCCACTCAATGTGGTGGGCATTAAAATCTCCCAAAATCACCAATTCAGCGGATGGGTACTGCTCCATAACTCTGTCGGTCGTTACTTGTAGGTACTCGAAGAGCCGTTTTGTGTCCGTGTCTCCGCTGTGAGACCTGTAAAGGCACGCGTAGACGCGGGTATGGCCGCCGAAGTCTACACGCACCCATAGCACTGAGAGGTCCCTGTCTTCATAGGCATGGAGGCGGCGACAACAGACATCCTGCCGAGTGTACATACATACCCCAGCGCGCCTCACAAACCTGTGTTTGAGCACATAGCCGGGGACAAACATGCATGGCCCAAACTAGAAACTACTACAAAATCATCTAAGATTTAGAGGACACAGTTCAGATAGGAAAGCATATCAAACGTTTTGTGAAGCAATCAGATTTGGATTTTATTATTATTATTTTATTTTAATTAAACAATACGTACATTGTATATCTCTCAAGCTGTTTTGATATGTCTTCTTATAGAACTATAACGCATTATAGAACTACGCATTATTGTGTATCTTTAAGATATAATAATACTGTATTACTGTTTTGAAAAAATAAGTCCCGCCGAGTTTCTTGCCGGTCATAAATAATACTTCTCGGGTCAGAGGTGTAGGGTTAGAACCGGTGGTAGTTTTTCTTTTTCTCTCTGACGTTCATCAGTGCATTGTAATGTGCCTAAATTGAAGAATAAATATCTTTTATCTTTTATAACAGATATGATGTATCGGTCGGGCAGGATATCTGCGTCTCCGTTAAAAACAGAAGGGTCGGCTGCGCAGACTCGAGGCGGTGGTGTACTGCGTTTAGATTCGAATGCAGTCCCCTGACGTTACAGAAATCCACTTTTGTGGAAGGGGACTCCGCTGAAGACCAAAAAACAGTAGAACAAAAAATATTGCGTATTATTACGGAAACAAAAACAGTAGGCGTCAAACTATGAATTATTATACGTCGTATGGCACTACTTTCCCCCAACAGAACTTTTGGCTATTATATAATCTAATTAATCACATAATTTCCCATAATATGCCATCAAACCCAGAACTCTAAGATTAGATTTTTTCAAATTATTTGCATTCTTTGACCTCCACCACTTTACAGCTGCCAGATGTCCGGATCAAGAAACAAGCATAGTATAGCAAACTAACTAGAGGAGTTTCGTTGCTCTCATTATTGTGTCATATATGACGTGGCTAGCTCTCCATCTAACACAGAAATGAAACAAAACATAAATACTGGCTCAATATTTTTTATTGCTTTCAATCCTTTTTAACCAGATTATAAAACTGCAATAACTACCACTGCCTCGGAAGGGGGGCTCTACTGAGAAAAAATAGCGTAAGAAACTCAGCGGCATAAGTATATATTTTGTCATATTACGCCATGACACACGCATACAAAATACTTTTTAATCACAACAGATTCTAAAATAATTGAACTACTAAAACCATTGACTGATTTTATAAGGCTTCAGGAAAACGAGGAGAGTTTCCTAGCTTGCGTGCGTGCTATTCAAAACAGATCTCGTTATTTTATTATACAATGGACTCGTTATTTTATTATAAAAGTCACGTTTAGTCGAAGGGATAATGAATCGTAAAAACTGCTTTTACCTACACCCACATCATAAATCCTCTATTCTGCGTTCGGAAATCGTATGTAATTCCACCATTATTGCAACCAGTATTGTAACATCCTTTGATAATTAAACCAACCGGATGCGAGACGCGCACTAATTTGTATCAGAAAAAGTCTGCCAATTTCGGCGCGGGAGACGAGGAAACGCACACAAATACTGTTAACACTAATGCATTTTCCATTGACGTCGCTACACACGCACACGATAAAATTATGAAACACTAGCATAAAATATACTCACACAAGTACAAACACAGCCACAGACAACCTGTCCGTGAACGAGATAATGTCATCTTTAAGTAAACGTACACAGTGCGAGGAACGCGTCGATAATAATATACTTAAGTATCGATATTTGTGACGTATTCAAGTCAAAGGTACATCATTGTCGGTTGTTAATAGAGTTAATTTCTAAATGTTTTTTTTTATGGTAACGCCTTATTGACAACCGATAATGATGTATCTTTGACTTGAAAAGGTCACATTTTATCGTAGATTTATTTATCGTATGCCTACATGTCACTGGATATAGATAGGCATTTCTTCCCTAAGGTAGTGGGAAAGCAGATGATGAAGAAAATCCAGTGTGCTGCGAGGTCCAGGTAGGACAGTAGAGCTTCCAAGTTTTTAACTCTTTTAGCACCACCCAGGGATCACGTGTAGGGTTGTCTAAGGTGTTTCCTTCGGACGCAGAGAAACATTGATCGTAGGTTAGTTATATATTTTTGTTTCTTTACCAAGTATAAGGTTTAGCTATTGATAAAATTATAATGTTAATGATTAAATATCAAGTTTTTCTACCAGAATATTACTTAAAATGTTAGTATTCTACGTAAGTTAGTTTGTCTATTTGTTCAGGACCAATCTCGCAAGCTGATTTAGAATAACTTTTATATTATAAATTTAATATTTTGATGTGTATTTGCTTTTATATTTAGTGGAAAATACTACAAATTGGAAACAAATAACTATAACAATGAAACAATGAACTGCAAAGAACTCTGGAACATCACGTGTTTAGATTACCGTTCCAATGTGCTTCCAATTACACCAGACGTTCCTCTATCCACCTCAGTGAATTTTTCACTGTAATGAACAATGATGAATCGGTCACTAGCGACATCGTGATGTTCCAGAGTCCTTCGCAGTTGATATTTTGATTGTAATGGGCATCTGTTTCCAATTTGTGTTTCTATTTCTATTATCTCTTCTTCATTTTCTATTATAAATAAAAAGGATAACATAATGCTAATGTTAATATCGATATTTATTTTTGTGCTGTCTCATCACTAAAACTTACCCTTTAGGTACAGTGATACCAGAGTCAGAAATTAAAAGTGCCTATTTAAGGGGATAAGTGTGTATAACGTACCTTATAATAAATAAAGTATAATCCATACAAAATTAAAACGCTACATAAAATGTATGGTGAAAATAAAGGAACGAATTAATTTCTAAACAGGAATATCGTTATTTCAAGCATCTACAAGTATATTTCACTTAAGGGGCGCCACACATTAGAGCGGAATTCAGCGCGGAATTCATTACACTAGCTGAAATTTGTCTATTAAAACGGAAATTTGTTTATGGTGGCTGTATACTTGAGACCATAGACAAATTTCAGCTATTGTGCCGTACAGCACACATACGCTGAGTTTCTTACGCTGGTTCTACTCATTTAGGGCTCCTATCCGAACCAGTAGTAGTTTATTGCCCTTCCCATAATACGGTTTTAAAAAGATTATGAAGATTCAATACAGTTGTTAAACCAGTGTTTATGTTTTATTTCATTACCGTGCGTCCGTACGTAATGTGCTATAGGCTAGGTTATCCTTATAGTGTCAGTTTTTTGAGTTCCAAACCACCTTACTGCCCTGCCCTCGGCGGTCCTCGACGACATATATAATTTAAAAAGCTATTCGTGTGAATGAGTTTTACCTTTGAAGTACTGACGTTAATCTTTTCATATTTTCAATATGTAATTTGAATAATTTAAAAGTCGATTAAAATATGATTAGAAACAATTTAATAACAACACACACACACAGAGACACACTGCTTTTTTAACAGAGCAATGCTTTACAATTATGGCTGTATGCCGAATAGGCCTCTGCCTAACCCACGGAGTATCTTATAAGTGTATTGCCTAACCTGTCATAACAATGACAATGAATGACATAATGGCGGACGTATTTCTGCCGCACTGGAGTCGATTACTCTTGTTTGCAATATTTCACTTACCTCCCTCGATGTAATCGTGTTCATAATTGCATACCCAATTTATGAATGAATTCATTGATAATTATGATCCCGATGGTACAATGTACTATGAAGAGTAAAGTTTAAAAATTACCCTAAAGCAAATGTAGTATCATCAAGTGGCAACACTTTTTGATTGACAATATTTTTTAGTTTTTCGCTAATTTCGTGCACTATTTGATGATATTTAGACGTAATTATACTTACAGATGAAAAGAAACGTTATCCTTATGTAAACTAGATAATTCAGATCTTTTCTTACATGAAAACACGCAGCAATTCGGCATTTTTACCTCAGATCGTTCCGGGCTGATTGACATTCATTGAATGGCGTTTGACGCGCGACAACTAGTTTTATATAACCGCTACGACCAGTGGTCTTGTACTTTTGGCAGAGGGGGACGCCTGACAATTACCACTCCATTGGTTTATTTCTCTGAGGTAACATCAGTCTATTATCTGTGCCGGTGTTATAAAAAATGTATGAAAATTCATAAGCACATCGATTTTGGTAACGTAATGAAAATCCAACTGCGATTGCCCTCCTCCCTGACCGCCAGGATAATCTAGTTAACCATGGTAGTGTAATGGCGGTCATTTGAATGGTTTCCGAACACGTCATTGAGGATTTATAATATGCAACTGTACGTAATTAGGCCTTAAAACACTCGCGTGATCTTTTTATGGAACTCGCCTGCGGCTCATTTCCTAAAATCACACTCGTATTTTAAGGACCCTTTTTGTTATTACATACTAGTTACATAATTAATAGTAGTTTTTCTACTCCTGTACTTTTATCTGTCATTTATACATTCGTTAACACCTTTATAAGAACATAGATAATACACTCGATGAAAAGTCTATCTACTCTATTCCCCAAAATAACACTTGTTCTATAAAAGCGCCAAAACAGTATCGCGGAATCGCGTGCAAACACGGCTATTAATATAAAATAAATTACTGCCAACCTAAGAAACCTAAATAAACGCAGCGTTTTTAGAAAAAAAAAAACTTTAAAAAAGAAAAAATTATAAGAACCACAGACCTACTTCGTAGTTTTTTACGTTTCCCGTTCGTTTGTTGGGGCGAATTGCAAACTTTGAAAGTAATTTAGGTATTTTTACTAATCTCTGTAGCTCTTTAATAATTGATCAAATACCGACGGTATTTGTGTTAGTAATGTTAGTATTATTGAAAAATGTTTTAAAAGGTAAAACTTAAATGATTGTTGATTATGTTGACAAAACAACTGCGATATCCATGAAGATTTCAATTTCGCATTTTATGTAAAAGTAAGTGTATTCGTAGAAAAAGTATTGTATGCAACGTCGTATAAGTAGGTAAAAAAATGTTCGTGGCGTTTTTCTTAACAATTTTCGCCTACGGCTCAAATTGTTAGCCACGCCACTCACCTTTTTTGACCCCTCTTATACAACTGTTGCATAAACTACTATTATGTAACTGTTACGTAATAAGGGTCCTTAAAATACGAGTGTGGTTTTATGAAACGAGCCGCAGTTGTTCGTGGCGTTTTTCTTAACAATTTTCGCCTACGGCGCAAAATACGGCTTTATACAGATATAGTCAACATCTGGCCTATCAAGTATATTTTCAACGTTTCCATATGCCCTATTCTTATAGTTTATCTTCAGTTTACAAGAGGTATAATCTTCAACAATAATCTCGTTACCAGCGACATTAATCAGGATCGCAGATAAGCCAATCACCGAATTGAATCCTTCGTATTTTCTATATGATACTACAAGTAATACAATTTTTCGTGCATTTAGAAACTGCATCCTGTTGCAGTCAAATTTTAATGCACTAATCCACTTTCGTTTTATTTCTTCATTTTCATCCTTCTTCCAAATTGGCAAAATGTCAAACAATGATCTTGTTATTTCTGTATTATACAATACATTGGGCACAAGAATCGGATAAAATGTTTTAAACGTATCATAGATAAAAGTGGCAACTGCGACTGCGTTCTGCCTTTTCCACATTAAAATGTTTCTTAAACATGTCACGAAGGTTAGAAAAAGTTTCTGGTCTATTCGATGCAATATATTCTTGATTCATGACTTTGGTAATCATCATTATTTCATCTTTGTTATGTAAATCCATATTTATGTGGTTTTCTCCATAATTAACCATGGTTGGGCTACTAACGATATCTTCAATAAATTCATCGGAAAGGTCACTACAAATAATTACTTCTATATCGTCATCGTCAGAATCGGACAATAGAGATTCTGAATCGTCCATTACAATATCCAATACATCGTCTAAAGAAGACATGGCTATTTTATATGATCACTTGGCAATGTAATGTTTTATACTATACAAATAGTCTTCGACATAACTCTTTTATACTATTCACTTTATGCACTACTGTATATTGTAGTTTGTTGTTTAACATGGATACTCGTCTTCCAACTATTATTCGTAGTATTTATAATAATCTTAATCGTATCCCAAAAAGTAAATTTCATTGGCAATCAACATACAAAAAGGTGTATGGGCTATCATATGATTCTGATCAAATTAAGTCGATATATGAATTGTCTAACGAATTTAATTTAGAAAAGATGATGTTCGCACTAGAACCACGTTTGATGGGTCTATTCTTTTACCTGTCTCTAAAATATGACTATTTTCTTGTACGCCATAAAACGTTTAATGGATACTACGATTCAGTTAAAAAAATATTAAGAGTATTAAATGTTGAAGAAGATGACTGTGTAGATTTGGCGGTGATTGCATACACATTTAAAGAAAATTACAAATTCAATGTATTATATAAAACACAACATGGCAAAATCCCATGGAACTTTACAATATTATCATGTTTATATAAAGATAAAAAAGATAGAGAAAATGGAACATCCTTTACAAATATTATTAATAATATAAATCTAAAAGAACAAATATACCCCATTGTTACATTTTATGACTATTGGCCAGTTGATTACCTTAGATCAATAGCAAATATTCTGATTTATCCTGATAGATCAAATGAGCTTGCCTCTTTGTGTGCAGAGTCTTTAAAAAAGGAAAGATTCATTAATAATACTCAGCCAGTCGCACCTTCTATAAATGGGACTGCATGTGTCGGTAAGACAAAGTTACTTAATGATATACTATTAGCTATACATCAAAATATAGATAGCATGGCACAAATATTGAAACTTGGCTCATTGGGCTCTTACACTGGCAAAGACGAGGACCTTGTTCTGGCGATGGAGTGTTTGCCGGTTATGCGACATGTAGCAGATGTAAATTATACGTCAATTATGGACAGATGCCCGTTTAATAATATTATTTGGAATCTGATTCAGCGTCTCATGAATTCTAATGAGGATATAGTTGAAACATTTATAAAATATCTCAGCTCACATTCTCATTTAATGATTTCTGCAATGGCAGATTTACCAGTTATAATAATTATAGACACAGACATACAAGCCAATAGAAAAAGAATGAAACAGCGTAATATTGGCGGTGACATGTTTAGATGTAAGATTGAAAGATATGTCATGGCTCAAAACTTGGTATATGGTACTTTTGCAATATTATGCCAATGGCCATTAATAAATGCCGGGTTTGAGTTTCCATTGAATGGTCAAGTAATAAAAGATATGGTTTTAGAAAAAATCAATGCAAATATTATTATTCGACAACAGCTTCCGTCGTATCTGCCTCCATTGAAATTTAAACATAAGGTTATGTATAATAAAGAATTTGTAAACTTTGAAGCTGCAGAGTGTTTGAAGATTAGAAAATAGTTCAATTTATTTTTCAATTATAAGAATATTATTTTGGTTAGTAATCACCTCAGTATTAGAAATATTGTTAACACCTATATCTTATTGAAATTTGTATATGCCTAATTATAGTAGACATGTTTCAAACTAGACAAACAACTGCAAGTTTAGACAAGATTCGGTGTCTTGCTATTGGTGTAGCGGGTGCTGCTTTGCTATACTTTATCGTAAATGTTTTAGACATTAGAACATTTTCCATGCTACTTTTAGCTATATTAATCTTGTTCTTAATTACCATGAAAGGATCCTCAGCTTTGTTCAATTTAATTGATTGTGGTTATATTGAATCGGATGAGGATGATGAAGAGGATGAGGATGATGAAGAGGATGAGGAAGAGGATGAGGAAGAGGATGAGGATGATGAAGAGGATGAGGATATCAATAATGATGAGCAAATTAAAAATGAATCAATGGAAGATAAAAAAACAATGTAATAAATATACGAAATAGACATATAATCTTTTATTTTTTCATAGTAATAATGAAAACCTCACGTCTTTTAAAAATGTTATATCAAAATAAGTATTTTAAAAAACTTCAAGTCACAAAAAAAAGAATGGAAAAATTTGAGGAATATATTAAAAATAACATTGGCAAAGATGTCAACAGTATCGAACAATTAGACCAACATTTAAGTACATTAATACAATTAATTTTACCTAAAACATCATATTTCAATTTATACATTTATAAGAAAATGATTAGATCAAAAATTGAAAAAATACTCAAAAAGGAATAGTTTCGTATACAATTCTACCAATATCTCTACCTTTATAAGTTAATCGGTAAATGTACACATCGTTTTCTAGTTTTACACAATCATTTTGCTTGAGCCATTTGTGGATATATTTTGATTTACGTATCATATTTACTCTGGTATACATGACGGCATTAGTCAGTTGCAGATTTGATATTTCAGTATTAATGTTTGGTTCATTGGTCCAAATAATTGAATGATCGTAAGAGTAGTCTGCTATTTTAATTTTTACAAGTCTTCCAAAGTCCAACCGCATACAATAATTTTTCTTGTATTTATACAAAGAATAACAGTGGATACTTTTTAAATGCTCATTCAATATCTGCGTGATCCATGAAATGTTGTGATTCCATTTCTTCCGTTTATTAAATTTTTCATTATATATGCACCAGTTCCATTTATTTGATAAATTGAGCTGTTTCAATTTAATTTCGTCTAGATATGCCAATATTGTTACAATCATTTCATTGGGCAATACTGATAGTTCTTGTTCCATGGTTATCGGCAGACTGATGAAAAAAATTATTGTTTTTTACTTTTAAAATTATTGATCCATTTCATAAGATTGAACCGTTTGCTAGATATGTAATAACTAAATAACGATATTATCAACAATGCTATTATTACAATTTTCATTATACAATTTATTGGTAAAATAAATATTGTAATTATGGCAATTATTATTGGTACTACAATAAAAGTAGGGTATAGATATGTGTTGCAAGTATTATCATGCACATCGACAATTTCTTTTGGTGTACTGTTATCTGCACTTGTTGATGGTTCTGTCAACATTTTTGTTACAGTTTTGTTTAACGCTATAGCTGAAGCAATCTCTGAACTATCCATTCTACAAATAAATGTAACGTTAATTTTTTAATTCACATTTTATTAAATAAATAGTTATGATGTCGTAAAGGTAGTATGCAATTAGCCTGTTGCCATTCGTTTAATTGAGTCTGTGATTAAGTAATCATATATAGTAGGCATTAAAACAAACTGTGCCAAATCGTCGTTGTGTATACTATAATTTAACACTGTTTCAGTATTCTTATATACATTAGTTATAGGATTAGCCAATATGTGTGATATCTTCCCATACTTATCATTAATGTGGTTGCAAAATTTGTAAAGTCTATAATCTTGGTTAAAATCACATTCCCCTGTTACATATGGTACGCCAAATATCCAGAAATCTGACACATCTGCCAAGTTGAAATCGGTAGATTCAGAAACAATATCTTTATATTTATAAATCTTGTCTAAATAATGCATTGACCCATTTTCAAAATCTGCATCATGTAGCATTACGTCTAAACTATCATCAAAACTCATATAATTTTCAATAATTTTATTCAAGTTCATAATTTTATATCCAAGAAAATTAAACATCTCAACTCGTATAAAACATTTCATATCTTCGTGCGTTAAGTGCGAATCTCTAAAACCTCTATGTGCTTTACATAAATATTTGTTTATAAATTTTGAGCAATTATCTTCTTCTGTTTTGTCTGTTAAAATGTAATAGTGTGACCTAAGTAAATTACATTTCTCAGTTAACCTAGCACTGGGCATAAATCTATATATGATTGTAAAATTTATAGACATACCAGATTACAATAGTTTAACAAACATAATAAAAACAATTGATACAACGCAACAACATATGATGACTATTATATTTAATTCAACAAGAAAAAGACTAATTGTAAAAAATAATATTATTGTGATGCCCATAAGTCTATACAATTTCAAATTACTCTATAAAATACTATTAAATAACAACTGTAAAGAAGTGACGGTGGTTGATTATGATAATGAATACTATTTCATTGAAAAGATGATGGCAATTTATAATATTTGTAAACTGAAACAAATAAATACCCTAAAATACTTATCCTAAACATAGGTTCTATAACATATAATGATTACTACATACATTCTATAGTAGATCATTCGTGATATAAATTAACCATGACTTCCAATCTTTTGAAACATAACAATATAATTGAAACTGATGATGTCAATGAGCCATTGGCAAAAAAATCTAAATATGACGACAAAATTTACGAATTAACAAAAGAAGGTAATAGTTTACATCAGCTTCAAACTGAGTTTTTCAATAGTAAATTAAAACCATCGACCCCAAAGGAAAACAAAATACGCTCATTCACATTCAATGAACTGGGTCAAAAGTTAATGTCTTTGTTAGAACTTGATAGCATGGATGAATTAACCACTGAACTATTTTATAAAAATCAACAAGCCACTGCAGAATTTTATGAAGCTGTTGCTGTGGCATTGAATAACATGTGTATGGAACAGCTTGATTGTAATGTACAAGATCAGCATATGTATTATATAATTGAGCGTATACTAAATATTATCAAGATTCATGGGTCTAAAGCACATATCGTATTTGGCGATATTCGAACTGCTTTAATGTCTTCTGCTAGGACTGGAACATTAAACAGTCTTAGCTTCAAAAATGCTAAATCGTCTAAACCAGTATCAGACACTGGTCTATCTTCATTCCCAAGTCAGCTTAGAGACGAATTGCAGACTAGTGTTAGTCCGTTTCTACATATTTTACAAGTATTTAATAACGTGTGCGTTGAAAGCGATATGCAATTTGAGACATGTATAAAGTCTTCATATAAGGGTGGTCAGCCAGTTACAAGTATCGATGCCATATGTATATCACTTAAAAGGAAAACGTTAATAAAAATTGCTACCAAAAATTGGAAATCAACAGATTTTTACATTACCGACGATTATTCCTACGAAAACATACGAAAACTTTTATACGATAAGATTGAGCCTCAACTTGGTTCACTTCATAATAGTATTTCAGTGTGTAGACCACTAAAGTTTAATGAGTTGTCTGCATTTAATCCTCTTGTCAAGGGAAGAACCGCAATTCTCAATTCCAATGTTCCTGATGAGACTTCTTGCAAATTTATATTAATTGATCGTATCTACGTCTCTGTGATGAGAGATGGATACCATCAAATAAAGTTATACCCATGTCAATTGTCCATTCCATCGGATATGCGTAATGCCAGCCCTGTTAAAGGTGAAGTCTATGTTCTTGATTTCTCTGATAATTCATCATCATAGTATGTATTATTCTTTATATTACTGTATATTAACGTTATACACCCATCTTCATCTTGTCTTCTACAGCATTGGTTATTGTTTCTAACATTCATAAGTGCACTATTGCATAGTTTACAAATATGATCAATAATAAAATATGTTCCGCATTCTTCGGTTTTTTGTTTTTTAATTAATGAAAAATTAAAAAATCTTAGTTTCTTTTTATATTTTTTATAACAATTGGTGCAAATTAATGCCGGTTTCTCATATCCTGGTAATATTGCTTCGTAGTAATAGTAATGAACACACAATTCACTACATATATATTTTACTAAATAGTTACATTTTTTTAATTTTTTCATATTTGATATATTTAATTCACCATCTGCACGTCGTAATATAACGTGGTTTAAACAATTGTCATGACTAGAAACTAATATCTTATGTATTAGTATATTGGGTAATTTCAATTTAAATAGTAATTCATTACATTTTAATCTATTAACTATATTATCAGATGATAATCTGAATAAATCCATGATAGTAACTGATAAACATTTTATCAAAACTCCTATTTATATAACTTTGACTTAATTCATTTTTCAAAAATTTTGCTTTGAAATTCATTTTTCAAAAATTTGGCTTATCAAATGATTACTAGTTATTGTGATTATGCTAGGGTGTAATTTAAGCAAATGTGAATGTTTATATTTATTGTCTATATATATAATAATCATCACGTTATGCTTCGATATGATGGCGTGTATAAATTGCATGAGTTGTACAAGTTTTAATCCATTTTTGCATGCGGTTGTTGCATTAAAGGAATACGGATTGACGCTTCTCCATATGTATTTATTTATATTTTCGCCGTAATAAAATTCCATTAAATCATATATTTTTAAGTTATCTGGTTTATTTTTCATGAATAGTTGATAACAAGTGTCGATTTCATCTTTATCCAAGTAATCCATTATTGAAATGATGCCAATGCTTCCATAAAATTATTTCTAGTACAATCCCTTACTATAAGTAGGTCTAGTTTTTGAAGAATAGCCAATTGGTCTTGTGCATGGGTATTACAAAATATCGAATGCATTACATTATAATTAAAATCCACAAACCGTTGTTTATTACTTTTCAATTTGCAAAAATCACATGAAACCAGGTGCTGGATATTGTCAGTTTTCTTTTTCTGTTGTCTGCTGTATAGTATGTATTGAACAACTAATTTTATTTGCTTAAACTGCTTTAATAGTGTAGTCTTTTTAGATTCCTTTTTGTACATGAATCTATATAAAAAAGACAATGAATTTGATTCGGTGTATACTGCAGTATAATCGCTAAATACTTTACCAACATTTTTATCCATTAATGTTGTATTGATTAAACTATTCTTGGTCAATATACTGAAATAATTTATAATTTCGTCCAGTATCAATATAATATACACAGAACTTGTTCTAACATCCAACTGATTTAATTGAAAAATTAGTTTATTACTCATTCTTTCCTTGATTTGTTGAACCTCACCTTTATGGTTATATATGACTATCAATGATGGATTATTTATCAATGATTCATGTTTGACACCATCTTTAAACACAATAACATGAAAAAACTCATTATTATCATTCATTTCATAGTAACATTTTGATAGTGTCATGGTGCTGGAAAATTTGTCATAGACATGACCACAGTCATATACGAGTTGCATTGAGCTAAAAAATAAAACATGTCATTGTTCCACTTCAACGTATTCTACATACTGTACAGTTGGAAATATCATGTTAAATATTGTAACCGTTCCTCCATCTATTCTATGGCCATTGTCTACAGTATAGTTATAATGTGTAACCGATTGCTTACACATTGAGCATTCAATTTTTTTATTCAATAACATAAAACAATGTTTGCATACCATATGCCTGCAGTCATTGGCCATAAAGAAATCTACTCTAGGAAAAATACGAGTACACACAAAACATTCAATTGGTATGGAGTAATACAATTTATCTAGTCTGTAAATTTGTTCATTAGATAAATCATACTCATTTGATTTTATTTCTTCATTTAGAAACAATGCGATGGTTTCCATGCTTGTAATCATTGAATTTACGTTATCCATGATGATGTCTATTAAGACGCGACATATATAAAACATATAATCTATATATGCTAAGTTTAATACACTAAATTTAGTACATCATGTAATAATGATAAAATATATATCTTTTACGTTTACGAATGTCGATAAAAATTGCGAGTTTAGAAAACGCATTATAGCATGTAATACCATCGAATATCTACAAATTTATCCATATCGTATAGTTTATGGTACTGATATTAAAATATTGAAGAATGGCAGGGTAAACACATACAACTTTGAGAAAATTGACATTAAAACGTGCCTACACATGTCACAATATTTTAAAATAATTGAATCTAACAAATATATATTATTTTTATTTGATGAAGACATAAAAATCCATGATGCCGTGTTATTTGTGTCTAATCTGTCGGTTGCGTTGTGTATGAACAGTGTCAATAAAGTACGGTGAATAATTATGTTACATTGATATGTATATTGCTTAATACCAAAAGTGACGATGTACACAAATATGATTGAAAAGATATATAGTATTCAGTAACAATGACATGACTATTTGGATAGTTTATATATCATGTCTGCCACACTTAATAATTTTCGTTCCAAGGTTACGCCAGAATGCGTAAACATGTCTTCGTCGATTAAAACTGTAGCATTTATCGAAATCACAATTGCCATAATCTTGACAATATTTATGATTGTAGTTGTTGTATACAACTATGGTTACAAGTATAAATCAAAGACTGGAGATGCAGCAGATGCCGATGCCGAGTCAAAATTTAATACAAAGAAAACTAAGATGATGGGCACATTTACAATCATTGCAATGTGTGTTTCGTTATTATCTACACTTATAGGTATTTGGCATGTGTCATTGTCGACTAAATTGAGTAATTGTATTACTGTGTAAATTAATATTTTTTTCATAGAAATGTTAAAAAGGTGCATTGTGTCACTTTTAATATTTTTCATTTTATATTACTTTACCCTATTAAATGTTAATACGACTGATTATTTTGCATATTTAAATAAAAACAAATTGAGCCTATTTAACGAATCTTTGTCTCAATTGTTAAACGCAAACTCTATAGTCAATCTTCCTGCTGTTAATCTAATAACAAAAAATCAAGATATTATCACCGCTCAACATTGTAGAGATGGCCCAGTATACATGGGCCCAAATAATGGCACACACTATGAAAAATCTTGCATGTCGACATGCGGACACAATGGACAAACTATAGTGATTGACGATGAAACAGAATATTATGTAAATGGCAAGTTGATTAGTTCTGGTGTATGGTGTACACTTAAAACAGTCGATTGTAACATGAAAACTGGATACGTTGTTAGTGGAGTTAACGGAGTAGCGTGCAAATCGAAATATCCAGACATGTTCGGAGGAGAGAACGCGGGTAAGATTATAGCTTATAGCTTGCAACAATGAAGACTATCCATCAACTGGAAATGTTTTATGGGACTATTTGTATAACGAACGAGTCAATCCAGAAACAATTATAATGACAAATCAAGACGAGACATTAGCCGATGGCAGTTTTAGGTTTAGATGTAAATTTACTAATGATGCAAATAAAAATACATATATTGAACATCCGGCAAATCGATTTCATCCAATTATAAATCCGTGTACAAAGTCAGTTTTTGCAGCATCACTAGACGTCAAACTTGTAAAAACACCTAGCACATGGTACTGTGACTGTGGGGATTTTAGTAAAACAAGGATAAAGAATACAGATCGATTAAATAAAAAATCAACATGTTCATCATGCGTCTTCGTAAAAAAAGAAACGGAGCCATTGACTTGGTCTATAGAGTATCCTGGTCAATGTTTTACAATTAATTCGCCATATACATCGGTTAAGAGTCAAATCCCTTGCCAATCTTCAAAATTTATAAATATTGGTAATATGTGTGAGACGATACAACTAACGCTTTATGAAATGGAACTGAAAAATCCAAAATTGCCAGGTGTGAGATTAAGTACAAAGAGTATGAGGTTGTGGATAAGTTGGTGACATAATGATTTATCGATGCATCTTTTTTGATGAGACCTACAAGAAAACAACATACATATAACGTTGTTGATATGGTCTAGTGCCTATTGTAGAAATGGCTTCATTCATATGTAAGGATTATTCTATTGCCAATCGGCGGTACAAACTTTGGATTTTTACTTGTGAATTAGGTAATGTTTGGTTTAAGGGGAAGGAGATTGCACGCATATTAGGATATAGGGATGAACGAAAATCAATAGCCCGACATGTTGATACTTGTGATAAAATTAATTGGAATAATCTCGAAAATGATAAGATTCACAAACCAAGTAACTGGCACCCTGCAACTATCTTTATTAACGAGTCTGGATTATACGCTTTAATGCTTCGTTCTAAATTGCCCGAATCTCAAAAATTTTAACATTGGGTTACATCTGAATTATTACCTATGTTGAGAAAAACGCACTATTCTAATTATGATAGCTTTTTTTGTAATTATGCACAAAACATACGCCCGAATATTACATTTAAGGTGGAAGATTACACCATAACAAAAGGTGGATACATATATGTAGCTACAAACGATGCATTAGAGCCAGCTGGAATATATAAGATTGAATCCACTAAATGTGTCAAAAAGCGTATGCAGCAATTGACTTCTGGGTCGTTACATGATTATAGGTGCATAATTAAATATAAATTATCAGACGATATGGTAAGATTGAATGAAGAAAGATTAATTCATAACAAATTGAGGGAATTCAGGATTAAACGAGAATTTTATAAGTTTTCTGATGAAAACGAAATGAGAAATAAAATAAATGGTATGGTTCAGTAATTTTTTTAATTCAAAGATACTAAACTAATAACAAAGTGCAAAATTTGATACTTTACAAGTAAGGCAAAAGTTAGGTATAAGAATAAATGTTTATTATTTGTGGATGGTGAAGTGTAGTAAATATTTTTTATAAGCATATACGAGCTTAGATGAGACGTAGTGAAGGTGTCCTTTGATTTAGAGACACCTTTTAAATCTGGTTAATTGGATGGCAATTCGTAATGTCTTTAAATTATTATTCATATGCATACCTCTTTATTCTTAGTTACAACCATGGCTTCTTTAATAAATAAAGAGTACGAAATAGCTAATCAATTTTATACCATTTGGGTGTATATTGAAGAAAGTGGAATTATCTGGTTTAAGGGGAAGGAAATTGCATCAGTTTTGGGTTATAACAAACCTACTGATGCCATTTCCTACAATGTAGAAAAATGTGATAAAATTAAGTGGTACAAGTTTGGTCACCTTGAATACCCTAAAAATTGGCAACCAAATACGATTTTCATTAATGAATCTGGGCTCTACTCTCTAATACTTCGTTCCAAGCTTCCTGAAGCTCAAAATTTCAAACATTGGGTTACATCTGAATTATTACCTATGTTGAGAAAAACGCACTATTCTAATTATGATAGCTTTTTTTGTAATTATGCACAAAACATACGCCCGAATATTACATTTAAGGTGGAAGATTACACCATAACAAAAGGTGGATACATATATGTAGCTACAAACGATGCATTAGAGCCAGCTGGAATATATAAGATTGGATCCACTAAATGTGTCAAAAAGCGTATGCAGCAATTGACTTCTGGGTCGTTACATGATTATAGGTGCATAATTAAATATAAATTATCAAACGATATGGTAAGATTGAATGAAGAAAGATTAATTCATAACAAATTGAGGGAATTCAGGATTAAACGAGAATTTTATAAGTTTTCTGATGAAAACGAAATGAGAAATAAAATAAATGGTATGTTTCGATAATTTTTTTCAATTCAAAGATACTAAACTAATAACAAAGTGCAAAATTTGATACTTTACAAGTTAGGTAAGATGCCCAATTTTAACGTATATATACTATTGGTGATGATGTTGATCGAACAAGAGTCAGTTGAATCCATATTTGCATGGTTTTTCAAATTAATAATTTTACAGACACCTTGTGAATCTGGTCGGTTGGAATACAACAGCCACGATATGGGGCTCATACATATTAGCCACAAGAATGATGAATCTTCAGAGCCATTAGTAAAACGAAAAAGAATAAAGTTTGAGAATTCTGAGAAGGCAGAAGAATTTAATAATAGTCAGTTGAATCCATATTTGCATGGTTCTAACTCAATAGCAATAAAATGAAACCAAGGTAATGTTTATTTTTTCATATTTTTTATTATTACACAATAACCATAATACACTATACAAACCAACACTATGTTTCTTAGTTAGAATCCGCAATTACAGTTCCATGTCAAATGTACCCTTTTTCGTAATGGGCCACACTGTCATGTAACCTAGTGATGGGGTATTATGAAGGATCATGGCGTTTTGAGTATTCGAAATACAGTGATGCTTGATTCGGTCTCTACGATTCTAATGATTAATACACCTGAAGGACGCTGACGAGGGATTGTGTGAGGTGATGGTGATTCGTGCGAATGGTCGAGATGATTGGTTCATAGTGATTGTCATTTATTCATATGAATGATAATCAATGTGGGGTAATCTGGATGACTCGATATATCATGTGCATCTTATTATTTCTGCCATGATATTTCCCATTCAAGCTTTTCGCCTATTCAATTTGTCACAGCACAATAATCCCGTATGGCTGATGGCTCCTCGGTCACCGGAGATTAGCTCCAAGATGACTTTAAGTGCCGACATGTGCGACTATCTAGTGCTCTCATCACGGAATTGTGTACGATTGACAAGGTTCAAGGAGTTTGATCAGAATCTTACCCTAGGGTATGTTTCTGAAATCAAAGCCATGGTCGGAAGTCTGTAACGTAGCCAGGTCATGCTCATGTCTCATGTCGGTGATCTCTTCGACGAATGATTCGAGCGGAGTTGTATAGCGTTATGATGTTCGCTTGTCGGGGGGATGGGTATACAAGGCCATATGCATGGATCATTATTAGCAGAGATTGGACCAGTGAGATTAGCGTAAGCGTAGTGAATGGGTTGGTTGCGTTACAGGGGATCCGTTGTAATTTTTCTTGGATCTAAAGAAGGGAGGGTAGGCTAAAAATTTACGTAATTTGCATAAAATTAAAAATTAAAGCATCATCAATTAGAAGTATGACAACTACATAAGCCACGCCCCCTTTCCGGATCTGAAAGTCTGGCCGAGTCGCAGGCATGTGTCCGAATCGTTTTGTATGGGTGTTATGCGTGGGCGGTATCTTATATATTATATATAATATAATATATAAAATTAAACTCTCCCCCCTTCAGTACTAACTAAATGACCTTGCTTCTTTTTCTTTATTCTATTCAAGTTATCTCACTTCTAAACGTTCATAAGCATAAAAAATAATCAAAGCAATGAAATAAAAAAATTAAAATGACCAATGGCTATGTCTAGTTGTGCAATCTCCAATTTGTATAATTATCGCAAGTATTAAAATTGTAAGTTTTGCGTTTCGGTTTGTTCATCTTTTTCATATATTTATATAGAAATAATGACATCCAAAGTTTCATGTTCTCAGCTCTATATATATGGTTGCAATAATAGTTTATATACAGTACCAATATTACTATTGTTAATAGAATGATTCAGAGTCATGCATGTATACAAGAAACTAGATTATGTCATCGAATCAGATGAACCAATCAGCGATGAATGGCTTTCAAACTTGCAAAATAGAATATTTAATTGCTTGTTTTATGATAAAATCAAAACATACTATTTTCAATCTTACAAATTTGGTATGAATATAATTTCAGAAGATCTACTATATAAACTTTGTGAACAAAACAAGCTTATGGCGTTTGGCTATACTATGCAGAAAGGAGACAATATAAACGTATATGTTAAGGTGCTGGAGATTGAGCCATTTTCATTTATACAGTATAACAATTATCGTTATGTTAAATTTACAAAGCTTATTGAGAAAATTAGTGTGGCTATACAAATATTTCAGCCTAAATATCTTAGAATTAAATTATATAAAACCGGATCATGTGCATGGTGTGGTGATGTAGTATTTAATGAAATTTATTGTGCAAACGTGTTATGCAAGGTATATAGGTTGCTAGATTTTTCCAATATCAATGTTACCAACGACGGACCATCTCTTCATACATTGGAATACATAAAAAAAGAATTAACATTAAGCCGTTTATTAGCGTTGGCCAGGCCAAACTGTATAAAGTGTGATTCTTGTCTTATTTGCAGACGCATGGGTTCAAAATGTAAAAGGCATCAGCTTTGCACTCATGCATCAAGACAAAATAAAAAATGGAAAATGCAAAATATCTGAAATATGGGGTATCACCTATTCATCCAACATATCATAATACATATTGTTGCACTCAATGTGCCTTCTTTTTTCTGGTGTTGCCGGTATTATAACCGATTGCTTGCAATCTTTACAAGATTCAATAGAAGGGAATTGACGCGTATAATCTATTAATATTACTCCGCCTTTACACATTAAATTTTCTTCTGTTGAAATGGCAATGGCAGGATCTATACTTTTACAAATGAATTGATATCTGCCAAATGATGTATCCCCAACCATAAAAGCCAATACACCTTTTTTAGCGTCACAGTTATTTTTTACATTTTCTACTCCAATTTCTTTGTTATTACAAATACCCTTTACACATTGGTATATATCATCACTTTTACAACCAGATACACAATCTGTGTCATCGTAACAAAAATATTTGTAAACAGAACAGTCATATTTAAATTTATTCTCAATTATCGAATTGAAGTACGTTTCATTAGTGCTGGAATTCGGATTTTTATGTTTTATTATTTTAAGTATCATAAAATAGAAAATTATAAGTATGACCATTAGTATAATGAAAAAATACATGCTACTCAAAAAAATCACTAGCAATTATGCATTGAAGTATTGTCAATTTTCACATGCATGAAATTGCGTCTAAACAATAGGTTATTATCAGTTTCAATGGATCCGGCCAATATCAATGGTGTTGATGTTGTAGTGTTTGAATCTTTGTCATCTAAGTATATAGGGTTAGTCGCATTATTATTAATAATGATGAATTCACTTTTTTCAGAGTCTAGAATAATGTGTGGTTGAAAGGTTATAGTGTTCCTAGTTGTTCTATCAACGTTGGTAGAAATTTCAGAATACATGAAAATAATCTTGTACAAGTCTGGCAAGTTTACAAATTTGTATGAGAAATAATCTAGTTCACCTCTAGCGTTCCTATATCTAACTAAAATTGATGCATCTTTCCATCTCTCTTGTAGCAATTCCTTCATATCGGTATTCATGAAACCGAAATATCGGTTGAACGAATCGGCAATATTATCACCATATACAGCAGACTGCCGTAACATACCAAGCAATATGCTGAATAACTTACAGTCATTTTCCGGCCTTGTACCCAGCTGTACAATAAATCTTTGGCACTGGCTTAAAAGAAGGGGCTGATTTATACATAGAGTTGCATCACTTGTATTTTCAGAAAAGGTGAAAGGGAATGGCAAGAACAATGATCTTATTTTAGTAAGATGTAAACTTGATAACGTAGCATTTTCATATTGTGACTTAACGCGATCTTCCTTTACGCTAAGACCAAATATATAATCTAAATGATTAGAACAAAATGGCCCATACGATTTGCCGTTTCTCTGGTCATTGCATTTGACTCCGATATTTGTGAACGCACATTTTGCATACGATGATAAATTAGTATCTACTTTACAAGTGAACATGCTATTACAATAATATCAATTTGAATATAAATAAACAACTAGAATGTATAAATAGAATGTGTAAGGTATAAAGATTATCAGTGTAATATTATACATTAGAATATTCACTTCGTGAAAATGATTGATTTATTCTGCCAGTATATACTTGACGAGTACAATGAAAAGTTTTCAAACTATATTGTCTTCAATTGTAAATGTTACAAAAAATATGACCAATTTAAAGATTATATTTTCGTTGAAAAGAAATCATACACATGTTGTATATTTTTAAAACAATTTTCAAAAATTGCACACCTTGCTCTGCCTATAATGATTGGCTCTGCAATTGATAAGACTATACGTACAAAGATAGAAGATAAATGCAAGTTCGGTGGATTTTTAATAAATGGCAGTTATAAAATTATTCCAAATTTTATTACTAATAATCTTAGAACTGGCTATGTGTATCATCGTTTGGGTCAAAAGGTTTATAAATGGAAATGGCAAACTAGTATGGGAACAACAATGGCATTGGATTATGGTTGTGACGAAAGTTTAGATAGGAAGAGGAAAAGGATGGATGATGATGTGACAAATTATAAAGTGAAATGTGTCGAGATGCAGAAGAAGTTAAAGGAGACTCAAAACAGGAAACGTAGATTACTAAACGATACTTTATATGTCGACGTTAAAGATTGGATATACGAAATAAACAAGGAATCGCCATTTGAGCCAGCCACTGACAAAGAATACATGGAATTTTTCGACTGCAGCTTAAGCCATTATCCCTTGTTGGATGACTTGGCAAACAAAACAATAATTACTCCAGCTGAGATATTATTGAGATCAATTGAACGAATGATTGCAGCTGACACTGAAGCTAATAAGAAGTATGCGGAATATTACAAAAAGGAAAAATCCAACCAACTTTCTCAGCTTATAAATAGATTGAAGAATACTCTAGTATCAGGCAATTTGTTCTATGCTTTATCTGCCAAGAATATTGAGATATTTATTAAAGATTTTAAAACTATATGGCTAACGATAGAGGGCCATAAAATTGATATGATTAGTAGGCTAGTATCAAATGTGAAGAGATACATCACCAGAGAATCCAGGAATTCATCTGCATTAATGTATCCACGCGATGCAATTGATTTTATTTGTCCACTTAATGTTAAAGAAATGTCTGAAGCTGGTGAAAATTTGGCATTGTCACAATTTGTTGTAATTGCCAAAGACGTGCCAATTAATATAGTAAAGGCTTTGTTTGAACGTTATAGTAGTGCGGATAAAGATTTGGTAGTAGTTTTAGAGGGATTTATAACAAAATATAAAATAAATGTAAATGACATTCTATTGATAAAATTGAAGAATACTAATATACATTTCTTCGTTTATATGAATAAATATGCCATAGCATTTTACAAGGGTCATACGCCATTAAAATATTCTCCAAAGTATAGTGTTTTTAAGTCCTTATGAGGTATGTCATTTGTATAAGGATGCGTTTGTTGATTATTCCATATTGGCCAAATTTAGTACTATATGCCTACAATTGGGTGAATCAATAATGAAGATGCAGCCAGCTAAAAGCACTGTTTCAATAAACAATATTAAAGGCTCTTGTGCAATAATAGACCATGAAATGTCTGGATTTATATATAGTATTGGCCAAAATAATACTGCTTTAAATTACACTGATTTAAATAGCGATATTCCACCAAGTGAACATTCAGAAGATAAATTTGAAGATTGGTGGAAAAATACTGAGGGTAATGATAAAATAATTACTGATATATACAAGAAATCGGAAATGATGGTCAGACCAATGGTCATGGGCGGGAGTAGACACAATAAATATTATTCTTATGACCATTATAATCAATCGATTCCGATTATAATGAATGTTGAAAATAATAAGAATAAAGAGTCTGCTTCATTATATTTGAAATATGCCCATTTAAATGATCCGATCCCGGAAAATGTTTCAAACTTTTTTAAAACTTGTCCACCTTCAACAAAATCTTATGAATGTACTGGTGTAACTTTATCGAGTTTATTACCAAATTCAACAGCAGACATTAAACAGATTAATAAATTGTTAAAAAGAAAAAAATCGTATGAAAATCGAATGCTATATATACCGTCTGAAGGTTTTAATGGATTATTTGTACAATCTAATGATTTAGTACAGCATAAGCCAGAGACTGTAAAAACTAGCTGCAAATTTAGTCAATTAATTTCATCGAGCGATCACACAAAACTATTTAGTGATGATATGGAGTACATGTCGGAAACAAGTGTTTGTTTAGACAATCCATTTCAGAATCATTTAATACTGTACTCTGCTTTTGGAGATATTGGCGGTGGTACAGTTGAAGATGGCATAATACTTGATCAAAAATTTCATGATAATTCCCCTCAAAAGATTACATCAGTTTCATTATCTGTTAAATTTGATTCCACGAGATTAGATGTGGTAGATTCAAAGGCAAAGATTGGTGATTGCGAATTAAAATATCATGCAATAAATAAGAGAATAGGACATTTTGTAGTATTTGGCATATTATTTAGCCGAAAGAAATTGACATCTATTAAGAGTAAAAATGTAAAGGTGAAACAATATGTCGTAGGAGACATATTTAGATATCAGGTGTATATGTATGAATACTCTAATGTTAACATGGTAGTGGACAGCAAGCTCATGAAAATGGAATTGGGATTACACTATCATTATAGCACACGAATTGGTGTAGGTACTAAAATATCGAATCAACACGGACAAAAGGGTATAGTTGCTGCAATACGTGATTTGTCAATTTATAGAGCATGGAAACGTGATGGAACATGTGTTCAGCCTCAGTTACTGTTTAGTAAACAATCGGTGGTAGGTCGAACGCTGTCTTCGCAATCTTATGAAATGTTGAATGGTGATTTTGCAGTTACAAAATATGGTGAGCTTGTCGCCCCATTAAGTTTCAATATAATACATATCGAGGCTAATACCAAGGCTAAGATTATGACCCCAAAAAATGACGTGATGACTGCAGAAAATGGATTCTTGGGAAATTATATGAGCGTATGCCCACGTTTAATGTCTCTGCAGGTCCCTGAGAATAGGTATGGAAAAATGTTTCATGTTCAGCAACAAATGTTGAGAGTTAATGGTATAAGTGCAATATATACGGATTTTCCTGATGAAAAAATATTTAAGATGGAGAATGTCTCCATTAGTAATGATGAGCTTGAGGAAGAGGCAGATGGTGTAGATGTACAAGAAAATATAAGCGATGTTAGCGATGCAGAAAATGAAGAAGGTGATAGTGACGATAGCGATGATGATACAAAGGTAGAGGAATGTTGGGAATGACCTAGGGTTAATTTTTGACCATGTGTTGATTTGTTATTTCATTGAATGTGGCATTGTAAATTTTATCATTATACTCAATATAGGGGATTAAATGCATGATATAAATCAATATAAATAGTGCTATATGACTGTTTATTAGTACATTGTTGTGCTTTTGCAATGTAATCATTTAATATAATTATTCTATCATGGTCATTTATAACTGTACGTGTAGATAAAATTAGTTTTGAAATAAATTCTATCTTATGCCAATCTGTATTGTTAGCAATAAATGTTAAATAATTATCAAAATCTTCTATTGTGACATTGACATTGTTGAAGTATAAGTATTACGACAATGGACCTTGTTTCATATCCATATCAGTACCCCATCGTAAAGGCTAAAATAAAAAAATAAAAATCAAAACACCAAGTTACAAAACTCGTCTATTTCATTAAAATTATTCTCAAAAGGTGATATATCAACCAACCCTTTTAGATTTATAATCTTTAATAAGTCAAGAGAAGATATACCCAATACCAATATCATGTCCTTTATGTCAGAGTACTTGAATTTTGTCTGTCTCTGAATAAGTTGATTATACTCTGTTAATACTTTTTTGTCAATTGGCTTGTTTATGTTATTTATGCTGGTTGTATTATCTTTATCGCCATAGACGACTGAATTAAACAAAGTCATCAAACTATGATTACAAGTGTAGGCTTTAACTTTTGAGTTAAATAGACTCATTTCGGTTATGCAATTTCTATTGCATTTGTTTAATTTTGTATTTATATAATCTAAGAAATACATATTGCATTTCATATTACCAAAATCTATAACAAAAGTTATTCTTATTGTAATTTGACTTAAATTACTTTTTACTACATAAAATATATTGGGTTTTATACGAATATTATTAAATTTAACACATGTTTTTTCATTTTTCATACCTGTGACAACCAAGCTATTGCAATTAAAAAGATTCTTGCAAGAATCTAATAAAGCTGTAATCGTTGGAATGTATTTACAACATGTTGCATTCAATGCCGTAGCAAAAGCCTTCCAATTAGTGAAAAAGTCTGATTCTTCACAATGGCCACGAGACCATAAATCATTTATGGCATTTTCCTGCCATTCACGTCGTAGTATCAACCCACCGTTTTTTACACCATACAAATGAGCATTGGGAATATATAATTTACATAAATCCATAACTGTACCAAAGAATGAGTTAGGCAAGTTGGATAATATGAATTGGTTAATAGTATTCGAGAACTCACGTTTATTCATCATAGCAGACATTATAAGAAATAGTAGCAGTAAAACACATTCGTTTGTCGAACTACATAAAGATCATAGTTATAGTTAACATATCATATTGCACTTATAATGTACTAATGCAATTAGCTATGAATCATGTAAATTCAAAATCTGGTGAATTCATAATTACTAATGTCGAATCACAATTACCAACTGGTCATGGTATTAATTTAAATGGCAAATCAGAACCAGTGTATAATAGTTTATCGATAAACATTGATAGTAATGAATGTAAAATATTATTATTTATGAAGTTTTTTCGTAAAAATATAAAACTGATTCTTTCTTCATTAACAATCGTTATTACTATAATTACTATCATTTCTGTAGCCTTTAAAGATCCACACTTAGCAATTGAAAAAATAAAAGATTTGGATGATTCAGTTACTCGTAAATTATACACATAATTTTATTTATTACCTTGAAAATGTCAAAATCTACATCATCAGGATTATATCTGAAGAATGTACATTGTAGTTTATTTTTTATATATTTTTCACGTTCTGCTTCTTCGTATACATCTCTATTGGCATGTCCAAACTCGTCACATTCTATTGCTCATTTATAGTTTGGTAAATATAAGTCAATACGATACATATCTACAGTATATTGGAATTTGAAATCAACGTGTGCAAATGCTGATGTTATTTGATTTACTATTGTTTGTTCCTTTGTTTTTATAATTATATTAGTATTAAGATTAAAGTGTCTTATTATTTCTTTATCTTTGGACCCAATCAAGCGTGACTTTTGTAGTAGTATTACCAACGACACTTCATCTATAAATATGCGTTGGAGCTGATTATATGTATATCCATCAGTGTCATCAATTAATTTTTTAAGTGGTATACGGTATTCTTTGGATACGTGTCTACGAATGGCATTTTTTGGGCTTTTATAACCTAAATATAAACATATGTCATTACCACAATAATATGTAGTGTTTCTGACTTTGATATTTTCTATTTCTGATAACAACATACTATGTTAGAAAACTTGATGTTAATCATCATTATATGTATCAACTATATTGAAATCATCCATAGACACATTACTTTGATCCATCCCCAATAGGCTTTCAAATTCTTCTAAGTCTGAAAGTGCAACAATTGGTTCAACAGGTTTAATTCTTGTTAATTCATCTGTGTCAACTGGAATTCTCAATTCGTTTGTGTCCACTGGAATTTTTAATTCATCTATATCCAAACCTTTGTTTTCAGTTAGTGTTATATTAAATAATGCTTGATTTATATTTTTAAATATTGCAATACCTAATGATCGGTTACATTTTTTTTGAGTCAATTGAGTATACAGCATTCTAATTGTTTTGTTTATAGAATCTGGTTTACATCTCAATAGAATAGTGCCATCATATACTTGTGACATTTCATAATACGTTTCTCTTATTTCAATGAAATGGTCTATACATTTTTTTAAATGATCAAATAAGTTTATATTTTTTACAAACTTAAACGTTTTTTTATTATCACTTAGTATGAGCGATGATTCACCAGAAGTCAACTGATTAAGATGTAAAACTTTTATGGAATAAAGATGATCGTATGACTTTGCGTTGGTAGCTGATACTGTTAATAATGCAATCATTGTGTCCAGTATACGTCGACTTGGTATATTGTTTATAGTAATAACTGACAGCTGCTTAATACACCATTGTATTATTAATACTCCTCCTTTGACAATGTCGGGATCAAGATTGCCATATCGGGTTAGCTGTTTTTGACGTAGGTTTAACCCCTTTGGCGTAATATGGACATTTGTGTTTAACTTCTTTATAGTATTTAGTATACTTATTAAATAATTGTCGGTAAGCGTAGGATAGTTGCTTCTTATTTTATTAAAAATTGACTTTATGTTTTTGTCAGAAATCGAGTCTATGTTAATGTTTATATTTCTCATTTTTTTAACATGACTCAACTGTATGGACATTTTCCTAGATTATTATTTTGTAATAACATGATGCTTATATGCATGTTCTATAATTAATGTCAATCAATGATCTGTATATTGTATGTCTTCAGATTGATAAGTTTCATTATTGACGAATCACAATACAGTATTGTAATCAAGACCTAGTCGACCTTAATAGTTTGAACAATGTCTGACTACACTTCATCTACCTTCCCTATTGCTTCGCCTAGACCCTTTAACAAGGAGCTAGTGCATCAGTATGTATATTTCCCATATTCTTCATCTAGGTACATTGTCGAAATCAGTAATAGAAGCATTGTTAATGTGTATGACCATAAGGCCGTTAAGAAGCTAATTAATCGTAAGGTGTTTGACCAGATTTCTTTGGAATGGTTATCAAATTTTACAAATGGAACATTCATTCTAGATATTGTATCATATAATCCCACTAATTTCCTTGTTGTTGATGCATTTATGATTGATGGTGAATTGACATCAAAATGGACACTAGATAGCAAGATTGCAAAATTGCAAAAGTTTACCAATGACGATCAGCCAAATGTTAAAATTATCAACAATACCCCTATGGATATTGATGAAAATAATAAAGAGTCTTTATTAGTCAAAGAATTGTATACTGAGGAATTATATCATATTGAATACAAAATTGAAAAGTCAAGCGAAATGTCAATTTATTACATTATTGGTGAAGCTACTTATAATATACCAAAAATGATAAATATTAAACGGACTGAATATAAGGATAAAGAAGTTATTGCAAATGAAGACGTATTAAAGGACATTCTAATTAATTTGGATCTATACTCTAGTGACAAGACAATGGCCATGAATTTGAATGATAATAAGGATGCATTGTTTGACGCTAGAAAGAACAAAAGTGAAAAGTTTAAATATATTCATAAGGAACCTGTATATTTGATAAGTTGCAAGAAAAAGGTTATATTTGCGTATACAACAATGAATACTCGTGATAAAGTGAAACAAAAAATGCTTTTGCCAAATAAATTTAGTGATCAGTCTAATAGTTTTACATGGATTACAAGTGAGGCCAAGGAAAAATTCGATAATATAAAGTTTTACGACAATTGCTGTATGGCAATGTTTAATAAGGTTGATTATCGACGCAATAATATGCTTATGAAACTGAGCATCCATCGTATTCTTGCTCAGCTACAATGTGATTCGATTTCTAAATTCGTCATTAATGATGTTCCACCACTAAAAATGAAAAATAAACATGCATCAATTGACCGTGCTAGTGTACATGAGCTGATTGAAGCTTTAAAGTCGAAGATTAATAAAACAAATGAAAACTATAATAATTTAATTACTGAATTGACAATTCTTGAACCTAGGATATATGAATCAAAAACAGCAAAACGTAAGCAAGAATCAGATGAAGAATCATATGAATTGATAAAGAGACGTCGCGAGGAAGAAGAAAGCCTAGATTCTGACTCTGATGATGAGTAATACCTATATTTTTTTCATACTCGGCTGAAAAAGATTGTCTAATACGCTTACCGTACCCAGAGCTTGATTATAATAGCGTAATGTGGTGTTTACAGATTTATGCCGATTAAACGCCTGTACTTGTTGTGGTTTCATTTGTTTTAATAATAAACTTGTATTATATGCTCTTATTCCTTGTACTCCAAAAATACCACTTCCACCATATTTCATATATGTTGATCGTAACTTTGAAGTTATAAAACTTTTAGACTTCTTTATAAGTTTACAAGAACATTGTATATTATTATGTTTTTCACAAATAAGTAAATGCTTATATTTTTCCAAGATATTTAATATAGGAACTATAAGAATGCTACAATTTCTGTTTTTTATCTTAATTGTTAGTTTTTGACCAGACATGATTTTTTGAATGTCACTAAATGTCAACTGTAAGAGTTCGCTTATTCTTAAATTTGTAGCCATTGTCATTATTACAACTCTAGACATGTCGATGTTGTCAGTATCATTAATAAACTGTTTAATGGTTGACTTTGTTGCATTTATATCTTCCCGAGTGTTGTAGCGATAAAGTTTGCCAGTGTCTTGACTTATAAATTTTGATAATGTGGATGGTAAATAGCTATACTTTGCCCCATTGTACCTTTTCAATGAATATGCTATTTGCATTTTACTTGATTGTTTCATTGGTAAATTCAGAAAAAATGATATCATATCAGAATTTGGCTCATAGTATTTTTTTAAAGTATTTTTTGCATATAGTATACCCTTGTCATGGTCTAAAGTGTATGGTTCCATACTGAAAAAAATATCTACATATCAATATCTACATTATCCATGACATACACTGATGGACCAGTGGCTGGCTGTGGTTTAAAAGATTCAATTAATTCATATGTTTTATATTCTTCTGACTCTGGCTCAGAACTTTTTCGTTTTACACCACGCCGTTCTTTAGAGAATTGGTCATGGTCATCAATCATTTCATTTGTGGATGAGTATTGATCATCATTCAAGAATTGGTGTTCTTGATCAATCATTTCACTCATGAATGAGAATTGGTCATTTTGATCTTCATTTGTTATATTGTCCTCATGATTTTTTGATTCCGCTTTATCGTCTATTTCATCATCATGTGATTCTGCATCGACATTATTCGTCGTTGCATTACTTATTGATATAGGTAAGCTTATTGTTTCTTCAACATTGAATTCATTGTTCAAATGATTATTAACATATTGTTCTTTAATAGTTTTATTCTCAGTTGCATGCTTTTCAAACATTTCCTTTAATTGATCAAAACTGATATTGAACATTTCGCATAGCATGTTTCTCGCAACTAACATGTATATATTTTGATTAGCATTAGTTGAAGGCATAGACGAGTGTTGATGCATGATTAGCATAATTTCTTCATCTGTAACATTGTCTGATATCTTGGAAGGATCTAAAAACTGTAGAAACGGAATATTTGATTTTTCCAAGTGTTTATGTGCATGAACTAAACCATTTTTTATTATTGATTTACCCACTGATATCATCATAACTTTAGATTTGATCAATCTTGACCCCGTGTACAATCTAGACAATTCCTCGTGAGATGCATCAGGGTTATGATCCAAATACGATGAAATGAATCGATCACCCTTAACAAAAGACCTAAGAGCAGCCTGTTGGTATAACAAATGGTTTTGTAACTTGACCTGATTCATTTCTAATGAAACGGTTGATTATCTATAACGCTTTTTATGATTAAATTGCTTTTTATTACCATAGCATTTGCTGTTTAACAATAATTCAAAAATATAAATCATCTCATTTGCATATTTACACTAACAAATGAACTCAGTAATTTTGTTTCATATTTTTTATGACTGATTGTTACATAGATATTTCTCTTACGAATATTAGTATTCAATATAGCCATTGATATAATGTGATATATTGCCATGTGTATTTTTGAAATATACGCATACAGATTTAGCATATGCAACGGGGTATCGTTAAGTTTATAATCAATTTCTAATGTTGATATTTTTGGTGAATCTGTATACTTGTGAAAATAGTTAATTTTTTTATCAAATACATAATTTGGACACTCTTGTTTTATTTGTTTCATTAATTTACACACCGGTGTGTTTGTCCTATACTCATCCACATTTTTAATATTCATAGTACAAATAACCATACACTTGTCTTGTTTTATTTTGTCATAAAGATATTTAAATATATCTTCCAACACCAAATCAACATCTTTCATTTCTAAATCAATAGATTTATTTAAATACTTGTCAGTTAAATTATAAATTATATCATTCCATATCTGCGGACCATATTTGTTTATACCTTTAGAAAAGTATGTGTCGTTATATTTAGCTATATATGTTTTTTTAGCTATTACAAACATAAAGTCTTTTCGTTTGTTTATTACAAACATAAAATCTTTACATTTAATTCTAGCTTACTGTTTATGTTTTTCATAATTGCCGGAACCTGGTTCTTTATTTTATCATATGTATGTATAAACACTGAATCAGTATCAATCAATTGTGTTGTGTATCCATTATCTCTTGCAATTTTGGATGTTTCTATAATATATTTACGACCAATTGACGTAACCGTTGCCGCGACTCTTCTGCTGGGTAATACGCCATAGTCTGAACCTAATAACCCGTAATAACTACTATTAACAATTTTTAAATTCCTGTATAATGAATTTATTCTTGATAATTCGATATTTAATTTAATCTTGTAATCTTCCAATTCTTCGATACTAAGTTTATTAAAACTGGTCAATATTTTAATTTTAGGTTTTATCAAATAATCATCTGAGAAATCTTCATAAATTTCATCTTGCACATCATCAATTTCCATATCGTCAAAATCATATTCATCGTCCATATCTTCATCATCTGCATACTTTTTGGTTTCGATGAGTTCATTTACTGCTTCAATATTGGACTCTATAGATTTTTTTATAGATTTTGCTTCATCTCTTATATTGTTTTGATGTTTAAGAATTGTAGACAATACTCCTGGTTTATTCGTATTTATAATAATTATCTTGGAAAAATCATTAAATTTATTCAAGTGTTCCCAAGAAATTTCTTCTGCATTATCCATAATCCCATCCATGATACAACCGCATTCGATTGCATTCAAATTTTGGTCATTTGATGTTTTATGGTTTGAGAATACAAACATTCTGATATTTGGATAGCCATTGTTAATGTTTTTTAAGACTTGGGCAGTAACAATATTTACCGTTTCTGACGATAAGTTAAAACCCTCAATGAGCTTGGGGTAATATGCTGAATAGTCACACATGTTTACATTGGTTATTACATTTTTTGAATGCCGCATATTGAATCCACCCCCATAACTAGTTTCATTGGTTGATGATGCACCAAGTTTTGTATCATTATAATCTATTATTGCTTTATTGGATGTCTCCACATTTTTACTATGAGCTAATGTGAATATACTATTTGTTAAATGTAAAGCCGAATGAATAGTTTTGTTAGACAAATATTCACTTTCTTTACATTGACCTATTCGGCATAAAGAAATCATATGACTTTTGCACAAGTCCATGATAAATTGATCATATTTCAGTTCTAGCCACAGTTCTAATACTAGTATACTATCAATATCGTTGTAATATGCAATTTTTGATAATGAAGTATTCCAATTAGTGAATTGCCCATCGGGTGGTAGGCCATTCAAATACATTTCGTTATAGATAAATCGAATATCTCTAGCATGTACGTCTATTTTACCCTTAGTACGATTAAGACAATGTTTTGCCACTTCATCCAATTTATATGATTTTAACGTATCATCATTCTTATATAACAATTCAATAAGCTTTAACATATCAATATGTATCATGTTGTATCCATACACTATAGTGCCATTGTATATGTAAAAGTTTGAAGACTCAGGCATACCTAGATATACACATCGTTTGAGTAAATATAACATATCGTATCGCTTACTGTTATACCCTAATAAAATATTGACCTGATTCGTGTAAGACATTAAATCCAAAAGTGCAGTTATAAGAGCTATTTCATCCTTGTATATCTTTAATACTCTTTTTAAGTTGTAAGGATACGTTTCCTCTTGTTTGATTAAATGCAATACCTCAGCCTCATTAAATGGTAAATTTATGAGTGTATATTGAACGTTATTCGTTTCCGTATATATGGTAACAGAAGCAGAAGTTATGACATCACTATAGTTGTCACCCAATGGTATTCTATTGCTATCGTGCGATATCGTTTCAATATCAAACGATACAGTCTTAATGTTTGGGTTGTTACCCACGCCACACACCTTTTTTGACCACTCTTATACAACTGTTGCATAAACTACTATTATGTAACTGTTACGTAATAAGGGTCCTTAAAATACGAGTGTGGTTTTATGAAACGAGCCGCAGGTGAGTTTCATAATAAGATCACACGAGTGTTTTAAGGCCTAATTACGTACAGTTGCATACACTGCTTTATCTACACTCATATTATGTATACTAATTGCCGTGTTCTGAAACCATAGAATGGCCGCCATTGCACTGCCATGGCCAACTCGATTGTGCCGGCGGTCGGGAGGGAGCGTGCCGGCGGTCGGGGGGGAGCGTGTCGGCGGCCGCGCGGGCGCGTGCAGGTGTACATTATGTTATCAAAACTCATAACACGATGTTTGTAGCTTAGTACCACGACAAGCCGCTGCCTTCTCTCTCCGACATTTAATTAATTAATTTGATTAGAAAACAAAAAACAATCACTCAATCATGAGCAGTAAAGAAGGAATACCAAATAAATTAAATTAACAATACTTTGGCATTGCCACGCTGGATTACTATGGATAGCGTTTGCACCAAGAATGAATCGGAGTGGGATTCCTCCCCCCTATGCCGAAGTATTTTTTCTGATTAAATTACTAATACAACCAGAACCAATCCAAACCAAATGCAAGGTCTACCTCGAAGTATTAAGGTTTTAATATTAGCTATCCGACCCAAAAAGCAGCAAAGTATTTAAATACATTTCGATTAAAACTTTCAATCATTTACCACATGAATTAAAGTCCCTAGATTTTCCCGAATTTAAACAAAACGACTGTAACAGACCGACATCTGAAAACATCCAGCTACGCTGTAAGCAGTAAATTATTTTGAACTATACCTTGTCTTTGACTTCGCAATAAAATCAATTTGCTACAATACGAAAACGAAGTGAGTGTAGCTTACAAAATTATGTTCCTTGATAGGTGACCTTTTTAATTTAGTCGTTGCCAGAGTCGTTCAGTTTCTCTATGGACAGATCTGAACCTATTTTATAAACAAAATTAATGATTATTTACTTTTTTATTGAAACGTAAAATAATAAAACTAACATAATTTTAGTTTTTTTTAATATTGTTTGATTTAAGTTTGTTTTAGATTTGTCTTTAATCTATGGTTCACGATAGATTATAGAATAGCTCGGTAAAATACGCGGGAAAAATGGAAACCAATCAGAATCAAGCTGAGTTAGTTGGACCAATCAAAATAAGAGTTGATGAATGGATTGAGAAACTTTGGAATTAGCGGGGGTCGGTTTTGGGGGGTTCGAAGAAAGTCGATATAAGGTTGTGGAAGGAAATATCTGGGCTTTTTCTTCAGCAGAGCGTCGTGACTAAAGGAGATCAGTGAGTTTAGGCTGTAAGGTGCAAATAGTGTTTGAGTTTGTTCACAGATCCGTTATCAAGAGATGGAAGCATTCGATAGACAACAGAAATCCACGGCCCGCGCGCTTTTATGGTAACGGAGATGAGGAACCTTGTCGGTGCGCTGGAGTCCATTGCATGAAGAATCTCGTGTTCCACGTGGCTCGCAAACATCAGTCACTACTAACTGTCTCGGTAAGAAATTTAGATTTATTCGGGTTTTAATAGCAAGTGCGTATGACGGACCGTCGCGTTAATATTTACAGGATAGTGGGTAGTTGCGGGTTGAGACGTGGAGAGTTTAAGTTCGTTACTGAGCAGATAATCTGATAGTGTTAACGAGGCGTGTTTATTTTACCAAAATTAAAAGTAAAATCATTGGTTTATGTGTAGATTGCGGTTGGTGAGAATTTCAATTCGTTATTAAGTACGTTTATCTATTTTGTTGTGTTTCGCCATTTAATTGAGTGAATTAGTGGTTAGCCAAATGTATAACAAAATATGTTGATTACCAGCATATATTTGATAGAATAAATATAAAGGGCGTGCGAAGTGGGTATAGTTGAAGATTAGAATTAAAATGTAGGATCACAGTTTACTCGTATTGGATAGTATGGTGTCATTGAATTGGTGGATCAGTTTTATTAGTATAAGTGGTTGTTCTTGTCATTTAACCAACTAAATAGGATGCATAATAGGAACGTAATAATTATAGGTTTATTGTGCGTCGGTGTGTATACGTAAATATTTTATGTGCAATTTTAAATTCATAGTAATGAGGTTATTAAAGTATTGATTCACGGATTTTATTTATTCGGATAATGTTACTATTGAATTGCGTCGGTGTGTATTCATGTTAATATTTCGTATATGGTAAATAAAGGGGAAGGTATACGTTATCTAAATTATTGTTAGTAGAAACAGTTAGATGAGGAAATACAATTGTAGGTCTTAATCATTAGCGGGTTCAGTGGAACTTGAAGGATTCACCGCGTCGAGCAGAATTCGAACTAGCGACCTTTCGGAACACCGGTCCGATCGCTCTGACCGGCTGAGCCATCGTTGCTTGTTCAGCCTCGGTGAATCTTTCTATCAAGTTCCTTCATTGCCTACGTCGAGAGGGTTACGTATTTATCTAGTGTTCCGTAATGAATATTTATTCTTTAGAGTACGTTTTCTGAGTAGATAATCTATCAGGTTTCTCTAATTTAATATGATTTCCTATCATATTTAATCCATTTGTATATTGTATATAATTAACCGTCATTCATTCTCGAATTATGTACTTCGAGTAAATTAGTAGTTACCTTTGCATTAGTTTATTTTATAACGTTAACAATATTTATTCGTCGTTGTAGTTAAAGTTTTAGTTTCATTCTTGATAAATAAGTAATTCTACATATTGCACAACAGGGCGTAAAATTAGTAAGCCAACTATGGGAAAATACGTTTTCTTAATCCTTGTTTATTTCTCAAATTTCCGGATACATCGGAGAGGGCGTCTTCACCGTAAGCTTCTGAAGGTTCGTTGCCGCAGCGTGAGCGCTTCGGTAGCGAGATGCAACTTCGGGCATACAGATCTTCAGCCTGTCCAGTTGGATCCATCTTGAAGCCTTGACGACATGTTAGTTATGTAAAATATTGGTTAATCAATGTTTTCTATGTCTTGCATGCAAATACCATTGTACATTTTCAAGTAATAATTACGTTAAAGGTTTCTACCGCTTATTCAAATAAATAAACATTATTGAGCAGTTTGTTGCTCAATATACAGCTAAATAATTTAAGTGGTTAAATCCACGTAATTATAAACAGTAAATTATAAAGATATTTACTTTACTTTTTCTTGACGGTGTTTGTTAAACACTGATTGAGAAATCTTTATTACTTCTAGAGTCAAATAATGAAAATAATGATTAGGTTGCCCAATAAATAAATGTAGAGACTTTGAAAAGTTCAATATTTAGTACAATTGGCTACCTACCTAAGATAGATACATATATATATATATATATATATATACCATAGTATGGTGAAACACCTTTACTATTACAGTTATAAACTTGTACATGTATGTGTTTTCCGGTACACGAGCATCGGACGTACTACTGCTGCACGTGGCACGCTGCTCGCTGACATCGCGAGTTCATCACTGCCAGAACAGTGGGCGGCTATCTTGAGCAAACTCCAGAGGCCAGAAGTAGCAGCCGTCTGCCATCGTGAGCTGATCACAGCCAGTACAGCGGGCGGCTATCCTGAGCAAACCCCAGAGGCCAGAAGCAGCAGCCCGTGATGATGCTTCTCCACGTTGCCACGTATGGTGATATACGTAAAGCGTTCTTGTGAGTTAGTTCCATACTTGTCTTTAACGTTAAGCGTCAGCGAGGTTCCATGCTAGTACGGTTTCTATGTACTTAGTACAGTTACAAAATATCCGACTTTGGAGTTTACTTGAATAAGATATTGATCTTTATAAATGACAAAAGGTACTTGGTTACAAAGGTAACGGTATTACCCAAAACTATTTATTGATAATTACGCTAAGCAATGGTTTTGTTCCAAGTTGATGGAGTACGCACCTGTAGTATATCCCTAATTAACATATTAACAGTAACTTCACGTTACTGCCTGCGACATAATGTGACACACGTGGTTGAATAAAATAGCATGTAAGCAATAATAACATATAAATAAGGTATGTTTAGTTTTGTTAACTCTCTTATATACGTGATAGCGACAATACAACACATCTTCGATAATGTCTGGTTTTACTTAAATACTCCATTTCGACCCTCCAACTATCAATATATCTCATGGCGACCCATACCAGAAGAACCAAGATGAAGAAAACCACGGAGCATCGTGTACGAAAATGAAGACAAATCAATGCAAGATTATCCTAATGAAGATCGGAACCGAAGAACCATTATTCAAGAAAGAAGATAAGAAGAAAGAAAAATATGAATAATTTTCAAGAAGATTAAGAAGAAAGAACAAGTCTGTAAACAAATGAAGCAAATATTCCCAAAAATAAATAAAGAATCAAGAAGATGATGACCAAAACTCTAGAAACAAATTAAGAAGAGTGCCAAGAAAGAAGAAAGAAGAGCGTTGTCCAGGGTTTCCCGGCTCGCAATTCAAGAGGTGTCCAGGGTTATCCCGGCCCATGTTCCGGGGAGTCCAGGGTTATCCCGGCCCATCATCGTCATCGGGAGCAGACAGCGAGTGCCACGTGGAGGTGTCAGCTTGCAGCCAGCGTCACGCGACCGCCGACCGCCGCCCGCCGCCCGAGCCAGCGCAGAATGCAGCGTCAACATGACCTACTTACATTGCCGCTACTAATGTAAGTTAATTATAATTCTATTGTTATGTTTTAATATTTTGTCATAATGTTTAGCGATTGATAGGCATCTTATTTTAGCAATTTTTTTTTGAGTTTATGGATACATTATGTTACTTGAATTACAGTCGTTACGTGACCAATTAATTAAATTGAAAGATGATATTGTGAAGTTAAGTCCAGAGAGGCGATACAAAGAAATTAGAACAGTCAAATGAAATATATAACCGCGCTGCGGATATTGTGTCTCTGTTAAAGGAAGGACAAACAAACTTTAGTACTTCGGAAATAGACTTAGGTAATACACTTATAGTTGAAATTAGTGAGAATTACGGTAGGATTAAGATATTGTTATCGCACTTTGATACGGAATCCCAGACCGAAGACAACATGGCTACACCTAGTTTCGATGTCAAAATGGCCATCGCCTTGTTGCCCGTCATGACGGGGCAAGAGGACTCTACTAAGCAGTTGATAGATGGTATTCTAATGTATAGTTCTATTATAAGTAGCGAGACTCAACAGATTTTGATAGAATTTGTATTGAAAACAAGACTTTCGTCCAGCGCTAAACTCAGGTTAAAGACTTCATACAGTAGCGTAGAATCTCTCGTCGCTGATATGCGTACGTTCTTGTTACCTAAAAAATCGTCCGAGTCGATTCAGGCACAGCTATATAGAGCTAGGCAAGGTAGGCGATCTATAGAAGCTTTCGGAGCTGAGATCGAGGATCTTTTTGTCAATTTGACTATATCCCAAGCCGATGGTGACGATAGTAGGTACGACATACTTCGTCCACTGAACGAAAAGTCAGCTATTAAGCGGTTCGCTGACGGTCTATCAGACCCAAAATTGAGTACCATAATATCGGCTAGGCAGTTTAAGTCGTTGCCCGAAGCCATTAGGACAGCAATTGATGAGCATAGTTCATCACCACGGGACGATCAGGTCCTACATTACGGACGCAGTCATTCTCGTAAAAATTACGGGAACAGAAATACTCACACTGTTCGTTATAATAAGGAAAAAAGTTTTCATTCAGGAAAAAATGCATTTCCAACACGGTATTATTCTAATAATAACCGTAACGTAGGTATTTCGCAACACATTCCACACAATAAAGTTGCACGACCTCAGCATTTTGCTGACCACAGCACGGCCAGCGTACGACGACTCATGCACGCGACACGTGCACGTACAACAAATGCTGATAAAAAATCAAACAGGCAGTTTTTTCGTGACCAACATGAACAATGCGATATTTAGTTACAATAAAGATAATTATAGTACAGTAACATGTAGTGTAGGTAATGCACATAAATTAAAAATATTAGCCGATAGTGGAGCAGGTCTGTGTGCTATTAAGTATGAATATTTGAAAAACAAACCCGACCTTCTTAGACACGTCCAAGGACATAGTATTACTATTAAGGGAGTTTGTGGAGATTTAGTTTCGGAAGGATATATTTGCTTAGACTTAGACTTTAACGGATTCATTTGCGAAGGAAAGTTTCATGTTTTTAAAAATATGCAATGCGCAGCTCAAGCAATTTTAGGTGAAAAATTTTTCTTGCGTTATAATGCAACTATAAGCTATAAAAACAATGCATTGACATAAGAGGACAGAGGTCAGTCTATTTCGATACCTATGAAGGTTCATTCTAGGAATAATTATGTCCATACTATCCCACCGCGCTGCGAAATTGTGACTCATATTGCGTCACAGCTAAGTGATGATTGTGTAGTGTTAGCGGAAGAAATGCAGGAAGGCGTTTTCGTAGGAGGTGTTATTTCAAGACCGGAGAAAGGTCAAATACCAGTACGAATATTAAATACGACTGATAAGCCAGTTAGTTTAGATTTATCAAGTTTAAAAGTAAACAGATTATGTAATTTTGATATTTGCAACTTTGACTCAGGGAAAATTAGTGTCAATAGAGTAACTACGTTATTAGATCTATTAAATTTACATACTTACTTGAATAAAGAGGAACAATTAAGTATAGAACAAATTTGCGCAAAATACGCAGATGTTTTTCATCTGCCCGGCGACAAGCTAACTACAACCAATTTATTAGAGCACAAAATTAAATTAAAAGAAAATGCAAGCCCGGTATATGTAAAGCCTTACAGGATACCACACGCTTTACGTAAGGAACTTCAAACTCAGATTCAAGATATGTTAGACAACGATATAATTGAAGAGACCACTTCTGAGTGGTCCAGCCCAGTTTTGCTTGTCCCTAAAAAATCAGATAAGTTAGGAGAAAAGAAATGGAGATTAGTTGTTGACTATAGACAGCTAAATAATAAAATACAGGATGATAAGTTCCCGTTGCCTAACATTACTGAAATATTAGATTCCCTAGCAGGTAGCATATATTTCTCAAAGCTTGATCTTTCCCAAGGTTATTACCAATTAGCTTTAGACAAAGAATCCCGAAAATACACCGCGTTTACAACCGATAAAATGTATAGGATGAAAAGATGTCCAATGGGATTACGGACATCGCCTAGTGTTTTCTCTAGACTCATGACCATAGCCATGTCCGGCTTAAATTATAAACAATGTTTTATATACTTAGACGATTGTATTGTCATAGGAAATTCCATGACGTCACATAACCATAACCTCATTCGAGTGTTAGAACGATTGAGAAGCACTTATCTTAAACTAAACCCATTAAAATGTGAATTTTTACGTAAAGACATAATGTACTTAGGGCATAAAATTACTTCAAAGGGAGTAGAGCCCGACCCAGCAAAAGTGGACGCATTAAATAAATACCCACGGCCAACGAATACAGATGAGGTCAAGAGATTCGTTGCATTTGCCAATTATTACAGACGGTTTATTCCTAATTTCGCGAACATAGCTTATCCATTGAACCAACTTTCCGAGAAAAACGCAGTTTTCAATTGGACCCCAGAGTGTGAAACAGCATTTTTAAAATTAAAAAATATACTTACAAGTCCACAAGTCTTAGATTATCCAGATTTTTCAGAAAATAATACTTTTATCTTACATACGGATGCATCAAAAATAGGATTAGGTGCCGTATTGTCAAATTCTAACGGAAAAGTAGTCGCATATGCAAGTCGAAACCTTAAGCCAGCTGAAACTCGATACCCAATCATTGACTTGGAGTTATTGGCCATAGTGTGGTCGACACGGCATTTTAGACCGTATCTCTATGGGAAAAAGTTCAAAATTGTCACCGACCATAAACCTTTAATTTATCTCTTTGGAATGACTGATCCTTCGAGTAGGTTAACCAAATTTAGGTTGTATTTAGAAGAATTTAATTTTGATATTGAATATATTCCGGGACGAAAAAATGCAGCTGCAGACGCATTGAGTCGTTTACCGATGAATAGTGAAGGTTTAAAAAATATCAGGACAAACGTTGTATCAGTCATGACCAGAGCTCAATCGCGGAGATTACGCGCGCAACAAACTTGCAATCAAGGTGACGTAGTAACAGATGTTCCCGCAAACGATAGGCTTGATCAACCTAGAGTTGTGGAAATCATCAAAGCACCTAAGGACTGCATTGAACTCGTATTAGGTTCAAATTATAAATTAAATACGACATGTCGAAATAATATAATGATTAATAAAAGAAATTTTGTGTACGTACCAAGCAAATCTTGCATATATCTAACAACCCGATCGTTATCTACCGTAGGCGTGTTAGCGAGGGAATTAGAAATATTATGCAAGGAGCAAAGTATAAGTGAAGTTATTATAATAAAAAATAATCAAAATGCACAAGAAGTAAATGCATTTTTAGCTAGCTATACAAGTGATATTCCTAGGATCCTAGTAACAAAAGGTGTTACAAAAGTATATGATAAAGACGAAATAAGAGTTATTTTAAACGATTTTCATCTATTACCCACAAGTGGCCACGCGGGGGTTAATAGAATGCTTAATAACATTAAACGTCACTACTTCTGGCCAAGAATGAGCCACGATGTATACGAGTATGTCAAGAAATGTGCACATTGTCAGTACAACAAACACACTAATAAATACATTAAGGAACCAATGGTGATTACTTCGACACCAAGTTCGTCTTTCGAAAGAGTTTCGTTAGATATTCTTGGACCCTTAGAATTAGATAATTATAACTATAAGTACGTATTAACAATTCAGTGTGAACTCACAAAATTCGTAGAGGCATACCCTTTAGAAAGAAAAGATACTGAATCTGTAAGTAAGGCATTTGTAAATTATTTTATTTTAAGATATGGAGTACCAACCGACGTCATAACGGATCAAGGTACCGAATTTATGTCTAGCGTATTTAGCTATATTTGTAAATTATTAGGTGTCAATAAGCTACACTCGACCGCTTGTCACCACGAAACCATAGGTGCACTAGAAAACACGCACAAAAACTTAGGAGCTTTTCTTAGGATTCAATGTAGTAACAACAGCACTGACTGGAGTAGCTGGTTAAGTTATTGGTGTTTTTCGTATAATACCACCGTGCATTCAGAGACGCAATATACGCCATACGAGTTAGTATTCGGCAAACACTGTCGATTGCCAAATAATTTAATTTCTTCTGTCGACTCTCTCTATAACTATGACGATTATCCTAAAGAATTTAAGTATAGGTTACAAAGAGCACAGTCAGAAGCTAGAAATAATTTATTGTCAAGTAAATATAGTAGCAAAATTTATGTATGATAAGAAAATGAATTCTGTACAATATAAACCAGGAGATTTAGTACCTTTAAAAAAAACCAAGTAGGTAATAAATTAGATTGTTTATATAATGGACCTTATAAAGTAATAGAGGATATGTCACCTAATGTTAAGATTTCTAAGAATAATCAGATTTATATAACTCATAAGAATAACACTAAGCTGTATTTAAAAAATTAATAATCTTTAGCAACTATTATATAATATAACATAGTATTTAAAAAAAAATGTAAATGCAACTACGTATGTCACATTTTTTTTTCTTCCTTTGTGGGGGTGAAGGGTAACTTTCCGGGGGAGATGTAGTATTTCCCTAATTAACATATTAACAGTAACTTCACGTTACTGCCTGCGACATAATGTGACACACGTGGTTGAATAAAATAGCATGTAAGCAATAATAACATATAAATAAGTTATGTTTTGTTTTGTTAACTCTCTTATATACGTGATAACGACAATACAACACATCTTCGATAATGTCTGGTTTTACTTAAATACTCCATTTCGACCCTCCAACTATCAACATATCTCACACCTGTGTTTTATTATAGGGCCGGACCGTGCTTTCAACAGTAGTCTTTTGCTTAGTAGAGAGTCACTATAGTGAGCTTTGAAAAGGGCAATCTTTGTGGCTGGGATCTTTTGCCCACCAAAATAGACCACTTGAATAGATCTTATATGTATGACTAGCTTTTTCCCGCGGCTTCGCCCGCGGCTTCGCCCGCGTACTAAAAGTACTAATGAAAACTTTTTACAAAAAAAAGATAAACCGACTTCAAAAAGTATAAAATAAATTATTATATTATTTATATGCGTTACAAACTGATATGTTTGAAGTCGGTGCCAAGCCAAAAAGTTACAATACCGGTCAAATCAGCTTCAAGTCTGAAAATCACAAAACAGTTAAGTAATATGAACGAGGCGTATTTGGTCAGTGAATTGTTATTCATACTATGGAACTATTCTAATACGGTATTGACTGCACGTAGGTTCTCATTCAAGTACAGAAAGAAAGTATAATCATGCGTCTTATGATGTTTCTTAATAAACTTTTTTACTAGTTTTCGGACTAACCATATCTCGAACGGAGCCCGTGCTTCGGTTTGAATTATTTATCCTGCTTCATTTAAGGTGTAATATCGAAGTGTAAAGGAATTCAATGGCTAGATTGATCTCTCTATACTCAGACACACCGGGTGGGTCCCACGACCCACCATTTCAGTAGAAAAAGGCGGGATATTTCAAATTTTGAATGGAAGGTCAACCATACATGATTTTTTTTTTAATTAGCCGTCTTTTTCAGATTATTGACAAAGTAGACGTGTATCAGAATATATAGACATGGGTACCACATTTTATCAAAATTGGATTACTGGTTTAGACGTGAAAATGTAACAGATAGATTCACATTCACCTTTGCAATGTAAGTAGGTATCGATATGTTTTGTGATTTTCAGACTTGAAGCTGATTTGACCGGTATTGTAACTTTTTGGCTTGGCACCGACTTCATACATATCAGTTTGTAACGCATATAAATAATATAATAATTTATTTTATACTTTTTGAAGTCGGTTTATCTTTTTTTAGTAAAAAGTTTTTATTTTTCCATTTTTAGTGGTTATATAATTATCATAATCGGACAACGGATCTCGCAATAATCGGTTAAGATATATAACAAAAAGTTCATAATACCTACTCAATGTAAGGAAAGTTCCACATATCATATGTGGTCTTCATCATAAGGTCCACTCCATCAAATTAGTGGTTTTCGAGAGGAAATGCTTGAGTTGCTTAAAAAAACAACCAAATCACCATACATGTGCCTTTTAAAATTGAGGAGATCCCTCAATTCCTCATGGATCCCATCATCAGAACAGCACCAGATGAATGTGGAACTATCTTAGAGGTAGTTCCTTTCAAACAAAAAAGAATTCCTCAAATCGGACCACGGGTGTCGGAGTAATCGCTGAACATCCTACATAAAAAAAAATCATCATCATTATCATCAAAACAACCATCATCATGAGGTCCACATCATCAAATTGGTGGTTGCTTAAGAAAACACCCAAATCACCATACATATGCCGTTATAAATTGAGGAGTTCCCTCAATTCCTCATAGATCCCATCATCAGAACAGCACCAGATTAATAATGGGACCACCTTGGAAGTAGACCCTTTCAAATAAAAAAGAATTATTAAAATCGGACTACGCGTCTCGGAGTAATCGGTGAACATACATAAAAAAAAACCGAATACGGACCTCCTCCTTCTATGAAATTGAAGTCGGTTAATAATGTACAGTCAAATACAAAGAGATGTATCCACTTTTTCACCTTATTGCGTTGTAATATGGTCCAAAAGTGGATACATCTCTTTGTAGTCGACTGTACCACCCCCCGCGTTTAGGACGCATATAAAATAAAATATTCGTTATAGGTATCACTAGTCTGATTGAGGTGGAAATCAAAACCCGAGGGTGCGCGGTGCAGTCCGTCAGCGATGCAGATGTAGTCGGTGTGAAGGCTGAGGTGAAGAGTTGTATGTGCCACACGAGATTGACGTTATTAACTTTGCACCTCGTGCCTTAAACGCCCTCGCTACGCTCATGCTTATAAATTAGTAGAATCTTTTGCTACGCTTTCTCGGGATCTCAATCAGCTCTTTGGACATAAACTAAATTTGCTTCCTTCTTTCGCAGAATGTTTACCCAATTCAAATAGCTATTTATGGAAGGGACTCCACATGTCATCTGCGGTTTTCATTATCGGGTCCTCTCCATCTAATTGGTAGTTCTCGAGAGGAAACACTCGAGTTGCTTAAAAATACACTTAAATCACCATACATGAGCCTTTTAAAATTGAAGAGTTCCCTCAATCCCTCATGGATTTCCATCATCAGGTCCAACCAAATTAGTCCGCTACTTTCGAGGTAACTCTTTATAAACAATAAAAATATTACTCAAATCGGACAACGGGTCTCGGAATAATCGGTATAGGCGTATAAGAAAAAGTTCATAATACACCCGCTTAAACTAAGGAAAGTTCCACATGTCATATGTGGTCTTTATCGTTAGGTCCGTTCCATCAAATTGGTGGTTTTCGAGAGGAAATGCTTGAGTTGCTTAAGAAAACACTCAAATCGCCATACATGTGCCTTTAATGATTAAGGAGTTCCCTCAATTCCTCGTGGATTCCATCATCAGAACAGCACCAGATTAATTTGGGACCACCTTGGAAGTACATCCTTTCAAACATAAAAAGAATTATTCAAATCGCATCACGGGTCTCGGAGTAATCGCTGAACATCCTACATTAAAAAAAATCATCATCATTATCATCAAAACAATCATCATTATCAGGTCCACTTCATCAAATTGGTGGTTTTCGAGAGAAAACTCTCGAGTTGCTTAAGAAAACACCCAAATCACCATACATGTGCCTTTAAAAATTGAGGAGTTCCCTCAATTCCTCATAGATCCCATCATCAGAACAGCACCAGATTAATATGGGACCACCTTGGAAGTATATCCTTTCAAATAAAAAAATAATTATTCAAATCGGACCACGCGTCTCGGAGTAATCGGTGAACATACATAAAAAAAAAGCCCAAACCGAATACAGAACCTCCTCCTTCTATGAAATTGAAGTCGGTTAAAAAAGAACGTAACGCATTGTAACGCACGAAAAGAACATGTCGCGGGGACTGTGCGTTGATAGATCACTATGTCAGTCAGTCAGTCAGTCAGTCAGTCAGTCAGTCACCTTTGAGTTATATATATATATAGATTCATACAAGTGGTATGTTTTACATAAGAGGGTGCGCCTTTTAATTAAATCCAGAGAGATAGACTTCTTAAATGAGTCTTGTTAGATTTATATGAGAAGTATATTTACAACAGGGTTATAACTATCACTCGCTGTCTCCCACCTACGAGACGTCTGTGTTGTTGTTTGCTGATTGTAAGCTGTTAAAGACTCCAATATATATAAATATATATATAAAGATTTATCTAATATATTATATGGATGAGATGGTTTACATTGGAGTCGACAACGACCTAGACTGACTGCTTGATTCTACTGTGAGAGCCTGAGTCATTACTGAGATTTACGAACGTAAAGCTCAGTTATGCGGTCATTTTAGTCTATAAGTACAATTAAGTATGATTCAACTTGGACATAAACCCTTATTGTAAACGCTAAGCATTGTCATTACATTATTGGGTAAAAGGTAACAAACCGTAATCCAACTGGCTTATAAAATGAAATAATAGTTGTGTTTATACTTCTCTCGAATAACAAATACAATGGAATGGCTGGTTTCATAATATTAGGGGCTGCCCTCATATTATTGACGTGTTTATGGCCGTGCTGGGTGCTATTGTCAAATAACTAACTAGAATAAGTTTCGGTGCCTGAACATACTCATAATTCTTATCCACACGTGAGATTTCCAATATGCAAGTCGGGCTGGTTGGTTGCGCATGTAAGCTTGATAGGGCCGGGTTAACCTAAGATAATGTAGACGAATGCGAGTCCAAATTATAAGGACTAACCCATTAGGGTATGCATGCCCAATGATAGGGCCTACCTGAGGGATTTGCTAATCGGCATTCCCATTAGGGTCTGCATGTTCGTCACCTGAGGGTTACGCATTCGTATACAAGTCTAAAAGGCGTTTATCTTATGGTTCTGCATGGAATAACTCGCGTTGGGACTTTGCGTAGACATAGCTACCTATAGTTTCGGCGTATGCTCGGTAATTCTATGAGGTGTAATAGGTAGCCTTATAGTTGACTGCATTCAGCTATTCTATTTTAATGAAGCTTGATTAATATTAAGATTTTAATGAGCCAGAGTTCCATTATCCTAATCCCATATATCTATATTATGACATTATCATTATTATTATTATAATCTTTTAATAAAATTACATCAATCATTATAACATAATAATTACCTTTTATGTTTAACTTATTACAATTACAGGTTTTACTGCATAAAGGAAAATCCTTCTGTTTTATCGTGTATACAGTAGTATACAGTGTATACAGTAATTTCAATATTTTGCTTTATTCAAATCTTATGAAGATTTTTTTACATAGTCAACAATAGCATTATGTAGGGAGTAGGTATGTTTCACAATAGTAGTTAGATATAATTGTGATGTTAAATATTGAGGAGGTTATAATTAGAGGGCGGAGTACCGGTGGCAAATTTCACACTAAATGTATGGAGTCGCCTCAGTATTCTTATGATTAAATAAATAACGAATAAATGATTAATTTTGCATAATAATTTTTAGGAACTTATAGAAATTATCTTACGAGCATACAAATATAGTGTAATATGTTGTTAATATCTATAATACATAATAATATGTTTTCTTATCAAAACATTATCATTAGGTACTAAATACTAGACTAAGAAGTTATACCTGCCAAACGATATATTATTTTCAAGACCATTCAATTACAATTGAGGACTGGAATTATGTGTTCGAGGTCCTCCTCACAATCTACACTTAAGTGCGTATCCATGTTATAAAATGAATGGACTATGGCCACATGTTCCTGGTTTTTCGGAGTGAATCGGTTTCTTAATTTATTGAAGATCCATTTATGAGTGTAAAACGATCGCTCTACATCTACCGATGTCATGGTTGCATGTTTAAGGACTTGTTTATAATTTTCCATTGTAATCATATTCCTTAATTCGTCAGCATCTGGGTTTCTATCTAGAACCAATTCGAGTTTATTTCGCAGGGTTTCACTTCCTTGGAGGCTTAAAATACTCCTAAATATATCTATTACCAGAAAACTTTCTTCTATCGGAATTTTAGTGCATTCTAATTTTTCTATCGATTCAGGTATAATTTCGTAACAATTTTTTATAAAGCTTAACTCGTTTTTTAAATTTTCATTTTCAAACAACTTCTGGGCTTTTCTAATGGCAATAGCTTCTTTACTGTTCAATTGCATCACAACATTTTTAATCACGTCAAAATGTCTATCGTAGTAAAAACTTGCATTTAACCAGGTGCCCCAACGAATGATAATGGGTTCCGGCGGTAAAGGCACATTCTGCGCATGGTCCCTGAAAAATCGGACGCGGTGTGGTGATTTTAAAAAAATCTTCTTGACATTAGATATTAAAGAATTGACCAATTTATGTTCAGATCTTATCTGCTCCGCGACTCTGTGTAGTCCATGAGCGAAACAAGTTACGTGTCGTAGGTACTTTAGTGTACTTTTTCTTCAAAATCTTGCCGGCAGCAAGCATGTACGCTGCGCTATCCGAACAGAATATTAAAAATTTGTTCATATTATCTGTAAAATTATCCTCCCACAAAAAATTAAAGCTTTCGTCAACCACCGCTGCAATTGAGTTCGCGTTTACAGTACTAAAGACTTTACACGCTAACAAATATGGCCTTTGTAAAGCATCATCAAGTGATTTTATAATTACATTTATTACGCAATTACCGAAATTATCAAGAGTCTCATCCACCGCAAGCCATAAATTGGAATCGAAAAATATATTTCGTATTTGCTTGACGGTCGCATTGTATATTCTGGTAAGATAGTATTTTCTCAAAACACTTTCTTCGGGAAGTTTTACGCCTTTATCTAAGTATTTTCCAAAGAACTTTTTAAATTCTGGATGGTTAACTCTTTTCCATGGGATGTTACACGCTATAAGGAAAACGCATAAATCATAGGCAAAGGTGCCATTTTGGTTTCCACAGTTAATTTGGTGTTGTTTACTGTTAACGTGTTTTTCGACATTATATTTTTTCAACTGCTGTAAATCCACTGAGCAAGAAATACAGTGAATGCTACATTCTTCTTCATTATATATAAGATTTTCGTACGGTGCTATCATCCTCAGAATTGTTGCTTCACATGGCTTATTCATCTTGATATTTTTCGATTTTAAATATTTAGCCGACGCAATAATAATTCAGATAATATAGATGTAAAGCAGCTGTCTAAATTGACAATGTCAAATAATTAGTTTCTAAATGTTTCATAAATTTGTAAATTAGTAACTTTTTGAAAAGAAAGGTTGCATATGGTAAAAAATATTATATCGATGAATGGTGACTTTGTTAAAAGAAATTGAAAAATAACCCAAAACATTTACGACATGACATTTAGGTGTTCCTGAAATCGATTTATGAAAATAAATGTTAAGTACTTACTTCCAATTTACGAGTAGGTACCATACTAAGTACATTAGGTAAATGAATAATTTTATTATTCAAGCCTAAAATAATAATTATAAAAACGACTCCATACCTTTTGTGTGAAATTTGCCACCGGTACTCCGCCCTCTAGTTATAATACTTGTTTTAACAGTTTGTAGGTTAATGTAGGATATTTTAAACCAAACTTTACTTGTTTTATGTAAAATTGTATTTATTTCTTTTAACTTCTGGTTTTCTGTGTTTGTTTGAGCATTTTTCAGATTTAATTTGGTTGTTTAGCGTTTCTCACACCTCAGGAGACCTTGGTTATTACTAATCATAATGTAGTCCAATATGTACCACTGGAAAATCATGCCATTATTTTATAATTTTTATAAATTGTGTGTCTTTAATCTTTACAAAATTTATTATGTATATGTGCAGGTTAAACTTGGGCGTCAGAGTTTTTTTTCACCGCTATAGTTTTTTCTCTGGCATATTTTGGCCCTTGAACTGTAGCGGTATATCTAATGTGACCTAACGGTTACATTAGATATAATAGTTTATAGAGTTATTTATCTTTCCATTAACAGTAATTTCTTATTACTTGAATAAATTTTCTTTTTAACTTGTATATTGTTTAAATCCTATTATTTCCCTTAGTGATAAGATCCTCGCTTTCAAAGAAAAGTTTCAGTTAACTTCAAGCTTTAGGTAGGTTCAGATTTAAAATATTACTGGTTAGTATAAAGCTTGTCCCAGAAAAAAATGTCGTTTATTAGTTCGTATGGAAAAACATAAACAATAAAAAAATACCAAATTTTTGTCAAAATTTTATTAGAAATGTAGTAAACAAAATATATTTTTGTTATGTTTTTGTTCTATTGTTTATTCATCCAGAAACTTCGTAATTTTCTTTTGATACCTGCCATCAGGTTTTGTACATCTGTATCTGTGATTAGTTTTGAAGCTGTATTCCATTTTGCTTGAAGTTTTCAACTGATGTGGCGTTAGTTTTATGTTTTAAGAGTTTCTGCTTCATACGAGCCCAATAATTTTCTATAGGTCGTAATTCAGGGCAGCTAGGAGGATTTTGGTATTTTTCCACAAATTCGACATTATTGGCTTTGTACCATTTTATCACATTTTTAGAATAGTGGCACGTGGCCAGATCAGGCCAAAACAGAACTGGCTTCTTGTGTCGCTTAATAAACGGCAATAATCGCTTTTCCATGCACTCTTTAAGGTATATATCGCCTTTCATAGTTCCGTTAGCAAAGTATGGGGTGCTGCGTTTGCCGCAAGAACAGATCGCTTGCCATACAAGAATCTTCTTCGCAAATTTATCCGTTTTTATTACTTTGTACTCGTCATTGACAGTTTTTCTATCGGTCCCCGAATAAAAATGATGTCTCGGCAGTGATTTAAAATCAAGCTTGCAATATGTTTCGTCGTCCATCACAGTACAGTACTTTTTTGTCGTTAATTTTGAATACAGTTTTCTTGATCTTGTTTTAGCGTCAGTTTCTTGTTTCGAATTTCTATTAGGCACTTAAGTTTGTTTGAACGTCTTTATAGAATTATTTTTCTTTACTCAGTGCACAGTTGATTTAGACGTTTATCCTTTTTAGCTAAATATCTTACAGATAATGTAGATTTTTTCAGCAAAGCAGCTATGATACTCTTCTTAATATTTTTCTTAACAAACCCTGTCTCCCGACCACTTCCAGGACGCCGTCGAATACCGCCAGTTTCTCTGAATTGTTTTAGGACTCTTTGGTCAGTTTTAACAGACGTGTTTAGCTCCATCGCCACTTTTTTCGTGGAAATCCCTTGATATTGGACATATTTGTACAATATTTTCTCATGAAGTTTTTCTTGTGGAGACGATATCTTTGAAAATGTGACTGTGACAGATTTTTTTCTTACATTAAATAAAGAAACGAGATGCATTTAACGTATAACCAGCCAGTTGCAACCATTTTGATTGAAACCTGATATACAAACGTTGCGTAAACTAACGACATTTTTTACTGGGACAAGCTTTAGGTGAGTTTTTACACGACGCTTTATAATTAGCAAAGCCCGGATGACGGGACCAAAATTTCACTTTTACTAGTGCTTAATTAAATATCGACTATTCTATCGACATACAAACGAAAAATTTTTGAATCAAAAATATATTGATCAAAATCACATGTCAAATCTTACATGTCAGGTTGTTACACAATATTAAATCAGGTACCTAGGTAAGCTTACATTATATATTATTTCAGTTAACTAATTACATGCCATAATTATTATGAATATTATCAAAGGTACTCATGGGACTTATTGTAATAATAAAATAAGAGTGACAGTTCTTTTAAATAGATACTTTTCTCATAACTTATGATCAACAAATTTCTGATTCAAAAATTGTTCGTAGGTATAGATGTCGATAGAATAGTGGATGTTTAATTAAGCACTAGGAAAAAGCGCATATTTGCTCCCGTCATCCGGGCTTTGATAATTAGGGTTTCCGCGATCAAGATTGTCAATAGATTGCAGCACCGTGGCGAAAGGTCTAGCTCTTAAAATCCAAAAATCAGTTTTAATCATGTTTATTTTATTTTATTGGTGGAATTTCACAGCTGCTGACAAAACACAGACTACACGGACTCCTCATCATTAAGCTTTTACAAGGAGCACGAGGTCACAAGACATCAAGCTCTCATCAGCTCAATTTAATTAGCAAATTTTCTACGATAACAAACAGCACGTCACAATAATATTCTACATCATTTTGTAGTACAACAATCCAGGATCACCCCTATGACTTGAATTTCGTGGATATTTTTCACCTAATGATCAAAAACGTTAACTCAACTGAAATTAGCGGTCGCGCTCTCATACTAAATTAGTACGGGAGCGCCTATGTGTGGGGACCTCGAGTTGTACTTATGATCTATCTAGTGGTTGAGGTTTTCTGTGCGTCAAAAATACTTCTCGCAAGGTGCTGCCATCTAGTGAAACACTCGATCGCGGAATCCCTCATCATAATCAAGAGGTAATTGAACTTAATGATTCATTGTTTCTCTGGTCAATCTAATCAACATTTAGAGTTTTAAATGACCCAGGTATCCTATGATACTCATTAACACCTCCATCTGATGGTCGAAGTTCTTCGTTGACACGAGCTTGAGTCATCTTCGTCACGTATTCGAAGTACTCTTTTGTCGATAGTTCTTTTCTTCAGTCCATTGGTCGAAAATTATAAGATAAAACAATATATTTCAACTATAAAATTTATAATTATTGTAGCACAAATTAAATTATCGTAAATCCATGTCACTTTCCTGCTTTCAATATTGTCATTCACGTCTGTATTTACCTCTTGCACTTTACTACAACATTACTGTGCCGGTCTCCACGTAGCATTGATAATAACTCTGCCGAGTTTAAGGATAATTCGATAGAGTTATATCACTTGCAGATCCTGTAAATATTATAGGTAAAATAATATAGATATAGATTAAGAACGTAATTTTAAGATCTAACACGTCTGCACATCTGAATATAAGCACTAGTCAGTAAGAAAGAAATTAGTCTAAGTCTATATTTTACTAACTATGTCGCTACCTCTACATCTTTTTGCTAACCTTTACCTTGTCCTCCACATTTATACATCTTACACATATACACATATACTACATTAAATCTATCTTTTACTTACCGTACAATTCAGCAGCAGCAGTTCCTTAGGCACCTGATTGTACAAATCTTCCAAGGACTTAAGCACTGTGACCCGTTGCCCGAGTTTAGCACTGATGACTGTCTTCAAAAGACTAGATAACATGTCTATTACCTTAGAGGTGGACATGACGAAGATATTCTTTACTCTTAACCCATAGCCCTCCTGTAAGTTAGTAGAAATAAATTAGCACCACCATATGGTATGTAATAAATCCAGCTAAGTTGACTTTACTGGCTTTGTTTTGTCGCAGCAGATAAAATATTCAGTATAAACTCGAGTCCTGTTATTACAAATAGATATGTGTAAAAACCGTGAATGTTTAAATCAGTGAAATTCAACTCAGATAATAACAATCGCAGCATTCGTCGAGATCTCTATTATAAGGTGTAATAAGTATAAGGCAAGGTGTAAAGTGTAGTATAACAAGGCGTAGATCTTGCGAAAGGTATTTAGCCCGCTAGATATAATAAAACATCTAATTTTAAGGATACAAAGAAAAAAAAACAGTTCGAAAAAAGTAGTACCAAAATAGGTAAGAACAGCCGAAGTTGTCTCATTTATAGAAGACAGGGCCTATATTTTAACATAATAACAAGAACTCTGCGTATTATCGCGGATAAAAAACACAAAGCGTACAACGGCGCGTAGTGTAGGCGACTAACTATGAATAACATTATACGGCGTTTGGCACTACTTTCCCCCAACAGATTTTTTTAGGAATGATGTAATCTAATTACGAGTATTTATGTAATTTGACATAATATTGCATCAAACTCTAGGATTTGTATTCTTGAAGTGGTTTGCATTTTTTGACCTCCACCACTTAACAGCTTCCCGATGTCCGGATCTAGAAATAAGCATAGTATACTGCAAAAAAGGCGGCTTGATTAAACAAGGCCATGATCAACATAGGGACGATTGCTAGAATTGGGCTGAACTAGCTTGGGGTAAAGGCACAGTTGAACCAATAATGCGTGATGCAAGTGCTACACAGCCAGCCCTCATAGGAGACTTATTACTAAATAGCGTATGGGAACCTGCAAGGAAAGCGTTCTTCGACGTTCGCATTGTATATGCTGACGCTTCCTCTTACAGCAACCTTACATGGCAAAAAACAGCACAAAAACACAGCCGAGAAAAACATCTAAAATATGACCGAGCCACACACTTACACCTTTAGTAATCTCATGTGATGGAGCCTTAGGGACTGAGTATATGATTTTTTTTGAAAAAAACAGCATCCAAACTATCATCTAAATGGGAAAAACCATATTCTCAAATAATATTCTGGCTAAAAGTTAAAGTACAAATATCGGTCATTCGAGCAGTCTCCATGAGGGTGAGAGGCACTAGAAGACGCATCAAGGTCTTCGAATGCGAAGACGGCGCAGGAATTCTATACTAAGCAAGATCTTACACCCCCCAACCCTTTTCCCGTTAATACCGTCATCGTCCATTTTTGTATATATTTTCTGATTGTATTTTATTCTAATAAAGAAATTTTACCAAGCATAGTATAGCAAACTAACGAGAGGGGTTTCGTTGCTCTCATTATTTTCTCATATCTGACGTGGCCGCGCATGGCGCATTCTGCGTTCGTGTCACGCAACACAGTGAATCTATATCATATTTTAATATTATGTTTATTAGGTATAAACTCTTACCGTGTACATTTTAACTGCGTTACTAAAATCAACAAGGTTAAATTTTGCGACTAAATCCAAGACATTGTTTTCTCTTATATCATAGACAAGGATGTACCCGTTGGCATAATCATTTCGTTTTAAATACTACCCAAACTGAAAACGTAAAAATAATAATGAAACATAAACGAAATATGTGTCAAATACTTAAAGCGAAATTTCATAATCCAGCAGTTATGTCGAAAGAAGGTAAAGATAGCTAGCTACCAAAGTAACACAGGAAGCATTATAACATATGAATAGTTAACTTATTTCGAACTTAAGGACCGTATAAACTCTTATATACGTTCACCGAGCAATTTGTCGCATTATATGATGCTTTGAGCTGTATAACGGTTGTATAATAGCATATCTAAATGCTTTTGTAAAGCCTTTAGCTTTAGTGCAGCAAACCACAACGCAACTGTACAGCTTTCAGCTGTTTAAAAGCACTTAAGTGCTTTAAGTTCTACAATAGCATTATATAATGCTTTAAGCTGTATAACGGTTGTATAATGGCATATGTAAATGCTTTTTTAAAGCCTTTAGTTTTAGTGCAGTGAACCAAAATGCAACTGTACAGCTGAATGCTGTTTGCTACAGTAATGCTTCGGTGTGGTTTGATGCCTTAGGTTCTACAATAGCATAAATAAATGCTTAATGCTGTTTAAGAGCATGAATATTAGCCATTATAATGCCACATAAATTCGCTATACAGCTTTCAGCTATTTTTAATGCCTTAGGGTTCTAACAGACCGACATCTGAAAACATCCAGCTACGCTGTAAGCATTAAATTATTTTGAACTATACCTTGTCTTTGACTTCGAAATAAAATCAATTTGCTACAATACGAAAATGAAGTGAGGGTAGCTTACAAAATTATGTTCCTTGATAGGTGACCTTTTTAATTTAGTTGTTCAGTTTTTCTATGGACAGATCTAAGCCTATTTTATAAACAAAATAAATGATTATTTACTTTTTTTATTGAAACGTAAAATAATAAAATTTACATAATTTTAGATTTTTTTTAATGTTGGTTGTTTTAAGTTTGATTTAGATTTGTCTTTTATAGAATAGCTCGGTAAAACACGCGGGAAAGATGGGAACCAATCAGACTCAAGCTAAGTTAGTTGGACCAATCAAAATAAGAGTTGTTGCATGGATTGAGGAATGTTTGAATTAGCGGGGGTCGGTTTCGGGGGTTCTCATCTCAAGGCATGAAAGGCTATATAAGGTTGTGGAAGGAAATATCTGGGCTTTTTCTTCAGCAGAGCGTCGCGTTTAACGGAGATCAGTGAGTTTAGGCTGTAAGGTGCAAATAGTGTTTGAGTTTGTTCACAGATCTGTTATCAAGAGATGGAAGCATTCGAAAGACAACAGAAATCCACGGCCCGCGCGCTTCTATGGTAACGAAGAAGAGGGACCTTGTTGGAGCGCTGGAGACCATTGCATGAAGAATCTCGTGTTCCACGTGGCTCGCAAACATCAGCCACTACTAACTGTCTCGGTAAGAAATTAAATTTATTCGGGTTTTAATAGCAAGTGCGTATGACGGACCGTCGCGTTAGTATTTACAGAATAGTGGGTAGTTTCGGGTTGATCCGTGTTGAGATTTTAAGTTTGTCATTCTGCAGATAATCTGATAGCCTTATCGAGGCGTGTTTATTTAACCAAAATAAAAGTAAAATCATTGGTTTATGTGTAGATTGCGGTTGGTGAGAATTTCAGTTCGTTATTAACTACGTCTATCTATTTTGTGGTGTGTCACCATTTAATTGAGTGAGTCAGTGGTTAGTCCAATGTATAACAATAGAATGGTGATTACAAGCATAGATTTGATAGAAACCGGGAAAAGACTTAATAACCTACAGGTATCTATAGAGGGCGTGCGATATGGGTATACTCGTAGTTAGTTTAGAATTATATTGTAGGATCACAGTTTATTCGTATTGCATGGCATGGCGTCATTGAATTGGTGGTTGAATTGCCTATAAAATTTGTAATCAGTTTTGATCAGTATGAGTGGTTGTTCTTGTCATTTAACCAACTAAATAGGATGGCTAAGTTTATTGTGCGTCGGTGTGTATACGTAAATATTTTATGTGCAATTTAAATTCATAGTAATGAGGTCATTAAAGTATTGATTCACGGGTTTTATTTATTCTGTTATGTTACTATTGAATTGCGCCGGTGTGTATTTATGTTAATATTTCCCATATGGTAAATAAAGGGGAAGGCATACGTTATCTAAATTATTGTTAGTAGAAACAGTTAGATGAAGAAATACAATTGTAGGTCTTACACATTAGCGGGTTCAGTTGAACTTGAAGGATTCACCGCGTCGAGCAGAATTCGAACTTGCGACCTTTCGGAACACTGGTCCGATCGCTCTGACCGGCTGAGCCATCGACGCTTGCTCAGCCTCGGTGAATCTTTCTATCAAGTTCCTTCATTGCTTACGTCAGAGGGTTACGTATTTATCGAGTGTTCTTTAGAGTACGGTTTCTGAGTAGACGATTTATCAGGTTTCTCTAATTTAATATGATTTCCTATCATATTTAATCCATTTGTTCATTCTAACTTTATAATTAACCGTCATTCATTCTCGTATTATATACTTCGAGTAAATTAGTAGTTACCTTTGCATTCGATTATTTTATAACGTTAACAATATTTATTCGTCGTTGTAGTTAAAGTTTTAGTTCCATTCTTGATAAATAAGTAATTCTACATATCCCACAATAGGGCATAAAATTAGTAAGCCAACTATGGGAAAATACGTTTTGTTAATCCTTGTTTATTTCTCTAATACCCGGTTACATCGACTGTGAGAGGGCGCCTTCACCGTAAGCTCCTGAAGGATCGTTGCCGTGAGCGCTTCGGTAGCGTACTGCAGCTTCGGGCGTACAGATCTTCCGCTTGTCCAGTTGGACCCATCTTGAAGCCTTGACGAGCACTTCAGGGAGCTGTCGGCAGAGCTGTTCCGGACCAAGGAGTCTATTGCGAGACTTTGGCGCCATTACGAAGAGTCAATCCATCCAGCAGAAGTCAGTCTTCCCGGTGTGTTGTTTTTGTTTTATTGCTTTATGCTCATTTTCATTTGTGCCGTATTACTTTATTATCTTTCAGTGAAATTAGTATTCACCAGCATATTGAATATTAGTGTGCGTTATGCCGCCGTAATAAAATTCTACTAAGGTTCGATAAATTGAATATGATTGTATATGCATTGATTTCGTTTTATCACTATAATAGGTAATTAGTGTAATTACATTCTCTAGCTAGTCACGGTGGTGGCTTGCAGGTGCACATGGAAGCTAGTACCATGTTAGTTGTGTAACATATTGGTTAATCAATGTTTTCTATGTCTTGCATGCAAATACCATTGTACATTTCCAAGTAATGATTACGTTAAAGGTTTCTACCGCTTATTAAAATAAATAAACAGTATTGAGCAGTTTGTTGCTCAATATACGTCTAAATAATTTAAGTGGTTAAATTCACGTAATTATAAACAGTAAATTATAAAGATATTTACTTTACCTTTTCTTGACGGTGTTTGTTAAACGCTGATTGAGAAATCTTTATTACTTATAGAGTCAAATAGTGAAAATTATGATTAGGTTGCACAATAAATAAATGTAGATACTTTGAAAAGTTCAATATTTAGTACAATTGGCTACCTACCTATATATATATATATATATATATATACCATAGTATGGCGAAACACCTTTACTATTACAGTTATAAACTTGTACATGTACGTGTTTTCCGGTACACGAGCATCGGACGTACTACTGCTGCACGTGGCACGCTGCTCGCTGACATCGTGAGTTCATCACTGCCAGAACAACGGGCGGCTATCCTGAGCAAACTCCAGAGGCCAGAAGTAGCAGCCGTCTGCCATCTTGAGCTGATCCCAGCCAGTACAGCGGGCGGCTATCCTGAGCAAACTCCAGAGGCCAGAAGCAGCAGCCCGTGATGATGCTTCTCCACGTTGCCACGTATGGTGATAAACGAAAAGCGTTCTTGTGAGTTAGTTCCATACTTCTCTTTATTACACCGACGGGTGACAAAATAGGTCTAACGTTAAGCGTCAGCGAGGTTCCATGCTAGTACGGTTTCTATGTACTTAGTACAGTTGCAAATTATCCGACTTTGGAGGTTACTTAAATAAGAGATTGATATTTATAAATGTAGACAATCTATACCAATAAATAAGGCTTTATTATGTTTGATTCAACCATATTTGAATAACGTGCAACTTACCTAGTAATTTATATCTGATTGTTGTGATTTCATAATGTGAGGATACACGAGTACGAAGGACTTATAATATATACGTACTTCATGTTGACGTTTACTTTTATCATCTAGATTTAACAATACATTTTATTATTTTATTTAAGTATTAACGCTACTGTTTACGAAGTTGACATCTTCAATAAACTATTAATAGTATATATAAGTCCTAAGTTACTCGTACTTCCTTCCACTAATTTAGTTCGGCTGTTGTTTATTTGTAAATCACACGATCTTTCCACTGAAGGAATAGATAATACTTTATGTTGCACTAGTTAAATGATACTTGAAGTCAAAATGGTTTTGATCATCGTAGATGCCTTGATTTTGGTATGTAGCTCGGGTTGCGTGAATTGCAAATGATTTGTGATAGCTGACATCTCATGGATATCATTTGCAGAATGCTATTGTTGACATACATATAGATTGGTCATACAAGTAAATTTAATATCTATATAATGATTCTATATCATTAAGAATATAGAACGATAGTAATATAGTCAACAGCACCTTTCCATTTATATACTAAAATGTGTATATATATATAAATTACACACTATATTTATTTATAAAATTGTAGTCGTTGGGAACCTGTCACAATGGATATTATTTCAATAGTGATTGTTCCAACGATGAGGTAGTTATAATTGGAAGTGTCAACAAGTTATGAAAACTCCTTCCAGTTATGACAAAATGTACTTGGTAACAAAGGTAACGGTATTACCCAAAACTATTTATTAATAATTATGCTAAGCAATGGTTTTGTTCCAAGTTGATGGAGTACGCACCTGTGTTTTATTATAGGGCCTGACCGTGCTTTCAACAGTAGTCTTTTGCTTAGTAGAGAGTCACTATAGTGAGCTTTGAAAAGGGCAATCTTTGTGGCTGGGATCTTTTTCCCACCAAAATAGACCACTTGAATAGATCTTATATGTATGATTCATACAAGTGGTATGTTTTACATAAGAGGGTGCGCCTTTTAATTAAATTCAGAGAGATAGACTTCTTAAATGAGTCTTGTTAGATTTATATGAGAAGTATATTTACAACAGGGTTATAACTATCACTCGCAGCCTCCCACCTACGAGACGTCTGTGTTGTTGTTTGCCGATTGTAAGCTGTTAAAGACTCCAATATATATAAATATATAAAGATTTATCTAACATATTATATGGATGAGATGGTTTACATTGGAGTCAACAACGACCTAGACTGACTGCTTGATCCTACTGTTAGAGGACTAGTCATTGCTGGGTTTTTCTAATGTTAAGCTCAGTTATGCGGTCAATCTAGTTTATAAGTACAAACAATTAGTATGATTCAACTTGGACATAAACCCTTATTGTAAACGCTAAGCAATTTGATTACATTATTGGGTAAAAGGTAACAAACCCTAATCCAACTGGCTTATAAAATGAAATAATAGTTGTGTTCATGCTTATTTCGAATAACAAATACAATAGAATGGCTGGTTTCATAATATTAGAGGCTGCCCTCATATTATTGACGTGTTTATGGCCGTGCTGGGTGCTATTGTCTATCAACTAACTAGAATAAACTTCGGTGTCTGAACAAACTCTTAATTCTTATCCACACGTGAGATGTTCCAATTTGCAAGTCGGGCTGGTTGGTTGTGCATGTATGCTTGATAGGGCCGGGTTAACCTAAGATAATGTATACGAATGCAAGTCCAATTTATAAAGGGCTAACCCATTACGGTATGCATGTCCAATCATAGGGCCTACCTGCGGAATTTGCTAATCAGCATTCCCATTAGGGTCTGCATGTTCGTCACCTGAGGGTTACGCATTCGTATACAAGTCTAACAGACGTTTATCTTATGGTTCTGCATGGAATAACTCACGTTGGGACCTTTTGTGTAGACATAGCTTAGTCTAAAGTATCGGCGTAGGCTCGGTAATTCTATGAGGTATAAAAAGTAGCCTTATAGTTGACTGCAATCATCTATTCTATTTTAATAATAATCTGGATTAATATTAAGATTTTAATGAGCCAGAGTTTCATTGTCCTATTCCTATATATCTATATTATTACATATCATATTATGATCACATTATTAATATTACAATCTTTTAATAAAATTACATCAATCATTATAACATAATATAATTACCTTTTATGTTTAACTTATTACTATTACAGGTTTTACTGCATATAGGAAAATCCTTCGGTTTTATCGTATATACAGTAGTATACAGTGTATACAGTAATTTCAATATTTTGCTTCATTCAAATCTTGTGTAAGATTTTTACATAGTCAACAATAGCATTATGTAGGGAGTATGTATGTTTCACAATAGTAGTTAGATATAATTGTGATGCTAAATATTGAGGAGGTTATAATACTTGTTTTAACAGTTTGTAGGTTAATGTAGGATGTTACCAAATTTTACTTGTTTTATGTAAAATTGTATTTATTTCTTTTAATTTCTGGTTTACTGTGTTTGTTTGAGCATTGTTCAGATTTAATTTTGTTGTTTAGCGGTTCTCACACCTCAGGAGACCTTGGTTATTACTTATCATAATGTAGTCCAATATGTACCACTAGACAATGATGCCAAATATTTATTTTTTATAAATTGTGTGTCTCTAATCTTTGCAAAATTTATTATGTATGTGTGCAGGTTAAACTTGGGCGTCAGAGTTTTTTTTCACCGCTATAGTTTTTTCTCTGGCATATTTTGGCCCTTGAACTGTAGCGGTATATCTAATGTGACCTAGCGGTTACATGAGATATAATAGTTTATAGAGTCATTTAACTTTCCTTTAACAGTAATTTCTTATTACTTGAATAAATTTTCTTATTAACTTATATGTTGTTTAAATCCTATTATTTCCCTTAGTGATAAGATCCTCGCTTTCAAAGAAAAGTTTCAGTTAACTTCAAGTTTTAAGTAGGTTCAGCTTTAAAATATTACTGGTTAGTATAGGTGAGTTTTTACAGGGTGTACAATAGCATTTATAAGTAGGTAATACATTCCTAATTCTGTATAATAGCAATAATATAAACCATTATAAAGCCAAGTATTTCAGTATAAGGGGCTGTTCATAAATTACGTCATTGCAAATGGAGGGGGTGGGGTCATTCCGAAGATCACATCACCTCTCCCATCTTTAAAAAGTGCATCAATGTGTAAAAAAAGAATGAAATTCGTGTTCCTAGAAACTTTAAATGCTATAAAATATTATCTACTAAATAATTTTTTATTTTACAATTAAGCTAAAAACGCATTTTTTTTTAAATGACGTCACTTTATTTGGCAGGGGGAGGGTTGGATAATTTTAGAGGGGGGAGGTAAAAAATCAACAAAAATTGATGACGTAATTTATGAACAGCCCCTATACAGATTTTAGCTGTTTTAGTGCCTTAGGGTCTACAATAGCAATTTTAAGTAGTATATAATGCTTAATGTTGTTTAATAGCATAATTATTCACGTGTAATGCTGTAGCCATTAATAAGCTTTTTTTAAATATCACTGAGCTGCTATTGGACTAAGAGCTAGCCACGTCAGATATGACACAATAATGAGAACAATAAAACCCGTCTGGTTAGATTGCTATACTATTCTTATTGCTGGATCCTGGCATCTGGCAGCATTTAATGTGTGTAGGCCACAGTGACAGACTAGCAAAATGTTTTAATTGGAAAATAGTAATACCAAACTAGGTAAAAACTGCCGAAGTTGTCTCAGTTATAAAGGACAGGGCCTATATTTTAAGGGGCTCCCTGGCGCCAACGACCTTAGATCTGATTCCCTTAGTTTTCTAATTATTTATATAGCTTATCATATGATCAGTAACGGCTTTAAACAATATATATTTACTTATATTTACTTCAATATTCATTTACTTATATATATTTACTTATATTTACTTCAATATTCATTGTCTTCGAGATATTTGACATCAAAGTCGAACCGGCTTAGGCTAAAAAAGTGGTTTTATTTTCATACATTTTGTGTTAGTTAGTTAAAAATTAAAATCTCTCTACAGTTTTTAGAGACATCAAAGAGGAACCCTAATATGTAGATTACGTATATGTAAGATTCTTTACACCATTCGAATATCGATAAAAGTGTTTTTTGGACCATATTTTAAAAATATCATAAAATAATAACGGCTCATTTATTTCAAGATCCGGCTCTACAAAATGGAGATAAAAGATTCAAGAACCGTTAGTCGTTTGCCTTATAATTCTATATGTAGTGAATATGTTGGAATATCGACTCAAAACTGGTCAAAAATCGATAAAAAACGTTAGACCAAAAAATATTGTGTATTATTACGGAAACAAAAACTGTATAGTATTTGTATAGTTTCTCATAATATTGCATCAAACCCAGATCTCTAGGATTTGTTTTCTTGAAATGGTTTGCATTCTTTGACCTCCACCACTTTAAAGCTGCCAGATGTCCAGATCTAGAAATAAGCATATTATACCAAACTGACTAGAGGGGTTTGGTTGCTCTCATTATTGTGTCATATCTGACGTGGCTAGCTCTCCGTCTATATAGACCAACGCGATTTTGTAAATAATTTATAACCTAAAAAATAAAATCATCCGGACCTATTTATACAGGGAAAATACCTATATAATAATGAAATAACTTAATTTAAGACTGCTCAACCAACACTATTATGTTAATAATGCAAAACTCGTTCTATACGAGGATTACACAATTGTTTTGTTTATTTGACGCATATCTTTTTATAATATTTTATAGCAAAACCACAATAAATCAAAGGGGCGTGAAAATTTTCAATGAAACTTATATACACATTTACAGTAAACTACATTGCGCAGTAATATTTGAAGGATAACGTAAAAGAGTCAAAAACTTTTATAAATTTTGTTACGATGCAAACAAATATGACATGTCACTCATTCAGTTTTTTGTACCGTCTTCGTCCATTTTATATTGCGAGACAAAGTAGTTAAATCACAACGTTCATTGTATTATAACATTTGTTCCGTCGGTATTAAGACGTTTTTGCATTGACGTAAGGTTTATTTTACTACACTGTTATGCTAGTATAATGCTTTTGTATTGCGATTGGCAACTTAATCGAGAGTACTAATGCTTCTTTACTGCGATTAGCAAGTTTTTTGGCCGTATTAATGCTTCTTCAATGCGGTTGGCAACTTAATAGAGCGTACTAATGCTTCTTTAATGTGATTAGCACGTTCAATGACAACGATAATGCTAATAGCGTAGACATAATGGGCCTGTAATGCTATCAAATAACCTATATAGGATCTCAAGCTGGGTAATTTGTGCCCATTAAGGAGCTATATCAGCACTATAAACGTTTATAATGCTACTATAAAACGAACTCAAAATGCTAAAAGCATACAGACATGCTGTAAGACGGCCGTTATACTGCTTTGATGTGTTACTTGGGTAAGAAGTAATACAAACTCAATGGAACTTTAACGAGTTATTCGGTAGAAAGATTATCCTAAATCCGACCTCAAGGTTGTGCTAACCTGGAGTGTGCATTTAAGAGATATAAGCAAAACACAAAAAAAAATTTGATTGGGCTATTTAGCTTGGAGAGAAGCAAAATTGTTTTTAGTGTTTTGCTTATATCTCTTAAATGCACACATTTTGTCAGATCGAAAACTTAAGATAATAAAAGCACCGCCAAACAAAGTTCTATTGGGTTCGGAATACTTTCCAGTTAAAAGTACATAGCTGCTGGACTAATACGCACAATCAGGAAACCGAAGCCATAGCACATGGACTAAGAGCTGGCCACGGCAGGAATGACACAATAATGAGAGCAACGAAATTGATATAGTTAGACTGCTATACTATTGTTATTACTCTGGCAATCTGGCAGCTTTAAGCCGGGGGTTTCAAGAGTAGCAGACCAGTAAAGTTGTTTATAAATCTAGGGAACGACGCAATACTGAGAGTTCTTGCTTTAGTACGATATCGTGGCATTTGATGTATGTAATTGGAATATAACGTGGAAGCTGTCGCAGTGGGGGGGAAAAGAGGCAGGTTGAAGTTAAATGCATTTATACCGGACGCCTGCAGTTTATTTTAATCTGATCTGTGAAAACTGTTTGTAATTAATCAGGCGCTCGAATAAAACTTATTAGTTGACAGTTTTCGATGCCAAGACGATATTACCGATAGTTATTTCTAAATAGGAAATCGACTTTAACAGCCAGGATTCTCGGTTTAAATTGTTATGAAAAAATATGTGACATTAGGTTTTGTTCTGATAATGAACTTAGCTTACAAAGCCACATCATAATACAGCTACTCGTTACTAGATTGCGCTAATAAACATAGACAGGGAATGACATTTGAACTCCAACTGCTGACCTAGCACGGGTGAGCAGTAGAAAGTAAACCAGTATAAGTGTGCTGCATTGCTACGAATTTCGCGGTCATGTTACACTGGTAGTTTGAGCAGTTGGCTCGCCAAGGTGCGCACAACTATTGGTGGGAATAAACGGCACAACGTATGTACATATTAGATTGAGCATACAAAACGACTCGCGTGATCACTACGGGTACATATATTAGCGTTAAAAATGTAAGTACAGTCGCCATCAGATATATCGTAGCGGGCAAGGTGGTCCCAAATATTTGAACAACGCCTCTATTGTCAAGGCGATAAAGTGTATGATCAGATATTTTTGAGTACCTTGGCCTCTCCGATATATTTGATGGCGACTGTACCTACTAATTAAAAATAATATTTTGTTTTAAAGAGTAGAAAATTGAGTGCAGGTAGGAAAACAATTTTTAAAATGGCTAATATTTTTTCTGAAAACGATCATCTAAAAATATTAGGGCTAATGCCCCGGTTTGGGCCACTTTAAGGGGAGTTTGTTTATTCAGACGTCTGTCATTTTGTATCAATAAGGAATGATGAAAATATTTATTTAATGAGTCTTTGATAATATTGTGTAGTGACTAAACACAAGTAAGTACAGCCGTTTGAAACTTATACAGTGTTACTATGTCTCACGAAAGTTTAAATTCAATAAAATATGTATGACTATATTTATATGAACTTTCGCTGTTATGATTCTGATCTTTTTTTCTTTTGAGAAATATTAAAAAAAAGCCCAAGAGTCACTTTTGGCCATTTTTTTCCATGGTATTTTAATTTTATTTTATTTTCTTATTTAGCCATAAATTGTATGTGTACATAATGATGTTAAGCAATACAGATAGTATCAATACAATTTTATCCAGTGGGTGTAGCTACATATTTATGTACTTATGAACTAACATTTTATAATATATACATACTTATTAACTAACAGTGACCAATATTATAATATTCACTTAAGCTGTAGGGGCATAAGTCAATAACATGTTTTTTAAGTGCTGTCAGAAATTTTAAGTAATTGAGTGATTTAATTTCTACGGGTAACTTATTAAACACTTTAGCAGCCACATAGATAGTGCTACGCTGACAACTGATACATGACAGATGAAAGGGGCCATCTGTGCTGCCATAATTTACTCTTATATCAACTCTATAAACCATAGACTTGTAAATTTGTCTATGCCTTAGTAATTTTGAAAATGGCCAAAACCGGCACAGTGGCCACAACCGGGGCATCTGCCCTATAATATTTTCCGGAATTGAGTAAATACTAAAAAAATACTAATAAAAATAGTTACTAGGATGTTATACGTTTTTTTTGTAGCATCACGTTTACTGTACGTACTGTACGTTTACGTATAAATTGGGTATGCAATTATGAACCCGATGGTACATTAGGTTTGGGATAAGTTTCCCAAAAATAATGTACATTTTATATTGTTTGGTATTTGGTCATAAACTATGCAAAATAACTCTGCAATTGTAACAAACATTACTACAGATAGGTGCATCTAAATATGCACCCAAGAATTTTAGTTATTTATTTAAACTTCATTGCAAAGTAAAAATAAGTACAAATGGCGGACTTAATGCCTCAAGGCATTCTCTACAAGTCAACCATAGGGCCAAACAGAAATTCGCTTAAAGTGGGTGCTGTAAGAGAAAACTTGCTGATTTATCCTATAACTTATTTGTACCTACTTAAATATACTTCGATATATGCTACATAAACTTCACAAATACCAATATATATACATACTGATAAACATACGTATATATTATAATGCATACGCGCAAAGGGGAAAAAACTCATTCACGCTGGTCATGATGAGCAGGTGCTTGTGAAGCAAGCGTTTGAAAACGAACTTGCTTGGGGTTTGTCTTATTGTCAGGGGAAGTGCATTCCAGAGACAAATAGTCTGGATTGTAAAAGAAGAAGAGAGATAACCGCTATGGGGAGGATGTACTAGAAGCTTAAGAGACTGGGAGGAGCGAAGTTCACACCCGGGACGGGGGTTGACAAAACTGAATTTGGACTTAAGGTAGTCTGGAACAGAGTGATCAAACAAAATAGAGAAGAGAGTACCTACAGAGAATTCTAAGAGTCCTGCGTTGACGTGTAGGCAGCCATTGGAGTTGGTAACGATAACCTGAGACGTGATCGAATTTACGCAAGCCGAAAATAAAGCGTTTGGCATTATTTAATATACGATCGAGTCTGTTTAGGGAAGCCTGGGAAATGTTGGTAGTGCACACATCAGCTTAGTCTATAATAGGAAAAATTAAAGCCTGCACAAGCAGCTTCTTGGTACTCACAGGCAGGAAGTTTTTAAACCTATGCAGAGTCCGCAGTTATCAAAAACACAAAAACTCTCTTTTCAAGGAAACCAACAGTGGTAATGTTACCATTATTCGAGAGTATTTTAAGCGTATGAGAAGGAATCTTCCATAAGTACAAAAATTAGTGTCAGCATGTTTTTAAAATCGAGATATGGCCAAAGTATGAATGTTCCCGCATACGAATGGCGCCAATCTTTCTTATAAAATAAGAAATGAATCGAGTTCATTGAGTACGCGTTAGGTTCTGTAGTTTCAAATATTGTCATAACCTACAATCCACTGGTGCGACAGGCGGCTCAATATTTAATAAATAAAACAGCATATAGATAACGACTGCAAGCCTTCATAAACGCTTAAGTGCGGGATCTTAGTGAGGTAATCTATGTTGCTCATTGGTAGTACCACCAAGTAAATTATTATTTATCTAGAACTTTCTATCATTCTGTCACTTCAAATACTCGCTACTCAAATGCTGCGCAAAGTCGATATTTATATCGATACATGTTCATGATTAATAGGCAAGGATAAGCATCGACATAAAATATTAAAACGAGTAAAGTTAAACAATGCTCATGTGAAAACTTAACCCATTTTTAGGTTTACAAAAATAGAATGTCTCATGTCTTGTTAACCAATAAAATACCCATTTTTGAAGCGTCATTTCTGTAAGACCTGTACCTCTGTTTGTACTATATATATCCATGTTGTACAAATAAACTATTTGACTTTGACTTTGACTTTGACATTTATTGTGTTAATCTTCATTCCGCAAAGGTTTCATGCCATTCCTCTTCAATCTTCCCTACAAAATCAGTGTTTGACAGAACTTTGACATATGAACGGTGGCACATGACGTCTACATACAATTTTTCCTGTCGATTATCTAGGGTTGACAAGTACGCGATTAGTTTGATTGCTGGACCTGCCCTAATCTACCTGATACATCAGTAACTTTAATACAAAAATACATTAATGTAAGATTTATTAGTTAATTTGCCCAATCTAACCGTTATTTTAGAACGAAACTACTACATAAACTACATAAATATTTTATCTTACCTGTGGTCATGCAGCAAATAAACAAAGGAGATTTTGACAACCCCGAAACGGTATCCGATACGTTCCAAGGCCGTAGCTGTCACTTCGTTCAGATGTACACCCTTGTTTAAATCTTACTCAATGTTATTAAAATGAATGGGGAAGGCAACTATCACAATGACATTTCCAACATTACTTTTATATTGATATTGTAATAAATAAAAATAAGAACTTTTATTTTAAGCTGATGGCTATCAGAATCGGTATTCAACTTAGAGATTTCAACCCGGACGGGATGATACGTCAGATAAACGTCAGTCCATACATGTGTATGACCACTGGTCATATGTTTTCGGCAGAAGGGAACGCCTGTCAATGGCGACTCCGGTTGGTTGAATTCTCTAAGTGTTAATGATCAAAATATTCAGGTATGGCTAAGGGTTAATATTTTTATCGACAAATTAGGCAGCCATATATCTGTAATTTCCTAATGGTTGTGCGCCCCTTGGCGAGCCAATTTCTCTTACTGCCAGTGTAACATGACCGCGAGATTCGAAGCAATGCGGCACACTTATATTGGTTAATTATCTACTGCTCACCCGTGCTGGGTCAGCAGTTGGATTTCAAATGTAATATTCTGTCTATGACGTCTATGTTTAGTAGATATAAGCGCAATCTAGTAACGAGTAGCTGTATTATGATGTGGCTTTGTAAGCTAAGTTCATTATCAGAACAAAACCTAATATGTAACATATTTTTTCATAACAATTTAAACCGAGAATCCTGGCTGTTAAAGTCGATTTCCTATTTAGAAATAACTATCGGTAATATCGTCTTGGCATCGAAACCTGTCAACTAATAAGTTTTATTCGAGCGCCTGATTAATTACAAACAGTTTTCACAGATCAGATTAAAATAAACTGCAGGCGTCCGGTATAAATGCATTTAACTTCAACCTGCCTCTTTTCCCCCCCACTGCGACAGCTTTCACGTTATATTCCAATTACATACATCAAATGCCACGATATCGTACTAAAGCAAGAACTCTCAGTATTGCGTCGTTCCCTAGATTTATAAACAACTTTACTGGTCTGCTACTCTTGAACCCCCCGGCTTAAAGCTGCCAGATTGCCAGATTAGGTAATAACAATAGTATAGCAGTCTAACTATATCAATTTCGTTGCTCTCATTATTGTGTCATTCCTGCCGTGGCCAGCTCTCCGTCTAACATATGCAAGGCTGTTGATAAAATAATCAATATTTTAGCATTTATCTTTAAATAGAAAACGATCCGTAACTCCGGTCTAAATATCTGTAATATACACACAAATAAATGCCCAACCAAGATTACCAAGATTCGAGCCCGAGACCTATTTTGTAGACAGGGTCACTACCGAACCGACTAAGTAAGGAGGCCTTTACATAATTACATTTGCTACATTCATTCTCCAGCCCATAACATTCACGATCATCATACAAACAATCTAGATTACACATTTTGTCATAGTTAAAAATTCTACAGGCCCTACGCATCCAACCAACTTGGATTGGACGTCGCGGGGACTAAAAGGGGCTTCGCGGTAGGCCACTAACCACGAAAAACCAAACTTCGTTATCTCTATCGAACTTGCTAATTCGAGCAAAGTAGACGCATATAACGATATTTCGTTTTTCGAAGTGTAAATGAAAACCATAATGAAAAGCTTTAAAAAAAACTTTCCGCGTTGTACTATAGAATCACGAAGTGATAAATAATAATAATAATATAGGTTGATTCGGCGATCATTGTACCGATAGTTGTCTCTGCGAACGGTCTCATAGCGAAAAGTCTCGACTAAGATTTAGAGAGACTTTCGCTACGGGGTTGTGGTTGGATCAAAGGTCAGATTCAGAAGGCGGTAATCCTGGACACGGCGCGCATAGTCCGACGGTTCCTCACTCTGCGGCGGCCCTAACCACCGGCAGCATGGGCCCTGCTCCGTTGCCGGCGTCGCCCTAGGATAGGTTTTTTATAATGTTTTAATTGTTTTTGTGTGTTTTAAATGTTTTTTTGTATTTTCTTTTATAAAAATATTGTAAAAAACCTAAACCTAAGAAAGAAAATGAATAAAGAGAAATTAATAATAAATACTCTTTATTGCACACCTCATACAGTTTAAGTTACAAGTACAAATTATACAATTACATAAATTTAGGAAGAGGTAACAAAAGGCGGTCTTATTGCTAATGAGCGATTTCTTCCAGACAACCTTTGGGTAGTTAAGTGGAGACTAGAGCAAAACAATAAGCAGTAGGTGGTGCATAGAAACAAAAGAGACGAAATAGATAACACAGCACATTCATATGAATATACATACTTAAATAAATACAAAATAAACATACATATACGTACACATATGTATAGGTACATATATAATACACACAGTATGAAACAACAGATAAAATTACTTACAATCATATTGTGTTTAAAAGCGTCCATTAGAATATCCGTAGTAATGTTATTTTTAAATTGTATCATGTTTATTCGATAGTTGTCCTCAGTTAACTTCGGCATGTAAACATTTATGGTGCAGATAATTAAAAAAACATCATAAGCGAAGCGCGCAGTGGGTCACAAAATAGGATATAAAAAACTTTAACTTTACACTATCACTTTCACTTTATTTTGAAGTAAACACTTGCTGTTAGTTGCCGTTGTAGCAGAAAAAATACGGCGTTTCATGAACAAAAGATTTTCTTTGTCATGATTATTCCTTAGGACCCTAGAATGGATTTCAGTAAAGGAGCCACCAAGATTAGTGCTGTAAAATTTAAGGGGGGGAAGCTCTCAACTTTATCTTGATTTCTACATCAGTGAAGATAGTTTTTGAATAAATCGGGGATGCCGAATTCATTTATGGGATTATTTTTACATCATTACAAAGCAATTGACGGCATTGATTTATACAAAAAGGGACATATGTTCCCAGGCGCTCGATTATGAGCCATCAAATATGAACCTATATTTGGCACCTACATTGAATTAGTCGTGTGGCAGAGTCTCTCAGTCACACTCAGGTCTCCCTTGCATTCCCGTGTTAACTATATAGGTTTATCTCTTTTGCCCATGATGCACATACATTTCAGCACATTTTACAAATGTGTAGGTGCAGGACCACATTTCAGTTTTGTTTACTATGAACGTCACTCATCTTTTTTTTGTTTATGTCTATGATTGACGGTGCTTAAAATAAAAGTGGAAAAAAATCTAATCAAAATTATTCATGTGTGTAATTTCATTATAAACGATTTTCATTTTCAAATCGATACCGGACTCTTAAATTTGTTTTACATTGATTTTCGAGAACAGTTCTTACACTTTATCAGTCTTCTTGTCAAAATAATATAAATAATATATAAGCAATTTGTAAGGTACATTTTTGCTTAAAATTTGATGTATTTTAAGAAGTCTGCATCGAACGTGATGCATTCAGAGGTTCATACTTACCATGAGTTAGAAAGGTGCGACATATCTTGTTTTACGTTGAGTTTCGAAAACAGCTCCGGCACATGAGTTCGCATTGTGCACATCTTGTCCATTCTAACTATAGCGCGCTCAACAGAACCCTTCGTGATCGTGAAATGATCATGCGCTCTAAATACTCCCTACCTGTAATCAAACATTTTTTTTTCTAAAATAAGCATACAACATACAATAATAGTAGTTTATGTAACTGTAACGTAATAAGGGTCCTTAAAACATGAGTGTGGTTTTATGAAATGAGCCGCAGGCGAATTTCATAATAAGATCACACGAGTGTTTTAAGGCCTAATTACGTACAGTTGCATACACTGCTTTATCTACACTCATATTATTTATTCTAAATGCCTTATTTGGAAACCATAGAATGGCCGCCATCGCACCGCCACCATGGCCAACTCGATTGTGCCGGCGGTCGCGCGGGCGCGTGTCGGGCTGTCGGCGGATCCCCGGGAGGGTGCAGGTGTACATTATGTTATCAAAACTCATAGCACATCAATAATTGAGCATGAAAAGTTAAAAGTACGTTACTGCTACGGATAAAAAGCTTATCATAGTAAAATCGGTCGTGGTAATGCTAGCCATTGCCTACCGTTTTCGAACACGTTTTAGAGAACTTACAATATGAGTGTAGATAAAAATAATTCTACTTTAATTGTTTATGGTACATGTTTTTAATTTTTTATACCGGTTAACTCGCGGGGTAATAAAATGCACACAATCAGGCGGCTATCGTCACCGCAATTTGGAGAATATTTAAATGTATTTTTAACCTATATTGCACAACAGAAAATCGTAGAGTACATAAGGCGGACTTAATGTTCTAAAGAATTCAAACTAAGGCAAAGCAGAGAGAACGGTTCCACTAATTAAAAGACAATGAAGACATACCATAATTCGCCTATACCAAGTTAATACATCAATCGAATACGAAACATATTATACACATGAAAAAGTCTTTAATTTTACTTGCAGTGAGATGATGTATTTTTTTTAAACGCAAACTTATTTGGGAAATTTTTGATGTTGAAATTATGTAACTCATTTTAACAAATTACATATTACTTAATCGGAATAGTTTCAGAAATAATCGCTTCGAAAGTCGGAAAAGTAGCTTCTCCCCCCTGTAACTTTTGAACCGTAAGTCCAAGAAATATAAAAAAAATTGAGAAGATGCGCGTTATCATATAATTTCTAAGAAAATTGTATTAAACACTATCGGTTTAGCCATTTTTGAGTTATTTCCAAAAACTTTTTCCATAGGCATCAGATACGACCTTTTGGCATTAGTCTGGTTCTTATTCCATTGAAGCTACGGAACCCTCCATTATGCGTGGTCCGACACGCACTTGGCCGGTTTTTTTTCTATATCATCTAGCGGAGTTTGTTTCTTATACATATATATAAAATCGTATATTTTATTTATTTATTATTTAATAAACAATGTTGGGGTCACGGCAGATAAATTTAATTTAAGTTATATAGTCTGGCAAACCATTTCTGTCAGTAGAAACGCGCGGCAAATTCAAAATACGTACATGTGGCAACCCTTTGTGATGAGACACCGTATTTCATGACGAACATTTCAATTCACATTGAATTTGTTTCTAGTGCATTTCACTCTCTCATCTTAAGCGCGAGTGAGATAAAACTCCTGCAACGTTCCCAATTAAATTTAAATTCATTTTTAAGCCATATGTCAATTGCCTCAACCAGATTATCTGTTGCAGTTGATGACATATCAGACGTAATATATCCGTTTCCTTTTTACACACCGTAAATGTCACCTAATGAAAGGGGCGGAAATACCACCTAAAATTAAAAACTTAAAATTTGATGATCTTTGGTGCTTTTTTCACTGATTCTTAGTGTTGTCATACTTTTGTTCGCTGTACATTGCTACTGCGTTCGTTGGCTGGCCAGACTATAGTTAATTTTTACTACTTTACAGTGGTATTCTAACTTTAAAATGTTAATCAGTTACAGATATTTTTTGTTATCAATTTGACATCTAAGCAAATTGTAGTTCTGACAACTAATGTCAATCAATCGGTTGACGGTATCATGTTGATCACAGAGCAAATATTAAGTTGGAACTTCTTAGTGTAGGGCAAAAATGAACTTGAATAAGAATAATTCTTGCATTCGCTATTTAAAATAAAATAAATGAGAATAAATCATGTGATTCTTATTTTAAAAGTAGAATTAAAAAAGGAATAATTATTCTAGGATTAGGTATTTTTCAAATAACGTTTCATTCAATAATAAATGGTATTTCTTTCCACGAAAGGGACTGCCATCTGACCTTTCAAACCAGAGGGCAACTAGGGCTTATTGAAATTAGGTCCGGTTTCCTCACGTTGCTTTCTTTCACGAAAAACCCAGACTTTCAAAAAGACATTTCTATCGCAAAACATTATTTAAATTGAAAATCGTGATTACAGTTATTCCAATAAATTATCTTCATTCAATTTTCTCGCGTATGAATTACTCCCGACAAAATTATTTCTAATAATTTTAACGGGAATAAAATCGACATGTGTTTACTGTAACAATGTTTTATTCAATTAATGATTTTATTCTTAAAATTATTGATTGATTTTATTGTGGTAAATCGTAAACATCGTAAATCCTCTATTCTGCGTTCGGAAATCGTATGTAATTCCACCATTATTGCAACCAGTAATGTAACATCAGTCTATTATCTGTGCCAGTGTTATACAAAATGTATGAAAATTCATAACCGCATCGATTGTGGTAACGAAAATCCAACCCTGCTCTCCGACTGCGATTGCCCTCCTCCCCGACCCCCAGGATAATCTAGTTAACCATGGTAGTGCAATGGCGGTCATTCGAATGGTTTTCGAACACGTCATTGAGGATTTATAATATGCAACTGTACGTATTTAGGCCTTAAAACACTCGCGTGATCTTATTATGGAACTCGCCTACGGCTCGTTTCCTAAAACCACACTCGTATTTTAATGACCCTTATTGTAATTACATACTAGTTACATAAACTACTATTATACTGTCAAAACTACATATTAATGACTTTACAGGTGGGAAGATTTACGTGACATTTCACAACTAACTTCACCGACCAAACTAAGACCAATCCCGAGCAAAATATCGCTCGTCGTTTCCGAACTGGTTTCTATTTCAACAAAGGTATCACAAATTCTATCAGTCATGATCATGATGTTTGTAGCTTAGTTCCACAACAAGCCGCTGCTTTCTCGCTCCGACATTTAAATAATTAGTTTGATTAGAAAACAAAAAACAATCACTAAATCATGAGCAGTAAAGAAGGAATAGCAAATAAATTAAATTAACCCTTATTAGTACAAGGGGATATTATTTCCCACTTTGTCTATTCGTATAAAATTGATGTAATTTTTTAAATGGTAACACTTAACAAAGCTTACCATACAGTTTTACAGTTTTGGTAAATATTAGATTCATTTTTCTGGCAACACTTTTTAATCAAACTTCATCTGACAGCAAACGTCAGTGTCAAAGTCAAAAGTGGTGCCAAATTCGTAAGAACGGTGTTCGTCGGCGAAGTGCGACCGGATTCATAAGAAAAAAAATCAGGTAAGAGGATTTTGATAACAGTTATGTAAAATTAGGTATATTGTTTGCTATTTAGCATATAAAATAGTGTTTGAAACTCTCGCCTTGTCCAACAAATGACTCTTGAAGTTGTAGAGTGCAAGTGGGAAAATAATTCCCTTTGTTCATTTAAGACATCAATGAAATCACATTTCAAATTTCTCTTATATGTTTTTAGTAAAATATACAACACAATTACATATTTTCATGATTATTCTGGTAATAAAAACATTTATCGATATTATTTTTTTTATTTTTAGTACACAATCATAACTTTTTAACGCATATTTTCTGTGAATTTAGTCTTTGACTTGTAGTATGATATAATAATGTTATGCTGATTTATAATACTTATTATGAAATCTCTCACCATATAATGCCTAAGCATAAGATTAAGGTTAAATTAAGTTTCGGAATGAATAGATACTTAAAAAACTAAATATCTGTTAGAAACTCCTTTTGCTACTCTCTGACATCGTTTAAATATGTTTTTTAAGAATTTTAATTTGTGATAGATGTATGTTACTTTGTAAATAAATGGCTCAAGTCATACTGCGGTTTTTTCTTCGGTGCTTTTTAAGCGTGGTTTCTTTCATCTGGAAACCGTGACAGGACAAAACCGGCTGCTGCTATTGAAGTGACAGGTATAGATCTAGCTGGTCCTCTTTTTCTACGGTCGGGAGGGAAGGTGTGGTTAGTTTTATTCACGTGTGCAGTTTACCCCGCAGTGCATCTAGAGTTGACTAAATCGCTAACGACAGAAGCCTTTCTCATGGCCTTACGAAGATTTATCGCAAGACGTGGAAGAGTCGACACAATTTACACGGATAATGGTACAAACTTCCATGGCGCTGATAATCTTCTGAAGAGTTTAGACTGGCAAGAGATTGCGGCTTATTCCAGCGTGCGAAGCATTAAGTGGAAGTTCAGTCCTCCTGCCGCGCCATGGTGGGGTGGTTGGTGGGAGCGCTTGATACGTTCCCTCAAGGAACTCCTGAGGCGTAACTTGGGCCAGAAGACCGTGACCTATGAAGAACTGCTGACCTTGCTTCTTGATTGTGAGGCTCTGACAAATCAGCGGCCTCTAATGTATATCGCGGACAATTCCGATAAGCTAAAGCTTATTACTCCGGCCTGCTTCACACAAGGGCTTCCTTCAAGCGAAACTCCGGACCTGGACCAGCTCGACCACAATTCCCTGAACAGGCGACTTAGGTATCTGCATAAGCTGAGGGAAGACTTAAGGGAACGGTTCAGAATCGAGTACTTGGGAATGCTCATTCAGAAGGGCAAGGAGAGGGACTCTAATTTAAGGGTAGGTGATGTAGTTTTGATAGAGACTGACGCAAAGCGTATTAAGTGGCCTTTAGGGAGGATTATAGAAACTTTCACCGGCAAAGATGGCAGTGCCAGAGTGGCGAAGGTGCGCACAGCCGACGGAGAATACACGCGAGCGTTTCAGCGCCTGTACCCGCTCGAAGTGCAGCCCGACCAAGAGTTTTGGGATTTGATCCCAAAATGTGGGAAGATGTTAGAAACTCCTTTTGCTACTCTCTGACATCGTTTAAATATGTTTTTTAAGAATTTTAATTTGTGATAGATGTATGTTACTTTGTAAATAAATGGCTCAAGTCATACTACGGTTTTTTCTTCGGTGCTTTTTAAGCGTGGTTTCTTTCAATATCAGTTGACAGTCACTTGAAAAGGTAAAATGCAACTTGTTTCGGACTCTAATTGTTACTTTTTTTGTATTTTCAACTAAGTTTTAACCGTTATGTCCTCATTAAGTGTTTCAAGAGATAAATTAATATTTAATTTTATAGATTTTTTCATAGGTATGAAAATAAGAGGCTCTATTACTTTACCAATGAATACTATGGTTCTACGAAAGTTAACGTTTTGTTTCTACGAATATGATTATACTTTTTTGCAAATTATTCTTTTTTTATTTTTACTTCAATATTGAAAAAAAAAGTGAAAATACAGAAAACACAATAAAAATTCATCAAGGGTAGAACCATTTTTCGCAATGTGCACATTGAACAAGGGGAAATAATTTCCCACTGGAAATCACCCCCTTCCACTTACCCCCTTAATTTTTTACATATTTATTCTGAATCTAGATGCTAAACTTAACTATAAATCAACTCCATTTTCTCATTTGCAGAAAATTTATGCTCTGTCCTATTAAGGGTTAACAACCCACCCAATCAGTCGCGGCGCAAAGTTGTCCATAATGCTTGCGGCATTGCCATGCTGGATTACTATGGATAGCGTTTGCACCAAGAATGAATCGGAGCGGGATTCCTCCCCCCTTTGCCGGAGTATTTTTTCTGATTAAATTTAATAATACAACCAGAACCAATTCAAACCAAATGCAAGGTCTACCTCTAAGTATTAAGGTTTTAATATTAGCTATCCGACCCAAAAAGCAGCAAAGTATTTAAATACATTTCGATTAAAATTTTCAATCATTTACCACATGAATTAAAGTCCCTAGATTTTCCCGAATTTAAACGAAACGACGCTTCATAATTAGGGTTTCCGCGATCAAGATTTTTAATAGATGGTAGCAACGTGGCGAAAGGTCTAGCTGTCATAATCCAAAAATCAGTTTTAATCATGTTTATTTTATTTTATTGGTGGAATTTCACAGCTGCTGACAAAACACAGACTACACGGACTCCTCATCATTAAGCTTTTACAAGGAGCAAGAGGTCACAAGACATCAAGCTCTCATCAGCTCAATTTAATTCGCAAAATTTCTACGATTCAAACAGCACGTCTCAATAACATTCTACATCATTTTGTAGTACAACAATCCAGATGACTTGAATTTTGTGGATATTTTTAATTCACTTGAGTAGTATTCACCTACTGATCAAAAACGTTAACTCAACTGAAATTAGCGGTCGCGCTCTCATACTAAATTAGTACGGGAGCGTCTATGTGTGGTGACCTCGAATTGTACCACCACTCGCAAGGTGCTGCCATCTAGTGAAAAACTCGATCGCGGAATCCCTCATCATAATCAAGAGGTAATTGAACTTAATGATTCATTGTTTCTCTGGTCAATCTAATCAACATTTAGAGTTTTAAATGACCCAGGTATCCCATGATACTCATTAACACCTCCATCTGATGGTCGAAGTTCTTCGTTGACACGAGCTTGAGTCATCTCCGTCACGTATTCGAAGTACTCTTTTGTCGATAGTTCTTCAGTTCATTGGTCTAAAATTATAAGATAAAACAATACATTTCAACTATAAAATGTATAATTATTGTAGCACAAATTAAATAATCGTAAATCAATGTCACTTTTCTGCTTTCAATATAGTCATTCAAGTCTGTATTTACCTCTTGCACTCTACTACAACATTACTGTGCCGGTCTCCACGTAGCATCGATAATAACTCTGCCGAGTTTCAGGATAATTCGAAAGAGTTATATCACGTGCCGATCCAGTAAATATTATAGGTAAAATAATATAGATATAGATTAAGAACGTAATGTTAAGATCTAACACGTCTGCACATCTGAATATAAGCACTAGTCAGTAAGAAAGAAATTAGTCTAAGTCTATATTTTACTAACTATGTCGCTAACCCTACAATTATCAAAAATCATTCCGTCATTTTTGTCGCTGAAGTTATTCCGTCATGTTTTTCCTAACCTTTACCTAGTCCTCCACATTTATACATCTTACACATATACACATATACTACATATTTAAATATATCTTTTACTTACCGTACAATTCCATCATACCCTTTTGCTGACCACCGTAATCTATTGGCAGCAGTTCCTTAGGCACCTGATTGTACAAATCTTCCAAGGATTTAAGCACTGTAACCCGTTGCCCAAGTTTAGCACTGATGACTCGCTTCAAAAGACTGGACAACATGTCTATTACCTTAGAGGTGGACATGACGAAGATATTCTTTACTCTTAACCCATAACCCTCCTGTAAGTTAGTAGAAATAAATTAGCACCACCATACAATGTTTTGCTAAGTTTTACTGGCTTTGTTTTGTCGCAGCAGATGAAAGAATCAGTATAAACTCGGCTTCAATTTCAACAAATTCATCTCATATCTATTTGTAATAACGGGACTTAACCGCGTATGGTCCCGAAGAAAGACCACGTAGTCTTTCTTCGGGACCACGGGGACAATGTCGTTCTCGAAACGTCGAAGGTAATTTTTAGAAATATATACGCGGTTAAGTCCTGTCATTACAAATAGATATGTGTAAAAACCGTGATAGAGAATCGCAGCATTCGTCGAGATCTATATTATATATAAGATGTAATAAGTATAAGGCAAGGTGTAAGGTGTAGTATAACAAGGCGTAGATCTTGCGAAAGGTATTTAGCCCGCTAAATATAATAAAATATCTAATTTTAAGGATACAAAGGAAAAAAATCAGTTCGAAAAAAGTAGTACCAAAATAGGTAAAAAGAGCCGAAATTGTCTCATTTATGGAAGACAGGGCCTATATTATGACAAAAACGGGACTTAATCGCGTACACTTACTTTTATTATTTTCCTGACGTTTCGAGCGTGCCGTAACGCTCGTGGTCGCAGGCAGACTGGCGAGGAATTGTATCAGCATCTCCTAGCTGCGCGGGTTTTTCGAACTACCCACACTTGTTCTCGATTATGCACATTCACGCTAGGGTTGTCACTTTGCCTACACACAACACTCACGACATCTGGTGGTTTGGAAATGCAAGTATTTTCACGCTTACATTTGCTGATCACTGGATTCCACGAAGACGAGATCCCCTGTCCCTCGTTCTGGTTGAAATTCTTATGCTTCCTAATTTCAATAGCTTCTCGTAGTTTCCTGCTATAACGAAGACGTTCTGTAGAGAGGACTTTTGGATTATGGAGCTCAATCCAGTGGTTTGGTCCAGATTCTAACAAATGTTCGGCCACAGCAGACTTGTTTATTTGCCGATTTTTGACTGCTGTGATATGTTCCCTGACCCTTTCCGCTATTTTGCGTTTGGTTTCCCCAATATAGGAACTACCACAGCTACAATCAATCTTATAAACACCCGGTGTTTGATAAGGGATAACATCCTTAGCCGACCTTAAATGCCCCGACACCCTGGATAACGGCATGTATACGGTTTGTATAGAGTACTTCCTTAGTACTGTACCTACTTTGTCCGTCACTCCTTTGACATAAGGCAAAAATGCCGGTCGTCTTGCAACATCCGGATACTTCCTTCCCGGTTTCCGTCTGGGTTGCCTACTGTCCACCCTGTACCCATTCCTCGTAAGGACCTCCTGAATATGTGACATCTCACTCTCTAAAAATTCAGGGTCACAAAGATCATGTGCTCTGTTCCTTAGGGAATTCACTACTGACAGTAGATGGCGAGGGTGATGGTGAGACAGAGCGTTAAGATACCTGTCTGTGTGTGTGGGCTTCCTGTAGACAGTGTGCGCCAGGGATCCATCCATTCGACCTATCACTTTCACGTCCAGAAAAGGCAAACTACGTTCCGATTCCAATTCATAGGTAAACTTTACCTTGGGATGAATGGAATTAAGATACTGGAGCAACTGTTCAACTTCCTGTTTGCCACCCTTTATAATGCAAAACACATCATCGACATATCGCTTCCACAATTTCACTGCCCATGGTTGCAGATCTAAGCTGGCCTCAAAATGCTCCATCCAGATATTTGCTAAAACCGGGGCGACAGGGCTACCCATAGCAACTCCGTCGATCTGGAGGTAATGCGTTCCTCTATACAAAAAGTAGCTTCCTTCTAAACAGTGTCGCGATTCGGACCTAATACCTACGTGTGTTAAACTAACACCGCGCAAGGACATACCGTTTTCTGCAAGAATCCTAAGGGCTGCTAGTATCCGTCTATTGAAACAGCAAATAAAGAATGTTTACGCGGACCTGGACAGAGTGCAGTGCGAGTTATACGGGTTGCATAATATGTGTAGTGCAGTGTTATCTAGTGATGACTTCGACTTATTGGATCGGATTACCTTCGAACAAGCGGACCGTATTTATTATTATCGTACTGAGGTGCATAATAAGAAATACGAGAGGTTGCTATATCGACATGGAATAAACGAGACCAGGGGTAAGCAGCGCCATGATAAACCTACCTCCACGGTTATAAATTTATCAAGCACCACTTTAGAAAAAGCGACCGTCGGTATACTTGAGAAAGGGTTGAATTTCGCTTTGACACCTAAGCGAATTCCATATGAGACCGTAATCTGTAGTGTTGAGGAGGCAATAATGTGTAACAAGGTGCCGCTTAGCGATGCGGAGGTGCTAAGACAAGATGTTGCGGTTATTTTGCGAAAGGCTACACTACCGAAGAGTAACGTTACTGCAGAAGAGCGATCAGCACTGAAGAACCTGAGAGCGAATGAGGATATCCTGGTTCTAAAGGCGGACAAGGGAAACGCCACTGTGGTCATGGACTCGTCGGATTACGACGCGAAAATTCGGCTTTTATTAAATGACACGAATGTGTACACGCCTGTCTCATATGACCCTACTGCCAGAGTTACGCGCCGAATTAGGGCTGTCATTAGGGATTATAAGGAGTTATTTCAGGAGGACGTTTATGACCGCTTATACAAGCCTAAAATAGTGCAACCCCCGAAGTTGTATGGTTTACCGAAGGTGCACAAGTCAAACGTGCCCTTGCGACCGATTGTAAGTCAGATCGCCTCACCTACTTACGATCTGGCCAAGCACGTTGCATCGGTGTTGCAGCCGCTTGTGGGTAAGACAACGTCCTTTGTGAAGGATTCCCGTCACTTTATAGACATTCTTAAGAACATAACGCTGGAACCAGATGACATAATGGTGAGTTTTGATGTCGAGTCACTCTTTACCAATGTACCAGTAAGAGAATGTCTTGAGGTAGTTCGGGGAAGGCTTGCGGACAATGAGATACTGGGATCAGTCATGGTGTTATTAAGGAACTGTTTGGAAGGAAGCTACTTTTTGTATAGAGGAACGCATTACCTCCAGATCGACGGAGTTGCTATGGGTAGCCCTGTCGCCCCGGTTTTAGCAAATATCTGGATGGAGCATTTTGAGGCCAGCTTAGATCTGCAACCATGGGCAGTGAAATTGTGGAAGCGATATGTCGATGATGTGTTTTGCATTATAAAGGGTGGCAAACAGGAAGTTGAACAGTTGCTCCAGTATCTTAATTCCATTCATCCCAAGGTAAAGTTTACCTATGAATTGGAATCGGAACGTAGTTTGCCTTTTCTGGACGTGAAAGTGATAGGTCGAATGGATGGATCCCTGGCGCACACTGTCTACAGGAAGCCCACACACACAGACAGGTATCTTAACGCTCTGTCTCACCGTCACCCTCGCCATCTACTGTCAGTAGTGAATTCCCTAAGGAACAGAGCACATGATCTTTGTGACCCTGAATTTTTAGAGAGTGAGATGTCACATATTCAGGAGGTCCTTAGGAGGAATGGGTACAGGGTGGACAGTAGGCAACCCAGACGGAAACCGGGAAGGAAGTATCCGGATGTTGCTAGACGACCGGCATTTTTGCCTCATGTCAAAGGAGTGACGGACAAAGTAGGTACAGTACTAAGGAAGTACTCTATACAAACCGTATACATGCCGTTATCCAGGGTGTCGGGGCATTTAAGGTCGGCTAAGGATGTTATCCCTTATCAAACACCGGGTGTTTATAAGATTGATTGTAGCTGTGGTAGTTCCTATATTGGGGAAACCAAACGCAAAATAGCGGAAAGGGTCAGGGAACATATCACAGCAGTCAAAAATCGGCAAATAAACAAGTCTGCTGTGGCCGAACATTTGTTAGAATCTGGACCAAACCACTGGATTGAGCTCCATAATCCAAAAGTCCTCTCTACAGAACGTCTTCGTTATAGCAGGAAACTACGAGAAGCTATTGAAATTAGGAAGCATAAGAATTTCAACCAGAACGAGGGACAGGGGATCTCGTCTTCGTGGAATCCAGTGATCAGCAAATGTAAGCGTGAAAATACTTGCATTTCCAAACCACCAGATGTCGTGAGTGTTGTGTGTAGGCAAAGTGACAACCCTAGCGTGAATGTGCATAATCGAGAACAAGTGCGGGTAGTTCGAAAAACCCGCGCAGCTAGGAGATGCTGATACAATTCCTCGCCAGTCTGCCTGCGACCACGATCGTTACGGCACGCTCGAAACGTCAGGAAAATAATAAAAGTAAGTGTACGCGATTAAGTCCCGTTTTTGTCATAATAATGAGTGAACATCGTGTAAGTTTAAATCAGTACAGGGCCTATATTTTAACATAATAACAAGAACATTGCGTATTATCGCGCTCGTACAAAACACAAAGCGTACAACGGCGCGTAGTGTAGGCAACTAACTATGAATAATATTATACGTCGTTTGGCACTACTTTCCACCAACAGAATTTCTTAGGAATGATGTAATCTAATTACGAGTATTTATGTAATTTCTCATAATAATGCATCAAACTGTAGGATTTGTATTCTTGAAGTTGTTTGCATTTTTTACCTCCACCACTCAACAGCTGCCAGATGTCCGGATCTAGAAATAAGCATAGTATAGCAAACTAACGAGAGGGGTTTCGTTGCTCTCATTATTTTCTCATATCTGACGTGGCCGCGCATGGCGCATTCTGGGTTCGTGTCACGCAACACAGTGAATCTATATCATATTTTAATATTATGTTTATTAGGTATAAACTCTTACCGTGTACATTTTAACTGCGTTACTAAAATCAACAAGGTTAAATTTTGCGACTAAATCCACGACATTGTTTTCTCTTATGTCATAGACAAGGATGTACCCGTTGGCATAATCATTTCGTTTTAAATACTCCCCAAACTGAAAACGTAAAAATAATAATGAAACATAAATGAAATATGTGTCAAATACTTAAAGCAAAGGTTCATAATCCAGCAGTTATGTCGAAAGAAGGTAAAGATAGCCAGCTAAGAAGTGATACTAGCTCAATGGAACTTGTCGCGAACGCTTGTCTGTATGGGAAGGTATTGTAACTACAGTGGTAGAGTAAATAAAATTATGACAAGGCGTTGCGATGGATTGAGATAAAGATGTTTGAATCTTACCTTTATCTCCTTCTCTATGCCGTGGGTTCCAACTGCTCTCGCACTCGGAGAGCTCACCTGATTCGCAGTATGGGCCACGCCTGCAGGGTTTCAGCACACCACCTGTGGTTTTGAGTGATCTATGATTTAACCATTATCACTACTGAGCATCTCGGGATATCTTTATGGGAGTTAACAGAGCTACTATTGCTAGATGACATGATAGGATCTATGTAAGTTACAGACGTCAAATAAGTACAGTAGGTCAGTAATATCAGGGAGTATGTATTGTCACATTGTCAGTAAGTCAGTAGTCCAGGAGATCATACACATTCATTTGACTGTCGAGGCATTAACGCCACACGGGCTGCCGATTCCTTTGGCCTCATCAGGCTCCTTCAAGGCATTAACGCCACACGGGCTGCCGATACTTTTGGCCTCGTCAGGCACCTTCAAGGCATTAACGCCACACGGGCTGCCGATACTTTTGGCCTCGTCAGGCACCTTCAAGGCATTAATGCCACACGGGCTGCCGATACTTTTGGCCTCGTCAGGCACCTTCAAGGCATTAACGCCACACGGGCTGCCGATACTTTTGGGCGTGGGCTGTCGAGGCATTAACGCCACACGGGCTGCCGATTCCATAACGCCGAACTGGGCTTAGACTGTCGAGGCATTACGTTAACGGTTCAACTATAGGGACAATCATTATATTTACCATGGAGGGTCTTTGATATCAGGTCATGAGACAAGTGGCAAGATGGATAAGTTACGTGACGAGGTCAGATTACATGGTCACAATATAGAATGAAACAAATTATAAAGTCGGAGAATACTCAGCTTAAGGGAAACCAGCCCATGTGGTTTCCTGCTTCGTAGGATAAGTCTGCACCTCATTGCACTAACACACTTCACTGTTCCGCTCGTTACGGCGGCAAAGACTGACTGCCTCGTTAGCTACGTGTCAGGAAATGGCGCTGACCATCGACACGTCTACCATAGACTAGATCTGATTTGCTTTCCATAGATACGCTTACCATAGATTTGATCTGGTCTACTTATCATAGATACGCTACTCCCTGGTAGGGTTGCCAGCGGTGAATTATTGATGGAAGACGTCATCGCGGTGCCCAGCACTCGCGACACTCCCGACGGCCGACAGAAGAGAAGACAGGGATTGCGTCCACCGCCGGATCTTCTCTCGGGCTTTGACGGCGGCATCCCGCTATCACGGTCGAGGAGATGCGCCAGTGTCATCATCACCGTTTAAACTGTCGTCTGTATCTATATTATTAGGCGAGCTGACTCTTTCTAGAGTACATTCTTCATTAATACTTTCAGTATCATGTAAAATTTCCTTATCCCCTTCCTCATTAAAGGGCATGTAGGCATGCAAGTGCGACTTCAATGTCGGTAGCTAAAATTTGTGAATCTTCAAGAACTCTCGAGTCTTCTTCGTTTACCGATGATGCAGTAGCTTCGTCGCTAGTCACATCTTCTACTTCTAATGGGTATAATTGTGCTAGAAAACGAGTGTATACTTTATTTCCTACCTTAACGCGGGCAACACGACACATATTGTCGCTCCCCTTCTCAAGAGATATAATTTTACCTACTCTCAAGTCTTGCCTGTTTTTGTTATCTGATTGAATTTGTACTACTTGGCCCTCTGATGGCTCCAGCTTGGAGGTGCACCTATAGGTTGTTTTAGGAGAGTGTGAATACCTTTCTCTCAGACTCAAAATATACCGATCTATGAACATTCTTTTGAACTCTTCCAGTATGCTAATACATTTCTTCCCTTGTGGTATCCACAAGTTCTGACGAATGGTACTAAGAGTGTGTGTGCATCTCCGACGTGATAATTATCACTATGAGTCCTCATAATGATATTATCTGTATATAAACTCTTAGGAGGTAGTAAGATTGGATATCGTTTGTCATACGTCCAATTAGCATATTGGAATCGCCCCTTACTTCTCAGTAATCCATCTTTATCTATAAAAAGGCCTAGATTTCTTTTTAAGCTAGTCTCTTTCCTAGCCAGTTTTTCGGGAAAGTACTTAGCTTGGACTGCCTTGATCTCAGATACCTTAGTATATATGATGCCGATGTCTTCGTGCGTCCCTTCTTTGGGTCCAGTTCTTGAGCTGTCGTCTTCATGTGACGTTTCTTCCGATCCAGTACTTAAACTACCATGTTCATCCTGTATATCTCTGTCGTTCAGTTCTATTTCCATTGGAGTACTCGACAGACCCTCCCCAACCAGAAGAGGTTACTTGATGGACTGAGTCTCTCGATAAAAAACTCAGGTCCTGCCAACCATTTCTCTAGTTCCTCTTTGGTTGTGTGGGCCTAGTAGCCACGTCCGCTGGGTTTAAGTCTGTTGGGACAGATCGTACCTTCAGTTCTTTGTTTTTCTTCATCTCTTGTACTCGTATTATTCTTGATACGAACGGTGTTAGGAATTTATCTCAGTAGTACCAACCGATTACGATCTGACTGTCCGTCTAGAGGATCTGTTCAGTTATTTCACCTTGTAGTGACTTCTTAACGTACTGAATTAAACGATGACCTATAAGAGATGCGATAAGCTCTAATTTAGGGATCTTCAGATCACCTCTAATTGGTATCAATCTGGATTTTTCCTATAACGAAGTTTCTCTGGTTGCCCTGCACTATGTAGACAACCGCTGCATATGCTTTAGTCGAAGCGTCTGTGAAGCGGATGGAGTAGCTCTTCTGCCGAAGGTTCTCTACACAGCACCGAAGAACACAGGTGTCCTTTAAGTTCTCAAGTTCTTTCAGGACGTCAATCCATCTCTTCGCCTTACTTCCAGTTAAAGGGTTATCCCATTTTAATTTAAGTTTCTACAAGTTTTGTAGAAAGGGCTTTGCTGATAGTGTAGACGGTGCTACATACCCACAAGGAGTCGTACACTGACGCGATGCATTGTAGAACTCCTCTCTTTGTACTAGAGTACTCACGATCCTTCAGTCGCGAGTGAAGTGTATCTGATTCTAAGTTCCAGTCCAGTCCGAGTACCTTAACTATTCTATCTTGACAGCTGTCTGGAACCTTTTCTATGAAGTCACGTGAGTTGGAGCTCCACTCCCTCAAGTTGTTGAAACTCTTGCTTTGTATTGCTATATAAGTCTATAGCCTCTACTACAGTATCTGTGCCAGTTACCATAGTATCCACGCAAAGGAATCTAGTTACGTCACAATCTTTGTCTTGTAAACCTATTTGTAAGAATGCTTTCTCTACATAGGCGCGAATACCTAATTTATTAGTATCTTATTGTTCTTGATTTTAGATGACGCGTCGTATACTCTGCGCGGAGGCTTAATCTTCCTACATCCAAGTTGGTCTGACAATAAGTGATGACTTCCAAGTTATTGTCTGTTCCTATTTCTGGTTTTCCGCCGAAAGCACATCCAAACTTAGTGTTAATCATAAAAAGATCTTCGTTTAATTCTATTATCTCGGGCAATAACAAAGATAAATAGTAGTCGTTACCTACTAAGAGGTCTATCCGTTTATCGGAGGATCCATCATCCGCTAGCTTGTATTCCGGATTCCATAATCTACGGTCAGATCCTAAGTATGGAACGCTTCTTGCAATCACAGGAACGACGTTGACATTAATTGAAACAATTTCACCGGTTTGTGTCACCATCTGGATCTTGATTTTGAGACTTCTTGGGGTTGGAACATAATTGTTTCGCTGTCCATCACTATTATCCTGAAATCTGTGATTATTTCTTCCTCCTCCAAATTTAGGGTTATTAAACATTTCACTGACATGTAGTGTCTCAGTAGTGTAGTTACCTGCAGAGCTCATGCTTGTTTGAGAATAGAATCGACTGGCGTCCTTAGTTCCGGCACCGAATCATTTTGAACTCTTTTCTTCAGCTCGTAGACTATCTCTTCAGGGAACTTTTCCAGCATCACAAACCGAAGGTAGCTGTGAGTATCATTTTCACCTAAAGAGCTCAACACTCTGAGATGGGTTTCTATTTCGTTCAAAACGTTCCGGCAACTTCTTGTAGAGCTGTCGGCAGGCTTGATCTTGTTCAGGGCAGAGAGAGTAATGGGCATCCTTAACTAACTCCACTCCATATCGTTTTCGTTCTTTCAAAGTGTTGACATCGATGGTGTAGTTCTTGTTGGTGGTTCCAGGACCTTCGATCAGCTTCTTGGCTTCTCCCTTAACCGCAGAATTGAGGTACATGAACTTATCCACGTCACTTAGTCGTCGACTATCTACTGTTTATATATTATGGAAGAATGTACTACAGCAAAAGAACGCTATTTAAGTGATTTAAATCTGAGACATAATAATGAATTAGCCATACCAACTAGTAACCTACAAATGAACAATAAGCGCCCCCATGTAATGACTATAAGATATACAATAATATTCCTAAAGAAATAACTGTAGAGCTCAAATATGCAAAATTTGTCCAGAAGCTAAAAACATATCTAATAGAGTGTTTCTACTCCCTACAAGAATATTTTGATGATAACAAATACCATAAATACCGTTAGATTTGCCTAGATATGTATATAATTGGATTATAATTAGTTAAGTATATTTTCCTATATTTTTTATTTTATGTAACAAAGCTTTATTGTGTGTGTTTAGTTTTGCAATACCCTGTCTGGGGTCTCATGTTGTTCTTTAGCTTTGAACTAACTATAAGACTATCTGTATCAACATGAAAGCAATACAATTTATTATTATTATTTAAGGAGACGAATTGATCGCAAAACTGGTGCCAAGTTAGAATATCACCGTGACATTCTGTTAAATTCAGCTTAGGTAGTTTCCCTGATACTGGCTCGAGCTCTTCTGATCCTCACTTGCAGCTCACATAGATCCTCTTCACCTGTCAGCTGTATGACAGAAACTCTTGAGATCTCGTCGGCGTCAGGCTGATTAGGCTATTCTAAAGTAGTTGTTCATTTCAGCCTTTATTCTAATTAGGCTGCTCTCTAACCTTGAGATTACGATTTCCGTTTCAAGGATAAACTTATCTGTAGAGGAACCAGGTAAAATATTAAGAATCTCCCTCGCCTTAACTGACAGACGCTCTAAATGGTAGGCAGTAAATCTAAGTGCAATCTTCAAGCTTTCCTCCATGTTGATTAGTAGCGTAGATATAGACACTGTAATAGACACACAGCAAAATAGCAATGCCACATTGTATACCGTTCACCGTACAATGTACCATTGAAAATGTTTTAAGAGAGAAGCGTGGTTGGTCATCGCATAGTGTTGTAGGCATATAGCGTTTAGGCAGGTTTCACATATTATGTATGATTTGTTATTAAGGTGATTCCGTAAGCATTATATAAGTCTAGCATAGCTTAAACTTTGACTCCATACAATTACTTAAATCTATGGTGTTTCAACGCTAAGTTGGTTGAGGTCGCAGGATGATAGCTCTCGGCTGGTCAACGCTTAGTGAAATCAAAGTTTTGTAATAATTTATGTCTAACTTAATGATGAAAGTATATTCCTCTGTTTATCTGTGTAAACAAACCTATTTGTTATTTAAATGAACTAAATGTTCCGAAATGGAATGTGTATCCAAGGTTAAAATCTAATATTCTAGGAAAAATTTAAATACTAGCAGTATTTTCCAATACTCATCAACAAATCTATTTAAATTATGGAAGCTAAATTACTAATAAGATATGTGTAATTTTATGTATCAAACAAATGAATTTATGCAATCATAGATTAAAAAAGAGTCTATGTTGTAATATAACTAAAGAAACCTTCCATCCAATAAAATGATTTTATCATTGTGAACTAAAGTTGTAAATTTTCTTGGACATTTATGTAGTATGTCTTAAGCTTATAATATATAGTCGTCACTAGGAATTATCACTAACTCTATATGGCAAATCAAGTAGGTGTGTGTATTTGTTCAACATTACCTTGTATATAAACTAAAGAAATTTATAATTTCAAAGTGTGCTCTGACAAGTCAATAAGTCAAGAAATATTGATTCAAGTATTATACATAATGAAAACAAGGAGTAATTAATTTAGTTTTAAGTTTAGTTTGTATTTGGTTATATTTTAAGTTTCACTTGTATTTAAGTATCAGTTCTATTAATGTTCCTTTATTTTTACAACCTATATCATCAAATCATGTCTGAGGCGCATTTCATTGACACTATCTCATATAACCGCTGTAAATACACCCAAAGAAATATATGCAGGAGGTTTAGACACTGGGGCAGAAAATCAACACAAACATATAATTATTCACACACAGCAAAGCAGCTCCCTAAATTTGTAAAATTCCAGACGGGCAATGCAAATAAATCTCAACGTTTGATGTAGCAATTAGTGAAGAAAGTTACTAAAATAAAGTTGAAACTCTTAAATGAACCGTTCACCTTTCACCTTCTTGGTCTTACTATTGAATTTGATTTCCAACAAACATTGCTATCACGATATGAATATAGCATTGATAGTCATAACTATTACTTACCACCCTTTAAATTAATGTCCCATTGATAGTAACAAGAATTTCATTATGAAAGTTGAGTTGACTATGATAGTTTAGTTAAGTAAGGTGAACTTAGTACTAGTCTTTACCTGTTTAGCTAATCAATAAGCAATATTCAAGAAATTAATTTATTTAAACGCATTTTATTTCAACTCCCAAACAAGTGAACAATATAGTCCACAATGTAGTCCAATTTGGCTTTGTGAGAATTTACTTAATTTATCTCACAAGTAAATCTATCGCACAATTATGTCCGAATTAAATTACTCTTTTAGCTAGGGATTATAAATCTTGTAATAATAATTGTAATAGGTGACGCCGAATTTATCCAGTTAATGAGATACCATTTTCATATCCAAGATGACAAGACGCCCTGAGTAAGGCGTTTCAGGCGGCAGGCACAGGCATAGTAAATGTAGAAGCTCTTTGCATGGATCGCAAGTCGTATAGCGAGACGCTAAAGGGATTTAGATAAATAATATGTACTTACAGTGGAACAGACTGGGTCTCGCCTCAGATGACACCGGGCAGACGTTGCCCTGGATTTGTGGAGAGTAGGTAGACTACGTGATGGCTGACGGCCTACAGGTACCAAACGAAATTCGTTATACAAAACTAACAATTAAGTTAATAAAAGAGGGACGCCTTTCCCTTAACTAACATCTACTAATTTTGACAAATAATTACCAGCGAGACTAATTCTAACTAGAAACATCAAAAGCTAAACCTAAATGTGGGACGTTCACTGTGGAATTTATCGTTCCTAGTTAAGTTTGGTAAATATTACTTTATATTTGGTCCAGCGTGACACCTTTATATGATTCGCGTTCACGAACGGATAATCTGCTCAATACAGACCGCACACTATACACTATTAAAACATTAAAAAGAACTTACCCCGAAGTAAAAAATAAACTTTACAAGTTTTGTTTCAATGTTTCAATGTTGTAGGTAACGTATATGGCCGACGCTGGATCCTAAGCACTCGTACACCCACTAACACCAACATAACAAACCTAATCGCCTCCGGTGATCATACTCGTAATTGGGTCATAGTTAATTTTATGACTATTCAAGTTAATTAATCGTTAGATTAATGAAAACGAATATAGAAATGTGTTTCAAGGTTTATAGGGTGTGTTAAATGATTTTGACAAAATAATAATACAAACGATTAACCAACCAAGCGCCCGCCCTACCGATAACGCACTCGTAAACCCTCGTAATTCTAATCTTGAATACTATTACATTCATTTTACGTAATAACAATACATAACGAAAATAAATATATTTTACACCTTTTCATTTCATTTTTAATGAATATATTTTACCTACGCTTGTTTTCCTGCAATTTTCTTAAGTATCGATGATTATGAATCGAATGAGTTAAACAACATCCTTTGAGCATTAAACCAACCGGAGCCGCCATTGACAGGCGTTCTCCTCCGCCGAAAACAAATTACCAGTGGTCATACACATGTATGGACTGACGTTTATCTGACGTGGCTATCTGCACGTTACGTACAAATAGTCCCACATTTGACGTTCCCCTCCCCCGCAAAAATCGGCAGACCTTTGTGTATCGGAAATGACAGGCATGTCCATTCCATCCGGGTTAAATTCTCTAAGACAACATCCGATCACTTGTTTGATCGAATCGAATGCTTATCGACTTATTGTATCTGCAATTCGCCATGAAATCAAATCCTCCTTTTATTGTTTACATTTAATGCCGTATATAAAAAAAATCGGCTCGGCTCGGGCAGCTGCATGTAGGAATGCCCGCATTCCATTGCAAACTTTTTGAATTTCAATACTTACCCCCGAAATAAGTATTTTTAATTTTAATTGTTTTTATTTCGTTTAAGTTAGTTCATAGTTAATACACTTATTGTGTTCTCACCGACGAAATTAGTATACTCGTATACCTAAGTATGCAATGTACCTATGCATGTCAAATTTCTCATATAAGTGAAAATGAAGAAAAATGAAGAGAAATGAAGTATCTTTAAACCTAAAATTAATACTTCCATAGCTTATATGAACTATATATTAGCTTAATTCTTTACCTGAAATAAACATTTAACAACAAATACAACAACAATTCGGTTGCCTCTTCGTGTCTGAAGTATAAAACTTTCTTCTATTCCCTGAAAGCTCAAAAAAACCAACATCGACTATTTGTTGACCCATAACGAGTTTAGGCATAGATTCATACATCCCAGCATCTTTCTCCACCATGTCGCGAACGCTTGTCTGTATGGGAAGGTGTTGTAACTACAGTGGTAGAGTAAATAAAATTATGACAAGGCGTTGCGATGGATTGAGATAAAGATGTTTGAATCTTACCTTTATCTCCTTCTCTATGCCGTGGGTTCCAACTGCTCTCGCACTCGGAGAGCTCACCTGATTCGCAGTATGGGCCACGCCTGCAGGGTTTCAGCACACCACCTGTGGTTTTGAGTGATCTATGATTTAACCATTATCACTACTGAGCATCTCGGGATATCTTTATGGGAGTTAACAGAGCTACTATTGCTAGATGACATGATAGGATCTATGTAAGTTACAGACGTCAAATAAGTACAGTAGGTCAGTAATGTCAGGGAGTATGTATTGTCACATTGTCAGTAAGTCAGTAGTCCAGGAGATCATACACATTCATTTGACTGTCGAGGCATTAACGCCACACGGGCTGCCGATTCCTTTGGCCTCATCAGGCTCCTTCAAGGCATTAACGCCACACGGGCTGCCGATACTTTTGGCCTCGTCAGGCACCTTCAAGGCATTAACGCCACACGGGCTGCCGATACTTTTGGCCTCGTCAGGCACCTTCAAGGCATTAACGCCACACGGGCTGCCGATACTTTTGGCCTCGTCAGGCACCTTCAAGGCATTAACGCCACACGGGCTGCCGATACTTTTGGGCGTGGGCTGTCGAGGCATTAACGCCACACGGGCTGCCGATTCCATAACGCCGAACTGGGCTTAGACTGTCGAGGCATTACGTTAACGGTTCAACTATAGGGACAATCATTATATTTACCATGGGGGGTCTTTGATATCAGGTCATGAGACAAGTGGCAAGATGGATAAGTTACGTTACGAGGTCAGATTACATGGTCACAATATAGAATGAAACAAATTATAAAGTCGGAGAATACTCAGCTTAAGGGAAACCAGCCCATGTGGTTTCCTGCTTCGTAGGATAAGTCTGCACCTAATTGCACTAACACACTTCACTGTTCCGCTCGTTACGGCGGCAAAGACTGACTGCCTCGTTAGCTACGTGTCAGGAAATGGCGCTGACCATCGACACGTCTACCATAGACTAGATCTGATTTGCTTTCCATAGATACGCTTACCATAGATTTGATCTGGTCTACTTATCATAGATACGCTACTCCCTGGTAGGGTTGCCAGCGGTGAATTATTGATGGAAGACGTCATCGCGGTGCCCAGCACTCGCGACAGAACTTTAACGAGTCATTCGGTGGTATACTAGGAAGATTATCCTAAATTTTCAACCTTAAGGACCCTGTGCTAACCTGGAGTGTGCATTTAAGAGATATAAGCAAAACACAAAAAAAAAATTGATTGGGCTATTTAGCTTGGAGAGAATCAAATTTGTTTTTTTTAGTGTTTTGCTTATATCTCTTAAATGCACACATTTTGTCAGGTCGAAAACCAAACGAAGTTTTATTGGGTTCGGAATACTTTCCAGTTAAAAGTACATAGCTGCTGGACTAATACGCAAATTCAGGAAACCGAAGCTATGTGGAAGGCTGTTGATAAAATAATCAATATTGTAGCATTTATCTTTACATAGAAAACGATCCGTAACTCCGGTCTAAATATCTGTAATATTTAAACAAATAAATGCCCTTACCAAGATTTGAACCCGAGACCTCCTATTTTGTAGACAGGGTCACTACCGAACCGACTAATTAAGGAGGCCTTTACATAATCACAACGGCTACATTCATTCTCCAGCCCATAACATTCACGATCATCGTACAAACAATCTAGATTACACATTTTATCTTAGTTAAAAAAATCTACAGGCCCTACGCATCCAACCAACTTGGATGGGACATCGCGGGGACTAAAAGGGGCTTCGCGGTAGGCCGCTAACCACGAAAAACCAAATTTCGTTATCTCTATCGAACTTGCTAATTCGAGCAAAGTAAACTCATATAACGAAATTTCGTTTTTCGAGGTGTGCGGTAGGCCCTCAGGACCGTAATGAAAAGCATTAAAAAAACTTTCCGCGTTGTACTATAGAATTACGAAGTGATAAATAATAATAATAAAATTAGAGCAATGGAAGAAAAAAGTTCTAGATGGCAGACATCCCCAGGATCAATCTCAGTCACTTATTGATCCCATGGCGTCAAACATGTTTTTGAAATTAGGATCACTGTTCCCAGAAACAGAGGGGTTCATTATCGCAATTCAAGACCAAGTCATCAACACCAGAAATTATAGGAAATATATAATTAAAGACCCTAAACTCTCAGATGACAGATGCCGGAAATGCCACAACCACCCTGAAACTATACAGCATATCACTGGAGCATGCCCTAATCTTGCACAAACTGATTATACACACCGACATAACCAGATAGCAGATATTATACACCAATACCTAGCAGTTCAACATAGCCTCGTACCAAACAACAATACACCTTATTACTAATATAATCCTAGCTCTGTATTAGAGAACAATATCCACAAAATGTATTTCGACCGCGAGATACTTACTGACAGAACTACGCACTACGAGTATAACCGTCCATACATAACCCTAACAGATAAAATTAACAAAATAACTTACCTTATTGATATTGCCGTCCCCAACACTCACAATTTGCAGAAAACGATAGCTGAAAAAATACAGAAATATGCCGATCTGAAACATGAAGTCACTAGGATTTGGAATCAAGAAAAAGTTTACATTGTGCCCATAGTTTTATCAACCACTGGCGTCATCCCTAAGCACCTGCACCATAGTCTGAAGCTCATTGGTCTGAAACAAAACACCTACATGCAGTTGCAGAAAGCTGCAATACTGAACACCTGTATGGTCGTACGAAAGTTCTTACAAGTAGACGATACTAGAACAGAATAAGAAATATATTTTAATATTATAATTATATATGGCACCTACTTGGCTTCGGCCCGTAGAATGCTTCAATTACCAGCTTAAGCTGAGATATAAAAACCACCTGAAAATAATAATAATAATAAACCCGCGGGGGCAGCTTGTGGTGAGCTGACGGTGAGTGGCGACATCGCGGATCCCTATTCCAGAGGGCCCTTTCCATTTGGCCCTCGCCTCTGTGCTTGCCTTAATTGGCCGGCCAGAGTGGAGTCGCAAGAACGGGACAGGGTTGGGTAGTGGAGACTAGAGAAAAACAATAAGCAGTAGGTAGTGCATAGAAACAAAAGAGACAAAATAGATAACACAGCACATTCATATGAATATACTTACTTAAATAAATACAAAATAAACATACATATGCTGTAAGGTTTATAAGCCTTTTCGTCAATATTTATGCATATTAAGTATCATTACTGTTCATGAATACACACATAATACATTTATTTGTAAAGTTATTGGTTGGCAGAATGGCTTCACGATCATTGCCTTGTACGAGAGCGCGTTTTAGAAAAAGCATGCGTTTGACAGATATAATGGCGGGCGCCGGCACCGGCTATTGACGTTTTGTTTGGATTAAGAATAATAGAAATACAGTTGAACTTCGTGAATCAAAGGAGAGAGTGACAATGTTGGTTTGGTTCCAACTGGGCTGTCCCAATAGTTCAGCAAGTGGGATCAGTAGGGCTTTTCATGGCCTTAAAACCTTGCCCCTGACTCGAAGATCCTGATAGGTATGATAATTTTTGAATGGATTTGGAACAGGAGTGGCTAAATAAATCCAAGGATAAGGATTAGTATATAAAGATTGATTATGAGAAATCGTCATATGAGAATGTTTGTAACTACGTAAGTAAATTCAATTTTTTTTCACATTTATACCTAGTTTAAAATTTTTTTTTTATAACTTGAGTACACGTAAGTGTATGTAAATGAATAATTTAAGCATCATTGACTGTATAACTTCGAACGGTATTATTTTTCATGGTAAAACTGAATGCAATTCAAATTCATGTTTGTAATGTTGGTATGAAGCAAACAAATTCATAGTTCAATCAAATTAAAATCATGGAAAAGGATTGGTATAGTTATCATGAAATCATGCAGGTGATCCAATATATTTGTTTTCTTTGTATGAGAAGTGTTCTTTAACATTTTCTTCTTTTTACTTGATTATGGAAAAACCATGAATGGTTTGAGTTTGTTACCATTATAAAAATTATATTGTGATTTTTAACTTACTGTACTGTATAGGAGGTTACATTACATTAAGCGTTTATTGAGGGCAGTTGGCAAAAAACTGAAGTAACTACAGCAGTATACGTAAAGTACCATTCTGGATTCTAATTGATTTGTACATATATATATGATTACTACATTAGGGTGGCATGATACAACATTTTATGTGAATCTAATTCTGTTTTCTTGTGTTACATGTAAAGGTAACTGACAAGTCACATACATACATGTAATAATAAAGAAGCTAAGTACTGCTTGTAGACAACACCTTGGTTTTTATTTACACTGTTTAAATACAGTCATGAATACTATTGAATGGGATTAAAATATTGAAAAAAATATGAACAGTGGAATGTTAATATTTATGGACATAAATTAATACGGAATAATATGGTAAAAAGTATAATTGGCTGATGAGAGGTGATGTGATGATTATTTGTTGGCAAAGACATTGTTGGAAAAGTTTCAGTCATCAGCATGTAATTAAAAGGGAATTTTTAATCAAATCCTTGGGCGTAGGTACCTTGATGCTATTAATCATTTATAAATTGACTGTATGCATAGTTTTAAGTAAAGCAAAGATGCTTAATTATGGTTCTGGTTCTGGTATGGAAATCTATTATTTATTGAACACTAATATTCCCATTACTACTTGGAATAATTTGGACAACTTTTAAACTGTTTTGGGAAGTTTCAGAATATTTTCTACTGAGATTTGGATATGAAATCCAAGAGAGTTAAGGAGGACTGGATAAGGAGTGGAACTAACCAAGGGGAAGGGTTATTCCATTGGGAGCCGGGAGGCTGTGCTTAGCGAGGGGAAGGCTAACACATGGGCATGGCCTAGGAGTACACAGGTTGAGGGTCAGGGCTAGGACATAATAATATAATAAGGAACGGAAAGGTGCTGGAACCCCAACAGAAAAAAAAACATAAAGGAGCCGAAAGAAACTACAATAGTATGCTGGTTCCAGCGGAATCCGTTCGGATTGCATTGGATGGAATTCCTCCGAAGCAAACTTACCTGGACTTGATCGGATTGAAGACAACATGAAGAGAACAGCATGTAGCACCTTTGGTATGAATGAAGACACCATCTTGTAAGTATTGTTTTATTTTATTGAATATGTAGCTAAATTGTAAACATGGAAATGTAAATGTGGATTTCAGTGGCAGGTTATTATGACCTGGTTGTACCACTTACCTGTACTGTACTTACCTGTACTGGTTGTATAAGTTAAAAATTATAACTACTGATGGCTTGGTGTAACTGGCAATATGAGTCTGTTTAATTATACATTAACAGTTCTGAAATCAAATATAAATCTTATACTTTATAAAAAAAAAGACGGATAATAAATGTAATACCCTTGGAGTGGTTTTATGATTAACTGATATATGTGCTGGTCTATTAAATGAACTACAATATGGCTGGGGTGGAATGAAGGGTTATGATTTAAATATGGCATTACCTTTATCACATGTTACATTACAACTTATTTTAGTAATTTAGTGTACATATTTGACTATAGTGTTACTTATGCAACGGGAATTTCTACATGACAACTGGTTGGTCATTAATACGCGATTATTGTGATCATTGAACTTGTATAACATATTGAATCACAACCGACACGAAAAGGGTGGCAGTAGAGGATGTGCTATGGACGACGCCTTTTACCGTGGAGAGCCGTTCGTTATAGGGACATTGCTGGTCACAGAGGACCATCAGGCACGTTATTGAAATTAGACTGATGTGGACGGGACTGCCGAGTGAGCGAGAATACTGCAAATGTGGAGATCAGGTTGTACTGGTTACTTATTGGTGGAATAAAGTATTGGTTAAGAATAATAATTATAAGGGATATTTAATTACACCAGTGAACGATGATAAAAATTGTATTAGCTCTGGAAAATTACACCATATTATTGTGAGTGTAATGTGCCATCGGTGACAGAGCACATAAGCTATGACAGCAAGCCATGTATTTTCATTTAACTGTGCAAAACATTTTATGTTATTCAATGGAAAGTATGATTGACCAATCACAACTTTTATTTAAATAGGGAAAATGCTTACTTCATATAATGGAGTTGCGCGCGAGTGGAATAAATTACCAGAGACAGTGATAAGTGCCCCCTCAGTAAACATTTTTAAAAACAGACTAGATAAACATTTCAAAAAAATAATTGAACTTTATCTTGTAAACAAGTGCAGTGATATACACGCATCAGCTCATATCTGCTACACTAGCAGCACTTAAACAATGTAATAATAATAATATATTAATCCAATTGGATCATAGTCAAAGTCGGAGGAGGGAGTGAAGGGATAAAACTGTCAGATGAATATCAGGACCGTTTTTGGGAACCATTTGTTTTGTACTGAGGATGCCGCCTATATTCATACATTGGTCGTAGAATTATACTTTAAAACGTCTGCAAAGCTATGTTGACTTAAAATGTTAATAACTTGAGTAACATGATAAACTTTGGAGAAAATCGTTTAATTTCGCTTGGAATTTAATTGCTATATGCACTTACATAGACTGCCTGTAGACAGTACCCTTGTAAACCTCGTCACTTTTGGCAATCATTAAGGATTTTGCTTGCAAACACAATAAGCTGAGATAATCATTTATGACTGTTATTTCACCCTTAACGTTAATGGAATGTAGCGTTAAATTATTGAAACATATGAGCCTGTATGTGTATATTAAAAAAAACATGTGTCATACGGCGAAATAAGTGCTCACAGTGATTTGATAATGTAAATTAGTCTACGCCAATTTGTCGGTCTAGATTGCTATTGGACAGCAAGCTCCTTTACGATGCAATAGGGATAACCCTCGTATAGATAAATTAACGAGAGCATGGAATTGCATATGTAGTAGTATGGTATGTTTACAGGCATTCTATATTTGAATTTTCTATTTTCTCGTACTATCAGCATAAAAAGAGGTTTGTTATATATTGAAGAAGTAAATACCAAAATAATGTCAGTGTCAAATTGTGAATATTATTTACGTTGTGCATATATTTTTACGTCTGATTTTATTGTATTCTCACAATTATCAGAATAATTTTGTGTCAGCCCGTACGACTAAGTGTAAGTTACATAATTTTCAAAAAATATGGCAGTGAGTAATTTTGGTCCGATTGAGAGTCAAAGTAAGCAAATTATTTTTAACTGTTATAAATATTTTGAACTTGAACTGAAGAAAAACTTAAATTGTCTCTCTACTGTTTATAACATTGTGTCTGAGAGCAATAGTGAGAAATTCGCAACAACAAAGAAATTCACCACCTCGAGAAATAAAAAGTTACGTACTTGTCCGTCATCAGCAGTAGACGATTTTGATCAGGAAGTCATCCGGAGAACAATATACAATTTTCATCTGTCCCATAAGCAATTTCCAACCTTAAAGGCACTCTACTCTGTGTTAAAATCCGATATAGATTACAAATTTGGCATTTCCACCTTACGAAAACAAATACAAAAATTAGGATTTAAATGGAAAAAGACCGAGGACAACCGAAAAATATTAATGGAATGACACAACATACGACTGCTAAGAATAAATTACCTTACCAAAATTGCGGAATATCGGTCTGAAGATGGACCACTACTTTATACTGATGAAACCTACCTCCACACTTCACATGTGTCCGGAGAAGCTTGGACCGATGGAACAGAATTTGGTGTAAAAAAACAAATCAGTACAGGCCAGCGGTTAATAATAGTGCACGCAGGAGGAAAATATGGTTTTATTCCCAGCGCTTTGTTTATGTTTAAGGCAAACCAAAAAACGGGAGATTACCATGACCAGATGAACTTTGTCAACTACGAAAAATGGTTAAAAGAAAAATTAATACCGAACCTTAAACCGAATAGCGTACTTATCGTAGATAATGCGTCCTATCAAAACAAACTTTTGAATCGTGCTCCAACGTCAAATTCTCATAAACAAGAAATGATGGATTGGTTGACAGAACACAACATTTCGTATAGCCCGTTGATGTACAAAACCAGTTTGTATGAAATAAAACATTTAAAAACGGATTTTATCGCGTGTATTGAGCTTAAATTACATCCCGACGTTCGACGTTCAGAAGGCTCGGATGAAGATTCCTACAGTTGAGCGCCGGCCTGCCATCTTGCCCTTTGTCCGAGGAGTCACTGACAGGATTGGCAACATCTTGAAACATGCTTCTATAAAAACTTACTTTAAGCCAATGAAGAAGATGTCACAGTTCCTGAGGTCAGTGAAGTCGGCTACTCCTCTACAGGGTGCAGGGGTCTACAGGCTGGAATGTGAATGTGGTCTATCATATGTAGGCCAGACTAAGTGGAGCATTTCTACTCGGGTAAAGGAACATATAGCCGATGTGAAGCACCGTCGACCAAGGTCAGCAGTCTGTGAGCATGTCATGGATAGGCCCAACCACTCAGTTAAATTTGACAAACCGCAAGTCCTCGTCAAGGAGAAACGATACATTCCCCGGATGTTGCGAGAGGCAATCGAGATTAAAAAATATCCAAATTTCAACAGAGAGGATGGTTTTTCGGTACCACCAGCTTGGGATCCAGTTATTCATTTGGTTAAGGAGCAAGCTAGACATAGGACTGTGAGATCATAATGGTGGACAGTGTTGACACTAATAATAATTTAATACTAATTTTAAAAATTTTAAAAATAAAAACAAAAATAATAATTAATAATAATAAAATAAATTGTTTAATAATTTGTTTTGTAATAATAAATAATTTGTTTTTATAAAGGCCCCTCTGGCATGTGCAAACACTAAATTTGTTTAATGTTTAATATGTGGGTAGGTTTGCACATTGTGATAGTTTTTGAACGGAGGTAATTGTACATTTTTCCTCAGTCGACCCGTTGACCACGAACGCTGTAAAGTGTTCGAAACGTCGGGATGTAATTTAAGCTCAATACACGCGATAAAATCCGTTTTTAATTGTTTTATTTCATGAATAACTATCGCGGCAACCGAAGACAATATTATGTACACCAGTACGGACTGGAAGTTGCAACCAGAATTCGGCGATGTGAAGACCTGGCGAATAAGCTCGCGCGCTCTCGTTGTTCTTTAAATTTCCTTAAGAGATGTCGGGACGAAGATCTTATTCCTACATGCGTGAAGATAGCTCAAAAGAATGACATTATGGGCAGTGGACGCATACTTCGCCAAGCAAGCAGGAAATTACTGTGCAAACTCATCCACAATAACGGTTATACGGCTTACAAACTTGAGCAACAGATTAAGGACAGTACCGGTGAGTTACAAATAACATTGACCAGTAGTGATTTTGATGAAGTCGTTGAACTAGGCAATAAACGTTACGCATTCACATATGAACAGTGCAGAGAGCGACAGGTTGCTAAGTTTGACAGATTAAAATCGAAGCGCAGTGATAACGGATTGCTTGAGAATAATTACCGCGGGAACGGAACGTCGCTGTCAGTGTCAAACCGGTCTGTTGTAAACATGTCAAGTAAACAGTTGACAGATTCGCAGCATTTGGTCTTGCAGAAAGGATTAAATTATGTTGTGGCACCACGGAAGATTCCTTTTGAAGACATTATTGTCAGTGTAGAAGATTGTCTGGTGAAAAATCAGGTGAAAAAGGAAGATTCGGAGGCTATACGCCAAGATGTCTCGTCATTATTGCGAAGGTGAAGCCGCCGAAAACAATCTTACCTAAGGAAGAGATAAGGGCCTTGAGGACCTTGCGTGAAGATCCAGACCTTACCATACTTCGAGCTGATAAGGGTAATGCGACGGTTGTACTTGACACCACCGATTACAACCAGAAAATTGAGAATCTGTTGGCAGACAGCACAACCTATAAACATGTCAAAAAAGATCCTACTGCGAGAGTCTTAAAATGTACTAAAGACCTAATCGGTGAATGCTGCGAATCCCTTAATCTAGATGTTGCAGGTTTGGTTCCTGATTACCCGGTGCCTCCTAAGTTGTATGGGTTACCGAAGATACACAAGGCGGGTGCCCCGCTACGTCCAATAGTGAGTCAAATTGATGCTCCAACTTACAAATTGGCTCAATACTTAGCAGGAGTCCTTTCATCTTTACGGGGTAATACTAGAACACAAACAAAGGATTCTTACCATTTCATCAGTGACATTAGAGACCTTACATTAACTGATGACGAGATCATGGTCAGTTTCGATGTCCAGTCACTCTTTACGAGTCTACCGGTACAAGACTGCATTGAAATTGTGAAGAAGAGGTTGCGTGAGCAGAACATGTCTGAAGAATATGCTAAGCTCTTGGAACACTGCCTTACATCAGGATATCTACTATGGAACAATGAATTCTTCCTGCAAGTCGACGGTGTAGCCATGGGGTCCCCGGTATTTCCAGTAGTCGCTGACATCTTTATGGAGGACTTTGAGGAGAGGGCGCTCTCATTGGCTCCCGTGCAGCCGAAGCTTTTCAAAAGATACGTAGATGATACTTTTACTATATTACCTAAAAATAGTGTTTCAGTTTTCCTTGACCACCTCAATTCCATTCATAGTAAGATTAAGTTTACCATGGAATTGGAAAATAATTGTTCACTGCCTTTCTTAGATGTACTAGTATTGAGAAACCCCGATAATACCTTAGGCCGCACTGTATATAGGAAACCTACACATACAAATAGATATTTGAATGGTAGATCACACCACCACCCCAGTCAGCTAGCTACTGTAGGCAAGTCTTTGTTTCAGAGAGCCCAGAGGATATGTGATGAGCAGCACCTGGCGGCGGAACTCCGGCATGCCAAGGATGCACTTCAAGCGAACGGGCTCAAGATTCCACGGCTCAATCAGAAGGCTCGGATGAAGATTCCTACAGTTGAGCGCCGGCCTGCCATCTTGCCTTTTGTCCGAGGAGTCACTGACAGGATTGGCAACATCTTGAAACGTGCTTCTATAAAAACTTACTTTAAGCCAATGAAGAAGATGTCACAGTTCCTGAGGTCAGTGAAGTCGGCTACTCCTCTACAGAGTGCAGGGGTCTACAGGCTGGAATGTGAATGTGGTCTATCATATGTAGGCCAGACTAAGCGGAGCATTTCTACTCGGGTAAAGGAACATATAGCCGATGTGAAGCACCGTCGACCAAGGTCAGCAGTCTGTGAGCATGTCATGGATAGGCCCAACCACTCAGTTAAATTTGACAAACCTCAAGTCCTCGTCAAGGAGAAACGATACATTCCCCGGATGTTGCGAGAGGCAATCGAGATTAAAAAATATCCAAATTTCAACAGAGAGGATGGTTTTTCGGTACCACCAGCTTGGGATCCAGTTATTAATTTGGTTAAGGAGCAAGCTAGACATAGGACTGTGAGATCATAATGGTGGACAGTGTGGACACTAATAATAATTTAATACTAATTTTAAAAATTTTAAAAATAAAAACAAAAATAATAATTAATAATAATAAAATAAATTGTTTAATAATTTGTTTTGTAATAATAAATAATTTGTTTTTATAAAGGCCCCTCTAGCATGTGCAAACACTAAATTTGTTTAATATTTAATATGTGGGTAGGTTTGCATATTGTGATAGTTTTTGAACGGAGATAATTGTACATTTTTCCTCAGTCGACCCGTTGACCACGAACGCTGTAAAGTGTTCGAAACGTCGGGATGTAATTTAAGCTCAATACACGCGATAAAATCCGTTTTTAATTGTTTTATTTCATGAATAACTATCGCGGTAACCGAAGACAATATCAGTTTGTATGATTTAATTAAACAAAATAAAGAGCGGTTTCGTGAGTACCACATAGATGCAATTTTAAAAGAACATGGCCACTCCGTTTTACGATTGCCACCGTATCACCCGACATTTAATCCGATTGAAAATATTTGGTCCATGGTAAAAGGATATGTAGCGAAAAGAAACGTTTCATTAAACATGCAAGGCATTATGAGTTTAGCAACTGAACGAATGAATACTATTACTGCTGAGGACTGGGAAAATATTTGTCGCCATGTCGAAAGTAAAGAAAATAAATATCGATGTCAGGAAGGGAAAATGGATCGAATTTCAAACAATCTTATTATCAATACTTGTGACAGCTCAGATGAAGAACATGATAGCGACTAAAAGCAAAAAACAGAGGACTACTACTTATTCCATTTCTTAAGGTTATGTAATTTTATTAAATTAAGAGAAAATTATTCTCCTTTTGTTTCAAACGGTACAACCACTACAAATGCAATTCCATGATCTCGATAATTCATCTATACAATACGATTGCGCGAAATTTTTAGGAATGTGTTGGATCTTGCAAACGTTAATTCCCGAAGGTGATATGTAATGTTAATATTTCACCATGAGTGAAAAGCCTGAATGACTTGAACTGGATGATTAAACAGGTATATGTAACTGATTGCTAGAGCGAATGTTTGCACCTACAAGAGATATGTAATGAGTAAGGTAGGACTTAGAGTCGAGAATCTTGGCCATTTGTTTAGACTGAGCAGATAACTTTAATTTTAACCAATATGTACTATATGGTTAAATTTATTTTCTATTTAATGTAACTGGATTTAAAAAGATGTATGGCAGCCAATCAACTTTAGTGCCCCGCGGTGCTATGGTTGGTTACGTCCCTTGTACAACCGAATATTTTCTATGAAACAGTGTGTAGATCATGTAGATGTCCCTTGGATAACGGGGACAGCATAAACAACATTAAAGGGGTTGATTAAGCAACAGCTGTGATGCTGCAACTCCGGCTGTGAATCGACACCAGGGTATTCACTGCAGATCTGTTTAGAATTGGTCGGCTGCATGCATGCAAAATAAATAAACAATACCAATAGTAAGCTCATATACACCAATACGTCAGATAATGGGTAACTGTCTTGTAATACGGAAATTGAAGCTGCTGACGACAAATCTGTTCTTATAACCATTAGGTTTGGGCTACTGGTCAGTCAATCTAAGGAAAAAAGAATGATAATGCAACATACTTATAGGTAGTAATATACAGATAGTTCTCTCATCTGATGGTGACTTTTAGCGGATAGAATGGATGCCCCATGGAAATGGGTAAACAACTACAATATGGCGAATTTGCAATGGATAAAGGACAAATAAATAATAAAACTAAGTATGTGACTAAATGTTTTTGTTATAATACGGACAAAAAATCGATGAACATTTTGTTATAATCATTTATGCTAAAAAAAAAGATAAATGTTGGCAGTGATAAATGAGTCGCGCAGGTACCATATATATGTTTATGTCTAAGTGCATAAAAGGAAGATCGTAGCCCGCATAAGTGTACATAGTCAGTCAGTCCTGAATTGTCGAGTACAGTATTTACAGATGAACGTTGGTAATCTTGGCATGTCATGTCATGTCTCAATCCGATTCAGCAAGATTATCTTTGAAAGGGAGAGGTGAAATCAAAATCTTTAGTGTTTCATATAAAAGGAGTAGCAAAGGAGATATAGTGTTGCGTTGCATTTAGCTATAGATTTAGTGCGAAATTTTTGGCTATAGCAAATACTTGAGTGTTGCACTGAATTTAACAGTATAATTCTATTACTGCCGTGAGGTTACCCCTTGTTGTTGAAAAAAAACATAACTGTAAAATTTTCTTTTACCTTGTGTATACAAATCTAACAAGAGAAGAACTCAGACTGAATAATACATTTCGGACATTTCGAAATTAAAAACAGCTAGAAAGATTGTGAATGTTAGGTAGACAGAAAGACAGAAGAAACGCATAGGAAAAAGAATAAATACTGGAGAAGCACTATTATTCTACGTTAAGTAATTAGTGCACTCTGAATATAAATATGGCGGATTAAGAAAAAGTTGTGTTAGCAGTGCAATGATTTTTTGTAGTGTTGTATAAATATATGATGTATAATTAATTATAGTAGGTATCCGAGTAGTCATAATGTGGGGCAATTACCTACTAGGACAAGAGGCACTTTGTCAGAGGACTGGAGAATGCTAGGGATTAGCTATTTTTATAGGCTACGGAGGCTATCCGAGTTCCAGCGCCCCAATAAAAAAATAAAAAAATATATTTATTATTTTTCTTTGTAGAGTTTGGTCTGATTGAGCGGAGCGTAAGATAGACTAATTTTAGTTTAGTAGTTACTTAATTTAGTGTTACTCAAAAGGATATACAATTAAGGCAATTAGTATCTGGGGCTGGAGGTGTATTAGAGATGGTTAGCGAAAGATATATGAAAACTGACAAGTAGCAAGCGCTACATATCAAAGTGAAGAGGCAGTACGTACAAGGTATTATGGATATAGAAGTTCTATTTCCATAAAAAGAACTTGAAATATAGCTACGATATAATAAAATAATAACAGATGGACTGTGTACGGTTGTCCCTAGTCGCGCACTAGCAGGCGAGGGATGCGGACGTGCCAATGAGCTCTCGTCACGTCACCCGCGTGAGAGGGAGAATCTGCAGTTTTCTGGCAACGAGAGTGACAAGGATATAATGATTGTCAATAGATAAACAGCAGAGACATGCTGGGTTATTAAGTGAAAATGGAAGCATTTTTGTACTCATAGTATAACCCATCCATAGTTTAAAAAAAACCATTGAAATATAGAGTATATCTTCTCAAACGACCTGAAAACTTATTAAATAATATCATATAATTCAAGGGAAAAGTGAAGTAATAAACTACCACAATGGAAGTGTGGTAGTTGTGGCTACCAGTTGTACATGCGGATGTAGAGAGAGAGAGAGATAGATCTCAGTTGCAGTATTTACCATTTATTTACAACTTTATACATACGTCACAGAAGCAAGACGGGAACACGAAGATTAAACGGCTGTGTTATTTTGTATTGAAAGCATAAACGGAAAACTTCGTGAATTTTTAGTGAACATAATTGATAAAGACATACTTCTTATAGTCAGACTGATTAAATGATTAAGTTCGTTACTGCATTATTTTAAGAAATTACATTTAGCTTAGCTTTGTAAGGGAATTTATTTTTTTTGGTTCCAGAGTTGGTTGTTGGAATGCTGATGTTATGAAAGCTAGCTAGCTTAATTTGCCTATCGTATGTCATATTAAAGATATTCGTTGGTATTGTCAAATTCACTAGTAGGTAACATAGAAAAAGTATACATATATAAGATTTTTTCTTTTCTGTAGGTGAACGGTTGTGTACTTAGTGTATGTCTATGTTGAATATTACTTATATTCATATTTTTATAAATACATAAGGTCTTAAACGGAGAAATGTAATGAATGACTCATAAATGTACTGTAGTACTATAGCAATAGCTACTAAGCGAAGGGTCTCGCTTAAAGAGGATGGCCGAGCTGTAAGGTTTATAAACCTTTTCGTCAATATTTATGCATATTAAGTATCATTACTGTTCATGAATACACACATCATACATTTATTTGTAAAGTTATTGGTTGGCAGAATGGCTTCACGATCATTGCCTTGTACGAGAGCGCGTTTTAGAAAAAGCATGCGTTTGACAGATATAATGGTGGGCGCCGGCACCGGCTATTGACGTTTTGTTTGGATTAAGAATAATAGAAATACAGTGGTAATATCGTGTAACATTGGACACCGTTGTGTGATTAATGAACTTCGTGAATCAAAGGAGAGAGTGACAATGTTGGTTTGGTTCCAACTGGGCTGTCCCAATAATACGTACACATATATTATATAAATATATAATACACACAGTAAGAAACAACAGATAAAATTACTTACAATCATATTGTGCCTAAAAGCGTCCATTAGAATATCCGTAGTAATGTTATTTTTAAATTGCATCATGTTTATTCGGTAGTTGTCCTCAGTTAACTTCGGCATGTAAACATTTATGCTGCAGATAATTAAAAAAACATCATAAGCGAAGCGCGCAGTGGGTCACAAAATAGGCTATAAAAAACTTTAACTTTACACTATCACTTTCACTTTACTTTGAAGTAAACAATTGCTGTTAGTTGCCGTTGTAGCAGAAAAAATACGGCGTTTCATGAAGAAAAGATTTTCTTTGTCATGATTATTCCTTAGGACCCTAGAATGGATTTCAGTAACGGAGCCACCAAGATTAGTGCTGTAAAATTTTAGGGGGGGGGGGGGGGAGGCTCTCAACTTTATCTTGATATCTACATTAGTGAAGGTAGGTTTTGTATAAATCCGGGATGTCGAATTCATTTATTGGATTATTTTTACATCATTACAAAGCAAAAACATGTAAAATAAAAATAAATTACTTTTTTTGGAATTCCCTATTTCACAAACTAATTCATAACTTATACAAGGTGCTTTAAAGAGCCTATTATTTGCCTTTAAAAAAAATGTATGTCAAACTAAAACCTTATTATATACTGGTGTACTAAAAAAACTATTGACGGCATTGATTTATACATAAAGGGAGATATGGTACCTGGCGCTCGATTATGAGCCATCTGGCAGTGTGGCAGAGTCTCTCAGTCACTCTCAGGTCTCCCTTGCATTCCCATGTTAACTATATAGGTTTATCTTTTTTGCCCATGATGCACATATATTACAGCACATTTTACAAATGTGTAGGTGCAGGACCACATTTCAGTTTTGTTTACTATGAACGTCACTCATCTTCCTTTTTGTTTATGTCTATGATTGACGGTGCTTAAAATAGAAGTGAAAAAAATCTAATCAAAATTATTCATGTGTGTAATTTCATTATAAGCGATTTTCGTTTTCAAATCGATACCGGACTCTTAAATTTGTTTTACATTGATTTTCGAGAACAGTCCGTACACTTTCTCAGTCTTCTTGTCGAATTAATATAAATATAAGCAATTTGTAAGGTACAGTTTTGCTTTCAATTTGATGTATTTTATGTAGTCTGCTTCGAACGTGATGCATTCAGAGGTTCATACTTACAATAAGTTAGAAAGGTGCGACATATCTTGTTTTACGTTGAGTTTCGAGAACAGCTCCGGCACATGAGTTCGCATTGTGCACATCTTGTCCATTCTAACTTTAGCGCGCACAACAGAATTCTTCGTGGAAATGATCATGCGCTCTAAATACTCCGGGAACCTGTAATCAAACAATTTTTTTTCTAAAATAAACATACAATATACAATAAAAATAATTCTAAATTTTTTATGGTACAGTCAGCTGCAGAGAAAAGGTACCACCCGCCATACAAGTTTGTAAGGCAAGGTGGTACCTTTTCTCTGCAGCTGACCGTACATGTTTTTAATTTTTTTATAGCGGTTAACTCGCGGGGTAATAAAATGCGCACAATCAGTCGGCTATCGTCACCGCAATTTGAAAAATATTTCAATGTATTTTTAACGTACATTGCACAACAGAAAATCGTAGAGTACATAAGGCGGACTTAGTGTTCTAACGAATTCGAACTAAGGCAAAGCAGAGAGAACGGTTCCACTAATTAAAAGACAATGAATACATACCATAATTCGCCTGTACCAAGTAAATACATCAATCGAATACGAAACATATTATACAGATGAAAAAATCTTTAATTTTCCTAGCAATGAGATGATGCATTTTTTTTAAACTTATTTGAGAAATTTTTGATGTTGAAATTATGTAACTCATTTTAATATAGTCTGGCAAACCATTTCTGTCAGCAGAAACGCGCGGCAAATTCAAAATACGTACATGTGGCAACCCTTTTTGATGATACACCGTATTTCATTACGAACATTTCAATTCACATTGAATTTGTTTCTAGTGCATTTCACTCTCTCATCTTAAGCGCGAGTGAGATTGAACTCCTGCAACGTTCCCAATTAAATTTAAATTAATTTTTAAGGCATATGTCAATTGCCTCAACCAGATTATCTGTTGCAGTTGATGACATATCAGACGAAATATATCCGTCTCCTTTTTACACACCGTAAATGTCACCTAATGAAAGGGGCGGGAATACCAACTAAAATTAAAAACATAAAATTTGATGATCATTGCTGCTTTTTTTACTGATTCTTAGTGTTGTCATACTTTTGTTCCCTGTACATTGCTATTGCGTTCGTTGGCTGGCCAGACTATAAATTACATATTACTTAATCAGAATAGTTTCAGAAATAATCGCTTAAAAAGTCGGAAAAATAGCGTCTCCCCCCTGTAACTTTTGAACCGTAAGTCCAAGAAATATAAAAAAACATCTAGCGGAGTTTGTTTCTTATATATAAGATAAATAAAATCGTATATCTGGCGCGGTTAATCCACTTTTAGACCCCACTAACTTTTAATATATAAATAATTCAAAAGAATCTTACAATAGTCCTTTTTTGAGAAATGCTCCTGTTTTTGAATCCAATCGTGCAACATATCGATTGCCTGATCCATCATACACGGTTGATCCAAACCATGTTCTTTCTTGACATCTTCAACGGTTGTGGGCCTAAATTCCAAAATTTTTGACATCATGAATGCAAGATGACGACCGTACAATCCTGACTGTGTACAACAAACGCTGCTAATTTGAAAAAAATCAAGAATTTAAATACCTACCTTCCTACCTACTTGCATGTTTGCAAACAATAAATAATGTCACGTGTCTTTAATGAAATCTATCTTATTTGCATGTTTGCAAACAATAAACAATGTCAAGGTCACGGCAGATAAATTTAATTTAATTTAAGTTATAGTACATTTTTACTACTTTACAGTGGTATTTTAACTTTAGAATGGTTAATCTGTTACAAATATTTTTTGTTATCAATTTGACATCTAAGCAAATTGTAGTTCTGACAACTAATGTCAATCAATCGGTTGACGTTATCATGTTGATTACAGAGCAAATATTAAGTTGGATCTTCTTAGTGTAGGGGAAAAATTAACTTGAATAAGAATAATTCTTACATTCGTTATTTAAAATAAAAGAAATGATTATTCTCATTTATTTTATATTAAATTCTTATTTTAAAAGTAGAATTAAAAAAGGAATTATTATTCTAGGATAAGGAATTTTTCAAATAATTCATCGTTTCATTCAATAAGAAATGTTATATCATTCCACGAAAGGGACTGCCATCTGACCTTTTAAACCAGAGTGGCAACTAGGGCTTATTGAAATTAGGTCCGGTTTCCTCGCTATGTTTTCTTTCACGAAAAACCCAGATTTTCAAAAAACATTTCTATCGCAAAACATTATTTAAAATAAAAATCGTGATTACAATTATTCCAAAAAATATCTTCATTCAATTTTCTCGCCTATGAATTACTCCCGACAAAATTATTTTGAATAATTTTAACGGGAATAAAATCGACATGAGTTTATTGTAACAATGTTTTATTCAATTAATGATTTTATTCTTAAAATTATTGATTGATTTTATTCTGGTGGTGTGGCGGTACGAACGCCAGACTTTCAATCCGAACATCACGGGTTGAAATACTGGCTCGTACCACGGAGTTTTTCGGAACTTATGTACGAAATATCATTTGATATTTACCAGTGAAGGAAAACATCGTGAGGAAACCAAATCTAATCCCAACAAGACCTATTTTCCCCTCTGGGTTTAGAGGTCAGATGGTTCTCGCTGTCGTAAAAACGAGTGCCTACGCCCAGGAATTGGCGTAGGCACTCGTTTTCGAATTAGGTTTCAGAGCGGTGGAAGAATGATTTTATTCTTGAGTGCCCAACATTGGCTAGAAGTAGCAACTGTCCTCAAATGTATGAAACCGTGCATTCCAGTTTCTTGATACTTACTTGATAAGCATTTTAATAGCAAAATCACCATTTACTCGGCTATTTACTTCATTTAAATCATCATTTACATTTTCAGATAAACCTTTTTAGGGTTAATGCTTAAAATCTTAGAGAATTCAACCAACCGGAGTCGCCATTGACAGGCGTTTCCCGGTGCCGAAAACATATGACCAGTGATCATACACATGTATGGAATGACGTTTATCTGACGTAGCTATTCGTACGAATAGCCATACATTTGACGTTCCCCTCACCCACTAAAATCGGCAGGCTTTTTTTTATACAAAATGACAGACATGGCTACTCCGTCCGGGTTGAATTCTCTAAGCTTAAAACCGTTATGAGCTAATTGTGTGAAAAATGAAAAAAGTATGTAGTTAGTAGTAGTAAGTAGGTAGTTATATTTTTTTATTAAATTTTTGGCTTTAACCTAATAATACTAATAAAAAATATAAACACATATTTATGTAGTCGTTAAAAAACGACTTGTGTTGATTTGTTACTATTTAGTAACAAATCAACACAAGCCGTTTTTTGTTAGAGATTAAGGTTTTGTTTAATTTATATATTTATAAATTATTTCTGTAGTTTCTACATTTTGTTGACATCCATCTTAATTACGTTCAGTGTTGACATAGAGTAGCTATTTAACTATAACTATTATTAATGACATGCAATATAATCAACATATTGTATTTGTGTTAAATTTAGACTAGATCTAATCAACATTTAGAGTTTTAAAAGATCCAGGTGTACCAAGATGCTCGTTGGTAATTCCATATGATTTTCGACGCTCCTCGTTGACACGAGCTTGTGTCATCTCTTTGACGTATTCAATGTGCTCCTTCGACGCCAATACTTCAGTCCATTGGTCTAAAATTATAATTATTCGCTTTATTTTTTTTCTATCGCTAGAATCCATAGTTCGCAGCCCGATCATAAAATTCGCCAAAACATTGTTCCATTTCATCCTGGAGTATGATATCCAGGAAATGGCGCGCGCAACCTTTGTTTTTTTTTTCGTTAAATATTGTTGGATTATGACAAAAATATGGCTGTATCATTTATGACGCGTTGAATTCGGCTTTAAAATATCAGGCGAATGAACTTATTTGCATAAATCAGATATTTCCAATAACCTCAAAGACGACTTGTTAAAGTCGCAAGTCGCAAGGACGTCAGTTAACGTGATATTTTCGAAAAGATTTATTGCAGTACATACAATTTGGTCTGAAAAACGATACTACAATAAATCAATGTATAATTGTAATGACCTCCATTTTTAATTAACGTATCATAAAAAAATACATGAAATTTAAAAAGTGCACTCTTCTTGAGACATGATTTATTTATCTTTAAAAATCCTAACATGCTCGTACCATATAATTCCATCAGACTCTTCTGATGGCCACCGTAATCTCCTGGTAGCAGTTTTTTGGGAAGAAGATTGTGCAAATCTTCCAAGGTTTTGACTACTGCAATCCGTTGCCCAATTTTAGCACTGAAGACTCGCCTCAAAAGACTAGTGAACAAGTCTATTACCTTAGAGGTGGACATGACGTAGACATTCTTTATTCGAAACCCAAAGCCCTCCTGTAAGTGGATAAATATAAGTCATATGTGTAGCTTTAGGTGCAGTGATACACGTTAGTAAGTACTCATGGCTGCTCCATTTTCAACCAACTTCAAGATTTCGAAAGAGGAGGTTCTCAATTCTCGGGAGTTTTGTTTTTGCTATTTTTTTTAAATGTATATTCACCGATTATTCGAAGACGGCTGGACCGATTTGGCATAGTAGTTTATGTAACTGTTACGTAATAAAATAAGGTTCCTTAAAGTATGAGTGTGGTTTTATGAAATGAGCCGCAGGCGAATTTCATAATAAGATCACACGAGTGTTTTAAGGCCTAATTACGTACAGTTGCATACACTGCTTTATCTACACTCATATTATTTATTATAAATGCCGTATTCGGAAATCATAGAATGGCCGCCATTGCACCGCCGCGGCCATCTCGATTGTGTCGGCGTGGCCAACTCGATTGTGTCGGGGCTCGCGCGGGACCAATCGAGTTGGCCATGGCGGTAACATTATGTTATCAAATTCGATGTCCCAAATTTGAAACTCATTGCTTAACAATATTTGAGCATGCAAAGTTAAAATTACGTTACTGCCGCAGATAAGAAACTTATCATAGTTAAATCGTTTGTTGTAATGCTTGTCATTGTCTACGGTTTTTGAACGCATTTTAGAGTACTTACAGTATGAGTGTAGATAAAGTTCTTTTCATGTTTGTAAGTGTATATATGGAGAAATCAAGGGAATTATCAAATATTATAGGCACACCTTTAGTGATTTAACAGTAATATAAGTATTTTTTACTGTAAATCGGGCATTTCCTTCAGGAAAGGTGGAGTCTAAGTAATCATTTTAAACAAAAAAGAACTGACAGTTCTTTTTTGTTTAAAATTATTACAGGTACATTGCGTATTGAGGCGTGGCGTAATAAGGTCAAATAAAATAGTTTTTATACATATCTGGAAAGCAGCAGCAGAATTAACAGTACATATATTACTGCTGCAGCAATTTTCTTCATGAGTACAGATCAATGGGGCACATGTAGAGACGAAGGGAAGAAGAAGAGACATTATGAAAAGGCTCTTTTGTTTTTTTTATAAAAATTAAAGGGGTGCACGATACTTATGCAATTACGTTTATTATTAGGCGAGACCGGGTATGGCTGTCTCACTTGTTGGTTTTTTGATTGGTGAATTACGGGAAAACTTAGCTCTTGTGATTTTTAACAACGGTTGTTTCACTTATACCATCGTTAGCATTATTTTATGGTCACTTTGATAACCAATCCGAGAACAACTTACCGTATACATGGTAATCATGTTATTCAAATCCACAAGATTAACTTGAGCGACTAAATCCATAATATTGTTTTCTCTGACATCAAAGATAATGATGATACCATTGGCATAATCATTTCGCTTTAAATACTCTCCGAGCTGAAAATATAAGTCAAATAGTTATATATACACTTTGTATTACATCGTAGCTGATGATCATAGTAATAATGGAGTAGGGGTCATTATCCCGAGAAAACTACAGAACTGTATTAAAGGATATACAACCCAAAGTGATTGAGTTATTGCCATTAAATTGGATGCAAACCCCGTACCAATCAATATCATTCAGGTATATGCGCCTACGTCCCAATCAGATAAAGCACTCTCTGACCAATTCTATGCCGAACTCGATACACTCTTACGCACAATACCATCTAGGGAAGTGACCATTGTGCAGGGCGACTGGAATGCGAAAATTCTTTGTACTGTAGGAGACCCATTACTTAGCAAAGTTGTTGGCGGATATGGTCTGGGCAAGCGGAATGACAGAGGCGAAAAATTGCTTAACTACTGCGTTGAAAATCAGCTGGCTGTTATGAATACCTGGTTTAAGAACCATCCAAGGAGGCTGTACACCTGGTTTTGTTTTGTTGTGTTGCCAATTCTGTGGAAGGACTGCAAAAACTAATGTCGAGCCTTAATGATGCTTGCGCTACATTTGGCCTTAAAATCAATGTTAGGAAGACCGAAGTCATGGCCAACGCGGAAGTCTCTGACAGCACGCCAAATGCAAGTGTAAGCATCAGAGACGAGGTGTTGCAGCAAGTGGAGAGATTTAGGTACCTGGGCAGCACAATTACTTCAAAGTACGACCTAGATGCTGAAATAAATAGCAGAATAGGCGCTGCGGCAGCAGCTTATGGCAAACTCCGGCTCAAGGTGTTCCGCTCCCATGACCTAAAACTCTCCACTAAAGTGAGCGTATACATGGCAGCGGTGCTGCCAAACCTTCTCTACTCTTCTGAAACGTGGGTTCTCTACCGTAAGCATATCCGCACACTCGACAGATTCCATCTTAAGTGTCTCCGTGATATCATGAGCATCAGATGGTCGGACCGCGTCAGAAACACCAATGTTCTGAGGCGCGCAAATGTCGGAGGCATTGAGGTGTATCTGATGAGACGGCAGCTTCGGTGGTGCGGGCACGTGTCTCGCATGTCGGAAGACAGAGTGGCAAAGCGCATCTTCTTCTCAGAGCTCCAGAATGGTAAGCGTAAAAGTGGTGGCCAGTACTTGCGTTACAAGGACGTTCTGAAAAGACATATGAAGAGATGCAACTTAGAGCCCTCTGACTGGGAACAAAAAGCAGCGATGCGGCCGGTATGGCGCAAGCTGATTCATGACCACATCGATGCATTTGAGATTAAGCGTCGTAATGAGCTTGATAAAAAACGTGAAGATCTGAAGGCTCGTCCGCCAATAGCTATAGCATACAACTATGTGGGAGGTGTGTTGACATGTCCAAGGTGCTCTCGTACATTCAACAGGAAGATCGGGTACGCAAGCCATCTAAGGGCCCATCAGAGAGTAGAACAGCAACAGTCTCGTAATAGCTGATAGAACGCCTGTACAATAAAGAAACCTATCGCACTCCAGAAAGCACAGTCGCTGTGGCCGAAATCGGTCGGGAGGATCATCATCATCACACCTGGACCTCCCCGCGAGGTTACAGAAATCAAATCGATTTCATAGCCATCAAGGCCAGGTGGCGATCGTCAGTTACTAATGCCAAAACGCTCCCCGGCGCGGACTGCGGTAGTGACCACCAATTAGTAATAGCTGACTTCAGACTTCGCTTAAAGAGTACTCGAAGGAACCCACAAAAGTCCATTATCCTTACACAACCTGCTCTAGACCATTTTCAAGATGTACTTGATACCAAAATCAAATCCCTGGAATGGGACCCTTTTGAATCCAGCGAAGCCGAGTGGAATGGTCTCAAAAAGGTCATTTTGGATACTGCTAAGAAGAGTAGGGAACTTTTCAAACTGTGACAAGAAGGGAGGAGTGGATTAGTAAGGAATCGTGGGACTTGATTGAGGAGAGGAAATTGCTAAAGAGTGAAGGCCTAAACTCTGAGAGTCTGATAAACCGCTATAACCAACTACATTCCAAAGTCCAAAAGTCCACCCGAAGAGACAAAGATAGGCACATTAACAACATATGCGGTGACATTGAGAAACATGTTGACAGATCGCAAACAAAGGATCTCTTCCTGAAGGTTAAACTACTGACTGGTACCTTCAAACCAAAGAGCCAAATAGTAGATGACAGTAGAGGCAACACCTTAACAGAACTGGATCGAGAAGGAGAACCTACTGCTACGAACTCTATCGGGATGAAGAGGGACTTAACGCGGAAAGAAGATGGGACGACCATATCCGAGAACCGGACTTACTGTTCGATGAAGTGCAAGATGCCATCAAAAAGTTGAAACATAAGGCGGTGGGTCCTGATGGTGTACCAGCGGCTATGTTGCAACACATGGGCAGCGAAAGTATGAAGATCATGCACCAAATCTGCAATAAGATCTGGAGAAGTGGTCAGTGGTCAAAAGATTGGACGCAATCCGCTTTGGTGCCACTGCACAAAAAGGGTTCGACAAGAAGATGCGAAAACTACAGAACATTGTCACTAATGTCACATGCTAGCAAAGTGCTCCTGCGTATTATCAATGCTAGACTCTCGTGCTTCATAGATCACCAGATACCCGGTGAAAAAGCTGGTTTCGTAGCTGGAAAGTGTACTCGCGAACAGATGTTGAACGTCCGAGTTCTTATTGAGAAATGTCGCGAGTATAATAAACCACTGGTACTGGTATGTTTCATAGACTATGCCAAAGCATTCGACTGCGTGCAATGGAGGGCTATGTTTGATGTGCTTGTCGAGATGGGTGTGCCGGAACACCTTACTTACTAAATACAGAATCTGTAACTTGACGGCTCAAGCTTCGTAAAACTGGAGAACTATAAATCTAGCGATTTCCACACAGAGCGGGGCGTTCGTCAGGGCTGCATTCTTTCGCCAAAATTATTCAACTTTTACGGCGAATACTTTATGAGGAAAGCTCTTGAGGGTTGGGGAGGAGGTGTTTCGGTAGGGTGTCGAATGATCGATAACTTGAGGTATGCAGACGATACGACAGTAGTTGCGTCAAGTGAAGTGGAAATGGTGGCTCTTCTGAAGAGAATTGAAGAAGAAAGCGCTAAGTTAGGTCTCAAGTTTAACCATTCCAAGACCAAAGTAATGGTAGTGGACAGGACAAACAGACTACCAGTTACTGACGCACTCAGCGAGTATGAAAAAGTCACCCAGTTTGTATATCTTGGGTCGTTGATAACCAATATCGGTGGTTGCGCCGACGAGATACGCCGCAGAGCTGGCATGGCTTAGAGTGCTATGTCTAATCTGGACAGGATTTGGAGGAACAGAGGTATTCGTCGCTCAACTATGGTACGCTATGTAAAAGCTCTAGTCTTCTCGATATTTCTGTACGGTGCCGAAACGTGAGTCTGAAAAGCTGCGAGAAGGCTAATATTGACGCTTTTGAGATATGGTGTTGGCGAAGACTGCTGCGTATACCCTGGACAGCTAGAAGAACTAACATCTCCATCTTAAGAGAGCTTTATATTGCCACACAACTTCCCAAAATATGCCAGGAGCATGCTCTTAGGTTCTTCGGCCATATTATGCAGTCTAGTTCACATGAGGTTGAGAAACACATTGCTCTGGGCCGTATGAATGGCAAACGTGCTCGCGGTGGGGCACGAATGAGATAGTCGAACGCCGCAAAAAGGTCGGCTGGCGGCAGCCTGAACCGTGCAGTCCACATGGCCTATGACCGCACATTATGGAAGCAAGCTACATGTGGTCGCGATCCTCAGCAGTGACGGAACGAGAAATAAGAAGTTATATATAAGCCGACTCCTGCTCAATTCAGAGTTCGGTAGTGGCCCATACTCCGCAAATATTGAACTTCAAAGGTTTATAGGATAATTATGAACAAAACAAGCAAAGACGAGTAAAAACGTGTATTTTCATCTGTGCCTGCCGAAAACAGTTTGGAATAGGTTTTTCAATTAATGTTCATAATTATTATTCCCATTACACCCCGCCATTGATCGCCGTACTGCGCGTTCGAATCGGGGACAATATGGAAATACTCTGAAATGCAAGTATTTTATTTTTATTCGCCCCTTAACTAAGATAATTATATATTTAAGATTAAAAAAACGACTAAACCGATTATGTTTGTTTTTTAACTTCATTTAGAATAATTTACTTACATTTATGTTTTATGTTTTTTGAACCGACGGTTCAAAAGTGAGAAGCCTCAAAACAATTTTTCTTTTATATTTCAAAAGATTCATTTTATCAATAACTACTTTCAAAAGACCACGATTATTTTTAAACGTCTGTCAACGTTGTAACAAAATTACTTACAATCATATTATGTCTGAAAGCGTCCAAGAGAGTACTTGTAGTTATGCTTTTTATTTTCACAATGTATACTCGGTAGTTGTCTTCAGTTAGTTTTGGCATGTAAACATTTATGCTGCAAATAAATAAAACCTTAAGTAAGATTGTGTACCAAAAATAAGATAGAGTATTCCGAAGAAAATCGGTTTGTAGGGCACAACGGATTAAGTTAATTATTTTCGTTATGCCATGATGGCAGCCACCGCAACGTGCGAGAAGGTAAAATCCCACGCGGGACGCTTAGTGGCTGTCCGTGGCTACCCACGATGTATGAATTTGATAAACTCGATCAGTTTCGACCGGTGATACGGTTTGCCTTGGTAATAAAATTACAAATCACATCAGCTGGCTGATAATAAAATGTACTATTTACGAACATATCCCATTTCACGTAAAAAAAGAATTTTGTATAATTATTTTGTTTCTGCTTATTTAGCTTATTACTACAAAATTTCTAATAATTAATATGAAAATCGATCAGTTTTCTTGTCCAAATAACATAAAGAAATAAATACTTTTGCTCAAAAAAGTTTGTAGTTTTTGGGCAAAATACTTACTATGAGTTAGAAACGTGCGATAAATCCTGTTTTGCATTGATTTTCGAGAACAGTTCTGGAACGTGAGTTCGCAACGTGCACATTTTGTCCACTCTTACTTTAGCGCGCTCCACAGATCCCTTCGTGGAAATGATAACACGCTCCAAGTACTCCCTACCTATAACAAAACATTGATTTAACTAACAAAACTATGGACAATCAAAAAATATTGGAAGCTTATTCTATCTTTTCTCAATGAAACAAAAAATACTTAGAGAATTCAACCAATCGGAGTGGCCATTGACAGGCATTCCCCTCTGCCGAAAACATATGACCAGTGGTCATACACATGTATGGACTGACATTTATCTGACCTAGCTATTTGTATGTTACGTGCAATTAGCGATACATTTGATGTTCCCCTCCCCCGCAAAAATCGGCAGACTTTTTTTGTATAGAAAATGACAGACATGGCTACTCGATCCGGGTTGAATTCTCTAAGAAAAAATACAACGATAAGGCGCGTAAAAAAAACCACCACGCAATGGACCCTGCTCAGCAAAATGCTAGCTAGTATGTCAGCTAGTGCTGGTCTTTCGTAGGGTCCACTTGGTGGTTGGTATACAACGTTGCAGACAATACTTTTTCTACGACTACATACTCAATTCCAAATAAAATTTAAAATTGTAGAAACAATCAAATTTCATTCACCTCTTTGGCTATTGCAGATATTTTGTCAACAATAATTTAAGTTTCACCCTTTAAAACAATATATTTCAATTTCAAGCCTGCTAACACAAACACACATAGTTATTATTAAATCAAAAAATTTAACCTAGCTCAAATACAAATAAATATTACTATAACTCAAATTTCAATGGGATTAAAGCGAACCTTGAAATCAATATTCGATTATCTGCGTATCTTTCACTCAAATGAGCAGAGAGCGATCTCTTTCTAAACAAGCGGGAAACGTAAAATCGGCAAGGTGTGTGTCTCTGGTTAACTTTCAAGTGTAAAAAAATTATTTGTAAAAACGCTGCGTTTATTTAGGTTGTTAGGTTGCTAGCAATTTATTTAATTGTAAGTTTTGTTCATACGATATACGTTTTACTGCTAAAACGACACGTCGTGAAGGCACTAATGCGTTTTTGGGGAATAAATTATAGACTTGTATTAATCAATTATGCATATTATCTAAGTCATCATGAATGTGTAAATGACAAAATAAAAGTACTGGAGCAGAAATAGTAGTTTATGTAACTGTTACGTAATAAGGGTCCTTAAAATACTAGTCTGGTCTTATGAAACGAGCCGCGGGTGAGTTTTTATAATAAGATGACACGACTGTTTTAAGGCCTAATTACGTACAATTGCATACGCTGCTTTGGCTACACTCATATTATAAATCCAAAATGACGTGTTCGGAAACCATTAAAATGACCGCCATTGCACCGCCATGGCCAACTCGATTGTGCGAACAGTCCGGGAGGAAGTTAACCGCGGTCGGGGAAGGGTCGCTGAATTTTCATTACGTTACCAAAATCGATGTGGTTATGAAATTTCATACATTTTTGCATCACTGGCACAGATAATACAATGATGTTACATTACTGGTTGCAATAATGGTGGTAATTACGAGTAGGCACACACGGTTTCCGAACGTAGAATAGAGGTTTTATGATGTTAGTGCAGATAAAAATACTTAAAGTACCAGTACTATTATTGTTTTCACGAAATTTTTACTTGTTTTTTCATTAACTTGTATAAAATAAAAATCAACTGATCCATCATAAGTCGTATGTCCAAATTTAACTATTCTGTGACCTATTTGTACATTTCTGGATTGAATAAAAAATAATTAAAATTGTTATCTTTCAGTAGATATTCAAAATAGATCTAGAGTCGCAGTATATTAGAAAATAAATTAAACTAATTCATTTGGCGTTGGCTTCGACATACCGAGTTGTGACACGTGGATAATTGGATATCCATGCGAAATCAGTCTTATTTGACACATGTACTAGAATGTTTGACACATGTACTAGAATGTTTGACACATGTACTAGAATGTTTGACACATGTAGCGTCTGTCAGTGTTAGCGTTTCGGTTGTCGAATGGGGCCCACCTGTATATTTATCAAGACGACGTCTGATTTATATAATTAGGTATTTGTTTTATTTATCAAAATCTTACTGATTTGTGAGACTAGATGATGCAATATAAATAGTTAAAAAAACAAACTTACAAAAGTCCTTTTTTACAAAATGCTACTGTTTTTGTATCCACTCGTACAAAACATCGATGGCCTGATCCATCATACCCAGTTTATCCAAATCATACTCTTTCCTGATCTCATCATATAGGTCAAATAGAAACTAGTAATGGTAAAAAATTTACAAAAATTAATTTCACCTAAGTATCCAATCTCTTAATACTGATTATTCAAAACTGGCCAACCTCCAGTAGCTTATTCATTTATTAGTAGATCACATATGTATCTCTTTTCATGTAGTTTTTTTTTTCTATATCATCTTAGCTGAGTTTGTTGCTTATTATATTTAAGCGTTAAAAATTAATAAAAGCGTATATCTGGCCTGGTGAATCCACTTTTGGACCCCACTTAAAATATATAATAAATTTAAAAGAAACTTACAAAAGTCTTTTTTTAATAAATGCTCCTGTTTTTGTATCCAATCGTGTAACATTTCGATTGCCTGATCCATCATACCCGGTTGATCCAAACCATGTTCTTTCCTGACATCTTCAACGGTTGTGGGCCTAAAATCCAAAACATTTGACATCATGAATGCAAGATTACGACCGTACGATCCTGACTGTGTACAACAAACACTGCAAATTTGAAAAATGTTCAAGAATTTAAATACCTACCTTCCTACCTACTTCCGTGTTTGCAAACAATAAAAAATGTCAGGTGTCTTCAATGAATCTATCCTACTTGCATGTTTGCAAACAATAAACAATGTCAGGGTCACGGCAGATGAATTTAATTTAATTTAAGTTATTGTACTATTTACTACTTAACATGTCAATGTTAAGTAGTAAATAGTACAGTTAAATAGGCAGTTGCTCCCCAGCTTGTCAAAGCTGGGAAGCAACTGCCCACTCTGTGGGTACTACGGGACGGGACTAGCCCTTTGCTTTTCTGCATACGCAAGCCTCGCTCGGATCACCGCTCTGAACGACACATGCCGCATTATCACCGGATGCCTAAAGCCGAGCCCGCTCAACAAACCACTTTGGCAGAGCCAGTGTCCACCGCCAGACACCGCCTGACACAGCTACGCCCGGCAACTTGCCATGTTGCATTACTAAACAGCAAATAACAGAACAAATCATTTTAAGCAATTGAAAAACGTATGTATGACAGAAACAATGATCTAAGGGGTTTTGAAAGAACTTGGTTTCTATTATTTTATTAGCGGTACCATTTACGAACTTGGCATTCATTCACATTTATGTTTTTGGTGGGATATCATTATGTTTTGTCAAAAAATTAAAAATATACATCTTACCCTTTTAATCTTTTCTTGCTTTTTTCAATTTACCTTTTCACTTCACATTACAATTAGGAAAAAATGATGTTAATTAATAGTAGGAAAAGTGAATTTTCCTATTTAATATAAAATATGAAAAATATGAGAATTTACTGTTTTTAGATTTTTCTTATTAAAAGCACGCAAGTTTCTAGCTGGATGCCAAATTTCAACTTTCTAGGTCACCTGGAAGTAGTCAAAGGTATTGATGAGCGAGTCAGTGAGTCGGTCAGTTAGTGGTAAATATAGTGATTTTCGGAGGTAAATATCTCGTGAACGGTTAGAGCTTTCTAGCTGAAATTCAGGATTCAGTAGTTAGTAGATAGTCTTACAAGACTCACAAAATTGGAAGTATAAGCTCAAATAGGTTTCAAGTTATTGGTGGCTTGGGGGCAAAATTGCCCCCAAATGGTTCGTGTAAATATACCTACGACTGGTGTGTCGCCTCTTTGCTTTGCGAACTTGGCAGACACACTGCCGTGGGTGGATCTTATGATCAAAGTTTTCTATTGGATAAAACACCAAATATCCAATTTGGTGTTTCAAAATTGGTGATCGTTTCGATTAAAATGGTCACAGATATATTTGGAAGCAGATAGTATAATTAGGGCATACAATTATGGTGGCAACTATAAATTTTGGTGCCAGAAAATACTTGCATTTTACCTATATTTAAAGTCGTATGCTCCACTTTTTATTTTTTTTGGGAAGTTTTAGATGATATCTCTCTGAATCACGAGGCTCTTTCGATCCTATTAGAACACAAAGTCTCCCAAATTTTCCATATATTTTTCATTAGTTCCATTCCGTTACCACCATAAGAAGTCTATGGAAAAATGGTGACGAAAAGGAAAAAACTGTTTTTGTCCTAATAAGATCGAAAGAGCTCGTGATTCTGAATCGAAATCACCTAAAAACACAGATAAGGTTACCACTAGATAAAAGACGACTTGCGGTCACCACTCGTCGGTGCCCGTGCACTGATAATTTGCGCGGTCGTCCGCCGTGCCGTTCAGTTGCGTCCATGTTTTAGATGTGCACCGTGTATGGAAACAAAAAAATTGAATACTTATGAAAACTATTCAAAATCATGGCTTATTGTAGTGAAGAGTTGTGTGGCAACTGTTCCTAAACGTTGAGACTCAAAAAACGTGGAATTACATTCCAGTTGTAAGTTAAAATCATATTTTGACTGCAAATTTGTTTACTACAGCAGAGTTCATTTGAACTGGACATTGAGAAATAGTTATAGTGCTCGTCTCTTTTCATTAAGTTAAAAATGCAATGTGCTATTCCTTTCTTACGAAAGCACGTGTGCGATAGTGATGTGTCGATGTTGGTACCGGACTTACTGGCACCACGTGCTTTCGTCGTACCGCATTTACGAAATGTAGTATGAAGAAAATTCAATTTAATTAAAGTTTGAGTAGTCATTTTGTAGATTTATGCAGTTGGCAGTTTTTTCATACAGTTATAGTAAATTTGTGTAGGTAAATGGGTGCCACACGAGTGTTGATTCTATACAATACTTTCAATGGGTGTCACATAAAAGTTGTTTAAAGGTATTTTTACAAGATGTCACATGAGCGTTGTTCTATAAGCACTGCAGTGCGTCAGCCATGTTTGCCGAGGCGAGGGTAGATGACTTTTTTGCCATTAGGCGGAAAAGAATCGCCTCGATGCTAAGGCGGGTGCGTGGCAGCAGCAACAGTATGCTGAGGGTGTTGGCGGAGCGCCTGGACTGCCCGCTAATCAAGTACTGGGTGGAGGTGGTCATTGGCAGGACCAGTTAGTAAATAAAATATTTAATACCTGCTCCTGCCAGAGGAACATCACTAAATTAATTTTTGTTGTGATTTATGTTTTTACTTCTTTTTATTCTTTATTTTATGTAACACTAACATATTCTCTTAAGGTTGTACAACTAACACTTTTATGGACGTATGTCTGAAATACACAATTTTTTTTTTTTTATGAGTAGGGATTGCAACCGGTTTTTATTTTGTATGAAAAATAACTGGTTATTAACCGGTGTTTCTCATACAAAATAAAAACCGGTTGCCTTCTCTATCTATGAGACACTTTCAATGGGTGTCACATGAGAGTGGCTTTAAGCAACTCTTAATGGGTGCGACACGAAGCGTTGCTTCTATAAGCCACTTACAAACTTTATAAAGTACGTAAATATATATTTTAATTGCCGTAACTAATGAAGTAAACAGTAAATACCTCCATTAGCAACAGTAAATTACGTTACGGTACGGTACAGTACCGGTGACTTGATGTACAGATGTCCCATCACTACGCAAACATGCGACAGCGCATGGTCCTTGAATCGACCAATCGCAGCGCTATTATATACCCACCCGCCTCACGTCTTCCTCAAGTTTTGGTGACTCGTACGCGAACAAAATTAGCAACATTATTACGAAATAGGAGGCTATCTATGCCTAAAAAGTACACAACTAAATAAAAATTGGAATATCCAACTTTAAAATAAAATGGCTCATAGATTTGAAATATTAATTGAGATAACCTTGGTCCAAAATTAGCATCGCCTTAAGCAGACGAAGTGTTTGAAAAATTATAAAGTGCTTTGGACACTTTTCATAAAACGGAGGAAATAAAGTTAAAAATTACAAAAAACAATGATAGAATTATTTTCAGTAGAGCGCCCTCTATTAGATGCATTGGGATTAACAGCAATAGTACCCTGCGCAATTAAGATTTTTAGTAAACTAATGTAGATGGCCCCTATTAATAATTTACCAAATTTAAGCTTAAAAAAATACAAAAAGAATTACTAAATTTCACGGGAACCCGTTAAGAAATGCGACATCTAGAGAAGAACATCCGGATATACAAAAGCATTTTGGCCCAAGTTTAAATGAAGACCTTCTCTGTCTTTTGGTCAAATAAACCTAACTATATATTCTTTCAGATAATCCCACATCCACGCTCCCAAGTGCTTTAATTTAATCACAAAACTTGTTCAAAAAAACCTCAATTTTACGTGTTTGCGTATCTTATCCCGTCTCCTTAACAAGCATTTAATATTTAAATAAGATAACAAATAAATAATTCAGTTAGATAATACGTTTAATAAAAAACAATTAAGCATCCAAAGTATCCCAATTATTCAATCTTGGTTATTAAACACAGGATACCTTTCATGTTGTCGGGTGTAAGTCAGGGCAGCAACTTGGGACCTCTAAATTTCACTGTCATGATCAACGATCTTCCAAACGTGGTCGAACAAGCTACCTGCCTGCTGTTTGCAGACGACCTTAAACTACTGTTAAAAGTAAAGGATAGTCGTGACTGTGAGTTATTGCAGAGCGATATTGATAGGGTTGTAAGCTGGAGCCACATTAACAAACTGGATTTTAATGTCTCTAAATGCAATATAATGTTTTGTAGTAATCCCTTGCCGTATCCATACAGTGGAGGAGAACAATCAGTTTCGCGCGTGTCGTCAGTGCAGGACCTGGGTTTGCATGTAGAGTCTGATCTGTCCTTTAGAAAACATATAGTGGATGGATACATGTAAGAAAGCTTTTAGAAACTTGGGCTTCATATTACTGCATCAGACTAAGAATTTTTCTAACACTGCAACAGTCAAGGCACTTTATAATGCATAAGTTAGAGGTAGGCTAGAAAGTGGTGCGATCATTTGGAACCCTCACGAAACAAAATAAATCTGAGGCGATGGTTGAAAAGTTTCAAAACAATAGTCTAAGCTCCCATTGCATGAAACCTTACCTCACACGGTGACAGATCAGACATATACTACAGCAATAGATAATACATAGGGACACTCGATTATAGTAGGTTGCTTATACCACAATTTTTACCAAAAATTACATCATAAGGTGGCAGATCGAAACGTTTACCCATCGAAAGAGATACCTTTGGTGATCTGATCCCCCATAAGTTGCCAGCCAAAAACCTGGCAGATTTCAAGGTCATCCATGTTTCATGAGGCCAAAAATGGGGTAATTTACCTCATCAGGTGGCAAGATGAAATTGATTCAGATCGATAGCCCGAGGCATGCCATTCACGAAAATATAGGATTACCTGCCATCAGCCTGGCAGTTTTTCTGGTCAGCCTCCCCAAAGTATCGATGTTAATAACTTGGAACGACGAGAAATTCATGTACAGATGCTAACATTCAAGGAATACTTTAATGCAACCCGATATATTTAATGAAAAACTACACATTGAGAGTCTTGCACTTCATACGTGTTGAAATAATAGGGTAAATGAACCAGTTGCGGTCATTTCTCATTGGTATTTACGAATATGGGAAAAGTTATGTTGCTATTTAGGTTCAAGGTTCTCAAGAATTACTTAATGTTAAATACGACATATATTTAAGATCTACGTACGGTCATACTGGATATAATAATTATCTAGAAATAAATTGGCCGCTTTGTATGTAGGCGCCAGGACTTCCGGCCCTGGGTTGTAGATTCTTGATTCTTGTCCACCAATAGAGGATGATTCTTTATTTAATACGAGGCTTTGTGGATATATTGAGTACTGACGACATTCGGGGGTCAGCCCAGACAGAAACACAGGTAAACATCCTAACTTTCATCCTAGTAGATAGCTGTCACACGGTTTGCCCGCTGAATCCACTATTGGAACCGGCCATAGCAGGTCATTAGTGGTGGGTCCAGAACTGGAGATACTCGGGAAGAAAGCCAGGAAATTCTTTGACAGGGGTATGTACACCACGGCTGAGGCGGACGGGGCCAAATATTATGATGCCAAATTCAAGTACAAAAAACGACTGCGGTATTGGAGGTCTCTTTCATGGAAGAACTTCTGCAGCAGCATCGAAACACTAGATCATGCAAATCGGGTAAGGAAAGCCAAAAATCCATTACTCAGCTGGGATCGCTGCGGAAAGTCGAATATTTACAATACTTTAGACAACAACAAACAAATGGCGAAAATAATCATCACCACTAAAAAGATCAGGTGGGCCATCGACAGTTTCCATCCCTTCCAGGCAGCCGGTTAGGACGGTAACTTCCCCACTGTATTACAGTGGGGTTAGGACTCATCCTGGGAACCCTGATCGAGTTCATGAAAGCCTGCCTAACCTGGGGCTACGTGAATAGGCTATGGAGGGATAAAAACGTGATATTCATACCTCAACCAGGTAAGAGTGACTGCACGGGTGCTAAATACTATACTTAGACCGATTATTCCCACATCATTCCTGCTGAAGACACTGGAAAACTGTGCGACAGGGACCTAAAGCATCGTTAGATGGTAGCGTTAGCTAAGGAATATACCGATGCATGACAACCAACACGCATACTGCATACATCTTAGGTAAATCTACAGAATTGGCTCTTCAGATGGTCGTCAGCCGTATCGGGAATGCTATTGGTGACAAGGAAATGTGCCCCAGCACGTTGATTAACATCAAAGGTGCTTTCAATAAGACCCACTTTGCCAGTAAAGGAATGCCTTAAATAATCACGGCACGGAACCCGAACTGATCAAGTGGACCATCAACATGCTCAACAAAAAGACTATAATGTATGCAGGTGAGTCGCAGACCGTAGCGGCGGTGCGAAGATGCCTTAAAGAGCACGTTGTATCACCGCTGTTATAGAACCTAGTAGTAAACAACCATAACCAACCTGAACAAGGAACACTTCTTCACCATAGGCCATTCTGATGATCTGACGATACTAATATCAGGTAAATTCCCCAGCACGGTTTGTGACCTCACACAAACCGCTTTCAAAATCGTGGAGTGAAGATGCGAGGAATTTAACCTATCAGTAACACCCACCAAGACAGAAATCGTAATGTTCACCAACAAAAGGACACTTGGCAACTTTACCAAATCAAGACTGTTCCAATCTAAGCTACAAGTGCTACAACAACCTACAACCTACTATTTACTACAAAATGAGGGTAAAGTATTTAGGACTGACTCTTGACAGTAGACTCCATTGGACCAACCACATACTCGTAAACAAACGTATAAACAAGGCAAAGTAGTAGAGCCAAAGAGTGATTTTTGGGAGGTGGGGATTCTCCCAAAAATCACTCTTTGGCTCTAAAAGACGCGCTGGTTTGGTAGCCAAAGACAAACCTTGGCTAGGTTTATGTACGGAACAAGTTGCAGAGACTACAGAAGCTTGCATGTGTGGCTACCACAGGTTGCTTGAGGAGCACACCGACCGCAGCATTAGAAATCATGCTGACCCTTCCACTGCTTTACCTCCACACATATAATACCCTCAACGTATGGTCTTAATACTCTACACATAATAGAGTTTTCAGGCTTTCTTCCCGAGTATCTCCAGTTCTGGACCCCACCACTAATGACCTGCTATGGCCAGTTCCAATAGTGGATTCAGCGGGCAAACCGTGTGACAGCTGTCTACTAGGATGTAAGTTAGGATGTTTACCTGTGTTTCTATCTGTGCTGACCCCCGAATGTCGTACTTTGGGGGGAGTTTTTCTAGACCCTTTGTAGAGGTCCATAGGGTCCTCTAAGTATGAAAATTAGGAAAATGACTTTAAAGGCTGATAGAGCTTCATTTGTAAGCTTTTACATGATATTTTCATGAGTAAAGTTCATGAAAAAATAAAAATAAATGATTCACATAGTATGTATGAGGGTGGAGGTTCACCTTATTACATATTGGTTTTATTTTAGTATGTAAGAAAAGATCAAATTAATGATCTGACAAAGGAAATAAAATATATGGAAATATATAAGCATCATGTGTTTTATTAACAACCATACATACCTGAACTTTAATGATAAGCTATTATCATTGCTCTCAGGAAATGAGAATATTTGGAAAATATAAAACTTGAAATCTTTACTAGGATTTCTCACAGTTTTCGATAAATTATATTATGTTTAGATATAATTATATTTATATTATTACTTATTTTTGCATAATTGCATAGGCAATTGATAACATAGAGGTTTGCTAAATATTGTTCACCGTTGATTGGCAAGATTTTGAAACATTCATGATCTTGGTCGATTTATTATGTATTTTATATAGTTGTATTTTAGATAAAAATAATGGTTATTATTCACTTTATTTCATTAATTTCTTAGATTAGGTTTTTATAATATTTTTACAAAAGTAAAATATAAAAATACATCTAAAACATACAAAAACAATAAAAACATTATAAAAAACCTAACCTAGGGTGCCGCCGGCAACGGAGCAAGGCCCAGGCTGCCGGTGGTTAGGGCCGCAGAGAGAGGAACCTTCGGACAATGCGCGCCGTGTCCAGGATAACCGCCTTCTGAATCTGACCCTTGATCCAACCACAACCCCGTAGCGAAAGTCTCTCTAGATGTTGGTCGAGACTCTTCGCTATGAGACCGTTCGCAGAAACAACTATCGGTACAATGATCGCCGAATCAACCTCCCACATGGCGGTTACCTCGTGAGCCAAGTCTAGGTACTTGCTGGACTTGTCCTTCTCGGCCTTCACGAGGTTCTCGTCACATGGGACGGTGATGTCGACGAGTATGGCCCGGCGTTGCGGTCGATCTATTACCACGATATCAGGCTTATTGGCTACAATAGTCCTGTCCGTGATAACAGATCGATCCCAATAGAGCGTGGCACGACCATTTTCGAGAACTGGTGCAGGTGTGTACTTGTAGTACGGCACTTCGTGGTCCACAAGACCATATAGGAGAGCAAGCTGCTGGTGTATAATCCTGGCTACGAGGTTATGTCTGTGCAAGTACTCGCCGTTAGCAAGATGAGAACAACCGGAGATGATATGCCTGAGTGACTCTCCGGGACGGCGGCATGCCCGACAAATGTCGACCGTACCGTCCTTCAGGATATATTTCCGGTAGTTATTCGTCATGATAACTTCGTCCGCAATTGCACAGGCAAAACCTTCGGTTTCTCCGAAGAGGTCCCCGAATCGTAACCAGTTCACCGACGCGAGCAGGTCTACGTCGGGTCCCGTGAGGGCCCTGTAGAACCGCCCGTGTAGCTCCTTGCTCTTCCATACCGCCCTGCGATCCTCGGTGCTTAGCACCACAGGTTTGCGCCAGTTCTCGTTTGCCAAGGAGAGCGGCGTGAGACCCTTATCTACTGCCACCACATCACGATGCATCCCACACTCGTTGTTAAGGAAATAATTCCTGAGATTGTACACCTCACGGTTGTGGAGATTTTTGGCGTTTAAAAAGCCCCGACCTCCACACTTCCGTGGGATGTACAATCTCATAACAGACGAGCGTGGGTGAAGCATACGGTGTGTGGTGAGCAATAGACGGACTCTCCGATCCAGGGCATCCAGCTCGGTCTGTGTCCACCTTAGTATGCCAAAGGAGTATGTGAGTAGGGGCATTACCCAGGCATTGAAGGCGCGCACCTTGTTGCCACCTGACAGAAGACTATTAAGTACTTTTGTCAGCCGACCGAAGAAGCGCTCCTTCAACGCCTGTTTAATACCCACATCCTCAATGCCCAAAGACTGTGACATACCAAGGTATTTGTAGGTTTCTGATTCAGAGATAGATCTGAACGTCATTGTCTCAGAAAGCTGTAGATTTGTTGAATTTACTACTTTCCCCCGCTGTACATGCATAACCGCACATTTATCAACACCAAACTCCATCTTGATGGAACTACTGAACACTTCAGTGGTCTTCAGTAGTTCCAACAAGTCTTGGTTATTTGGTGCAAATAATTTGAGATCGTCCATGTATAGAAGGTGAGATATGACTTCACCCTCTCTCCGAAGCCGGCAACCTAGCCCCGAATCCTTCAGCAGATCGCTGAGCGGATTTAGAGCTAGGCAGAACCACAGGGGACTCAGACTGTCGCCCTGAAATATTCCTCGCTCGATCCTTATAAAGTCCTGCGGGCCAGGGGAGTCATCCCCGCCTCCTGGTTGACGAAGGACTGTGGTCCACTGCCTCATACACGCGCCAAGGAAGGATCCTAAAGCTGCATCAATTTTATACAGCTCCAAGATCCTCCTCAGCCATGAATGAGGCACCGAATCATAGGCCTTCTTGTAGTCAATCCAAGCGGCCGAGAGGGCCCCCCTGTTCCGCCGGACTCGTTGGCAAATGGTCATGTCTATGAGGAGGAGCTCTTTAGTACCACGGGACCCAACCCTACATCCATTTTGAGCGGAGACCAAAATGTTGTTTGCGACCATGTGCGCGTTTATTTTTGCTCTCAAAATGGATGTAAGAAGCTTGTAGAGCGTAGGCAAGCACGTGATGGGTCGGTAGTTCTTCGCTTCCGTGGTACTACCGGACTTATAGAGCAGGAAGGTTACACCAGTTGTTAAGGAAGGCGGGAGGGAGCCAAGTTCAAGGGCTTGTTGAAATTGTGTTGCCAGCCGCGAGTGCGAGCATCGAAACCATTTTAGCCAGAAGTTGTGCAACCCATCCGGGCCAGGACTTTTCCAGTTCTGGGCCGTACGGATTGCACAACTTACGTCGTCGGGGCTGATGGTGATAGCCCCCATTGGTTCGATGGACTCGCACCCACGTTCAACAACACTCATCCACTCGCCCTCCGTGTGTTCAACGGGCGCCGACCAGATGCTACGCCAGAAATCAGTCATGGCAGTAGCATCCGGCAGTCGCATGTCGGACACACGGGGGTCGGTTTCCTCCCACCTTCGGTATACCTTCCTTTGGTCACTTTGGAAAAGACGATTCTGCTTGAATCGGTCCACACGCTCTCTGTAACGGCGAATACGGCTTGCCCATGCATAAACTTTCTGCTTCAGAAAGTCGATGCGCTCTATGACATTGGCCATGTAGTCGCGGGGCTCGATATCCGTCCCCGCGAACGCCTGGTGCATAAAGCGCATTACTCGGGGGCGGTTATTGCCCCCCCTGAAGCAGATCAGCTTTGCAATGAGAGTCCTAAATGAGTTGATACGACGCTCGATCCGCACCTGCCAAGCGGGGACACCCCCGGCGGTCCTAGGTGCACGTTCAGCGTCCGGAAACTTGACTCGAGCAACACGGCACGCCGCGATGGCCCCGCAGTACATGATCGAGTGCGTATCATCTAAGTCTTTACTAGTCCGCAGGAATGGATCTAGAAAATCATTTAGGGCTCCCATTAGCGCTAGATTGCGTCTATTCATAGGCAAGCGTGGTAATCGTGGCCTAGGGATGTTTGTGGAGCGATACTGCGTAATTATCTCTTCCAAAGTCCTCCTCAGTTGCTCATTGGCTGTACTACTCACACTCTGATTCACGATCTCCTCCTCATCGACACTGGGATCAACCCGCGGCGCCCCCGATGCCAGGTCGGGTGCGGGCATCGGATCCGGCGACGTGGCGGGCGGATCCCGCGTCGAGATGGAGGCCGCGCGAGCAGAGAGAGCCTCCAGGCGGAGCCGATCAAGTGTCGAGTCATCCAACCGTTTATCCCGCTGGATGACTCGGACCTGATCCGATAGTCGTTGCGCAGTCACGTTGATGGTTGGTTCAAGGCGCTGAAACAGAGGAAGTATCCGGTCACGATACGCGCACAGATTAGTTCCCCCCTCTGTAGCCCCATAATAGGCGCGCATGACGTTCTCATTAATGGATGAAGTCCATTGCATGCGACGCACTATACCACCGGCAGCGGGGGCCCTGGGCGGGGCAGGATGTCCCGCAAGCCCCAAGCGTGCCGGCAGCGGTGGCCGTCCCCGTCGCGCAGGTGGTCGTGGCGGCGGCTGCGGCGGCCCGCACTCGTCGCTCGACTCGCTGGTGTCGGGCGCAGTAGCGAACTTATCGCCCGACGACGATGGCGAGGAGACTGACGAGGCGGGCGAGGATGGTGGGCGTGCGTTGGTGGATTCCGCTTTTGTCCGACTTCTCGTTATCATTCTATGCAAACATATACGTGTTTCGCCTATGAGTTTGAGCACAAGCTGTCAATGTGCTATGTTTTGTACGTTCGTGATCCGTAATTGCATTTAAACTCTGGTATGTTGGTATTCCACATCTTGGGATTATTTTAGGGGTCACTTGAAACCAAATTTGACCAAGTTTAGGCAAAATAACACGTATAAAAATATATTTTTAGCAAAATTTGATTACAAGACGTCTGTTATTGTCAGCGGTTGTTGTTTTTTTTTTTTTTTTTATGGTTATTATTTGTATCTCCTTTGAGAATCACGGGCCTTTATATCCCGGTCTTTTGATAGGCTTGCGTGGGGATACAGATCCAACACGCAGAGGCCCCTTGGAGAAATTTGCTATGTTATACACCTGCTAGAACCCATTCACGGGTACATTAATAGATACCCGTGAACCGGTTCCAGCAGGCGTTGTAGATATTGTAAATAAAATGGACAGAGTAAAGGGCTATGGTATTGAAGTTTGGCTGGTCAAAGATTAGGCTATTGTAAAGAGGTCCGGACACCTGCCATAACAATTTTATAACATGTTATCGAGGCAGGCGGTGACTCGCCGCCAACTAGATGGGCCCCTGAAACTGCCGTTGCAAAAACGACCAGGAGCAACATCGGTGTGAGCGGCTCAGGGTGTGGAGAGGTGTACACCGCTTTCTGCCAGTGACTGTAGGAAGCCCAGCCACTGTACCAACTCGCGACTTATGCAAATTTCACTTCCACCCTGCGAGCATATAGCTCTGACGGCTCCTCTCTGGACGGCCAATTAAGGCAAGCCAGAGCTGAGAGTCCTGCGGGTCCCCTTGAGGTCCACTCCGACCGACGAAGACACGCCGGAGACGGAGACCCTGATCGACTCTCTGGAGCACTCGGGTCCGCGGGGTCGTCACTCCCCGACAGCTCGCCACAAGCTGCCCTGCGGGCTTATTATTATTATTATTATTTGGGTATTTTAAATGACTTAAATGAATTATGACCATAAATGGCATTCATATGTAATTTATATATGCAACTTGTGTAGATATTTAATGTATGCTTTAGTTTTCACAGGAACAGAGGCTATAAATAACAACTTAACAGGATAAGTATGCAACATTTTGGGGAATCATTATCTGAAATACCCGTTTGTACTATTTGCAGTGGTCAAACAGTAATTTGGTTACCGCACTAGATTTGTCATAAAGTTTTAGTAATCTTGTGATCGATTCCTTCAATAAGGGATGTATTATTAGGTAAAATTTAACTCATAGAATAGCAGGTGGTTGTATATAAAGTATGTTCTAGAAATATTTACTTCATTCTTGAGATATGTGCTAAGGACAAAAATATATGATTTACTAAAGACATTTTATGACATAGTACAAACTGTTAGTAACATAGTCAGGATCTTTTACCCATTTAGAAATTAGTATTTTGATTACAAATTGTTTTATCATCAGTTTCTTATGATTTCATTGTGAGAAAACCTAGGGATGGGATTGACCGACAACTGGGGAAATTGTTCGTTAAGTAATGATGAAAATTTATACTTTTAATACGATTTTCGAGATGAAATGCAGTTTATTGTATAGAATAAATGTATTATTGATAATTTATTCAATAACAAAAAGTAGTAACTAATAATATTTTAGATTTGTCTGAAAATTTGTCCAAATGGAGAGGTTATGTTTTTAATTTGTTAATTATTGTTATAAATCGATACTTAAATTAAAGGGAAAGTAATTTAAGTTATATTGCAGGAAGTATATTAACGAAATTGAACGAATCAAGCGTGAAAAAACTAAGAACTTACCTTTTCGTCCAAAATCGATTTTTGGGAATATTATGTAAAAACTCGTATTATGAAGCTAAATTACGGAAATAAATAAAGTTGCGAGCTTTGTTTTTATAAAACATAAAGAGTTCAATTCAGTAAAGCGCTAAAATAGACAAATTTTATGATCGAAAATTGTCATAAAAAGAGTGTAAGGATTTTAAAATTACTGATGTTTGATGGAATTCTAGGCTAGTTTTAGCTTATAAACGTGTGATAAACACAATTTTGATCAAAACAAATAAAGGAAAGTGATGAAAATTAGGATAAAAAGCGAATTTCCTTATAAAAGTTATATTGGTATTTTACAGAGTAAATACGCAGTAAATCCGATAGGATCTTGTCATAATATATGCAGAAAAATTATCTTCATCATAAATAATATAAATTCAGCTTAGGAAATACTTACTTTGTTTGAATTAAAGAAAATCGTTTTCTTAGAGGTTAGGTTTTCCAAAAAGGGTAGGGCGCTCAAAGAAACTTGATTCTTATAGAAGTATGTAGCGTATGGATCTTAAGAATCAAATTGGTATACAAAATATATTGGCATTTTACGGGGAAAATAGACATTAATACTTACAGGGTCTTATTAAATCATACGCGGGCTAATGTTTTCATCTATTTTCATATACATTTTCATTGGAAATTGCATAATTTGGATAAATATTCAAGAAAAACATTCTCTATGGGAGATAGGAGATTATCGAACTAGGTCATTTAAGCATAGGAATTTGGTCTTTAAAATAGTATGAACTAAAGGATCAATAAGGTTCAAATTGGCTTAAATCAATCAACCCAAGTACCACAAGGCGGACGTTTCGAACCTCTTTGACGTCACGAGGGTAGATAGCGTTTATAAACGTAATTTTAATGCTATATAAGGGAAGGGCGTACCGTAGGGAATCACTTTGACTCCAACCAGAGCCGCGAGCACTTCGACTCCGACCAGATCTGCGAGCACCTTGCCTTCTACCTACGGGACTACAGGACGACTTGACTTCTGCCGCCGTCGTGAGCCATAAGTACCACCCTGAGCAACGGGACCTGACTTCTGCCGCTGAATAGAGCTACAAGCACCGTGCTACAAACACCGAGGCCCCGCCCTGAGCTGCCAATAGGACCAGCAAAAGAAGTCTAATTTGGTGAGGCAAAATCTATTCACTTATAAAATTTATTTATTTTCTGTGTATTCCCTTTAGGCCTTGGAGTTGAGTAAGTGCTTTTAATTGACTGTTATATTATGAACATTTTCCTTATTACTGTGGTTCATGCATTTAATTTATGTGAAATTTGTTTGGATTATTATATGTAATATATATGCGTACGGAATTTAACGGAGTATGCGGAAACATTTTACGAATTTAACGAATTAGGTATGGATGTGTTTATCCTATTTTGCGGAATGCGTTATATTTTTATACGTTTGTGAATGCGGTTATCCTATATCTTATATATCGTATGCGTTATAATTTTATACGTTTTGCGAATTTTATTGCGGAATGCGTTATATTTTTATGTTTTGCGGTTGCGGCATATGAATTTAATTGAGTATATATTAAGTCGTTTACCCTACTTTGGGAACGATTTTTAGCGTGTTTTACGTACCTGATTTATGAATTTAAAGGAGTGCGTATTCTATATACTTACGGTCCATATGCTTTGGTATATACCAAACCTTCAATGCAAGGATGGCTGAGATGCAGAGTAATTTGGACAAAGCGGGCTCAAGCAACCCTGGGAGCGGTATTGAGGCAGTAGCGGCGGACTTCACTAGCTTCAAAGCATTTGTTTTGAACTCTCTCAATATACTCCAGAAGCAGGTGGAGCTCATCGCTCAACAGGTCGATCAAATAGAAATGCGATCTCGACGCAAGATGCTGGTCATCCATGGTGTTCCGGAGGCTGACAAAGAGGACACAACGGCCCTTGTAGTTGAACAGCTCAAAGCTGTTAAGGCTGACGTGGCTGCAAATGACATAAGGCGCAGCCACCGACTTGTGGTGAAGTTCTGTGAGACTGCCGTCCGTGATAAAGTGTGGTTTGGTTAGGTGGCATTGAAAGGCTCCGGCGTAACGATAGCCGAGTTCTTGACCAAATCACGTCAGGAGACCTTCATGGCAGCTCGGGAGCGGTTTGGCGTCAGAAGATGTTGGACCTGGGACGGCGTTGTTCATGTCTTGGATGCGAGCGACGTGCGCAGGCGTGTGGTGAGCCTTGCAGAGCTTAAGGCGATTTCGGATGCGCTAGAGCAGCCTGTGACTCCGACCCCAAGCGTAGATGCTCCTCCCAAGGCAGATAATTGCAGCAAAGCCGAGAAACCGGAGAAACAGATAAAGCCCAGACGTGCGGCTGCCAAATTGAAGCCTTAGTATGTACATAGTGTAGCTTTCTTCTGTATTTGTTCGGGTTATACTGCTTGACGCTTTTCTATGTCGACGTGTAATCACGTTATTTGTTGTATACCCTCTTTAATAGTCTCCCGTAAATATTATAAATTAATTCCAATAACTTCATTGCTAACATTAAATGTCACTTTGCCAAGTTCCAACTGACATTGACAGTTGACATGTGTGCTGACGGATGGCAGGTATAGTGTTGCCAACTGTTAAATTGCAGTCCGCTTTACCAAGTTAAATATTTCCTTATTAAATTACGTTCCGTTTTTCTTAGTTAATTATTTCCTTAGTTTTGTGATTTAACTTAATGCCTGTCGAATCTGAAGCCAACATGTATTTTTAAATTGAACTTCCGTTTCTTTATAAGTGTATTTCTTTCTTTATTTGCTGCTGGCGGGTAGATTGTTTAGTTTTTACTGTATATATTTTTATATTTATTTAGTTTTTACTGTATATATTTTTATATTTATTGAATATTAGTATACACTTATTATATACTTATTATATTTTTAACTTTATATATATTTTTCAGATACCTTTCAGTGATAACAGTGATCAGTATTTATCTTTTTCCTCCTTAGATAGTGTAAGTGAAGACAGTTTTCATAGTTTGCCTCCTTCGCTTCACGACTTTCTGGAATCTCAGTTTAATGATGTACCTAAAAATTTTAACGTTGTGCATTTCAATGCGCAAAGTATTCCTGCACATTACAGCGATATGTTACTCTCTTTTGACATTAAGAACATTCATGCTATTTTAATTTCCGAATCGTGGCTCAGACCAGCTTTGCCTTCAACGTCTTACTCTTTACCTGGTTTCAATTTAATTCGGCACGACCGCCTTGGAAGAGGTGGCGGTGGAGTTGCGATTTACCTTCGTTCTTACATCCCCTATTCAATTGTTAATGTATCTGCCAGTTCTTCTACTTCTGATGCCGCAGAGTATATGTTTCTCGACGTTTCCCTCTCTCATTACAAACTTTTACTTGGCGTTTTTTATTCCCCCTCCCTTCACGTTAATTACTTTGATTCTCTTGAGAAACTTCTCGAAGACCTTATGCCTTCTTATAATCATCACATTCTTATGGGAGATCTAAATACGTGTCTTCTGAAGGATGACAGTCGATCCCGGCGCCTTAAATCCCTGGTAGATACATGCAATCTAACTATTCTCCCTTCAGACGCCACACACTATTTTCCAAATTGCTCGCCTTCTCTTCTTGATTTAACTTTAGTTTCTTCGACTTCTCATGTGTCTAAATTTGGACAATACTCCGCGGATGCCTTCTCATATCATGATCTGCTCTATCTCTCTTACAAAATTCGTCCTCCCAAATCTAAATCAAAAATTCTTTTGCAGCGCAATTTTATTGGATTAGATGTGGAAAAGCTTCGAGATGACGCTTTAACAATCGATTGGAGCAGTATCGCTCGAGCGGGTTCGGTAGACGATCAAGTTTCTCTCTTTAATTCGCTCCTCATACAACTTTATGACGCTCATGCTCCTGTTCGTGCAATAAAAGTCAAGCATCTCCCTGCTCCTTGGCTCACTGAGGATATTAAAGCCCTTATATAGAGGAAGAATCAATCTAAATCTAAGTATAAGGCTAACAACTCTGAGAAAAATAAACTTAAATATCATACCCTGCGCAATCGCTGTAGCACTGTATGTCGAGATGCTCAGAGGCGTCATATTCACAGTTCTGTTGAAGATGGAAATCCAGCCAAAGTGTGGAAATTTTTGAAAGGTCTCGGAGTTGGCAAATCTCAACAGGCAACCAATTTAAACAATATTAGCGTTGACCAGCTTAACCAGCATTTTTCATCGTCCACCTGTTTCAGTGCTCCTAAGAAATCTAACTCACTTCATCATCTTTCATCACTTCCTGCCTTAGATTTCTCTTCTTTCTATTTTAGCCCTTTCTGTGAGAGTGATGTTAGGAAGGGTATATTGAATATCACTTCTAACGCCGTTGGTGTTGACTGTGTTAGCCGAAATATGATACTCCCTCTCCTTGATTTGTTTGTTCCTATTATCACCGGTATTCTGAATTTTTCCATTTCATCAAGTACTTTTCCCAGTCTGTGGAAGGATGCCAATATTATTCCTTTACCCAAAAAATCCAACCCCAGTTCCTTCTCTGACTATCGCCCCATCTCCATTCTTCCTTTCCTATCCAAAGTCCTCGAACGGCTAGTGCATCAGCAACTAACTTCCTTCCTGAATAGAAATGACCTCCTCAACCCATTTCAATCTGGTTTTCGTCCGGGCCACAGTACTACCTCGGCTCTTGTCAAGGTTACCGATGACATCCGTTTGGGTATGAATGACCAGAAGCTTACAGTTCTTGCACTTCTAGATTTCAGTAATGCCTTTAACACGGTCGATTTTGACATTTTGCTCGCGTTCTTACAGTCTCTTAACATATCGGCTGCAGCGATTGACTGGTTCCGCAGCTATTTGGTTGGTCGTCGGCAAAGAATAAAACTAGATTCTTCGTGTTCTTCCTGGTGCAGCACATCAGCTGGTGTTCCACAGGGTGGTGTGCTGTCTCCTCTTTTATTTTCTATCTTCATTAATTCCATAACTCTTGATCTCTCCTCTTCGTATCACCTCTATGCCGACGACCTTCAAATATATTCGCAGGGTATGCATAGCGATCTCAATTCAGTTATAGAAGCCACGGATCTTGATCTGCTCCGCATATCAAATTGGAGTCAAAATTACGGTTTAAAAGTAAACCCCCTAAAGTCACAGGTAATTGTGATGGGTAGCGCTAAACAAATCTCCAAAATTGACTTTCTCAGGCTCCCTCCGATAGTCTTCGATGGTATCCAAATTCCTTTTTCCAACCAAGTGAAAAATCTTGGCGTAATCATGGATCGTTGTCTATCATGGGTGCCTCAGGTGAGTGAAGTGAGCAGGAAGATGTTTGCTGCCATAGTACGGGGGTCAGAAGACAGTTACTTAACTTTGGTTTTTACCATGTACCGCAACACAACATGTAAGTAGTCAAGTAGTCATAGGGTCTCTCAGACGGCTCCGGAATTTCCTGCCAATTGCTACTAAAATTGCGCTTGCTCAGTCGTTACTTCTCCCCATTCTTGATTATGCAGATATCTCCTATTTAGACCTAACCGAGGAGCAACTTAATAAGCTTGAGCGTATTCAAAATGCCTGCATTCGGTTCATTTTCGGATTACGCAAATTCGACCATGTTTCTAGTTTTCGTTCTCAACTCAAATGGCTCCCTATCCGTCACCGCCGTAACTCTCACATACTTTCTTTACTCTTTTCTATACTTTTTAACCCTGCAACTCCCCGCTACCTCAAAGAGCGTTTTTCTTATCTTAATTCTATTAGATCCTCTCAAAAATTGCTTCTAAAAGTGCCATCTTCATCTTCCAAATTTTATAATTGGTCATTTACGTTCCAGGCCGTTCGTTTGTGGAATTCTCTCCCTCTCAACATTAAACGCGCGCAATCTATTGGTAGCTTTAAATCGCAACTTAAGGAATACTATTTATCTCTTCCTTAGGTTTTTAAGTTGACACTGTTGTTTCTTACTGTGTGTATTATATATGTATATATGTACGTATATGTATGTTTATTTTGTATTTATTTAAGTATGTATATTCATATGAATGTGCTGTGTTATCTATTTCGTCTCTTTTGTTTCTATGCACCACCTACTGCTTATTGTTTTTCTCTAGTCTCCACTACCCAAAGGTTGTCTGGAAGAAATCGCTCATTAGCGATAAGACCGCCTGTTGTTACCTCTACCTAAATTTATCTAATTGTAAAATTTGTGCTTGTAACTGTATGAGGTGTGCAATAAAGAGTATTTATTATTATTATTATTATATAAGCAATGACTTGAACTGAAGCAATTATTACTTGTGTGATTGTAACATTATTTATTTATGACAGAGTAACTAACATTAACCATTGAACAAATATGTTCATTCTTCAAAACCACCACCTTGTTCCTTCTATGAAGTGTTATTTATATAACTGAAATTATTTTACTTTTGAGCTGAAATAAGGCATCTAACTTCTGTACCAATATTGAGTTGTAAAACAAAAATATTATGAAAATTTTAACAATGTTCTCTGACATAGTGACACTTGTGTTTTATCACCATTCACAATAATTGATGAATAAATATTATTATATTTTTGGAATTACAATTCTAATAAAAAGAACTAAAATGAAGTATTGAAATACAACTGAGAGATTGAATCGTGCTGGAGTGAGTTATGGGAATCCATATCAACTTCAACTGAACGAAAATAGTTCATAAGTTAATTCAGACTATTATTTCAATAGTGTACATCATCCGTAAAATTTGATAATTAGATGAAGAGTTTGGTAGTTAGAAACAATGCCTCACTCTACGTACAATACTATTTGCTTATCCTTGAAGTTTGAATTAGCATAACTGCCTAACACGACATATTTCTGATTTATTTCGGCATGACCTGATAATTTTTGGGTTAATTAAATAGCTAGGCATCTCAGAGGTTCTCTTGGCGTTTCTTTCCTCTGGTGTGTAGGTTACGAAACGTTGGTAGCATCACTAGTTGTTATTAGTAGAGAAAAAGAAAAGAAATAAAAATAAAAATAAATTAAGATAGATTAAGAGCTAATAATCCCCACCGCACGGATTACAGGCGTGTAGATAAGGAAAAACCTTTCACACATCAGCTACCCATTCTAACTTTTGTTTAAATACTTGCAAAATTATATCTAATCAAAATAATCAGAAAAAACAACTAATTTGAAAAGTTGTTACTGCCTGGATTCGTTAACATTAGCGCTTGTAGGCGTAGGGGTTAAATAAAAAAAAACATATTTGCTCATAGTTAAAAAATATTCAAATAAGACAAGAGTTAATTTCATCATCATAAACAAAATTTTACAAATCAATTTTCTAGCATTAATCTTCATTGCAAATATTGGGAAGACTTTGTCTATATGGAAACTACCGAATAGCCTTTTCTTTTACAGATATCCTGACACCATCCTCCAGCTTTACCACTAAAACCCCGCATCAACAACATGAACTTATTACCGAATATTTAATTTACTAATTAATTTTTATATACCTATTTACTTAATATCTTTTCCTTGTAAAGTACCATTTATAGGAAATAAAGTTTGATATAAATATCCTTGTTTTTGTTTCAACAACTTCTTAATTAGTCTCCTAAAAATTATCGGGTTACTACATAACTAGGGATCTGCCACTAAACTTTCACGAGCCATTGTTAGGAAAAACCGCTGGAATTGTCTGACAAATCATGTTTCTATAGGAAATTAGATTATTGGGGCTGTAGTATATAACGCTGGGTTGTAGTGTTCCTTTCAGGAGGTAAGTATGTATAGTCATCGAGCTGAGGGAAAGTTAAAGTAGTCAGGGGTTTTAGTACTACGGGGTTTCAGACGGGGTAGAGTGTTTCCTTCATAGAGAGCCACTTTGGCTTTCTAAGTTTCAGCTTTCTAAGTTTTACCTTCCTTTAGTAGCTTCCAATAGCTCCTCTAGCTTACAGCATAAAGAAGCAAGTTTATTTATGAACGCGAGACGAGTTCTCTTCAGTTATAGCCGTGACCAGGATTAGAATCATACATATTAATATTTAGACATGATTTGGTTAATTAATTTAAGCGGTTTCAGTTGCTGACCGTGTTAATGGATATGGAGACTGATATTGTTGTTGAAACAATAGAAAAAATATACGCGGAGGGCAGAGGGAAGCATTCTTAAAGCATATTGTTTGTTACCTTAGGCGCGAATTCCAGGTAAATTTTGTAGGCACATTAAATCACGGTATATCACGAAATACACTTGAAACATATTTGCATCACTTCACTGGTGCTCGAAAGCAGCTTTTCCACACACTTTTTAAGCAGTTCACGCGTTTTAAAATCACTAAAACTAACAAAACATAACCAAGAAAACTTTGTTTTGACTATCTGATAGGCATGTTAATACTGACTGTCACTGACGTTGCGTTTCGAGTCTATGTGTTCTACCAATGTTTTATTTTGCAAATTGTAAAAATAATTAGTATTTCACTATATAATTAACGTATTATTATTCTCATTCAATAAACAAAGAGACATTTTTAATAATATCGAGTGGTTCAAAAGGCGGGAGATTCAAAATACCAATGTTTTTGATAAAAATATGACTCAGTCTAGGTCCATAATGTTAATATTCATTTCTATTTCATGAAATACCAATCATTTTAAAGTATATTGTAATTAACATGTAGCCTGCTTCAGGAGGGGAAATCAATGGTTATTAGTAGATACATAACAATAGAGATAGGTTCATTTATTAAAATTAGTAGCGAAGAAATGATCACCGGGGTAGGGTTGATTTATTGAGGGTGTCACTCTTAATAAAACTGCATGTTTATTTCTTGTTTAATAAATAATAACAAAAGAAAAGTAGTAGCAACATGATCACAGTGCAGCCTAGTACTGATCGATCACTCGCATAGCACAAAATCAGTGTCTGCTGGCGTATACGAGTTGCCACAAGTACAAAACTATTTCGATGACCGAACCCTAAATAAAAGATCACCGTACTATTGAATAACCTACCGTATAATATAAGACACCAGCTTGACAAATTGAAATTTAAAAAACAGCTTAAGAAATACCTACTGGATACACTAGGGTGACACCGGTATTACAAACAGCATGTCGTTTAAGTATGCCAATAAATAACTTGAGCATAACAGTAGAATAACTAGTTAGTAACTAGCTCACCTACAGACAAACTACGAAAACAGTTCTGCAGGGCACTGTATAAATAAATGTATACTTTTCGAATAACTAAGCAATCTATCTAATCCATTTATCAGTAATCTTACTTACTTATCCATCTGGAGAACCTTTATCCAGCAAATGTATTATATTATGGCAGGATGATAAACTTAGGCCACAGAATAGATATTAGTATTTAATCTTAGGCAAAGTAGGGCTAGCCCTAACCTAAGGTATATATTTTATTTTAGTTCCAAGCAATGTTCTCTTATCAAACGACATTCAAGTTTCGAAAGAGGATTCCTCAATTCGTCGGGATCTTTGTCTTTGCTATTATTTGGGATCATAAACTTGATAGTTTGCACACTGCATTTAATGTTTCGGTGATTTGAAAGGCTTATTTGTCACATGTATGCTAATTTTACAAATTGAAATCATTATTTGACGTAGGCAGTGTTAGGGTAATATTTTAAAAGCCAGTAGTGATTACAGCCACAAGAAGTGATAATAATGTTAAGTTAATATGTCTCGCGAAAGTTTAAATGCAATAATATTTAAAGGGTTTGTTTAGCAATGATAAGGATGTTATTTATATGTAGGGTATTCACATTGAAACGACATTACCTAGCTAGTATTAAATATGATTAACTTAATAACATAAAAATAAAATCATTATTTTGAAAAGTTGCCATGTTCGAAAGCATATAGGTACTACAAATGCTTGCATGTGAATCCTCTGGGGTTACGGGCGTCCATAGGCAACGGTAATTGTTTACCATAAGGCGGGTCGTATGCTTGTTTGCCACCGTCGTGGTATAAAATCAATGATAATTAGTGGCTAACTTAAGGGACTAAAGCTACAATAGGAATAGTGTGTAGATTCCAGTCTGCCTTCCACGGTGATAGGAAGGTGGGCCGCGTTGATTGATGATGATGAGACGGAAGTCGCTTTGTATAGATGTTCCGGAACTCTGAAAATTGATTAAAATAAAAACGTTACTAGTGTCGGAACACGGAGATAGTTTAATTGGTTATTTGCTTTCCAAACGTTTTACTTTAAACAAAGTAAGTAAGTAAGTTTGTTATTGCTTGCAAGTACATAGGTAAATCGTTAAAAAAGTATTCTAATTTTAAATGGGAACTCATATCATTATTCTTAAGGGGTTTGGGATGCTCCGGCCATAGCAATGGCGTGGCATTGCAAGTAACGGGTAGTCAATAGGTTGACTAAAGTTAATGCCTAGGTTTCGTTTGAACCTGATTCTTTGTGTAGGTGTCTATACCAAAATTAGGACCAGTAGCTCGGCCATAGGACTCTATTTCATGAAGGTTTGTCAGTATGTACATGTAGGGCTGATTTCAAAAAAATATTTAAGAAGTCATCATCATCATCAGCATCACGTTAGTAGTAGATGATTAAGTACATACTTACACACATGTGTAGGCATGCATGCATATACAGCCATAGGTCCTAATTTTATTATTAGGAAGAGAGTCTATTTATACTCACTTGTTTTCCGTTGTGAAGCGCGTAGAAGAGATGCGAGGAGCCAGGGGTAGACTGGAAGCTCTCAGGGTACTGCATAAATTAGCCTGAAATTAGTTAAAATAGGAATGGTATTAGTGTGAACTTACATGTATGTCATTTACAAAAAAAAAGGTGATCTAGGTTTCTGGTGCCCGCAACTAGCGTCGGGCTAGTCTTCTGCATTCAGGGTATCAGTGTGATCTATCTTAGAATAGGGAGATTTTAAAATATAGCTGTCTTAGTACTTAATTTTATAAAAAAAAAAATCCATAGTTTAGTTAACGGGGCGTTAAAAATCTTATTACATTTTTTCTCAATAATTCAATGTTTATGATAAGCTTTCCTTTGCCTACTGTACTTTTTTTATACAATATCTAACTGCTCACCAAGAAGGGTACAATAAGCCCAAACACAACGGGATAATATTGAGTAGTTGAGGAGTTCTTATAGACACCTTTCTGCTCCATCATCAGATCAGTTCCATGTCATCATAATATTGCATTGTCACGTGATATACATAGGCGTGGAAAATTTCAGCTCAATTAGAAACAGGGAAGGGTGTCAAAGTTCAGTTTCAAAATTTGATTACAGACAGCGGGACGGGTAAAACAAAAAATTCTCAAAAGGTGATACTAGAATGTTTGTACTATATGGAGTAGTTGCAATTTAAGTAGTTCATTGTAATAATTAATTTGCTAATAAGAGATAAAGCCTAATAACCTGGAGTAAGAGTCTGAAACCTGGAGGGCAGCCCACTGTCACATTGGCTAACGGTGCAACGCGGGGCTGGATTCACTGAAATACATAAGGTAGTTTATATAGTAGGCTTGTAAATAATAAAAATATTCTTTGTATGTAGTTAAGACTAAGATTCGTTTCATAGGGAGTGTACTATCGGGTTCAGAATTGCATGGCCAATTTATGAATGAATTCATTGATAAATTGACCATGCAATTTTGAACCTGATGGTACATATTTCAGAAACAACATAATAAACATAACCTACAAAAAAAAAATATGATTAGTTATCTGTCTAAAATGTGGGTATGAATAATTAAAAATTTTGGGTTAAACATGTACCTACTTACATTTTAGTTCCGGAGAGACACACGTTGCTTAGGGATCTGTAGTTGAAGCGTAAGAGTAGGGTCAGTATGTCGTGAAATCTGGCATTTTTAAAATTCCGAGCTCCTTCCTTTCATGTAGGCACGTTCTCTTGTCAACCTGTAATTGAATTAACTTAATGAAATAACCGAGATAAACCACTTTAGTAACATTGTAGGTACAAACGTCACATATTGAGTTTTGACGGGACAAAACATTGTTTCTTTATAGATACTTATTTAAATACAAAAGGGATACGGTTGTAAAATAAACTGAATTGAGTAAATAGTCCCCTTTTAAACAAAATAATGCGTACTTACTTAATATTTTACCGTAATTCAAGTCCAATTGATCCGCTACATTTTACGTCACAAGTTTTGAATGACTTTAAACACTACACAGCTTCCTTGATTGATTGATTATTGCGTAGTAACTTGTAGGTTTCCCATTGTAATCTGGTTTTACCCATAACATAATAGGTGTAGATATTCATCAACAGATATAATCTAGAAACAAGACAACTTCATGAAACGTAGTAAAAATGGCGCTGGTATTTACTAACAAAACTTTGAACACGAATCTCAATCATTCGAACTACTTAAGCCACTGTTGATTAAATATGTCGGTTAACACTTACTGTTGATTAAATATGTCGGTTAACACTTACTTCTTGCATTTAGGTAGTTTTGCTATTGTTTTACTTAAAATAGCACTCATAATTGTAAATAATAAATAGAACACAGGCCGGGTTTAGGTTAGGTTAATTTGTGAAAATTTTCGACGGCTGTGAGCTCAGAGCGGTGTTGCCACTTCAGGAATTATAAGAGCTACTAAGCGCGTTCGTAGTTTAGTCGCAGTCGAAAGGGATATAATAATAAAGTAACAGACCAAGCTAGATGTTATTTACGATAAACATATGACTACCAAAATATTATGGATTCAAGATTAGTTCATTAACTTATTAAACTAAATTAAAACTATAAATAAAACTACATTAAAAACAATTTGGAGAGTGTTTTAGAGGAATGATCTTACAGACCAGTAAAAAAACAATTGAGCTAGAATTAGAGATTTAGACGGAGTTTTTGTTGCAGAATATTTGCACAAAGCTATTAAGAAAATGGTTAAAACCACACGGAAAAGGCCTCAAAGAGGGACTGAAGTAGGAGTGACGAGCGAAAGGGCAGTTGTAAATAGGGAAATAGAAGAACCGGAGAGAACTGAAGGTGAAGTTATAGACGGAGGAGGAAATATTAGAGCTAGGGGAATACAAAAACCTAAAACAAAAAAAGGAAATTTGGGATTGATATATAACATGCTTAGGAGAACTGAAGTTAGAATGCGGGCCGAATTAGGACAAATGAGAACTGAAATACAAGCTATACGTTCCCAATTACAGTCAACAATAGAAGCGGGAGCGCAAAAAGATTACATTGACACAGAACAAGTGCCGAGAGTGAAGACTCCAATTTCACAAGTTACACAGTTAGCTCAAAGGTCAGATGAGCCAAAAATTTCGGAAAATAGAGAGGAATCTCAGGTACCGACCGGTTCGGGTTTGGCAGCTGAGGATGAGAAGAAAATTATTTATAATATAAAAAAATTAAATGTTGAGAAACCCAAGTTCGGAAAAGGATCTAAAACTCACCCTGTAAATTTTTTTGACGATTTGGATAATTATTTGAGGAAGTCAGCCTGTGAAGGGACAGAATTGGAGTTAATACAAGAATGTTTAGAGGATGGGGTCAGAGATTAGGCTAGGATTTACAAAGAGAGATGGTCAACGGTAGATGACTTTAAGGCGGATTTTCTGGTAACCTATTGGGGAGAGAAAGAACAGAATGAACTCAGGCGCGATATAACTCATGGGATGTGGGATTATCTACAAAACCCATCTATGATGGATTATTTTTTGAAATTTGTGGGGAGGGCTAAAATGCTAGTGCTTAAGGTTCCTGAGAAACATCTATTGGCCGATATGATAAGGCATTATCCTCGGTATGTTCAACAGTCGTTTAAACTCGCCAAAGTTGTTACTACTCGTATAATTGAAACTGCAGAGCTTCTTAGGAGTATGGAAGATATAAACAAACAAAGTTTTTATAAACCGGGCCCAGTGAGAGGGAATTTTAAGAAAAGAGAAATTAAGCAAAATTATACGCATACACTGTTAGAAGCTGATCTTTGTGTTCCCGGATCGGCTTCAATTACAGGGGACGTAGGGTTAAAGATGATGATGGGAATGAATTGGGAACCAGAGCAATTACTAGGGTTGAACAGCAAAGGGTTGCGGGAACCACTAAAGGCTACATTGCGGCAGTCAAGTAGTACGGGGTTAGGTTTTGAAAAGGAAATTGTAGAAAGACCTTTTGAAATACTAGAACTTATATGGGAATTAAAAATTAAAACAGAAGAAAAAGATTTAGTGGGGTATGAAAGTACAAAAATAACATCCGTTTTTGAGGAAACAGAACAGGGATATTTCAAATCACAGGTAACCTTCCGCATTAAAGATTATGAAGTAATTGGATTGATAGACACAGGCAGCGATATAACTTGCATATCAGAAGGGTTGTGGAAAGAATTGGTAGGTAAGTATCCTGACTTATCGAAGATGCCAGTAAAAGCCTTCCAGATTAAAGCAGCGGCTGGTCATAATAGCATAGATATTAAGTTTATGACTATATTACCATTAAAAATACAAGGTTCAGATTTGGAAGTTAAATTTCTTGTTGTACCAGATCTTTCGATGCCAATTATAATTGGATTTGATTGGATGAGAGAAAATGAAATAACTATTAAACTAAAAAAAAGAGGGGGTGGAATGTTGGTTAATCATGAGAATGCACCCGTTTGGATAAGGTTTAGGAACATTAATGATGATGTAGATTTTTGTTCAGAAATGCAAAAACAGAAGGTAAATGAAACTAGTAAAATTGGTGATTGTGCCAACAGCTTTGATTATAAAATAGGAAAAGGTTTTAATGAACAAGAAAAAGAGAAATTACATAATTTATTGCATAAATATCGTAATTTATTTCAATGAAAATTGGGGAGAGCCAATTGTTATGAACATGAAATTAAAATGGAAAATAAAACGCCAGTGGTAAAAAAAACCTATCCAATACCTTATGCTTATCGTGCAAATGTAGAGGAAAAGCTCAAGGAAATGGAAAGTCAAGGAATTGTTAGTCGTACTGCTACGCCCTATTGTAGTCCTTTAACGTTTACTTTAAAAAGGGATGGTTCGATTAGAGTGCTACTTGATGCGAGGGAGATAAATAAGTACATGGTCTCTGAAACGGAAAAACCTCCAATGCAAATAGATGTTATGAATTCTTTTCATGGGGCGAATTATATAAGTATAATAGATTTAAATAATGCTTATTTCCAAATTCCAGTTTCTCAGGAAAGTAAAAGATATACGGGGTTTAGTTTTAATGGAAAATCGTATGTTTATAATGTTCTACCACAAGGCTTAAAGACGTCAGTAGGCAGCTTTAGTAGAGCAATGGACGTAATATTGGGACATGATGTGCGGGAGTTTTGTGTTAATTATTTGGATGATTTGGCGATTATAACAACAGGAACATTTGATGAACATTTGAATCATATAAATATTGTTTTGGGAAAATTGGCGAAAGCAGGAATGACTTGCAACTTGGTTAAATGTGAATTTATGTGTAAACAGGTAAAAATGTTGGGGTATATTATATCAACGGATGGAATAAAAACAGATCCAGAAAAATTAAAGCGATTCAGGAATTTCCCGTACCAAAAAAAATTAAACATGTTAGAGCTTTCTTAGGGCTTTGCAATTTTTATCGTAGGTTTATTTCGGGCTATAATGAAAATATTCAGCTGTTATGTAGACTATTAAGGAAAGAAGTACGGTGGGTATGGGGGAAAATGAACAGAATGCTTTTGAAAAGATAAAATCCTTGTTTTTAAAGCAAATTGAACTTCATCATCCAAACTTTAGTAAGCCTTACTATTTACAAACTGATAGTTCTGGAATAGGGTTAGCTGGGGTGCTATATCAAATGGATGATGAAGGACAAGTAAGAGTGTTAGGTTTTCATAGCAAATCTTTAAAGGGAGCCCAATTAAATTATACAACTACTGAAAAAGAGTTTTTTGCTATAATCAATTGTTTACAAAAATTTGAAACATATCTTAGAGGAACTAAAGTAATTATACAAACTGATCATAAAGCATTAATGTTTGTAAAAGGTTGTAAAATGTATAATTCTAGGATTATGCGATGGATTAATTATTTAGAGCAATTTCAATATGAGGTTCGTCACATTAAAGGTAGGGAGAACATAGTACCAGATATTTTATCAAGACACCCTCCGCATAGTGACTTGTTACAAGAGGATAAAGTTAGATTACCAGAAATTCTCTACACGGAAGTAGGCATTAATAAGGAACTTATACATAAATTAAAACAGATTAAAGAGTTACAACAAAAGGATGAGGAGATCAGTCAAATTTTGAAAGGTTTAGAAAATAATGATTTTACTGATAAGATAGGAAGGGTTGCTCAAAGATGCGTTTTGGAAAATGGGGTTTTATATTTTACGAATGAAGTTAATGACGCAAAAGTAATTTTTTTGCCAAGAAAACTAGGTAAAGATGTAATAAAACAGGTGCATTTAGAAATGGGTCATCAAGGGTCTTATAAAGTTATTAAATATATAAGGGATCGGTTTTACTGGAAAGGCCTCACTAGGGATGTAAAGCAAATAACTAAAACTTGTTATGATTGTCAAATGTCCAAGAGTAATAACGTTAAACATGTAGGTCCTTGCCGTTCCATTGTTACGGAAAATATAGGAGATTTGGTAGTTAGCGATTTATCTCTTTAGCCTTTACCTCCAGGCAAATTCGGTATGAACTATATTTTAGTTATACAGGATTCTTTTAGTAAATTTGTTAAATTTTATGCTATCAGGAGAGCTACATCTAGAACGTTGATTAGTAAAATGAGACATTTTTTTGATATTATTAAACCAAAAGCCATAATGACAGATAATGGATCACAATACGTTAGCAAACACTGGAAAGAGTTTATGAATAATGAAGGAGTCAGACTCATTTATACCACAGTAAGAAACCCAAGGCAAAAAATTTTTGTGAACGCACTAATAGGGATCTAAATAGTCTCTTCAGGATGCATTGTAGTTCGAATCATAAAGGTTGGGTAACAATTTTGCCGAAGCTTGAGGTTTTATATAATAATACACATCATAATAGCACTGGCTATAGTCCTTATGAGATTTTGTACGGTAATTCAACACAGCTGACCTTTGATAAGGAAATTAAACTTAGAAACTCCTTAGATTTGGAACAAGTTAGGAAAAATGCACAGAAAAATTTGGTAAAGGCAGCCGAATATAGACAAGAAAAATGTAACCAGAAAAATAGATTAATTCAATTTCAAATTGGAGATTGGGTTAAAGTTAGGAAAATACATAAATCTGATGCAAGTCAAAAATTGACGAAATTTGGGAAACTATATGAAGGACCTTTTGTCGTTGCCGCAGTACCTTACCAAAATGTTTACGTATTAATAGAACCCACAACAAATAAAATTAGGCGAAAATTTAATGCAATTCATTTATCTCGATACTATAAAAGAAAAGATGAATAAAAACTCCCAAATTGGTAAATTTCGAATGGCAATGGGAGTGTTGGAGGGGTTCACAGATGATTAGGAATAGTGTCTACACGGTGCATGGCTAACTGAGATGAAAATGTATCTAGGTAATAGGTTGTAAATTATAAAATTAATTTAATTTTTTGGGAATTAAAAGGAATAATGTTGGGTAATTGGGTCATTTAATAAAAGGAACAGGAAATGATTACAAAAAAGAAAACAAATTGAAAAAACAAAAAATATATAGGAATTATAATAGGAAAAAACAAAATCAGCTTAATCTGAAACAAAAAGAACAAAGAGGAAATTAGATTTAAGGAATTTGAAAGAAAAGTAATGCAAAATAGGAAGTTACATTTACCTTGAATGGTGTGCAATCATTGAGGAATCTATTTCTTTAAATATCTCTCACCGAAGGCTACGGATAAAATAATAAACAAATTAATAATATTGACTAAAGGATTCGTTATAAGGAATATGGAAGGAAAATAATATTTATTACATCTTGAGGGGCCGCGTTGTTAGGCATCGGGGCTGGCTGAAGATTTATGTTGATAAGGTCTGCGATCTGAAATGATATATGTTTATATTTGAAGCGAAAAATGGATTAAATTTACCATATAGGAAATTTTAAAGGAGATAGGATAGCTTATAGAAAACAAATGGAAGATGATACTTACTTCGTCATCATCAAAGTTGATGTCTTCCGGGGGAGGAGCTTGAGGTTCTGGCACAAGATTTATTATAATACGTGGTAATGGGGAACGGTCTCGCACTCTCTGAATCTCTTCTGCTTGACGTCTTGCGTCCTAGGATCGGAAACGTAATATATTAGAGGATTAAATAATAACGTAATAAGTTAAATTTAGTACGGAAGAAGAAAATGTTAATTACCCTTATTCGCTGGGAGCGAAGACGCCGTCGGTAGTTACGGATTTGATAATCTAGATCTGAAATAGAGATTGGGGTGTCCAACAGTGCGTTGATAGCATTTAATAAAGACACTCGCATAGCACGTTGAACACCCCTGTTCTTATAGTTAATGTGGGATTGATCCCACAACACGGGAATTCGTCTGATGGACTCGTCATAATTTATATTTTCCATGACGGCGAGATCGTTAAATCACAAGGAGAAGACAGGTATTCATTGTATAAATATGAGTTTAGCGGGAATTTAATTTTGAAAAAAAAAGGGGGAAACCAATTTTTTTTTGATAATGTCTTTGAAACGCAATCTAAATTGTGATAAATTATGAATATAATATAATCACGAGAATTAATAATTATAGATGTCTAATAATTAGTTAAAAACCACTTCAAAAATAAAAACAAATTAAATAAAGAAGAAAGGGTGAGAAGGAGAGGGAAAGAGGATATTTGTACACGAGTGAAAGAAACAATAGAGGGTAGAAGAGTGTACCAAAGTAAAAATAGTTGGATTTCAAGGAGCAATAATATAATCTAATTTAGGGTTCAATAAATAAGTTTAGGCAGTTCCTTAGGAATTCAATATGGTTTGTTGTTACAGAGAAGGGATTACTAAAGGAAAAGACTGTTTAACATTCACACATACCATTTCTAAAACAATTTTCTAATACTTTGAGAATGTGCCCGTTACCGAAGAAAAGGAACAAAAGTATAAGAAGAATAAATGACTGTGGAAGTTGAAATCCATGAGGAAATAATATTTTTTATAGATACTACAAGTAATCTTTCTTATATATCTGAGGAATATTGGAATGAGCTGGAAGCAAAATATTATAATTTGAATAAATGTCAGTGAAATTATAAGATTCAAGGTCCTATTGCCAGTCAGATTTGAAGGTGTAACGGATGAATAATTTTTCTTTATTGTAACTAGATTACCCGTACCTATGATTGTGGGTTTTTACTGTTACTCTGTGGAAGACAGGCACAATAATAATCATAATACTCGTATCAATAGTCATAGGAGGCACAATAATTAATTATGAAAGAACAATTATTGGGTTAAGGAAATATTCAAGTGTTAATTATAATTTTTTTTCATATCATTAAATGTTCTGATTAACAAAATAGCAAACCTGAAATGGTAAATTAAATGTAGGAATAAACTTTTGAAATTAGGTTCGATTATTCTACATCAAATTATATAAAATTTCATTATATCACTATAACTAATAGACAATAGATTGTTATTAAATCAAATACAAACATTGAAAACATTGAAAAAATAATCAACCCAACAGGACTTGAACCTGTATCGATACGCCTTGTATGAGTGGAATGCCCCACTTTAAAAACATGCAAAAATAATTATGAACTAATAGACAACTAGAGAAAAGGATTTTTTTTTGGATTTGGAAATAAGCATTTAAAGTTTCACACAGTCAATAGATGGGGGTTTTCTTAGTGCTGAAACAGTTACCTGATATATTAATTGTACCCGATCCATATCAAATTAGGAATTTAAATGTATTTTGATAATAACAAATAAAAGTTTATATGTAAAAATGTTTACCGATACTAGTAACGTTTTTATTTTAATCAATTTTCAGAGTTCCGGAACATCTATACAAAGCAACTTCCGTCTCATCATCATCAATTAACGCGGCCCACCTTCCTATCACCGTGGAAGACAGACTGGAATCTACACACTATTCCTATTGTAGCTTTAGTCCCTTAAGTTAGCCACTAATTATCATTTATTTTATACCACGACGGTGGCAAACAAGCATTAGACCAACCTTATGGTAAACAATTACCGTAGCCTATGGACGCCCGTAACCCCAGAGGATTCACATGCAAGCATTTGTAGTACCTATATGCTTTCGAACATGGCAACTTTTCAAAATAATGATTTTATTTTTATTTTATTAAGTTAATCATATTTAATACTAGCTAGGTAATGTCGTTTCAATGTGAATACCCTACATGTAAATAACATCCTTATCATTGCTAAATAAACAATTAAACGTTCGCGGGACATATTAACTTAACATTATTATCACTTGAATCTTGAAGCAAATCAAATTATTTTGTTCAATATTTTTTTGATTTGCAATTTTTTAAGTAGTTACACTACTATATATAAACTGAAAATAGATGTCATATACTTCAGAAAAAGTGACCAAACCCTCCGGTGTCCGAGGCCAGATTTGAACTGGCGTCTTCAGCTTTCGCGGCTGACGTCCTGACCACTAGACCCCCCGGTCACGGCGGAACTTGACAAATTTTCTCATGTATATGCAATCTCTGAATTTGAAACGGCTAGGCGCCGTTGACCATACTCTAAGGGCATGCGCAGTACGTGCTTGCACCTCCTATCCGAATCTCTTACGTGATTCTGGTATAGCGAGAGAGATGGTGCTGCCATCTATGAATCTTGAAGCAAATCAAATTATTTTGTTCAATATTTTTTTGATTTGCAATTTTTTAAGTAGTTACACTACTATATATAAACTGAAAATAGATGCCATATACTTCAGAAAAAGTGACCAAACCCTCCGGTGTCCGAGGCCAGATTTGAACTGGCGTCTTCAGCTTTCGCGGCTGACGTCCTGACCACTAGACCACCCGGTCACGGCGGAACTTGACAAATTTTCTCATGTATATGCAATCTCTGAATTTGAAACGGCTAGGCGCCGTTGACCATACTCTAAGGGCATGCGCAGTACGTGCTTGCACCTCCTATCCGAATCTCTTACGTGATTCTGGTATAGCGAGAGAGATGGTGCTGCCATCTATGAATCTTGAAGCAAATCAAATTATTTTGTTCAATATTTTTTTGATTTGCAATTTTTTAAGTAGTTACACTACTATATATAAACTGAAAATAGATGCCATATACTTCAGAAAAAGTGACCAAACCCTCCGGTGTCCGAGGCCAGATTTGAACTGGCGTCTTCAGCTTTCGCGGCTGACGTCCTGACCACTAGACCACCCGGTCACGGCGGAACTTGACAAATTTTCTCATGTATATGCAATCTCTGAATTTGAAACGGCTAGGCGCCGTTGACCATACTCTAAGGGCATGCGCAGTACGTGCTTGCACCTCCTATCCGAATCTCTTACGTGATTCTGGTATAGCGAGAGAGATGGTGCTGCCATCTATGAATCTTGAAGCAAATCAAATTATTTTGTTCAATATTTTTTTGATTTGCAATTTTTTAAGTAGTTACACTACTATATATAAACTGAAAATAGATGTCATATACTTCAGAAAAAATGACCAAACCCTCCGGTGTCCGAGGCCAGATTTGAACTGGCGTCTTCAGCTTTCGCGGCTGACGTCCTGACCACTAGACCACCCGGTCACGGCGGAACTTGACAAATTTTCTCATGTATATGCAATCTCTGAATTTGAAACGGCTAGGCGCCGTTGACCATACTCTAAGGGCATGCGCAGTACGTGCTTGCACCTCCTATCCGAATCTCTTACGTGATTCTGGTATAGCGAGAGAGATGGTGCTGCCATCTATGAATCTTGAAGCAAATCAAATTATTTTGTTCAATATTTTTTTGATTTGCAATTTTTTAAGTAGTTACACTACTATATATAAACTGAAAATAGATGCCATATACTTCAGAAAAAGTGACCAAACCCTCCGGTGTCCGAGGCCAGATTTGAACTGGCGTCTTAAGCTTTCGCGGCTGACGTCCTGACCACTAGACCACCCGGTCACGGCGGAACTTGACAAATTTTCTCATGTATATGCAATCCCTGAATTTGAAACGGCTAGGCGCCGTTGACCATACTCTAAGGGCATGCGCAGTACGTGCTTGCACCTCCTATCCGAATCTCTTACGTGATTCTGGTATAGCGAGAGAGATGGTGCTGCCATCTATGAATCTTGAAGCAAATCAAATTATTTTGATCAATATTTTTTTGATTTGCAATTTTTTAAGTAGTTACACTACTATATATAAACTGAAAATAGATGCCATATACTTCAGAAAAAGTGACCAAACCCTCCGGTGTCCGAGGCCAGATTTGAACTGGCGTCTTCAGCTTTCGCGGCTGACGTCCTGACCACTAGACCACCCGGTCACGGCGGAACTTGACAAATTTTCTCATGTATATGCAATCTCTGAATTTGAAACGGCTAGGCGCCGTTGACCATACTCTAAGGGCATGCGCAGTACGTGCTTGCACCTCCTATCCGAATCTCTTACGTGATTCTGGTATAGCGAGAGAGATGGTGCTGCCATCTATGAATCTTGAAGCAAATCAAATTATTTTGTTCAATATTTTTTTGATTTGCAATTTTTTAAGTAGTTACACTACTATATATAAACTGAAAATAGATGTCATATACTTCAGAAAAAATGACCAAACCCTCCGGTGTCCGAGGCCAGATTTGAACTGGCGTCTTCAGCTTTCGCGGCTGACGTCCTGACCACTAGACCACCCGGTCACGGCGGAACTTGACAAATTTTCTCATGTATATGCAATCTCTGAATTTGAAACGGCTAGGCGCCGTTGACCATACTCTAAGGGCATGCGCAGTACGTGCTTGCACCTCCTATCCGAATCTCTTACGTGATTCTGGTATAGCGAGAGAGATGGTGCTGCCATCTATGAATCTTGAAGCAAATCAAATTATTTTGTTCAATACTTTTTTGATTTGCAATTTTTTAAGTAGTTACACTACTATATATAAACTGAAAATAGATGTCATATACTTCAGAAAAAGTGACCAAATCCTCCGGTGTCCGAGGCCAGATTTGAACTGGCGTCTTCAGCTTTCGCGGCTGACGTCCTGACCACTAGACCACCCGGTCACGGCGGAACTTGACAAATTTTCTCATGTATATGCAATCTCTGAATTTGAAACGGCTAGGCGCCGTTGACCATACTCTAAGGGCATGCGCAGTACGTGCTTGCACCTCCTATCCGAATCTCTTACGTGTTTCTGGTATAGCGAGAGAGATGGTGCTGCCATCTATGAATCTTGAAGCAAATCAAATTATTTTGTTCAATATTTTTTTGATTTGCAATTTTTTAAGTAGTTACACTACTATATATAAACTGAAAATAGATGTCATATACTTCAGAAAAAGTGACCAAACCCTCCGGTGTCCGAGGCCAGATTTGAACTGGCGTCTTCAGCTTTCGCGGCTGACGTCCTGACCACTAGACCACCCGGTCACGGCGGAACTTGACAAATTTTCTCATGTATATGCAATCTCTGAATTTGAAACGGCTAGGCGCCGTTGACCATACTCTAAGGGCATGCGCAGTACGTGCTTGCACCTCCTATCCGAATCTCTTACGTGTTTCTGGTATAGCGAGAGAGATGGTGCTGCCATCTATGAATCTTGAAGCAAATCAAATTATTTTGTTCAATATTTTTTTGATTTGCAATTTTTTAAGTAGTTACACTACTATATATAAACTGAAAATAGATGTCATATACTTCAGAAAAAGTGACCAAACCCTCCGGTGTCCGAGGCCAGATTTGAACTGGCGTCTTCAGCTTTCGCGGCTGACGTCCTGACCACTAGACCACCCGGTCACGGCGGAACTTGACAAATTTTCTCATGTATATGCAATCTCTGAATTTGAAACGGCTAGGCGCCGTTGACCATACTCTAAGGGCATGCGCAGTACGTGCTTGCACCTCCTATCCGAATCTCTTACGTGATTCTGGTATAGCGAGAGAGATGAGTTCAAATCTGGCCTCGGACACCGGAGGGTTTGGTCACTTTTTCTGAAGTATATGACATCTATTTTCAGTTTATATATAGTAGTGTAACTACTTAAAAAATTGCAAATCAAAAAAATATTGAACAAAATAATTTGATTTGCTTCAAGATTCATAGATGGCAGCACCATCTCTCTCGCTATACCAGAATCACGTAAGAGATTCGGGTAGGAGGATAATGTTTTCATCTATTTTCATATACATTTTCATTGGAAATTGCATAATTTGGATAAATATTCAAGAAAAACATTCTCTATGGGAGATAGGAGATTATCGAACTAGGTCATTTAAGCATAGGAATTTGGTCTTTAAAATAGTATGAACTAAAGGATCAATAAGGTTCAAATTGGCTTAAATCAATCAACCCAACTACCACAAGGCGGACGTTTCGAACCTCTTTGACGTCACGAGGGTAGATAGCGTTTATATACGTAATTTTAATGCTATATAAGGAAAGGGCGTACCGTAGGGAATCACTTTGACTCCAACCAGAGCCGCGAGCACTTTGACTCCGACCAGATCTGCGAGCACCTTGCCTTCTACCTACGGGACTACAGGACGACTTGACTTCTGCCGCCGTCGTGAGCCATAAGTACCATCCTGAGCAACGGGACCTGATTTCTGCCGCTGAATAGAGCTACAAGCACCGTGCTACAAACACCGAGGCCCCGCCCTGAGCTGCCAATAGGACCAGCAAAAGAAGTCTAATTTGGTGAGGCAAAATCTATTCACTTATAAAATTTATTTCTTTTCTGTGTATTCTCTTTAGGCCTTGGAGTTGAGTAAGTGCTTTTAATTGACTGTTATATTATGAACATTTTCCTTATTACTGTGGTTCATGCATTTAATTTGTGTAAAATTTGGTTGGATTCTTTTATAAAGCCAATTCAGGAAACTCGACAAACTGTAACATATAGACCCATTAATGGTTATCGTTTGGAATTATTCAAAAAAGAAATTCAAAATCATCTGTCAACACTGCCTTATTCACATTTTTATGACTCAAATAATTTGTATGAAGATTAGTTTGGTATGATTCTTTGTCAATTTAACAAACATTTCAAATTGAGAACTATTAGTGGGTCAAAGACTAAATCTAAATCAAAGTTTAGCGAATGGGCTACCGTAGGCATTCATAAAAGTAGAAAGAGGCTTTATGAACTTTATGGAGAGAGAGAACTGAACAAAATGCAGATTTTCTGGACTATGTTAAGAACTATTCAAAAATTTTCAAGAAAGTGTGTTTGACTGCGAAGGCGAACTATACTAGTGCAAAAATCAAAATTTCGGACAACAAGGTGAAAACAGTATGGAATATTATAAATAAGGAAGCTGGTAAATGTAAATCACGCGATTGTCAAGTCAATATTGTCTCAGAGGAACAGCAGGTCTTATCAAATGTCGATATTGCCTCGGCATTCGAAGATTATTTGTCTAACATAGCATTAAATACCACAAAATGTCTAAAATCATCTTCGTTTCAAGCTCATTCCTTACTTTGCACTAATATTAAGAAATGTAAGATGATATTTGAATTTGACCTTGTAGATTCAGAAAAAATTGTAAAAATATTCATATCTCTGAATTTAAAGAAAACAGAAGACTTATGGGGTACATCAGTTGTAGTCATCAGTCATATCATAGACGTCATAGCGCCTTACTTAGCCTTAATTTATAATAATTCAGTTTCACAAGGCGTTTTTCCAGATCTTATGAAATGTAGTAAAGTCATACCTCTTTTTAAATCGGGTGATTCTAGTGATCTGAATAACTTCCGGCCGAAATCAATACTTCCTGTACTAAGTAAAGTCTTTGAAAAGCTAATGTTAAATGATCTACTGGGCCACTTCAACAGACATGGATTGCTTACAAGCAATCAGTTTGGTTTCACAAAGGGACGTTCCACAACCGACGCTGCTGCGGTACTCATCAAACATATTTTCATTGCCTGGGAAAAACATTACGATGCAATTGGTATATTCTGTGATCTTTCTAAAGCGTTTGATTGTGTAGATCATACAACCCTCATTCTTAAATTAGAACATTATGGTTTGTCAGAAAATGCCTTGAATCTCATGTCTTCATATCTTAGCAACAGAACACAAACAGTTGTTGTAAATAAAACCCAGTCTAAAGGGTCTTCAGTAAAATTAGGATTGCCACAGGGTTCTATTTTGGGCCCATTCCTGTTTTTGGTTTATATAAATGATTTACCCTGTGTAGTACAAAACCTTTGTGATATCGTTCTGTTTGCCGATGATACATCTTTAATTTTCGAAGTTGACCGGCAATCTACCGATTTTACTGTAATCAATAACACACTAGCTGCTGTACTGAACTGGTTTACTATTAACAATTTGCTACTTAATGCTAAGAAAACCAAATGTATTAGATTTGTTTTGCCAAACGTTGCACCGGTGGACACTAAGATTCTCCTGAATGGTGAATGTTAAGAGATAGTAGATAAAGCAGTGTTCCTTGGTTCGACGTTGGACAAAAATCTACAATGAAGTCCTCATATAAGAAAACTCGCTCTTCGATTAAGCTTGGCCGCTCATGCCGTTAGGAGAATTAGACAATTAACGAATATTGACACAGCTCGCTTAGTTTATCACAGTTATTTTCATAGTGTAATGTCATATAGTATTCTGGTTTGGGGCAAAGCAGCTGACATACAGACTATATTTGTTTTACAAAAAAGAGCCATCCGCTTTCTGTATAACTTAAAGGCAGGTGCATCAGTTAGAGAACTATTTAAAGAAATTAATATTTTAACTGTTGCTTCCCAATATATCTATGACAATATTATTTTTGTTGTAAAGAATATACGTACATTCAAAAAAAATTCTGACATCCACAGCTATAACACTAGAAATAAAAACAAGCTTGCTATCAGAAGTAGTCGTATCCGCAAAGCATATAAGTCATTTTTGGTCAAGGTATTCACATTTATAACAAGTTACCCGTCGATGCTTTAAATTTATCATTTCCCGCTCTTAAGAAATATTTGTAAAAAAGTTTAAGGTCAAAGGGTTATTACAGGGTCGAGGACTATATGACGGACAAAGATGCATGGCCCAAATCAGAAAATTCTACAAAATCATCTAACATTTAGAGGACACATTTCAGATAGGAAAGCATATCAAACGTTTTGTGAAGCAATCAGATTATTATTATTATTTTATTTAGATTTTATTATTATTGTTTTATTTTAATTAAACAATACGTAACATTGTATGTCTCTCAAGCTGTTTTGATATGCCTTCTTATAGAACTACGCATTACTGTTTTGAAAAATAAGTCCCGCCGAGTTTCTTGCCGGTCATAAATAATTCTTCTCGGGTCAGAGGTGTAGGGTTAGAACCGGAGGTAGTTTTTTTTCTCTCTCTGACGTTCATAAGTGCATTGTAATGTGCCTGAATTGAAGAATGAATATCTTTTATCTTTTTATTATTGTATGTAATATATATGCGTACGGAATTTAACGGTTTAAAGTTAATTTCATCATCAATAACAAAATTTTACAAATCAATTTTCTAGCATTAATCTTCACCGCAAATATTGGGAAGACTTTGTCTATATGGAAACTACCGAATAGCCTTTTCTTTTACAGATATCCTGACACCATCCTCCAGCTTTACTACTAAAACCGCGCATCAACAACTTGAACTTATTACCGAATATTTAATTTACTAATTATTTTTTATATACCTATTTACTTAATATCTTTTCCTTGTAAAGTACCATTTATAGGAAATAAAGTTTAAAATAAATATCCTTGTTTTTGTTTCAACAACCTCTTTATTAGTCTCCTAAAAATTATCGGGTTACTACATAACTAGGGATCTGCCACTAAACTTTCACGAGCCATTTTTAGGAAAAACCGCTGGAATTGTCTGACAAATCATGTTTATATAGGAAATTAGATTATTGGGGTTGTAGTATATAACGCTGGGTTGCTTCCTTTCAGGAGGTAAGTATGTATAGTCATCAGAGCTGAGGGAAAGTCAAAGTAGTCAGGGGTTTTAGTACTACGGGATTTCAGACGGGGTAGAGGGTTTCCTTCATAGAGAGCCACTTTGGCTTTCTAAGTTTCAGCTTTCTAAGTTTTACCTTCCTTTAGTAGCTTCCAATAGCTCCTCTAGATTACAGCATAAAGAAGCAAGTTTATTTATGAACGCGAGGCGAGTTCTCTTCACCTTACCCGGGAAAGACTTCTGAAGATGTATCGGTCTGTCTTCCTAGGATTACGAATCCATCTGTAATCTGAATAAGAGCCCTCTCAGCTCACAACTAGTTCACTTACATTCTCTGAAGAAAGAGTGAGGTAAATAATCGTACTGCACCTTCTGTTTTTGAATGTTGGTTCCGCACCTACGTTTAGAATGCTTAAGTCACAAGGTATTCCTCAGTGTCTTACTTACCTCTGTTGTTGTCTTTATCTCCCATAGAGGCTGATATGCGTTGGAATCGGCCCTAATGATGATCGCGAGGCCCTCTCTTTCGCAGTGGTTAACCAGCAGTTGTAATTCTAGTGGCGGGGAGGAAAAATCCATTAAACCACTGTCAGACCCGCAATGACATATGCGTCAGAGTGCTGGACCACGCAAAAAATCACGAACAATAACTTCATACAGCAGAGATGAATATGTTGCGCTTGCTGGGAGGTGGCGTAACAAGGCTGGACAAGGTTCGCAATGAGTACGTCAGGGGATTATTTAAAGTGGCTCCAGTGGCAGAAAAACTTAAGGAAAACCGACTCCGATGGTTCAGTCACAAAAGTAGAAGAGACGACAATTATTCTGTAAAGGCAGTATTCAATATATCCACAAAACCTTGTATTAAAGGATCATCCTCTATTGGTGGACAAGAATCAAGAATCGACAACCCAGGGCCGAAAGTCCTGGCGCCCACATACAAAGCGGCCAAATTCCAATTGAAATGGAAAAGAATCAGGAAGAAGAAGATAAAGGAAGATACTCAGTGATGAATGATGTCATATTATTTCTAGATAATTATAATATCTAGCATGACCGTACGTAGATCTTAAGTATATGTCGTATTTAACATTAAGTAATTCTTCAGAACCTTGAACCTAAATAGCAACATAACTTTTCCCATATTCGTAAATACCAATGAGAAATGACCGCAACTGGTTCATTTACCCAATTATTTCAAAATGTATGAAGTGCAAGACTGTCAATGTGTAGTTTTTAATTAAATATAAAGGTTTGCATTAAAGTATTCCTTGAATGTCAGCATCTGTACATGAATTTCTCGTCGTTCCAAGTTATTAACATCGATACTTTGAGGAGGCTGATCAGAAAAACTGCAAGACTGATGGCAGGCAACCCTATATATTCGTGAATGGCATGCCTAGGGCCATCGATCTGAATCAATTTCATCTTGCCACCTGATGAGGTAAATTACCCCATTTTTTGGCCTCATGAAACATGGCTGATCTTGAAATCTGCCAGGTTTTTGGCTGGCAACCTATGCGGGATCAGATCACCAAAGGTATCTCTTTCGATGGGTAAACGTTTCGATCTGCCACCTTATGATGTAATTTTTGGTAAAAATTGTGGTATAAGAATGAAAAAAAAAACTAATTTCTTCCAGGCTATGCCATGGCAACCTATTATAATCGAGTGTGCCTAAGTATTATCTATTGCTGTAGTGTGAGGTAAGGTTTCATGCAATTATTTCATTATGGTTCAAAAGTTATTTTTTTTTTACTTTCAAAGCGATTATTTGTCTTTATTATTTTGTCGTGTAAGTTTAAATCAGTATTTGTCTTTATTTTGTTAAAGTAAATTAGTTTGGTGTATGTATGTTAAATTCAATTAAAATTGTATGAGTTCATTTAATTTGTGCTTTAGCATAATTGTTAATTATTTTATTGCAATTATATCAATGTACAAAAAAATTACAATGTACAATGTTATGTTATGTGTATTTAAGGATAAGATTATATTCTGACTAGTTTATAAACGTATTAGTGTAAACTTGAGGTCACGTCACCGGAGACCTTAGAGCTGGCTTGTTCCTAGCACAACGGATAATATGTCTAGCAATCCAAAGTGGGAACGCAGCCAGCATTATGGGAACCCTTCCGCAAGGGTCTTACCTCGGTGACCTTACCTAGTTTGTGGTTTTTTGATTACTTTAGTTTCATGGGTAGAATTTAGGTTTTATTTTTTAGGTTAATTTTACTAGTATAGGTCACTGAGTTATAATATAGTAGAGGTGCAGTCTTAAACAAGATTTACCGAAAATATAGCTCTTGAAAATTTGTAACCGGCCGGTGTTAACACTGGCTAAACTCTAATAAAACTGACCAAGGAAATGGTTCTTGCAGCACTATTGTGGGGCTATTTTTTTTTGGGCTGATTGTATATCCCGTTCCTTATTTATTATAGTATATTGGTGGCTTAGGTACTTCTTTGTATATGTAAATTATATTATTTCATTTTATTTTAAATACATTTATACACGTGCCGAAATTACTCTGGGGTTAAACAATTTCATTTTATTTCAACTCTCGTGTATGAAATGTAATTCATAGTTTTTCGCTTACCTACTGTTTTTGTTTCCGCAGTAATACCTTCGCATAACATAAATACTCTTTATCTACACTCACATTGTAAGTCCTCTAAAACGTGTTTAAAAACGGTAGGCGATGGCTAGCATTACCACAACCGATTTTACTATGATAAGCTTTTTATCTGTGGCAGTAACGTAATTTTAACTTTACATGCTCATATATTGATACGTTATGAGTTTAAAATTCCGAACATCGAATTTGATAGCATAATGTAAATCCTGTGCTCCTTCCTGACCAACGGCACGCGCCCGCCCGACCGCCGGCACAATCGAGTTGGCCATGGCGGTACAATGGCGGTCATTCTATGGTTGCCGAACACTTCATTTAGAATATATAATTTGAGTGTAGATAAAGCAGTGTATGCAACTGCACGTAATTAAGCCTTATTCCGTAACAGTTACATAAACTACTATTATTGCACACCTCAAAATAAAGAAACACATACAATACCAATTACAAACAGAATAAGCATTTTTTGTTTTAATGTTAAAATATAGGCCCTGACCTCTAAATGAGACAACTTCGGCAGTTTCCGCCTATTTTGGTATTACTTTTATCCAACAGAAAAATATTGCTAGTCTGTCACTCTGACCTCCACCCATTAAAAGCTGCCAGATGTCTGGACCTAGCAATAAGAATATTATAGCAATCTAACTAGATAGTTTTGTTGCTCTCATTATGGTGCCATATCTGACGTAGTAGTTAGTCAAACAAATGAAAGAGACTGTTATTTTTATAAATTACTGAATTCTAAAACATATATATCAAGGGACGCTCGTAGACGGTCGGATGAGTATAGTGGGATGTTAGGGATGGTTCGGAACTTAAATATTAGCATTACAGAATACCTTCACACTCACTACACACATTATTATAGTATTTAGGTTTGAACTTGCTCATTTATGGATTAACGGCTTATCGCCCGTTGGTAGACTCTAAACTGGAGGTGCTATAAAATAAGGTTCAGAGCACTAATTATTGCTAATGAATTATCAACTGGTACCTAAACCCAAACCTATAATACACACAGACACACGGAAATGAAACAAAACATAAATACTGGGTCAATATTTTTTATTGCTTTTAACTAGATTATAAAACTGCAATAACTACCACTGCTTCGGAAGGGGGGCTCTACTGAGAAAAAACAGCATAAGAAACTCAGCGGCGTATATATATTTTGTCATATTACGCCATGACACACCCATACAAAATACTTTCTAATCACAAGAGATCCTTAAATAATTGAACTACTAAAAGCATTGACTGGTTTTATAAGGCTTCAGGAAAACGAGGAGAGTTTCCTAGCTTGCGTGCGTGCTACTCAAAACAGATCTCGTTATTATACAACCGACTGTCAAAAAGTCACATCTAGTCGAAGGGATAATGAATCGTAAAAACTGCTTTTTTATACACCCACATCATAACCCCTCTATTCTGCGTTAATTCCACCACTGTTGCAACCAGTAATGTAACCAGTCTAGTATGCCAGTGTTATAAAAATTTATGAAAGTTCATAACGACATCGATTTTCCAGCCAGATTTTCCAGGAAAATCCAGCCCTGCTCTCCGACTGCGATTGCCCTCCTCCCCGACTGCCAGGGCAATCCAGTTGGCCATGGTAGTGCAATGGCGGTCATTTGAATGATTTCCAAACACGTCATTGAGGATTTATAATATGCAACTGTACGTAATTAGGCCTTAAAACACTCGCATGATCTTATTATGAAACTCGCCTGCGGCTCATTTCCCTTTTCACGAACCAGTTACATTAACTACTATTATACTGTCAAAACTACATATTAATTACGTTAGAGGTGGGAAGATCTATATGACATTTTCACATTTCAAAACTAACTTCACGGACCAAACTAAGACCAATCCCGAGCAAAACATCGCTTGTCGTTTTCCGAACTCATCATGATGTTTGTAGCTTAGTTCCACAACAGGGCGCTGCCTTCTCGCTCCAACATTTAATTAATTAATTTGATAAGAAAACAAAAAAACAGTTACTAAATCATGAGCACTAAAGAAGCAATAGCAAATAAATTAAATTAACAACCCACTTAATAACAGTCCCTGCGCAAAGTTGGCTGTCCATAATGCTTGCGGCATTGCTACGCTGGATTACTATGGATAGCCTTTGCACCAAGAATGACTCGGAGCGGGATTCCTCCCCCCTTTGCCGGAGTATTTTTTCTGATTAAATTTAATTATACAACCAGAACCAATCCAAACCAAATTACCTCTAAGTATTAAGGTTTTAATATAAGTTATCCGACCCAAAACGCAGCAAAGTATTTAAGTACATTTCGATTAAGATTTTCAATCATTCACCACATGAATTAAAGTCCCTAGATTTTCCCGAATTTAAACAAAAGGACGCTCTATAATGAGGGTTTCCGCGTTCAAGGTTTTCACTAGATGGTAGCACCGTGGCGAAAGGTCCAGCTGTCATAATCCAATAAACACGTTTAATCATGTTTTTTCATTCAAAACACAGACTACACGGACACCCCATCATTAAGCTTTTACAAGGTGCACGAGGTCACAAGACATCAAGCTCTCATCAGCTCAATTTTATTAGCAAAATTTCTACGATTCAAACAACACGTCTCAATATTGTTCTTCAACATTTTGTAGTATAACAATCCTGGTTCACCCCTATTATTTGAATTTTGTGGTTATTTTTAATTCACTTGAGTAATGATCAAAAACGTTAACTCAACTGAAATAAGCGGTCGCGCTCTCATAGTAAATTAGTACGGGAGCGCCTATGTGGGGAGACCTCGAGTTGCACTTATGATCTATCTAGTGGTTGAAGTTTTCTGTGTATCAAAAAGACCCCTCGCAAGGTGCTGCCATCTAGTGAAAAACTCGATCGCAGAATCCCTCATCATAATCAAGATGTAATTCATGTTTCTCTGGTCAATCTAATCAACATTTAGAGTTTTAAATGACCCAGGTATCCCATGATACTCATTGACACCTCCATCTGATGGTCGAAGTTCTTCGTTGACACGAGCTTGGGTCATCTCCGTCACGTATTCGATGTACTCTTTTGACGATAGTTCTTCAGTCCATTGGTCTACAATTATAAGATACAACAATACGTTTTAACTATAAAATTTATAATTATTGTAGCACAAATTAAATAATTGTAAATCAATTTCACGTTTCTGCTTTCAATATAATCATTCACGTCTGTATTTATCTCTTACACTTAACTCCTTCATTACTGAGTCAGTCTCCAAGTAGCATCGATATTAACTCTGCCGAGTTTAAGGATAACTCGATAGAGTTATATCACGTGCCGATCCAGTAAAGATTATAGGTAAGATAATATAGATATAGATTAAGAACGTAATGTTAAGATCTAACACGTCTGCACATCTGAATATAAGCACTAGTCAGTAAGTAAGGAATTAGTCTAAGTCTATATTTTACTAACTATGTCGCTACCCCTACAATGATCCAAAATCATTCCGTCATTTTTGTCGCTGTAAGTTATTCCGTCATTTTTTTCCTAACCTTTACCTTGTCCTCCACATTTATACATCTTACACATATACACATATACTACATATTTAAATCTATCTTTTACTTACCGTACAAGTCCATCATACCCTTTTGCTGACCACCGTAATCTATTGGCAGCAGTTCCTTAGGTACCTGATTGTACAAATCTTCCAAGGATTTAAGCACTGTCACCCGTTGCCCAAGTTTAGCACTGAGGACTCGCTTTAAAAGACTGGTGAACATGTCTATTACCTTAGAGGTGGACATGACGAAGATATTCTTTACTCTTAATCCATAACCCTCCTGTAAGTTAGTAGAAATAAATTAGCACCCCCATAATTGTATGTTATCCAGCTAAGTTGACTTTACTGGCCTTGTTTTGTCGCAGGAGATAAAAGAATCAGTATAAAATCGGCTTCAATGATGCTTAACAATCGCAGCACTTGTCGAGATCTATATTATAAGGTGTAATATGTATAAGGCAATGTGTAAGGTGTAGTATAACAAGGCGTAGATCCTGCGAAGGGTGTTTAGCCCGCTATATAAAATAAAATATCTAGTCTTAATGATAAAAAAGGAAAAAAATCATTTCGAAAAAAGTAGTACCAAAGTAGGTAAAAACAGCTCGTTCTCTCTCATTTATAGAAGACAGGGCCTATATTTTAACATAATAACAAGAACATTGCGTATTATCGCGGATACAAAACACAAAACCTACAACGGCGCGTAGTGTAGGCGACAAACCATGAATAACACTATACGTCGTTTGGCACTACTTTCCCCCAACAGATTTTTTATGAATGATATAATCTAAATCATCATCATGCTCTAGAATCAAACTCTAGGATTTCTATTCTTGAAGTGGTTTGCATTTTTTGACCTCCACAACTTAACAGCTGCCAGATGTAGGAATAAGCATAGTATAGCAAACTAACGAGAGGGGTTTCACACAGGCAACACAGTGAATCGATATCATATTTTAATATTATGTTTTTTAGGTATAAACTCTTACCGTGTACATTTTAACGGCGTTACTAAAATCAACAAGGTTAAATTTTGCGACTAAATCCAAGACATTGTTTTCTCTTATATCAAAGACAAGGATGTACCCGTTGGCGTAATCATTTCGTTTTAAATACTCCCCAAACTGAAAACGTAAAAATAATAAAGAAACATAAACGAAATATGTGTCAAATACTTGCGATGGTTTATAATCCAGCAGTTATGTCGAAAGACGGTAAGGATACCTAGCTTAGAAGTAATCGGAACTCGATGGAACTTTAACGAGTTATTTATTCAGTGCAATACTAGGAAGATTATCCTAAATTTTTTATTTCAAGGACCCTGTTTCAAGGAACCTGGTGTGTGTCAAACAGACAAAATGTGTGCATTTAAGAGATATAAGCAAAACACAAAAAAAAGTTTGTCCCTCTCAAAGTTAGCTCAGGGTCCCCTAGGTCGAAAACTTAAGATAATAGTCCTAAAGCACTGCCAAACGAAGTTCCATTGGGTTCGGAATAATTTCCAGGTAAAAGTACATAGCTGCTGCACTGGCTGGCTGGCTGACTGTTGATGAAATAATCAATGTGGTAGCATTTATCTTTACATAGAAAACGATCCGTAACTCAGGTCTTAATATCTGTGATATACTCGTACATACAATTAAATGCCCTTACCAAGATTCGAACCCGGGACCTCCTACTTTGTAGACGGGTCCCTACCGAACCAACAAAGTAAGGAGGCCTTTACATAATCACATTTCATTTGCTTCATTCGTTCTCCAGCCCACATTCACGATCATCATACAAACAATATAGATTACTCATTTCGTCATAGTTAAAAAATCTACAGGCCCGACGGTTCCAACTACCCGTGAACTTCGCGGGGACTAAGAGGTGCTGCGCGGTAGGCCGCTAACCACGAAAAACCAAATTTCGTTATCTCCATCGAACTTGCTAATTCGAGCAAAATAGACGCATATAACGAAATTTCTATTTTCGAGGAGTGCGGTAGACCCTCTGGACCATAATGAAAAGTATTATAAAGAACTTTCCGCGTTGTACCATAGAATCACGAAGTGATAAAATTACTTACAATCATATTATGTCTAAAAGCGTCCATTAGAATATCCGTAGTAATGTTATTTTTGAATTGCATCATGTATATTCGGTAGTTGTCCTCAGTTAACTTCGGCATGTAAACATTTATGCTGCAGATAATTAAAAAACATCATAAGGGGAAGCGCGCAGTGGGTCACAAGATAGGCTATAAAAAAGCTCAACTTTAACTTTACTCTATCACTTTGAAGTAAACACTTGCTGTTATTTGCCGTTCTAGCAGAAAAAATACGGCTTTTATGATCAAAGGATTTCCTTTGGGATGATTATTCCTTAGGACCCTAGAATGGATTTCAGTAATGGAGCCACCAACATTAGGGCTCACAACTTTATCTTGATTTCTACATAAGCGAAGATAGTTTGTATAAATCTGGGAAGCGGAATTCATTTATTGGATCATTTTGATATAATTACAAAGCAAAACTATGTTAAATAAAATTAAAAAACTTGCTTCACAAGGGAAAAAATCAAATTATTTTGTTCAATATTTTTTGATTTGCAATTTTTAAGTAGTTACACTACTAAATATATATAAACTGAAAATAGATGTCATATACTTCAGAAAAAGTGACCAAGCCCTCCGGCGTCCGAAAGCTGAAGACGCCAGCTCAAATCTGGCCTCGGACATCTACTTTCAGTTATAAAAGGTGCTTGAGAGAGCCTTTTATTCGTTTCTTTAAAAAAAAATCAAACTAAAACTTTATGATACGGGTGTACAAAAAAAGTAATGACGGTGCTAAAAATAGAAATGAAAAACAGTCTAATCAAAATTGTTCATGTGTGTAATTTCATTATTAGCGATTTTCATTTTTAAATCGTTACCGGACTTTTAAATTTGTTTTACGTTGATTTACGAGAACAGTTCATACACTTTCTCAGTCTTCTTGTCAATATTAGTAGTTTATGTAACTGTTACGTAATAAAGGTCCTTAAAACATGAGTGTGGTTTTATGAAATGAGCCGCAGGCGAATTTCATAATAAGATCACACGAGTGTTTTAAGGCCTAATTACGTACAGTTGCATACACTTCTTTATCTACACTCATACTATTTATTCTAAATGCCTTATTTGGAAACCATAGAATGGCCGCCATTGCACTGCCACCATGGCCAACTCTCGTGTGCCGGCGGTCGCGCGGGCGCGTGTCGGGCTGTCGGCGTCGACGTCGGGAGCGTGCAGGTGTACATTATGTTATCAAAATTCATAGCACATCAATAATTGAGCATGAAAAGTTAAAATTACGTTACTGCTACGGATAAAAAGCTTATCATAGTAAAATCGGTCGTGGTAATGCTAGCCATTGCCTACCATTTTCGAACACGTTTTAGAGAACTTACAATATGAGTGTAGATAAAATATATAGGCAATTTGTGAGGTACAGTTTTGCTTAGAATTGGACGTATTTTATGTAGTCTGCATCGAACGTGATGTATTCAAAGGTCATACTTACAATGAGTTAGAAAGGTGCGACATATCTTGTTTTACGTTGAGTTTCGAGAACAGCTCCGGCACATGAGTTCGCATTGTGCACATCTTGTCCATTCTAACTTTAGCGCGCTCAACAGAACCCTTCGTGGAAATGATCATGCGCTCTAAATACTCCCTGCCTGTAATCAAACATTGTTTTTCTAAAATAAACATACAACATACAATAAAAATATTTCTACATTGATTGTTTAAGGTACATGCATTTAATTTTTCTATAGTGGTTAACTCGCGGGGTAACAAATTGCGCGCACAATCAGGCGGCTATCGTCACCGCAATTTGGAAAATATTTAAATGTATTTATAACCTACATTGTAGAAAAGAAAATCGTAGACTACATAAGGCGGACTTAACGTTCTAAAGTATTAGAACTAAGGCAAAGCAGAGAGAACGGTTCCACTAATGAAAAGACAATGAATACATACCATAATTCGCCGATACCAAGTAAATACAGATGAAAAAATCTTTAATTTTACTAGCAATGAGAGGACGTATTTTTTTTAAACGCAAACTTATTTAGGGAATTTTTGATGTTGAAATTACGTAACTCATTTAAACAAATTACATATTACTTAAAGTATATACAGGGTGTAATCGTTAAGTGTAGCCAGGCGATTATTCCGTAAATATAAGAGATATTAGAAATTTTCAAACTGATATCGAAAGTGCGTTACCCAATAAGTAAAATAGCAGTAATAACTTTTTTGAAATAAAAGTATTAATATCAAAAATATTAAGTTTAAACGCTCCCATACAGTTAGTACCTACGACGACTCACTCTCAAAGTAGAAGGCCGGTGCCGTAAGAGATAAAATTGCTTGAGATTCATTATTTGCACGAATAAACTGTAATAAAATAATAAAACAATTCATGAATCATTTCATAACGGTGAAATGACTAGACCGTACAAACTAGTCTTTCAACGAACGTCGTACTAAATGTATGGGAGTGTTTGAAGTTAATGTTTGGAATAGTTCTGATTTTATTAAAAAAAGTTATTAATGTAATTTTACTCATTAGGTGACGAACTTTCGATATCCGTTAGATATTTTCTAATATCTCTTATATTTACGGAGTAATCGCCTACACTACACTTAACGATTACATCCTGTATATATACTTCAATTCTTATAAATTTTATTTAAAATATGGAAGGACTACTACTACTACTACTTCACTGGCTCAGTGACCCAAAACGGATCTTGGCCTCTGACACAAGAGAACGCCACTTTGTCCTATTCTGCGCCACTTTTGGTACTCCATCTGGTACGCTGTCTGGTACTCCGAGGGCGGTCAATCCTTAGGGGCTCGTCACTCCAGCGGTATCCGGGGCGTCCAGACGGACGTTTTCCACCCGGGAAATATGGAAGGACTTTTCACTTTAATAGGGATTATTTATTATAGGTACTATGGTAAAAAAAAATTGAAAAATTAATCCCACTAAATAACTAATCTCTTAATACTGATTATTCAAAACTGGCCATACTCGAGTAGCCTATATGAAACTATATGAATAAAAACTGCATGACAAGAGATACATAAATGATCTAGTCATTTATGTATCTCTTGTCATGCAGTTTTTTTTTTCTATATCATCTAACGGAGTTTGTTTCTTACATCTATCTATAAATATATAAAAGAAAGTGGTGTTAGTAAGACCGTTTATAACTCGAGAACGGCTAAACCGATTTAGATGATTTCGGATTAGTTTGAATGGTCACAGCCCTGGTTAACAGAATAAGTATTAAAAAGTCACAAAACCCTTGATTTCAAAGAACAAATATGACCTTAATTAAAAGCCGGCCATGCCGGCCATTTTGTTTATTGACATTGATATGACAAGCCTGTTCGAGCTCAATATTTAAATGAGGGTAGCTGAGTTTATAACCGCGACACGTACACGATTTGTCAAACGAAACGTCAAAATTAGTATGGGCTGACAGCTATCTCAATCGTCTTCTCATTGCGGTTTAGTAATATAGTATTCCCTAGATCTGAAATGGCGGTTTAGTCGCGATTTATTTTCTTTAATCGTGGTGCTGGTATAATGCCGAAAATAGTAAGTAATATTTTTTATTGTAGTAGTGAGAAACATATTTTCTAAAGATGATACATATTTACGTATTCAATTTTTTTACAGCCAACTCTGCTTGCTTTTGGTAAACATTGCCACAATTGGCTACTTTCATAAAAAAAAATATTTAGTCCGTCAGTTAGATATATCTTCACCAATTTTTGTTTGATTGACAAAATAAAAAATATGTGTCCATTATTTTTTAATAATCTAACAGACGGACTAAATATAATTAAATTTTTTTTACCCAGGAAAGTACCCAATTGCGGCAAGTGGATGGAGCGGAGAGCATTAAGAAAAGATGGTAAGTGTTCTACTAAAGGGGGCGTCCATTAATCGCGTCATATTGTATAGGGGGGGGAGGGGGTCAAGAAAAAATCACCAATGATCACCACAGGGGGGAGGGGGGTCTGGACACATATCACGTGTAATTTTTTTGTTCTTTGTACTATCTGTATTATGGTCAATAAAATAAAAATTATCAACTTTTAAATGAATCAATCTGTCAAAAGCAGAGTAAAATTGCACTAGCACTATAATTGTAAATATTTTTAATGGCATTTGACATATTATTTTGTGAAGTAGGTTTTTAGGGTTCCGTAGCCAAAGTGGCAAAAACGTAACCCTTATAGTTTCGTTATGTCCGTCTGTCCGTCCGTCCGTCCATATGTCACAGCTATTTTACTCGGAAACTATAAAACGTATTTTAATAAATATTTAAATATAAGGTGTGTTTTTGTATGCCGCTACTTACGTTTTGTAGTAAAATTGCTAAAAAGAATTTTAAGGAGGGGCACTACTCCATACATGTAATTATTTGTCTCTACCAAATATCGACATGATGCACATCACTCGATAGGTCTTTCAAAATAACATTGAGGACTTTTTGGTTTTTTTATTTAGTGAATATTTTAAGGAAAAATCACCCCGTAAGTCCAAAAAACTTGTGTCCCCCCTGTCACTTTTGAACCGGAGCGGAGATCCAAAAAATATGAAAAAAATTGAGAACATTATAGGTTTAGGAATTATTGAGTTATCTCCTAAAAACTCATTTCATACGCAGATACGACCTTTTGATATTACTTTTTCGATAGTAGGTACGAAACTGCGTGGTCCGACACGTAATTGGCCGGTTTTTTTCAATTAAAGATAATTTTATTTTATATATATACATGTAGTTTCATTTTTTTACCCTTTACGTGTACGTACGTTACGTTAGTAGGTTCACGTGTTAGAAGACTGTACTTACTTCAGCAAAAAATTACACGTCATATTGGATAGGGGGGGGAGGGGTCCTGAAAATATCACCAAAGATCACCATGGGGGAGGGGGGGGTCTAAAACCAGCCAAAACCGTATGACGCGATTGATGGACGCCCCCAAAGTTTATTTTTTAGTTATGTAAATTTGTCGTTAAAATGCCATGTAATTCAAATCAGATCTAATCTAATTTGATTTAATCTGTTTCAGTGCAATTTTTGCAATGAAAATTTTTTTGCAAGATTTAAAAGTAAGATGCAAATGTGCAGCAGCTGTCTAGAATGTGACAACATTGTCCTAGGTAGCTATCTTAATTTGTGCACTTCTTGCTCTCATGTGTGTTGTAGGCTGAATGTTTATGTTCATTAATATTTTTCAGACAATTTTAACTATTGTGAGTGCTGTGGCCTCGAGACGACAAGACAAGTTCGGCGAAATAAAGCACGTTAACAACAAGAAAAAACTAAGAAACAACTGCAGTGCACAAAAAAAACAGATGCACCGCAGTGCACGAAAAATGCAGATTCACCGCACTGTATTAAAAATGCAGATGCACTGCAGTGCACAAGAAATGCAGATGCAGATTATGCACTCCCTGAAATGTCCCAGGACATTTTTAATGACGATGTAAGTAAGCAATCTAATTAACGTTTTATTGGTATGGTATGTTTTTAAATGGATTTACAAATATATCCCTATAAATATTTTAGATAAGTTATGAAGAAATGGAGCAGTTGGAGGAGCTGGAGGAATCACTATCAATTGATTGAGTGAGAGTGGAGTAGAGAAAGATAGGGAAGGAGTAGCAGCCTACCTAATAAAGAAAGATTAAACAAGATTCTGTTATTGGTTAATGTGGCACAGTAAATAAATTAAACTGTGTTTAAAAGTATGGTATTGTTTCTTCAAGCATTTCAATACTTTCATTACCATTCCCCTAATATTGACAATTTTAGTCATAAAAATAATATGTTTGCCACATAATATCTATTGTTTCATTTAAAACTCAAGAAAAGGGCCGCGAAACATTTGATAAATGAGCGTGTTTCTGTTATCTACAGCCTGCTTTGGGTTTTGGCATGTGGGAAGCTGGCCTATAACCGCGAACACATGTATTTCGTAAATTTCGAGAAACTTCTCTTTCACACTTATGCAAGAGCGATGAGAATGAAGAGACAAGTCGTTCGAAATTTACGATTTTCGATGTTGGCGAGCTTATTAAGTGCCCTAACTGCTTCCTGAAGCGGAGGCCCTTGAAATTGTATCTTAAAATACTGGTGTATGTGCATATATATAAGAGTCTTAAAAACCAATAATATAATAATTAATATTAAATTTGATTAAATTAATTTTGAAATTAAAAAAATTAAATCCAAAATAATTATTAGCGGAGATGAAAAACACTCTGAATATTAATTTTATTTAGAAAGTCATATAAGTATTAAATATCGGTAATTCATTTCAAGTGCTGAACTATATACCTAGCGCCACCCGGAGATATTTGGAACTATTGTTTAGTGCTTACCGCTGGACACTTTTTCGACCGTTTTCCTATAAGAGAGTTCCATCCTTCCTATACCATCCATAGGTAAATTGTAATAATGTTTTCAAGTTGTCATCTTTGTGTCGTGCCTTCGCAATCAAAGAAAAATCTGTCTGTCTCAACTCTAGATAAAGCGTCAGCAACGACGTTGTCCTTTCGCTGTATATGTCTTATGTCCGTAGACAATCTTTTATATTATATATACACGGTGCCCGTGAGCATTGCGAGAGACTTTAACAGTGTATTCATTATCATATTTAGAGAACAAAATGTCCTTTAAACTTTTTCGAAATTCGCCATAGTTTCAGAGTAAATACTACTTACAAAAAATTGCATTTTGAATTGTTTCTCAGTGTAAAATGATTTTTTGATGGCGATCTCACCGGTATGGGGCATAGTCTAGACATCTCTTATTGACTGATATCAAAGACCTAAGAAACACTTTGCATGGACTAGTTTTTACGAGAAAAAATGTAGCAATTTACTTTTTCCGTTACTTTTTTTTAATGACATTTACTTTTTATGTAGAACAGCATTCAAAAAAAGTGAAAAAAAAAGTAAAAAAAAGAATTTTTTTTTGGCGTTTTACAACAAAAGTCATATAATGTTTTTTCATTCTTTTGACCTCAGAAATGCGTGGTTAAAATCTCTCGCAATGCTCACGGGCACCGTGTATATATAAAAGAAAGTCGTGTTAGTTACACTATTTATAACACAAGAACGGCTGAACCAATTTGGCTGAAAATTGTTGGGGAGGTAGCTTAGAACAAGAAGACGGACATAGGATACTTTTTATCCCATTCCTGCGGAACGTGACAGAAAACGTGGTATAACAAAACGCAATGTTTAACCGACTTCAAGATTTCAAAAGAGGAGGTTCTCAATTCGGCGTGTATGTTTTTCTTTTAAGTTTATATGTATATATATATATATATATATATATATATATATAAACAGATTGGTCCCGTTTTTGTCAAAACGCAGTTCAGATGATGGGATCCATGAGGAATCGAGGGAACTCCTCAAACTTTAAAGGCATACATATAGATATTTTTATCAAGAAATCCATAATTTTCATTCAAAACAGTGAATCATTTCAAGAAGATCATTTGAAGAAGTAGATCTGCTGATGATGATCAGAACGGAACTCTTCAACGATGCATAGTTCACGTTTCGTGATTTGTCCTCTTCGCTGTGTTTGCTAAGCAAGTTTGATTGTCAGGACAAATTTTCGTCAACCTCAAGTTCTGATGATGGGATCCATGAGGAATCGAGGGAACTCCTCAAATCTTAAGGGCATACATAGTGATCTTCGTTTTTTTTTAAATCAAGCATTTTCATTCAAAAGAGTGACATTTGATAAAGTGGAACTGCTGATGATGATCAGAACAGACCTCTTCAACGACGCATAGTTCACGTTTGGCGATTTATCCTCTTCGCTGTGTTTGTTAAGCAAGTTATTTCATTGTATGAAGTCTAAGAGGTACACCATCTACATATAATAATCTTTCACCGGCTTTCCCCATTGAAGTCGGTTTTTTTTTCTTAAAAAAATATTTGGATGTATCTCCACCCCGAATAACAGAGTAACTATTAAAATATTGGAGAAATTTAAAAAAAATTGAACATAATCTATGGAAGTTAAGAAAGTGTAAGTCCGTTAATAGGAGTGGATGAAGACAATGAGAGGAGGTGAAGACGATGAGACTGACGTAGTGTAAGAGTCAGTGGGAATGGGGTTAGAGTCGATGGGATGGGAGTGAAGTAGGAGTCGGTGGGAGAAGGGTGGTGGAAGAGAGTAGGAGAGGGGTAGGTGATAGTTGGAAAGGGGTGGAAGAGAGTGAGAGAAGGGTGGACAAGAGTGGGAGATGGTTGGACGATAGTGGGAGAGTGGTGGGAGATGATAGGACTGACGTAGGACTGAACTTGAGGTCGACGGGAGTCGGTGGAAGTTGGCGGTACGAAGTTCGCCGGGTCAGCTAGTATGAGATAAATAAAATCGTGGTGAATCCACTTTTAGATCCCACTAACTTTTAATATAAAAATAATTGAAAGAATCTTACAATAGTCCTTTTTTAAGAAATGCTCCTGTTTTTGTATCCAATCGTGCAACATATCAATTGCCTGGTCCATCATACCCGGTTGATCCAAACCATGTTCTTTCTTGACATCTTCAACGGTTGTGGGCCTAAATTCCAAGATTTTTGACATCATGAATGCAAGATGAAGACCGTACGATCCTGACTGTGCACAACAAACTCTGCAAATTTGAAAAATGTTCAAGAATTTAAATACTTACCTTCCTACCTACTTGCATGTTTGAAAACAATAAATAATGTCAGGTGTCTTTAATGAAATCTATCCTATTTGCATGTTTGCAAACAATAAACAATGTCTGGATCACGGCAGATAAATTTAATTTAAGTTATAGTTCATTTTTACTACTTTACAGTGGTATTCTAACTTTAAAATGTTAATCTGTTACAGATATTTTTTGTTATCAATTTGACATCTAAGCAAATTGTAGTCCTGACAACTTATGTCAAAGAATCGGTTGACGTTATCATGTTGATCACAGAGCAAATATTAAGTTGGAACTTCTTAGTGTTGGGCAAAAATTTACTTGAATAAGAATAATTCTTGCATTCATTATTTAAAATAAAATGAATGAGAATAAATCATGTGATTCTTTTTTGTAAAGTAGAATTCAAAACGGAACAATTATTCTAGGATTAGAAATTTAAATAAAAAATGTTATTTCATTCCACGAAAGGGACTGCCATCTGACCTTTCAAACCAGAGGGGCAACTAGGGCTTATTGAAATTAGGTCCGGTTTCCTCACGGTGTTTTCTTTCACGAAAAACCCCGACTTTCAAAAAAACACTGTTATCGCAAAACATTATTTAATAAAATCGTGATTACAATTATTCCAATAAATTAATTTTCTTGCGTATGAATTACTCCCGACAAAATTATTTTGAATAATTTTAACGGGAATAAAATGGACATGAGTTTATTGTTACAAATTTTTATTCAAATAATGATTTCATTCTTAAAATTATTGATTGATTTTATTGTGGTGGTGTGGTGTGGCGGTACGACGCCAGACTTTCAATCCGACGATCGCGGGTTCAAACCCCAGCGCGTACCACTGAGTTTTTCGGAACTTATGTACGAAATATCATTTGATATTTACCAGTCGCTTTTCAGTGAAGGAAAACATCGTGCGGAAACCGGATCTAATCCCAACAAGACCTAGTTTCCCCTCTGGGTTCAGAGGTCAGATGGTTGTCGCTTTCGTAAAAACGAGTGCCTACGCCAATTCATGGGATTAGGTTTCAGAGTGGAGGAAGAATGATTTTATTCTTGATTGCCCAACATTGGCTAGAAGTAGCAACTGCCCTCAATAGTATGAAACCGTGCGTGCCAGTTTCTTGATACTTACTTGATAAGCATTTTAATAGCAAAATCACCATTTACTCGTCTATTTACTTTATTAAAATCATCATTTACATTTTCAGATGAACCTTTTTAGGGGTATAATGCTAAAAACCTTAGAGAATTCAACCAACCGGAGTCGCCATTGATAGGCGTTCCCCTCTGCCGAAAACATATGACCAGTGGTCATACACATATATGGACTGACGTTTATCTGACGTGGCTATTCGTACAAATAGCTACATCAGATAAATACATTTGACGTTCCCCTCTCCCGCAAAAATCTTTCTTTTTCAAAAATTTTCAAAAATTCTTCCATAGGCATCCGATACGACCTTTTGGTATTAGTTTGGTTCTTATTCCATTGAAGGTACGGAACCCTCCTATGCGTGGTCCGACACGCACTTGGCCGGTTTTTTGTTTAGAAAATGATAGACATGGCTACTCCGTCCGGGTTGAATTCTCTAAGCTTAAAACCATTATGAGCCAATTGTGTAAAAAAAGAAAAAAGCATTATAGGTAGTCGTCTTTATTAAATTTTTGCCTATAACCTAATAATACTAATAAACAATATAAACACGCAAATAGTAACAATCATCACAAGTCGTTTTTTTTATTAGAGATTAAGGCTTTGTTTATTTTTTAAATTTATAAATTATTTCTGTAGCATGACATTAACAAATATTAATTTTAGAACTTTATTACCTACTCTTATTTATTACCTAACTTTATTAAGTACTCGTTTCTACATTTTGTTGACATCCATCTTAATTACGTTCAGTGTTGACATAAAGTACCTAACTATACCTATTATTAATGACATGCAATATAATCAACATATTGTATTTGTGTTAAATTTAGGCTAGATCTAATCAACATTTAGAGTTTTAAAAGATCCGGGTATACCAAGATGCTCGTTGGTAATTCCATCTGATTTTCGAAGCTCCTCGTTGACACGAGCTTGTGTCATCTCTTTGACGTATTCAATGTGCTCTTTCGACGCCAATACTTCAGTCCATTGGTCTAAAATCATAATTATTCGTTTTAGTTTTTTTCTATCGCTAGAATCCATAGTTCGCAGCCAGATCATAAAATTCGCCAAAACAAGAAATTCCTAGACATCATATAATGGTCGCATTTCATGTGTGCCTTAAATTTGGCCAGACATGACATTTAATTCGTAGGCACATCATGAAATGGCTAAGGCATATAAGTAAAATGTTCTTATAGCAAAGTGATGGGCTACTATTGTACCAAGGTACAATAAAATACAGGGTCAGCCAGGGCTGACGGGACAAAAAACAATACAAAATAGTTTATTCACCCAAATTAAGCTATCGTAAAGCAATTCGCTCAAGGTGACAAAGTATACTTCTTACTAATAATACCTAATACTGCAACGTGTTTGTTTATTTACTTCTGTACCACTTTGTCACCAATCATTCCATTATCTATGTAGCTGTAAGACACTCCATCGATCTCTTACAGTAGTTTAGTGTTTATCTACACTCATATTGTAAGTTCTCTAAAACGTGTTCGAATACGGTAGGCAATGGCTAGCATTACCACGACCGATTTTACTATGATAAGCTTTTTATCCGTGGCAGTAACGTAATTTTAACTTTTCATGCTCAATTATTGATGTGCTATGAGTTTTGATAACATAATGTACACCTGCACCCTCCCGCGCATCCGCCGACAGCCCGACACGCGCCTCCCCGACACAATCGAGTTGGTCATGGCGGTGCAATGGCGGTCATTCTATGGTTTCCGAATACGGCATTTTGGATAAATAATATGAGTGTAGATAAAGCAGTGTATGCAACTGTACGTAATTACTTACATAAACTACTATTATGTTGCAGCTCTCTAGTCATGTTACGAGAAAGGTGGAATACTGGATGTGAAGGGACGTAAAGAAGAAAAGTCCCACAGTAAGCTCAATAAGGCTTGTGTTGTGGGTACTAGACGACGATATATATGTACTACGTGCCCGCGAGGAAACGGAAAGATTTTAACAGTATATTCTAGATTGCATTTAGAAATAAAAATAGCATATAAACTTTTTGAAATTCGTCTAGTTTCAAAGTTAATACCAATTTAAAAATATATATATTTTTTATTGTCTTTCAGTGCAAAACCCCGTTTTGATGGCAATGTCATCACTATGAGGCCTAGTCTAGATGTCCTTATTGACAGATATCAAAGATACAAGGAACACTTTGAATAAACTAGTTTTTACGAAAAAAAAATGCACCAATTCATATTAATCAATAATTTTTCCAAGAACATTTTACTTATTATTAGTTATTATGTATAAAAACATTCAAAAAGTCGAAAACAAAACAACAATTTTTTTTTGGCTGAAGTCACCTAAACTTGTATAATGTTTTTTCCTTCTTATGACCTCAGGAATGCGTGGTTTTTCCGTTTCCTCGCGGGCACCGTGTATAAATAATAATAGAGAGATATAGATAAATACTTCAATACATAGAAAACATCCATAACTCTGGTACAAATATCTGTGATAAACACACAAATAAATACCCCTACCAGGAGTACCAGGATTCGAACCCGGGACCTCCTGCTTCGTAGGCAGTGTTACTACCGACTGGGCTAGGATGCTGTCAAACATTTCTCGCATTTATAATAGTTGCGATATTGTTGACATTGAAGAGAAGACAAAACATTGTTCCATTTAATCCTGTAGTAAAATCCAGAAAATGGCACGCGCAACCTTTGTTTTTTTTCATGAAATTTTGTTGGATTATGACAAAAATATGGCTGTATATGTATGTGTATGAGGCGTTGAATTTCGGCTTTAAAATATCAGGAGAATAATGCTAACTTATTTGCATAAATCAGATATTTCCAATAACCTCAAAGACGACTTGTTAAAGTCGCAATTCGCAAGGACGCCAGTTAACGTGACATTTTCGAAAAGATTTATTGCAGTACATACAATTTGGTCTGAAAAACGATACTGCAATAAATCAATCTATAATTAATCTTTAATTGTAATGACCCTATTTTTAATTAACGGATCATAAATACATGAAATTTAAAAAGTGCACTCTTCTTGAGACATAATTTATTTATCTTTAAAAATCCTAACATACTCGTACCATATAATTCCATCAGACTCTTCTGATGGCCACCGTAATCTCCTGGTAGCAGATTTTTGGGAAGACGATTGTGCAAATCTTCCAAGGTTTTGACTACTGCAATCCGTTGCCCAATTTTAGCACTGAAGACTCGCCTCAAAAGACTGGTGAACAAGTCTATTACCTTAGAGGTGGACATGACGTAGACATTCTTTATTCGAAACCCAAAGCCCTCCAGTAAGTGGATAAATATAAGTCATATGTGTAGCATTAGGTACAGTGATAAACGTTAGTAAGTACTCATAACTGCTCCATTTTCAACCAACTTCAAGATTTTGAAGGAGGAGGTTCTCAATTCTTCGGGAGTTTTGTTTTTGCTATTTTTTTTAATGTATATTGGCAAGTTCTTTTTATGTTTGAAAGTGTATATAATGGAGAAATCAAGGGAACTATCAAATATTCTAGGCCCACCTATAGAGATATAAATATTTTTTACAGTAAATCGGGTATTTCCTTTTAAGGTGAAGTCTAATTGAAGACGGTTCTTTTTTGTTTAAAATTATTACAGGTACATTGTGTATTGAAGCGTGACGTAATAAGGTCAAATAAAATAGTTTTTATACATATCTGTAAACTGCAGCAGCAGAATTAACACTACATATATTATTGCTGCAGCAATTTTATTCATGAGTACAGATCAATGGGGCACATGTAGAGACGAAGAGAAGAAGAAGAGACATATGAAAAGGCTCTTTTGTCTATTTATAAAAAGTATAAAGGGGTGCACGATACTTATGCAATTACGTTTATTATTAGGGGAGACCGAGTATGGCTGTCTCACTTGTTGGTTTTTCGATTGGTGAATTACGGGAAAACTTAGCTCTTGTGATTTTTAACAACGGTTGTTTCACTTATTCCTTCATTAAGCATTATTTTATGGTCACTGTGATAGATAACCAATCGGTGAACAACTTACCGTATACATGGTAATCATGTTATTCAAATCCACAAGATTAACTTGAGCGACTAAATCCATAATATTATTTTCTCTGACATCAAAGATAATGATGATACCATTGGCATAATCATTTCGCTTTAAATACTCTCCGAGCTGAAAATATAAGTCAAATAGTTTTATGTAAGCCGGCTCCTGCTTAATTCAGAGTTCGGCAGTGGCCCATATACTTTTTTTAAACGTCTGTCAAAAGACACCCATATCCACATATATATAAGTGCCCGGGGTCTAGTAGACTTATCAAATTTCCTAACGATTGGCGATAAATAATTGGTTTAGATCACTACCAGAATATGATAAACTCAATCTAGACCCTGGCTCCAGTCTTATCTCGCCTGCAGTTTGCAGCAAGAGACCTAGAACCTTGTAAAATAATAACATACTTCCCGCTCATACATCAAAATGAACTGTGAAACATTTCGTTGTAAAAAAATTACTTACAATCATATTATGTCTGAAAGCGTCCAAGAGAGTACTCGTAGTTATGCTTTTTATTTTTACAATGTATACTCGGTAGTAGTCTTCAGTTAGTTTTGGCATGTAAACATTTATGCTGCAAATAACAATAAATAAACCTTAAGTAAGATTGTGTACCAAAAATAAGATAGAGTATTCCGAAGAGAATCTGTTCGTAGCGCGCAACGGGTTAAGTTAATTTTATTTTCGTTATGCCATGATGGCAGCCTGGTGGCTGACAGTCGTGGTCGACTGTCCGTGGCTACCCACGATGTATGAATTTGACAAACTTTTGATTAGATTCGCCCGGTGATAGGATTTGCCCCGGTCTACTCTATGTACAAGTACATTAAGGACTAAGTTTGATAAAAGTACAAATCGCATAAGCGGTCTGACAATAAAATTTACTATTTACGAACAGATCCAATTTGCGTAAAAAATAATATTGTAACTTTTATTTTCTGCTAATTTTGCTTATTAATGCAAAAATTCTATTAATTAATATGAAAATTGATTATTTAGTTGAGTTGTCTAAATAATATAAAGGAATAAATAGTTTTGCTCGAAAAAGGATTTATTTTTGGAAATACTTACTATGAGTTAGAAACGTGCGACAAATCCTGTTTTGCATTGATTTTCGAGAACAGTTCTGGAACGTGGGTTCGCAACGTGCACATTTTGTCCACTCTTACTTTAGCGCGCTCGACAGATCCCTTCGTGGAAATAATAACACGCTCCAAGTACTCCCTACCTATAACAAAACATTTATTTAACTGACAAATCTATGGAAAATAAAAAAATATTAGAAGCTTATTTTATCTTTTGTCAATTAAACAAAAAAAAAACAACGATAAGGCGCGTAAAAAAAATCCACCACGCAATGTATCCTGCTCAGCAAAATGCTAGGTAGTATGTCAGCTAGTGCTGGTCTTTCGTAGGGTCCACTTGGTGGTTGGTATACAACGTTGCATACAATACTTTTTCTACGAATACATACTCAATTCCACATAAAAATTAAAATTGTAGAAACAATCAAATTTCTTTCACCTCTTTGGCTATTGCAAATATTTGATCAACAATAATTTAAGTTTCACCCTTTAAAACAATGTATTTCAATTTCGAGTATTAACACAAACACACACAGTTATTATTAAATCAAAAAACTTAACCTAGCTCAAATACAAATAAATATTACTAAAAATCAAATTTCAATGGGATTAAAGCGAACCTTGAAATCAATATTCGATTATCTGCGTCTCTCTCACTCAAATGAGCACAGAGAGATACTGTACAGATCTCTCTCTGAACGAGCGGGAAACGTAAAATCGGCAAAGTGTGTGTCTCTGGTTAACTTTAACTGTAAAACAATTGTTAGTAATTTTTTTTTTTTAAAAACACTGCGTTTATTTAGGTTGCTAGCAATTTATTTAATTGTACCTAAATGTTGTTCACACGAAATACGTTTTACTGCCAAAACGATACGTCGTGAAGGCACCAATGCGTTTTTGAGGAATAAATTACAGACTTGTCTTCAAATCAATTATGCGTTTTCTTATCTAAGTCATCATGAATGTATAAATGACAAAATAAAAGTAAGTACCTATTGGAGCAGAAATAGTAGTTTATGTAACTGTTACGTAATTTGGGTCCTTCAAATACTAATCTGGTTTTATGAAACGAGCCGATTTATAATAAGACCACACGAGTGTTTTAAGGCCTAATTACGTACAATTGTATACACTGCTTTAGCTACACTCATATTATAAATCCTAAATGACGTGTTCGGAAACCATTAGAATGACCGCCATTGCACCGCCATGGCCAACTCGATTGTGCGAACAGTCCGGGAGGAAGATAACTACGGTCGGGGAAGGGTCGCTGCATTTTCATTACGTTACTAAAATCGATGTGGTTATGAATTTGCATACATTTTTGAATCACTGGCACAGATAATATAATGATGTTACATTACTGGTTGCAATAATGGTGGTAATTACGAGTATGTACATACGGTTTTCGAACGTAGAATAGAGGTTTTATGATGTGGGTGCAGATAAAAATACTTAAAGTACGAGTACTAATATTGTTTTCACGAAATTTTTACTTGTTTTTATATTAACTTGTATAAAATAATAATCAACTGATCCATCATAAGTCGTATGTCCAAATTTAACTATTCTGTGACCTATTTGTAATTTTTTGGAATCGATAAAAAATAATTAAAATTGTCATCTTTCAGTAGATATTCAAAATAGATCTAGAGGCGCACTATATTAGAAACTAAATGAAACTAATTCATTTGGCCTTGGCTTCGACATACCGAGCTGTTACACGTGGATAATTGGATATCCATGCGAAATCAGTCTTGTTTGACACATGTACTAGAACGTTTGACACATGTAGCGTTTGTCAGAGCGTTTCGGTTGTCTAATGGAGCCCACCTATATATTCATTAAGATTACGTCCGATTTATTTAATTCGGTATTTATTTTGTTTATCAAAATCTCAGTGATTTGTGAGACTAGATGATGAAATATAAATAATTAAAAACAAACTTACAAAAGTCCTTTTTTACAAAATGCTCCTGTTTTTGTATCCACTCGTACAAAACATCGATCGCCTGATCCATCATACCCAGTTTATCCAAATCATACTCTTTCCTGACCTCTTCAACGGTTGTGGGCCTAAATTCTAAAAGAGTTAGTTTGTTTGACATCATGTTTTTAAAATATCTACCACCGTAGGATTCTAAAAACTGTGTACAACTGGCATTGCGCACTTCGAAACGTCCTAATAAATAAAATAGTCCCGTAAACAATAAATAATAATAGATCACATATTGCATACCTTAATAAAATAAAACGATACATTAGGGTACTAGAACGGTAGACAACAGGTATAACATAATGTTAGGATTATTGGCTATTACATACAGGAGCGGTATTCCACCGTTAAAAGCTTAGAGTTCCGTAACTCAAAGGAAAATACCAAACTCTTTTAGGTTCACTTTGTTGTCTGTCTGTCAATCGGACCGTTTATCTATCTGTCTGTCCGTTCGTCTGCCTGTCTGCCAACACGAATTTCTCAGGAACGCTTGAAAATATCAAGTTGAAATTAACATCAAATAATCAAATACTGCGGTAGCTTAAAACTGTAAAAAATTAAACTTCTAAGTCAACTTAAATCATTGATTTAAGCATAATTTTCTAACATTTGTCGTATAATGGATTATTTTTGAGACAACAAAATGTAGTCGTCGGACCCAAAAACCTTTTTTTTTTTAAAAATGATTGGGACGCTTATTTTTAGGATACTTGGTCGTTAATAATTGACTTGCCCTCAAAGTAGATATAGCCTTACGATATTAACCACATTACTCTTATACAGGCTGGTCCAAACTTTGACGTCAAAAAATTTTTTTTAGATACCTCTCGTCGTGTGCTATCAGAATATACCCCATGTATGTTAGCCGATTTTTCGTAGTTTCCGAGTTATGAATTTTTTTATTTTTAACTTTTGTTATGAAGTTCCGGGTGAAGCAATTAATTTATTAAAAAAAAAACTACTGAACTTTTTTGATTTTTTCTTTTTGTAGCACAATCCTTAATAAGCGGCGCAGTTGCAAAAAGATCATCATCCTCACCTGGCTGCGAGTTAGAAAAAAAAAGACAAAAGTGAAAGTTTTACGTTCAAGCATGTCAAGCTTAGATTTTGCGCTTAAATAAAAAAAATACAAACGAGATCAAGGACTTTTGGTTATTTTAGAAACTGCTAGACCCTAAGTTTTTTTAAAGGTAAAAAAAGTGACACTTGATAGTCATAATTGGACAGAGTCGCCGGTCAAAGGAACTGAGGTGGTAAGTTCCTAAATAAGTAATTCATTTAAAAAAAAACCGGCCAAGTGCGAGTCGGACTCGCGCACCGAGGGTTCCGTACAAACCTATAACAAGCAAAAGTTGTAGTATGTTTATTACTAATTTCAATTTAATACCTCTATGCGTTTACGAGGAAAAAGGTTGTAAGTTTAAAATTAAAAAAAAAATGTTTTGTATGATTTTACTAAAAATGTCTACTTTTCGTAATTTTTCCTTTGTTTGTGCTATGTTTCTTCGTGCCAAGTTTCAAGTTTCTGAGTTTACGGGAAGTACCCTTTAGGTTTTGAGTTTCTTGCGAGTACTCAGTTTCAAAATATGCGACTTAAATTGCTATTTCTTTTGATTGCGTTGACATAAAAGTTTAGTTTTGCTACATCTGAAAGGTCCTATAGCCCTGAGTATTTGACATGAATTTCAATTTAATACCTCCACGCGTTTACGAGGAAAAAGGTAGTACGTTTAAAATTTAAAAAAATATTTTTTTGTATGTTTATACTAAAAATGTCTACTTTTTGTAATTTTTCCATTGTCTATGCTATATGACGTTGCTTCGTGCCAAATTTCAAGTTTCTGAGTTCACGGGAAGTACCCCGTAGGTTTTGCGAGTGCCGAAAAACTAAAATTTGCAGCATAAACGACTGTATCTTTTGATTGCGTTGGCTTTTAAGTTTGATTTTTTCACAACTCTAAGGGACAATAGACTTGAGTATTTGATATAAATTTCAGCTTAATACCTCCAAGCGTTCCTGAGAAAAATGGTCTTGACGGACAGACAGACAGACAGACAGACAGACGGAAAACAAAGTGATCCTATAAGGGTTCCGTTTTTTCCTTTCGAGGTACGGAACCCTAAAAATCTTTTTTTTATCATTCCTAACGTTAAACAACCACAGAAATTATCATGAGAATTCAATTTTGTGACATGTGATTGACCAATCATCATTTTGATCAACTTATTCATTAACTTAACTTTAACTGGAGCCGCGTCGCGGCGGTTTGAGATAACAGGTAAAAATTAACCCTTTGTAGATAACAACCCGCCACGACGCGGGTCCAGTTAAGCTTATGAATAAGTTAGGCAAAATTATGCTTGATCAACCACATGTCACAACATTGAATTCTCGTGTAATTTCTGTGGTTGTTTAAAGTTAGGAATAATAATAAAAAAAGAGTTTTTTAAAATTAATTACTTATTTGGGAACTTTCCACCTCAGTTCCTTTGACCGATGACTCTCTCCAATTATGACTATTAAGTGTCACTTTTTTTTACCTTTAAAAAAAATTAGGGTCTAGCAGTTTCTAAAATAACCAAAAGTCCTTGAAATCGTTTGTAATTTTTTTTATTTAAGCGCAAAATCTAAGCTTGACATGCTTGAACGTAAAACTTTCACTTTTGTCTTTTTTTTCCAACTCGGAGCCAAGTGAGGATGCTGTTTTTTTTTTTGCAACTGCGCCGCTTATTAAGGATTGTGTTACAAAAAGAAAAAATCTAAAAAGTTCAATGGTTTTTTTTTTTAATAAATTAATTGCTTCACCCGGAACTTCTTAACAAAAGTTAAAAATTAAAAAATTCATAACTCGAAAACTACGAAAAATCGGCTAACATACATGGGGTATATTCTGATAGCCCACGACGAGAGGTATCTAAAAAAAATTTTTTGACGTCAAGGTTTGGACCACCCTGTATATATTTGACATAAACAAGATAGTCAATTCATAACAAAAACATCACTTACTAAAATCGAATTTTAAATCGGCATGAACCACAGCTAAATAATTGAGACGTTTTCAAGTCAAATGTACATCATTATCGGTTGTCTTGTCAATAAGGCGTTACTGCTATAAATAATCATTTAGAAATAAACTCTATCAACAACCGACAGTGATGTACCTTTGACTTGATAATGTCACAATTGTATTTAGTTAGCTATAAGAAATAAAAATGAGTACCAAAATTAATAGGTTGGCGACTAACTTGAGGCCGTATATTATTTCAATATGGGTTGTATTTTAATGCATTTACAGCTATTGTTTTAACTATAGGCAGCTTCTTACCAAATAATTATATTGACGACTGACTTAATAATTGGGAAGCATTTTAAGAAGCTCTTTTTAAATTGAATACGAGTACCTATTAATTTAGATATAAGATTTATTTTGAAATATTTAGGAAGCAATTAAAGTGTATTAAAAGAAGAGACGGAGCAGAGACACCAACAAGATCCGTACACTTTTGTATACAGTCGCCATCAAATATATCGGAGTGGCCAAGTTTCTAAAAAAATACTGAACATGCACTTTATCGCCTTGACAATAGAGGCGTGGTTCAGATATTTGTGACCACCTTGGTCACTCCGATATATCTGATGGCGACTGTACTTTGTGTGGTGACTTGAGTTAAAACGTAAACCATTAAATATTAGTAAAAATTACTAAATAATCGTACACCATATCTTATATCGTATCCACAAAAGTGAATTCCTGCACATAGAACCTAATTTGTAGCTTCAAAATCATTTTTTACCTACTTTTATAATAATTTTGTAAAATAAATTAACCTAGGGAGAAAAAAAATGAATGATATATATTTTTATTGCTTTGTCATAAGAACTGTCATAAGTACTTAACTTTATTGTTTATAAAACCATGCCGTTTCCTTGAGTAACACAGCTCAGGTATCCTTATTGCACTTTTTATTATCTGTACGTCATTGCATTATGATAATTAATTACGATCATATTTAATCTAGTTAAAGCAATGGCGCGTATAGACGGAGAGCTGGCCACGGCAGGAATGACACAATAATGAGAGCAACGAAATTGATACAGTTAGACTGCTATCCTATTGTTATTACCTAATCTGGCAATCTGGCAGCTTTAAGCCGGGGGGTTCAAGAGTAGCAGACCAGAAAAGTTGTTTAAAAATCTTGGGAACGACGCAATACTGAGAGTTCTTGCTTTAGTACGATATCGTGGCATTTGATGTATATAATTGGAATATAACGAGGAAGATGTCTCAATGGGGGGGAAAAGAGGCAGGTTGAAGTTAAATGCATTTATACCGGACGCCTGCGGTTTATTTTCTTCTGATCTGTGAAAACTGTTTGTAATTAATCAGGCGCTCGAATAAAACTTATTAGTTGACAGCTTTCCATTCCAAGACGATATTACCGATAGTTATTTCTAAATAGGAAATCGACTTTAACAGCCAGGATTCTCGGTTTAAATTGTTATGGAAAAATATGTGACATATTAGGTTTTGTTCTAATAATGAACTTAGCTTACAAAGCCACATCATAATACAGCTACTCGTCACTAGATTGCGCTAATATCTACTAAACATAGACAGGGTATGACATTTGAATTCCAACTGCTGACCCAGCACGGGTGAGCAGTAGATAATTAACCAGTATAAGTGTGCCGCATTGTTACGAATCTCGCGGTCATTTTACACTGGCAGTTAGAGAAATTGGCTCGCCAAGGGGCGCACTACCATTAGGAAATTAGGGATTTACGGCTACCTAATTTGTCGATAAATATAATTAACCCTTAGCAATATTTTGACCATTGAATACTTAGAGAATTCAACCACCCGGAGTCGCCATTGACAGGCGTTCCCTTCTGCCGAAAACATATGACCAGTGGTCATACACATGTATGGACTGACGTTTATCTAACGTAGCTACGTACGAATAGCCATACATTTGACGTTCCCCTCCACCGCAAAAATCGGCAGACTTTTTTGTATAGAAAATGACAGACATGGCTACTCCATCCGGGTTGAAGTCTCTAAGTTGAATACCGATTCTGATAGCCATCAGCAATAAAAGAAAAGTAATTTCTTATTTTATTATTATATTCTCTTTATTTATCCTTCTTCTTAGGCTAGGTTTTTTTACAATATCAATATAAAACTAATGTTGGAAATGTCATTGTGATAGTTGCCTTCCCCATTCATTTTAATTACATTAAGTAAGATTTAAACAAGGGTGTACTGAACCAAGTGACAGTTTACATTTACGGGGTTGTCAAAATCCCCTTCGTTTATTTGCTGCATAACCACAGGTAAGATAAAATATTTATGTAGTTTATAGTAGTAGTTTAGTTAAAATAACGGTTAGATTGGGCAAATTAAGTAATAAATCTTACATTTATGTATTTTTGTATTAAAATTTCTGATGTATCAGGTAGATTAGGGCAGGTCCAGCAATCAAACTAATCGCGTAATTATCAACCCTAGATAATCGACAAGAAAAATTGTATGTAGAATGTAGACATGTGCCACCGTTCATATGTCAAAGTTCTGTCAAACACTGATTTTGTAGGGAAGATTAAAGAGAAATGGCATGAAACCTTTAAGGAATGAAGATTAACAAATAAATTACGCTTCGAAAATGTGTATTTTATTGGGTAACAGGACATGAGACATTTTATTTTTGTAAACCTGAAAATGGGTTAAGTTTTCACATGAGCATTGTTTAACTTTACTCGTTTTAATATTATATGTCGATGCTTATCCTTAATCATGAACTTTTATCCATATAAATATCGACTGCGCAGCATTTGAGTAGCGAGTATTTAAAGTGACAGAATGATAGAAAGTTCTAGATAAATAAATAGTACTGTGGGAACACACTTGATTACGAATCCCACAACGCTGCACATTCCGCCCGCGGCGAGGGACGCGCGGGGGTTTGCAAGCTTCAAGTTTGCTCCCACACCTCCCGACACTTCTTCTATGTATTTCAATGTAATAACACGTTTAAATATAATAATATTAATTGGAGTCAGATTTTCATTTATGGGTCACCACTAACTTTACCTTGAACGTGCCGAACTGTCTTGGCCTTCAGTTCGCACAGTACTATTCATAGATTATATAATTCTTCAGATGGAGTACTGCTAACAACATTTTGTGGTTCCATAATGAGCCAGTGTCCTCGTGGTTACGCACTACTCACACATACTCACAACAATAATGAGCCGCTCCCCCGACAGTCGTGTCCAAAAGTCTATGCAGTAAAGTGCTGTTAAAAAAGAATTAAAATATGCCGTCGTGCGTTGTCAAATGCTGCGGAAATGCCACCGGTCAAAAGAATGAAACGGATGGGGTAACTTTTTACCGTTAAGTAAACAATTCATTGCGTAATCATATTAAAAATCAGTAAATTCGTAAACTATTAACTTCACGGTAGTGGTGTTGCCAGGTGGTTTAATAGGGAAACTTCCCAAACGTAAGGGGGTCTATAATCGTCGCGATATGTTGTCAATACGATATTGACGTCACCACTCCTAACTAGACGTTTTATATTCGTTGAAAACGTGCGTGAAACGTTTTCAACGAATATTATAACGTTACCTAATAGTTAATAACTTTTATGCTTTTGTGAGCAAATTATTCTTTATTATTTTTTGAATACAATTTGTAAATAAATAAAATTATATATATCTTAAAATTATTCCAAAAACTTCGTAAAACAAAAAGCCCATATCTAATCGTTCATTGCACGCGCGAAGTTATGTCACCACCATCTGTCAAACTTTCGTCTCATTCTAACTATCGCTCACTCTGAGCGGCTGACTAGTCGCGTCAGTAATCGACTGGTCAAGCGCTTAGAACGAGATTGAACTATAGTTGGAATGAGAGGTCAGCTCTTAAGTCAAACCGATTGTGTTGATCGATCGAGGAGCATTTTTAACCTACTTCAAAAAAAGGAGGTTCTCAGTTTGACCCGTATGTTTGTATATATGTATGTATGTATGTTTGTTCGCAATTATCTTGCGTTTGGTTGAACCAATTTTGATTCAGTTTTCAAAATGTTTTTGTTACATTCTAAACATTAGTATAAAATAAGGCGTCCTTCATTGATTACGTAAGACATTTTTTGCCAGAGACCCCCTTCCGCTACGTAAGAAAAAAATAATAATAATAATCCTCTCTGCAGTAGGAGTAAGACATAGTCAATTCCCCTCCCCCCTAAATCGTGTTACGTAATAAATTAATACGTTATAACACTTTTAGTTGTCTTCGTCTTAGCGAGGGCACTGCCGTGCCTCCAGATTAAAAAGGTATAAAGTATGCTATATATTAATAATCAATTTTTTTACATTCAAAAATACTGTATTAATAATTGGGAAAATTTGTATTACATGGCAACACTCGTCTGGACCCATACATTCAAACAAGCCGCCATCTTGGGTCACAGTTTGTTGTACAGGTATGCTCCATCCTTTTAATTTATTCATCCAAGGTACTATTATTTACTTGGTGGTACTACCAATGCGCAACATAGATTACCTCACTAAGATTCCGCATTATATCGTTAATGAAGGCTGGCAGTCGTTATCTATATGCTGTTTTATTTATTAAATATTGAGCCGCCTGTCGCACCAGTAATAATAAATAATAAAATAATAAATATTATGGGACAATTTTACACGAATCAACCTAGTCCCACAGTAAGCTCAATAAGGCTTGTGTTGTGGGTACTAGGCGACGATATATATAATAGATAGATATAGATAAATACTTAAATACATAGAAAACATCCATAACTCAGGAACAAATATCCGTGATGAACACACAAATAAATGCCCTGACCAGGATTCGAACCCGGGACCTCCTGCTTCATAGGCAGGGTCACTACCGACTAGGCTAGGAGGCCGTTAAGACCAGTGGATTGTAGGTTATGTACACTATTGGAAACTACAAAACCTAACGCCTACTCAATGAACTCGATTCATTTCTCATTTTGTAAGAAAGAATGGCGCCATTCGTATGCGGGAACACTCATACTTTGGCCATATATCGATTTTAAAGACACGTTGACACATTATTTTTGTATGGAAGATTCCCTGTCATACGCTTAGAATACTCTCGAAGAATGGTAACAATAACACTGTTAGTTTCCTTGAAAGGAGAGGTTTTGTGTTTTTGATAACTACGGACTCTGCATAGGTTTAAAACCTTCCTGCCCGGGAGTACCAAAAAGCTGCTTGTGCAGGCCTTAATTTTTCCTATTATAGACTAAGCTGAAAATAAAGCGTTTTCTATTATTTAATATACGATCGAGTCTGTTTAGGGAAGCCTGGGAAATGTTGGTAGTGCACACACCAACATTTCCCAGGCTTCCCTAAACAGACTCGATCGTATATTAAATAATAGAAAACGCTTTATTTTCGGCTTGCGTAAATTAGATTACGTCTCAGGTTATCGTTACCAACTGTACATTAGTTTTGGGATATCCCTTAGGATTTAGGATTTTTATTGTATAAGTTTCAAACGGCTGTACTTACTTGTGTTTAGTCACTGCACAATATAATCAAAGACTAAATATTTTCATTATTCCTTATTGATAATATAAAAAAAATTGCCATTTTAAAAATCGTTTTCCTACCTGCACTCAATTTTCTATTCTTTAAAACAATAGATTATTTTTAATTAGTAGGTACAGTCGCCATCAAATATATCGGAGCGGCCAAGGTACTCAAAAATATCTGAACTTACACTTTATCGCCTTGACAATAGAGGCGTTGTTCAGATATTTGTGACCACCTTGGCCGCTTCGATATATCTGATGGCGACTGTACTTAAATTATTAACGCTAATATATGTAGTGATCACGCGAGTCGTTTTGTATGCTCAATCTAATGTGCAACATAAGTTGTGCCGTTATTCCCACCAATAGTTGTGTGCACCTTGGCGAGCCAACTGCTCAAACAACCAGTGTAACATGACCGCGAGATTCGTAGCAATGCAGCACACTTATACTGGTTTATTTTCTACTGCTCACCCGTGCTAGGTCAGCAGTTGGAATTCAAATGTCATACCCTGTCTATGTTTAGTAGATATTAGCGCAATCTATTGACGACCCACTGAGACATCTTCCACGTTATGTTCCAATTATATACATCAAATGCCACGATATCGTACTAAAGCAAGAACTCTCAGTATTGCGTCGTTCCCTAAATTTTTAAACAACTTTTCTGGTCTGCTACTCTTGAACCCCCCGGCTTAAAGCTGCCAGATTGCCAGATTAGGTAATAACAATAGTATAGCAGTCTAACTATATCAATTTCGTTGCTCTCATTATTGTGTCATTCCTGCCGTGGCCAGCTCTTAGTCCAGTAGTTACAGCGTCCGAGAGGCAACCGGATGGCTCGCGGTATTTAAGCTCCCTACGTGTTGTGGAACCACTTTGTGTAGCCCGAACTGACCCACGTGGACTTTGTTTATCATCTCCCCCTACTCCCTATTTTTTGCCGGGTTCCAATTCCGACGGATCGATAACCGACCAGCCGGTGTGAATGGCAATTTGCATGCTCGTTTTTCTTCACATACAGATACTGACAATTTAGGGGGGGGGACCAAACAAAGTCCAACGTGGGTCAATTCCAGTTGCACAGAGTGGTTCCGCACCAAGTAGGGAGCTTAAATACCGCGAGTCATCCGGTTGTCTCGAGGACACTGTAACTATAGTTCAAAATCTGTAAGAATGAACTTTTGACACATCGCAACGCCCGCAGAACGTAAACGTAAACGCCCGTAAACGCGCAAGACACTTTGAAACTATAAACATAATCCCAAAACGATTTTACAGCTTGTCATGTACGTAAACACAATATTTCACTTTTAATAAACTTTTCACACCACCTGCTCGACAATGCCAAATTATATATCATGCAAACCTCACCGAAAGCAAATCATTATAGCCCTTAATTGGCTTTAGCCGGGTTATAATGTTATACTAAATCTCATTATAACCCGCTGGTTAATAATGTGATTTCACTTCCCATAGTTCTTATTGTTATGTGCTTAAAGTCTAATTTAGTAAAGTCCGCACGGTGCACAGCCCCGCAACGCCAGCCGGGGCTCGCGCCGCCGCGTCGAACTGATTTGAAAATCGAATTTATTTGGAAAATCGTGCTGGCCCCGCTGGCCCCCTCAATTTTAAATACCTAAAACAAATGCCGCGAGTGTCATAAGACGCTGCAGTATGCGGAGTAAAACTGCAGGTTCTATAAAAATGGAAGATAAAATTAGAATAAAATGGACTAATGTATCAAGAATCAATTTTTAGGGTTCCGTAGCCAAATGGCAAAAAACGGAACCCTTATGGATTCGTCATGTCTGTCTGTATGTCTTTCCGTCCGTATGTCACAGCCATTTTACTCGGAAACTATACGACGTATGTGAATAAAATTTACACATATGTGTAAGGTGTTTTTTTGACCATTTTGTGATTAAGTGAATATTTTCTGAAATAATCGCTTCGAAAGTCAGAAAAATTGTGTCCCCCTCCCTGTAACTTTTGAACCGTAAATCCAAAAAATATGAAAAAATTGGAGGAGATGCACCTTATCATATACTTTCTGAGAAAATTATTTTGAATATTATCGGTTTAGCCATTTTTGAGTTCTCTCCAAAATACTTCTTCCATAGGCATGAGATACGACCTTTTGGTATTAGTTTGGTTCTTATTCCATTGAAGGTAAGGAACCCTCCTATGTGTGCTCCGACACGCACTTGGCCGGTTTTTACTTTTGATTTACTTTAATAAAAATCCGTTTCTAGTAGCCTTAGCTATTTTATTGTCTCGCAAGAGGTGAGAAAAGTAGAGTATACTCCTCTGGGATAAAGCTCTTTTTGTCACGGGCGCGCCTGAACCCCTCACTGCACTCAGGACTCAGTATTAATTCCCTCGCTTCGCTCGGGAATTAACTCATAACCCCCTCGCTGCGCTCGGGAGTGAAATCTGGAGTCCTTCGTTACGTTCAGGATTCAATATTGCGCCCGTGACATAAAACATTGCTTTATCCCCTTGGTGTACAATCTACTATTATCTACACTCACATTGTAAGTCCTCTAAAACGTGTTCAAAAACGGTAGGCAATGGCTAGCATTACCACAACCGATTTTACTATGATAAGCTTTTTATCTGTGGCAGTAACGTAATTTTAACTTTACATGCTCATATATTGATACGTTATGAGTTTAAAATTCCGAACATCGAATTTGAGAACATAATGTAAATCCTGTCCTCCTTCCTGACCAACGGCACGCGCCCGCGCGACCGCCGGCACAATCGAGTTGGCCATGCCGGTGCAATGGCGGCCATTCTATGGTTTCCGAACACTTCATTTAGAATATATAATATGAGTTTAGATAAAGCAGTGTATGCAACTGTACGTAATTAGGCCTTATTACGTAACAGTTACATACACTACTATTACTTAATTAATGTTACATTTTTTCATATCTTAGTTACACACAGTAAATCTACACATAACAGTACAGTAGTTATAACAGTTAAGATCTACGCCTCCTTTTTTTTAAATTTAGTGTTGTGACCATGTCTGCTGTTCCGATTCATATAACATTTCCGTAAGTCGATAAAATCGATTATGTAATCAATAGGCAATATATAATAATAAAAACCAAAACATAACGAAAATAATATGAAGTATGATGCGAAAAAAAAATCATTATCGTATCGTAACATAACATAATTGTATCGGTTTTTTTGAGTAATACGTCAGTGTTGAATAATTAATAATAAATGACAAAAACGCTCAAAACCTAAACTGTTGCCATATACATGGTGGAAAAAAATAACGGGCCCTGGAGGGGAACTACCTTAAAACGTTTAGATAGCTCAATTCGCTGAAAGGAAACATTCTTTTATTTTTCCTAAAAGGTAAAACTGCATTCAAAGTTTTTTTCTTAATTTTCACATTTTTCCATACTAATTGTATGAACAGTCTTTTTATTATTATTTATGGCTTCTCTTGTGTCCTAAACTTGGTTGGTATTAAGAAATTTTTATGCTTGTTGGAAATAGGATCGATTGGCATTAATTGTCATAAAAATTGTTTTTGGAAAAAATTACAAAATAAATAGTTTTTTATTGAACTGTACTTTCTCCCAAAAATGTTTAAATGCAGTTAAGTCCCTCCAAAAAAATTAAAGAATGTTTCCTTTCAGTGAATTGAGCTATATCAACTTTTTAAGGTAGTTCCCCTCCAAGGCCCATGATTTTTTTCCATCCTGTATATGAGAATAACAGAAGCCTTGTGACAATGGTTCTAATTATATTCCTGATCATGCTTTACAAATTATCATAAGACTTTCTTATCATATTGTATTAATTATGGAAATATTATAATGCCATACGTAATTAGTAGATTAGTTACAATTATTAAATGATCTTTTCCTAAATAATTTAATTTTTGATTTGTTATAGTTATGTTTTCCTTTTTAATTTATTTTTGTATACCTATTAGGCTCAACTGCATACAACTCATCTCAACTCATATTCTCGGTGGAATCACTGACTTCCGAGTCACAGGCATCCGCCTAGTTCGGGAGACAGAGGCTCAGTTCCGGTGAAACTGTTTCAAACCTAATACATAAGTCTCTCTTAAGCTATTAGCGTACCTACTGTGCAAATATTACTTATACTTGTATTAGATTTAAGTCAATAAAGATTATTCTTATTCTCTTATTCTTATCGTTTGAGAAGATTTGTGATACTAAATATATAGGCATATAACAAGAAAAAAATCGGTTGAAGTAAAATCGATTCGAACAATTCATAAATTATCGCTAAATTTGACAAACGATACGTCTTAGCCCCATCACTAATAACGTCAATACTGAAGTATCAAAAGTTCATTCTTACAGATTTTGAACTATACGCGTCATTGCTCTGTATAATCAAGGACACTAATGATCCGACGGAGCAAGTACGCCTATACTCGTAGAAACAACTGCGGCTGTCCTAGATAAATTTATATCTATATAAAGTTTAAACGTCTTTCCTCCGTCGCAATCTAGGTGACTTTTTTGCAGCATTTAGACTTCCCTCCTAGCATGAGATATAGAAGGGATATGTTGGACTCGTGTGTGACACTTTCAAATTAACCATCCTCTCAGCCACCACCCGGCACCGGCCACCAGTAGCAACCTGTCATCATCATAGACAGACAGGATACTGATCCGCAGTTTTTCACAGGACAGCGGCATTCCTGTCCACCACCGAGGCCGGAGACCCCTCCAGTCAACAGTTCTCCTTTCTCACATTCACTGCGACAGCCCAAAATACAAACCTGAATTTTAGTGCGTTACGAGGCCTAATCTGCCCTGTAGTGACGTACACCGTAGTGCACGGGTATAAAATCAAGCGCCCCATATACCCAAGTCTATTTAAATTGTTATAGAGCCCTGAATTTTTGTATTTTTTCATTATTTTTAAAAAAAATTTAGTATAAAATTTCCTATGTGTTATTTTAGTACGCAGACACGATAAAAACGAACGAAGTTATATAGAAAAGAAAACACGGGGTTTCTTTATCCCCTTACCTCACTAAAATTTACAACTATGGGGTTTAGAAATGCCCGTAACTCATAGAACTTAAGTAGGTAAGTCGATAAACTGATAGTGAAGGGAATAAAAGGCATTGATAATTTTTAATCCAGCTTTTATTTATAAAAAAATTAAAGTAACGAAATTTAATATTTTAACATTTTACATCTTCACACTTTTTATCAATCCAGTTTGAGATTAGGACCTGATATTTTCGTACATTGTGTGTCAAAAATATGACTTATTGACACGGATTATACAGACAGAAGTTAAAATAACGAGAAGTCTGTTTCCGGGGTGAACTTGACGCTGATGAGGCTATTATAGATAACATTAAAAAAATTGTCTTTAAAACTGAAATCGTTTGCGAAGTCTTATCACAGTCGAGTTTTTTAACTTCTACATTTCGACTTGTTAATACAAGGTAATTCTAACATTTCTAACATGCCGTCGCAAGCGCTCCATTTTAAGTTTACCGATAACAAACGTACGGGTCAACTAAAACCTATACGGGGTTCTTAGTACCTCGTAAGTCTCACGCACGCACAGAAAAAAAAATGTCTTGTGATCGGTACTGGTTTCATGAGATCCCATAATTTTTTTATGTGTTTCATAATTCTATTTCAAACGAGAAACGCAAATATGTAGTTGTCACCATCATAAACATTATAACTTCCGTATCATGCTAGTAAACTCGATTTTTATCCCCGGCAGATATGGCATCGTACGGGGCTCAGAAGACCCAGTGAACGTGTGAATGAGATTTTCGCCTTGTGTGGAACACTTTATCTTTGAGTGTGAAATCATTGTTTTGTATGAAAACCAAGAGATCTCACCATGCAAGAACCCATAAGCATAAAAAATATCTAGTGAATTGATAATAGCAACGAGAAATTATATTTAAAATCTTTCAGATATTTTATCTTCCGAAAACGATTCCATTTTTTTTAGATTTTTTTTGTACATTTTCCTTGTAAGTCAATTGTATTGGGAAGAGGATCTTGATATGTTAGCCTACGAGTATTAATATACGTCCCACTGCTGGGCATGGGCCTCCTCTCATACACGAAAGGTTACAGACCCCACGCTGGCCCAAAGCGATTTGGGGGCTTCACACACGCCTTTGAATTTCCCCTTACGATGTTGTTATTTAAGATTATGAAAAACCGAATATGAACATGAATATGAATATGAATATACGATTTTATCTAAGTAAGTTTAGATTCTGATTAATAATCGTTTCTTTCATACTGTTTCAATGAACCCCAGTCTACCCTACAGGACCAACACACACAAAAAGGAACAGGACGCACTAGTGCCGGAAATAGGACATTTCTAACCGACTTTATTATCTTTATATGTATTTTATCGGTGCTCCCACATCATAAGGCATTTTTACGTTCGAGAACGTCATTAAATATACCATCAAAGGGAAAATTAGGAGAGACTTTCGATAAACAAGAAAATCGATAAAATAAGAGCTAGTCTCTAAAAATATGCTATTGTAAGAGCAACGCAACATGTCTAGTTTGTTTGATATAGGAACTATGCTTATTACTAGACCTGAGCATATGGCAGCTATTCATCGATGGAGAAAAGATTAAAATAAGTAATAATATGTTGGAAAAAGGAATTAAATTCACAAAACCAAGGCTCTTAGCTTGTTAATTAACTACGTTGGTCTATTTGTGCGTAAGTTTGTCGTATTCCACCGTAGCGTTGAAATTATTGTGTCGTTTATTATGAAAAAATGTTTTTATAACCCTTTTGCTAAATCGCTTCTCTGACCACCACCGATGAACAGCTGCCAGGTACTTATTTAATGATAACAATCCCTTACTAAATCAAAATTAGCTATTTTTCGGCACTAGCTCTGAGGCTAGACTAGGAAAGGTTTTTATTGCTAAGGAAACAATATAAGACATTTGAGAGTATGAACGTAAAACTTTTATCACCTTTTCTTGGAGTTTTAATTATTGAAGTTAAGGAATTATTGCGTGTTTTTTGTTGAGAAGAAAGCTTTTTAAGGATTTACTCTAAGTAAACAGTTAACTTTAAAAGTTGGGCAAACAAATGTTTTGTTTTCTGTTAAATATTTGTTTTATTATAGGTACAAACAAAGTAAAAAGGGGTTTGGTATTTTAAATATACCTATAAAAATTGTTGAGACCATACTAGGATAGTATTTTATACAATCGTGATATAATTAATAGCTTTTCAGTCGAGGACTGTTTGGCCTAAGTAAGTTTCACTTACCTTTTCATTTTATAATTTATAAGTATTCATCAACATATCGACATAACGTAATTTCGTATATTTGGGGACAATCTTACACACATCAACCTAGTCCCAAACTAAGCAAAGCTTGTACTATGGGTACTAGGCGACGATATACATACTTATATAGATAAATATATACTTAGATACATAGAAAACACCCATAACTCAGGAACAAATATTCGTGATAAACACACAAATAAATGCCCTTACCAGGATTTGAACCCGGGACCTCCTGCTTCGTAGGCAGGGTCACTACCGACTGGGCTAGGAGGCCGTTATATTATATAAGTAGTCATTTGGTATTTTTATCGAAGAACACATCAGAGACCGATGAATTAAATGTATTTTTTACATATCGTGTATTATTAAAATAAATTTTATATAAAGTAAAAACATGCGGAAATACAAACAAGTCCGAAGCAAAATCCCTTAAATGCGTAACTAGATGTTATAAAACGCGATTTTTATTATATTATTAGAATTCCCATTTTCCTGACCATTAAAAACACCCTCCAATCGCCCAAAACCCTTATATAACCATAAAAACTGTCTCCATTTTGAGTCGTTTTCCTCGAGTTCAATTTGGGTCACCAAACTAATCAGCACGGCTAGCACGTCTTACGCGCGACTGGCGTGACAAAAGACAGATCTGCGTGACTTCATGCGTTGTCGCTAGTTGGCAGCACAACTTGCGCGTGAAAGGAGCGATTCGAGACTCGCGATTAAATGCCAGTGTCATAAAATGACAGTGACTCGCGACTTTGAACTAAAATCCTTTGCATAACTTTGAGTTCTCTTCGTGTCAGTTGTAGCCGCGGGTGCATGTTATGCTACCGGAAAGCGAGATTTTTGACAGGCGCGGGAAGGTTTCCCTACTCGCGGCTTAAGTCGCTCTTATAAGACGTGTAGCCGTGGTGTCTCATTTCTTCCAAGGTGTAATGTAAGAGGAAAATGCATAATAGTACGAAGGTTACATTAATGGGTAAGTACATGACGTACAAGAGTAAAAATCCGTCGTCAGAAAAGTAACGTATTTCTGTGCGAATAAGAAACTCAATCGTAAAGATATTAGATAGGCAAGAAGTGGTATGAAACAACCAGTTAATGTAAGGGTACACTTTTAAACTCGTAAGAATTGCATAAAAAGGCAAATTCGCTTGAAACCGAAACCACAATGTGGAAAACAATCTGGAAAACCTTTACACTCTTACAAATGTATTTTATTTATAATTTTAATTTCTTTATTTATATAACTAAGATTCATTTGTTATAACAACACAAAGTAACGTAATTTTAACATACATTTAACATTACATGCTCATATATTGATACGTTATGAGTTTAAAATTCCGAACATCGAATTTGATAACATAATGTAAATCCTGTGCTCCTTCCTGGCCATGGCGGTGCAATGGCGGTCATTCTATGGTTTCTGAACACTTAATTTAATATATATAATATGAGTGTAGATAAAGCAGTGTATGCAACTGTACGTAATTAGGCCTTAAAACACTCGTGTGATCTTATTATGAAACTCGCCTGCGGCTCGTTTCATAAAACCACGCTCGTATTTTAAGGACCCTTATTACGTAACAGTTACATAAACTACTATTATGTTACATATTAAAATACATGTCACATACATTAAAAAAACAAACTACTTATCTCAAACATAACTCCAACACACAACAAATAATCAACCAATGTTGAAGTTGTATTGGAGTTGCATGGGAATAATTTTTAAGCAAATTCTGATATTTCTGATTTAGACGTTTAGGCGCCAGCTGTGTTGGGTTGTTAATGCATTGAGTTGTATTGAAGTTGGATCATGTCTAAAAGTGTTTTAAAGTTAGAATACGGCCCATGTAACGGCATAGCAGAAGACTTATAACTAGAGCTTAAATACTAACATTTGCTATTTACATTTAATACTTAATGTGCGTTATTATAATATATAAAATCGCAATAAATATCGGTGATGCGTTCAAAATAAATAGTACGGAAATTGATCATTTCCTATCCAAAAACGATTTCAGTCATCCATTTCCGACACAAGACTATTGGTACCTATTGACTAGTAACTTCACGGGTTCCGGGACTTTATATCCGTGAAAAACGACTACAGTTTGTTTATTTACACGTCCCAAGTAAACACGAAGGGCAGATAATCCGATATGTGATAGGATACGGGTTTTTGTAATCAGATTTTAAATTTCCTACCAAATGGGTTCTTGGCATATTTTTTGTGGAATACACGCACTTTTTTTGTGGAAGGATATTTAACTTGATTTTCTTAATAATTACCCATGCATTTCAAAATTATCGATGAAAAGGTGGAACCAAGTAATTTTTTGTCAAAAATTGAATTTATTAGTTCGGAATAAACTCAAAGAATAGGTAATCACAAAAAGCAAAAAGCTTAAAATTTAGCTTAAAAGTAGAAATAAGAAAATTTACAAATAAAGTCTTTTGCATGTTGTACCTAAATCCAAATTCAAATTGTTCTTGCTTAGTTTTAAATTCTAAATGTGCTTGTTTTATTGGTTATATGCATGTATACCTTTTGATTTGACACTAAATTATTATGTGTTATTTTTATTATTATGTTACTTTTTCTTTTCAAACCTGATAGTAATGATAATATTTTAAAATTCTTAGACTCTTCTCTATATCATGTTTTCTTTCTCATGTAAATTTTTCGGAGCAAAGGTATTTTGTATTACTTATAAGAGGAAACTGTTTTGGCTTATGTATTAACTTATATGCTTACCTTCTTGTATTATTGTATGCTGTTTGTTTCCCTCAATAAAGGAAAAAATAAAAAAATAAAAATAAATCACTGTGACGTCATTTGTATTTCATATTAACTCCGTATTAGGTTATTACAAAGAATAACTTCTCAATACACTAACAAAGATTTTTTTTTTTTTTTTATTTAAACACACACGACAACTCGGCGCCTTAGAGAATTCAACCCAGATGCCATGTCTGTCATTGTCTATACAAAAAAGCCTGCCGATTTTTGCGGGGTAGGGGAACGTCAAATGTATGGCTGTTCGTATGTAACGTACAAATAGCTACGTCAGATAAACGTCAGTCCATACATGTGTTTGACCACTGGTCATATGATTTCGGCAGAGGGGAACGCTTGTCAATGGCGACTCCGGTTGGTTGAATTCTCTAAGCTCAGCGCTATACATTTTATACAAGGACTTAGACGACCTTACCGATTAGTTTCTTTGTACCAGTTAATTGACCTCTAGAGAGTTTGTACCATAGAATTATACAAACCATAACCAATAACATTTTGTTTTTAAAATGGTCGATCGCCAAACACGAAGTTTTGATTGGTAAAACCCAATATTTACCGGGAACCCAGCTACAACATATAGCAGACAGTTTTGTAACAAAACTAGTTTGTTTTTGATTGCGTGTTTGGTTACATATTGGATGAACCACAGTGAACTTTGATTGCGTCACAGACACGTTTTGATTTCCTGTGTTATTTCGATGGTCTAATAGTTTATATGCATATACAAGGTACCCGCGACGAAACGGAAAAAAAATTACCACGCATTCCTGAGACCAAAAGAAGGAAAAAATATTATGATTTGGAAATATTTAGTTTCTGCATAGTTTTCCTTGTCACTTTCATATCTGTCAATAAAGACGTGTAAACTATGCCCAATAGTGGCAACAACGCCATCAGAAAGGCGTTTTGAGCTGAGTTATAATAAAAAGTGTATTTTTTATAAATTGGTATTAACTCTGAAACTAGGCGAATTTCAAAAAAAGTTTATATGACATTTTTGTCTCTAAATAGGATCTAGAATATACTGTTAAAATCCGGCACCGTGTATGAGTTATGGATGTTTTCTATATGTATATTTCTCTGTAAGTGTATAAGTATTTATCTTTATCTATCTATATCGTAATTGAGTTACAAGTGAGAACGCGGACGGTATTAGTAACAGTGACAACGGACGAAAAAAGCGAACTCGAAAGAGGGTAGATCGCTACGGTGTGTGGGTAGACTACTAAAACTCGCCGCAACGTCAGTTACTCCGCGACGATGATGACATGTATGCAACTGTGCCGAAATATCGGGTATTCAAAAACTCCAATATAGTAAATACGCCCTTATAAATAATAGTTATAATGTTAAACCATGTGAGCTTAAAATCGTATAGCGATATTTCATTCCATAATAAAATTCGGGGTAGAAGGGAGATATGGAGTTAAATTAAAATAACATAGGATCGAGCGTGTTGTGATTTTGCAAGCATTGTTATCTAATTTGTGCAGTAATGCCAAAAGCTTCGAAGAAAACTCACATGTGAAAAAAAAACCGGCCAAGAGCGTGTCGGGCCACGCTCAGTGTAGGGTTCCGTAGTTTTCAGTCCGTCACAGTAAGTGTCCCCACTTAAAAGTTTTTGAAATCACGTCATTTCATTGTGATTTTGTAGAAATTACAGGTACAATAAACACCTGCTTATACGGTTAAAACAAACTTAGTTCAGAAATTATTTTGTAATTTTTTTTCAAAAACTATTCAACCTATCAAGTTCAAAATAATTTTCCTAGACAGTTTTTATAAAGTTCTACTTTTGAATTTTTTTTTTATATTTTTAAAACTTATGGTTCAAAAGTTAGAGGGGGGGGACACACATTTTTTTTTGTTGCATGTTGATATATTACTAACAAACAAGCAAAAGTTGTAGTATGTTTATTACTAATTTCACGAAAATTCTACGAAAATTGTTTTGAACATTATCGGTTTAGCCATTTTTTCCCCAAAAAACTTCTTCCATAGGCATCAGATACGACCTTTTGGTATTAGTTTGGTTCTTATTCCATTGAAGGTACGGAACCCTCCATTATGCGTGGTCCGACGGCCAATGCCGGTTTTTTTTAATATTCCCGGCAAATATTTCCAGAGAAGGTCCAAAAACACCGACCATCAATACGCCTCCAATCCTTCAGGACCACCACAGACTCCCCAGTCATTCGCAGACCGGATTCGGCTTCTTGACTCTGACACTGATAAGGATAGCGAGGAAAGTAATGATGAAAAAGGAGATGATTATGATAATGATAGCGAGAGTGATAATGGTGGGTATGGTGGTTTTTTATATAAGTTAATTGAACCATATCTGTGCCTGAATAAATGGTCAAATTAACTATTTGACCGACTATTTTTATATAATTGTACGTTTTATGCTAAAACAAGTGATTTGTTCTCTTATGGACCTACAATTTAGCCAAATATTAAATTTATTAATATATTTATAGGCTTTATATTTATATTTATTTATATGCTTTTCATTATCAATGACATTGTAAAACTAACTGTTAAAGCCATTTTTCAGAGGGAATATTTCCAGAGAAGTTCTCAAAACGCCGACCATCAATGGTCGGCGTTTTGACTTTTGATTGGTCGCCGGCCCCAATCCGTCAACAACACCACAGACTCCCCAGTCATTTGCAGAGTCAAAATCCTGATTCGGCTTCTTGACTCTGACACTGATAATGATAGCGAGAGTGATGATGGTGGGTAAGACGGTTTTTTTATTTAAGTTAATTTAATCATATCGGTGCCTGAATAAATGGGCGAATTAACTTTTAGACCGACTATTCTTATATTATTTTACAATTTATGGTAAAACAAGCGTTTGCTCACTGATAGACCTAAAATTTAAACAAATATTAAATTTATTTGTAGATTATCAGGCTTTTTATTTATATTTATTTATATATTTTTCTCGCTACTGTTCGGAAATGTGACAAAAGATGGTCAAAATCCAAGCTGGAAAGAAAGCATTTGCTGTAGCACCTGAACCACCACTACAGCAATGTTATTGTAGCGATGAAATGTCATTAGTTGGAAAGTAAATTGTCCAGTTATGTCATTGCATTCATTAAAAACATTAAAAGGTCTTTTTTGGCACAACTTTATGTTTCAAAAATAAAATAAGGTTGTTTATCGGGCCAACTACCTGTTTAAAAAAAAAAGAAACGTCAAAACCATTTATTCACCGTTAAGGCGTTTTTACTTTTTTAGCCGTTTGTGGTTTTCGATCAAAAACGCCTCTAATTAATGAGTCGGTTTGGAGCAAACAACAGAAAAACGCTTCTTGAAAGTGAAAAAAAATTAGAAAGGCAGGAATGGAATACTGAATTGGATATTCTATTAAAGCATTTATATTATTACGTTATGACAAATGTTTTTTTTTTATTTCCTCACAGTAGTCGTGAAAAGCACTGTGTAATATCTCGGCCGAAAGCGCTATAGGTGGACTCGTATCTTCGAGGGCCTCCCCTGGCGGGTCGGCCCTGGAACTAACTCGATCCACCTATAGCTTACTTTCAAGCCTCTACAACAATGTACTAATTTATTATCAATGACATTGTAAAACGAACTATTAACTAAATTTTCAGCGGAAATATTTCAAAATAAGGTCCCAAAACGCTGATGAATACGCTTCCAATCCGTCAACAACACCACAGACTCCCCAGTCATTCGCAGAGTTTAAAACTGGAATCTGCTTCTTGACTCTGACACTGATAATAATAGTGAGGAATGTGATGATGGAAAAGAAGATAATGATGATATTGATAGCAAAGGTGATGATGGTGAGAATGGCGTTTTTTTATTTAAGTTAATTTAATCATATCAGTGTCTGGATAAATGGGCGAATTATTAGAGCATATTATTGGGCTTGAAATAACATTGTTATCTAATTTGTAACAAAATTTACTTTACTGGGACGTCTGGTAATCTGATAAAAAAATGTGAGCTATCATAGTACCATATGCTATCACCGTATGCTGTCATGCAGTGTCACTCGCACTCAGACTGCTTACGTATACACCCGCACACTTGATTCGCTTAAGCTAATTCAAATTGTAACGTCTTTTTAATCATAATAAATTTTAGTTGAAGCTCGCATATCATTTATTTTCTTCGCATCTTTACTAGCTCAAAAGCATTTTTATAGTGACCTAACGGTTGCTAGTGTTACTACAGTGTTTATGGTGAAGCAATGCATTCAGGCATAAATTCTACCATTGAATACTGCCGTTTTCATTTTATTCAACACTGTTATAACTTATAACTCAGTATAAGAACTAAATAATTGCTACATTCGAAACCAATTTATATTGAAAACAAGAGCAAACTGAATAACAATTTTCAATTAATTGGAATAGCCATAGATACTATAACATTATTTGTTTAATGCATATCGAATGAGGCAATTTAATATACCAATATTTTGTTTGTTATTTGTCTGTTATCATACGATGTGATTACTTTGGCTTATGTACACATACACGAGCAATCAATTAATTTAATTAAAATTTTGATTAGATTTTTTCTGATAAAGTTATTTGAACGTAATCATACTAATCATAATCAAAGCACGATTTGAGCTTTGTTTTTTTAACTGGTACTCCGCCTCGAACTGAAAATTAGCGATTTACTTGCAAACGAGCTGACGGATATAACAAGACAAGACCTTTAGAATATCGCTTTTGCGTCTTCTAGACCATAACCCAATCAATTCTGCTCATATAAGAACTGTCAAATTATACTTATTCTGTGATTTAACCCCAACAAATTTCATAAAAGATCAAAATAATAACGTTACTAAAGTTATCGCGGAACAAAAAACTTAAAAATCAGAAAGCCATCGAAATGCACGGACGTCCTGGTAGCCAGCTAACATTTCCGTTTGTGTCCGAAGTTGTCTGTAAAAACCTTGTCTCGCTGTGCTCGCTCGTTCGATTTCCTAGGTATCTTATATTCATTGGATTTTGTAAAAAACATGCAATGTTTTATTTAACATATTTCGCTCGATGGAATTAAAGCATTATTGGATTTTTAATCAGGTGTTGTGGTGGATTAACTTTTTACGCAAATGCCTATTTTTAACCGACTTCAAGATTTCAAAAGAGGAGGTTCTCAATTCGGCGTGAATGTTTTTTTAATGTTTGTTACTCCATAACTCCGTCATGTCTAAACCGATTTTGAAAATTATTTTTTGATTGTATATATACATAAATACAGATTGGTCCCGTTTTTGTCAAAACGCAGTTCTGATGATGGGATCCATGAGGAATTGAGAGAACTCCTAAGGGCATACATATAGCGATTTTTATCAACAAATCCGTCATTTTCATTCAAAACAGTGATATTTAATGAAGTAGAACTGCTGATGATAATCAGAACGGAACTTCTTCAACGACGCATAGTTCATGTTTGACGATTGGTCCTCTCCGCTGTATTTGTTAAGCGAGTTATTTAATTGTATGGAATCTAAGAGTACACCGCCTTCCGCCATTGAAGTCGGTTTTTTTTCTTAAAAATTATAATAAACACATGTTGTAGTTGGTATTTTATTCAAGGCCCCAAATTATTAAAGACAATTATATAAATCTTGAAGCAAATCAAATTATTTTGTTCAATACTTTTTTTGATTTGCAATTCTTTAAGTAGTTACACTACTATATATATACTGAAAATAGATGTCATATACTTCAGAAAAAGTGAACTTTTTGTGACTTTTCTGAAGTATGTGACATCTATTTTCAGTACAATATTATATATATATAGAATGGTGTTTGTGGACCTGGAAAAGGCATACGATAGGGTTCCCCGTAAGGTTCTGTGGTGGTCTATGAGAGGAAAAGGACTGCCGGAGAAGTATGTGCGGCTTGTTCAGGCGATGTATGATAGTGCTAGTACGAACGTCCGGTCTGAAGCTGGAATCACCGACAATTTCAATGTGGCTGTAGGTTTACACCAGGGATCGGCTTTGAGCCCTTATTTATTCCTCCTGGTTATGGATGCTCTGAAATCGAGCATACAGGAGGAAGCACCCTGGTGTATGCTGTTTACTGATGACATTGTGACTGTCGGAGAAAATGCACTTGAGATCCAGAGCAGGCTGGGAAAATGGCAAGAAAAGTTGGAAAGTGTTGGATTGAAGATAAGTAAAACCAAAACTGAACACATGTTCTGTGACTTTGGTGGTCTATCTAGCTTTTCCCACATTGCCTTAGATGGTGTATTCCTACCAGTTTGCTCCGAATTCCGGTACCTTGGGTCATTAATGCAAGGTGACGGCAACATCGACCGTGATGTAAGGAATAGTATAAATGCGGGATGGATGAAATGGCGGCAGGTCTCTGGAGCAACGTGCGATCCGCGCATGCCCCTTAAACTTAAGGAGAAAATCTACAAAACGATCGTAAGGCCTGTCGTAATGTATGGATCAGAATGCTGGGCGACGAAAGTGACAGACAAAAGAAGAATGCATGCTACGGAAATGAGAATGCTGAGATGGATGTGTGGAGTGACTAGGAAGGATCGGATTAAGAATGAGTATATAAGGGGAAGCTTGAAAGTAGCACCAATAACAGATAAAGTGAAGAGTTAGCATGGTTCGGGCATGTCATGAGGAGGGATGAATGTAATATAGGCAAAATAATGTTAAATATGAAAGTGGATGGGCGAAGAGCTATGGGTAGGCCAAGGAAACGATGGATGGATTGTGTAAAAGAGGACATGAGGAAGAAAGGAGTGAGTGAGGAGATGACGGGAGATAGGGGAGAATGGAAGAAGAAGACATGTTGTGCCGACCCCACATAACGTGGGATAAGGGCAGGGAGAAGAAGAAGAAGAAGATTATATATATAGAATGAATAATAGTTAAACGAAAGCAACTTGTCATAATACGAAAGCAACATGTCAAGCTACGTGTAATTTTGACCTTTATGGTTATCAAGTTAGCATATTATCTACCAGCGATGATAAATAGTATAAGAGCCCACAACATGAACTTAGTTCGACAAGTCTCCTAGATGATATATATAATTAGTAATTAGTCACGTCTTTAATGGAGGAATACAAAATGCCGATGCTGCAATGCAAAAAAGTGGCGGCGTATTTTTTTTTTATAAAAAATCCGGTTTCTAGTATGATAAGTCTCCTAGATTTCCTTTGTTCCTCGAAGCAGGGAAGGGATAGTCGTGGGCTCTAGTTGTATGAGTAGCGCTTTGAATGAAGACCATCAGTCGTTTTCGTTTCGCGTTTCTAGTATTACGGCGTTGAAATACCGCTTACATTTTCCCCGTATTTTTCAACCAAATCAACAATCCATTGTGTTTTTAACTTGTTTATTTACGAGACTTAAGAAAATGTACGGCCGCGTATAAAACTTCGTCGACTGACACGAATACCATTTTATTACGAAGTTAAATTGCAAAGCTCTCATTCATTAACTTTTGTGCAGAATTCACAATTATTATGACACAACACAGTGACAGATTCGTTTTGTTTTGTAATTTATTTTTGCTGTTAATTACTTTTGAGTTTTGGTTAAAATGAAGTTGCTAATTACATATTATAATTTGCCTGTTTTCCATCCTTATTTATTTCCTCATCTTTACTTAAAAGTATCTTAGTAATTTAAGAAAATTATAGACTAACTTTGGCTTTTTTTATTATCGAACGAGCGGAGCGTAAGCGAAGCAAGTTCTTACAAACAACTTCTAGTTAGTGGGACGTCTCGGCATTTCGATGGCTTTTTGATTTCGAGAGTTTGTCCCGCGATATCTTTAGTAACGCTTGTCTGATCTTCATGAAATTTGTTTGGGTTGTAGCAGAGATACATATAATTTGTGAGTTCATATATGAGCAGGATCGACCAAAGGGTCATGGAGCTAGAAGGCGCGAAAAAATCATCATAAGGGTCTTGTTATATTCGTCATCTCGTTGGCAAGGAAATCACAAGTTCTGAGTTCGAGGCGGACTACTAATTATTAGGTGCGAAATGTACAAAATGAGCTTGGCACGACTGTATTGCTACGAAAAGAAGAATATGTCAAGACCATTCTGAATAGCTTGGCCGTTAAGCAACTTCTGCAGCTGACTGTATGTAGGTAAAAATATAGACCAGTAGACTAAAGCGGATCTCACACTGGCGCCTCATCCCGCTCCAGTGAACGAGACAGCGCTCTACATATGTATTCAGACCGCTATCTCGCTCGCCACCGTCGCTGCATGCGGAAACCGCAGCAGCATAAATTAAATATTGTTACTTTTTGTAGGTAATTAGAAATATGGATTTTTCGTTGAACTTCGTTGAATTATTTCACATGCGTTATTTTATTACCAAAGCCCGAATGACGGGAGCAAAAATGCACTTTTTCTAGTGCTTAATTAAATATCGACTATTCTATCGACATCCATACGCATAATTTTTGAATCAAAAATTTATTGATCAAACTCATTATATTACATGTCAGGAAGTGCAGTAAAACACTTCTTAATTGCATTAACACGTTTAATTTTGATGACAAAGTAAAAATATTTAATATTAGCAAAAATAATCAATTATTTAAAATTTAGCATTTCACGTAAAAATCACAATAACGGCATCTAAATAAGGGTATTTCACATTCAATAAGTTGCCTAGTTGTCATAATGCAATTAAATTACGAAAACAAAAATATTTAAATTTAGCACTTCACTTAAAAATGAAGACAACTGTACCTATTTCACTTTCACATTCAACAACCTCCCTAGTGGCCAGAATGTAATTAAATTACAATAATTAAAAATATTTAATATTAGCACTTCACTTAAAAATGAAGACAACTGTACCTAAACAAGAACATTACACATTCAATAGTTAGCAAAACCGGTAAGTAAAAATAAAGACTCGGCTAGTAATAATTTGGCTGCAGGAAAATAATGGGTTAATGAGGCGGGTGATATGGATGGTGACAGATGATTCGCTGGCTGAACGTAGCCTAAATTAAATAGCCAGGTCTTTATACGCCCGTCAAACGAGGCAATTGGAATTTGGGGAATTTAGCAAAACAACAAAAAAAACTATTATGGCACAAAAATACTGGATACAAAGAAAAGGAATCCGATTTATAACGTTTTTAACAAAAATGTAAATAATTTGATACTCTCGAAAGCAGGATGGCTAAAGCTGTTGCTTTAAATTAAAAAGAGTTCGTGGGCAAGTGTCCGCTTTGATTTAGGCGGACCCAATAGCTCGCTGAACTCCTTTTCTCACTTGGAGAGCCCGCTGGGTGCGGACTCTAACTCTCCGATGATGTGGCGAAGAAACCCGCGGAAATCGCGGCAGCTGCAGACCGTCCCGCCGGCCCGGCATCCACAAGCGCCTTCCGGAATCCTTCCGGATCAGGCGGTTCCAGTGTATAGCACTTGCTATATAATTTATATGGCCTTTTTTGCCCGGCAATGGTTTTGGTTTTATTTTTGCTCCAATAATGTATTAATAGCACTTGCTATATAATGTTTGAAATAAATCGCACTTCACCACGATGCAACTAAGCAAATTATAGCAAAAAACCCCAGACCAAATCCAGATTATCTCTTTTTCTTTTCAAAATCTCACGGCGCTCTCACAGACTCAATCAAAAATCAACTTTTTTCTTTTTGACAATCTGGAATACCTCAAAAATTAACATTCAAAATTAGCGCGAGTATTATCTCAATTTTATAACTGCCAGACGTATTACAAAATACGGACTGATATAAGCGCCATCTACCTGTAATGCCGTGAATCACAATGTACGCTTTTTAGGGTTCCGTACCTCGAAAGGAAAAAACGGAACCCTTATAGGATCACTTTGTTGTCCGTCTGTCTGTCTGTCTGTCTGTCTGTCTGTCTGTCTGTCTGTCTGTCTGTCTGTCTGTCTGTCTGTCTGTCTGTCTGTCAAGACCATTTTTCTCAGGAACGCGTGGAGGTATCAAGCTGAAATTTATATCAAATACTCAAGTCTATTGTCCCTTGCAGCTGTGAAAAAATCAAACTTAAAAACCAACGCAATCAAAAGATACAGTCGTTTATGCTGCAAATTTTAGAGTTTTTCGGCACTCGCAAAACCTACGGGGTACTTCCCGTGAACTCAGAAACTTGAAATTTGGCACGAAGCAACGTCATATAGCATAGACAATGGAAAAATTACAATAAGCAGACATTTTTAGTAAAATCATACAAAAAAATATTTTTAAAAATTTTAAACTGGCTACCTTTTTCCTCGTAAACGCGTAGAGGTATTAAATTGAAATTCATGTCAAATACTCAGGGCTATAGGACCTTTCAGATGTAGCAAAACCAAACTTTTATGTCAACGCAATCAAAAGAAATAGCAATTTAAGTCGCATATTTTGAAACTGAGTACTCGCAAGAAACTCAAAACCTAAAGGGTACTTTCCGTAAACTCAGAAACTTAAAACTTGGCACGAAGAAACTTCATATAGCACAGACAAAGGAAAAATTACCAAAAGTAGACATTTTGATTAAAATCATACAAAAAATTTTTTTTTAAATATTATACTTACTACTTTTTTCCTCGTAAACACGTGGAGGTATTAAATTGAAATTCATGTCAAATACTCAGGGCTATAGGACCTTTCAGATGTAGCAAAACCAAACTTTTATGTCAACGCAATCAAAAGAAATAGCAATTTAAGTCGCATATTTTGAAACTGAGTACTCGCAAGAAACTCAAAACCTAAAGGGTACTTCCCGTAAACTCAGAAACTTGAAACTTGGCACGAAGAAACTTCATATAGCACAGACAAAGGAAAAATTACGAAAAGTAGACATTTTTAGTAAAATCATACAAAAAATATTTTTTTAAATTTTTTACTTACTACCTTTTTCCTCGTAAACGCGTAGAGGTTTTTGCTTGTTATAGGTGTTTACGGAACCCTCGGTGCGCGAGTTGGACTCGCACTTGGCCGGTTTTTTTATATATCAACCGTGACCTAGCCTTAGACACAGAAGTTCAGAAGTTCTAAAGAAAGTCGACAGATGTCGTACGATACGTAGCGTCATGCTACAGCATCTCCCTACCAAACAAAGAAACAAACAAACAACAACACAAGAAAACACAAGAAAACTAACCCCAAGCAACAAAAAAACACAACTTAATTCTAAGGCTAAAAAAGGTACAACAAGAGAACCCTAAACGAATTACAAAAAAAACAAAACCAACCAGTTATTAACATTACCCCTAAAGACTAATTTAATAGATTAAGAAGATGACAAAACGCCAACCAACGCGTCACGCGGTCCAAGACGTGACGGCCGGGATAGGACAGAAACTGCACCTGGCCACAGATCTTAATCCCTCACATCGAGTCATCAAATTATACAACCAGGCTATCATAGACCGGGAAAGATAAACGAAGCCTTAAGCACCAACGGTAAAAAAAAGTCAAACCTGGAAAAAGGAGCAAGGAAACGCTCAAAGAAAACAAAAAACGATAAGAAACGAATCAAGCAAGGATTACCGATAAGGGAATGGCGGACTAAAGCGCATTTTAGAATTTTGAGAATACTGAACGGGCCGAAAGAAGAAACTCTTTCAAGATACAATATTACATCATGTACCCAGGTAAGTTTACATTATATATTATTTCAGTTAACTGATTAGTAATTATGTATTTTTTCAGTCAACTAATTGAAAGAAAGAAAGAAAGAAAGAAAATACATTTATTCACGTCACACCAGTTAAATTAATCATGCAATTTTATAAAACGGACGATAAAAAGGACCCCCACTCAGCGTAATGCCACGGCAAGCCGCGGCGCTGATTTTCAGTGGGGACCTAACTTATAGCTAACTTATGACTAACGAGTGACGACACAACTACAGACAAGAAAATAAATACATAAAAGGTAACAAGCAACACAGAACAAAGAAAAAAAGAAACAATTAGGAACAATTTATGTGCACGAATCAAAATACACTTTGTAAAAAGTTTGCCCCCCGGTGTGTAAATGCTAAAAGGAAGGAAGGTAAGAAGATCATATAAATAAAATATACATTGTTGCTGCCGCTAGGTGTAAAATTGTGCGCTGATAAACATCATACGACATTTAAATTTGAAATTATTAATCGTTTTCAGCGCACGAATAGGTGGAGGTAGATTGTTCCAGCATTTGGTAGCGGCGTACCGAAAACTACCACGAAATGAGGCTGAATGGTGAAGAGGACAGGCAAGCATCAGAACCCTGCAGGACCTGACACCTGCAGACGTAGAGCCTTTCATCCAAGTCAACTTATCGTAAAGGTACGAGGGCACTTGTCTATTTACAATGCCGAACATAAGAGAGGCCAAATGTAATTTTTGACGCATAGACATTCGTAAAATTTTATTTTGGTTCAGGTATGGCGTAACATGTGCTCGCGGGGGTATATGGAAGCAGAAACGCGCGCAGGCATTTTGAACCCGCTGAATAAACCTCTGAGTTCGCGCCAACAGCCGCGGCCCATATACAGTGTCGCAATAGTTCAACCTGGACAGGACAAGCGCGTCACATAGCCTTATTCTTAAACTTATATCAATATAATCGCGAATTTTATATAGTAGTTTGAGCCTGTAGAAGCAGTTACGAATAGCATTGTGAATGTGGGTCTCGAAGCGCAGTTCCCCGTCCATCATAAGACCTAAGTTTCTAACTTCCTCTACTCGCTCTAAAGATTCATTCCGTATTTGAACCTTAAAATTATATTCGGATATGTTTTCAATTTGCTTCTTTGTCCCCAGAATTAAGTATTTTGATTTTATTGGGTTTAGGGATAGTGAGTTCTTATGCGACCATCTAGCGACACGTTCTAGATCATCGTTCAGTTTGTTTATCTGTGCAATAGTATCATGCTTGCTGCACGATATGTACAACTGCAGGTCGTCGGCGTACATATGATAATGACAGTGTTTTATAACATGTATGATATCACTGCAGTATAGAATAAACAATATGGGACCCAGGATTGAGCCCTGAGGAACCCCTCTTGACACCGGCAGCATTTCTGACACCATGCTTGCACCGTCTGGCCGCTGCAATTCCACTAACTGGTTACGACCACTCAGATAGCTAGCAAACCACTTTACTGTATCGTTGTCAAATCCGTAGTATGCTAGCTTAGACAATAAGAGGCATACATTTATTGTATCGAATGCTCTTGAAAAATCGAGTAGAGCAAGGATAGTTCCTTTACCTTTGTCTTGAGCGGCTAGGATATTATCCGTCACGTCTAGTAAGGCCGTAGCAGTACTTCGGTGCCGCCGAAAACCAGATTGACGAGCTGGTAGTATATTATTTGACTCCAAAAACTCCGTTACCTGAGAACACACTATCTTTTCAAGGACTTTAGATAGGCATGGCAGAATACTAATGGGTCGAAGGTCATTGATTTGCTGAGGATCGTTCACCTTAGGAATAGGACGAATCAACGCCGTTTTCCAACCGTCGGGGAATGAGTGGGTGGCAATAGATGTATTAATAATGGTCGTTATAATTCCCAAAGTGTGTGGCAAGGTGAGCAGTATCATGTCTAATGTCATACCATCAATACCCCGAGCACTAGACTTAAGGGATCTAATGGCTTTTAAAACTTGTGTTTCTGTCACTGTCTTTAATGAAAACAATGTTGAACCAAAACGATTAAATTCAAAAAAAGTTAGGGTGTTAATCTCTATTTCATTTTCAGTAGGTAGATTTAAAAAATTTTGATTGATAGTATTCGGATTATTAAAATGACTAGGCAGTTGCTTTTCTTTACGGCTATCTATGAGTACGTCTTTTTTTAAATTACGCCACAAGGATTTGGAGTCGTGGGCATTAAGGTTTATTTTTTGTTTGAAGTATGCGCGTTTTTCGTTTATTAAGGCTACAGTGACAATATGCTTTAGGTCCTTATAATACTTTTTATGTGTTTCAGATCTGGTGAGTTTATACTTATTGTGAGCATTATCTCGTAATGACATCATTTTTTGTAGAGTATTCGTTATCCACGGACAATTATGAGGTTTGATATAACAAATTTTCAATGGGGCATGTACGTCAAAAAGAGAGATAACATAGGAATTAAATACTTCCAACATTACGTTTATATTAGGTAAACGTGAGACATTTTCCCACGGCACTCTCTTTAGGTCCCTTTCAAATTCAGCGGAATTTATGTTTTTCAGAGGCCGTATAGAAATGTACTTAGGCGACGGTTTTTCTAGTTTAATATCCAATTGACAGATAATGAATGCATGAGCACTAAGGTCTGGGATATGATTGACCCGAGTAAAGCACATATGCGCGTCGGTACAAAACAGGTCTAAGAGGGTGCTACTATGCTCAGTGAAGTGTGTTGGCTCATTGACATACTGTTTTAAGTTAAAACAACGCAGGAAATTCGAGAGCTTTAAAGTGGATGCATCACTAGTGTTTAACATATTTATGTTAAAATCTCCCACTAAAATAATAAAGTCATGCTTGGCAAAGGAGCTTACAGTTTCCGTTAAAGCCTCTATAAAAGTGTCTACGTGTAGCCATGGGGGACGATATGCGGTGCCAATAGCGACCCTCGTACCCTTAAGACAAAGACTCAACCACATTTGCTCAACCGACGGTGTAACGGGATGCTGCCGGCAAACCCGCGCATTAATACCGCGCCTTATATAAAAACCGACCCCTCCACCTCTCGAGCGCACGTCCGACGCACGCGGAACGTGTTTCAGTGTATAGCCGGCTACAGAAGGGGCGCAAGCGTCTTGTCCGTCCTTCAGCCAAGTCTCATTGATGCCCATTATGTCGACTGAATGCGCTTGCATTGCCACTATGAATTCTTCGTGTTTCGTACCAAGTGAGCAAGGATTCAGGAAACCAACTAATAATTTAGTGTTTTTATTTGGCATATCGATAGTTAAAAAATACAATAACACTGCAATACCAATGTATTATTGGATAGTATATACTAGTAGCACTATAAATATAGTTATACCGATACGAGAAAATAGCGCAAGGCTGGCAGTCGACAAACTGAACAAGCCATAAAGGTATATGAAAAAAAAGGTATACAAAGTTTTTCGAGATAGAATTTCGTTGAAAGGGCTTTGCTGAAATTAGATATACATTGTGGATTTATGTCATAAAATAGGCAAAAGAAACATGCAATTCCTAGATATATTTTACAGTAAGTACGATTGAGATTGTTCGTCAAACTGGGGCACCAGGAAAAACCTCCGAAACGTCAGCCTCTGAGCGGATACGACGAGCGGCAGACTCCTTGTGTCGTCGAACGAATACACGCCCATCTTTAGTCCAGCAATATCGCCATTCTAGCCGCTTGGACTCTTGACGAGCAAGGTAAAACAAGGCCCTGTTTGTTTTTGTGAGTCGTTCATTCACATAGAATCTGCACCTATCGCCCGGTATGCCGAAGTCACTCGTATCCACTCCGCGTCGTACACGCGCTGCACGGAGTAGCTCGGCGCGCGGCCCGCGCCGGGCCAGCCGAATGACAAGCGGGCGCGGGCGCACGCTCGTCGCGCCGGAGGTTCCCACGCCACCGCCTGACGTCCTCAGCGCATCCGCTGACTCGATCGACTGTCGTCGCGCTCCCACACGCTCAGCAAAAACCACGTCACGCTCGTCAAGCCCGACACCAAGCTTTTGAGCAACCAGACACACCAGATGAATCGGGTTCTCATTTGGATTCTCCGGTATTCCCGTGACCTCGATATCATTTAAGAGCAAGTCTTGGTCCCGGTCGCTAAGCTCCAATTTTAACGCGGCGACTGTCGCTGCCAGCTCACTGTCTACAGTCGTCGGTGGACGCTCCTCCAGTTGCTTGACTCGTTTCTCAATGGCGTCAAAACGAGCCGTATATCCGCTTACTAACTGCCGCAGCTCCGCCACCTCGTGTCGGAGACCGACAACCTCGTCGCGCACGGACCCAAAGTCCGTGCGAAGCAGGCGTAGTTGTTCTGCAACGTCCAGCTGTTGTGCCGACGCTTGTGCGTATTCCTCCCCGGGGGCTGCGCTTTTTACCGGCGTGTTATCCGCATTATCATGTCCGGGGGTCCCAGCTTTGCAGGTCGGACAAATCCAAGCGGTGGGGACGCGATAAGTTGTGGCCATGCCTACGCACGACTTGTGAAATATACACGGGCACTGCGAGCACCTAGCGACACCTGTCGCCGTGATTGGCTTGCCGCAGTTCGCCGAGCAGTTAACCATAGTGCTCGCTATTGATGCCTTGACACGATAGTTCGTAGTTCAGAGTCTTTGGCACAGATGGCGCTAAAATCAATGTAGTCAATTAAAATTTCAATAAACTTAATTATTGTATTGAATCGTTGCGCACGCGACCACACAGATTACTTAGTTGCTAGATGGATCACTCTCTACACTCACTCAGGCACTCTCACCAGGAAATTGTGCTTAAGTTATTGCAACTAGTGGCTAAGGTGATTGTCACTTGAAACGGCGGGTACACTGTAGAATATTCACGCAAATTGTTTTTACAATAATTACTAGTTAAACGCTTTTGTACCACTGTGAAAACACTGTTCGCGGCTAATCATAACTTGAATAACTGTTTGGCGACAATATACTTATAATTTACCGGATTTGTTTATTTATTTGGCCCCGGAAAGTCAGCAATGCAACCACGGTTGTTTGCTTGCGTGACGTCACTCCTAATTAGTAATTATTTACCTGAAATAATATATAATGTAAGCTTACCTGGGTACCTGATGTTATATTGTGCAACAACTTGACGTATATGTAAGATAATGAGTGTGATCAATAAATTTTTGATTCAAAAATTGTTCGTATGGATGACTATAGAATAAACGATATTTAATTGAGCACCAGGAAAAGTGCATTTTTGCTCCCGTCATCCGGGCTTTGGTAATAACGCATGTGAAATAATTAGGGTGGGACAAATAATCGATCACAGAAAAAGCCGATTTATCAAAACTAAGTTCATTAACATTTTGAATACTTAAGTTGATTTCGCTAACACTGCTGACTAGAAAGATAAGGAATACTTTTTTTAAAGTTCAACGATAAATCCATATTTCTAAACATTGACATTATTTTGGCAAAGATACCATTTTGTGGCCGAGTACTTGAATACAATATTGAATCTGTACAGCGTACGACGTAAGTGAAATGACACATTTAGCAAAATAATGAAACATATTTAAAAAATTGTTCTTATCGTATATATAATCGGTTGGGTGCCAACACTGACAACACAAAGTTACGTAGTTACTTTGCAAAAAGCTTATTAGGTATATATAGTGTAGTAACTGCAGTATGAAAGTATGCGTCTCTGTTCTTGTTTTCTTGTGCTGATAAATCTCTGCTAGAGTCTGACTAGCCAAATATTGTTGACAGATATTTCCTTGTTGTATCACCAATTGTCTATGATTTAAAAAAAAAGCTAAAAGTCTGTTGTCAATTTATGTCATTATTTCAAATTGTTCACGGTTTATAAGGGGTTTATTTTAAATAATATTTAAAATAACTGTACCGAGTGGTCCGCAAACTATTATTTAGGCTCGTAAATAATTACGACGATGTGCGAAGTTGACGTGAAGCGTGTAGTATAACGAAAAATTGCAATGTTTACAAGTCGTCAACAATTTTGTAGGTAGGCTCTATTAGGGTATTTTTAGTAGGGTATTTTGATACTTTAAGTACTAGTTCTAACATTTGCCTATAACTTTGATTAAGTAAGTGAATTTATTAATACCTGAATCTCATAAACAGGACAAGTGTGTAAAGAAACGGATAAACTAGAAGTTCTGGAAAATATAAATACAATCAAAACATTGGAACGTAAGAAGTTACTTACTGAAAACCAATATTTAGAAGAAATCTGTGGACTGACTGGTCAGTAGTAATTTTATGTAAAAATATTTGCGCGAAACATGTCTATATAGTACGTAAACCAACTAAAACCATCCTTTAAAACAAGTGAATATGGAACTCAAGTACATAGTTATTAGATTTTTTTTACTTGCTTCTGAGCATGTTTTGGGGAATTTAATTTTTGAATGTATTTCTCTTGTTGCAGTCGGTTAAAGATCTTTTTTTTTTTTTTAATACCACGACGATGGCAAACAAGCATACGGCCCGTCTGATGGTAAGCAGCTACCGTAACCTATGGACGCCTGCAACTCCAAAGGAGTCACATGCGCGTTGCCGACCCTTTACAAAAAGGAGGATTCACTGTGTTGATGGCTAAAGGAACAAGAAGGTCCCTCATCGTCAACACACTGGGTCCTCTTTGAGCTCTTTGGCAATCTTACTCACCAGCAGGAATACAACACTATGAGTAGGGTCTAGTGCTATTTGGCTGTGGTTTTCTGTAAGGTGGAGGTACTTCCCCAGTCGGGCTCTGCTCCAGATTTGCGCGAGATGACATTCGCTGAACGTGCCCTACCACACTTAGCAAGATTCCATTCGCAGTGCCCATACCTCTCATATTGGCGTAGTTTAAGGACATACCCAAGTCCGGACGTAGTTTAAGGACATACCCCGGGTCCAAAAATCTTTCTAACAGCCTGTGAAGCTTGTTTACTTCGTTGACTTCTGTCTGTTTACCTAAACCTACCTACCTACCTACCTTACGTGTGCACAGAAGTCAAAAGTATTTTCTAGTATCAAAACTATTATTCCTGCTACACAAGGTGTGACAAGCCCATGATTTTTTGAATTTCCCGCCAAATATTTGGGTAATATTTCAATAGTCAGACTCTATACATATATTTTATTATAGACTAGCTGTGCCCGCGGCTCCGCCCGCGTGGAATTCGGTCTGTGTAAGTGGCTAATTTGCCCCTAATTTCTCTCCCGCTACCCTGGAGGCGGAACTTGAAGTAAAGTTGACAGATGGATACGCTAGAGGACAGTTGTCCTGATAAAATATTTTACAATTACCACTAAATGAAACTACACTCAAAAATCAATACTTTTTTTTGGCATGATTTAAACGTCATAGAGTAGTAGGTGTATATCGGATACAGTACCACTTTTCCACATCGATCCTCCCGTCAAATCAGTCTAAGCATGAAAGGTAAGAACAGGTGCGGTTGAAATTTGGGGGGGGGGTCACAAATGCAGAAATGATTTTTGTAATCTTAAAGGGGTGATTTCTGGGATAACAATGCAAAAAAAAACCGGCCAAGAGCATGTCGGGCGATGCTCAGTGTAGAGTTTCGTAGTTGCCGCCCTGTTTGGACCCACGGTTCAAAAGTTAGATGGAAGAGACGCCCTTTTTTGAAGTTTCAAATCTAATATTTACGAAACTATCAGTTTCATCCAAAAAATGTATTAAAAGACCTCTATTCTTTTTGAAAGACCTATTCAATAATACCCAACACGATAGAGTTGGAGCGAAAAAAAAATTCACCCCCCATTTTATGTGTACCCTAATAGAAGCATACACTGCTTTATCTACACACATATTAAAAAAATCCTAAGTGACGTGTTCGGAAACCATTAGAATGACCGCCATGACCAACCTTATTGTGCCGGCAGTCGGGGAGGAGGGCGAATTTCCATTACGTTACCGTAGGTAATGAATTTTCATACGTTTTTACCACACTGTCACAGATAATACACTGATGTTACGTTACTGATTGCATTAATGGTGGTAATTACATACGGTTTCTGAACGCGGAATAGAGGATTTATGATATTGTTGTAGATCAAGATATTTATTCTTCAATGTAAGCAATTACAATGCACTAATGAACGTCAGAGAAAAAAAAAATACCTGAGTGCGTTTCGGTTGGAACGAAGTAATGTTATTTCATTTTTGACTTTTTCGTAATTTTTGTAGTTTTTATTTTTTTTATTGAAATTTTTGATATTTTTGAAATTTTTGATATTTTTGAAATTCTTGAAATTTTTGAAATTTTTGAAATTTTTGAAATTTTTGAAATATTTGAAATTATTGAAATTTTTAATTTTTTTGAGATTTTTGAGATATTTGTGATTTTTGAGATATTTGAAAATTTTGAAATTTTTGAAATTTTCGAAATTTTTGAAATTTTTGAAATTTTTGAAATTTTTTGAATGTTTTGAAATTTTGACATTTTTGACATTTTTGACATTTTCGACATTTTTAACTTTCAGGTTCTCGACTTTTTTCACTTTGTCACTTCTCACTGTCACTATACACTCATTCTCACATCTCTATACAAAATTTCATTAAAATCCGTTCAGCTGTTTTCACGTGATGCGCGGTCGAATAAACAGACAAACAGATGAACAGACAAAAATTCTAAAAATTGTTGGAACGTGTTCTGTTATCGACCCTAATAGCCAACTTTTTTTCGAATATATTCCATGTACAGACTTTCGACCCTCTTCAGCTTTATTATATGTATAAGATAGATTTTTGGACCTAAGATTCTAAAGTAAAATGGGGGGGGGGGGCTTTTTTGAAGATGAAACTATCCTTTGTCTTTTCTCGAGACCCATACTATCTCTATACCAATTTTCATCAAAATCAGTTCAGCGGTAAAAAATTCCTCATACCAACTTCCAACCACCTTTTCACCCCCACAAGGGTTTGAAAACTATCCTATGACGTTTCTCGAGACTCAAATTATCTCCATACTCATTTCTATCTAAATCGTATCAGCGGTTAAAAATTCTCCATACAAACTTTCAACCCCATTTTCACCCCCACCAGGGTTGATTTTCGGGATTAAAACTATATATTATCCTTTCCCGGGACTCAAACTATCTCTATACAACATTTCATCAAAATCCGTTCAGCCGTTTTCACGTGATGCGCGGTCAAATAAACAGACAAACAGATAAACAGATAAACAGATAAACAGATAAACAGATAAACAGACAAACAGATAAACAGACAAAAATTCTAAAAATTGTTGGAACGTGTTCTGCTATCGATTCTAAGTATCCCCAGCCAACTTTTTTTCGATTATCTTCCATGTACAGACTTTCGACCCTCTTCAGCTTTATTATATGTATAGATATGTGTGTTTAATATAATTATTTATTACTGAAATAGGTTATCAATTTTTCGATTTTTATTTTTTTACTAAATAATTAATTATTAAAAATTATTTATTTCTTATATCAGAAACCGCATCAAATATTTATGAAACGAACAGTTACAACTAGTTATAAGTACAAAAAGTTATAATATTTCGACAAATCACTTTTTTTTCCATATAAGTAAAAGTCGCATTTTCTTATATAAAACGGCATCTTGAGGTACTCTCTAAAATGCATTTTATTTTAAATCCCACATTCCCTCGGTATCTTACCCAGTAGATATATTTTAAAATAAAATATATCCCGGGCCGTAGTTCTAACTATCTTTGCACCCTGCTTCCAATCCTTTGTACGGAGCACAATAGACGGCAATTTCTTTGCAAAGGAAACTAGTGGTAAAGATTGCTTGTACTGGAATACGCTTATGTGTTGTGGTTGAGTAGCTTTATCGGGTTGGGTTCCGTGGATTTGCGTTGTTTTTTTGCATTTAAATAAAAACCCGGGGCGCCAAAGGAAGTATATCTAGAGTTGAAACACGCGTTCGGCCAAGAAGGACAGAATACACGCAACGCGACAAATTTTAAAACACGTTTCAAGATGGCTGGAAGCATACCGTAACTAGCCTGTATAATTTAGTCGTTTTCTTTGTTCCCGTCAAAAAGCGGTGGAGGGTAACAAACGTTTATATTGTACCAAACCAACCAAACCCACCATCCTCGCCCGCCTCGTCAGTCTCCTCGCCATCGTCGTCGGGCAATGAGTTTGCTACTGCGGGCGACACCAGCGTGTCGAGCGACGAGTGCGGACCGCCGCCGCCGCCACGACCACCTGCGCGACGGGGACGGCCACCGCTGCCGCCAAGCTTGGGGCTTGCGGGACAACCTGCCCCGCCCAGGGCCCCCGCTGCCGGTGGTATACTGCGTCGCATGAAATGGACTTCTTCCATGAATGAAAACGTCATGCGCGCCTATTATAGGGGTTTTGGAAGTAAGCAATAATCTGAATAATCACAATATGAGACTATGACAAGGACCACTGATAATAGCGCTAACTTCCAATAGGTATGACATCTCTGTCCAGGCGCGGAGGAGTGCTTTCTGTGGCTCTGGGATACAAATCTTAAGTATTTTAAATCTTTTTAAAATAATTGTTTTAGTAGGTAAGTACACATACCTGTTGATTGGTTATAGATATTTATACGTGAAACTGTTCACATTATTCAGAGACCCGTGCATGTTCATTCACGGCTTTTTAGGGTTCCGTAGTCAACTAGGAACCCTTATAGTTTCGCCATGTCTGTCCGTCCGTCGGTCCGTCCGCGGATAATCTCAGTGACCGTTAGCACTAGAAAGCTGAAATTTGGTACTAATATGTATATCAATCACGCCGACAAAGTGGTAAAATAAAAAGTGGAAAAAAATGTTTTATTAGGGTACCTCCCCTACACGTAAAGTGGGAAGTGTTTTTTTTTTTATTTCAACCCTAACGTGTGATATATTGTTGGATAGGTATTTAAAAATGAATACGGGTTTAGTAAAATATTTTTTTGATAATTTAAATATTTTCGGAAATAATCGCTCCAGAAGTAAAAAAAATGTGTCCCCCTCTAACTTTTGAACCATAAGTTTTAAAAATATGAAAAAATCTCGAAAGTAGAACTGTATATAAACTTTCTAGGAAAGATATTTTGAACTTGATAGGTTAAATAGTTTTTGAAAAAAAATTACAAAATAATTTCTGAACTAAGTTTGTAATTTAACCGTATAAGCAGGTGTTTATTGTACCTGTAATTTCTACGAAATCACAATGAAATGACGTGCTTTCAAATAAAGTTAAAACAGTGAAAATCGGTTCACGCAATAAAGATTTATCCTATAAAAATCATCTTCCATACTTTAAGCTCGCGCGCAATAGTTTACTTAATTTGCCGAAAGATGTCGCTGTACGTGGAACGCTCATATCATATCTTACATGGCGGTGTTATTTCAACTCTTAAGTGGGGACACTTACTGTGACGGACGGAAAACTACGGAACCCTACACTGAGCGTGGCCCGACACGCTCTTGGCCGGTTTTTTTAAATAGAGTTAAATGTAAACATTAAACTTGATGCTTTTTAAATGTATTTATAGTAACAAATAATCTATACTTGTCGAACGTAAGTCAGACATACGAAAAAGAAACTTGATTTTAAAATATGTTTTTATTCAGATGGCCGAATAGCGAAACTTAAAGTTATCTAGAAAACCTTTGTGCGCCAAACTCACAGTTGCCTTTTTTTTATTCTTGAAACACATGAAACAATATAATATTCTTTATCGACACCAATATCATAAATCCTCTATTCCGCGTTCGGAAACCGTATGTAATTGCCACCATTATTGCAACCAATAACGTAGCAGTAGTGTATTATCTGTGACAGTGTTGTAAAAACGTATGAAAATTAATTACCTATGGTAATGTAATGAAAATCCGCCCTCCTCCCCGACCGCCGGCACGCGCCCGCCCTACCGCCGGCACAATCAAGTTGGTCATGGCGGTGCAATGACGGTCATTCTAATGGTTTCCGAACACGTCAATTAGGATTTACAATATGTGTGTAGATAAAGCAGTGTATGCAGCTGTACGTAATTAGGCCTTAAAACGCAACAGTTACATAAACTTAGTAGTTTATTGTTCACCAATAAGTCCAATAACAAATAATACAGAAAAGGAGAAATAAACTTTGATTGAAAAATTGATAACTAGCTAGACAAAAGGCGGTCTTATCGCTAAAAATAAATGAAAGTCTAGAATATACGTGACCCTAAATCGGGCGAAGATCAAATAGCTGCCGCTTGTTTCGGATCAACGATCACTGTTTTACAGGGCCCAGAATGAATCGCGTATAGGATTATGTCACTTGCCATATTGCTCGGATCTGAGGGGATGGATCGAGTGCTCTAGAAAAAACTACATTTCCTAGACATATTTACTGTTGATTACATCAAGGCTTTACTAGGTACGCTTTTTTGTAAAAAATAATTTGATTTTGATTCTTGAATTGTTACTTCATGATGAGACTTGTAACCTTATTTTTTATTTTAACACTTTCACGAGCAGGAACCCGCTAAGCGGGCTCTCTGTTCGTAGGCGCTTTCCGCTTCATACGAGGAAAACGCTAGAATCGGCTAGCGCGTAGCGAAGTGTGGTACGGTATGTATACGGTGTGTATTGTACAATTTTTTTTTATTTTTTTTACAATATTCGCATTACAAGGGTTTCACAAAAAATCATATGATATCAGACTATTTAGGTCAATTGTTGTCAACACTTTTATTATAACATGCGACATTTTGCATTCGTGAAAATTAATAATCCATCATTGGCATACTGGGATTGTACTCCGGAATTCCGGAATTGGCTATACAAAAAATACCGAAAATGCAAGCCCTAGTATGCACAAAAACATACCGTTTCCTTCCATCCTTTGACAAAACTTTCTAAAAACATGATCAACCACAGCGAAAATAAACTGGCAACGACATTTATTAACCAACAGTTACAAAATTACCGGGACAACCAACATGCCGGAGGTAAAAATTCCTCAAAAGCATAAAGCCCGAAATGGAATGTTACCCTACAAAGGTTAGCCGTAGGGGCAAATGAAAAATCTAATATCACTCAAGCAAGTCTCGGGAAACTCAACAATTGCTTCTCATGAATTTTAACGAGGCATTTTCTTTGCGGCGATGCCTAAAGTGATCCAACCACTTAGTTTGCCACCTGAGAGGCAAATGGGTATAAAGGGTGCATTGACTTTAGCCCTATACATTGAACAATAAGTAATGTAAAGTAAATGAAGGATAGAATGGGGGCTTTAGCAATTTTGATATGAGTTGAAGGGGGTTTCCGCGGGAATTGGGTAACTTTACTGAATGAGCGAGCCCGTCGTATCAAAAGACAAAGGATGGATGTCGTGATCACATTAAAATGATACTAAGTTTTACAGTTTTATATAGGATGATAGTTGATTTATGTTAATCATTTAGTTGCAACTTCTAATAGTAAAAATATTTTTTTTATAATTAGTTGTTTAACGTCTAACATTAAATATCGATTAACGGATAAGCGATAATTGTAATAATAACGACATGACTCGATTAGTTCTGTTGCCGGTGAATTATTTTATTCAAACTTTTTTCCAAAATGTTTTTTTTTATGAAAATTAATTTATTATAATGAAAATAAAAATAAAAAAAATTAACGCGATTGTTCATTCCCATCTCTATTAGATCGTGTTCTAATGATACCAAAATCTAAGTCAAGATGATAATAGCAAAAAGTATCTAATGATAATAACTGAGATATTTTCACACACCTGTACGGAAACGTTCAATTTCCATTTAAGCTCTTTATCTCGTTACAATGAAGTTTAAAGAAAGTCGAATGTAAAAATAAATGACCGCGTGCATTAGTAAACGGATGCTTACCGCGTCTGTGCTGTAATGCCAGATGAGACCGAATAGTCATGTGGCACAGCTATCGATAGATTCAATGGAATTTATTTAATCGTTCAAAAACAGCGTAACGTATGTACACTATATACCAATTGAAAATATATTATTTTAGGGTAAAAAGAGTTTTAATTCATATTGGGAGAGGTGGCAACTTGTATAGTTAAACTTACGAGGGACAGAAGCTATTCTCACAAATACAGCTGAATACTTTTAGATAGCATAGCAGTAAACATATTGTTGGCCTCTTTTATGATCATTATGTATTTTCTATTGTGTTGTAATTTTTGAGGTGTGAAATAAAGCATTGATTTATTCATAAGCGAATGTTATTATACTTACATATAATTAAAATTATTTATTTTTATTTTATTAGATACCTCAGATCCACAGATTTTTCGTTACACATATAAACCTACATTAGTAAACTAATATAATCTTAAAGACTATAACTAATTTTTATATCGTATCAAGTAGTTCGGTGTATCGATGAAGAATATCCGAATCCCACGTCCCTGTTATCATTCTCAGGATGCTATTTGAGCTCCTCCTCATCTGCGTCACCACAGACGCAGTCTTATATCGATATTATATCGATCGCGGTTATATATCGATATAATGTGGATTATCGATATCGATAACAATAAAGCTAGGTTACACTCTAAAACACTAGCGCCAGCCGCCAGGGGATTATTATCTGAGAGATTACCATGAAGGCGACATTGCGCCAAATACTAAAAATAGTTGCGAATCTGCAATTCACAGCAACCGCTCACACAGAGACCACTGACCTATCTTTTATTGTAAAAACTATTTTTACCTTCTACAGATATTTCGTTAAGTAGGTAGGAATATGTACATACAGGCACCTACTTTTTATATGCTTTTTGTAAACTAGTTTGTGATTGATGGCTGGTTTTAAATCTCTTAGGGCCACTTGCGCGTTCCAGGGTTAAGCCAAGTAACTCGGAGGTTAAATGTTTATACAGGGTTAAACTGATAATCTGTCTTGCACCGTTAAAGGTTAAGGTTTAACTCTGAGTTAAACTGTTAAATATTTAACCCACCGACGAAGCAGAGTTAAATCACTAACTCAGGGTTAAGTAGTACGTTGATGGATCATTTGCAATTTCTTGTCGCGAAGTGAAACTATTGTTTGTGTTTGGTTTGACAACAGAACTATGATAAATCACACATGTTATTATATTCCGATGACGATAAAGAGATCATCGAATATATTATCACGGATTTTATGACAGAAGAGTTGCAGAACGAACTGATTATTTTAACTCGCAAAAAGATAAAGAGTTTCCCAGAAGGTTTCGACTTGAAAAGCACAGTGTATTATTTTTATAGAATAAAATCAAACACAGATTACAATACGCACATCACAATAACAATTAAGTTATACACAAATTAAATTATGTACCTACCTAACTACCTACCTGACTTGTGTTAAGGTTAAACTGGGCCCGCATCCCTGTAATGTGTAATTCATCATATACTTATCTACAATTGTATTTTCAGTGACGCCTTATCACTAATGAATCAATTACTATGCACACTACGATTCTTAGCCACTGGAAGTCAACTTCTGACGTGTGGAGATTTCATTGGGGTGCATGAATCAACCGCATGTAGAACTATTCATAAGGTGACAGATGCCATAGCCCGGTTGTACCCAGAATTCATAGCTATGCCCAGCACAGAAGAAGAGCTAAGACAAACTGCAATTAAATTTTATCAAATTGCTCGATTTCCACGTGCTATTGGAGCCATAGACTGTACTCATGTACGAATGAAGTCTCCAGGTACCTATACACTATTAAGCTAGTCCATATATTGTGATTTCACATGTTTTGGTACCCGTGCACCTATCTAATATTGAATATGATGGACAGTAAAGAAAACGAAATTTTCTTTCTTTCTTTGTAATTTCAGGAGGAGAAACTGCAGAGATATATCGGAACAGACAATGTTACTTTTCAATGAACACCCAAGCAATCTGTTCTGCTGATTTACTGTTTACTGATGTTGTTGCACGTTGGCATAGATCTGCTCATGATTCTCATATTTGGGACAACAGTAATCAACGCAGGCATTTTCTTCAGGGTACATATGAAAATTACTGTCTACTTGGTGATTCAGGATATGCACAGACTGCATTTATGATGACACCTCTGGGAAATGTGACCTCTCCTATTCAATCTCTGTATAATGAATCACAGATCAGAACTAGAAATGTGATTGAGCGTACCTTTGGTATTTGGAAAAGAAGATTTACTATTGTTAGCAGAGGTATTCAAGTGAATTTAAGTAGGGTACCGGGTATAATCATTGCTACATGCGTGCTGCATAATATTGCCCGACTGCAAAATGATGTAGAACCACCTTTGGACCCAGAATACCCACACATATTGGACAATACACCTGATGAGAGTGCAATGTTACCTAACAATAGATCCGGTACAGCAGGACATAATGCTCGTCAAGCGCTGATTGAACAACACTTTGGAAGATTAGGTATACTTTCGCAACTCTGTTCTCCTACTGCAACAAGTTTTGAAATCTAATGTGATACCAAGCCGGCGTGCTGGAGTTTACTAACAACATGTCATTGTGATCCTTCTAATAGACTATACTTTTATAATAAATAGGATGACCTGGCCATCGCACGGCTAAACATGCGTATAGCACAAGCCGGTCTATCAATTTGTACATATTATGTTATATTATTAAATGATTTATTTGTCCTGTGCGATTGCCAAGTCATTCTATTTGTTATAAAAATATATACACCTAATGTTGAAAGGATCACAATGACATGTTGTTAGTAAACTCCAGCACACCGGATTGGTTTGACATTAGATCTCAATACTTTTTGCAGTAGGAGAACTGCGTTGTGAGACTGGCATTTTTGTGCATGTAATGTTTTTGATGGGATGTCATTCCTTTTTTTAAGTTCCTAACCTATTCTATCTAATTATGTAGTGTTAAAAAGCTAAATTTTAGCAACAGAAACATTACTTTTTTATCGCATAAATTTATATGGGATTACAATGTTAACTGTGCGGTTTGTAAAATTAGACACCCCGACTGCTATTGCGGTATGTTTTAATTTTCAGTGACTTTATAGCCTAAACCCTAGAAGTCTTCAAAGTTTGGAGCTTGTGGGACTGCTAGAAGTACCTTAGATATACGATGATCGTGATCAGTGAGTCAGTGACAAAATTAAGGAACCTTGGACTTGCAATAATTCTTAAAGTGTATGTTGAAATGCAATGATATTAGGAATATATATTTCTTGTGTTATGGCCTCTTAGTGACAGAAACTTCAGCCTTCTAGCTTTATCGACAACAGAATTAGAGGGGGGTCAAAAATGGCCTGAATGGCTTCGGGAAAAGGATGGTACGGCCGCGCCCTTGTTTTGCTCGACTTGGCGGGGGCACTACCGTGCCCCCCGATAAGCTCATTAAAAAAGTCAACGCTTAATTCATATGACGCCTGTAATATTGACGGTATTACCTTGCAATCAATTAGTCTTTTATAATAAACCACCTGTTATAACTAAGTAAAGATGAATTATTAGTAAATGCAAAATTAATGACCTGATTCAAAATTTAAAGATGCTGTTAAAATAGAAACTAAAAACCGGCCAAGAGCGTGTCGGGCCACGCTCAGTGTAGGGTTCCGTAGTTTTCCGTCCGTCACAGTAAGTGTCCCCACTTTAGAGTTAATAACACCGCCATGTAGGATATGATATGAGAGTTCCACGTACAGCGACATATATCGGCAAATTAAGTAAACTATTGCGCGCGAGCTTAAAGTATGGAAGATGATTTTTATGGAATAATTCTTTATTGCGTGAACCGATTTTCACCGTTTTTACTTTATTTGAAAGCACGTCATTTCATTGTAATTTTGTACAAATTACAGTTACAATAAACACCTGCTTATACGGTTAAATTACAAACTTAGTACAGAAATTATTTTGAATTTTTTTTTCAAAAACTATTCATCCTATCAAGTTCAAAATAATTTTCCTAGAAAGTTTTTATGAAGTTCTACTTTTGAGATTTTTTTCATATTTTTAAAACTTATGGTTCAAAAGTTAGAGGGGGGGGGACGCATATTTTTTTACTTCGGGAGCGATTATTTCCGAAAATATTTACATTATCGAAAAATGATTTTAGTAAACCCCTATTCATTTTTAAATACCTATCCAACAATATATCACACGTTAGGGTTGAAATGAAAAAAAAAATCACTCCCCACTTTACGTATAGGGGAGGTACCCTAATAAAAAAAAAATTTCCACTTTTTATTTTACCACTTTGTCGGCGTGATTGATATACATATTAGTACCAAATTTCAGCTTTCTAGTGCTAACGGTCACTGAGATTATCCGCGGACGGACGGACGGACGGACGGACGGGCAGACATGGCGAAACTATAAGGGTTCCTAGTTGACTACGGAACCCTAAAAACGAATAGTTATGTTTTGAACTAGATGATGTTGAAAATTAAATAATAGAACATAACCTATTTAAATCACATATTTAAAAATACAACTGCAGTGGGATACGATGACATATCAACGTATGTCATCAAAATATGTTCTCCAATAATCGCACCTATTTTAACTTATTTGATAAATCTTTCTTTTGTACAAGGGGCTTTCCCTAAAAAGTTAAAGGTTTCAATTGTAAAACCTCTTTTTAAAGCTAATAGTAAAGAAGACTTAAATAATTATCATCCAATAACCATGATACCAGTTTTGTCAAAAATATTTGAGAGGGCAATGCATGCTAGAATCACAGCATTTTGTAATAAGTATGCTATAATAAAGGACGAACAAAATGGCTTCCAAAAAGGTAAGTCCACTTCATTAGCCGCATTTAACCTAGTCAGTAGTATTATGGAACATGTTGATAAAAATAATCCAGTCTCAGCCGTATTTTTTGATATGAGCAAAGCTTTCGATTTTGTATCTCATGACTGTCTTCTACTTAAATGCGAAATGTATGGTATTAGAGGTGTAACCTTAGATTGGCTACGAAGCTATTTAGCTGATAGAACCCAGTGTGTACAGATTCAAAATATAAACAATAACCTAGTATATGAATGTAATAGATCTAATTATGAGAAATGTAATGTTGGTGTACCACAGGGTAGTTTTCTGGGCCCACTATTATTCTTATTATATATCAGTGATCTGCCTAATACATTTAGCTATAAATCTGTTCTCTTTGCCGATGACATCTCAATAATAATTCCATGTGAAGACATAACCTCCTACAATGATAACATTAATAATCTAATAAAACAAGTAATAAAGTGGTTGGAAATACATAATTTAAAAGTTAATTTAGATAAAACAAAATATATACAATTTTATAATAGAAAAGGAGGCGTTGATATTGCTGTAAAATATGATGGAACAATTATATCCGAGACGGATGAGATAAGTTTTCTGGGCATAACACTAGACAAGAATTTGTCGTGGAAGCCACAAATTGAAATTAAAAGTAAAAAAAATAATAGTTTCGTGCATCCCCTTCGAAGACTAGCAGCTATTGTCAATAAAGACACAGCTCTTCTGGCATATCACGGCTATGTGATGTCAGTGCTCAGATACGGACTTCTGCTATGGGGAAATTCGGTTGACATCAATAGGCTGTTCATCAGCCAAAAAGATTGCATTCGGGCAATTTGTAGCAAGCTCCCATTGACACCATGTAGACCATTATTTGATGACATGAAATTACTCACTCTACCATCGCTGTATATATTAGAGATGTGCAAATTTGTGAAATGTAATCCCAATCTTTTTACTCGACTCGAAGAAGTTTGCCATTTCAACACTAGGTACCCCCGGAGACTAATACCGCCTAAAACATCATCAGAGCTACGTTGGAGAAATTGCTACAATATGGCAGTAACTATATTTAATAATATCCCGAAGGACATTATTGATCTGCCTTACACCAAATTCGTAAGTGGGCTACATACTTATGTATAATATATTTTTTCTAATAACCACTTGGTTATTAGAAAAAAGATTTTACCATATAAAGGACTTTATACCTAGAATAAAATAATTATTTTAACATTTTGTGACATATTTAATTGACTTTTGACATATATCTATTATCTTTATTTACATTATAGGCTAGGTTAAGTTCCATTGTTTGTACATATTACTTCTTAAGTTCATGTAAATAGCATACCTAGGTTAGAAACAGTTTTATATTCGCATGCTAGTAATACTGGCGAGAGTGTTGAGCGTTAATTTGTACATTACCAACTTTTGTAACCGCTTCTCAAGTGAATAAAGTTATTTGTATTTGTATTTAAATGGACATTGTTAAAACATAACAAACTCATTCTTTGATTTAAATGGAATATTTTGCTGTCATATCACTTTTATCTACAATATCAATATTGTTTTGACAGGTGAAGTCAAACAATTACTGTAAAATAGTAAGCATTTACTTTGTAATTCAGTCTAATAATAATAATAAATAAATAATAAATATTATAGGACAATCTTACACAAATCGACCTAGGCCCACAGTAAGCTCAATAAGGCTTGTGTTATGGGTACTAGACAACGATATATATAATAGATAAATATGGATAAATACTTAAATACATAGAAAACACCCATAACTCGGGAACAAATATCTGTGATAAACACACAAATAAATGCCCTGACCAGGATTCGAACCCGGGACCTCCTGCTTCGTAGGCAGGGTCACTACCGACTGGGCTAGGAGGCCGTTAAGTCTGTCTGCAACTTTTCTTTGATATTAACCAATTTCATAACTTTATTTTATTTTCTACATAATTATGTCCCCTGACTTAATTAAGTCAGGGGACTTGCTTCAACCGCGAATATAATAATAACTAGAAAATAAAAAATACATGCACATTCAAATAACAACCTTATATTGAACTCATCTCATTACATTAGCTGGAAAATGGAAATAAGTACATGGACGAGAAAGGCAACGGACAGAGTACTGTGGCAACGTATGGAGGAGGCATATACCAGTAAATGTGTACGAGTTTAGTGCAGGGTACTACTTTGTCGATTCTAGTTGCCGAGTTACGGGCAGTTTAGTGAAAAATGACAAAACATATCGAAAATCGGTTTTTAACAGAAACGGATAAACTATACTCTAATGAATCTGTGGTTTTGAGCCCAACGCTGAAATTACCAATTCAAGCAGCCTTAAAGTTTAGTGCCTAGGGTACCACTTTGTCGATACCTATAAAAAACGACGATATCATACTTTTAGCCAAGATATTATTAATACAGAGCGTAGAGCGATCATAATATCGCTTTTCTTTTTTCTTTTGTCATACTCACAATGCATACCAAAATAGCTTGGAAACCTTATCACAATATTTGGCACCAGCACTAGTTTTTAGTAAATGTGCTATTTGTAATAAGTGGCGAAGTTGGAGCGGAAGCCAGTAAATGAGGCGTGAATTGAGTAGGAATCAGTGAAAGTGGAGTGGAACTGGTTGAAAGTGTAGCGGAACTCGCGGAAAAGGAGCGGAGCTGGTGTAATTGGACCGGAACAGGTGGGATTGGAGCAGAAGTCAGTGAATGTGTGGTAGAAGTTGCGGGAATTGAGTGGAAACAGAACGGAACTGGCGTAATTGGAGCGGAACGGGTTGAATTGGAGCGGAAGTCAGTGGAAGTAAGGTGAAAGTGGCGGGAATTCAGTGCAAGTAGTGCGGAACTGGGTGGAAGTGGAGCAGAACTGGAGCAAAACTCATTAAAAGTGGCAGAAATTGACAGCATGTCAGTGGAAGTGGAGCGGAACTGGCGAAATTGGAGCGGTTCTTTTTAAAAGTGACGAAAATTGAGTGGAAGTCAGTGGAAGTAGAGCTAAAGTGGAGCGGAACTGGCAGAATTAGAGCGGAACTGGAAAAATTGGAGCTGAATTGGCGGAATTGGAGCGGAAGTCAGTAAAACTAGGTGGGAATTAGGTGGAAGTGGAATTGGATGGAAATGAATTATAGTGTTTTTTTTAATGTCCCGTAGTTTATTCAACGCTGACTGAAGTCGGCGTTATCGATAGTGACCTAGCACTACTGTTTTCGTTTCATTTTGGTTCAATATACATTTAAAACATAATAACAAACTACTCCAGCATGACAGTAACGTTTCAAATGAGATTTTTAACACTTAAATTTTTTTGGGGACTCCGGATGTAAGCAACAAAGTGGTACCCATATTTTAAGTAAAAAAAAAACACTCGCAAAAACGTAAAAAACGCACAAACGAACTATTAAAGTAATAATAATCTGCAATTAAATATTCATAAAAATGATTTGTAACATGCCTGAAATTACAATATAGCATTTAAAAACAATATTTCACTAACGAGTTACTAAACTTTAGTACATCGATAAAGTGGTACCCTACCTATAATTTATTACAGAAAATCACTAAACTTTAAAATTCCAAGAATTGGGTTTAGATTTAGTGTTTGTTCCGGTATCTTATGATATTTATTCGAGCACACATGAAGTTTTTGTTACCTATATATTTTGTCACGTCGACTTTTTTAAAATTAGAAATGTATGTAATATTGTCTTCGGTTGCCGCGATAGTTATTCATGAAATAAAACAATTAAAAACGGATTTTATCGCGTGTATTGAGTTTAAATTACATCCCGACGTTTCAAACACTTTACAGCGTTCGTGGTCAACGGGTCGACTCCGAGAGCGCGCGAGCTTATTCGCCAGGTCTTCACGTCGCTGAATTCGACGACCCGTCGAGTCGACCCGTTGACCACGAACGCTGTAAAGTGTTTGAAACGTCGGGATGTAATTTAAACTCAATACACGCGATAAAATCCGTTTTTAATTGTTTTATTTCATTAGAAATGTATGGCTAATAAGAAGGATTTCTTTAATGGTATACGTCTGTTTTAGATTCAGAATACATTTAATAACGTAACTTTTTTTGAAATTTTGAGTCTCGTGTTACATGCACAAAAAAAACTTCAAAAATCACATTGAAATTTTATACCTGTAAGGATTTCTGGTATGACTTTAGTCCATTTAGTAACCTAGAAGTATGTAGATTAGTTTGGTATTATTCACTCCATAACTTCAAAGTACAAGTGTATTTTTTGCTGTCCCAAACTTTAATCACGTTTTTCTCAGTCGTCGCTTTTTCACTAGGGCAACTTTAAAGGTTAATAAAAAAATAACCATTACACATAGAGACTTCGTTTTTTACTCATAGATAGGAAATTTAATGTTGTTATCTCATTAAAAAGATAAATATTGAAATACCTACACGCATAAATATTATAGTTTAATATACATATAAAATATTGTACAATTTAGAAAATGCGAAATAAAGGGCTTTTTATCATATTTTATTTATTTATTGGATTCTTAATGAGCCCATAGCAACTACTAGTTACACATCTTCCGACATTCGTAACTTCTACAGTATACCGCCGTACCGTACAAACCAGTATAGGACTGAGCTCCGATGACACCTAGTTCTTAACGAATCACGAATACAAGTTATGCTAGGCCTTAGCTTACTGTTTATTACAAAATGTTTATTATGTGCACCACTAAATAATCACCTTGTTTTGTTAAAGTGTATCGGCAGACTTTGTTTAACTACTGTAAGCTAAAATAGTATACCATCAATGTATTTAGTTCGTTTATCTACACTCACATTGTAAGTCCTCTAAAACGTGTTCAAAAACGGTAGGCAATGGCTAGCATTACCACAACCGATTTTACTATGATAACCTTTTTATGTGTGGCAGTAACGTAATTTTAACGTTACATGCTCAAATATTGATGTGTTTATGAGGTTTGATAACATAATGTACACCTGCACGCTCCCGTCACAATCGAGTTGGCCATGGCGGTGCAATGGCGGCCATTCTATGGTTTCGGAATACGGCATTTAGGATAAATAATATGAGTGTAGATAAAGCAGTGTATGCAACTGTACGTAATTAGGCCTTATTACGTAACAGTTACATAAACTACTATTACTGATTTCATGCAATATAAATAATTATTTTTAAGTATAAATTGAGAATAAATTATCTTACACGTAATAATAGTTTAACTTCTGAATTCAAACATTTATTTATTTATCGAATGGCTTAGTACATGTAACTGGATATTATATTATAAGGGTTAAAATAAAAAATAAAGACTAAGATTATGCCCGGCTCAAGTAGGCAACCGCATCCTCAGTTAGGTTCTTGAAATTTTCTATGTGGCCTGTGTATTTTGTGAGGGGGCGTTCCAGCACTATGTGTTCGATGGTCTGGTCTGTGTGTCCACAGTCGCAAGCAGGGGAGTCACACCAACCCCATTTGTGCCAGTGGTGAGCGCAGTTACCAACTCCCGTTCGAAGGCGGTTTAGGGCCGACCATACCCGGCGGGGTTCTTTGAAGCCGGAGGGGGGTATTCGTGGTGTTAGATGGATGAGGGGGTTCGTTATGACCGTGTGGGCTTCCCATTCCATATAATTCCATAGGAATGATTTACCCTTCTCTTATCCTAAGGGCAGATCGAGAGCACTACAATGTTTTTGAAAATAATTAAAATACAGGCATATTTTATAATTCACCAATATCCGGTTCCGGACAGCGGAGAATTTTTGAACGTTTCTCGAATGTAAAAAATTCTTAAAAATACTCACACATTTTTTGTCAAATTGCCAAAAATTTACAAAAGATCGTATCTGCCTATGGAAGAGCTTTTTTGGGATAACTCGAAAAAGCTCCGTTAACGGCACCGATAAAGTAATACTAGGGATACAAAATCAGCTCAAAAAATTGCCCCACAATAGTACCGCAAGAACGACTCGTGCGGTACTTTCTCTGACAGTCTTATTACGGTATAAGATTCCGGTTACAAATTTCAGTAATCTAAAGCACAAATTGATTGGTTTATTAGGAAACACAATCCCTTAACGAGGGCGCTACTGGACGGTCGACGCAGTCTTAAGTAGGTATGATGCTAAACTAAAGTTTTAATATTACATTCTTAGTTAGGTATGTAAAATGTTACTTCGGCATCATTTGCATTTTCACTACAGCAGACACATTTCTATGCAATATTTTTATTCTTGCAATTAAAATACAAGTTCATTTGAAATTGTAAGCAGAAGTTTTGTTACAACGTACGCTGTTGGACAAGAAAAAAGTTCGCTAAGCGGGAGTTCCGCGGACATTAAATTATAATTTATTAATGCAAAGCTGAGATTCTGTGCAGCAGAAAATAGAAATGCATTAATAGGAATAAACAGTAGAAGCTTGAAGTTCAGTGCTTAACTTTCTTGTAGTTTCTAAATTGCAGTTTTTTTTAGTAATTATATAAAAACATAAGAAATTGCACTATAGTTACGACTGTCTTTGTTTGACAAACTCATCCTCCTAGAGTAAAAATAATAATTGAAAGGAGTAATCTGACAGCTCCTGGCATACAAATCTGTTTGCAAAGTATGTAAATTGCTGTCAAAATACTCCACTCAATTATGAATTCTACCTTACCGCCATAGGAGGATTTTTTTTCATGCATGGTATCAAACGATTCGTTTTGTTGTGAGTATTAAATGTCTATATACCTATAGGTCCAATTGCGTTAAAGCAACACAAAAGACAGAAATGAGATTCATAATCTAACACTCGCTTTTGTTTGGCAAAACGCTCCTAACATATGATATGCAGCAGTGACGTCACGGTTGCATAGTCGCCTTATTTAAAGTATGGAAAAATTATGAAATTTCTATTTTGACAGTGAAATATTGCATTTTTGTATATGGTTGCGATACAATTTATTTTACATGAATGTGTGAGAAATCGGATGATGTCATTGTTTTATTTTATAATTACATACTTTAAAAAAAAAATTAAGTTTGAGAACCATTTCAAAGATTTTTTTGTAAATTTTACTTTATTAGGATATATTGACCATTTTGCATCCATTCAACCTAATTTTATTACAAAATTCAACATGCGTCATCATCTCTATAATCGCCTTGCGGAAAAGTCATGCTATCTACTGTACAGCAATGTACAGTTCGTTTTTTTATTCCGTAGACTAAAATGACAACTACAAATGTCAAACGTAGAAATAATGTGACCAGCTTAAAACAAATAGTGCTGATCTTTGATTTCGGTTTGTGAATAACCGATAAATATTATATTAATTTAAGATTCAAAATTGTTATTTTACATTACTGTAAATAAATAAAATATACACTTATATTATTGGAGACTGAAACATTTAAAAAATTACATTGCCGTATCGCCGAGCCGACCCGATATATATTAATAAATGAAGTGAGGAAGAGCTTATGGTGCCATTATTGATTATATACCACGTATTTATTAATGTGTGACTATGCTCACCTAGAGGTTTGCCGGTGAGAACGTTTTCGCTCTCGAGAATTCCTTCTCCTGAGAATTTCCGCACTTTCGCGAGAACGTTCTCTCTAAACGAGAATTACTGAGAAAGTACATAAACTCATCGCAAATTGAATTTTTTTTTGTGTATCTTTTTGAAGGTGTTTGAACAATATTTACAATCATTATAAACCGATAAAACCGGCCAAGAGCATGTCGAGCAAAAGGTCGTTTATTAGGGGGTATATTGCGGCGCTTACGTCATTTTAACATGCAGCACTATTACGGCCTATACTATGCGTTTTTGAGTTATAATTCAAAAACGGCTAGACCGAATTCCTTTAATACAGTTTTCATTGAAAGTACTTATTAGGCCCCACCTCCATGATTTTTCCCAATTTTTTTGGACCCACGGTTCTAAAGTTAGAAGCTCTTTTTGAACTTTCGGCGCTATTATTTACGAAACTATAAATTTTATCCAAAAAGTGTTGTAAAAGACCTCATTTTTTTGAAAGAACTATCCAATGATATCCAACACGACAAAATTGCTGTAATATATGCTATCAATAAAACATATATGTTAAAATTATGAAGACAAGAAAAGACAAAAATATTAAGAAATCCTCTTACAATAAAAGTACAAAGAAATATGCGAGATAGTTCTCGAGAATGTTCTCGTGAGAACGTTCCCGAGAAACGTTCTCGGAAATTTCCCGAGATGGCAGAAATTTTTGAACCTAGAATCTTTTTTTCGGTTTTCAATGATCGTGAATATCTTTTAAACACCTTTAGGAAGATTTACATAAAATAAAAAATCTGAATTTGTGCAGATTTGATATATTTTCTCGGAAATTCTCGTTACAGATAACGTTCTCGAGAACTTTCTCGCAACATTCTCTCGTTAGGAAACGTTTTCGAGAACGGCACATCTTTATGCTCACCGGAATATCCGGAAAATAAGACTTTTGACCAGCTGGTAAAGATAGTAACCGTTTGGTAAGTTAAACATGGAACCCTTGCAATAGATCATGGCTTAGCTGTAAGTAGCTACAAGCAGTGCCCTACTTTATAAAGCAACAAGTTTCGCTGTTTGCCTCCGTTTCTAACAAACATATTTGATGTAAAGAGAGACACTGAGCGAAATTTTTGTACCATTATAAAACAGGTCGCGAAAAGTACAAAGTTAGGTTCTCATTTAAATGAAACTTGGTAAATGTAGAGAAATATTTAGGATGAGTAACTTGGTGCATTTTGAGCTATATGATATGTATCTTCGAAGTGACTGTTAATCTTACAATAAAATCGCTTTGAACCTTTGAGTCTAAGGAGAGACTTTGCCTCCTTATGTGTGTTCTATCGCTTGTACAATGGGTTGTGCTCTGAAGAACTGTTTCATATGATGCCCACGGCAGCTTTTTATCACCGCACTGCTCGCCGCCGGCAGGGTGTTCATCCTCACACCCTGGTGCCTAAGGGGTCGCGCACTGTACGGTTTAAGAGGAATTTCCTCCCACGAACGCTGCGACTGTGGAATGAACTCCCTGCCGAGGGTTTCCCAGCGGGCTACAGTATGAGGTTCTTCAAAAAAGGAGTGTATATGTTCTTAAAAGGTACGCAACGCGCATGCGAATCCTCTGGGGTAGCAGGCGTCCATAGGCTACGGTAACTGCTTACCATCAGGCGGGCCGTATGCTTGTTTGCCACCGTCGTGGTATAAAAAATAAAATAAAATATAAGAAGTATTATTTATGGTCCTGGATACAAAATTTCTAAATACTTCAAAATGTTGGCATTTTTCACCTACAAAATAAAATAAAAAAATAATATTTTCATATTCCTAGTGCCCCCTTTTAGCACTTCACGGATTATCCATTCATTGTATTACAGAACTTACAGACACTTTATCAAAAAGTATCTCTCTATAGTTTATTTTCGGTTAGTACCGGTTGTAGCACATCACTATTTATAAGACGTAAAAAACAAGCAACACATGAAATGTCATTCTAGTCTACGGAATAAAAAAACGAACTTTAGTGTCACGACTGTAAAATGAGGGAATATGAAAATAGGACACCGCAAAACTATGAGGCCTTTCTAGCAATCACTGACCAGAACAATGTTGTCAATAAAACCCCGTAGTAAGGCAACAAGGAAAGAAACCATTCTTTTCACTGACGCCGCACTTTGTTTTATGACCATCGTAAATTATAAGAGCTGCCTTATAGCCGATCCGGTCAGTGGATGGGCTACTTTATTTCACACGGAGAGATTGGTACTGCAGTAGCATGTGGAGAATTCCTTTACGAATATTGGCACCATTTTTAAAACGTTGCATTTTCTTTTAGAAATTTAATAAAATAAAACCGATTTTAATAATGATAATATAAAAATTGTAAGAGTTTGTATCAGGAGATATGTAGGTGCTTTAAATTTCTTGTACTTACACTACACTTTTTTGTCGAGAATGATAATAAGTCAGTCATGTGATATTACCTACCTGTCAACGATAGGCATCACTCACGTCACACATGGTCCCTAAGGGCAATTTAATAAATGAAAATAGCAAATTCTAGTGAGGCACTGCACTAATGCAGTGCGAGAATCTGGTAAAGTTCTGTTATATTTTACCATAAGAGTTGAACGCTTAACCGAACCAGAGTACCTGGACTAAAACTAAAATAGTATTTTTTATTGAGTACAGTAATCTGACAACTGCTGCCATACAAAGTTAAATCAGTGTATATGGCAGGAGCTGTTAGATCACTGTATAGACTATTAAAAATACTACTTTACATACTCTCTGGCTGTGAATATGACATCTATAATATATGGATTTACACAACACATTGTGAAAAAGTATCGTTACAAAAATAGAGGGTAGAATTGAAAACCCTGAACACCAAAAAAAGTTTCTTCGATATAGACGTACCAAAAAGGGAAAAACTTACATTAAGAAAAAAAAACACTGGAGGGAATAGCTACAAGATATTAAATAAATTACAATAAGTCTGATCTCTACTTAATATTTTAATTGAGTATGCACCCTTTCAATGTAGCCAAATACATTTAGAGTGGCCACTTTAACTTTTCAGCGTTCACCTTCGCGTTCAAACTTTGGAACAACGCCCTCTGATTGGGCGTAGCAAATGAACGTTCGCAAACAACAATCAGAGTGCTTCCGTTGGCGCTTTCAGAGAACTGAGGCAACCCTGTGTGGCTTTATAATCACTTCTATACATGATTCTCAGGCGTCCAATTCGACAACCTAAAACGAAGTCGCTGGTGACTTGGTGGACTAAGAGCTGGCTACGTCAGATATGACACAATAATGAGCAACGAAACCCGTATAGTAATAAGATTGCAATACTATCCTTACTGGTAGATCAGGGTATCTGGCAGCTTTTAATGGGTGGAGGTTAGAGTAACAGACTAGCAAAATTTTTCAGTTGGAAAAACTGCCAAATTCGCCTTATTTATAGAGGTCGGCCTATGGTTTAACATAAGAATAAAAACATTGCATACAAAAACAGTAGGCGACGAACTATGAATTACATTATACGTCGTTTTGGACTACTTTCCCCCGTCAGAAAGTTTTAGCAATGATATAATCTAATTGTTTATATAATTTCTCATAATACTGCATCAAAACCAGAATTAAAATTAAAGTGGTTTGCATTATTTGACCTCCACCTCTTTACAGCTGCCAGATGTCCGGATCTAGAAAGTAGCATAGTATAGCAAACTAACGATAGGGGTTTCATCGCTCTCATTATTGTGTCATATCTGACGTGGCTAGCTCTCCATCTATGGCGAGACTACTTTCAAATTTTGAATTACTATAGTATGTGTCAACTGTCAAACAAGTAGTGATTTCGCCCATGCGAATCCATATATCACCTGCCACAGTTTGGCATGTCGAATAGGGGTAGATCGAACGAGCGGACCGTAAGCGAAGTGAAGTTCTTACAAACAACTTCTGGCTACTGGGACGTCTCGGCATTTGGATGGCTTTTTGATTTTGAGAGTTTGTTCCGCGATAACTTTAGTAAAGTTTTTCTGATATTTATGAAATTTGTTGGGGTTGTAGCAGAGTTACATAGAATTTGAGAGTTCGTATATGAGCAGGATCGGTCAACGGGTTATGGAGCTAGAAGGTGCAAAAAAATCATCACATGGGTCTTGTTATATTGGTCAGAATGTAAAGATTGTTTGCAAGTAAATCGCGAGTTCTTAGTTCGAGGCGGACTACTAGTGTATCTACATACACTAGTAGTCCGCGAAAGATTGTGTTGTTCGGATATTTGGATATTTAAATGTTTGTTCCTCTTTCACGCAAAAACGACTTTATGGATTCACGTGAAATTTTAGATCGTCCTATAATAATAATATTTATTTATACAGAAATTTATAACCTGAGAAGGTAATTTGAAAGTTTAAAATACGGCAGTAAATAAGTTTAAGAAACTACTTTTTAGGGTTCCGTAGTCAACTAGGAACCCTTATAGTTTCGCCATGTCTGTCCGTCCGTCCGTCCGTCCGCGGATAATCTCAGTGACCGTTAGCACTAGAAAGCTGAAATTTGGTACTCATATGTATATCAATCACGCCGACAAAGTGGTAAAATAAAAAGTGGAAAAAAAATGTTTGATTAGGGTACCTCCCCTATACATAAATAGGGGAGTGATTTTTTTTTTCATTTCAACCCTAACGTGTGATATACTGTTGGATAGGTATTTAAAAATTATTACGGGTTTACTGCAATCATTTGTTGATAATGTAGTAACTTGATAGGTCGAATAGTTTTTGAAAAAAAAAAAACAATAATTTCTGAACTAAGTTTGTAATTTAACCGTTTAAGCAGGTGTTTATTGTACCTGTAATTTCTACAAAATCACAATGGTCATTTCAAAAACTCTTAAGTGGGGACACTTACTGTGACGGACGGAAAACTACGGAACCCTACACTGAGCGTGGCCCGACACGCTCTTGGCCGGTTTTTTTAACGTAGACACTTGCGATAATGTCTCGCTCGTAGGTACTATTTTGTTGTTGTATTTGCTAGTGCTTGCTATCAAGTAATGCTCGAAGGTTGTCCAAAAAAGCTGGAGATGTTTTCTACGGTGTTAGTAAAATTCATAAACTCTCAGAAACTAAGTTATAACTCGCTCACCTTAATCCAGTTCTGGCCAATAAAATCTGCCGTCTGAGGAGTTTAAAAAAAAATCTTTACTTTTACCAATGAGTAGGCAATGAGCTGACAAATCCGGGTTTGCAGGCGTCCAAAGGCTCACCGCTAAACACCATACTAGCGACCCGCCCCGGCTTCGCACGGGATAAAAAATGGTTATTGTGGGTTTTCCCTAAGAGATAGACCTTTATAGGTGTACAATACTGTAGTACATTATTTTGATCTATCTCGTAGGTTTCAGCCAGTGGTTGCAATGTAAGCGCACAAAAATGTGTTTATTTACGACATCACATTAGAAACCTCTAAAATTATCTCTGTTTCGCTACTGTATTTGCATATGTATTATACATATAAACCTTTCCCTTGAATCACTCTATCTATTAAAAAGCACCGCATCAAAATCCGTTGTGTAGTTTTAAAGATCTAAGCATACATAGGGACAAACAGCGGAAAGCGACTTTGTTTTATACTATGTAGTGATTCTACTAGATGTGATATCTAGAACAAATTGTGTGAGCCATGTTTGGCGGTTGACAGCTATGACAGAATCAAAGAGTACCTAGTATAGACTAGTAGTGATTTTTACTACAACTTTTGGGACAAAGATTTTTTTAGGGATGTCATGACATCTCCTGTTACTCAATGATCAGACAGTGAAGTTTGCCTCGGTAGAAATATAAAAATATTAAAGTTACCGGATAAGCTTTTATCAATGAAATTGTGTCCAATTGTAACTCAAGTGGAAATGACACGTGGGTCAAATGTTGCAGCGGCCCGGGGGCCACGTCAGCTTCCCGACGGTAATATAATAATTTGACGGTAAAGTGTCGTGTGATATCCACTTTTCTCCCTTGTGGACGAGAGACGTAAACTATTTTAACTTCGTCGCGCTAATATCATCAGCAGCTCAATCACCAGTTATCGTATAGTTATCGTTTGACATAGGTTGTATAAAATGACAGTTGACTTTTAATTTTGCATTAACCAACCCCTAAAAGGGTTTCTTACTTGCTTAACTAACGCAGTCGAGTGTCACATTGCTGGGCACAGGCCTCTACGCTTAATCTTCATGACTCGAATTTGCGATCGTATGGAAATTTTCCAACCATTTAATACAATTGCAAATAATAGAATTTTATTGCCATATGAAGCATTAATTTCATATCCTGATGGCATCTTTCAAAATAACCAACAGGCCAAAAAATCCTGAAAACCTGTTAAAACCACGAAATCGTGTTAAAAGTTAAAACGCCACTCTTACTTAACTGAAATCCTCCGAATTTACATTCCTTTTTCCATTCTCCAACTATCTCCTTTGAAAATAGCCGAACGCAGGAAACTACGGCGCAGTAGCCAGAAACTTTCAGTTTTCTAACAATGGATCGATGAAGTTATAATTAATTCGTTTCTCTTCCAAGAATATTACATAGTTATATTAAAGTCTACGCACGACACCTGACAACTCCACCTGACGATCCATACATATGACAAATGCGGGCGTACTTTCACTACAAAAGTTGGATATGTGAGTCACATTCGAGTACACCTGAGGAGCCCATGATACCATACCAGCAGCAGTCGCCGTATCCGTAGCCGTATCGACTAGGAAGAGATGAAGAAGGACGCACGACAGCACGATGTATAAAAAAAGATGTATAAAGAAAGACACACCACGCCATGTAAATTAAGATCTTTTTAAGACATCCGAAAATTACTCAAAAATAACATAATAATACTTTTACTTACTACCATTTGGACATCTAAAAAATTCTAACTATACCTACCAGGCTTGTGAGCTTTAGAGGCAAATTACTTAGAACTCATACGCAGGTTAGCAAATGCCCAAAATCTGGTCCGCAGGGTAAGATTGAATAAAATGTGGATTATACCTACTTCCGAATACACTTGTATTTAGCGAGTATAGAATTAAACCACTTTTTTATTGAATACCTGCCTCCTCCTTGTGTCGTATTCCTCAGTTCTGACGGTCGTGACCTCCCTTCTGCATCACTTTTTCACGTGCGATCTTTCTCCACTTGGTTTTTGTCTCTGGCGGTGTGGATGGCGTGGTGCAAGGTCGAGTCGAGAGTGGTGCGGATCTGGTCAGATCAACATATAGGGCTGCGTCCACGAGGTCTTTTCCCATCTACTTTGCCGGTCACGATGAGCTTCTCCAAGTTGCCACCATCTTTTCTTGCAACGTGACCGAAGTATTCTAGGACTCTACGAAGACACTCGGATGATAGCCGCGAGGAGACTTTAAGCTCTCGCAATATGGAGACGTTAGTCCGAAATGCTGTCCAGGGGATACGGAGCATCTTTCTCCAGCACCACATTTCAAAGGCGTCAATGCGTTTGCGGTCTGCAGCTTTCAGTGTCCAAGTCTTAACGCCATACGAAAAGATCAAAAAGACTAGAGTCCGTACTAGCTTGGTCTTGGTTTTAACGGAAAAGTTGCGATCTCTCCATATTTTTCCTAGCTGAGACATTGCGCTTTTAGCCATTATTGATGATGGAACCCAGGTAGATAAAGCTGTCCACTGTTTCAAGGCCCAACGCACTAGTGAGTTCCAATTTCCCAGATCTATCTACCACCATGACCTTGGTTTTAGACCTGTTTATGGAAAGTCCCATATCCTCACTAATCCGCTCCATTCGGTCTAGAAGTGCAACCATTTCTGACTCATTTGCTGCAAGAAGAGTTGTGTCGTCGACGTAGCATAGGTTGGTGATTTTGACGCCGCCAACTGTGATGTCTCCCTCCCAATTCTCGCAGGCACGTCTCATAATGTGCTCTCCTTAAGCGTTGAACAGAATGGGCGATAAAATGCATCCCTGGCGTACTCCTTGGTGAAATTTAAAGGGTTTTGAGGTTGTTTTATCGACTCTTACGACTCTCTGGCTTGAGCCATACAGGGTGTGAAGTAGGACGATGAGATGATTTGGAACTCCAAGTTCTTGAAGGACTTTTCATAAGCAACCCCAGTTGACACAGTCGAAAGCTTTGCTGTAATCGACGAAACACATCATCACTGGCGTATCAAACTCGTATGCTTTCTCAACGAGCTGCCTGACATTGAGAATCTGGTCTCGAGTGCCTTTGCCCTTCACGAAACCCGCTTGAGTACCTACAGGGGTACCTATATAGGTATATAAACTATTACTTATAAAACCTAAATGAAATTTAATTGCAGCAAGCAAATAGCATTTTATTGGTGGCAATCATCAGAAGTCACTTTGACTTAGGTATTCGGTAATTAGGTTTGGGTCTAAAACTTAAATGTGATTTTTGGACAAAACTACATGATTTTAATTTCATATCAATATAGTCGTGTAAACATATATTTTTCCATCAAGATTTGACACCTTTACTGTACCTACTCTGCAACCATATCGTCTGATAAGATAAGATAAGAGAAGATAATCGTTTATTGCATAACTGTGTACAAAGATGTTAACAATCCAATGAAGAACCAACAGTTTGTACATCATGGACGTACAACATAATATTAATAACTAACTTATAACTAACTACATGCAAGCATGCACTATTATCATACTGGTAAAGCTCATTCATGTTGTAGAAAACTCTACTAATAAGCCAATTATTTACAACAGTTTTAAATGGTTTACCATCGACAGATTTCATTTCAATAGATAAGTTATTAAAAACCCTTATTGCGGTAAGGTAGGCCATATACATAAGTTGACTGTTCATTTTGAAGCTTGGCATACAGTAGTCTGTTAAAGATTAAAATAAACTACTCAGCAAGCAAATTATGTTGCCTGTGACGCGGTCGACGCTGTATCTTCCAAGCCAGCGGCCCGACATCTGTAATTACTTTATTTCATTTCGTTCCTGTGTTTAAATAATATTCGGACAACGCTTTTGTTTGGGCATGTTAATGAACTCGGCTTCGAGGAACATTGTTTTGCTAGGAATTTGTTGACTGCTTTAATTGCATTTTTTGAAATCCAGAGATTTTAACAGCATATTCTATATTATATTTAGAGATAAAAATGTCATATAAACTTTTTTGAAATTCGGCTAGTTTCAGAGTTAATACCAATTTAAAAAAAAAATATTTTTTATTGTGTTTCAGTGCAAAACCCCGCTTTGATGGCAATGTCACCACTAGACCTAGTCCTTATTGATTGACAGATATCAAAGTGACAAGGAACACTTTGAATAAACTAGTTTTAACGAAAAAAAATGCACCAATTCATATGAATCGATAATTTTTCCAAGAACATTTTACTTATTTAGATAAAAAGTGAATTGACAGCTACCTCTATAAGCGGTCCCAAAAAGTGAAAGTAAGTCTCAATGATGGTTCTTCACAGTACTCGGATAGGGCTGGCCTTACTAGAGGGGTTCCTCAGGGATCAGTCATTGGCCCGCTTCTTTTCATTTTATATTCCGCTGATATAAGGTTCAGCATCACTCATTGCAAGTATTACATCTATGCAGACGACATTCAGGTGTATATCTCTTGTAAGCCAACAGAAATTAACAGTGCTTTGGAGAAGCTTAATCTGGACCTTGTTAGTATTGCATGCTGGGCCAGAGAAAACTGCCTTGTACTTAATCCCAGTAAAACCAAATACCTAATTTTTGGCACCAAAAAACAACTGGATAGTATCAGTAGTGCGCTTGACATCAGGCTGCTGGAGGAACCCATAGAGCGGATATATGAGGCTCGTAATTTGGGCCTCCTAATGGACTGTGGGCTTCGATATGAAAAGCATGTAGCCGAGGCTGTTAGGAGTTGTTTCTATAAATTTAAGATTCTGTACCAAATTAGGGCATATATTAATGAAAACTTACGTATCAGGTTAGTTGAATCACTTGTTTTATCTAAACTGAACTATGTGGACACTGTATTTGGCCCTAGACTTCTCTCTAAAACAAAAAAACTCATCCAAAGGGTTCAAAATGCTTGCACTCGGTTTTGTTTTAGTGTCCCGTTGAGAGGCAATGTTACCCCATTTCTTAATAAGCACAACTTGCTTAAAATGCACCACCGTCGTAAGCTTCACTTGGCTTGCTTGCTGTTCGGAGTGCTTCAGTATAAGAGTCCTGCTTATCTATTCGAAAAGCTAGCTGGCATTAGGTTACGTGAACGCCGGGAGTGTAGGTTGTACTTGCTGACGCCTCGTCATGCGTCGGCCGCTTTCAGAGGGAACTTCCGATATGCAGCGTGAAAATGCTGGAATAATATTCCACCGCCATTGAGGGACCTAAAAAGTAGTCATTGCTTTAAATCGAACATTAAAAAGTTTATGCTTTGTCACCAACTGAACGAGGAAACTTGTAGAGTTGACACTAGTTGTTTGTAACACGTACCGCTAGGTTATGTTCCTTTTGCGTTGCTGTGTGAGTTTTCCGTGTAATCAATTGTCTTTTTGCCCGCTTTCTTCTGTTGCTACGTTGTATTCTTTTAGTTATAGTCTTCTGAGTCGGATGTAAGCCACGATTTTTAGGAGTGTATTGTTTTGTGCTATGCTATGTTTCACGTGTCTGCCGTGGACGCTGGCGCTAGTGGCTATGAAATTATAATGTTAGGCCAAGGCATGTCCGCTCAGATACGTGGTCACCAGATTGTTGCGTTGCAGTTATAAGTTAATAATAATAATAATAATAAATACTCTTTATTGCACACCTCATACAGTTACAAGCACAAATTTTACAATTAGATAAATTTAGGTAGAGGTAACAACAGGCGGTCTTATCGCTAATGAGCGATTTCTTCTAGACAACCTTTGGGTAGTGGAGACTAGAGAAAAACAATAAGCAGTAGGTGGTGCATAGAAACAAAAGAGACGAAATAGATAACACAGCACATTCATATGAATATACGTACTTAAATAAATACAAAATAAACATACATATATGTACATATATACATATATAATACACACAATAAGAAACAACAGTGTCAACTTAAAAACCTAAGGAAGAGATAAATAGTATTCCTTAAGTTGCGATTTAAAGCTACCAATAGATTGCGCGCGTTTAATGTTGAGAGGGAGAGAATTCCACAAACGGATGGCCTGGAACGTAAATGAGCAATTATAAAATTTGGAAGATGAAGATGGCACTTTTAGGAGCAATTTTTGAGAGGATCTAATAGAATTAAGATAAGAGAAACGCTCTTTGAGGTAGCGGGGAGTTGCAGGGTTAAAAAGTATAGAAAAGAGTAAAGAAAGTGATGTGAGAGTTACGGCGGTGACGGATAGGGAGCCATTTGAGTTGAGAACGAAAACTAGAAACATGGTCGAATTTGCGTAATCCGAAAATGAACCGAATGCAGGCATTTTGAATACGCTCAAGCTTATTAAGTTGCTCCTCGGTTAGGTCTAAATAGGAGATATCTGCATAATCAAGAATGGGGAGAAGTAACGACTGAGCAAGCGCAATTTTAGTAGCATTTGGCAGGAAATTCCGGAGCCGTCTGAGAGACCCTATGGCAGCAAACATCTTCCTGCTCACTTCACTCACCTGAGGCACCCATGATAGACAACGATCCATGATTACGCCAAGATTTTTCACTTGGTTGGAAAAAGGAATTTGGATACCATCGAAGACTATCGGAGGGAGCCTGAGAAAGTCAATTTTGGAGATTTGTTTAGCGCTACCCATCACAATTACCTGTGACTTTAGGGGGTTTACTTTTAAACCGTAATTTTGACTCCAATTTGATATGCGGAGCAGATCAAGATTCGTGGCTTCTATAACTGAATTGAAATCGCTATGCATACCCTGCGAATATATTTGAAGGTCGTCGGCATAGAGGTGATACGAAGAGGAGAGATCAAGAGTTATGGAATTAATGAAGATAGAAAATAAAAGAGGAGACAGCACACCACCCTGTGGAACACCAGCTGATGTGCTGCACCAGGAAGAACACGACGAATCTAGTTTTATTCTTTGCCGACGACCAACCAAATAGCTGCGGAACCAGTCAATCGCTGCAGCCGATATGTTAAGAGACTGTAAGAACGCGAGCAAAATGTCAAAATCGACCGTGTTAAAGGCATTACTGAAATCTAGAAGTGCAAGAACTGTAAGCTTCTGGTCATTCATACCCAAACGGATGTCATCGGTAACCTTGACAAGAGCCGAGGTAGTACTATGGCCCGGACGAAAACCAGATTGAAATGGGTTTAGGAGGTCATTTCTATTCAGGAAGGAAGTTAGTTGCTGATGCACTAGCCGTTCGAGGACTTTGGATAGGAAAGGAAGAATGGAGATGGGGCGATAGTCAGAGAAGGAACTGGGGTTGGATTTTTTGGGTAAAGGAATAATATTGGCATCCTTCCACAGACTGGGAAAAGTACTTGATGAAATGGAAAAATTCAGAATACCGGTGATAATAGGAAAAAACAAATCAAGGAGAGGGAGTATCATATTTCGGCTAACACAGTCAACACCAACGGCGTTAGAAGTGATATTCAATATACCCTTCCTAACATCACTCTCACAGAAATGGCTAAAATAGAAAGAAGAGAAATCTAAGGCAGGAAGTGATGAAAGATGATGAAGTGAGTTAGATTTCTTAGGACCACTGAAACAGGTGGACGATGAAAAATGCTGGTTAAGCTGGTCAACGCTAATATTGTTTAAATTGGTTGCCTGTTGAGATTTGCCAACTCCGAGACCTTTCAAAAATTTCCACACTTTGGCTGGATTTCCATCTTCAACAGAACTGTGAATATGACGCCTCTGAGCATCTCGACATATAGTGCTACAGCGATTGCGCAGGGTATGATATTTAAGTTTATTTTTCTCAGAGTTGTTAGCCTTATACTTAGATTTAGATTGATTCTTCCTCTCTATAAGGGCTTTAATATCCTCAGTGAGCCAAGGAGCAGGGAGATGCTTGACTTTTATTGCACGAACAGGAGCATGAGCGTCATAAAGTTGTATGAGGAGCGAATTAAAGAGAGAAACTTGATCGTCTACCGAACCCGCTCGAGCGATACTGCTCCAATCGATTGTTAAAGCATCATCTCGAAGCTTTTCCACATTTAATCCACTAAAATTGCGCTGCAAAAGAATTTTTGATTTAGATTTGGGAGGACGAATTTTGTAAGAGAGATAGAGCAGATCATGATATGAGAAGGCATCCGCGGAGTATTGTCCAAATTTAGACACATGAGAAGTCGAAGAAACTAAAGTTAAATCAAGAAGAGAAGGCGAGCAATTTGGAAAATAGTGTGTGGCGTCTGAAGGGAGAATAGTTAGATTGCATGCATCTACCAGGGATTTAAGGCGCCGGGATCGACTGTCATCCTTCAGAAGACACGTATTTAGATCTCCCATAAGAATGTGATGATTATAAGAAGGCATAAGGTCTTCGAGAAGTTTCTCAAGAGAATCAAAGTAATTAACGTGAAGGGAGGGGGAATAAAAAACGCCAAGTAAAAGTTTGGAATGAGAGAGGGAAACGTCGAGAAACATATACTCTGCGGCATCAGAAGTAGAAGAGCTGGCAGATACATTAACAATTGAATAGGGGATGTAAGAACGAAGGTAAATCGCAACTCCACCGCCACCTCTTCCAAGGCGGTCGTGCCGAATTAAATTGAAACCAGGTAAAGAGTAAGACGTTGAAGGCAAAGCTGGTCTGAGCCACGATTCGGAAATTAAAATAGCATGAATGTTCTTAATGTCAAAAGAGAGTAACATATCGCTGTAATGTGCAGGAATACTTTGCGCATTTAAATGCACAACGTTAAAATTTTTAGGTACATCATTAAACTGAGATTCCAGAAAGTCGTGAAGCGAAGGAGGCAAACTATGGAAACTGTCTTCACTTACACTATCTAAGGAGGAAAAAGATAAATACTGATCACTGTTATCACTGAAAGGCATCTGAAAAATATATATAAAATTAAAAATATAATAAGTATATAATAAGTGTATACTAATATTCAATATATATAAAAATATATACAGTAAAAACTAAACAAAAACTCCACAATCTACCCGCCAGCAGCAAATAAAGAAAGAAATACTCTTATAAAGAAACGGAAGTTCAATTTAAAAATACATGTTGGCTTCAGATTCGACAGGCATTAAGTTATATCACAAAACTAAGGAAATAATTAACTAAGAAAAACGGAACGTAATTTAATAAGGAAATATTTAACTTGGTAAAGCGGACCGCAATTTAACAGTTGGCAACACTATACCTGCCATCCGTCAGCACACATGTCAACTGTCAATGTCAGTTGGAACTTGGCAAAGTGACATTTAAAGTTAGCAATGAAGTTATTGGAATTAATTTATAATATTTACGGGAGACTACCTATATTAAAGAGGGTATACAACAAATAACAGTCATTACACGTCGAAATAGAAAAGCGTCAAGCAGTATAACCCGAACAAATACAGAAGAAAGCTACACTATGTACATACTAAGGCTTCAATTTGGCAGCCGCACGTCTGGGCTTTATCTGTTTCTCCGGTTTCTCGGCTTTGCTGCAATTATCTGCCTTGGGAGGAGCATCTACGCTTGGGGTCGGAGTCACAGGCTGCTTTGGCGCATCCGAAATCGCCTTAAGCTCTGCAAGGCTCACCACACGCCTGCGCACGTCGCTCGCATCCAAGACATGAACAACGCCGTCCCAGGTCCAACATCTTCTGACGCCAAACCGCTCCCGAGCTGCCATGAAGGTCTGCTGACGTGATTTGGTCAAGAACTCGGCTATCGTTACGCCGGAGCCTTTCAATGCCACCTTACCAAACCACACTTTATCACGGATGGCAGTCTCACAGAACTTCACCACAATAGCCCTGGGTTTGCTGCCTCTGCGACGGCCAAGTCGGTGGCTGCGCCTTATGTCATTTGCAGCCACGTCAGCCTTAACAGCTTTGAGCTGTTCAACTACAAGGGCCGTTGTGTCCTCTTTGTCAGCCTCCGGAACACCATGGATGACCAGCATCTTGCGTCGAGATTGCATTTCTATTTGATCGACCTGTTGAGCGATGAGCTCCACCTGCTTCTGGAGTATATTGAGAGAGTTCAAAACAAATGCTTTGAAGCTAGTGAAGTCCGCCGCTACTGCCTCAATACCGCTCCCAGGGTTGCTTGAGCCCGCTTTGTCCAAATTACTCTGCATCTCAGCCATCCTGGCATTGAAGGTTTTAGTGAGCTCCGCAATTGATCCTTGGATTGAGTTGATGTCCGACATAGTGTGTTGATGTTGACAGTTGAAGTAGGTGAAAGTGCAAAAATCAATGTAACTTCCTGGAGAAATGCTTGAATACTACTGGTAGGTAAACTATATTATCTAACCATCAATTTTATTGTTTCAAATTATCCAAATTACTTTTAATTCTATTTTTCTGATAAAATATGTGAACAGTGATGTGGTTCGTTTTATTCACCTACCCGTGATCTACCGTTAATATTATTTTTATTTCATTAAGTTTCTAATTTCTACTGTTCTTTTGCTTATTACCAGAGCTCGGATTTTTCACGGCAAAACAAAACACTAGCGTAATTTAGCCAGTGCTTGAAATATTATTTTATCGATATCGATAATTCAGAACTAGAAGAAATAAAAGTCACCAAATAAAATTAATATGTAATAAAACTAATAAAAACATTTGTATAAAGTTACTATATATTAGAAACAGACGCAATTTCTTCTTCAAAATCTACGTCAGTACACACAGCAGCACAAGACATTTTATTTGGGTAATAGTGATAGGAGTAGATGATCATTATCTTTTCAACATTCTCTGGGAGTAAACAGTTGCGTTTATCACTATAAATCCATTTATGTACACTAAATGTACGTTCAACTTCAGTTGACGTCAAGGGAACAAATTTATAGAATTCATTATCAGTTCGGGTAATATTTTCAGATATGTCTCTTAAAATTTCGTAATCAGGATTTCGTTCGAGCACGGCTTCAAATTTACGTATCACTGGTAAAAGTTTACTCCAGTTTACGTAGCAACGAACAGTATCCAGAATGAGGAAGGATTTCGCAATGGATAAAGTCGAACATTGCAATTGTTCTATTGAAGAGGCTATTACTTCGTAGTTGTCGCGAATGAAATTTAACTCCGGTCGTAGTTTGCGTGTTTGAAAACATTTTTTTGCAGCTCTTATAGCTGCCGAGTCATTAGCAAGTATGGAGACGACATCACGTATTTGCTCATAGTATTGAGCGTAATATACCGCAGCAGATATCCAAGTTCCCCATCTGGTGATAATTGGCTCGGGAGGTAGGGGAATGGACGGATATTTTGCCTTAAAAAGGCGGACACGCTCTGGAGATTTTAGGAATATCTTTTTGACATTCGATATCAACCCATCCACACCTTTGAAATTATCTCGCACTTCTTCGGCAACCCGGTGCAGACCATGAGCTAAACACGTAATGTGTTTCATATGAGGAAACGTTGCTTTTAAAATACGACCGGCTTTAAGCATATATGCGGCACTATCTGTGCAAAGTAAAAGCAAATTGTTTACGTTATCATTGAAAGAATTTTGAAACAAAAATTTTAATTGGTTTATTATTAGGTTTGCTATTGTTTCCCCATTTACCTTCTCTAAAACCTTCGACCCCAAAAGATAAAATTTCTTAGACCAATTTTTTTGCAAAGACCGAATCACTACGTTTGTCACACATTTTCCCATGAAATCTGGTGTTTCGTCTATAGATATCCACAAATAATTGGTTTTGTTTACCTCTCTTATACCCTGTATAGTTTTTTTGTACACGAGATTTAAATAAATTTTTCGCAGGGTCGATTCGTCCGGTAAAGAAGTCATAGAGCAGTCGCAACATAAATACTTGTTAAAAAAATGACGAAAATTATTGTTGTTGACTGTTGCCCATGGTATGTTGCATGAAATAAGAAAAATAATTAAATCGAAATAAAATTGATGTTTCCTATTTGGTTGCCCCGAACGGTAATTGTGGCGGTTGCTTTTCACATGATTCTCAATATTGCATTTCTTCAGTTTTAGATGCATATCGCACATAGAGCAGTATATAGTGGAGGTCACTTCATTATAGACTAACTCAGGGTGATTTTCAATCCACGTTTTGATCCGATCTTGTACATTACTCATTTTTGTATTAATTGATACCTTGCAATATTAAGTTATTATACGTATATTCAACACGTCGGATTCAATGCGTTGCGAAATAAATAATACCTAGATGCAATTTACGTTTTATACGTAATGAAATGACAGTTAAAGTGTGAATGTCATATGTCATGTGAGATGAAATTTGCAGTCGTTTCTATCATTTTAAATGAGGTGGTATAGTTACTTCGTTCTAAGTTGTACATTACATGCAGACCTACCTCTTTGTTGCTCGACTATGGCAAAGCTAAAATGAAAAGTTATTTTATTACTTATACAGGATGTCCGGTAATTAATGCACAACCTTCTAACCCCCAGTAGGTCACCTTAGACTGGTCAAAAATATTGATTTAGAGCTCTAGTAAGTCTCCTGTTTTTCGAAATTTTCGCACGTTTGTTAGTTTTTAAATTTTGACATTCACACTGATAGGTGTACCATCGAATAAAAAAAGAAAAAATGTACTGAGGCAATACCTGTCATATACTCTAGTAAGACTCGATAGGTGTCGATAAAATAATATTTCAAGCACTAGCTAAATTACGCTAGTGTTTTGTTTTGCCGTGAAAAATCCGAGCTCTGCTTATTACTGATGTTTTTTTTGTCATAGATTGTACTACTTAGCCACATATGTTTGTTACCTGCCGTGAATTTATCACCGGATGGTCTTTTCGGAAGATCAGCGCTGGCTAACGCTAGCAACATGCTGAGAAGAGACCATTTCGTAACACTTGTCTTACTCTACACTTATCTGTAATTTATTTGTTTTTTCTGTAATGTCACGAATAAAGATATTTCTATTTCTAAAAACATTCAAAAAGGCGAAAAAAAAACAAAACAAAAAATATTTTATTTGGCGGAATTCACCTAAACTTGAATAATGTTTTTTCCTTCTTATGACCTCAGGAATGCGTGGTTAATTTTTTTCCGTTTCTCCGCGGGCACCGTGTAGAGGCAAAGGTATATATTGAATGAGGATAAAAACGCACGGATAGTAATTGGTCTGAACACTCTTGTTTTTTTGGAATTCTAAAATAATAAGTTTTTTTCCCACCGTCGTGGTATTAAAAAAAACAGCAGATATATTTTTTTTCATATATTGTAAGGATTTGACATATGAGATTTTTGTAGAGTGCAGCACCATCTACGAAGTATTTTGCGCGTTAAAAATATGAAAGAAATTGAGGAGATGCGCGTTATAACATTTTGGTATTAGTTTGGTTCTTATTCCATTGAAGGTACGGAACCCTCCATTATGCGTGGTCCAACACGCACTCGGCCGGTTTTTTATTTATTTCATTTTTGTTTAATTTTTGGCGAAATTACTTGGTTGTTTAGTTATGATTTAATCAACGATGATTAGTAATCAAATCACCGATTTCAATTATGTGTGCCCAACTCTGCGGGTGACTAAGATGGCGGCTTGAAAATTAAAAGAGCGACACCTTAAGTCAACACAAATTTATTTAAAACTCAGGTCTGGCTACTTTACTCCCGAATGGTTTGCTTCCGCGGATCGCTGGTACTCCCTGGCCCTTTGCGCTGGTGTTCGGCGGTGACAATCGGTGGTGGAGCTCCACGTACTGGACGCCAGGGGGAGAGCGCATTGTGCTTCGCACGAAATTATTAATATCATCTAAACTGAATGTCGCCCTGTAAATAAACGACTCGTATTAGATTGGGCTCCTCCGTACTTTATTTCCTTCGATGATGAGTACTCTGATTAAGCAAAAGCAAGGGGAAACCGAATATTGTTGGTGTATTTAGTTGCTCAAAATTAGAACGAAGTTACATAAGAGAGAATAAATTAAAATATAAGAATAATGTACAATTCTATTTCATAGATTAATAACTAGCTTGCATTGCGGCACCCTAAACACGCGCATGCGTTTTGATTAAACTATGGAACATTAAGAACACTATTTAAAATTACCGACTTTTAAAATCGATTATAACATTTATAACTAAAAGCGTTAAGTATATAAAATGCATTCTTCAAAACTTACCCGAATAAGGGGCGGGTTACACACAAACTATATAATTCACATTTCAATTAGCATGGGAGTCTCAGTCTCCATTAAGAAATAATAAACTACGTAATTTTTACGGACGCGACCGCGGCGGGTACGACTAGGGTTGCCAACCGTCCCGCTATATGCGGGACGTCCCGTTTCTGGGGCCCTAGAGCATGCGTCCCGCAAGGGGTCCACGCGGGACGCCGATTGTCCCGTTTTCAGACTAGACTAGATTATCAGCACCAAAACGAGCGTTGATTTGCATGTTACAATAATTTTGAAGTTGAATATGTTATAATAGGATAGGACACGAATTTGATTGTTAAAATGTTATTTAATATTGTTCCTACATTGCTCTCTGGGGGGGGTGAGGCCGCGTGTGTAGGTGTCCCGCGGTTTTAAGCCTGGTCTCGCAATGTGATCGTAAATGTACCGCAAATCTCTGAATCACAGTTGGCAACCCTAGGTACGACCCGCCAGCCCGCCACGAAATGGTAAGTCCGTGCGAGCGCAGCGCACTCAAGAGGGCAAGTAGATAAGGCGACACATCGCGCTAATACCATTACGATGCATTCCTTATATTAATTATAATAAGTTCTTATATTTACTTTATTTTTTTTATTTTTATTTTTTTTATAATTTTATTATTAATTTTAAAAAATAAGTTGTTAGACTTATTAGTTTTAGGTAAAACTAATATTGTCAATTCCTATTTATTACAATATTTCGTACCAACGGGTCAAACAATCAGGGGCGCATTTTTAAATAACCTCTTAATGAAATTCAACGCGAAAACAGATATCCAAAGGAAACTTTTTAAACGAGATTCCTGTAAATCCCAAGCGTCCATCTTAAACCTTCTAAATAAAACCCGGAGTCAAATAAAAGCTATTTTTCCATTGAATCAGAAACATTTTAAACCGTTAATCCATTTTGGATCGACACACCTATTATTTGGGTATCGCTAATATCATTACAAGGACCATTTTAGTATACTGAACTAAATGTCAGTACAAAGTATAATTTCTCCAAAATTCAGGCTATATATCTAGGGCTTCATTCTAATATAAAATACAAAAACAATACTTTAAAAACACAATCTATCTCAAACATAATTCCAACACTCAACAAATAATTAACCAATATTGAAGTTGTAAATATTGGAGTTACATCGGAATAATTATCTAACATGATATTTCTGAATCAGACGTTTAGGCACTCGTTATATTGCGTAGTTAATGCGTAATAATTTTTGGTATGACCCCGCAGCGTTATTTTGACAGTTTCCCTGTTTAGCTACATGATTTTAATCTCATATCAACAAGGTCTTGAGCACATATTATTGTCCAAAAACGCATCGATATTTTACACCTTGACTGTACTTACCTACTCTACCGCAGCGTTATTTTGACAGCTTAACAAGGTCAAACAAAATGTATAGAATTGAGACCTGGCCTATAACCGCAACCACTTCGTTCATTCGATCTTTTATTTGTATCACTATCTTTCGAATAGGTACGCAAGAGCGATAGAGACGGAGGTAACGAAATTTCAATTTTCCTGGTTCGCGGCAGATATCAGTGACTCTCGCAATAAAGGAAACGTGATTCTGTATAGACATTGTCAGTTCGGGTATTATATGGTCATCGATGTGATGGCTGTTTACCCGCTCGCTCATGTGAAGTGCTTTTAACCCACTACCACGTGCCAGGATTATTTTTAACTTGTGGAACAACTACCTGTACAACTAATTTTTAAGTTTCACTTAGAGTGCGACCAGTTTTAAGGGCATCGGTTCTCCATTGTCACTGTGAGTATCAAGTCGGTGCAAATTTAGCGTGGTGGTACTGTAAGTGAGAAAAAATCGGACAGAATGAAATAAAAATGGATATTTTACTTAGAACTCATCAGGAGGTCTGAATGGTTTGTAACATTTTGACCTCTTGAACAGAAAAAAAACTTTAATAAGTACTTTGGGCGACCTGTTAAAAATGTTATTTAGAAGTACCGTCTAATATCCAATTAATTTTATATGATGTTCTTAACTAAGATTATTAACAAATTATTTAAAAAAATATTTCCGAAGACCTTTTACGTTAAAACGTAGTAAAATATAACTTAAACCATGCTTAAACCCAGGGCCGTATTCTAAGGCCCAGCACACATGGTGAAACGCAACTGCAACGAAACTGCAACTACTAATTACTTTTGAGTTTCAGTTGAGTTTATGCCATAGATACCTTTGAGAGACAACACACGACGCAACTAGTTTGAAACCGGTTTGAAACGCGTTGCAGATCAGTTGCTTTGAAACCAGCGTGCAGGAAACTCGTGTCGGATTTGGCGTCTTTTCTGGTTGACAAAATGGCTGACGACGAAAATAAAAACATTCAATTCGTATTGGAAGTTGAGAAGCATCCTTGCTTGTACAATACAACACTTTCAAGCTACTCTCGCAAGAATGAGACTGATAAAGCATGCTTTCCATGCCAGCCCATGGGCTGAAATTGGAAAAATAATGAATATGACAGGTGAGCTGATTATTTTGTTTATTTAATTATAATTCTTAAATACAATAAGCCCATTGCCAAGGCAATGCGGTCTGAGGTGCCAAAAAGTAATTATTCAAATATTTTCTTAAAGCTTAAGATGAAGGATTGGGTCCTAGGATCAAATCATGTGGAATTATACCATTAGGTCGTTGACTTGTTCCCCCACTGATGTTCGTTGCCTGATATGACATTCCTTCCTTGGATCTCACAAAATTGTGCAAGACACAAGCGCTTTTTATTATATTATTGACCACCTCAGGGGTTCGGCAACGTATTGGTGATTCGAATAACATGAATTTTTCTGTTAACATGCCAAAAGTACACTCAACACTTTTTCTTGCGCGGGATAGTCTATAATTAAAGACCCGTGAGGTGTTGGTGGCAGTCCTTCCAGGAAAAGGTCTCATTAGGTATTTTTCCAAAGGAAAGGCTTCATCTCCAACAAAGTAAAATGGGAATGAGTAATTATTTTCATCAAGTGGTAAACGGGCTGGTGCAGGAATATTAAGTGCATCAGACTCAATAAGACGCTTCATATCTGAAACTCTGAAAATACCTGCGTCACTATTTCTACCTGCATATCCCACTTCTATCATTGTAAACAAACCATCAGCATCGGCACATGCCATTAAAATTACAGAATTGTAATTTTTGTAATTAAAATTTGCAGATCCTGTATTAGGATACTTTTTTATTTTAAAATGTTTTCCGTCAAGAGATCCTAAACAATTAGGCATATTCCACAAAGTATAGTATCGTTCAGCAATTTGTTTCCACTTATTTGTGTCTGGAACCGCCATATATGTATTCATTAAAGTTTCCCATATTTTTTTTGTAGTCTCAGCCACGATGTTTGCAATTGTGGATTCTCCTCTGGCGAAATATAAGCCCAATGCCACATATGTAGTAGATGTACCTCCTAAATACCTGAAAACAAATAAAGCTAGGTATAAGTAAAACATTTAAAGATTGAAGAATATAAATATAGTAAATCTAAAATTTGAAAGACGCTTTTTAATGTTTTTTTTTATTATATCTTGTTACAGGTGCCGCATGCAAGGAAAAATGGCGGAATATGCGTGTTGTTGAACACTTGAAACCTTTGCCAAGTGGTTCTGGAAGAAAAAAGAAGAAACCATACTATTTACTCGATTACTTGCATTTTTTAACACCATATGTAAAACCGGTGATTCCGCACGAGGCAGGGAACTTGCCATCTACTAGTTCAAGAGAGAATACGACAACTGATGTGTCAAACGATGTGCCTACCGAGTTCGAGGAATCTACTGAGCGCAGTAATGTAGACGAGCCTAGCCCTCCTAGTACTCATGATGATTCCGCTCATCATTCTTCCAACCCAAAGCGAAAGAAATCTTCATTGCACGAGACTGATAAGCATTTCATTAATTATTTAAAACAGAAATCTACTCGCATAAATGAATCTCAGACGTCCACGGACTCTGTTATGTCGTTTTTAAATAGTCTCGCACCTGAATTAAGAGAAATGAATCTGCAACAATTCAAATTATTCAAGAGACGTGTACTAAATTGATGACATATACCTTATTGATGACATATTGAATCCAACTCCTCCTACGCCTGAAAGTGCAGCAACGAGTGAATCAATTACATTAAATAACGAAACGTCCTATCAAACAATATATTCTCCGATATCGCAGTATACAGAGTATGGTAGTCCTTCATATGCGCAACCAGTACCAACACCTAATCCTCTGGACTTCAGCGGAGTATCTACACAAACACCATCAAATTCTACATCAGAATACAATCTTGTAAACCAAGACGGAGACCAATTTAATTTTAATTAAAATTTGTGACAAATATTTGTGTTGTAAGAAGAAAACCAATTTAATTTTCATTAAAAATACAAGGGCTGCTATTTATATATCCGGAAACCGGGATTACAATCTTCTTAAATAGCATATTTGACCTCCATGGTAAAATTTGAACTTATTTAAGTACTGGCCGGTATATTTTTTCTTTCTTATTAACGCTCGTGTTTTGTTTTTGACGGGTTTTAAATGTCATCTCGCAGCAAGAATGGAACTCACTCGTGAAAATATTCGTGCTATGATTTATTATGATTTTCGGCGTGGTTTAACGCAACAATAGTGCATAGATCAACTAACCTCAACTTTTGGTAATGAAGCCCCATCTAAAACTACTGTGTATCACTGATTTAGTGAGTTCAATCGTGGACGTAGTATGCTTACGGACGAAGTTAAGGCAGGTCGCCCGAAATCGGTCGTTGTACAACAAAATATCGAGGCTGTGCGAAAACTTATAATGGACGACCGACATGTTACGTACTGCGAGATAGAGGCGACTCTGGGTATTTCTATGACCAGCATTAATAGCATATTACATAATTATTTGGCTGTAAAAAAAATTTGTTCGCGTTGGATACCCCACAACTTAACAAAAGAGCAAAAAGATGCTCGCGTCGAATGGTGCAATAAAATGTTAAAAAAATATAACCGTGGTGACTCAAAAGCCGTTTATAACATCTATACAGGTGACGAATCCTGGATCTATGCATACGATCCCGAAACGAAGCAACAATCAACGGTATGGGTGTTTCAAAATGAGTCGAACCCTACGAAAGTTACTCGTGCAAAAAGTACATTGAAACAAATGGTGGCCTGCTTCTTCGGTATTAATGGCCATGTAGCTACAGTGCCACTAGAAAACCGTAGAACGGTTAATTCAGAGTGGTACACGGCCATTTGCTTACCGGAAGTATTTGAACAAATTCGTAAAACTAACCAGCGACGAAGAATCATTCTTCATCATGACAATGCCAGCTGTCATACGTCACGCGAAACAACTCTATTTTTGGAGGGTCAAAATGTGGAATTAACGGGTCATCCGCCGTACAGCCCTGACTTGGCACCCAACGATTTTTATTTATTTCCAAATATAAAGAATAAATTACGCGGTCAACGATTTTCGACCGCTGAAGATGCTGTCGACGCATTCAAACAACACGTTATGGAGGTACCTCAGGCGGAGTGGCAGAAGTGCTTTAAAAATTGGTTCACGCGAATGCAAAAGTGCATAGATCATCAAGGGGAATACTTTGAAAAACAATGAAACCATTTTCAGCCGTGTACGTTTGTTTGTTTTTTTGTTTCCGGATATATAAGTAGCAACCCTCGAAATGTTTGTGTTCTTATAAATGGTATAAATAAATATTTTAAATTGCTTACATAAGTGTTATTAATAGCCGTTCTTGAGGACTCACACATTCCCTCATGTTAGTATTCTGTTTCTGCAGCTGAGGTGTCATTATTTCAACAAGCTCAAGTTATGTATTTTTGCTCATACGATAACAATCCATGAATTTTCTGTCAGTTTGTTGTAATTCTTTGGCAGCCACAAACATACGGCAGTTGATATTCTTCTCAATGTAGGGATGTAACCACATACTTCTTCTTTTACGCCTCCTTCTTTGTCGAAGATACAAATACAGAACCAGAACTTCTTCATCACTTGAACTAGACATTTTGGAGACGTCTGTCTGGTCTCAAAATCGGAATGATTGTGACTAATTTCATCATATTTAGGTTGCGGCGTGTGTGGAAAACGTTTGAAACTGGTTTCAAACCTATAATTTCAAAAGGGTTTCGTTGCAGTTGCATTTCACCATGTGTGCTGGGCCTAACTTTAAAACACGTTTAGACACAATTCAACTTCAATACAACTCGCAACGCATTAACAACGCAATACAGCTGGCGCTAAACGTGTAAATCAGAAATATCACAATATGCTTGAAAATTATTTTGACGCAACCCCAATACAACTTCAATATTGTTTGATCATTTGTTGTGTGTTGGAGTTATATTTGAGATAGATTGTGTTTTTAATGTATTGTTTATTTGTCTGAAAATTCGAATACGGCACCCAGCCACTTCAATATCAGTCAAATACAATTTTCCACGCAAAATGGACGCATCCCGAATACAATATTCACGAGAACCGGCGGTAAGCGCGCCGGCGAATATGAAATCTGTTGACAGGTGCCCGGGGCGAAGTGGATTCAATTTGTGCATAATATTCAATTTGGCCCGTGTCAACTTGTCTGCCGAGTGCTGCCCAAACATATTGAACTATCAGTGCGTGATTATTTTTATCACTGACATACCGAATCTCTGATGTTAGCTGATATGTTAGATGTTTTCAACATTTTACTTAATATATTCAATCTTTTAATCGCAAAAATGAAGTTGGCTGCCCCATTAAAAACGCCGACATCAGATAGAGATCGACCGAAATGTATGAAACATTCAATTTTTTTTGGTGATTTCAGAGTTTGTCAGTGTGACCTAGGTACCTATCTCGCGCAAGCTAAGGGTTGGCAAAACACCTTGTATTTTGTTTATATTTATGTCAAAGTGCAATCGTAATTATAATAGGTACATGAGAGAAATCTATGCTGGTTTTCGTAAAGGTTTTTAATCTTCGAGTGTCATTTACCAGTTACTTTATTAACAAATTCATATCAACTTGTCAACCGTGTGCTAACCAAACATACCTATTATTTGTAAAAATAATAAAATTTGCTGTACATACAACGTTTTTCACCACACTAAAAGTTATAAAATATAACTAATCGAAGACAAAATAATGCTTTCAAAACTGTATAATTCAAAACAATCTGTTTAAAGTCCATTCTGCCAGATAACGTGAAGAAAGAAGTCCAAACTTGCACAAAATTACTTTCCCCACATGTGGAAAAAATGTGTTTACCTCTCCACTTTCAAAAGGCAAAGAGCGTCTTTCTGAAGTGGAGTGGTGAAAATACTATTTTTGTTTTCTTTGTTTTTCCCTACATCAGACTACAATAATAATAACGCGAACAATTTGTGTGGTCGATGCCGATGGTTTGGTACAGAACCTGCTCGGTCTCATGTTTACTTTGGTTAGCCTGTCACATAGGTGGTCAGAACTCTAGTCAAAATATGACCAACTACGGTGGACATATTTCACAAAGACTTTCTACGGTTCTACGCGTTGTTCTAGGTGAACGACATTAATTAAGCTATGCAACGTACTTAAATTGACAATCACTTGTTTTTAAGGCAATAAAAGAAAGATCCTTATAAGCTCTAATTGTTTTTTCCATAGTTAGGAAAAAACCCTTCTTATCCCCTATTTTCCTCTGTGCTGAATATTTTAGATTAAAATTAGGTATCTATTTTATTTCCTCTCATAATGCATTGTAAAATGTTGTAGGCAACATTTGTATAAAACTGGTAAATTCCAAAATCGTGTAGGCGTAAAAATACTCCCTTAGGTTGTGTATTTAGGTAGGTATATCACCTGCCACTCGTTCCGTTAGTTGTTTCTGCACTTGTTGAATAAATATTATGCTTTATCTTTATTTTACAAATATCTAATTTCTGCAAAACTAAACCTGAAATGAAAACACGATAGATCATTCAATTGTATAAAACCATTATTCCTCCAAAGAAACATTCTCGAATCCACTCTAAGTTAGACAGTAAACTTTAGCAATAACTCGCGACATCCCCGTAATGTGAGAACTTAGCATAGTTCCAATCTCAACCAGGAATTCGCAATTCAGTTTAATATTTCATTAGGTACGATCGGGATTTGAGGGTTCTGGGAATCTTTTAGCACTTCTGGAATTTGAGCGAACTTACCCGCTTGGTTTGAGAGGCAAGGATGTCAGGCGATTAGCGTTAAGTGTTGTGGAGTAGATATACTCGTATGCTTAAAAAGTATAGTTTGTCCGGTGACTTAAGGATAAATTCGCCATACTTTAAGTATGGAGCATTTGTCCTTAAGCCACCAGACAAACTATACACGCAAATAAATTGATTCCAAAGTTCTTAGTCTTCTCCAGGCGTTTTAATTTTCTGCTTTAGTTTGGACAACATTTGTAGCGATTATGTTCTTGGCAATCTGCACTGCACTTGAGTAATGACCAGACCAGAATTAGACGTAGGTACGGTCACGGATTTTAATTGTTGAGCCATTAACGGTTCAAGCTATTTTCTTTTCTTTCATAATTACTCTATAAATTGTCCAATGTAAAGTGAACTCTAAATAAACTAATAGTCCGCCTAGAACCGAGAACGCGCGATTTCCTTGAAAACGAAACCAATATAACATGACCATTATAATGATTTTTTCGTTCCTTCTAGCTACATTAGCTCTTGAACGATACTACTCATGTACGAACTCTCAAATTATGTTGATGTCTGCTACAACCCCAACAAATTTCATAAAAATCAGAAGAACGTTAATCAAGTTATAGCGGAACAACTGTTTAAAATCAAAAAGCTATCTAAATGCAGGGACGCCTAGGTTCCTCCTGACAGTTCCGTTGTGTCCGAAGTTGTTTGTATTCACTTCGCTTACGCTCGTTCGATAAAGACAACGTATTTATGAACGTCATGGGAAATATACATAATCATAAATATCTCGGCTATGTGGATTCGTTTGAAAGGGCTATGAAATTAAAAGTACCACAAAAAATTACGAACGTGTAACTAAAACTTCTTGAGGTTTTGCAGATGATAAAAATGAACACATTGGTAACTCACCTTGCAGCTCCCATGAAACAAGTTGATTGTAACTTGAATAGATTGACAATGCAACTTCCATAAAGCCAGATCGAAATCGCTCAACGCCATTGGTGCACACAAAAGCCAAGTTAACCAAATACCATGGGGACCTTCATTTCAATTGCAACCTCTGGGCAAAGAGTTGATCACTTGGGCGAACCAGCATAAGGGTTTTTTGCTATTACATAGTTATTAAATATAACAGTTAGGAACGGGGTGTAATCCTAAATGAAACAATGAGATTATTTTATTAAATTTTTATTCCTATTATAAAAAGAATAACGGTACGTCATCAGATTAAAAGATAAGAATTACTTTTTCTGACGTGATAAATAATAGAAAACCTGTAAAAAAAATGAAACGGGTTACTCATGTAGTTTTGGTGAAATGCGTGAGTAACCCGCTTCATTTGAATTTATCCGCTTTATTTACCTATGCGTTGGTAATATTATTGAAGTATTTATCACTTTAGTTTTACATTAAAACTTGTTGCTGCAGACTTAAATCCAAAGAGTCTGCAAAAGTGTTTTTGAGATTCAGCACTTTAATAACATTGTAACTGTTACATGAGCAAACCATGAGCATACTTAGCGCAGCCAGACTTTAGTGAATATAACAAAGATTCGACTATCCCAGCGTGTGTGGTCAATGATATTGTTCCCTCTGCAGCGAGGAAGCTAAGTGGAAACAGATTATTCTCTGTGGGCTTTGGATGAGAATTTTAAGTCCATTGTACAGCCAGCAAAGTTATTAGCTACCGTCCATCTTTGTACAATGTATAGTTTTACAATCTCATCCTATTTCCATAACATACTCTAATCGTACAGTTTAATAAGCACTATTCAAAAATTACCAAAACTCATAACGTTTTCAATTTAACTAATACGAAAGATTCTATCGTGTATTCACATGTTCAATAAAACAACAATCAACATGCTCATCTACATAATCTACGTTTTATAATTCGCACGTCAGGTCAGCAGATTTTGGTAAAACCATATGAGTATTTTTAATTCATTTCTTCCATTTTAATTTTAAACAGGATGTTATAAAAACTGGCCAAGTCCGTGTTGGACCATGCGTAGCGTAATGGAGAGTTCCGTACCATCAACGGAATAAGAAAAATGATTATCAAAAGGTCGTAGGTAGGTAGCCTATGGATTTTTGGAGTTAACTTGAAAACGCTTTCACCAATAATGGTTAAAATAATTTCCGTTGAAAGAACATGCAAAGATGTATCATCTCATTATTTCTAATAGTTTTTGGATTTCCGGTTCAAAAGATACAGGGGGATTTTTTTAGGTTTTTGGGGCGATTATCAGTGATCGCAGATTTTTCAGCATTTTTGGTGCAGTGCTAGGGTTAATATTATTTTGAGGCATTATTTTAAATATTTGAACCAAGAATTAAATAAATTCAAAGCCATTTCGAACTAAGTAATAATGTAGAGATGGTTGGTAATTAAATAACAATTTCATAAAAAAAACGTCATTGCCGGTTTTGCTGAAAAATCTACGATCACTGGTGATTATTTATGAAAATATCCACTCATTAAAAAATGTCCAAACAAATCCCAATGTCGTTTTTAAAGACCTATCGATCGATGTGCAACATGTTGATATTTGGTAAAAAAAATATTTTTGATATTTAGGTACCCCCCCCCCGAAAAAAAAATTCTACAATCTTTCAATTTACTACAAAGCTAAGTTAAAAATACATCGTATCTTTAAATGTCATCAAGATACGTCTTCTAATTTCCGAGTAAAATGGCTGTGACATACGGACGGACGGACGGGCGGACAGACGGACATGACGAAACTATAAGGGTTCCGTTTTTCCATTTTGGCCACGGAACCCTAAAAAGGGTTACACATGTTATTTTCGTGTTTTTTTGTTAAATTCTACAATTATCTACATTAAAAAATGGAGTGTCTTAGAAAGGTTTCATATCGATATAGACTCTCGCAATACACAAACTTTTTTACACATATCTCCAAATCCACCGTGTATTGCCAGTATCTCCGCAAGTCTTTGACAAATCAGCGTACGGATATCCTGAGCCGACACTTTGAATATCAGCTTTGAGTTGAGGTCGCGATCCCTGGATACGTTACATGAAATATTTATACGCACGCTTGAATTGGGTGCATGAATGAAAAATGTTTTGTGGAGTGGAGTTTCCAGAGAAAATCAACGTATTTTGGTATAAATCTTTTGTTGTTGTTAATTGTAAGTTAACTTTTTTAGGATTCCGTACCTCGATAGGAAAAAACGGAACCCTTATAGGATCACTTTGTTGTCCGTCCGTCCGTCCGTCTGCCAAGACCCTTTTTCTCAGGAACGCGTGGAGGTATCAAGCTGAAATTTATATCAAATACTCAGGTCTACTGTCTCTTAGAGCTGTGAAAAAATCAAACTTCTAAGCCAACACAATCAAAAGATACTGCCGTTTATGCCGCAAATTTCCGCGAATTTTCGAAACTCGCAAGGGAATCAAAATCTACAGGGTACTTCCCGTGAACTCAGAATCTTTAAATTTGGGACGTGGCAACGTCTTATAGCACAGATAAAGAAAAAATTGCGAAAACCGTAATTTTTTTGTTATATCATATAATAAAAATATTTTTAATAATTTTAGAGTTACTACCCCTATATACCTACAGGTTCGTACGGAACCCTCGGTGCGCGAGTCCGACTCGCACTTGGCCGGTTTTTCTATACCACGACGGTGGCAAACAAGCATACGGCCCGCCTGATGGTAAGCAGCTACCGTAGCCTACGGACGCGTGCAACTCCAGAGGTGTCACATGCGCGTTGCCGACCCTTTACAAAAAGGAGGATTCACTGTGTTGACGGCTAAAGGAACAAGAAGGTCCCTCGTCGTCAACACACTGGGTCCTCTTTGAGCTCTACATTAAAACGATCACATCGATGAAATTTATTTTTAACCCACACATGAATATTTTTTTTAGTTTGTGGCCCTGTTTAGTTTAAAATTTAGTTTATATCTAATATCAATGTATTTTTAAGTTAAGCTTCAATTTTGACGAAATATATTGTGCTGAATGAAGAAGTAATATTGTTACAAATTATTAAAATCAAACACAAACCAGCTATTGTACGCTCGAAGTTGGCAAACTGTTGACACATATCTATATTGTAAATATATAAAAAAAAAATTAAAATTTAAACTGTTTATTATACTGAAATAGGTTAATAACAATTTCACTTTACTTAGTATTAATCTTTTACATTTAAGATTGTATTACCAAGCTATTGTTTTGGGGTTGCAACCCCTTTTAACATAAATTATTTTAAATTAAATCATATTAATCTATTTTACCATTTACATTGTTATCTATCAGTGCTCTTTTAACAATACTTTTAATATTCTTAGGTTAAAAAACCTAAAGATAAAAATCTAGATTTTCTATAACTTGTTTGGGAAAGCTGTTTAGAACTTTAGGTATGTAAGAAGTCCAAACTCTGTTACCATATTCATTACTATTTTTAGTGGTTACAAAGTTAGGTTCATTGGAGAGATTACGAAGGTTCCTTGGTCTATTGTATCTAATCAGCTCTCCCAAACGATGCTTGCATTCTAAGATCACAGCCATTTTAACCTTATCATATACACTTAACACTCTACAGTAATTAAACAATTTTTCATAATTATTTTTGTATCTTTGTTTAATTTTAAGCGGAACTATAGTTTTTAATATTCTAATCTGGATATTGTATATTCTCTGTAAATAAGTATTATAGGTTTTTCCATAAGTTGAGATGCCATAGTTGATTATGGAATCAGCTAGTGCAATATACAGCAATCGGACGGATATATGACATGTTATACCTTTTTACACAGTTTTGATAATAAATTATCTTTATCTTTATGAGTTTAAATAGTCCACTGTAGTAGCAATTTATTGCAATCAATTATATTATTATTATATCATAATTTTAGGTGTGAAACGACCCCCCCCCCCCCTCAAAAAGATTGATTTATTTAAGTATTTATTTATATATGTTACCTAACCTAAATTACCCCTTTCGATTGCTACATTCTGGCGGCTTACACTTAAACTAAATTTTGGCCTGAATGTGATCGTTAGCAGCTAGGACCCGTATTTGTAGTAACCCTAAGACCTTTTCAGAGGAGTCGCTGGTATTATCGTTGAAACGAAACAAAGGATTAGGTTTTAAAATCTTTATTTCCTGTAAAAGTACACAATAAAATTATTAATTTACATCATCATTTTACACTGAATATATTCGATCGATAAACGATAAGATTTTTTAAGTCGGATTTTAAGCAGAGAAAATTGAAAGCAAGACTGAGAAGCTGATTGAAGATCTGTAAAGGATAAGTATACGATGTAATTTTTCATAGAATAGTAACTTGACCTCCAAGAAATCTAAACAAAATACTTCAAAGACTCCGAACAAAACCTTGCATCAGACATAAAATAAATATGTTTTTTTTACTACTCTCCTACCCCCCTAGGATGCGTTGGCGGTTGATGCATAGTCTTTACAACTTTTTCCGAAAGGTTGTATTTTATATAAATTGTTTTAATTGAAATAACTATTATGACCTAGCTATAGGTTTTGTTTGAGCATATAGTTAGGATGGTTAGCTAAAGTGTGATACTCTTGTATCTACACAGACTGTACTACACTAGGATGGAGTTTGCCAACTCTAAATATTTTACCTTCCTAGCTAACCTAATCGATAAGCTACCGTCACATCGTAACCTACAGTATCTAAGGGAAGAGTGACCAGAAACCCTTAGATGTGTCCTAAACAAACTCTTTTTTTTAAATGTATTTTTGTTTTTACTAAACAAATCTACGAGTGGTAGTATCTCACTAGAAAATTAGTAATTTGATGACAAAGACCAGATAAAATAATCATTTAATAATTTCCTAACTGAATTATCCATCCAAGTACATAGCCTTTAATGAGTACATGAGTCTCAAGCGTGCTCCGCCTACTTGAAAACTCCAACCCCTACTCCTGCCTGGGTTGTTGTACAATCAAACCACCCCCGAACAGAGAATTGACAGTTTTCATTCAAATAAGATACAAAATTGTATTTCTAAGGTCTTCCTCATCTCAACTTCATATTCTTACAAGAAAATAGTAATTATTATTTTAAGTTTAAATAGCTATGAAGATTTGATATCAGATAACAAACAATAACTGAAGTATTCCAGTTTCCATTCAATGACTTGAACTGAAGTAATTACTACTTGTGTGATTGTAACATTATTTATTTATGACAGAGTAAGTAACATTAACCATTGAACGATTATGTTCATTCTTCAAAACCACCACCTTGATCCTTCTATGAAGTGTTATTTATATGACTGAAATTATTTTACTTTTGAGCTGAAATAAGGCATCTAACTTTTGTACCAACATTGAGTTATAAAACAAAAATATTATGAAAATTTTAACAATGTTCTCTGATATAGTGAGACTTGTATTTTATCACCATTCACATTAATTAATGAATAAATATAATTATATTGTTGGAAACACAATTATTGGCAAAGAGAAAGCCACTACAATAAAGTATTGAAATTCAACTGAGAGATTTAATCGTGCTGGAGTGAGTTATGGGAATCCATATCAACTACAACTGAATGAAAATAGTTCATAAGTTAATTCAGACTTTCATTCTAATAGTCGTACATCATCTGTAAAATTTGATAATTAGATGAAGAGTTTGGTAGTTAGAAACAATGCCTCACTCTACGTACAATGCTATTCGCTCGTCCTTGAAGTTTGAATTAGCATAACTGCCTCACACGACATATTTCAATGACTTATTTCGGCATGACCACAGTCACTTTGGTTGAATTTTAGGATTAATTTTGATTTAATTAAATAGCTAGGCATCTCAGAGGTTTTCTTGGCGTTTCTTTCCTCTGGTGTGTAGGTTACGAAACGTTGGTAGCTTCACTTAATAAATTAATTAGTAGAGAAAATTAAAAACAAAAAAAATATATATATAAAAAAATTTGATAGGTCTGAGACAGTCCACACCACCGCACGAACTACAGGCGTGTGTATTTGGGAAAAGAAACCCCTATCACACATTAGCTACCCTTCCTAACTATGTTTAAAATAAATAAATATTTTTTCCGAGAAAATAATTTAATTGTATAATTATTGTCTGTATTCGTTAACACTGTCGCTTTTAGGGCGTAGGGGATAAATATATAAAAAACATATTTGCTTATAGTTAAAAAAAATATTTAAATAAGAAAAGAGTTAATTTCATCATCAATAACAAAATTTTACAAATTAATTTTCTAGTTATTAATCTTCACCGCTAATATTGGGAAGACGTTGTCTATATGGAAACTACCGAATAGCCTTTTCTTTTACAGATATCCTGACACCATCCTACAGCTTTACCACTAAAACCCCGCATCAATAACTGGAACTTATAACCGAATATTTAATTTATTAATTAATTTTATATACCTATTTACTTAATGTCTTTTCGTTGTTAAGTACCATTTATAGGAAATAAAGTTTAAAATAAATATCTTTGTTTTGTTTCAACAACCTCTTTATAAGTCTCTAAAAATTATCGGTTTACTACATAACTCGGGATCTACCACTAAAACTTTCACGAGCCATTGTTAGGAAAAACCGCTGGGATTGTCTGACAAATCATGTTTATATAGGAAATTTGATTATTGGGGTTGTAGTACTTAACGCCGGGTTGTAGTGTTCCTTTCAGGAAGTAAGTATGTATAGTCATCAGAGCTTAGAAATTTGTAGTATTACGGGGTTTCAGTAGGAGTAGAGGGTTTCCTTCATTAGGGAGCGACTTTGGCTTTTCAGTTTCAGTAAAGTTGTACCGTCGTTTAGTAGCTTGTAGAATAAAGAAATAATATTTATTTATGAACGCGTGGCGCGTTCTCTTCAAGACCAATGTGTGACCAATGTGTGACCAATGTGAGACCTATGTGAGACCAATATTGAATAAAAAACTGTTCGAATAGCAAATGTCAATAACGTTATAGCGTTGAGTTTAGTTGGGTTGAGTTGGGTTGGAGCTGTCTGTCAAGTGTGTGTGTTTATTTTTCGATTCGCGGCCCCGCATGTGTCACGCTTGCTCACCGTCGCCGTATCCGGTTACGGGCCCAGTTTAATAATCGCCTTACGCTTTTATTATTTAATTCAATTCACATTTCGGATAAAATCTACAAATAAAAAATCTGAATTTATTTTTTACTACCACCGATTAAAATACATGTATACTACACAAAGTCACAAAAGTGTACGTCACAAAGGAGTACCTTGACGCAGTTGGCATCCCGACTCTGAAGTGGCCACCTCTGAGTCCTGATTTAAATCCTATCGAGCACTTATGGGATTACCTGAAACGCAAGGTTCGAGCTCGCAATCCTGCTCCGGAGACAATTTTGGCCCTGAAAGAAGCTTTGGTCGAAGAGTGGGAAGCATGCCCCCAGGATACCATCAGGAAGCTGATAAGGTCAATGAAGAGACGCATGGCATGTGTGAAAAAGGTTTTTGGTGGTAACACCAGGTATTAAAGATAAAAATAAATTGTTATTCGTTCATGAAAATGTTTTTTCTTTCGTTGTTAAGGTCATTTTTGCACCCAAATTTTACACCTCCTTGGTATGCTAGCTTGTTTTTCATGAACTGAAATTTTTCGCCTGAAAAACATGCTCGTATTGAAAGCTGACACTGTTAGCTCTAAAATGGTACCGTTGCTTTTTTGATCTCATGATTGGTTCCTGAGATATTAAACGATGAAATTAAAAATTAGTTTGAGTCGATTTTTTTGATCGCGAGTGTATAGGATACGGATATTTTACCCCGTTTACAGCCAATCACGAATCTATAACTCGTTATTATAGCAGTTATAATTTTCAACTTTGATAGCATCAGAGTTCAAATTTAAACGAATATTATTTTAGTCGGCAGTGAAAGGGTTAAGTGAAAATTGATTATATTTTTATTTCCCATTAAAATTACAAAAATTCACTTACATGAGAAAGTTTAGAAGTTAAAACTAAAGCGAAAACATCGTGTTTAAAAGTAAATCTTACTAATATAACCAATACGCGCTATTTATAAAAATCATAGTGGGTAGAAATTCATTACAATATTTACGATACTTGTTATTCAAAGCGCTCGGAATATCTCCATGTATTATTACTAACTGCATCACAGACACGATGATGTAGGAAACAGATAAGGGGCCGTATTCTAACTTTAAAACACGTATAGACACGATCCTTCAATACAACTACAATGCATTAACAACGCAATACAGCTACGGCATGAACATCTGAATCAGAAATATCACAATTAACTTGAGAAATATTTCAACGCAACTCCAATACCACTTGACTGTTGGTTGTGTGTTGGAGTTATGTTTGAGATATGTTGTATTTTTATTGTATTGTAATGCATTTTTAAATTAGAATCCGGCACAAGGTGATGCGCAAGGATGGAGTTTAGGTATTTTTTTAAACTAGCCATATATTGAACATCGTTAATACCCCTCGGTAATCTTGGACCCGGGGTATGTCCTTAAACTACGTCCGGACTTGGGTATGTCCTTAAACTATGCCAAAAAGAGAGGTATGGGCACTGCGAATGGCATCTCGCTTAGTGTGGTAGGGCACGTTCAGTGAATGTCATCTCGCTCAAATCTGGAGCAGAGCCCGACTGGGGAAGTACCTCCACCTTACAGAAAACCACAGCCAAATAGCACTAGACCCTACTTATAGTGTTGTGTTCCTGCTGGTGAGTAAGGTTGCCAAAGAGCTCAAAGAGGACCCAGTGTGTTGACGATGAGGGACCCTCTTGTTCCTTTAGCCGTCAACACAGTGAATCCTTCTTTTTGTAAAGGGTCGGCAACGCGCATGTGACTCCTGTGGAGTTACAGGCGTCCATAGGTTACGGTAGCTGCTTACCATCAGGTAGGCCGTATGCTTGTTTGCCACCGTCGTGGTATTAAAAAAAAAAAAAAAAAAAAAATATTGTATAATTTTGCACCTTCGTAACTAATGAACTTTTTTCCGTAGTTTGTTATTACAATAACGAAATTATATCTAATTAAAAACAAAATGTTTAACGCCCAGCGAGCAATAAAAACTAAAACCAGACGTACGAGTAACACAACTTAATACTAAGATTTGTTCGTTAATTAGTGACTCTGCGCTAAGAGGATTAAGTCCATAAGTTAGAACTTCAGCACTAACAGGTCTTGATGGAGGGCACTTTATCAAATTTTTGTTTTAGTTATAAAAGTAGTTTATTTTCTTGGTACTATGAGTTCTGCAGAAGAGTAATGGGACAGTTTAGTAAGAGGAAGATAGAAACTAAGACCAGAACTTTGCTTTTTTCCGAGAATCTTCGTAAAGTGCTTAATTGTGGATTTTATGTACAGTCAAGTGTAAAAATATGGGTGGACTCATCTTACTCAAAAATATGTCCCAGTATCTTATTCCGTTGTAATAAGTGCGTAGTACCATATTTATGAGACGATTTTTCGGTACGTATTTTTGCACTTGACTGTAAGTACTACTTATTAAAAGATTTCAATGTTGCGTTAAAGGCATGATATTTTTCTTTTTAATAATCTTATTTCTTCATAAATTTTTGAGGTCGGCTCTTTCAAAAAAAAGTTGTTTTTATACGTTACGATATTTTATGCAATAAGTAACACGTTTAATTTTTTTTTTACATTTTCATGACATACAAAAAGAAAACGGTTTTAATATATTTCAACGGGTAACTTATGCATGATTTTTGTCAAAAAAATTACTGGCTCCGTTACGAAAGTCTTACGGGAATATTGAGTTTTAATTATCTACTTATGTTTAATTACCCAAACTTAAAGCTGCAGTAGCTAAACGATAAATGTACATAGCCCAATTATTCAATAAGTAATTAAACTTTTTGTGACATATATACAAGGTAACTTGTAGCTAGATTTCATTGTAGTAGATTTCTGCTAGATTTCATGTAGCAGATTTCTACTACAACGCTTATTGCTACACATTTTTAAGGTCTAATAGGGCAGCTTGGCGACACCCACGCAAATATTACCATGAATAAAGGTTAAACAGCCTAGTACTACATCGGCTGACTTAATATTTGTACAGCAATAGTTATGCCTGTTTGTTTCCAAGCCGCCTTGTATTAAGTTGGAGCTAAAGAGCCGCTTCACACGAGTAGATCAGTCAGCAGGGAAGTGTCTTACACTTTTAATTAAACTGCTCCTGCTCGCTACCAAGTTATTTTTAGTTCAGTCATTATAGATTTTGACCCGTGAATAATCAGTTCTTGGATTTTTTTTTCGTAGGTCCCTCGGGGGGGTCACTGGGAGTGTAAATTCAAAAAGTAGACTGAATCAAGCTCCTGTGTATATTCGAAGAATTTTTTTTCCAAATAAACGGTTCTTCTTGAATAATTCGGCCAATTTTGATTTTACAGTAAAACCGTGAGGACAAAAATTGTAGGAAATTTGATTCTCTACAAGTTTGGTCCTCACAATTTTTCCTAGGATCGATATTTTGGAAATTAAACCTGAAAAACGCGACAAATTCAAAATACATATTATCATGATCTCCTATGTTCCACGTTTTACGGCATGAATGAAGAGAAACAAAGTTGTAGAGAATCAAATTCTGAACAATTTTGGTTCCCACCTTTTTTCCCCCAAAATTGTTCAAAATTTGATTCTCTACAAGTTTAGTCCTCTTCATTTATGCCGTAAAACTTGGAACATAGGAGATAATGATAATATTTTGAATTTATCGCGTTTTTCAGGTTTAATTTCCAAATTAATTTTGTATTAAGCAGAACGTCTGCTAACGATACCACAATGCTCGCAATGGTCGCTAGGCGTCCCCCTAAGGGATATAGTGGAGAAATTCGCAGCCATCAGGTGTGTCTCAGTAGCTCAGTTGGTCAGAGCGATGGGCATGTATCCCAGAGTCGCGAGTTCGAGTCTCGCCTGAGGCAGTGGATTTTTCTACTTTTCCATTTTTTCTAGGCGTTAATTTCCAAAATATCAATTTTGGGGGAAAAAAGGTGGGAACCAAAATTGTTCAGAATTTGATACTCTACAACTTTGTTTCTCTTCATTCATGCCGTAAAACGTGGAACATAGGAGATAATGATAATATTTTGAATTTGTCGCGTTTTTCAGGTTTAATTTCCAAAATATCGATCCTAGAAGAAAAATTATAAGGACCAAACTTGTAGAGAATCAAATTTCCTACAGTTTTTGTCTATACGGTTTCACTGTAAAATCAAAAATAGCCGAGTTATTCAAGAAAAACCGTTTTTCGAATATACACAGGAGCCTGACTCAGTCTACTTTTTGAATTTACACTCCCAGTGACCCCCCCGAGGGACCTACGAAAACAAAATCCAAGAACTGATTATTCACGGGTAGGGTCGGTTTTTTGGATATAATGACTGGCCTATTTGATGACAACGATGCTCACAGTAAATGTTGCGCAGTATAATTACTTTTAGTTACATTAATGATGTCCTTTCGGTAGCGAATCGCATTGCAATAAATATACAATGGCGTTTGAACGTGGGTCTGAAACCCATAATTATCACCCTTGGAGTTGAGCTTTGAGATACTAGTCATAATATGAATTCATATAGTTCTTCTTCTTCTTCTTCCTTGCCACTTCCCATTATTTGGGGTCGGCTCTCCTCGTTCTAAGGCGCCAGGATGGTCTGTCCTGGGTTGTCGCATTGGTTACTTGGGCTCGCTCCAAGTCGCGGGTTATAGTAGCCAGCCACGTGGCTTTGGGCTTTCCTTTGCCTTTTCTGGTGCAATGCATTGCTAGGGCTTTCCGGACCACGTGATCTTCGGGACGTCTCATTACGTGGCCATACCATCTAAGTCGGCTTTCTGTGATCTTATCTGTGATGGGCGCAACTTTGTAACTTCCTCTGATATACTCGTTCCGTATTTTATCGAGTCTTGTTACGCCAGCTGCCCATCTCAGCATCTTCATCTCTGCAACATGGATTTTGTTTTCGTGTACCTTGTTTATAGCCCAATATTCAGCCCCGTATATTAATGCAGGTCTTACAGCTGTTTTATAAACTTTCCCTTTGACGCGGATCGGCATTCTTGCGTCGCAAAGAACTCCCGTAAGGGACCTCCATCTTTGCCAGGCAGCATTAACTCTATGGGTGACATCAGTTTCAATATTAGCATCGGCTGTTAACATAGCTCCTAAGTACTTAAATTGAGATACTTTGGGTAGTGGATCTCTTTCGATGTATATCGTGCTTGGAGTAGTGGTGTCACCGCTAAAATTGCACTCCAGGTGTTCGGTTTTAGTTCTGCTAATACGGAGGCCGCTAGTTTAGAGGGCGTGTCTCCAGCGATCGAGAGTGATTTGTAGCTGTTGCGCGCTGTTGTTAATAAGGACAATATCGTCCGCATATAGCATGCACCAGGGCAAGGGGGACTGGATATCTCTGGTAAGGTAGTCCATAACCATATTGAAAAGTAGAGGGCTTATAGCGGAACCTTGATGGACGCCGACTTTGACTTCGAAGGGTTTGCTTTCTCCTGCCAAGCTTCTTACTTTCGTACTACTCCGAATGTACATGTCCTGAACAAGGGCTACGTAGTGTTCCGGTATTCCTTGTGCCCTCATTGCTTTCCAGACTAGATCTCTTGTAACCCGGTCACACGCCTTTTCAAGGTCGATAAAGACCAGGTGTACGTCTTCGTGGTTTGACCGGTGTTTTTCCATAACGATACGGATAGCTTGAATGGCATCAATAGTAGACTTCGAAGGAGTAAAGCCGTACTGGTTTTCAGATATTGACACATATTTTAGGAAGCGGTAGTTCAATATTCTCTCCCATATTTTGAGAGTATGGGAGGTAAGTTTTATCCCTCTGTAATTTCCACAGACGCTAACGTCGCCCTTGTTTTTAAAGAAAGGCACTATGTAGCTTTGACGCCATGCTTCCGGGATCTTATTCGAGACTAGGATTGCATTGAATAACCTTGCAAGCCACATATATCCCACCGGACTTATCTGTTTCTAGATGTCGGAAGGAATTTCATCAGGACCAACAGCTTTATGGTTTTTCATTCTTGAAACTGCGGCTCTCACTTCGGCGACGTCGATTTCTTGAACTGGACCAGCCGTTGGTTGTGGTGGTGGTATTTCTTGACTTGGAAATTCTTCATTAAGGAGTTCTCTATAATATTGGTACCATCTACGATTTATTTCCTCATTACTGGTTAGCAGGCGGCCATTTTCGTCTTTTATGATATTATCGTTGGCTTTGATATCTAGGGTTGATTTGTGTCGGTGCTTTGCTATTTTAAACACTTCAGCATCATTCTTTGCATCTTCTAGCCTGCTGTAGAAAAGTTCGTTAGATTATGCTTTACTTTGTGCCACTTTGCGCTTTACTAGTATCTTTGCGTTTTTGTATGCCATGCGGTCTTCCTCGAGCTGCGTGGTTTGCCATCGTTTAAACAAATCTCTTTTGGCATTGACCTCTGTCTTAATTTCGTCATTTAGGGTCTTTGTCGATTTTAAGTTTGCCCTTTGAGATGCCCAGGATTTTTGACGATTGAGATCTGCAGGTCTTCTCGAAATTTGACCACATGTGCTCCGCCTTGTTGTTGTAGTCAGTGCGCAGATCGTCTTCCATGTACTTCTTTAAACAGTCGGTCAATTCATTTCCTTTGGGCGTGTATAGCTGCCCCCATTTAATTTTTGGCGTTTTATCTGCTGGGAGTTTTCTAATTGGTTTTGGTAAATTTAAACAAGCTACAAGGATTCTATGTTGTGTTGTAAGTGCCTCTCCAGGTATGACTTTGCAATCTTTAAAATTTCTTAGTAAATTTCTGTCTGCCAGTATGTAATCTATTTGGGTTTCATGGCCTGAACTTTTATAGGTTACTAAATGTTCTGATTTCTTTTGGAAAAAGGTATTGACAATGACAAGATCGCGTGTCGCCCCGAAGTCTAGAATTTCTTCCCCATGCACACGTTGAAATGAGGTGTTAGAGGTCCCTACATGGCCATTCAAATCCCCTCCGATGTATTTTGTCTCTGTAAGTGGTATCTGATTGATAAGATCATCGAATTCTTCCCAAAACTGTGATTTCTCTTTCTCTGAGCAGCCTACTTGAGGAGCATATGCTGAAATCAGGTTCAGAGGTGGTTGACTTTCCATGGCTAGTTTTACAGCTATAAGGCGGTCACTTTTCCTTTCAACCTGGATAATCCTTTGTTTGAGATGCGTGTCTAATGCAATAGCGACTCCATTGCGCTTGTTGCATAGGCCATGGTAGATGATTTGATAACCAAAACCTATATCCCTCGACTTGGAACCCTTCCATCTGGTCTCTTGTATGAAGCATGCATTTATATTCCTTTTGTTCAGGGTCTTACTAAGTTCTTGGGTTTTACCGGTTAGCGTGCCCAAATTCCACGTAGCTAGTCTTATGGCTCTACTATTGATTTGCGAACGCGAATGCGTATTTCCGTCATTGTGTTCGTCGCTTCGGGGGTACGCCCTAGCATTTATATCGCTGTCTTTCACATTCACGTCGCTTGCGGGGGACGCCCTAATATTAGCCTTAATTCCTTTTTTACTTTTCATATGAACGAGGAGAAGTTGTTTTCGCTATAAGTTTTACGGCCGGTTGCCACCTGACGCCAAGACTGTCGCCCTCCCTTAGGACGTGAGCGCTGCCGTTGGCCCCTTTGGGCTCATCCGCCACCAACTCTTCTGGATGCTCCAGTCCAAACATCCAGCACTGTTGCCGACCTCGCCTCTGAAGATGTCAAAGAAGCCCGACACAGGGGTTTGTTAACGGAGTAACCTTCTCCGGCCTGTTGGTCCGCGGAAGCTATTTTATTTCGCCTCTGCCCTCCTGGAGCTCCAGGCGGGCGTTCCACGATCCGCCACCTGTGGACGCGCTCTCTAGGGGTGAGGCTCCCCCGAGAGAATATGAATTCATATAGTTAATTAATAGTAATGCAGTGCAGTACCATTCATAACATAATGCGTGTTGTTTTTTTTAAGCTATTGCGCAAGAATTCTAAATTTTCGTTCTTGGCAATCCCGCTTAACAGTGAACTTTTTGGTTCAGGAGATTTGTGGAACTAGATTATGTATGAAAATACAGGCTGTTACAAAAATACTGGTGATCCGTTTAAGGGTATAATTGGTATCGTATTTCGAGTAAGAAAAATAAGGAAAAAAATTTTGGACGAGAAAAAAAAATTGTATGGGACACGTCGTCCCAGCCAGCCAAGGGCCAACCCACTATACAAAATCATTATTTTTTTCGCGATAATAGTTTTTTCTCATTTTTTCATAATTAAAATACGATACTAATTATGCCCTTAAAAGGATCACCAGCATTTTTGTTACACCTTGTATAGCGCTTTATTTTTTGTATTTTTGGTTAATACGATTTTTCTTTATTGTATTTATCACTCAATCGATAAAAACACAAAAAGTCCAAATCAAATTTCAGGGCGTCATACTGTTCAACATTTCACTACGGCGGATGTAGCTTATAGGAAATTAATTTACTAAGGGTTTTCGCTCGCGCTAGATGGAATTTTGAATGGCTAGTTAAGTGCGTCTCCGGAGCGTGCTTTGTGTGAATTACTCAGTAACCTAATGTCACACCTGATCGAGTTTCTGATAAAACTATAAGCATCAACGTTGTTATGTAAACCGTTTTGTAGATAAATGCATTTCGGATGCGTGTATTCTTTTATCCCGTTTTCGGTATTTGGAAATCATTCGCAGATTACTTCAAATGGTTCTTAATTCAGTTTAACTGATCTCAACGCACAGCATTGCATTTACATTGTTGCATTGCGCTTGTTGTTACCATTACCAAGTACAAAGGTACTTAAGAGTCCGGTAACGATTTGAAAACGAAAATCGTTAATAATTAAATTACACACATGAATCGCACTTGATAAGATAGTTTGAAGTCTTGTTATTGCAAAAAAGTTCTTTGGGTCTATATATTTATATTAATATTTAATACCCTAAAGCTGAATTATTACAGAGCTTGTTTAGTGAGGACGTTGATTCGTGCAATATTGTTATGCTTGATTATTAATTATTATTTTTTACGGCCTCTAATATGTTTTATATTGTCTGAATAGCGTATGAAGTACAGTTTATTTCTGTATTTTTATTTATGTGAAATGCTTTAATACCTTCTCAAAAATATCACCTAAACTTCGGCCTTTTTTCATAAAATTGCTCTAGCTAAACATCTCAAGCTCTCCCTTAAAAAAAAATATGAAAATGAAAAAACTGTTTCACTTATTCCTCAGACGACTAATTTTCCAACGTATTTGTGTACTTTACGTATTAGTATAACTTAATTTTAATCTATAAAAACCTTACTCTTTTCACCTCTCCAAGCAAAAATCGCGAAATAGGTATTAGATTAGGGTGAATTACTAATAAATGAAACAAGAAAATAAAAAAGCGCTCCACTTATACAGTTTAAAAAGAAACGTACTTTCAAAATATGTATACAAACTAATAGAAGTTTCGTTAGTTACTGCAAAATAGTATAAAAAATTTGAGCGAAATCGAAAAAAATAATTACCGGACTCGTAAGTCGTCTACCGTTTATTTAACATTCTACCCTCTCCCATTTAGATTTAAGCAAAAGTATTGTTTTCTCAGTAAGAGATTTGTGAAAATCTTTTGAGAAATAAATGTCTTAAAGCATAAAATATAAACATGTAAGTATTTTAAATCTGTCATTGTTTTAAAACGTTTTTTTATACGATGAAAATGTTAATTCCTAAGTATGATCTACCATATTTCAAATAAGCTAACATTTTCGGTTAATAGTAAAGAACACTTATATCTACCTAATCTTAACTTACGAAGAACAAGAAGTTAAGCAGTAGATCAAGAGTAGGCCATAGGCAACCCTACCTCATCGAGTAGCAGAATTCGGCTTATGTAGGGAAATGTACGGTCAAATGTTATGTAAATGTTAAATGTTATGCCATCAACACAGTGAATCCTCCTTTTCGTAAAGGGTCGGCAACGCGCATGTGACTCCTTTGGAGTTGGCGTCCATAGGTTACGGTAGCTGTTTACCATCAGGCGGGCCGTATGCTTGTTTGCCACCGTCATGGCATAAAAAAAATATTATGCTATCTTGCAGAATTTATCTAAAAAGTCAAGTAGTACACAACAATGCAAAAAGCTACATTGCAAATGAGATGAGATAGAAACTTTTAAACATGTTTAGTAGTTTTTATAATTCCCCCTCTATAACACGCAACTTTAACGCGAATGCTATTTTTAAACACTGACCTTTCTCATTGTTTAGTAATGACACCGATTTGTGATACTTCTTTGACAATTTTTTCTGAAGTATATGATATCTATTTTCAGTTTATATATAGTAGTGTAACTACTTAAAAAATTTAAATCAAAAAATATTGAACAAAATAATTTGATTTGCTTCAAGATGCATGTTAATAATTAGGATTATTTAGTACCCTCGTGTACTTACTTGTAAATAATTTGCATGTAGATGTTGTGTCGACTGAGTACTGTGTCTCAACTACTTTATATTTAAGAACGTACGTATACGTTCTTGAATATATTCAAGCAAATAAATATTTCTATTCTATTCTATTCTAAATTTTAACATTATACGAGAAGGTATTATATAGGTACTCGCATTGTTTATAGACCTACAATAAGTCGTAATTTTAGTGTAAATATTTAAAAAAAGTACTCTTTAATATATTAAGAGTTTCAACAAATAAAACTTGAGCTTATGAATTAAAAATACAAAAACACCTTGCATGAAGAAAATGGTGGAAACAGTTTCAAGAATTACTTACCCTCTCCAGTTTTCGCACTAGAAGCAAGCTCTGTAAACGCGAAACTGAAATCAGAATTCTTGCGAAGCACTTGACCTCAACAACAGGTGAGCTGAGCTGACAACGAACGAAATTCCCTTTTAAAATTCATGAGGCGAAATTGTCGAAGCGATATTACCACCGATCGCGATACCGTCTTATTTACAATTTTTGAGGCAACGCTTGAGTTTTTCGTTGAATATTTTGGACGTAAATATGAAAGTTCGTTTGGATCCGTTGTTAGTTTAGATGAGTTGTGTGGGTGTAGTTTGTGAAAACGCGTGAATTTTAGGATTCAAAATGCTACCTTACTAAGTTAAACAAGGTGTAACAATCACGGTGATCATTTCAAGGGCATATTTAGTATCGTATTCTTCTTATGCAAAAGTTGCAAAACGGAGAAAAAAAAATTCTAGCTTAAAAAAATGGTTTTGTATGGAGGGTTGGCCGGCTGGGACGACGTGCCCCATACAAAAAAAATTCGCGTCCAAAAGCATTTCCTTTACTTTGTCTTTCTTACTCACAATACGATACCAATTATGTCTTTAAACGGACCACCAGTATTTTTGTTTTATGTATAGTATAATAATATAATTTATATCTGGTTCTTTAGTGCTAAACTTATATAGTCTGGCAAACCATTTCTGTCAGTAGAAACGCGCGGCAAATTCAAAATACGTACATGTGGCAACTCTTTTTGATGAGACACCGTATTTCATAACGAACATTTAAATTCACATTGAATTTGTTTCTAGTGCATTTCACTCTCTCATCTTAAGCGCGAGTGAGATAGAACTCCTGCAACGTTCCCAATTAAATTTAAATTCACTTTTAAGGCATATGTCAATTGCCTCAACCAGATTATCTGTTGCAGTTGATGACAGATCTGACGAAATGTATCCGTCTCCTTTTTACACACCGTAAATGTCACCTAATGAAAGGGGCGGGAATACCAACTAAAATTAAAAACATAAAATTTGATGATCATTGCTGCTTTTTTCACAGATTCTTAGTGTTGCCATACTTTCGTTTGCTGTACATTGCTACTGCGTTCGTTGGCTGGCCAGACTGTAACTAGTATTTTTTCACTCACGGCAGGAATGACAATTGAGTCATCCAAACATAAACACGTGACGACCCGTGTCAGGTGGCTCCATCAAATTCAGCGGAGCGGACAAGGTACCCCAAAATATTTGAACAAGCACTTTATCGCGTTGACAAAAGAGGTTTTATTCACATTGATTTATTATGTATTCTACTAAATGTGACATCTAGAACAAATTTTGTGCGCCATGTTTGGCGGTTGACAGCTATGACTGAATCAAAGAGTAGACTTTTAGTGATTTTCACTACAACTTTTGGGACACAAAAATTCTTAGGGATGTCATCTCCGTTACTCAATGGTTATTCAGATATTTGTGACAACCTTGGCCGCTCCGATATATCTGATGGCGACTGTACAAAGTAGGGTATTAAAAAATAGTTGATTTTTAAATCATAATTAAATCTCATTTCTTCAGTCTTGTTATATTAGAGTTAATAATCATGAGTCATCAATCATTATATGAATGCCCTAGATAGTAATGCCCTAGTAGTAGTGATTCAGAACATAATGGAGCATGATCCACAGTAATCTACAAAGATCAGGCATTAGTCTCCATTGACATTTGCATAACGACCCGGAGACAGTCGGTAATCAGAACGCATGAGCTGAATCTAGACTCACATAGGAGACAGGCTACTACAGTACCTAGGCAATAAAATTAGTGCCGCCGATAATAATAAAAAATGTATTTTGTAATATATTGACGATGATTGATGATGTTGCTATTACATTTAATTTTGTCTCCAAAATTTTTATTTATCTCTACATAATTTTTAGTACCGTCGTGTTGCGTATCTTCGCCTGTGCTACCTATGTTCGCCTATTTTTACATAAATTGACTTTAACAAAATGTTTTTAGTGCAAGTCTTACACAAAACTACTAAATACAAAGTATTTCTTACGGGTGTCAACATTCTTGGAACGATCTGTGGCTAACTTCATATAGTTGACATTCAGTGAGGTTTTTGCGCGACACCGACCACACGTTTTTTAAGCCAGTGTTTTAACTTTAGTTTTAAACAGTGATACAGGCCAGGTAATGTTAAACTTTTTACATGATTATATCCTGTATTTATTTCTTTTTAATATGTAACTATTATTTAATGGCTAGCTTACGTTTAGAAGTCACAATTGGATAAAACATTGGTGAGGGTATTTGGCGGCCATCTTATTACCGAACTTCGCCTACCCCTAGGGTTGTCAAATTTGTTTCCAAATGTACATATTTTCTTATGTTTGGTTTTTCGGAGATGGGATTAGCGATTTGGAGGAAAGTTAGTGAGATAAAGATATATGTAGATGTACCCAGTAGTACTAGTAGATACTTGGTATGAACAAGGGACCCTTAGAATGCATTGTACGGTTGTACGGTCTCACTTTGAAAAGGTAATTATGTGTAGAAGCCAAAAGGTTGATTTGATCTCAATTACGAAAATACTGATAAGCGAAAAGAGATACGTTTTTTGTTTATATAATAATCTTTTTTTTTTACTTATAAACCATTACTCTCCTTTATTTGACATGTTGGTTAATTTTTGGCAGCCCTAGCATCATTGCAGCACAAAACCTCCCACACACGCGGGCGAAGCCACGGGTACAGCTAGTTATAAAATATTAATATAACGTGTAGTTTATCTTCAGGTACCTTTCATTTAACAATGTGGAGAAGAATCGAAAGTTGGAGGAGAGATGAGAATGAAAATCATACAACAAATCCATTCAAAATGTGAAAAAACGAGCCATACTGGGGTAAAATAACCTTCTTCATAGATACATATATCCAGTGAATGGTCACTTGAATTCAGAGTATGAGAAATGGAAAATTTATGACGCACCATAAATGTTCTACGTGTTTCCCACCCACTTCTCCCGTGGCTGATGACCCCTCATCCTGACCCAGTTGCCGAGTCACCAGAGGCAAGATTTAATAGGTGCCATGCACAGGCAAAAGGGGTCATAGACATAGAAATAGAAATAGAATTATAATATCATGCACGCTGCACAATTTATAATATGATTAATGAATTAGAAATTAATTATGATTCAGACAGCAGTGACGGTTCTGAGAGTGACGAAGACATCACAGATCTAAGTGAAGTAGAGGAGGATGATGAAGAACAGAATGATCCTGAAGATCTCCCAGAACAACCAAGGAATGATGTCAATTTTTTAAATTAGGCCCGTGGACGACGTGCATTTTTAATTAATAAATTTTTTAATTGATTAAAACAGCAAAATCGTTTTTTTAAAATATATTTATCATAAAAAACTTAAATGGTATATACACATATACAGCCTTGGCCAGAAGTGTTGAGCAACCTTGCGATTTTCATACAAAACTCGAAACTTTAGTCCAGCGTTTCTATCTTTTTTGAGGTTATTTTATCAATTAATTCAAACTGAACAGGCATGTTTCGTCGAAGTTAGTAGTAACTGCATACAATATTTGCAATTTGTCGCACCGACCTAAAGTCGCATTTTTGTGACCTTAAGTTTTCATGTTTTATAGGTACCTTGAAATTGGTATTAAGTGAAGTTTTCTAGATATATAAATAAAATATAACATTTTACGTCACCGTACATTGTTATTATTGGGAAATAATACTTAACATCAAAACTGTAAACAAAAAACTGCTATGCTCAACACTTCTGGCCAAGGCTGTATATTCCGCCACACTCAAAGAAATTTTAGAATATGGATAAAAACTGGCTAAATTTAGTCAGCTTGACGTTCTGGAATAGCAGTTGTTAAATTCGCCGTCTAAATTATGATTAAAAATTAGACATTTTAATTTTAGGCTATTTAGACGATGTGCACGTAGAATCGCGTCCATAATCAAGGTACACTTAGGATTTTATTCATTCTCGTAAAATAAAATAAAATCAACGTTGTTCGGTTAAGACCTTGTTGATGGTAAAGTGATAGCCTCCTTACAAATACGTGGGTGGCCGGGACTCCGGATAACCGTTTGTTCAACTAAAGGGTGGTTACTCGCGTTTTGGGACTAATTTTTCATTAGCTGCACACTTGTTCGTTAGGTCACCGCACAATAAGCTATCAATATTAAACACTGAACTACGTAAATGAGCAAAAAACAAAAAACTATTTTAAAGACGATGCAGCCATCTTGAAGCGTAAACGATTATCCGCTTTTTCCCTTTGTACACAGCAATAGCAATTATGCCAATGACGACGTTTTGAACTTTTTTATTGAATAAAATAAAATATAAGCAACGTTGTTCGGTAGAGGCCCTGCTGATTGTAAGGTCATAGCCTCACTACAAACAAACACGCGGTGGCCGAGCCAAAGTGTTCCATAGGACTCGAGCCTTTTTAGCCCAAATTTTACAGCTCCGGAGCTCTTTTTAGAGCTGGCTTAATGGAATGGATTTCGAAGAACTGATGGTTTTAATAAGGCCTTAGTCTTAAAAAAGGCTATAGGCTTATTTTAAAGGTTTTAGCCTTTTTAAGGGCTTAAGCCTTTTTAAAGATTGTAGCCTCTTTTCAAACCTAAGCTGAATTGTGACTTGTATAAGTTCCCTAGTGGCCTACTTGCGGAATAAATAATTTGTAAGCCTTACATACCTACCCCCTTATTCATAAACGTCTCGCAAGCTTCAATTAGTTAATTTATGTTTTGTCTGTTTCTATCAAACACAACTGTCAAAGTGACAGATAAGGAGAAACGAATATTAGTTAATTTAAACTTTTTGGTTCAGGAGATTTGTGGAACTAGATTATGTATGAAAATACAGGCTGTTACAAAAATACTGGTGATCCGTTTAAGGGTATAATTGGTATCGTATTTCGAGTAAGAAAAATAAGGAAAAAAATTTTGGACGAGAAAAAAAAGTTGTATGGGACACGTCGTCCCAGCCAGCCAAGGGCCAACCCACTATACAAAATCATTATTTTTTTCGCGATAATAGTTTTTTCTTATTTTTTCATAATTAAAATACGATACTAATTATGCCCTTAAAAGGATCACCAGCATTTTTGTTACACCTTGTATAGCGCTTTATTTTTTGTATTTTTGGTTAATACGATTTTTCTTTATTGTATTTATCACTCAATCGATAAAAACACAAAAAGTCCAAATCAAATTTCAGGGCGTCATACTGTTCAACATTTCACTATGGCGGATGTAGCTTATAGGAAATTAATTTACTAAGGGTTTTCGCTCGCGCTAGATGGAATTTTGAATGGCTAGTTAAGTGCGTCTCCGGAGCGTGCTTTGTGTGAATTACTCAGTAACCTAATGTCACACCTGATCGAGTTTCTGATAAAACTATAAGCATCAACGTTGTTATGTAAACCGTTTTGTAGATAAATGCATTTCGGATGCGTGTATTCTTTTATCCCGTTTTCGGTATTTGGAAATCATTCGCAGATTACTTCAAATGGTTCTTAATTCAGTTTAACTGATCTCAACGCACAGCATTGCATTTACATTGTTGCATTGCGCTTGTTGTTACCAAGTACAAAAGTACTTAAGAGTCCGGTAACGATTTGAAAACGAAAATCGATAATAATTAAATTACACACATGAATCGCACTTGATAAGATAGTTTGAAGTCTTGTTATTGCAAAAAAGTTCTTTGGATCTATATATTTATATTAATATTTAATACCCTAAAGCTGAATTATTACAGAGCTTGTTTAGTGAGGACGTTGATTCGTGCAATATTGTTATGCTTGATTATTAATTATTATTTACAGCTCCGGAGCTCTTTTTAGAGCTGGCTTAATGGAATGTATTTCGAAGAACTGATGGTTTTAATAAGGCCTTAGTCTTAAAAAAGGCTATAGGCTTATTTTAAAGGTTTTAGCCTTTTTAAGGGCTTAAGCCTTTTTAAAGATTGTAGCCTCTTTTCAAACCTAAGCTGAATTGTAACTTGTATAAGTTCCCTAGTGGCCTACTTACGGAATAAATAATTTGTAAGCCTTACATACCTACCCCCTTATTCATAAACGTCTCGCAAGCTTCAATTAGTTAATTTATGTTTTGTCTGTTTCTATCAAACACAACTGTCAAAGTGACAGATAAGGAGAAACGAATATTAGTTAATTTAAAGCCTGATCAGAAATATATGATTATTGTCAAGAGGGCGCTATTATTCTCATTTATATGGCAACCGTTCAGTATAGCCATAGAGCGTATTATTTCTCTATGGTATAGTGACATCTTGATTTGTTTACCTGTCAGCTCTGATGTTAATTTGAAAATGATTCACAGTGAAATAGTTCCCTTTCCCGATCCCGAGCGTATTATTTACAGCTGTTTATTGTGCCAAAAATAAGTCACGGTCTTCCAGATCGTTTTCCATTTTCCAATAACGACACAATAAGTGACGATTTTAATATTGTATACACAGGAAATTAACATGGTTACTACTACCTAATACGTGGGGCACTAGGAAAGTTTTGAGATACTTCAAATTTAAAAAAGGAACGGCACTGGTTTATACTTTTTTTTAAAGATTATTTGTTCAGCAGACAACCATTTGATGAATCATTTCCAAATTTAAAAAATACGGATATTTTTTAATTCAATTCCGCGGTAATTTTTCGTCAACCATAGATTTTTCGCGAGAACATTTCCGTGCGATGATTTTGTACGACTATAAGTTTGGGTTGAATGAAAGTGAGTGCAGAGAGCGTTTAGTATCAGCATTTGGGGACTGTGCACCGTCGCGTGCAACAGTTTTCAGATGGTTTACCCAATTCAAACGTGGAGACTTCTCCTTGAATGACGATAAAAGAAGTGGCCGTCCAGCTACTTCAGTTACAGAAGAAAACATCTTAACTGTAAAAAAAATTATAAAGGAAGATCCAAAAGTGACTTATAAACAAATAGAAGAGGTTCTGAAGATTTCATCGCCGGCCATTAATGATATTTTACACAACCGGCTTGGTGTCAGGAAACTATGTTCACGATGGGTGCCTCACGCATTGAATGAAGAACAAAAAGGAACTCGCGTCACCTGGTGCAAATATATGCTCAAAAAATTTAATCAGGGTGAGGGACGGACCATCTTTAATATTATTACTGGAGATGAGAGTTGGATTTACCAAGACGATCCACCAACTAAGCGGCAATCGACAGTTTGGGTGTTTCCTGACGATGAACCTCCAACAAAGGTGAAACGCGGGCGAAGTGTCGGAAAAAAAATGGGGCCACATTTTTTTCCGCAAGTGGTCATGTAGCTACAATTTCTTTGGATGACCAAAAGACTGTGAATGCTCAGTGGTATACTGAAGTGTGCTTACCGGCTGTGTTTAAAAATTTGACTGAAAAACAACCTAAATCTGGTTTGAGGGGGCTATTTCTGCATCATGACAATGCGTCGCCACACAAGGCCATTCTGACCAAAGACTTTTTGAAGCGTACGGATATCGAAGAGTTGTGTCATCCTCCATATAGCCCCGATTTAGCTCCTTGCGATTTATTTCTCTTCCCGAAAATCAAACTCGGACTTCGTGACACGCGATTCAATAGTCCTGAGGATGCTCGGAATGCCTACTTGCAGGCCGTAGAAGACATTCCTAAAGAAGAGTACCGGGAATGCTACAAATCATGGTTTAGGCGGATGAACCGTTGCATAGAAGCTAACGGAGAGTATTTTGAGAAACTGTAATAAAAAAATATTTCAATAACTTTAGTAGTTTTTTTGTATCTCAAAACTTTCGTAGTGACCGAAGTATATAAGGTAATACTTCAATCGTTTTCCTTGCAAACAAAATAAATCAAGACGATAAATGCAAGAAACGCACCTACCCTCATGTTTAAAAAAATATAATTTCGTACTCTTTCTATCCTACGAGCTAACATCGTTAGACAATGTTGTAATCGCATTCAGTCAGTTAGTCATGTAGTAGTCAGTGGGGTCCAAAAAATGTGAAAAAATTAATGAATTTGAGGCTTAACAAGTAGTTTCAATGAAAACTATGGTAAATGAAATCGGCTCGGAAAATGTTGTAATCAGAAAAAGACGTAAGCAACACCAGGAAAAGGACGTAAGTGCTGCAAAAATATCCTATGAAAACGACCTTTCGAATGGGTGTACTGTCGGTAGACCAGTAACTACGGAACCCTTCATTGAGCATGGCCTGATATGCTCTTGATTGGTTTTTCCTTTTCGCAATAGCATCTTATTTTTTACGGAAGGAGTGTATACGAAGAGAATTAACTAAATCGGAACTTCCGAATAAAATAATTCAAGACCTATGCAAGTGTTTTATATGTGCTATGCTGATAACGAAATCTTATACCGTGAATATTGGGGATTACTATAATATAATTGATGTGCTCACTACGTAACATATTCGTAAAAATCAGTTGTGTATTTCTATTGCCGGCATAACAAAAAATACTTATATATAAAAAATAAGGGAGCTTCTTCACGAAATATGTATATTTTAACCAGAGATGTAACAGATGCGGTTTTATCGGAACCGAAAGTGGAATCAGATGTTTCAAATTTAGTTTATCGGAACCAGAAACGGAATCGGAACCGAAAACGGAAGCGGAACCAGAATCGGAGCCCAAGTGATAGCAGCACGTGGCAAGCTACACTAAAAAAGTGTCGAACTAATTTAATATTTTTATACACTCCAAATATTTTAGCCTCTGAGCCTAATGAAGCTTGGAGGCTAAAATAATTTTAAGTCTCAATATTTTGACAAGAACTTTTAGCCTTTAAATGTATAGCCTATTAATAAGGCGACGAGCTCCGAGAGTCTAGGCTGCTAAATTTGACTAGGCTTGGGGCTAAAGAGCTTTATAGGCTTTTAGCCCTCGAGGCGACAAAATCAAGGCCAGCCTTAAAAAAAAGAGCTAAAAGGCTCGAGTCCTTTGGAACACTAATTCTAACTTTAAAACACGTATAGATACGATCCAACTTCAATACAACTCCAATGCATTAACAACACAATACAGCTACGGCATAAACATCCGAATCAGAAATATCAGAATTTGCTTGAGAATATTCCAACGCAACTCCAATACAACTTCAATATTGGTTGAATGTTTGTTGCGTGTTGGAGTTATGTTTGAGGTAGGTTGTATTTTTATTGCATTGTTAATGTATTTTTAAATTAGAATCCACCTGGCATGATAAATTAGTTTAAAAAACCAAATCAGACCACCCCGCTGCCCACGTGAGCACGTGGTCTTGTTTGACCCTACTGGACACAGGCATTACAGTGCACTATGGTATATGCCAATCGACCTACCAATGGGATTCGAGAAGGAAGAGATTAAGATATATCTTATATTAAATACCGGCTGTTGCCTGTAACACGAGCAATAAATTAAAACATAGATTTTACTCCTCAAACAATACTTTAAAAAAATATGTAGTCTTTAGATTTTCTCTTTTTTAAACAAATTAAATAGTATTTTCATCTTTCCTGTTCGGAAAGTTTGATTTTCCTGGGTAGATAGCCGGGTGGAAATAGTACATTGTTGTAGAGGCTTGAAAGTAAGCTATTGGTGGATCAAGTTAGTTCGAGGGCCGACCCGCAAGGGGAGGCCCTCGAAGATACGAGTCCACCTATAGCGCTTTCGGCCGAGATTTTACATAGTGCTTTTTACGACTACTGTGAGGAAATAAAAAAACTTTTGTCATAATAATATAAAAGCTTTAATAGAATATAAAATAAAAAAAATATTATAAGACAATCTTACACAAATCGACCTAGGCCCACAGTAAGCTCAATAAGGTTTGTGTTATGGGTACTAGACGACGATATATATAATAGATAAACATCGGTATCAACGTTCAAATTTCGTGGCAATGTACGGTTGGCAGAAAAATAAATACAAACAAATCACTTAGTATTTTTAACCTTTATTTTGTATATGTAAATAAAAAAGCCCCTAAATAGTACATTTCCTAATTAGGGTGGTAAAACAAAGAAAGGCCGCGCAATCGCAATTGTTGCGGCCCAAGCTGCAAGCGAGGGACGTAATTATGCGATCGAGGGCTTTCTTTATTACCTCCCGTGTTGGAAAAATATGTGCACATTTGGCCAGAAAGCGGCTCTATCCGTACGCGTAGCGTGCGGAAAAAGCCACTTTATGTCCAGGTGTGGCATACAATATTTTACGAGTTAGAATAGATCACTAAAATTTGTTCCATAGATTTTGCTGTCAATCTCTGACGTCTGTAAGAATATATCCATTTTAAATGACTAAAAGATCTTTCCACGCTGACTGAGGTAATAGGAAGGTATGTCAAGCATTGAAAATTTTGCACACAGTTTTTATTTACACTTTCTGGTATTTCAGCCTCGTTGTTTTTAGATAGTTGGTTAATTATTTGTACAGTCTTATAACCAGGATTTTTCTTTAATACACTTTTTAATTTAAAATAAACTTTTCTGGCATTTTGATGTAACCTTAACGTTGATATTTTTTTTTGCAAACCATGAACAATGTTTAATGATTCTGCTAGACTCAGTTTTGGATCCTCCAATAATTTTATTGACTTAGCAATTATACTAAAGTGTGTATCGACGAATAGTAACTCAGTTTTTAAATTCCGGTTACGGAAAATTTTTTTTGCTTTAGAAATTGCACTCGCTTCACGCGGATTTAAGGCATCGATGACAGATTTGATAATATGAGGCAGCATTTAACCATGTTCCCCATCTTGTTATCACGGGTCGGGGTGGTAGAGGAATATTTACACACATTTGATGAAATAAATTTGTCCTTGAAGGAGCGTTACGAAATATTTTTTTGATACAGTCAATCAAACTGTTTATGGTCGAGTAAAGACTTCTAATTATCTCTGCGACTCGATTACATCCATGTGCTATGCATGTTACATGAGTCATATTTTTATATTTCTGAACAAGGTTTTTAGCTGCTTTTACCATGTAGGAACCGGCATCCGTTATAAAAAATAATAATTTATCCATGTTTTTTTTGTATTCATCGCCCCAAAGATCTTCAAGGGTTTCCTCAACGAGTTTGGTTATTGTCGAATGGTTAGTCGCCTCCAATACCTTAGAAGCAAATAAATGTGGCTGGGTACTAGTTCCATCTAGAGCTCCGATCAAAATATTTGCCACTTTTTTTCCCACGGAATCTGATGTTTCATCAACACTGAGGTAAATCATTTTATTTTGTAATTTCTCTTTCAATTCATTTTTTTTCTTTTCATACAATTCAGGTAAGCATTTTACTCGTATTTTTGTTTCACTCGGCACAGTAATATCGTTTCCATATTTATGATTTAAAAGGTTTTCTACAAAATTTCTAAATTTAGGATTGTCTAATTTTGACCACGGTATATTCGAACAAATCATAAACTCTGTTAAATCTTTATTAAATTTTTCTTGTGCATTATTTTTATGAATTTTGTTGTGTAAATCTGTTTTTAAATGGCGGTCGATACTAGATTTAGAGGGAAATAATTTCGAATTACACAATTTGCAATATACGATATCGTCTTTAATTTCGAAATCACCATTATCTCGTATTATATCCTGTAAATGGCAGCGTGAATCAGATAATTTATCTTGATGAGATTTTGATTTCAAATGTTTCTCTATATTGTACCTTTTCTTTTTTATATTCATTTCGCAAATAGTACAGCAAGCACCTTCGTTAGTGAATATAAAATCAGTATACTGCGTCAAATCCATTTTCTCAAGTCTGATAGGGAGTTGGGTAAAGATTTATCAATGCTAAATTGTAGTTGTAAGTGTTTTTAAGAACTATTATCGTTGAAGATTTTACCACATATTATTTTGCATGACAATTAAATTGACATTTGTTGCCTATTTGGCATTTAGAATTTTTTTTACAAATGGATAATGAAATGAGTATTGAGGTTCTATGACGTATTAAGAATATAAACCTCTTTAAATATATGTACAGTTTACCAAAGTACGATTAAGAATAAAAATAAATTAAATGTTATTTATTACTAATAAATAAAACAATGATACCTATGTATTTCTTTTTTTGCGACCCTTACCAAGTGCCACGAAATTTGAACGTTGATACCGATGTTTAATAATAGATAAATATGGATAAATACTTAAATACATAGAAAACATCCATAACTTAGGAACAAATATCTGTGATAAACACACAAATAAATGCCCTGACCAGGATTCGAACCCGGGACCTCCTGCTTCGTAGGCAGGGCTACTACCGACTGGGCTAGAAGGCCGTTAAAATATATCCAATTATAACCAATTCAGTATTCCATTCCCGCCTTTTTACTTTTTTTTCACTTTCAAGAAGCGTTTTTCTGTTGTTTGCTTCAAACCGACTCATTACTTAGAGGCGTTTTTGTTAGAAAACCACAAACGGCTAAAAAAGTAAAAACGCCTTAAGGGTGAATAAATGGTTTTGACGTTTCTTTTTTTTTAAAAGGTAGTTGGCCCGATAAACAACCTTATTTTATTTTTGAAACAAAGTTGTGCCAAAAAAAGACCTTTTAATGTTTTTAATGAATGCAAAGACATAACTGGACAATTTACTTTCCAACTAAATGACATTTCATCGCTACAATAACATTGCTGTAGTGGTAGTTCAGGTGCTACAGCAAATGCTTACTTTCCAGCTTGGATTTTGACCATCTTTTGTCACATTTCCGAACAGTAGCGTGAAAATTGCTTTTCCATCCCTAGGGTGGAAAGTAATTAGCTGTGTTAATTGTGGATTGAGCCGGTGCCAACCCGGATGCCCTGCTCCCTGACTACCGGCAAATTGTTCAAATTTGACTTAACATTTTTATAGATTACTAGCTTTTTCCCGCGGCTTCGCCCGCGTACTAAAAGTACTAAAAAAGGAGGTTCTCAGTTAGACTCGTATGTTTGTATGTAGGAATGTATGTTTATCCGCGATCATCTTGCGTTTCGCTGAACTGATTTAGAAGCGGTTTTCGGAAAAGTATTCGTTACATTCTGGAGGTTTCGGTATACCACGTTTTGAAGACGGCGGTTCCCTCATTTTTTATTTTAAAGAAATTATTGCAATAATTGTTTAATTGTTACGCCATCAACGACTTACTACTGAGAGATTATGATTAATACAGATTTCTACTCTTGAATAGAAGCTTTTCCCCGCGACTTCATTTGCGTGGAATTAGTAATCCACCCTCCTTTTTACCCGCTTAAGGAATGACTTCTGGGATAACAACTATTATATATCCTTCCCAAGAACGCAAAAAATCTCTATACCAAATCATCTAAATAGGTTCAACGGTTATTAATTTCCCATACAAACTTTCAACCCCCGTTTCACCCCCTAGAGGGTTGATTTTCGAGATAAAAACTATCCTATATTGTTTACCGCGACTCAATCTATATAATATGTACCAAGTTTCATTTCAATCGTCTGTTCAGCGGTTAATAATTCGCCATACAAACTACCAACATGTTTTCTACCCCTCTAAGATTCATTTTCGGCTTAAAAAATATTCTATATTGTTTCCTGGGACTCAAACTATATCCACAACAAAATTATCTAAATCGGTTCGCGGTAAAAAAATCTCCATACAAACCTCCAACCCCCATTTCACCCCCTTAAAGATTGATTTTCGAGATAAAAACTGTTCCATGTCGTTTCCCGGTACACAAACTATCTCTATACCAAGTTTCATCTAAATTGATTCAACGTTTAAAAATTCCCCATACAAACTATCAACCCCCATTTCACCCCCTTAAGTGTTGATTTCGTAATCAGCGACCCGATAAACCATAGAAACAATACCCATGTTGATATTTAAATTTTGTCACCACATTTCCCCCTTATGGGTTGAATTCTCAAAAAAGCTGAAACACTTGTTTTCTCATTTGTCGTTAGGAATACTCCTGTAAAGTTTCGAATAAAATAGTTGAACTAATCTCGTTTCCCATACAAACTTTGAACCCCATGTCCCCCCTTAGGAGGTAAATTTTTAAAAAATATTTCTAAGTGCATCCTTATGCCTTATAAGGAGCCTACGTACCACATTTGGAATCTCTAGAACCAGCGGTTTGGGCTGTGCGTTGATATGTCAGTCAGTTTCTTATTTTATATATTTAGAAGATGATTGGCACAAATACTTTCAAGAATTTTCATGTCCACGATATTAAATTTCAAAATCGATGCCATTTTCTTAATTAACGTCCCAAAAAATAACAAAAACGACACTCATATGGATATTTAGACATTTCAACCCCATTGTACCCTAACAGGGGAGATGGTATTTCACGTCCGCCACGTCGGATTTTAAAATCGTTGTTGTTTTCGTAATCAACGACCCGATAAACCATAGAAACAATACCCATGTTGATTTTCAGACTTGATTTTCAGACTCACATAGGAGACAGGCTACTACAGTACCTAGGCAATAAAATTAGTGCCGCCGATAATAATAAAAAATGTATTTTGTAATATATTGACGATGATTGATGATGTTGCTATCACATTTAATTTTGTCTCCAAAATTTTTATTTATCTCTACATAATTTTTAGTACCGTCGTGTTGCGTATCTTCGCCTGTGCTACCTATGTTCGCCTATTTTTACATAAATTGACTTTAACAAAATGTTTTTAGTGCAAGCCTTACACAAAACTACTAAATACAAAGTATTTCTTACGGGTGTCAACATTCTTGGAACGATCTGTGGCTAACTTCATATAGTTGACATTCAGTGAGGTTTTTGCGCGACACCGACCACACGTTTTTTAAGCCAGTGTTTTAACTTTAGTTTTAAACAGTGATACAGGCCAGGTAATGTTAAACTTTTTACATGATTATATCCTGTAACTATTTCTTTTTAATATGTAACTATTATTTAATGGCTACAAGTAGCTTACGTTTAGAAGTCACAATTGGATAAAACATTGGTGAGGGTATTTGGCGGCCATCTTATTACCGAACTTCGCCTACCCCTAGGGCTGTCAAATTTGTTTCCAAATGTACATACCTATTTTCTTATGTTTGGTTTTTCGGAGATGGGATTAGCGATTTGGAGGAAAGTTAGTGAGATAAAGATATATGTAGATGTTCCCAGTAGTACTAGTAGATACTTGGTATGAACAAGGGACCCTTAGAATGCATTGTACGGTTGTACGGTCTCACTTTGAAAAGGTAATTATGTGTAGAAGCCAAAGGTTAATTTGATCTCAATTACGAAAATACTGATAAGCAAAAAGAGATACGTTTTTTGTTTATATAATAATCATTTTTTTTTACTTATAAACCATTACTCTCCTTTATTTGACATGTTGGTTAATTTTTGGCAGCCCTAGCATCATTGCAGCACAAAACCTCCCACACACGCGGGCGAAGCCACGGGTACAGCTAGTTATAAAATATTAATATAACTTGTAGTTTATCTTCAGGTACCTTTCATTTAACAATGTGGAGAAGAATCGAAAGTTGGAGGAGAGATGAGAATGAAAATCATACAACAAATCCATTCAAAATGTGAAAAAACGAGCCATACTGGGGTAAAATAACCTTCTTCATAGATACATATATCCAGTGAATGGTCACTTGAATTCAGAGTATGAGAAATGGAAAATTTATGACGCACCATAAATGTTCTACGTGTTTCCCACCCACTTCTCCCGTGGCTGATGACCCCTCATCCTGACCCAGTTGCCGAGTCACCAGAGGCAAGATTTAATAGGTGCCATGCACAGGCAAAAGGGGTCATAGACATAGAAATAGAAATAGAATTATAATATCATGCACGCTGCACAATTTATAATATGATTAATGAATTAGAAATTAATTATGATTCAGACAGCAGTGACGGTTCTGAGAGTGACGAAGACATCACAGATCTAAGTGAAGTAGAGGAGGATGATGAAGAACAGAATGATCCTGAAGATCTCCCAGAACAACCAGGGAATGATGTCAATTTTTTAAATGAGGCCCGTGGACGACGTGCATTTTTAATTAATAGATTTTTTAATTGATTAAAACAGCAAAATCGTTTTTTTTTAAATATATTTATCATAAAAAACTTAAATGGTATATACACATATACAGCCTTGGCCAGAAGTGTTGAGCAACCTTGCGATTTTCATACAAAACTCGAAACTTTAGTCCAGCGTTTCTATCTTTTTTGAGGTTATTTTATCAATTAATTCAAACTGAACAGGCATGTTTCGTCGAAGTTAGTAGTAACTGCATACAATATTTGCAATTTGTCGCACCGACCTAAAGTCGCATTTTTGTGACCTTAAGTTTTCATGTTTTATAGGTACCTTGAAATTGGTATTAAGTGAAGTTTTCTAGATATATAAATAAAATATAACATTTTACGTCACCGTACATTGTTATTATTGGGAAATAATACTTAACATCAAAACTGTAAACAAAAAACTGCTATGCTCAACACTTCTGGCCAAGGCTGTATATTCCGCCACACTCAAAGAAATTTTAGAATATGGATAAAAACTGGCTAAATTTAGTCAGCTTGACGTTCTGGAATAGCAGTTGTTAAATTCGCCGTCTAAATTATGATTAAAAATTAGACATTTTAATTTTAGGCTATTTAGACGATGTGCACGTAGAATCGCGTCCATAATCAAGGTACACTTAGGATTTTATTCATTCTCGTAAAATAAAATAAAATCAACGTTGTTCGGTTAAGACCTTGTTGATGGTAAAGTGATAGCCTCCTTACAAATACGTGGGTGGCCGGGACTCCGGATAACCGTTTGTTCAACTAAAGGGTGGTTACTCGCGTTTTGGGACTAATTTTTCATTAGCTGCACACTTGTTCGTTAGGTCACCGCACAATAAGCTATCAATATTAAACACTGAACTACGTAAATGAGCAAAAAACAAAAAACTATTTTAAAGACGATGCAGCCATCTTGAAGCGTAAACGATTATCCGCTTTTTCCCTTTGTACACAGCAATAGCAATTATGCCAATGACGACGTTTTGAACTTTTTTATTGAATAAAATAAAATATAAGCAACGTTGTTCGGTAGAGGCCCTGCTGATTGTAAGGTCATAGCCTCACTACAAACAAACACGCGGTGGCCGAGCCAAAGTGTTCCATAGGACTCGAGCCTTTTTAGCCCAAATTTTACAGCTCCGGAGCTCTTTTTAGAGCTGGCTTAATGGAATGGATTTCGAAGAACTGATGGTTTTAATAAGGCCTTAGTCTTAAAAAAGGCTATAGGCTTATTTTAAAGGTTTTAGCCTTTTTAAGGGCTTAAGCCTTTTTAAAGATTGTAGCCTCTTTTCAAACCTAAGCTGAATTGTGACTTGTATAAGTTCCCTAGTGGCCTACTTGCGGAATAAATAATTTGTAAGCCTTACATACCTACCCCCTTATTCATAAACGTCTCGCAAGCTTCAATTAGTTAATTTATGTTTTGTCTGTTTCTATCAAACACAACTGTCAAAGTGACAGATAAGGAGAAACGAATATTAGTTAATTTAAACTTTTTGGTTCAGGAGATTTGTGGAACTAGATTATGTATGAAAATACAGGCTGTTACAAAAATACTGGTGATCCGTTTAAGGGTATAATTGGTATCGTATTTCGAGTAAGAAAAATAAGGAAAAAAATTTTGGACGAGAAAAAAAAATTGTATGGGACACGTCGTCCCAGCCAGCCAAGGGCCAACCCACTATACAAAATCATTATTTTTTTCGCGATAATAGTTTTTTCTTATTTTTTCATAATTAAAATACGATACTAATTATGCCCTTAAAAGGATCACCAGCATTTTTGTTACACCTTGTATAGCGCTTTATTTTTTGTATTTTTGGTTAATACGATTTTTCTTTATTGTATTTATCACTCAATCGATAAAAACACAAAAAGTCCAAATCAAATTTCAGGGCGTCATACTGTTCAACATTTCACTATGGCGGATGTAGCTTATAGGAAATTAATTTACTAAGGGTTTTCGCTCGCGCTAGATGGAATTTTGAATGGCTAGTTAAGTGCGTCTCCGGAGCGTGCTTTGTGTGAATTACTCAGTAACCTAATGTCACACCTGATCGAGTTTCTGATAAAACTATAAGCATCAACGTTGTTATGTAAACCGTTTTGTAGATAAATGCATTTCGGATGCGTGTATTCTTTTATCCCGTTTTCGGTATTTGGAAATCATTCGCAGATTACTTCAAATGGTTCTTAATTCAGTTTAACTGATCTCAACGCACAGCATTGCATTTACATTGTTGCATTGCGCTTGTTGTTACCAAGTACAAAAGTACTTAAGAGTCCGGTAACGATTTGAAAACGAAAATCGATAATAATTAAATTACACACATGAATCGCACTTGATAAGATAGTTTGAAGTCTTGTTATTGCAAAAAAGTTCTTTGGATCTATATATTTATATTAATATTTAATACCCTAAAGCTGAATTATTACAGAGCTTGTTTAGTGAGGACGTTGATTCGTGCAATATTGTTATGCTTGATTATTAATTATTATTTACAGCTCCGGAGCTCTTTTTAGAGCTGGCTTAATGGAATGTATTTCGAAGAACTGATGGTTTTAATAAGGCCTTAGTCTTAAAAAAGGCTATAGGCTTATTTTAAAGGTTTTAGCCTTTTTAAGGGCTTAAGCCTTTTTAAAGATTGTAGCCTCTTTTCAAACCTAAGCTGAATTGTAACTTGTATAAGTTCCCTAGTGGCCTACTTACGGAATAAATAATTTGTAAGCCTTACATACCTACCCCCTTATTCATAAACGTCTCGCAAGCTTCAATTAGTTAATTTATGTTTTGTCTGTTTCTATCAAATACAACTGTCAAAGTGACAGATAAGGAGAAACGAATATTAGTTAATTTAAAGCCTGATCAGAAATATATGATTATTGTCAAGAGGGCGCTATTATTCTCATTTATATGGCAACCGTTCAGTATAGCCATAGAGCGTATTATTTCTCTATGGTATAGTGACATCTTGATTTGTTTACCTGTCAGCTCTGATGTTAATTTGAAAATGATTCACAGTGAAATAGTTCCCTTTCCCGATCCCGAGCGTATTATTTACAGCTGTTTATTGTGCCAAAAATAAGTCACGGTCTTCCAGATCGTTTTCCATTTTCCAATAACGACACAATAAGTGACGATTTTAATATTGTATACACAGGAAATTAACATGGTTACTACTACCTAATACGTGGGGCACTAGGAAAGTTTTGAGATACTTCAAATTTAAAAAAGGAACGGCACTGGTTTATACTTTTTTTTAAAGATTATTTGTTCAGCAGACAACCATTTGATGAATCATTTCCAAATTTAAAAAATACGGATATTTTTTAATTCAATTCCGCGGTAATTTTTCGTCAACCATAGATTTTTCGCGAGAACATTTCCGTGCGATGATTTTGTACGACTATAAGTTTGGGTTGAATGAAAGTGAGTGCAGAGAGCGTTTAGTATCAGCATTTGGGGACTGTGCACCGTCGCGTGCAACAGTTTTCAGATGGTTTACCCAATTCAAACGTGGAGACTTCTCCTTGAATGACGATAAAAGAAGTGGCCGTCCAGCTACTTCAGTTACAGAAGAAAACATCTTAACTGTAAAAAAAATTATAAAGGAAGATCCAAAAGTGACTTATAAACAAATAGAAGAGGTTCTGAAGATTTCATCGCCGGCCATTAATGATATTTTACACAACCGGCTTGGTGTCAGGAAACTATGTTCACGATGGGTGCCTCACGCATTGAATGAAGAACAAAAAGGAACTCGCGTCACCTGGTGCAAATATATGCTCAAAAAATTTAATCAGGGTGAGGGACGGACCATCTTTAATATTATTACTGGAGATGAGAGTTGGATTTACCAAGACGATCCACCAACTAAGCGGCAATCGACAGTTTGGGTGTTTCCTGACGATGAACCTCCAACAAAGGTGAAACGCGGGCGAAGTGTCGGAAAAAAAATGGGGCCACATTTTTTTCCGCAAGTGGTCATGTAGCTACAATTTCTTTGGATGACCAAAAGACTGTGAATGCTCAGTGGTATACTGAAGTGTGCTTACCGGCTGTGTTTAAAAATTTGACTGAAAAACAACCTAAATCTGGTTTGAGGGGGCTATTTCTGCATCATGACAATGCGTCGCCACACAAGGCCATTCTGACCAAAGACTTTTTGAAGCGTACGGATATCGAAGAGTTGTGTCATCCTCCATATAGCCCCGATTTAGCTCCTTGCGATTTATTTCTCTTCCCGAAAATCAAACTCGGACTTCGTGACACGCGATTCAATAGTCCTGAGGATGCTCGGAATGCCTACTTGCAGGCCGTAGAAGACATTCCTAAAGAAGAGTACCGGGAATGCTACAAATCATGGTTTAGGCGGATGAACCGTTGCATAGAAGCTAACGGAGAGTATTTTGAGAAACTGTAATAAAAAAATATTTCAATAACTTTAGTAGTTTTTTTGTATCTCAAAACTTTCGTAGTGACCGAAGTATATAAGGTAATACTTCAATCGTTTTCCTTGCAAACAAAATAAATCAAGACGATAAATGCAAGAAACGCACCTACCCTCATGTTTAAAAAAATATAATTTCGTACTCTTTCTATCCTACGAGCTAACATCGTTAGACAATGTTGTAATCGCATTCAGTCAGTTAGTCATGTAGTAGTCAGTGGGGTCCAAAAAATGTGAAAAAATTAATGAATTTGAGGCTTAACAAGTAGTTTCAATGAAAACTATGGTAAATGAAATCGGCTCGGAAAATGTTGTAATCAGAAAAAGACGTAAGCAACACCAGGAAAAGGACGTAAGTGCTGCAAAAATATCCTATGAAAACGACCTTTCGAATGGGTGTACTGTCGGTAGACCAGTAACTACGGAACCCTTCATTGAGCATGGCCTGATATGCTCTTGATTGGTTTTTCCTTTTCGCAATAGCATCTTATTTTTTACGGAAGGAGTGTATACGAAGAGAATTAACTAAATCGGAACTTCCGAATAAAATAATTCAAGACCTATGCAAGTGTTTTATATGTGCTATGCTGATAACGAAATCTTATACCGTGAATATTGGGGATTACTATAATATAATTGATGTGCTCACTACGTAACATATTCGTAAAAATCAGTTGTGTATTTCTATTGCCGGCATAACAAAAAATACTTATATATAAAAAATAAGGGAGCTTCTTCACGAAATATGTATATTTTAACCAGAGATGTAACAGATGCGGTTTTATCGGAACCGAAAGTGGAATCAGATGTTTCAAATTTAGTTTATCGGAACCAGAAACGGAATCGGAACCGAAAACGGAAGCGGAACCAGAATCGGAGCCCAAGTGATAGCAGCACGTGGCAAGCTACACTAAAAAAGTGTCGAACTAATTTAATATTTTTATACACTCCAAATATTTTAGCCTCTGAGCCTAATGAAGCTTGGAGGCTAAAATAATTTTAAGTCTCAATATTTTGACAAGAACTTTTAGCCTTTAAATGTATAGCCTATTAATAAGGCGACGAGCTCCGAGAGTCTAGGCTGCTAAATTTGACTAGGCTTGGGGCTAAAGAGCTTTATAGGCTTTTAGCCCTCGAGGCGACAAAATCAAGGCCAGCCTTAAAAAAAAGAGCTAAAAGGCTCGAGTCCTTTGGAACACTAATTCTAACTTTAAAACACGTATAGATACGATCCAACTTCAATACAACTCCAATGCATTAACAACACAATACAGCTACGGCATAAACATCCGAATCAGAAATATCAGAATTTGCTTGAGAATATTCCAACGCAACTCCAATACAACTTCAATATTGGTTGAATGTTTGTTGCGTGTTGGAGTTATGTTTGAGGTAGGTTGTATTTTTATTGCATTGTTAATGTATTTTTAAATTAGAATCCACCTGGCATGATAAATTAGTTTAAAAAACCAAATCAGACCACCCCGCTGCCCACGTGAGCACGTGGTCTTGTTTGACCCTACTGGACACAGGCATTACAGTGCACTATGGTATATGCCAATCGACCTACCAATGGGATTCGAGAAGGAAGAGATTAAGATATATCTTATATTAAATACCGGCTGTTGCCTGTAACACGAGCAATAAATTAAAACATAGATTTTACTCCTCAAACAATACTTTAAAAAAATATGTAGTCTTTAGATTTTCTCTTTTTTAAACAAATTAAATAGTATTTTCATCTTTCCTGTTCGGAAAGTTTGATTTTCCTGGGTAGATAGCCGGGTGGAAATAGTACATTGTTGTAGAGGCTTGAAAGTAAGCTATTGGTGGATCAAGTTAGTTCGAGGGCCGACCCGCAAGGGGAGGCCCTCGAAGATACGAGTCCACCTATAGCGCTTTCGGCCGAGATTTTACATAGTGCTTTTTACGACTACTGTGAGGAAATAAAAAAACTTTTGTCATAATAATATAAAAGCTTTAATAGAATATAAAATAAAAAAAATATTATAAGACAATCTTACACAAATCGACCTAGGCCCACAGTAAGCTCAATAAGGTTTGTGTTATGGGTACTAGACGACGATATATATAATAGATAAATATGGATAAATACTTAAATACATAGAAAACATCCATAACTTAGGAACAAATATCTGTGATAAACACACAAATAAATGCCCTGACCAGGATTCGAACCCGGGACCTCCTGCTTCGTAGGCAGGGCTACTACCGACTGGGCTAGAAAGCCGTTAAAATATATCCAATTATAACCAATTCAGTATTCCATTCCCGCCTTTTTACTTTTTTTTCACTTTCAAGAAGCGTTTTTCTGTTGTTTGCTTCAAACCGACTCATTACTTAGAGGCGTTTTTGTTAGAAAACCACAAACGGCTAAAAAAGTAAAAACGCCTTAAGGGTGAATAAATGGTTTTGACGTTTCTTTTTTTTTAAAAGGTAGTTGGCCCGATAAACAACCTTATTTTATTTTTGAAACAAAGTTGTGCCAAAAAAAGACCTTTTAATGTTTTTAATGAATGCAAAGACATAACTGGACAATTTACTTTCCAACTAAATGACATTTCATCGCTACAATAACATTGCTGTAGTGGTAGTTCAGGTGCTACAGCAAATGCTTACTTTCCAGCTTGGATTTTGACCATCTTTTGTCACATTTCCGAACAGTAGCGTGAAAATTGCTTTTCCATCCCTAGGGTGGAAAGTAATTAGCTGTGTTAATTGTGGATTGAGCCGGTGCCAACCCGGATGCCCTGCTCCCTGACTACCGGCAAATTGTTCAAATTTGACTTAACATTTTTATAGATTACTAGCTTTTTCCCGCGGCTTCGCCCGCGTACTAAAAGTACTAAAAAAGGAGGTTCTCAGTTAGACTCGTATGTTTGTATGTAGGAATGTATGTTTATCCGCGATCATCTTGCGTTTCGCTGAACTGATTTAGAAGCGGTTTTCGGAAAAGTATTCGTTACATTCTGGAGGTTTCGGTATACCACGTTTTGAAGACGGCGGTTCCCTCATTTTTTATTTTAAAGAAATTATTGCAATAATTGTTTAATTGTTACGCCATCAACGACTTACTACTGAGAGATTATGATTAATACAGATTTCTACTCTTGAATAGAAGCTTTTCCCCGCGACTTCATTTGCGTGGAATTAGTAATCCACCCTCCTTTTTACCCGCTTAAGGAATGACTTCTGGGATAACAACTATTATATATCCTTCCCAAGAACGCAAAAAATCTCTATACCAAATCATCTAAATAGGTTCAACGGTTATTAATTTCCCATACAAACTTTCAACCCCCGTTTCACCCCCTAGAGGGTTGATTTTCGAGATAAAAACTATCCTATATTGTTTACCGCGACTCAATCTATATAATATGTACCAAGTTTCATTTCAATCGTCTGTTCAGCGGTTAATAATTCGCCATACAAACTACCAACATGTTTTCTACCCCTCTAAGATTCATTTTCGGCTTAAAAAATATTCTATATTGTTTCCTGGGACTCAAACTATATCCACAACAAAATTATCTAAATCGGTTCGCGGTAAAAAAATCTCCATACAAACCTCCAACCCCCATTTCACCCCCTTAAAGATTGATTTTCGAGATAAAAACTGTTCCATGTCGTTTCCCGGTACACAAACTATCTCTATACCAAGTTTCATCTAAATTGATTCAACGTTTAAAAATTCCCCATACAAACTATCAACCCCCATTTCACCCCCTTAAGTGTTGATTTCGTAATCAGCGACCCGATAAACCATAGAAACAATACCCATGTTGATATTTAAATTTTGTCACCACATTTCCCCCTTATGGGTTGAATTCTCAAAAAAGCTGAAACACTTGTTTTCTCATTTGTCGTTAGGAATACTCCTGTAAAGTTTCGAATAAAATAGTTGAACTAATCTCGTTTCCCATACAAACTTTGAACCCCATGTCCCCCCTTAGGAGGTAAATTTTTAAAAAATATTTCTAAGTGCATCCTTATGCCTTATAAGGAGCCTACGTACCACATTTGGAATCTCTAGAACCAGCGGTTTGGGCTGTGCGTTGATATGTCAGTCAGTTTCTTATTTTATATATTTAGAAGATGATTGGCACAAATACTTTCAAGAATTTTCATGTCCACGATATTAAATTTCAAAATCGATGCCATTTTCTTAATTAACGTCCCAAAAAATAACAAAAACGACACTCATATGGATATTTAGACATTTCAACCCCATTGTACCCTAACAGGGGAGATGGTATTTCACGTCCGCCACGTCGGATTTTAAAATCGTTGTTGTTTTCGTAATCAACGACCCGATAAACCATAGAAACAATACCCATGTTGATTTTCAGACTTGATTTTCAGACTCACATAGGAGACAGGCTACTACAGTACCTAGGCAATAAAATTAGTGCCGCCGATAATAATAAAAAATGTATTTTGTAATATATTGACGATGATTGATGATGTTGCTATCACATTTAATTTTGTCTCCAAAATTTTTATTTATCTCTACATAATTTTTAGTACCGTCGTGTTGCGTATCTTCGCCTGTGCTACCTATGTTCGCCTATTTTTACATAAATTGACTTTAACAAAATGTTTTTAGTGCAAGCCTTACACAAAACTACTAAATACAAAGTATTTCTTACGGGTGTCAACATTCTTGGAACGATCTGTGGCTAACTTCATATAGTTGACATTCAGTGAGGTTTTTGCGCGACACCGACCACACGTTTTTTAAGCCAGTGTTTTAACTTTAGTTTTAAACAGTGATACAGGCCAGGTAATGTTAAACTTTTTACATGATTATATCCTGTAACTATTTCTTTTTAATATGTAACTATTATTTAATGGCTACAAGTAGCTTACGTTTAGAAGTCACAATTGGATAAAACATTGGTGAGGGTATTTGGCGGCCATCTTATTACCGAACTTCGCCTACCCCTAGGGCTGTCAAATTTGTTTCCAAATGTACATACCTATTTTCTTATGTTTGGTTTTTCGGAGATGGGATTAGCGATTTGGAGGAAAGTTAGTGAGATAAAGATATATGTAGATGTTCCCAGTAGTACTAGTAGATACTTGGTATGAACAAGGGACCCTTAGAATGCATTGTACGGTTGTACGGTCTCACTTTGAAAAGGTAATTATGTGTAGAAGCCAAAGGTTAATTTGATCTCAATTACGAAAATACTGATAAGCAAAAAGAGATACGTTTTTTGTTTATATAATAATCATTTTTTTTTACTTATAAACCATTACTCTCCTTTATTTGACATGTTGGTTAATTTTTGGCAGCCCTAGCATCATTGCAGCACAAAACCTCCCACACACGCGGGCGAAGCCACGGGTACAGCTAGTTATAAAATATTAATATAACTTGTAGTTTATCTTCAGGTACCTTTCATTTAACAATGTGGAGAAGAATCGAAAGTTGGAGGAGAGATGAGAATGAAAATCATACAACAAATCCATTCAAAATGTGAAAAAACGAGCCATACTGGGGTAAAATAACCTTCTTCATAGATACATATATCCAGTGAATGGTCACTTGAATTCAGAGTATGAGAAATGGAAAATTTATGACGCACCATAAATGTTCTACGTGTTTCCCACCCACTTCTCCCGTGGCTGATGACCCCTCATCCTGACCCAGTTGCCGAGTCACCAGAGGCAAGATTTAATAGGTGCCATGCACAGGCAAAAGGGGTCATAGACATAGAAATAGAAATAGAATTATAATATCATGCACGCTGCACAATTTATAATATGATTAATGAATTAGAAATTAATTATGATTCAGACAGCAGTGACGGTTCTGAGAGTGACGAAGACATCACAGATCTAAGTGAAGTAGAGGAGGATGATGAAGAACAGAATGATCCTGAAGATCTCCCAGAACAACCAGGGAATGATGTCAATTTTTTAAATGAGGCCCGTGGACGACGTGCATTTTTAATTAATAGATTTTTTAATTGATTAAAACAGCAAAATCGTTTTTTTTTAAATATATTTATCATAAAAAACTTAAATGGTATATACACATATACAGCCTTGGCCAGAAGTGTTGAGCAACCTTGCGATTTTCATACAAAACTCGAAACTTTAGTCCAGCGTTTCTATCTTTTTTGAGGTTATTTTATCAATTAATTCAAACTGAACAGGCATGTTTCGTCGAAGTTAGTAGTAACTGCATACAATATTTGCAATTTGTCGCACCGACCTAAAGTCGCATTTTTGTGACCTTAAGTTTTCATGTTTTATAGGTACCTTGAAATTGGTATTAAGTGAAGTTTTCTAGATATATAAATAAAATATAACATTTTACGTCACCGTACATTGTTATTATTGGGAAATAATACTTAACATCAAAACTGTAAACAAAAAACTGCTATGCTCAACACTTCTGGCCAAGGCTGTATATTCCGCCACACTCAAAGAAATTTTAGAATATGGATAAAAACTGGCTAAATTTAGTCAGCTTGACGTTCTGGAATAGCAGTTGTTAAATTCGCCGTCTAAATTATGATTAAAAATTAGACATTTTAATTTTAGGCTATTTAGACGATGTGCACGTAGAATCGCGTCCATAATCAAGGTACACTTAGGATTTTATTCATTCTCGTAAAATAAAATAAAATCAACGTTGTTCGGTTAAGACCTTGTTGATGGTAAAGTGATAGCCTCCTTACAAATACGTGGGTGGCCGGGACTCCGGATAACCGTTTGTTCAACTAAAGGGTGGTTACTCGCGTTTTGGGACTAATTTTTCATTAGCTGCACACTTGTTCGTTAGGTCACCGCACAATAAGCTATCAATATTAAACACTGAACTACGTAAATGAGCAAAAAACAAAAAACTATTTTAAAGACGATGCAGCCATCTTGAAGCGTAAACGATTATCCGCTTTTTCCCTTTGTACACAGCAATAGCAATTATGCCAATGACGACGTTTTGAACTTTTTTATTGAATAAAATAAAATATAAGCAACGTTGTTCGGTAGAGGCCCTGCTGATTGTAAGGTCATAGCCTCACTACAAACAAACACGCGGTGGCCGAGCCAAAGTGTTCCATAGGACTCGAGCCTTTTTAGCCCAAATTTTACAGCTCCGGAGCTCTTTTTAGAGCTGGCTTAATGGAATGGATTTCGAAGAACTGATGGTTTTAATAAGGCCTTAGTCTTAAAAAAGGCTATAGGCTTATTTTAAAGGTTTTAGCCTTTTTAAGGGCTTAAGCCTTTTTAAAGATTGTAGCCTCTTTTCAAACCTAAGCTGAATTGTGACTTGTATAAGTTCCCTAGTGGCCTACTTGCGGAATAAATAATTTGTAAGCCTTACATACCTACCCCCTTATTCATAAACGTCTCGCAAGCTTCAATTAGTTAATTTATGTTTTGTCTGTTTCTATCAAACACAACTGTCAAAGTGACAGATAAGGAGAAACGAATATTAGTTAATTTAAACTTTTTGGTTCAGGAGATTTGTGGAACTAGATTATGTATGAAAATACAGGCTGTTACAAAAATACTGGTGATCCGTTTAAGGGTATAATTGGTATCGTATTTCGAGTAAGAAAAATAAGGAAAAAAATTTTGGACGAGAAAAAAAAATTGTATGGGACACGTCGTCCCAGCCAGCCAAGGGCCAACCCACTATACAAAATCATTATTTTTTTCGCGATAATAGTTTTTTCTTATTTTTTCATAATTAAAATACGATACTAATTATGCCCTTAAAAGGATCACCAGCATTTTTGTTACACCTTGTATAGCGCTTTATTTTTTGTATTTTTGGTTAATACGATTTTTCTTTATTGTATTTATCACTCAATCGATAAAAACACAAAAAGTCCAAATCAAATTTCAGGGCGTCATACTGTTCAACATTTCACTATGGCGGATGTAGCTTATAGGAAATTAATTTACTAAGGGTTTTCGCTCGCGCTAGATGGAATTTTGAATGGCTAGTTAAGTGCGTCTCCGGAGCGTGCTTTGTGTGAATTACTCAGTAACCTAATGTCACACCTGATCGAGTTTCTGATAAAACTATAAGCATCAACGTTGTTATGTAAACCGTTTTGTAGATAAATGCATTTCGGATGCGTGTATTCTTTTATCCCGTTTTCGGTATTTGGAAATCATTCGCAGATTACTTCAAATGGTTCTTAATTCAGTTTAACTGATCTCAACGCACAGCATTGCATTTACATTGTTGCATTGCGCTTGTTGTTACCAAGTACAAAAGTACTTAAGAGTCCGGTAACGATTTGAAAACGAAAATCGATAATAATTAAATTACACACATGAATCGCACTTGATAAGATAGTTTGAAGTCTTGTTATTGCAAAAAAGTTCTTTGGATCTATATATTTATATTAATATTTAATACCCTAAAGCTGAATTATTACAGAGCTTGTTTAGTGAGGACGTTGATTCGTGCAATATTGTTATGCTTGATTATTAATTATTATTTACAGCTCCGGAGCTCTTTTTAGAGCTGGCTTAATGGAATGTATTTCGAAGAACTGATGGTTTTAATAAGGCCTTAGTCTTAAAAAAGGCTATAGGCTTATTTTAAAGGTTTTAGCCTTTTTAAGGGCTTAAGCCTTTTTAAAGATTGTAGCCTCTTTTCAAACCTAAGCTGAATTGTAACTTGTATAAGTTCCCTAGTGGCCTACTTACGGAATAAATAATTTGTAAGCCTTACATACCTACCCCCTTATTCATAAACGTCTCGCAAGCTTCAATTAGTTAATTTATGTTTTGTCTGTTTCTATCAAACACAACTGTCAAAGTGACAGATAAGGAGAAACGAATATTAGTTAATTTAAAGCCTGATCAGAAATATATGATTATTGTCAAGAGGGCGCTATTATTCTCATTTATATGGCAACCGTTCAGTATAGCCATAGAGCGTATTATTTCTCTATGGTATAGTGACATCTTGATTTGTTTACCTGTCAGCTCTGATGTTAATTTGAAAATGATTCACAGTGAAATAGTTCCCTTTCCCGATCCCGAGCGTATTATTTACAGCTGTTTATTGTGCCAAAAATAAGTCACGGTCTTCCAGATCGTTTTCCATTTTCCAATAACGACACAATAAGTGACGATTTTAATATTGTATACACAGGAAATTAACATGGTTACTACTACCTAATACGTGGGGCACTAGGAAAGTTTTGAGATACTTCAAATTTAAAAAAGGAACGGCACTGGTTTATACTTTTTTTTAAAGATTATTTGTTCAGCAGACAACCATTTGATGAATCATTTCCAAATTTAAAAAATACGGATATTTTTTAATTCAATTCCGCGGTAATTTTTCGTCAACCATAGATTTTTCGCGAGAACATTTCCGTGCGATGATTTTGTACGACTATAAGTTTGGGTTGAATGAAAGTGAGTGCAGAGAGCGTTTAGTATCAGCATTTGGGGACTGTGCACCGTCGCGTGCAACAGTTTTCAGATGGTTTACCCAATTCAAACGTGGAGACTTCTCCTTGAATGACGATAAAAGAAGTGGCCGTCCAGCTACTTCAGTTACAGAAGAAAACATCTTAACTGTAAAAAAAATTATAAAGGAAGATCCAAAAGTGACTTATAAACAAATAGAAGAGGTTCTGAAGATTTCATCGCCGGCCATTAATGATATTTTACACAACCGGCTTGGTGTCAGGAAACTATGTTCACGATGGGTGCCTCACGCATTGAATGAAGAACAAAAAGGAACTCGCGTCACCTGGTGCAAATATATGCTCAAAAAATTTAATCAGGGTGAGGGACGGACCATCTTTAATATTATTACTGGAGATGAGAGTTGGATTTACCAAGACGATCCACCAACTAAGCGGCAATCGACAGTTTGGGTGTTTCCTGACGATGAACCTCCAACAAAGGTGAAACGCGGGCGAAGTGTCGGAAAAAAAATGGGGCCACATTTTTTTCCGCAAGTGGTCATGTAGCTACAATTTCTTTGGATGACCAAAAGACTGTGAATGCTCAGTGGTATACTGAAGTGTGCTTACCGGCTGTGTTTAAAAATTTGACTGAAAAACAACCTAAATCTGGTTTGAGGGGGCTATTTCTGCATCATGACAATGCGTCGCCACACAAGGCCATTCTGACCAAAGACTTTTTGAAGCGTACGGATATCGAAGAGTTGTGTCATCCTCCATATAGCCCCGATTTAGCTCCTTGCGATTTATTTCTCTTCCCGAAAATCAAACTCGGACTTCGTGACACGCGATTCAATAGTCCTGAGGATGCTCGGAATGCCTACTTGCAGGCCGTAGAAGACATTCCTAAAGAAGAGTACCGGGAATGCTACAAATCATGGTTTAGGCGGATGAACCGTTGCATAGAAGCTAACGGAGAGTATTTTGAGAAACTGTAATAAAAAAATATTTCAATAACTTTAGTAGTTTTTTTGTATCTCAAAACTTTCGTAGTGACCGAAGTATATAAGGTAATACTTCAATCGTTTTCCTTGCAAACAAAATAAATCAAGACGATAAATGCAAGAAACGCACCTACCCTCATGTTTAAAAAAATATAATTTCGTACTCTTTCTATCCTACGAGCTAACATCGTTAGACAATGTTGTAATCGCATTCAGTCAGTTAGTCATGTAGTAGTCAGTGGGGTCCAAAAAATGTGAAAAAATTAATGAATTTGAGGCTTAACAAGTAGTTTCAATGAAAACTATGGTAAATGAAATCGGCTCGGAAAATGTTGTAATCAGAAAAAGACGTAAGCAACACCAGGAAAAGGACGTAAGTGCTGCAAAAATATCCTATGAAAACGACCTTTCGAATGGGTGTACTGTCGGTAGACCAGTAACTACGGAACCCTTCATTGAGCATGGCCTGATATGCTCTTGATTGGTTTTTCCTTTTCGCAATAGCATCTTATTTTTTACGGAAGGAGTGTATACGAAGAGAATTAACTAAATCGGAACTTCCGAATAAAATAATTCAAGACCTATGCAAGTGTTTTATATGTGCTATGCTGATAACGAAATCTTATACCGTGAATATTGGGGATTACTATAATATAATTGATGTGCTCACTACGTAACATATTCGTAAAAATCAGTTGTGTATTTCTATTGCCGGCATAACAAAAAATACTTATATATAAAAAATAAGGGAGCTTCTTCACGAAATATGTATATTTTAACCAGAGATGTAACAGATGCGGTTTTATCGGAACCGAAAGTGGAATCAGATGTTTCAAATTTAGTTTATCGGAACCAGAAACGGAATCGGAACCGAAAACGGAAGCGGAACCAGAATCGGAGCCCAAGTGATAGCAGCACGTGGCAAGCTACACTAAAAAAGTGTCGAACTAATTTAATATTTTTATACACTCCAAATATTTTAGCCTCTGAGCCTAATGAAGCTTGGAGGCTAAAATAATTTTAAGTCTCAATATTTTGACAAGAACTTTTAGCCTTTAAATGTATAGCCTATTAATAAGGCGACGAGCTCCGAGAGTCTAGGCTGCTAAATTTGACTAGGCTTGGGGCTAAAGAGCTTTATAGGCTTTTAGCCCTCGAGGCGACAAAATCAAGGCCAGCCTTAAAAAAAAGAGCTAAAAGGCTCGAGTCCTTTGGAACACTAATTCTAACTTTAAAACACGTATAGATACGATCCAACTTCAATACAACTCCAATGCATTAACAACACAATACAGCTACGGCATAAACATCCGAATCAGAAATATCAGAATTTGCTTGAGAATATTCCAACGCAACTCCAATACAACTTCAATATTGGTTGAATGTTTGTTGCGTGTTGGAGTTATGTTTGAGGTAGGTTGTATTTTTATTGCATTGTTAATGTATTTTTAAATTAGAATCCACCTGGCATGATAAATTAGTTTAAAAAACCAAATCAGACCACCCCGCTGCCCACGTGAGCACGTGGTCTTGTTTGACCCTACTGGACACAGGCATTACAGTGCACTATGGTATATGCCAATCGACCTACCAATGGGATTCGAGAAGGAAGAGATTAAGATATATCTTATATTAAATACCGGCTGTTGCCTGTAACACGAGCAATAAATTAAAACATAGATTTTACTCCTCAAACAATACTTTAAAAAAATATGTAGTCTTTAGATTTTCTCTTTTTTAAACAAATTAAATAGTATTTTCATCTTTCCTGTTCGGAAAGTTTGATTTTCCTGGGTAGATAGCCGGGTGGAAATAGTACATTGTTGTAGAGGCTTGAAAGTAAGCTATTGGTGGATCAAGTTAGTTCGAGGGCCGACCCGCAAGGGGAGGCCCTCGAAGATACGAGTCCACCTATAGCGCTTTCGGCCGAGATTTTACATAGTGCTTTTTACGACTACTGTGAGGAAATAAAAAAACTTTTGTCATAATAATATAAAAGCTTTAATAGAATATAAAATAAAAAAAATATTATAAGACAATCTTACACAAATCGACCTAGGCCCACAGTAAGCTCAATAAGGTTTGTGTTATGGGTACTAGACGACGATATATATAATAGATAAATATGGATAAATACTTAAATACATAGAAAACATCCATAACTTAGGAACAAATATCTGTGATAAACACACAAATAAATGCCCTGACCAGGATTCGAACCCGGGACCTCCTGCTTCGTAGGCAGGGCTACTACCGACTGGGCTAGAAGGCCGTTAAAATATATCCAATTATAACCAATTCAGTATTCCATTCCCGCCTTTTTACTTTTTTTTCACTTTCAAGAAGCGTTTTTCTGTTGTTTGCTTCAAACCGACTCATTACTTAGAGGCGTTTTTGTTAGAAAACCACAAACGGCTAAAAAAGTAAAAACGCCTTAAGGGTGAATAAATGGTTTTGACGTTTCTTTTTTTTTAAAAGGTAGTTGGCCCGATAAACAACCTTATTTTATTTTTGAAACAAAGTTGTGCCAAAAAAAGACCTTTTAATGTTTTTAATGAATGCAAAGACATAACTGGACAATTTACTTTCCAACTAAATGACATTTCATCGCTACAATAACATTGCTGTAGTGGTAGTTCAGGTGCTACAGCAAATGCTTACTTTCCAGCTTGGATTTTGACCATCTTTTGTCACATTTCCGAACAGTAGCGTGAAAATTGCTTTTCCATCCCTAGGGTGGAAAGTAATTAGCTGTGTTAATTGTGGATTGAGCCGGTGCCAACCCGGATGCCCTGCTCCCTGACTACCGGCAAATTGTTCAAATTTGACTTAACATTTTTATAGATTACTAGCTTTTTCCCGCGGCTTCGCCCGCGTACTAAAAGTACTAAAAAAGGAGGTTCTCAGTTAGACTCGTATGTTTGTATGTAGGAATGTATGTTTATCCGCGATCATCTTGCGTTTCGCTGAACTGATTTAGAAGCGGTTTTCGGAAAAGTATTCGTTACATTCTGGAGGTTTCGGTATACCACGTTTTGAAGACGGCGGTTCCCTCATTTTTTATTTTAAAGAAATTATTGCAATAATTGTTTAATTGTTACGCCATCAACGACTTACTACTGAGAGATTATGATTAATACAGATTTCTACTCTTGAATAGAAGCTTTTCCCCGCGACTTCATTTGCGTGGAATTAGTAATCCACCCTCCTTTTTACCCGCTTAAGGAATGACTTCTGGGATAACAACTATTATATATCCTTCCCAAGAACGCAAAAAATCTCTATACCAAATCATCTAAATAGGTTCAACGGTTATTAATTTCCCATACAAACTTTCAACCCCCGTTTCACCCCCTAGAGGGTTGATTTTCGAGATAAAAACTATCCTATATTGTTTACCGCGACTCAATCTATATAATATGTACCAAGTTTCATTTCAATCGTCTGTTCAGCGGTTAATAATTCGCCATACAAACTACCAACATGTTTTCTACCCCTCTAAGATTCATTTTCGGCTTAAAAAATATTCTATATTGTTTCCTGGGACTCAAACTATATCCACAACAAAATTATCTAAATCGGTTCGCGGTAAAAAAATCTCCATACAAACCTCCAACCCCCATTTCACCCCCTTAAAGATTGATTTTCGAGATAAAAACTGTTCCATGTCGTTTCCCGGTACACAAACTATCTCTATACCAAGTTTCATCTAAATTGATTCAACGTTTAAAAATTCCCCATACAAACTATCAACCCCCATTTCACCCCCTTAAGTGTTGATTTCGTAATCAGCGACCCGATAAACCATAGAAACAATACCCATGTTGATATTTAAATTTTGTCACCACATTTCCCCCTTATGGGTTGAATTCTCAAAAAAGCTGAAACACTTGTTTTCTCATTTGTCGTTAGGAATACTCCTGTAAAGTTTCGAATAAAATAGTTGAACTAATCTCGTTTCCCATACAAACTTTGAACCCCATTTCCCCCCTTAGGAGGTAAATTTTTAAAAAATATTTCTAAGTGCATCCTTATGCCTTATAAGGAGCCTACGTACCACATTTGGAATCTCTAGAACCAGCGGTTTGGGCTGTGCGTTGATATGTCAGTCAGTTTCTTATTTTATATATTTAGAAGATGATTGGCACAAATACTTTCAAGAATTTTCATGTCCACGATATTAAATTTCAAAATCGATGCCATTTTCTTAATTAACGTCCCAAAAAATAACAAAACGACACCCATATGGATATTTAGACATTTCAACCCCATTGTACCCTAACAGGGGAGATGGTATTTCACGTCCGCCACGTCGGATTTTAAAATCGTTGTTATTTTCGTAATCAACGACCCGATAAACCATAGAAACAATACCCATGTTGATTTTCAGACTTTTTGACCATATTTCCCCCTTTTAGGGGTTGAATTTCAAAAAACCTGCAACACGTATTTACTCATTTATTGTTAGGAATATTTCTGTGAAGTTTCGAATAAAATAGACTAACTAATTTTGTTTCCCCATACAAACTTTGGACCCCCATTTCACCCCTTTAGGGGATGAATTTTGAAAAATCCTTTCTTAGCGCACCCCTAGACCTTATAAGGAACCTACTTGCCAAATTTGGAATCTCTAGAACCAGCGGTTTGGACTGTGCGTTGATAGATCACTATGTCAGTCAGTCAGTCAGTCAGTCACCATTGAGTTATATTATATATATATATAGGTTCTTTATATATCTGTTTTACAAAATGTGCGTGTGGTATTGTACTTTCCTCACAGTCGAAATGAAAAGCAGAGTGTTTAACTCGGGTGAAATTACCCATTTCACCCTCGAACTATTGGCGCTCTCACTTCGTTCGAGCGCCAGAAATATCTCAGGAGAAATGAGTCACTTTCAACCCTTGGTTAACAATCTACTATTTCAATGTACGTTTAAATCCTTCTAAATGACATTGCTTGTCAGTCTTGTCACATATCCATTTAGCAATACTTCAAAGTATACAAAAGTCACTGAACAAACGTTGTATACTTTGAGGAGTAGAAACTTTTATTTTTATTTTTTGCTTAGGTTACAGGCAACACCCGGTATAATTAAAATGCATGCATGGATGTTGTTAATGTTAAAATAAATATTTTTTATATATAAATTATTAATGTCAATAACTATTTAATGTTCTTTGATTTTAGCACACACGGTTATACTGACCCAAGATCCTGATTATTAGATATGTTCAGTTAATTTGAGTTAATTGACAGCGTTATTGATAGGCTATCAATTAATAATTATACATTATGCGTCGAATCATTTATTGATAATTGAATTAGTACCTATACATAATTAAACTATTCCTGACTAATAGGTTGATTATGCTATTTTACCCGACTGCCAAAGGGTTAGAAAATGCATGGTTTGAACTCCACCTCTTTACAGCTGCCAGATGTCTAGATCTGGAAATAAGAATAGTATAGCAAACTGACTAGAGGGGTTAAACATATCTGACGTGGCTAGCTCTTCGTCTATTAACACGCCCTTCAGCCCACGTCGTTTGTTGGATCCACAGATAACCTCAACCACTAGATAGATCATAAGTACAACTCGAGGTCACCACACATAGGCGCTCCCGTACTAATTTAGTATGAGAGCGCGACCGCTTATTTCAGTTGAGTTAACGTACTTGATCATTATAGTCATCGAATTAAAAATATCCACAAAAATCAAGTTATAGGGGTGAAGCTGGATTGTTATACTACCAAATGGTATAAAATACTATTGAAATGTGCTGTTCGAATCGTAGTAATTTACGAATAAAATTGAGCTTATGTGTGGTGACCTCGTGCTCCTTGTAAAAGCTTAATGATGAGGTGTTTGTATAGTCTGTGGATGGATCACAACGTGCAAGGTGTCATTAGAATTATCTCGATTGTTGTAGTGACACAGGACATTTAAAAAATCAAAATGGTGTTAAAACTTCAATCGTTTGTACAGCCATAGCAGTCCACTTTTAAATATTTTTAACTCGATTTGTTGATAGTGAATTTCATGCACATGGGCTGCGTTGATCGCTTACTGCTAGCAGGCAGCGCGCTTGTTTGCCACCGTCGTAGTTATTAAAACTAGTTTTTGCCCGCGACTTTGTTCCCGTAGTTTACCAAGCCCTCTCTCGCTTCTTACCTCTTATCTCTTATTTTGAACCCTCATATCATGCCCTTTAAAAGTAAATTCCGGACTAAAAAGTATCTTATATCCCTTTCTACCTGTGCAGAAAACATTATCATCATATTATCATTATATTATGTGTAGTAACCTAGAATAAATAGTTAATTACTAACCATGACATGTGTAAATGTAATGTATAATTTTATTATTAATGTATTTTATCTTATTAATGTATTGTAATGTTCTATGAAGCCTAGTGTTTCGAAATAAACGTATTTTGATTTTGTTTTTTTTTATTATCGAAATCCGTTAAGCCATTTTTGCGTTAAGGAAGAATAATCATTCAAAGATACAAATACCTAAACATATAAATGCATTCGCGTTACTTATGATTATCGTCCGGACAGGTGGTGTCATTATTGAGCAGAGACGGCACTGGAGTCGCCTAGGTTACATTTCATGATTGAATGACTAATGATTAAATTATTTTTCTGCTCAAAACAAACATTTCTTATTCAAGTAGTGCCAATATTTTTTGGATCGAATTATTGAATAAGTATCATATTATTACTCAATTGAATTAGGCAAACCAAAAAATAGTTGCAAACATCAGCCAAAGGTCTAGCGGAGAAAACGAGCGAGTTTTTCAATAGTTCCATCCAAAAATTTGGCCCTACTTAAATAAGAAATGTATATTTTGGACCCGTATTTTTGGACCCGGGTATGTCTGCACCCAGGGTATGTTGGACCCGGGGTATGTCCTTAAACTACGTCCGGACTTGGGTGTGTCCTTAAACTATGCCAAAAAGAGAGGTATGGGCACTGCGAATGGCATCTCGCTAAATGTGGTAGGGCACATTCAGCGAATGTCATGTCGCTCAAATCTGGAGCAGAGCCCGACTGGGGAAGTACCTCCACCTTACAGAAAACCACAGCCAAATAGCACTAGACCCTACTCATAGTGTTGTGTTCCTGCTGGTGAGTAAGGTTGCTAAATAGCTCAAGGAGGACCCAGTGTGTTGACGATGAGGGACCCTCTTGTTCCTTTAGCCGTCAACACAGTGAATCCTCCTTTTTGTAAAGGGTCGGCAACGCGCATGTGACTCCTTTGGAGTTGCAGGCGTCCATAGGTTACGGTAGCTGCTTACCATCAGGCGGGCCGTATGCTTGTTTGCCACCGTCGTGGTATTAAAAAAAATTTAGAGAAAAAATAATTTAATCATAAAATGTAACCTAGACGACTCCAGTGCCCCCTCTGCTCAATAATGCTACCACCTGTCCATACGCTACTTATGATATGTGATGTTATCATGGTTAGGGTACCACTTTGTCGCTTATGGATTCCCAGATATCACTGATTTTGTTAATCAACTCGAAAATAGCGAAAATTGATTTCGATTAAAAATAGCTTCTGCACACTTAAAATAATACGGTGTATTGATAAAAAGTTAAACGTTTCAACTAAAAGTAGGAAAAAAACACAGTCAAAGTTTACCGACTAGGGTACCACATTGTCGCTCATAAGCTTGAAGTAATATCGGGGCCATTGGAAAATGTAGTAACACGTGTTGTCTAAATCTCAGTTTACTCCCATCCATTCACTTGACAGTTCGTAACTCAGCTGCCTGTTACGTTCACTTAGCTTTATATTATGTTACCCTTTTAACAATATAGTGGTCAATAAGCAATAATTATTAAGACAAAGCAAAACTCTCTATTTTAATCTGGCCTAAATCAATCAACTAGATACAAAATACATTAATCAAAATTCATATTATGTTAGTTTTTTCAATTGGATTGTTAAAAATAAATAAATAGATCACATAGGATAATAAAAAATTATGACGATTGTCGCCGGAGTGTCCTTGAGCGTTTGGGCGCTCTCTACCCGCGCCACCCGCGTACCCTTCTCATTGCGATCGTGCGTACGTCCGCCGCGATGCACCGCAATAATGTTCAAAGAATATGACTTTACTCAGAGGCGCGCGGGCAGATTTATAATAATCATACCTAATCCTTTTGTGGATGTTTTGTGATTTGAATACTGTGATTAAGTACTACGGTGACATTTTTTAGGAATGCTACTAAATAAGATAAGTAATAATAACGATCTCGATTAGTAGATTTGTATGTAAAAAAATGAAAACCTAGATTTTGAATTTGAAGTACAGTGAGCGGCAAAATATTTATGAATTTACGAAATATGGTTAAAAATATTCCGCATATCAGAAAAACATAAAAAAATACTGACTAGTACAGCAAAAAAAACTGAATGCACATCAAAGCGGTGTTTTCATGTGAATTTGGATTTTTTTTGCTGTGCAAGTGAGCTTAATAGATGGGTATTTTTTTGTTGCGATTTTAAATATTAACCGTAAAAATTCACTTAATTACGATAAATTAACAAAACTAAGCCTGTTGCGAGTTGCGAATAGTAAAAATGCACATGTAAGGAGCGGTATTTGTGCACGAAATCGTCATACAAATGAGAGCTGTAAGCCCATTAAATTTAGATCTTTAAAATATAACACAGCGCAAACACTTCTAAGGGTTCCATAGCCGAAATGGTAAAAACGGAACCCTTAAAAGTTTTTTGAAACATGTCCGTCTGTCCGTCCGTATGTCACAGCCATTTTATTATAAAACATATATTACTAAAATTTTATCTAGAGGTGTGTTTCATGTGTCGCTACTTAATTTTCTGGCTAAATTGCTAAAAAAATCTTTTAGGTGAGGCACTCCACATACATATGCCGAACTAAATGTCAAAAATATTTTTTTTTTGTAAATATGAACATGTTGTACGATACGGCTTCAAAAATATCTTATATATATATATAGAGTATTTTTAAAACTTTTTTATTAAGTCAATATTTTCAGAAATAATTGCTTCGAAAGTCTAAATATAATAGCCCCATCTAACTTTTAATCCGTAAGTCTAAAAAATACCCAGAAGGCTTGGTACTTAATTTTCTACGAAAATTATGTCACATATTATCGGTTCATCCGTTTTTGAGTTATCTCTAAGAAACTACTTTCTACGGAACCCTACATTATACATGGTCCGATACAAACTTGGCCGGTCTTTTAAAGATATTTGATAGGTAGTATTAACCCTTAGTAGTAATTTATTTATTCACTTGTGTTGATAATTAATATAAAATTTGTATTTATTTGCATTTCACCAATATAGTAAAGTTTTTTTTAGGGTAGTCAACGCGCATGTGAATCTTCTGGGGTTGCAGGCGTCCATAGGATTTATAACTGCTTTCAATCAGGCGGGTCGTATGCTTGTTTGCCAGCGTCGTGGTATAAAAAAAAGCTTTTCTTCCTTTATTCTTACATACATTGAACTCTTAAATATCAGCAATTTTTTATTAGATTCTCAATCAGGCTTTGCTCAGTGACAGTTAATAGACTGAAATTTGGTATGAGTGTGTGATATGTGTTTTAATTACGCCTACAAAGTGGTAAAACAATAAGTATCTGAAACCCATTGTTGGATAGGTCTTTCAAGAAGAATATGCCTTAAACAACTTTTGTATAAAACGAATACTTTCGTAAATAATAGCTTCGAAAGTTAAAATGCTCTTTGATTTTTGAACCGTGGATCCAAAAAAAATGGGAAAATTCCTGGAAGTGAGGCCATTGAAATACTTATCACGTATTTTCAATAAAAACTATATGGAATAAAAAAAATTTCCGTTTTTGAATTATGCCTATAGTAAAATAACGTAAGTGCCACAAAATATTTCTTTATAGACTACCTTTTGAATGGATGTATTGTAACAGGCCGGCAACTACGGATCCCTACACTGAGCATAGCCCGATATTCTCTTGGCCGGTTTATCTGCAATCCTTTGCAGTTTACTTCGCAATTTCTAGATTTGAGAAATTAGTATAAAGTATAACATTAAAGATTGTGTTTAATCTTAAAATAAAACGCATATTACATTTGTTTACAACACGGTTTTCTTAAATAAATATGTTTAAATAAATTCGGTTCTTTGGAGTTTTTTATTTAATTAATTATTAGTCTATTGTATTGCAGTACTAGCAGATTTCCGCAACTCGACGACTAATGCCTATTTTGCGTGATGCATGCGTCTACTAAAACATAATAATTTTAGTTTACTTACATGACCAAATTTGTTTTCAGAGCAATGTGAGATTCATGATTTTTGTTTTTTCTCCATTTTTATTTCATTTGTTTTTTACTTGTATTATAATCTAAATAAAATACACTTTTTATACGAACGTACATAAACATGCATACGAGTACATTATCTTAAAAGATAAAACGTCTATACATTATTGATTCCGGGAAGACACGTTATATCCGCACCGCATGAACCCTATGCAGTTATTTAGTTTTTAGGCACAGTAAGTCCGATATTATTGCTCACGGGCCAAGCACAAGTACGACGAGCGACACAGCCTCCTCGTCTCAAAGCTAGCTCACGACTGCCAGCAACGCCGTTTTCGAGCTAATAACGCACGAAATGTGGAATTATGATCAAGTTGATTAAGAAAATTTAATCAATTTAAATATCCTACGTTGAGTTTATAGTGTTCTGTAGTACATATTTTTTAGTTCAACAATATTTTAAATCGAATGAGCCGTTCAGTAGATATAAGCAAATTTAACCGTAAAACGACATTTCGTTACATTTACATAACGGAGAAACTATACGTTACACGACTTATTCAAACATTGACAATGTTGTACATGAAATGGTAAATAACATATATTTTTTTCAACATTTTTGAATGACCCGTTATTGAGATATATCCCTTAGAACGTAACAGTTTTCGGCCACAACAAGCGCCTAGCGCCTTAAAGTGCGTCCAGACCGTCTTAATACGCCACGAATATGCTGCTCGTACGCTGCGCACGCGTTGCCCTAGCCGGAGAGCTAACAACGGAAATAGGTTTGCTATTATATAGAGAAATGAAAATGTCTCTAGTTAGTGTGCCATACTATCAATTTTAATAATCCGGGTGCCTGGCAGATGCTTTGAATACTGATTAATTACATAACAAAAACTTAAATATAAATAAGGAGAGGGATATAAGTTAGTGAAAAATCAAAACTTTTTAACAGAAAATATAGTTGACTTATATTTAACAAGCTTCAGAGGGACAACCGTATAGATAATCAGTTAATACTCGTACAAAGTCACTAATCTCTCAATCAGACGTATGAATTTAAATGATTTGGCGTCAGCACTTACTAGTACCCTAGGTGCGAGGTTGAGTAGTGTAAATCATTTTCATAATGATGTTAAATGCAAATTATTACTTTTGTAAATAATAAGTCATAAGGCGACAATGTGGGACCCTAAGGAATGTTAAACTAACAAACTTGATCTAAATTAGTACAGCTGACAAAAAGACTGTTATTTTTTATAAAATAAATTATGTTATTGATTCATAATAATATTTGTATTAGATATATGCACTTATAGTGCGGACACTATGTTAAATAATGGAAGTAGAATTCTTATTTCTCGAAACTTATGAATAGCGACAATGTGGTACCCTAGATCACTTTACATACAAAAAATCATGTTAAAAGTACTAAACTTTGAAGTCACTTTTTTGATAGAAAACTACATTACTTTTCTGTTTAATTACACTTGATCGTTAGTTTTGTTCCTAAATTAACGTAAACTATGAGAATTAAAAATTATAACCTTGACTTTATATATTTTTTGTGTAAGTGTTGATTTTTTTTTGTTTTATTATAAAAAAAATTATGGCTGGAGATATGGTTGTTTCATTATTTTTATTATAAACCTTACCTACTCGTACATCATATTCAGAAATTAACATAAGCCAGCTGAAAATCTGTCGATTTTGAGTTATATAAAATATTTTATTTTTGATTCTTGACTCTACACCCTACGTGTATTATTATTGTATTATTTCTATAAAATGTAAAATGTTAGAGACAACATATGATTTGTCGAGTAATATAATGTATGTGGAACATTTTAAAACCGCTATCTTCATAACTTCAACCTATAACTAGGTTTTTTAGGCTTTCAAACTTTAAACTCGAATATCTCAAAACAGTACAAAGATATGTTGAAACTTCAAAAAATTATTAAAAATAAAAATACTCAACATAGCAATCTCGTTCTTTTTGCATATGAAGGACAATGTTTTGAACTATAAGGGTGTACCAATAACTCAATACCGACAATATATTACCTTTACCATGACAATGCCACATATTAGTAGAATCAAAATATTAATCTAAGCAAATCTTCCAGTTTTCCGACACTTGTCCTAAGCGTGAGACTGGCTGGAATTAATTGAATTCAGAATTGAACAGGAAAAACCGCAAGCCGCGGGAAGTTAGGCAAAGTTGCGCCATTTTAGACACGACACTTTAGACTACACTCCATAGACACCGCATTAGGTAAACTAGAGTAGATGTTGTTATAAGTGTACCCTACCGGTATTAAGGTTCATCGAAGTATCTAACGTATCAGAATGCGTTTGAGCTGCTTAATGCAATTGCAAGATGTTCACGATGAGCTTCAAAACTCAGAGTTGATAAATGGTTTCTACTGTTTAGTACTGTATAATTTAACAGGAAAAACCGCGAATCGCAGGAAGTTAGGCAAAGCTGCACCATTTTAGGCACTACACTTTGAAATCACTCCACCTTTTAAAGGTCTCCAAAGCCTAATCGGTAAACCCTACCTACATAATTGAAGGTGCTGGGTTCGAATATAAGTATAAGGTGAATAAGGTTGCCAGAGTGCTCAAGAGGATACAGTTGACGAAGGACCCTCTTGGTCCCTTTAGCCGTAAACACAGTGAATCTTCCTTGTTATAAAGGGTAGACAACGCGCACGTGACGTACCTACACCTCTGCCGATGCAGGCGTCCATAAGTTACGGTAGCTGCTTAACATCAGGCAGACCGTATGCTTGTTTGCCATCGTTGCGAAGATCTATGTAGGTAAGTATGTACATCATCGCCTAATAATACCTTTAGTACAAGCTGTGCTTAGCTTGGGGTTAAGTTGATCCTTCATTCTGACGTCTTACCGCCAGACCACCAGTGCTTCTTTTACGGCGTGTGCCGTCTCAAATGATCTGTCTAGTGAGTAAATAATCTGTGACGCGACGCGACGCGACGCTAATCGCTGCGGTGTAGCGTTCAACGGGTTAACACTAAGACATTGTTTGTGTAACTCTAGTTGGCAGTCTTTACGCAAATAATGCTAATAAGGCGTCAAACTTACGTCCCTTGGCTGTCAAGTAAAGGCTGTTACAGTCTAGTTGACAGTGACCACAGAAAATATATTAAGCTAAAACCAGGGGGGTTTCACTATGTCCATTGCACCCGTTTTTCTCGATGCGCTTACCGCATATGAGGGCTAATGAGGGAAAGCTTGGCACATCGCTTATCACCTTATGAGTGCGTTCGAGAATATATGACGTTTTCAAGTCATAGGTACATCATTGTCGGTTGTTATTTCTAAATAATTTTTTATTGCAGTTAACGTCTTTTTGACTACCGACAACGTGTGCACGTTGATTGAAAACGTCACATGTTATCATTTCGGCCAATGTTTATGACATGTTTCAAACCTACCTGGATATATGAAGCACGTTGAAAACCCTATTTTTTAAGAGCGCATGACGCTAAAGTTTTCATCTCTGCTCTGTAGCTAAATGTCAAATTCAGGAAGGAGAATCTTGTGAGCGTCAGGATGGCGGGTGGACCTCGGGAATTTTATCGAATTGTTAATAAAAGTACTGTACCTTTAGTGTACCTCAGTGTACCTTCAGTAAAAATCAGTGTACCTCTTTCTATAACGAGATTTTTCCAAAAAAAGGTCCACCCGCCATCCTGACGTCAGGATGGCGGGTGGACCTGGTAAATGATACATTAAACCACATATAATGTATGTGGTTATAGTGTACCTTCAGTGTACCTCCGTATAACTTTAAAAACAATCTGCATACCTCTCCTCAAAAGGAGCTACGCTCAAAATAAGGTCCACCCGCCATCCTGACGTCAGGATGGCGGGTGGACCTGGAAAATCTTGCACTATATCACTGAAAAGGTGTGTGATTAGTTTGCATCTTCAGTGTACCTCAGTGTACCTTTAGTAAAAATCAGTGTACCTCTTGCTAAACCGAGTTTTTTTCGAAAAAGGTCCTGACGTCAGAATGGCGGGTGGACCTGGTAAATCTTGCACTTTATCACTCAAAAGGTGTGTAATTAGATTGCATATTCAGTGTACCTCAGTGTACCTTTAGTAAAAATCAGTGTACCTCTTGCTAAAACGAGATATTTTCGAAAAAGGTCCACCCGCCATCCTGACGTCAGGATGGCGGGTGGACCTTTTTTTGGAAAAATCTCGTTTTAGAAAGAGGTACACTGATTTTTACTGAAGGTACACTGAGGTACACTAAAGGTACAGTACTTTTATTAACAATTCGATAAAATTCCCGAGGTCCACCCGCCATCCTGACGCTCACAGAATCTTCTGTACTTGTACCACAGCTCCAGGGCGGACACGTCATACTTAAAAACTCGTTTGAGCGCCTTTGCGTAAACGGTACATCTGTACACGCTTCAATGTGTGCGTGCGTCTTAGGGCCCTGTTTCTGCTGTCCTAAACGACGTTTGACGATACACCGACATTTCGATCTATGCGCTGCCAACCTGACGGATTAGCCTACTGGTTCTCTACCAATCGGCCGCCGCGGGGTGAGGTAATTCCGGTCAAATTCTCGTACTCCTTGTCTTATTTACTTGACCAGGGAGAACTATCTAAATGATGATCTCGTGATGAACTGTCAGACATTGATTTGTAAAATTTAAAATGGTCTATTACATCGAAATAATTGTAAGAATTCATCCAAAAATGTTAAATAAGAAATGTATATTTTAGACAAAAAAATAATCATAAGTCATTCAATCATAAAATTTAACGTAGGTGACTCCAGTTCCCTCTCTGATATAATGGTCTATTACGGTGAAATAAATGTAAGAATTCATCCAAAAATGTTGACCGAGTAAATGGTGATGTTTATCTTCCATTGTACAGTCGCCATCAGATATATCGGAGCTCCGATATATACGATGGCGACTGTACTATTAAAATAAGTATCAAGTGAGTATGAAGAAATCAGCAGGCGCGGAGTCATACTATTTAGGGTTCTTGCTAATTATAGCTTAATATTTGTTCGCTGATAAGAGACCAACGAAGCTACGAAGGTCGATAGTTAGATTCTCACTACCTTCGTAGGGGGCTTCGTTCGATCCTGGGGGCCTACCGCGTAGTTCAAAAAACGACATTTCGTTGGCCCCGTCTCTATCGCTCTTGCATATTCGAAAGAGAGCGATGCACATAGACGATACGACGAACGTAGTGGTTCGCGGTTATAGTTATAGGTAATGGCCATAGACCAGGTAATGGCGCTTGCGTGTTGAACTTAGTAGTTACGACAGGTGAATAAACTCCGCTTCTGGACTAAGAGCTGGCCACGTCAGATATGACACAATAATGAGAGCAACAAAACCCGCCTGGTTGGATTGCTATACTACCCTTATTGCTAGATCCGGGCATCTGGCAGCTTTTAATCGGTGGACGTCAGAGTGACAGACTAGCAACATTTTTGAATTGGAAAATAGTAATACCAAAATAGGTAAAAACTACCGAAGTTGTCTCAGTTAAAAAGGACAGGACTTATATTTTAACATTAGAACAAAAAACATCGCGTATTATTACGAAAACAAAAGCAGTAGGCGACATACTATAAATTACATTACACGTCGTTTGGCACTACTTTCCCCCAACAGAAACTTTTGGCAATGATATAATCTAATTATTTATATTATTTCTCATAATGTTGCATCAAACCCAGAACTCTAGGATTTGTTTTCTAGGAGTGGTTTGCATTCTTTGACCTCCACCGCTTTAAAGCTGCCAGATGTCCAGATCTAGAAATAAGCTTAGTATATCAAACTAACTGGAGGGGTTTCGTTGCTCTCATTATTGTGTCATATCTGATGTGGCTAGTTCTCCGTCTATTCAGTTGGGTTAAAGAAATGCGGCCTCCATTGGTTTTAATCTAACAATAGATATTTTACTGACCTTAATCACTTCATATTTCAATTAAACTTGTCATTATGCTTTTGGAATTGAAAAACAAATAAATTTAGAACCCACCTAATTCCCAACGGGCAAAATAATGAAGGAAATTTTCAACAAACGATGGTTCTCTAAGCCGTCTGTCTTATTAAGGCTGCGACTAAATATATATAAAGACGGCGTCTTCATATTCGTCTGGCAGGTTATCCCTTCACTTCCCCAGCTTTCAATTTAAATATTACCCAATACATCATTTTTCGCAATAAAAAAAAGTTGACATTTGTCAATCAAAGTTTTCGTTAGCATTAGGTAATAGGTACCTAATATAAAAAATACCTACGTCAATGAGGTTTGCGCAGTTATACTAAAATAAACCAAATAATTATTTATTTTACATACGAGTTATCATATAATACAAACCAATCTGTCAATTGGTACTTAGTGGTCCTTTTTAGCGGTGATAGAGTTAAGTTTTCTGAAAACCCACTGCACGGAAAAATTGCGTCCCCGCAGCGTGAAAAGAAACATTTCAATAATTATTAATAATCTAGGTTAGGTTTCATATAATGTTTTTATTATTTTTGTATGTTTTAGATGTATTTTTGTATTTTACTTTTATAAAAATGTTTTAAAGTCAAGTAAATGTCAGACATTTATCTCTAACATTTAAAATGGTATATCACGCTGAATTAATTGTAAGAATTAATCCAAAATTGTTAAATAAAAAATGTATGTTTTAGACAAAAAATAATCATTAGTCATTCAATCACAAAATTTAACCTAGAGGTGGCTCTAGTGCCCTCTCTGCCAAAATGGTCTCTTACGACGGTCTCTATCGCTCTTGCATATTCGATTCGACGAACGAATAGGTTCGCGGTTATAGGCCTGGTAATGGCGTTTGTGTGTAGAACTTAGTAGTTACGACAGGTGAATAAACTCCGCTTAAGTGGGGTAAAGGAAATATGGACTCCTTTGGTTTTAATCTACTGACCTTAATAAAAAAATGTTTAAATTGTTTAAAAAAAATTAAAGCCTAACTTAAAGAATTCAAAAAAAACAATTAATAGGTAATTTTACTTATGCTCGAAAAACAAAAAAAAAACATTTTATTTTCGGTGACAGAGGAGAACAACCCTAATACAAATTCTATACTTTGATCGTTCGCTGTATTAAGGCAGTAATAAGCAGTATCATTAATTTGGTGGCAGGTCCTCCGGCATTTGTTTTGCTTAACAATCAAGAATTTGTTAGCTGTGACTTCGGTTTGGGACGTGAAATGCCTCGGGTTATTTTAAATAGATGTTAACTTATTTAACTGCAAATTATTTACCACAGAAAATATCTCGGAAAATTTCAATTATCGTAATACCGTTCAAGGGATCTTTTAGGACCCGGGTATGTCCTTGAACTGTCTAAAAGAGAGGTACCTCCACCTTACAGAAAACCACAGCCGAATAGCACTAGACCGTAGGGTCGGCGTCCATAGGTTACGGTAGCTGCTTACCATTAGGCGGGCCGGAAGCTTGTTTGCCACCGTCGTGGATTTAAAAAAACCGGCCAAGTGCGTGTTGGACCACGCATAACGGAGGGTTCCGTAGGTAATACCTTCCATGAAATAAGAAAAATAAATACAAAAAGCTCGTATCTCGCCATGGAAGAAGTTTTTGTGGAGATAACTCGAAAACGCTTAAATCGATAATGTTCAAAATAATTTTCGTTGAAAGACTTCAAAAGTTAGATGGGGGGGGCACAATTTTTTTGAAAATATTCACTTAATCAAAACATTTTTAAACAAACCTCAATATTATTTTTATAGTTCTGTACCCAAAGGGTAGAAACGGGACCCTCTATTACTAGGACTCCACTGTCCGTCTGTCACCAGGCTGTATCTCATGAACAGGGCCCGTAATTTTCATGCCGATGACATCAATTTGACGTCACGCTCCATATAGGATGATCCCAAATAGTTTTATTGTAAATTATTAATCATTAGTCGTCAATCATTTTAATCATGTACAAATGACTTCGAAAGTACTCTATAAATAATACCTACATGATACGTGAAACGTAACGTAAATAAAACTATTTGATTTGTTTTTATACATACATTTTATTAAGTGGTATTGTTAACAACACATTACAATTCATTTTAAAACAGAATTCCTCTCTAACGTAAAGCACGCCATCCTTCTTGCATTAATTCCCATGCAAAGAAAATCTAAGTCATCTTCGCTTTCATACGTAATGCAATATTCATAAAAATATTTTTTTTTGTAATCGTATTTTTGTTTGTTGTGTCACACATTTGGTTAATTATTCCAACTTCTTTGCTAAAATGAAAATTATTTGCATGGTTGGTAATTTCTTGTTTTTGTTTAATAATGGCTGACTTAAACGACAATAAGGAAGTTCGTCTTGATGGAAGCAATGGAAAAATAGATTTATGTCCTTATTTTAAGTATTACATCTGTAGAAGTTGAAAGGTCCTTTTCAATATTAAAATGGATTTTTACAAACCGGCGATGCAGTTATGACCCTTAAAAACCTTGAGCAAATTCTAATTAAAAATTTCGAATCTAAATATAAGGGACAAAAAAGGAGAAATGTAAATATGTTTCAAATTAATTTGTAAATAATTATGTACAAAACTAACTTGTACAGCCTTGGCCAGGAGTGTTGAGCATAGCTCTTTTTTGCTTACAATTTTGATGTTAAGTATTAATTCCCTATCATAACAATGTACAATGACGTAAAATGTTATATTTTATTGATATATCTAGAAAACTTCACTTAATAACACTTTCAAGGTACCTATCAAATATGAAAAGTGGAGCTCACAAAAATGGGAATTTAGGTCGGTACGAAAAATTGCAAATATTCAATGCAGTTACTACTCATTTCAAAAAAACATGCCTGTTCAGTTTAAATTAATTGATAAAATAACTTCAAAAAAGATAGAAACGCTGGTCTAAATTTTCGAGTTTTGTATGAAAATCGCAAGGGTGCTCAACACTTCTGGCCAAGGCTGTATATATTACTGTACAAAACCTCGTTTGTAAATAATATCATTAAGTATCTAGTTATTCGTGTAGGTACGGCCCAGGACTTTGATTTGCATACCATTTAGAACCTTGTCACAGTGACAATAATATGAAATCTCTAGCGTCTAGATGTTGATTGTCACTATGACAAAGTATGTAATGTTACACAAATCAATTTCCTTGACTGTTTATAAATCAATATGTAATAAAACCTTTTTAAATGTAACCTTTTTTATTCGTTCTCATTAAAAAAACGTTCTGTCAAAAATGTTACAAGTGCCACTGAGAAATAAAAATACTGATTTCCTAATTGTATTAGTTGTTAAAATCATAAAAAATGTGTCCATCAATTATACATTTTCCTTTTAGCAGAGAATTTGGAATAATTAACCAAATGTGTGACACAACAATCAAAAAACGACTACAAAAAAAAATATTTTTATGAATATTACATTACGTATGAAAGCGAAGATGACTTAGATTTTCTTTGCATGGGAATTAATGCAAGAAGGATGGCGTGCTTTACGTTAGAGAGGAATTCTGTTTTCGAATGAATTGTCATGTGTTGTTAACAATACCACTTAATAAAATGTATGTATAAAAACAAATCAAATAGTTTTATTTACGTTACGTTTCACGTATCATGTAGGTATTATTTATTCCATGTGTAAATAGAGTACTTTCGAAGTTTGTACATGATTAAAATGATTGACGACTAATGATTAATAATTTACAATAAAACTATTTGGGATCATCCTATATGGAGCGTGACGTCAAATTGATGTCATCGGCATGAAAATTACGGGCCCTGCTCATGAACAATGATATTTAGACAGTTGAAATTTTCACAGATGTATTTCTGTTGCCGCTATAACAACAAATACTAAAAACAGAATAAAATAAATATTTCAGGGGGCTCCCATACAACAGACATGATTTTATTGCCGTTTTTATATATAATGGTACGGAACCCTTCGTGCGCGAGTCAGACTCGCACTTGCATTTTTTAAAGAGCTATCGATTTATGTGCAACATGTTGATACTTATTTGGTAAAAAAAATCTATCACACGACAAATTATCAACAAATATTTTAGTTGTAAGTATAGGAGTTGCATCGGGACCAATGTAACTCTGCGTCCGTAGGAAACACCTTAGACAACCCTACACGTGATCCCTGGGTGGTGCTAAAAGAGTAACAAACTTGGCAGCTGCACTGTCCCATCTGGACCTCGCAGCACTCACCAGATTTTCTTTATCACCTGCTTTCCCACTACTACTACCCCAGGGAAGAAGTGCCTATCGATATCCAGTGACATGTAGCCATGCGATAAATAACAATCGGATAATTTTCAAGCAAATTCTAATATTTCTGATTCAGACGTTTAGGCGCTAATTAGTTAAAGCAATGGCGCGTAGTTACAGTGTCAGAGATGTATCCTATGACTTCAAAATGTCACATATTCTCGAACGCATCCATAAGGTGATTAGCGATGGGCCAACCCTTCTCTCATTAGCCCTCATATGCGGTAAGCGCATCGGGAAAAACGAGTACAATGGAGAGACACATAGTGAAAACCCGTGATTACGACTAATTTTATATGTAAAAAAATCTGAACTAAATAAACTAGCGCCTGAAAATTATACGTCAAACAAATCTAGTAAATACAACGTCTAAACCTTGCTATTAAAAATTACTAGGCACCTAACTTTTATTCCTTTGATCGTCAACACTCAACACAGTGAATCCTCCTTTATTATTAAAGGGTCGGCAACGCGCATGTGATACCTCTGGAGTTGCAGGTGTTTATCTGCTAAGGTAGCTGCTACGCTACTGTACGTTTGCTTGCTAGCGGTATAAAATAAAACGGGCGAGGGAACGCGATTTCGTGTAGAAAAGTTGTCATTACTATTTACAAGTCTGTGCTTAGAGAATTCAACCCGGATGGAATAGCCATGTCTGTCATTTCCGTTACAAAAAAAGTCTGACGATTTTTGTGGGGGAGGGGAACGACAAATGTATTGTATGTGTATGTGTACTGGTCATATGTTTTCGGCAGAGGGGAACGCCTGTCAATGGCGACTCCGGTTGGTTGAATTCTCAAAGAGTCTGTGGTAATTTTAAAAGACGTTTTCAAGATGGCATACCGTAACTAGCCTACATGATTTAGTCGGTTTCTTTGTTGCAATACAGTAAGCAGTAACAGTGTGAGACTATGACAAGGCCCAGCGATAATAGCGCCTTCTCTGTCATAATTACCTATTGAAATTTCTGTAAGACCATATCTGCAGGTACCATAGACATAGAATATTAGGTATAGACGGGGCAAGGTAATATGGGGGTATGGGGATGGTCTTACAGAAATTCAATAGGTAATTATAACAGAGAAGGCGCTATTATCGTTGGTAAAACGTAGACACGTAGTATACACGTAGTATTAAAAGTGCACTTTTCATGCACTTAATAACGAGAGCAATGATACCTTAGGTCACTACGAAAGTTTTGAGATACAAAAAAACTACTAAAGCTATTGAAATATTTTTTATTACAGTTTCTCAAAATACTCTCCGTTAGCTTCTATGCAACGGTTCATCCGCTTAAACCATGATTTGTAGCATTCCCGGTACTCTTCTTTAGGAAGGTCTTCTACGGCCTGCAAGTAGGCAAACCGAGCATCCTCAGGACTATTGAATCGCGTGTCGCGAAGTCCGAGTTTGATTTTCGGGAAGAGAATAAAATCGCAAGGAACTAAATAGAGGCTATATGGAGGATGACACAACTCTTCGATATCCGTACGCTTCAAAAAGTCTTTGGTGAGAATGGCCTTGTGTGGAGACGCATTGTCATGATGCAGAAATTGCCCCCTCAAACCAGATTTAGGTCGTTTTTCAGTCAAATTTTTAAACACAGCCAGTAAGCACACTTCAGTATACCACTGAGCATTCACAGTCTTTTGGTCATCCAAAGAAATTGTAGCTACATGACCACTTGCGGAAAAAAAATGTGGCCACCATTTTTTTCCGACACTTCGCCCGCGTTTCACCTTTGTTGGAGGTTCATCGTCAGGAAACACCCAAACTGTCGATTGCCGCTTAGTTGGTGGATCGTATTGGTAAATCCAACTCTCATATCCAGTAATAATATTAAAGATGGTCCGTCCCTCACCCTGGTTAAATTTTTTGAGCATATATTTGCACCAGGTGACGCGAGCTCCTTTTTGTTCTTCATTCAATGCGTAAGGCACCCATCGTGAACATAGTTTCCTGATACCAAGCCGGTTGTGTAAAATATCATTAATGGCCGGCGATGAAATCTTCAGAACCTCTTCTATTTGTTTATAAGTCACTTTTGGATCTTCCTTTATAATTTTTTTTACAGCTAAGATGTTTTCTTCTGTAACTGAAGTAGCTGGACGACCACTTCTTTCATCCTTATTCAAGGAGAAGTCTCCACGTTTGAATTGGGTAAACCATCTGAAAACTGTTGCACGCGACGGTGCACAGTCCCCAAATGCTGAAACTAATCGCTCTCTGCACTCACTTTCATTCAACCCAAACTTATAGTCGTACAAAATCATCGCACGGAAATGTTCTCGCGAAAAATCCATGGTTGACGAAAAATTGCCGCGGAATTGAATTAAAAAATAACCGTATTTTTTAAATTTGGAAATGATTCATCAAATGGTTGTCTGTGTTTGAATGCTGAACATATAATTTTTAAAAAAAAATATAAACCAGTGCCGTTCCTTTTTTAAATTTGAAGTATCTCACAACTTCCCTAGTGCCCCACGTTCCCCCATATTACCTTGCCCCGTCTATACCTAATATCCTATGTCTATGGTACCTACTCAAAACTAGTAGGTACCATAGACATAGGATATTAGGTATAGACGGGGCAAGGTAATATGGGGGTATGGGGATGGTCTTACAGAAATTTCAATAGGTAATTATAACAGAGAAGGCGCTATTATCGTTGGTAAAACGTAAACACGTAGTATACACGTAGTATTAAAAGTGTACTTTTCATGCACTTAATAACGAGAGCAATGAAACACTCTAGTTAGTTTGTTATACGAGTACCTACTTTCTTATTTACTACGTTCTAAATAAAAATATAAATTTGCTTTGCTCATTATTTTCATCTCCGCAGATAATATTTTTTTATGGAATTTTACATAAGTAGGTACTTAGTATCAAAAACTCAGTTTCTATATACAAAAACGATACCACATAACTCATTCATTAACCAGCGAGTATTAAAATATTGTATGAGATTCATTATTTAGATGTAGAGGTCAAACGATAGTCATCGTGGGCCACTCTACATTACATTGCATGGTTAAAAACGGACAACTCAAATTCAACTCATGCTCACAATTATTTCGATTTCAACCTCTGTTGTATCAGATGTAACTACTTATAATTTTCCAGATGAATTACAACGTAGTTGTCTTTAGGCTTAGGCTGCGTTTCTACCAGGGCCGCGGTTCGAAAAATAAACACACACACTGGACAGACACAGCTCCAACCCAACTCAACTCAACTCAACGCTATAACGATATTGACATTTGCTATTCGAAGAGATTTTCATTCAACATTGGTCTCACATTGGTCTCACATTGGTCTCACATTGGTAACACATTAGTTTCACATTGGTCCAATGTGTGTGCGAAGTTGCGTTGCGACTTGCGAGGAAATCATAGAGCTGGATAAGTGGATAAGTAAATGATCGATTTTAGCAATAAATTTTTAAACGATTATACATAGTTACCTACATACCTACTTAGGTGCCTAATTATTACATGTTAGATTTTTGATCCTAATTAGTCGGCTATGAAAATAAGATCCATGTTTTATTAATCTTTTTTTATCTAAGTATATAGATTTATAAACCAATATTATGGTCATATTTTTTACAATTTATTATTCCCTATTCGATTTTAGGTAATGAATGAATACCCACGCCTCTTAATGTTTTTGGAGACGGTGTTCGAATCTATACAAATCGAGACACGCGGCAGCGTGTCAAGCCAAGTTCAAGCAAAGGAACTGGCTAGCCAGCGCCAAGTGTATATTACACGAACCACTTGGTGCCACTTTTGACCCTTCTATAACTCAAAACCTCTTTAACGTAAACACATAAAACTACGTGTGTTTAATTATATCCATAAGGACATCTAGAAGCCCAAATTTCATGAAGCTAGCTCAAACGGTTGTAAAGATATGAAGGTCAAAAAGTCGTAAATTTTAGCACTGACTGACTGACTGACATATAGTACCTAAATCTAATCTACTTCCAGATGACCTAGAAGGATGAAATATGGAATCCAGCTTGGTAATTGTGTGTAAGCGTAGGAAAAAATCTAAAAATAAAAAAAAGTTAAAAAATAGAGGGGGTCCCCATACAAAAAAAAATGTTTAATTGTATCGTTGGAACCATTACAAGCAGATATTTGAAACTATCCCAATATATGTATTGTTATATTTGCTATATAACAAGAATATAAAAATAAAGTTAAGTCAAAAAATAAGTGGTGTCCCCATACAAAAAACTTGTAATACGTGCTAAACGACCGGCCAACGGTGTGTCGTCGGCGGCGCGCGGCACCACATAATTATACAAAGAACAGAAGTAAATCTACATAAAAGCGCTCCCGAGCAACACATAAAACATAGGCACCGCTTACGAATACCGATTAAGTTATTTATTGTTTTATTACATTTATGTTCATCTTGCTTCTTTCTCAACGATGAATTAAATGATTATTCATTTATTCATTAACAATACAATATTGTGTTTGAAATGTATTACTTACAAGCTAGCTTAAAAATAATAGAACAATTTATATAACAAGTCAAATAGATTTACAACTTATGAACACAATCATGGAGTCGTAGGATTCAAAATGTCGTTCTTATAATACGTTATAAATACTTATTCCAAAACATTAGTCAATTAATAATCAATTGTAACATTTACGAATTGTATCCTATAAATAATTCATTAATACTGTACAAAGTTCTTTCCAAAAGCAAAGCCTTCAGCTCAGTTTTGAATTCCGCGTGTGCCGTGATCATTTTCAATTTAGTAGGCAGTCTGTTAAACGCCTTAATAACTTGGTATTGCGTACAGTGTTTAACTACTTTGAGATGCGGACTAATCGTTGTCTTAAGGTTCTTTTTTCTTGAAGACAAACGAATTTCTCTTTCTGCCTCAGTCTCGTACTTTGGCAATTTTTTTACAAGGTCCGAAAGTAGCACGAAAATGTAAAGACTGGGCACTGAGAGAATGCCCGATCGGGTGAAATGCTCTCTGCAAGACAGCCATGGCGGTATGCGTACCATTGCTCTTATGGCCCTTTTTTGAATTTTTAACGCTGTATTGACGTTTTGCGCGTAAGTATTGCCCCAAAAATTTATACTATAGCGCAGTTTCGACTCAACAAGTGAATAATAAACTTGTCTTAACTGCTCAAACGTTAAAACTTCTCTTAATGCTCTTAAAGCATAGCAAGCCGAGCCAACTGCATTTTCGATAGATTCTAGTTCTAATTTCCAATTCAACGAAGCGTCTATGTGTACACCAAGAAATTTGACTGCCTCTGTTATATTCAGTGATCGGAATTGGTAGTGCCATTTCGCGGGACTTCGGTGCGTAAGCTTAGTATGGATATAGTTTTTCACTCCGGGATTTGATATGAAAATTTTAAAGTTTGTGTTTGGTTTAAAAAATGTTTTAAAGAACCGCGGGCCTAACGTAAGTATGAAAAATGTGGTTTCAGTTAGATATCGGATGTCAAAAGAAATAGATTGACAGGAGAAAATATTGATAAAAAATATGGTTATTGCTACTATAATTTCAAAGAAAGTATTAATTTAATTACTTATGTTAATTTAATATAATGATGTTGATGTTTCGTGTTTTATTTTATGGTTGTATTATTGTTAATTGTAACTGTTAAACGAAAGTAATTTTAAATGAATGATGTATTTATAATGATTTTTTTTTTTACTTTTGCGTTTTGAAGAAAATTTTCTGTGAGAAATAAGAGTCGAAGAATCTCAAGTCTTATCCATGTTATTTACAATGTCTAAGGTCATTCACCCGAAACGGCACTACCTATTCCGATCACTGGTTATATTTACTCTAAAGTTGTTGAAAATGATCTCGCGTAGCAAATCACGTCTGTAATGGGTTTTGAATATGACAGTATTAGTCTTCTCAGCATTTAATACGAGGCTATTTGCAAGAAACCACTCATGGAAGTTAACTAACGCTCTGTCCAGCTTAAATTTAAGTTCAAACAAGTTGTCTGTAGTTATTACGAGATTAGTATCATCTGCGAACATAACTAATTTATATTCAGTAGCAATGCTATGAACCCAATTTATTATGTCGTTGGTAAATATTATAAACAGCAGGGGACCTAAGATAGAACCTTGAGGTAACCCTTTTGATATATTAACAATTTTTGAACTAACCTGCTTTTGGACACCGTCTTCTAATGACTTTAGCTTTATAATTTGCTTTCTGTTTTGAAGGTAGCTTTTAAAGAGAGACAATTCCTGATTTCTTATACCATAATGACTTAATTTATTTACAAGAATGTTGTGGTCAATAGTATCAAACGCGGACCTCAAATCCAAGAAAAGCCCGGCTACTTTCTTTTTATTGTTAAGGCCTGTCACTACATCGTCCACCAGAGCATCAATAGCGTCAGATGTCCCTACGTTTTGCCTGTACCCAAACTGTCGAGAATGTAGTAGGTTATTTGAAGTCAAATGTATGGTTAATCTTGATTTCATAATTTTTTCCAGTATTTTTGATAATACAGGTAAAAGTGCGATAGGTCTGTAATTTTCGGGTTTAGTTTTGTCCCCTTTTTTGTAAATTGGTACTATCATAGCAATTTTAAATTGGTCTGGGAAGATTCCTGTTTCGTAACATTCATTAAACAAATAAGCTAGTGGGTAGGCCAACAAATCTATATTATTTTTTATGACAGTGATCGGCATTTCGTCAAATCCACATGACTTTTTACTTGTCATCGATTTGACAATTTTAGTAATTTCAGTGGAAGTAATTGGGTCCCATTTCATATCTTGTTGACCTCTATCGATACTATGTCTAAGGAAATCCAAGGACTTGTTTATATTACCAGTTGTGACCTTCCTACTATGGTCAAAGGCATTTGAGAAGATGTCGGCAATTTCAGAAGGATTATATATATAACTTTATCGTTTACTTTTAATGTGATATTACCAATTTTATTATTATTCTTACAGCTTTTGTTTCGGTGTTTGTTTACTACTTGCCATATGCATTTTGTTGAGTCGCTAGCCCTTAAGATTTCAGACTGTACCATTAGATTTGACTTGGCCAGTTTATATATATATATATATGTATATATATATATGATGAATAACTTTATAAAATGACTGATGTAATGAAAACTGGCGAAGTCAAATATAACCTACTTTAAGATCTCACATTTTTAAATAACAGCAATTGTTATTGGTATTCAATAAAGCAAAGAAATAGAGTTTATTACTTGTTCATAATGTTATTTTGTTCCTATAAATACATATTTGGATTTTGAATAGAACTTGGCGATCATTTAGATCTCCATTCTTTTTGCGGCGAAGCCCACAGCCAAGCATAATTTTTGTATTGAACTTGGCTCTCCTTTTTACATTTATACCAACCTACTCTACTTTACCAACACATTTCTTACAATTTAACACCAGGGCCGCGATTCGAAAAATAAACACACACACTGGACAGACACAGCTCCAACCCAACTCAACCCAACTCAACTCAACGCTATAACGACATTGACATTTGTTATTCGAACAGATTTTCATTCAACATTGGTCTCACATTGGTCTCACATTGGTACAACATTGGTACAACATTGGTACAACATTGGTACAATGTGAGACCAATATGTGACCAATGTGAGACCAATGTTGAATGAAAATTTGTTCGAATAGCAAATGTCAATGTCGTTATAGCGTTGAGTTGAGTTGGGTTGGAGCTGTGTCTGTCCAGTGTGTGTGTTTATTTTTCGAATCGCGGCCCAGGGCAGGTGACCTTACATCTTATTAGACATAAAGCCGACTATCCCCGCCATTCCAAATTACCCCGCCTTTTATAGGGCTGTTACCAGAAGGTTAAAAACTATGGAGTATCCATCTCCTTTACTCGGTTGAAGAAAACTTTTTCATAAAGTTGCTTAAAAAGTGGTTTTCTATATTTATTATTTGAATGTTTTGTATTAAATGAGCTTTTATCATTTGGTTTTTATTGTGCAGTTGACATGTATCTATTAAAAGCTATAGCCGAGTAAGGTAACAACAAATGCCCCAGGCGTTATTAGCCAATGTATTTATCCTATGTATTGGTCATAATACTAGTTATTCATCTGCCAAGTTTTATGTCATAATTGTTGACAGTTTCCTTGAAATGTCACATCAAAGTTTTTTTACTTTTCAAAATATTTAAAAAACTACTAGTCCGTTTTTTTTTGTAATTCACGTACGTTGTTAATGACTTGAAGAGGAATGATTTTGCAAAAAACCAGATGTCTCTAGGTCAATATTAACTTGTTTTTTTTTTATGTTAAATATATCAAACATTATTTTTTGACACTTGTGACTTAACGACACCTACAATTTTTTAAATACTGATGTGACATCTTTTTCCGTACTTATATATATTTAATTCAAATGAATTATGTTGGAGCAACATGGTGATTTTTTAAATAATCTTTAGGTACCTAATCGTAATCATTTAAGAGCAGTATTGAAGAGGTTACAACAAAAAGTATAACACATTAATGCTGGCTGGTTATTATAATACTTTCAAATCCCGAGCATATATTTTTTGCCAATGACATTCGGTTCTTTTGTTTTTTAATTTCGATATTTTTCGCACAGCACCTATTTCATTCAAGATGAACAACACTTTTTCTTGTACACGTATGGCTCTCATGAATAAAATATTTCATTGCCGACATGAACCAAAAAGCCTCTATTATTCTGTGTTTACAATATATAAACCGCGGAGAGTTCGCTAGCAATATAAAAATAAATGTATTTACTTACAATTTCAAATATAGTGTGTAAAATCCGAATCCAACTCAAATTCAAGTCGTTTTCCAAGTATATCTTGTATTTTTTATACACACAATTTTGCTTTTTGCTTTTTGCTTCATGTCGGCAATGAAATGTTTTATTTATGAGAGCCATACGAGTACAAGAAGAAGCGTTGTTCATCTTGAATGAAATAGGTGCAGCAGGCCTATGATGGCAGATTTTATCAGCGGATAAGTTGATCTAAACCTGATAAAATGACAGTTGCCGCCATTGTTATCATTAATATTAATCATTTTATCAGGTTTATATCAACTTATCCGCTGATAAAATCTGCCATCATACCTGCAGGGCGAAAAATATCAACATGAAAAAACAAAAGAATCGAATGTCATTGGCAAAAAGTATATGCTCGGGATTTGAAATTATTATAATAAAAAAGAAAGTATTATAATAACCAGCCAGCATTAATGCATTAATAAATAATACCTCTTCAATACTGCTAGGTACCTAAAGATTATTTAAAAAATCACCATGTTGCTCCAACCCAATTCATTTGAAAGAAATATACATTAGTATGGAAAGAGATGTTACATCAGTATTAAACTAACTGTAGGTGTCGCTAAGTCACAAATGTCAAAAAAAAATGTTTGAAATATTTGACATTAAAAAACACCAAGTTAATGATGACTTAGAGACATCTGGTTTTTTTACAAAATTATTCCTCTTTAAGTTATTAACAACATACGTGAATTACAAAAAAAAACGGACCAGTAGTTTTTTAAATATTTTGTAAAGTAAAAAAAAACTTTGAACTGACGTTTCTCGAAAACTATCAACAATTATGACATAAAACTTGGCAGATTAATAACTAGTATTATGACCAATACATAGGCTAATAACGCCTGGGGCATTTGTTGTTACCTTACCCGGCTATAAGCCTTTAGGTAATGTTCAATTTGATAAAGTCCATGCAAAAATTTGTGACTGTGCCCGACTGTGGGTGTAAAAAGTAACCTCAAAGTGAAACCAATATTTGCCTCTGTCATTTTTAAAGACAGGAAAAGCAATTCATACTAGGTTTTGTGAGCCTCACTTCAGGATGTTGTTAAATGCGGAACCAGGGTCGATAGTGGTAATATTTATTGAGGATAAAAGGCACAATTTATGTGCCTTTTTGTAGTCAGAAGGAAATAAGATGTGCTTAGGAGTTGTAGTGATCGACGTGCACTACACTTAAACTGCACTAACTTGCATTAAATGTTATTTTCGGTTACAAATCACAATAGCTAGATGATTGATTACAAAAATAAGATGTAGGATCAATTCATAAGAGAAAACAAATATTAGATATTATCGATCGAGGATCTGATCGAGCTGAGAAAATGAAAGGGCTGCCAAAGGGTTCGAAAATGCCGATTTTGAATTTAAAATATGGATCGGTGATATGCCAGAAGAAAAAGGTTGATAGTGTAACGTTCCGTTACACGCATCGTTACACTACCGGGGTCGCCCTGGAAGGGAAAATCCTGGATGATCCTGGGGATTTCATAAAATTTCGCGCTTCAAACTTTGCATCTACATGCAAACTCCATAGGTTCTACTCTCCTTGGGTTGTTAGGACGGACACGGACAGGCCTTTATCTGCCATATTTTGGGACCGTTGTTACGTCCGAAAATACATGCTTCGGTGAATATTAACAGTTTCTTTCCATTCGGTGATTCTTGGGGCCAATATTTTAATAAATAAATATTATCGGACAATCTTACACAGATCAACCCAGCCCCACAGTAAGCTTAATAAGGCTTGTGTTGTGGGTACTAGGCGATGATACATATAATAGATAGATATACCTACATATTAGATAAATACTTAAATATATAGAAAACATCCATAACTCAGGAACAAATACCCGTGATAAACACTGCTTCATAGGCAGGGTCACTACCGAACCGACAAGGCTAGGGGAGGCCGTTAATATGTATTAGATAGTATGATATATGTATTAGTTAGCATAGTAAGTAGTACGCAAATTAGACACCTATACTATATCTACTTTTCTGTTCATCATCTTGGTTCTTTAGGCTAGGCAATTTACAATGTTCTTAAAAGCAAAATATAAAAACACATACAAGAAGGGACCTTCCCTAACACAGAGCTCGAAAACCGAATTGCTCCATACTAAAATACCGTTTCTTTTTCGTTCCTTCGTTTACTATTTCATATTTTATCGAAGAATCTTGTTACCTAAATACAATATTAAGTTCTATGTAAAAAACATAAAATAATTAAAAATAATGGGTTATTTCGGGTCTTTCCGACCGACCAAAAATTTCTAACCGGTTTTCGCAAAAAACCGGTTCCGAGCCCTGCCCTAATAAGTAGAGAGTCGCAAGTCAAGACTCGAGGGTTTTTAGCAGGAGTAAATATATTATTTATTTTATATAATTATTCATTCCACATGCAGTCAAATTGTAGGTACGTTCTATCTAAAAAAATGTATGATGTACGATGCATATCAGAGTTGTTCCTGTCGCACTTTTGCCGTGTTTAGTGTCAAAAATTGCCGTATGTAAAGAAAATCTTATAATTATTACCGTATCCAAAAAATTGACGGTCAAGTGCCGAAAAAATGTATGGAGATACGACAATGGGACCGCTCGCTGCCGTATGCCGTAATTTTAACTGAAATTGTCGTATATTACAGTAATTACCGTATCCGGAACAACGCTGGTGCATACTTATATTTATTAGTTATAGGTCCGAATATTTGAACAAAAGATTGCTAAACATAACATCACCTAACTTTATTGTGAATTAGTCATTTTTTCCTTTGTTAACGTAAGTACCTTAAAATGTACGGTCGTGTTTTAAAATCCATATGCTGCTATTTAAATTTACTGGACAAAACACGTGAACGCAACCTTACTTGGATTGGCTTATTTAGATAATGTTTTAGTTGTTACAATATTTTATAGCTTCCCCAAACTGTACAACAGTTTGTTGGCATAAAGCACTCTTTATCATTGTCTTGTACGTAACTAAGTATGTTGTTATGAGTTAGTACCTTACACACTATTCACTTAAAAACTAAGGTAAGTTTCTTTAACATAAACACTAATAATTGTTGAAACAATAAGTACAAAGTAAACAAGATGTTCTGAATAGGCGAGTAAATTTAGACTTTTACTAATAGTATTATGAGTTAAGTAAAAAAAATATATTAAATTCGTTTACATAAATATATTCTTGTCAAAGTGAATATAATAATGCTAAAAATAATAATAAGCCCACATAATGCAATCATTGGGGAATCATCTCCATACATTGCCTTACATAAGGTGGAGTAGAAAATGTTTTAATGGTTATTGGTAGGCTACAAGATGGTTATTAAAATACTAGATTTGAGACCTTGTGGGGGTGGAGCGTTGGCCGCCATCTTGGTTTAAACGTGCCATAAGTCCGTTTTTGAACCTTGGCGCTTAAACGGTTATCAGTATGCCTAAAATGTCTATGGAATGTATGAAGAAGATAAAATTGTCTACGATATTTCGATACACAATACATCTATAAGTCTTACAGACATAAAGATACAGGGGGTGAAAAAGTGTACATTTCACAAAAATGTCTACGAGAATTATAAAGACTCAATTTTTTTTTTGTATTTGTATTTATTCTGTACGTCTTATAGATACAAAGTTACAGGAAGGAAAATATTACTCATACTCATTGTCTTAATACTTATCGTAGACATTTTTGTCATAAAGTCAACTGTTCAAGCATTATGCAAAAAATTCTAAAGCCTATACGATATTTTAATAATAACTTGACAGTTATATGAAGTTTTAAAAAATAAAAATACTTTCAAGCACTTTCTTTAAAAAAAAATATTTTTGTATGAAAGCATGTATGTTTTTTTGTCAAATCTAAATTAATTATACCCGAATTGATCGATAGCTATACCTGACAACGCCTAGTAGTATTTTATAATGAGTAATAGAACATTGATTTTGTGTGTGAGACTTACTACTTTCACCCCCTCTATAAGCGCTCTAGGGGCGAATTCAACTTTTGAATATCTTTTAAAAGAATCAATAGAAGATGACGAAACTGTGGCAGAGACTTCTTTTCCTTATCTCGAAGCACAAAACTTTGAAGCTAATAAATAAAATTCTTATGATATAAGAAAATATACACTTTTTCACCCCCTGTATCTTTATATCTGTAAGACTTACAGATGTATTGTGTATAGAAATATTGTAGACAATTTTATCTTCTTCATACGTTTCATAGACATTTTAGGCATACTGATAACCGTTTAAGCGCCAAGGTTCAAAAACGGACTTATGGCACGTTTAAACCAAGATGGCGGCCAACGCTCCCCCCCCCCCCCCCCCTCAAGGTCTCAAATCTAGTATTTTAATAACCACCCTATAGCCTACCAATAACCATTAAAACATTTTCAACTCCACCTTTTGTAACGCAAATGCTCCAATGATTGCGCTAACAGGGCAGTTATTATGTCATTTATACAGGATGGTTTTAAATTCTTGACTCAGCCACACTAATGTGGCAGTTAAGCGTTTGTCCCGGCTTGGGGTCCGCTTGACAACCTAATCCCATGAATTGGCGTAGGCACTAGTTTTTTGCAAGCGATTGTTATATCTGACCTTCCAACCCAGAGGGAAAACTAGGCCAGTCGGGATTAGGTCCGGTTAAACGACTGGTAAATATCAAATGATATTCCGTACATAAGTTCCTTAAAACGCAGTGGTACGGGCCAGGGTTTGAACCCGAGACCTCCGGATTGAAAGTCGGACGTCTTACTCTGCCAGGTTTACAGCGCTTTTTTTTAAGTTAGTTTCTCACTCAGAGTACCGAATCTTATCGGAACCGCGGGCAGAGCTATCTACACTCGCGATCAAAAAAATCGACTCAAGCAACATTTTTTACTTTTGGTCGTATTTCCGGAAAGCGGGAAATATTTTAATAAAACTTTGAATGCAATTTTATTACGAATTTATTCAGCTACAAAAAACAGTAAAAGACATCGATCTCAGTTGCGTAGTTTTTAGGTTATCGCAGTTTTTGTACAAAATGGCATTTTACATGGTTATGATATGCACGAGTTGTGCCCTCTTGAGACCAATAAAAACCGGTGTAACCGGTTATTTCTTATCATTCGCTTATCAGAAGTTGACCAGTGCACATCTCCTCGCAATCTTACACCGGAATCACCTTCGAAAAATGGATACCACCGAAGCTGAAGCCACCGAAGTCGTCACCTTGGTGAATCGAGGATTCTCGCAGCGTTCTGTTGCTGAGCAGCTGAATTTAAGCCAGTCTGCTGTCTCCAGAGTTTATCGTCGGTTTTGTCGGTTTGGAACCTTGAAACGGAAACAAGGATCTGGCCGTCAGCGGTGCACATCGGAGAGGGATGACCGCTTCATCGCCACCTCCAGTCTTCGTAATCGCCACCGTACCGCTGTTGCCATCCAGCAAGACCTGATGCGGAACCGGGTTGTGCCTGTTAGCACCTCAACAGTTCGGCGGAGACTCAAGGACCTTACCCCAAGAAGACCTGCTACTGGGCCCAAACTGACTCAGAGGCATCGGGACGCTCGGAAGGAATTCGTGGCGACCTACGAAAATTGGACCTACGACCAATGGAGCCGCGTACTCTTCAGCGACGAGTGCAGAGTGTGTCTCCATGGCAGCGACAGAAGAGGACGGGTGTACCGAAGACCTGGAGAGAGGTTCGCCCAGTGTTGCTTCGCTGAAACAGTCGCCTACGGTGGAGGTTCCGTCATGATGTGGGCGGGGATTTCCATGGAGGGGCGGACCGAGCTGGTTTTTGTTGATGGCGGGGGTCGAGGCGGTGGTTTGAATGCAGACAGGTACATCACCGACATCCTGCAAGACCATGTCGTCCCCTACGCCGGGTTCTTTGACGAGGGGTTCCATTTCATGCAAGACAACGCCCCTTGTCATACCGCCCGCGTCACAAAGGAGTACCTTGACGCAGTTGGCATCCCGACTCTGAAGTGGCCACCTCTGAGTCCTGATTTAAATCCTATCGAGCACTTATGGGATTACCTGAAACGCAAGGTTCGAGCTCGCAATCCTGCTCCGGAGACAATTTTGGCCCTGAAAGAAGCTTTGTCGAAGAGTGGGAAGCATGCCCCCAGGATACCATCAGGAAGCTGATAAGGTCAATGAAGAGACGCATGGCATGTGTGAAAAAGGTTTTTGGTGGTAACACCAGGTATTAAAGATAAAAATAAATTGTTATTCGTTCATGAAAATGTTTTTTCTTTCGTTGTTAAGGTCATTTTTGCACCCAAATTTTACACCTCCTTGGTATGCTAGCTTGTTTTTCATGAACTGAAATTTTTCGCCTGAAAAACATGCTCGTATTGAAAGCTGACACTGTTAGCTCTAAAATGGTACCGTTGCTTTTTTGATCTCATGATTGGTTCCTGAGATATTAAACGATGAAATTAAAAATTAGTTTGAGTCGATTTTTTTGATCGCGAGTGTAGTAAAATAATTTCTAGAGAATATTAAGTGAGTAAGTGTCTTAATGGATACCGTTGACACCTTGCCTGGAAATTTCCAAAATGCCAAGAAAGTAATTAACGAGTCATCTACAACGATAACGAGTTGCACGAAAATTTTAATTACCTCTTAAACTTTCACCTTATTAGACGGCGCCTTAAATAATATTAATGACTTACACAACATCGTATCCTGTTAAATACTACGTTAAAAAATAAACTCTATGACAACGTGTTAACGTTGCTTTGGATTTTGTATGGTTGGGAGAAATATAATATTGGGGAATTAAAGTATTATGATGATAGATCTGATTCGGTTGGAAGTTTGAGCAGCCTTTTTGCGATACTGCAGTTGTGCAGTTTATAGAGAGCGATTATAAGGCTCTTCTCTCTGTGTTCTGAGAGTTAGGTATGTACAGTCAACCAATTTGATTCCTAGGCTACTCTAGAACCTTGTCACAATAGCTAGTTTTTGTTAGCGAATAGGTTGCGTTTATACGTATCCGCGGGCAACTGTCATTATGACAAGGTTCTACAGTGGCTTAGGAATCACATTGGTTGACCGTACCTTATATATAACGTTCACCAAGATTCAAAATTGCATGGACAATGTATGAATGAATTCATTCGTAATGGGTCCATGCAACGTCCTGACGTCCTGTCTTGGATTTTCAGGTTGGGTAAATTCTCATATGTCAGTCCGTGTGTCTGCCCGTCTGTCTGTCTGTTAACTTTAGATTTTAGTAGAAAAACTTTGAATCCCGAGGGACAGAATAGCTATTAACACGTAAAACATCGTTACTAACTCTACAGAAACAACAGGTAAATAGGAAGACATATGTATTTTAATTTCCTGGTCCAAAGTTTACGAGCTAAATTAACACATTTTCGCTAATATTACTTCTAAAGTCTATATTGTGCTAAAATAAACACCAAGTATTTATGTCACGTAGTATGTTCATGTTTACAATTAATATTATTGCTGACATATCTAGTAGTGACTAGGTAGTGACTACCAAAATACCTAGGGCCGTATTCTAACGTTAAAACACGTATAAACACGATCCAACTCCAATGCATTAACAACGCAATACAGCTACGGCATAAACATCTCAATCAGAAATATCAGAATTTGCTTGAGAAATATTCCAACGCAACTCCAATACAACTTCAATATCGGTTGATTGTTTGTTGTGTGTTAGGAGTTATGTTTGAGAAAGGCACCTAGTGAAGGCGCAACGTTCTATAAATTTTACTAAAATTAATTTCACTTGCTCCCTTCATTCCCCTAAATTGCCCTCTAAAATCCAGAGATGTGCAAAATGGTTTAGAAAAAGTATTTAAATACAAAATGCAAATACTTTCATGATTTACTATTTCAAATGCAAAATACAAAATACTTAACAAAACTGTATTTCAAATACTAAATACAAAATAGGTATTTTCAAAATACTTTTTTAAAATAAAAATGCTTTTTAGAACTCCGTCCGTTTTTAGGGTCGGCACTCAATACAATGTAATTAAATGTTTTTTTTTCATGCTCTGATAGTGAGTTATATTTATCTATATGGATCCAAATGTCATTCATTTTCATTCCAGGGAATTTACTTTCCAAGTATGTATATAGTTTTTAGTTTCAATGCAATGAAAATTCGGTACATAAATGGATTGTTATTTAATACGATTTCCATTCTTATAAGCGCTGGTATCCTGGCGATAAGACGTCCGATCAATCGTTTCAATCTGGGGGTCTCGGGATCGATTCCCGACTTTGTACCACTGAGATTTTCGGAACTTATGTACGAATTATCGGTTGATATTTACTTATCAGTCGCTTTTCGGTGAAGGAAAATATCCCGCGGAAACCGAAACTAATCCCAATAAGGCGTAGTTTCTCTTCTGGGTTAGAAGGTAGGATGCTAGTCGCTTTTGTAAAAACTAGTGTCTATGCCAATTCATGTGATTAGTTCGCCAAGCCGTGACAAACGCTAAGAGGATGATGATTTCCATACTTATCTTAACTCTCCATTTCAAAACAGACGACTAGTTACAAAATGACGAGATCGTCAGGAATGAGTGCCTTTTTTCCCTTGGTTACGCGGTGTCCTGTCCTATCAATCACCCACGTAGGAGCAATATAACTATAACCTGTTAAACCTACCCTTTCTACCAACATTATATTAAATTACAAAAAAAAAGTATTTTGTATTTTCAAAATAGAAAATGGGTCCCAAAAAGTATTTCAAATAAAATACAAAATACTTTTGTTAAAAAGGTATTTAAATACAAAATAGGAAATAGGTATTTTGCATTTTGTATTTGCACTTTAAATACAAGTATTTCAAATAAGTCACATCTCTGCTAAAATCAAAGATTAGCGGTTAAGGACTGAGTATATTGTTAAAACCGACATTTGGTTGTTTCCAAGAAAGACACGTTTTACCAATTTCGAGTTTGGTAGAAAATATTCAAAAACCATATTATTCAATTACTGTTGAGAAGAACCACCAGGAAGAGGTTCCAGTTTGTTCGCCCAGTCATGTTTTGACGTAGATTTTACTTTATTGATTGGGTACATTTATATGTTTTATCTACACTCACATTGTAAGTCCTCTAAAACGTGTTCAAAAACGGTAGGCAATGGCTAGCATTACCACAACCGATTTTACTATGATAAGCTTTTTATCTGTGGCAGTAACGTAATTTTAACTTTACATGCTCAAATATTGATACGTTATGAGTTTTGATAACATAATGTACACCTGCACGCGCCCGCGCGGCCGCCGACACGCGCCCGCGCGACCGCCGGCACACAAGAGTTGGCCATGGCGGTGCAATGGCGGCCATTCTATGGTTTCCGAACACGGCATTTAGGATAAATAATATGAGTGTAGATAAAGCAGTGTATGCAACTGTACGTAATTAGGCCTTATTACGTATTTTAAGGACCCTTATTACATAAACTACTATTTTTTGTACTTAAATTTAGTCAGTACTCAGTTCGACTTTTCGACGTTCGACAAAAAACGAGTTTCGACAAAAAACGGGACAAAAACGGGAAAAGTAACAATACGGGACGCGATACTTATATTAAATACGGTGACAGTCCCGTATGTACGGGACGTAAGGCAACCCTAACAATATCTATCTATACCATCACTACCAGTTTAAAATTTTGTGAACAGTCAAAAAACTGATCACAAAGTTTAATATTAATTTTGTAACAAACGTTTTACTTTTAAACTCTGTAATAACCAACCGGGATCCGGGAAGCGGGAAGACTCATCACGCTGCGAGGGAATAAAGCGAAGTATATCTCCCTCTCGCTTTATGTCGGAAGCGCTCGGCGGTTCGGATATTTCCGTATATCGTGCACTCGTTTCGGCTTATCGCCAATGGCGGCGCGCATGCCCACTTTCTTTGACCGCCAGTACGCATGCGCGATCAATGTCAGCTGGTGACGCGTAGACTTCGCCATAACCTCATTCTAACTTAATTCATATTTCGAAGATTTCTGTGTGGTTTCCTTGCAAAATGGCTCAAATGGACGCTTTAAGCAAAATCGGTATCATCGCTTTGGTACTGTTTGGGATCTGGCTAGTGAAGTTTTTGTTTGATGTGATTTACACCTATGTTATCGGGCCGGCAGTAAATAAAGTGGACTTTAAATCGAAAGGAAAATGGGCACGTAAGTAGATGAATATTGAATTTTAAGTAGGTAGTTAAATTATAATTTGAATGTTACTAAAGCGTTCTACGTGTGTATTGGTCATTTAATGTAAATTTAACGAATGAATTGGGTTATTTTAATGTCGCTGTCATTCTGACGTTTGCGTCTCGGACGTGTTCACGAATTTTGTTTTGATTATGAAAAGAGAAAGTAATAGAGAAATTAGGATTTCTGTATGAATAATATAAAGATATATTTTCTAAGCCACCGAACAATAGTATACTTCCATTATTTAAAACCATGAAACTAGGTACTAAGATTTTATGTAAGTATGTTTTAAGTCTAGTCCTAGTCATCAATTTTATTTCAATGATCGTCATACAAAATTACAATAATAGTGCAAGAATAATTTCTACTTGCTTGGTAGTTGGGTAGCTACTCCGTTGGATCAACTTTGACCTAATCCTAGATGTTTTTTACAAATCTGTTTATTATAGTCTGGCCAGCCAACGAACGCAGTAGCAATATACAGCGAACAAAAGTATGACAACACTAAGAATCAGTGAAAAAAGCAGCAATGGTCATCAAATTTTATGTTTTTAATTTTAGTTGGTTTTTCCGCCCCTTTCATTAGGTGCCATTTACGGTGTGTAAAAAGGAGACGGATATATTTTGTCTGATCTGTCATCAACTGCAACAGATAATCTGGTTGAGGCAATACACATATACCTTAAAAATGAATTTAAATTTAATTGGGAACGTTGCAGGAGTTCTATCTCACTCGCACTTAAGATGAGAGAGTGAAATGCACTAGAAACGAATTCAATATTAATTGAAATATTCGTCATGAAATACGGTGTCTCATCACAAAGGGTTGCCACATGTACTTATTTTGAATTTGCCGCGCGTTTCTACTGACAGAAATGGTTTGCCAGACTATAACATAAATGATGAAGATATTTAAAAAAAACCGGTTAAGTGCGAGTCGGTATCGCGCACGAAGGGTTTCGTACCATTATATATAAAAACGGCAATAAAATCATGTCTGTTGTATGGGAGCCCCCTTAAATATATATTTTTTCTGTTCTTTAGTATTTGTTGTTATAGCGGCAACAGAAATACATCATCTGTGAAAATTTTAACCGTCTAACTATCACGGTTCTGATGAAAGACGGGCAGACAGACAGACGGACACCGGAGTCTTAGTAATAGGGTACCGTTTTTACCCTTTGGCTACGGAACCCTAAAAATAGGTCGATTTATTATGTACGCAACAAATAACGTGATGTGAGAACTCGTTCTTATAAAAAATCTATCAATATGTGCTTCCGAATCCATACCTACTCAGTTACAAGTCCAACAAGTCAAGTAGGTAGGGTAGAGTACAGATAGACCATGAAACCTGACTTTCCAGTCGGGTCGGGTTTTACCCCTCGCAAGAGTTGTTTCAAACGCTAAACCCATACCTAAAGGCAGCTCTCCACCACGGCACAAAATAAATATGTAATAGGTATACATGGGTCGTTCACGAGTGAGTGATATAAAAGAACTAGGTATATCTTTTGGTTCAACTCACTCACTCTTCAACTCACTGAAGATTCAACTCGCTCAGTAACTCATCTATCTCAGTGATTAGTGTTCCTTGCTCGCTCTTTCTCACTCATGATTCGAATGAACCGGCAAGTCAAAATACATAGTAACACGATGCGATTGAGGCAAATATGCGACCAGATCCACTGAGCGAAATGAGTGTCATATCTCCGCGAGCGAAAGATATGAATCAATATTTTCAATTCAGTGAAGCGTTTGCCGCATCTCTAGTAATAGGTTTTATAGTAATATAATATCATACCACCGGACGGGCCATTATGGGTCAGTCTAAGGGATAAAGAGATCGCAATATCGTTTGCTTCCTCTAACGCGTAGCTGCGTCCCCATGATGGTCCCTGGTGTAAGTAGCAGCCATAATAGGCGTGACGAACGAACTCATCCCAGGGCCCACAGGCGAAAATTTTATTCAATCAGATCTGACAGATGTCAAATGCCTCGTAGCCGTCAGGGAGGAGCCATGTCATACACATAGCCGCGATTTTCTGGTTAGGTACTTGCGCTTAGGTACTCATTATTGTGTCATATCTGACGTGGTCAGCTCTTAGTCTATAATGTCACTAGTGTCACTATGACAATGTTTAAATTTCGATACGATAAAAGTGAAACATAGAACCCTGTAATCTTGGGCCAGCGATTCATCTCCGCCTCAGTGGAAAACCAGCCTTACACTTAGTGATGGGCAAGTTTCCGAAAGTTTCCTCGTTTTGTATGGGGAATATTACAAAATGGAAAAATATTATTTTGGAGATAAGATTAATGGATTGTTTTTTTTTAGATATGGTATCCTATAACAGTAGAAAGAGAATAACCTATATCTGAGAAAAAAGGAAATTATCCATAAATGGTCTATTTCAGATTTTTTATGTAATACAATAATGCAGGTGATTTTTTAAAAGTTAAAAGTGTGTTTTTTTATCATGATTTCGATAGATCTTATGATATTCTTAAATATAAGGCTATAAGAATATGCTGGTTCGAAAGTAATATTTGCAATTTTAATTTTAAGTCTTGCTCAAGGTTTTAAAATTTTCAAACTTAATGCGCCACGTTTAGATGTCAATTTAAAAATGCTAATATTTTACATTAACAACTCTAAGGGGCCTGTTTCACAATGTCGAAGTAACGTCCTGGATAAGCTACTTGCCACTTATCTGACGAATTAAGCCATCGTTAGCGTTTCTCAATCTTCAAATAAGCTTAACTGGTAGATAAAGTGCTAAGTTTTGTAGGTAGTTTTATCTGGCAGTTGATTTATTTGTTAATTAGCTATCCAATACTTGACTTGCGATATTGTGAAACAGGCCCTAAAACTATTAATTATTGATTGACCACACTTATCCATACAAGAGACGGAAAATGTAAGAAACATGGCCATCACTACTTACACTGCGGACCTACCGCGAACTCCGTAAATCGAAATTTCGTCTCCGTCTCTATCGCTCTTGCATATTCGAAAGAGAGTGATGCGAATGATGATTCGACGAACGAAGTGGTTCGCGGTTATAGGCCTGGTTTGTCGCACTTATCGTTAGACTATAGTAAACTATAGGTACCTACCTATCTACGCAATATGAACACGTCCTGAGACATCCTGGTCGACTAACCGGTTGCTGAATCGAGTTCTACTTCTTTTGTATTTGGAAAGATTCTAATGCTTACGTACAGTGTTACTACCTTCACAGAAAATCATACCTAAAATGTAGTGAACAAAGGCGTTTTTTCTCATAAAATCCAACTAAATTTATTTTTGACAAAATACCCAGTAGACTTAGGTAATTTCGTGGTAATTGAATTATCAAACGTATTTTTTTTTCATTTAGAGGTCACGTATAATAAATTATATATGGGGCCCTACTTACAGCCATCTAATACTTAGGGGTAAGTTTTACTAACATAGTTTTTGCTGCATTGCATACAAACTTTGTATGCAGTGTGGGCCTTTTTCTCTGCAGCTGACCGTACCTCAATAAGTGTTTACTAACAATTCTATGGATTTTTATGGTCCGAAATAAACAGTTTTGTTTATTTATTTTATTTTGTAATCTCTGTGACAAATTAAAGGTAATTCCTATAATTGATTCCAGTTGCCGAAATTAGTATGGAAAGATTTTATTTGACATCAAGATTTTATTTATCAGGGTAGTTCAGATGGAAAAAGAAACCTGGAAACAAGATCAGTACCTAACCCGCACCCATAGACCCAAGAACCCGCATAGCCGGGCGACCCCCGCTGCCACGCTCGAAGTAATTTCACCCTATAGTGAGACACTAATTTATTGTAAGTGACAGTAATCATGTTACGTCTCCATGGCAACCATTAATGTCTGACTATCTCTTACGCCCCACGGAACAATGGCACGTTCCCTAGCATTAAATGTTCCCCTCCCGCACCCCTTCTATTTAGCAGCTTAGGTTTCAAAGAAAAAACGCGCTAAGCGGAGTATAGAGATATCTTGTATGGGTATATACAAGCACCACTCATTAGAGCGGAATTCAGCTACCTATCCATAGACAAAAGCGGAAATTTATTTATGGCCTCCATACAACAATTCAGCTGCCATGGACAAAATTCCGCTTTTGGCTATGAGTAGCTGAATTCCGGTCTAATGTGGGGCCCCTAAGTTTGGTATGGTCATTCGGATCCTATTCCGTTCCGGGCAAATTGTGTTTCCCCATGACGTTAACAATTAGGTACGAAAAAAACTACAAAAACAAGAATGTTACTGCTGTCAGTGTAAATGTCTAATGTCATAATAACAAAAATCTTATCTTATTATAAAAAATGGCAAGGTAATTTTGTATAATAGGCCAAGCAAATAAGATCTATAAAAAGTGTTTTGGGGAATTAATTCCCAGCAGGCTGGAAATCGCTTTAATACTTTCATGTGGTCCTAAATGCATGTAATCCGAGTTTGCCCAATCCCAAGAGGTGTGCATAACTTTTTAGCGAAATTTTTGTTCTTTGTCAGTTGTTTGCTTGTAGCTCGAAAACGATACGTCCGACGGAAAATGTCATTCATTTCAATATTAAAGAGGGTTAAATTATGCATCGATTGAGCATTTAAACTTTTAATTCGGTTCAGCGGTACAGCCGAAATCAAAAGTTATAAACCGGGAAAATGTCTCATTTAATTGAAAAACTCACATTTTGACTTCCATACCACATATCTTTGAAACAGATGACTCGTGTTGAAAAACGTATAGAATAAAAGTTGTAGAAAATATAATTTCACGTTATATGGACATCTCAATTTTCAAATACAGTGATTTTGAAAGACTAAAATTGGCAGGAAATAAAAATCAGTTTTTTCGAAATTCTTCTGAGTTGCATATTTTCCATAAAATATGATGTGTGAGGCCTACATTTAATGCATCGTTACAACTAAAAATATTTCAGTGCAAATTTCTAAAACGTACCGAATCACAAAACTATTTATACACCGTGTTTTTTTTTATTCTAGTAATTCCAAGGGTACATTCCTGAGCTTAACTTAAGTATATTTTTTAAAGACGCCAGTGCCCTAATTTGCTCCGTTCTGTGGTAATCAATATTTCTTTTTAGGGTTCCGTAGTCAACTAGGAACCCTATAGTTTCGCCATGTCTGCCCGTCCGTCCGTCCGTCCGCGGATAATCTCAGTGACGGTTAGCACTAGAAAGCTGAAATTTGGTACTAATATGTATATCAATCACGCCGACAAAGTGGTAAAATAAAAAGTGAAAAAAAATGTTTTATTAGGGTACCTCCCCTATACGTAAAGTGGGGGGTGATTTTTTTTTTCATTTCAAACGTAACGTGTGATATATTGTTGGATAGGTATTTCATAATGAATAGGGGTTTACTAAAATCATTTTTTGATAATGTAAATATTTTCGGAAATAATCGCTCCAGAAGTAAAAAAAAATGTGTGTCCCCCCTCTAACTTTTGAACCATAAGTTTTAAAAATATGAAAAAAATCTCAAAAGTAGAACTTTATAAAAACTTTCTAGAAAAATTATTTTGAACTTGATAGGTTGAATAGTTTTTGAAAAAAAATTACAAAATAATTTCTGAACTAAGTTTGTAATTTAACCGTATAAGCAGGTGTTTATTGTACCTGTAATTTCTACAAAATCACAATGAAATGACGTGCTTTCAAATAAAGTAAAAACTGTGAAAATCGGTTCACGCAATAAAGAATTATCCCATAAAAATCATCTTCCATACTTTAAGCTCGCGCGCTAATAGTTTACTTAATTTACCGATAGATGTCGTTGTACGTGGAACGCTCATATCATATCCTACATGGCGGTGTTATTTTAACTCTTAAGTGGGGACACTTACTGTGACGGACGGAAAACTACGGAACCCTACACTGAGCGTGGCCCGACACGCTCTTGGCCGGTTTTTGTCTTTCTGATTGTGTAAACCTACATTTAATTATTCTTTTAGTCGGAGAACCCGCTATAAAATCATGTAACTGTGTGTTAAGTCACTACAATATGAATAAATAAAATAAATAAATAAAATAAATATTATGGGACAATTTAACACAAATCAACCTAGTCCCACAGTAAGCTCAATAAGGCTTGAAAAAGAAAATGAAAATTTTTATTGGTAACAGTATAGTATATTATAAAATAAATCATACATCATTATGTCATATTACAATATTTACCAATATTACAATAGTTATAAATGTATATTATTATTATATGTATTATTGTACTATTTATTTACAATTTAATACAATTACTTGTATTCTATAAGGTAAGTGGCAGGTCAAAAAATTCGTTATAATTGTAAAACATATTTTTAAGTAACCACTTTTTTAAATGAGTTTTAAATGCGGCGATGGAAGTTGCATCTCTAATAAAATCAGGTAAGCGATTGTGTTGTGGGTACTAGACGACGATATATATAATAGATAGATATAGATAAATACTTAAATTCATAGAACACATCCATAACTCAGGAACAAATATGTGTGATAAACACACAAATAAATGCCCTGACCAGGATTCGAACCCGGTACCTTTAATATGGTTCCTTTGTATCTCGGATTGTTAATGTTCGAAATTTCACTGACATGTCATAATGTTCAATTGTTGGGTTGAGTTAAAATACCTTATTTACATTAGGAACCGATTGGGGAATCAATCAATAACTGCTGAACCTATTTAGATGAAACTTAGTATAGAGATAGTAATCCGCTCCCCTTTTTACCTCTTAAGTGATGACTTCTGAGATAAAAACTATTCTATTTCCTTTTCCAGAACTTAAACTATCGCCATACCAAATTTTATCTATGGACTTAAATCAGTTCAGTAAATAACTTTTGCTACTTTTTCACACCCTTCAGAGATGGTTTCTGGGATAAAAACTCCCCAGAACTCAAACTATTTTCATAGGTACCAAATTTCATCTAAATCGGTTTAACTATATTAATAACTCTTCATACTAACTTCCTACCCACTTTTCAGCCCCTTAAGAGTTGGTATTTCGGGATGAAAACTACTTTTTATGTACATTTTACGTACTCAAACTATCTCAATCTCTATACAAACGTTTCATCTAAGTAGGTTCAGCAGTTACTGATTGATTCCTCAATCGGTCCCTAAACCAAACAATTGAAAACTAGACATGTCTATGTAGGCGAAATAGGCGCTAGACGTCGAGTTGCGGAAACCTGCCCGTACTGCAATACATGTCAATGTAATTCCAATTCAAATATTAACAGCCTGAGATACAAAGGAAGCATGTATTGACTTAACACACAGGTGCATCATTAAGTAGCGGATGCTCAGAGTAAAAAAATAATTTAATGTAGGTGTACACAATTAGAAAGACATAAATGAAATAACGATTACCTCAGAACTGGAGCGAATTATGACACTGGAGTATTTGAGAAATAAACTTAAGTTAAGCTCAGAAATATACCCTTGAAATTACCGGAAATAAAAAAACACGGTGTATAGTTTTCTGATTGGGTACGTTTTAGAATTTTGCACTTAAATGTTCTTAGTTGTAACAATGCATTAAATGTAGGCCTCACACATCATATTTATGGAAAATATGCAACTTAGAAGGATTTAGAAAAAAAACGATTTTGAATTCATGCCAAATTTAGCCTTTCAAAGTGACTGAATTTGAAAATTGAGATGTGTTTATATCGTCAAATTGTATTCTCTTCAACTTTTATTCTATAGGGTTTTCAACAGGAGTCATCTGTTTCAAAGATATGTGGTATGGAGAATTAAATGAGACATTTTCCCGATTTATAATTTTTGATTTTGGCTGTACCGCTGAACTGAATTATAGGTTAAGATGCTCATTCGACGCAGAATTTAACCATCTTTAATATTGATATACATGACATTTTCCGTCAGACGTACCGTTTTAGAGCTAGAAGCAAAAAACTGACAAAGAGCAAAAATGTCGCTAAAAAGTTATGCACACCTCCTGGGATTGGGCAAACTCAGATCACATGCATTTATTTTTATTTTTATTTTATTTTATTATAGAGACACACCAACAGTTCATAAACAAAACCTGTAAATAACATTAAGAGCAAGCTGACACGTAAAATATTTATGCACCAATAACAGGTGTGCAACAACACTCAAAACAGTTTCGAGGCTTTTACACTACATTAACATTTAATATTTAAACTAAAATTAACTACATAGGTTAAAAAAACATGAATAAACAATGTATTTAATTTACATTCCACATACAGAGTGGAGTGAGTGGTAGTAAACCCACTACTTAAAAGTTTTTAAGAATTCTACGCTTCAAGCTACCTATAGAATCACCAACAATATCTAATTCGAAATTGTGTTGAAGTGATAGATTGCTCCAAGTAACTTGCATTCTATGGATCGGAAGTGATTTGCCAAGATTCGTCCTAGCATAACCGGGGCGAAAAACAGTGCGACGACAAGAGCAAGACCGAGTGGTAGCTTTAGGTACTGTGAAGTTTAAACCTCCCAACAGGCAAGGTTCCGCGATCCTACCGTTTACCAACTTATGTAATAAAGCGATATCGAGGAAAGACCGCCTCTGTTTTAAAGCAGTTATTTTGAAACGTTTAAGTCTCTCTTTGTAGGTTAAGCGTTTACGAACTCCCTTGTGTTTCGTTTTAAATACCAGAAATCGAGTAAAGGAACGTTGTACTTTTTCTAGGCGATTGATATGAACTGCATATCCGGGATTCCAGACCTGACAACAGTACTCGAGACGGGAACGAACTAGAGAATTGAAAAGAGTTACGAATGTCTCAACGCGTTTGAAATTCTTTCCCGTACGCTTTATAAACCCAAGCATTTTATTACTCTCTTTTATAACTGAATCAATGTGACTTATAAAGTTAAGTTTAGAGTCCAGGTATACACCGAGATCCTTGACACTGGAAACCTCTCGAAGTACAGCGTCGTTAAGACAATATTTTGAAGCAGTTGGTAGTATTTTCCGTGTGAATTTAATAAAAAGGCATTTATCAGCGTTAAGGGTCATATTATTTACTAGACACCAAGCCTTTACGCTGTTCAAGTCTTCTTGCAAGAGAAGAACGTCAGAAGTTGAAGCAACCACTTTATACAGCTTCATATCATCGGCGTATAGCAGGCATTTGCTATACTTAATATACTTGACTAAGTCATTTATAAAACAAATAAATAGAATAGGGCCAAGATGTAAGCCTTGAGGAACACCCGACGCCGCCAAGTACGTGTTTGAAAAATATCCGTCCTTTACGACTTTAAGCCGTCTCTCAGTGAGATAAGAGCAAAATCATTTCGCCTGTGACGTTGAATTGGTCAAAGAGCTTCTGCAGTAGGATTTTATGATCCACTTTGGACCACGTGAAGGTATTAACACGATTTCCAGCCTGCTGGGAATTAATTCTTCAAAAAAATCCAATTTTCTTAGCCTATAAGGTTAGGGGCCCATTTCTCTAACGGTATTAGACTAATATTATTAGTGTCTTGTCATGGACACCCATACGATTTGACAGTTCGTGGACTGTCAATATGGTAATAATATTGGTCTAATACCTTTCGAGAAATTGGCCCCAGGTGGGGTAAGTGGAACCCTCGGGTAAGGGGAACACGTGTATGGAATTTCTATAATGTTTACCTTTCCCAGGACAAAATGAACTACATATGTTTCCCTTACCTAGGGTTGCCAACCGTACTATATTATATAGTATTGTACTATATTTTGGCTTGGTATACTGTTAAAAAAAGGTGAGAATACTATATTTTTTGGACGTCTCATGAGGTAACAACAAGGTGTTTAATCAATTTGTCCTAACCAACCTACTGTGGACTAGGTATTTATCTACATTTAAATCATCTCATCGGAATACCTGGACCATTTTATTTAAATTGGTACCCTCCACTTTTTTTTAATTTGGAAAGTTTTAAATGATTTCGACTCTGAATCACGAGCTCTTTCGATCTTAGTAGGACACAAAGTGTCCCAAAAATTTCATACATTTTTTGTTAGTTCCATTCCGTTACCGCCATAAGAAGCCTATGGGAAAATGGTAACGAAATGAAAAAAAAACTTGTAACACATCTTTTGTCATAATAAAATCGAAAGAGCTTGTGATTCTGAGTTGAAATCACCTAAAATTTCCCAAATAGAAAAAAAAGTGGAATGAAAAAAAATTTTACTACTTTGAATAAAATGGCCCACCTAATGGTTGTAAAACTTAATCTGGGAGAGTATAAACTGAAATCAGTAGACGTTTGAATAGAATCTGGTTTCGATTATAATGGAATATATTTTAGAATATTGTTTAATGTTTGTTAAAACACCTTACATATGTGTAAACAATTTAAAACAAACATATGACGCAAATATGAAACGGCTCGCCAATGTGAAGGTCATATTGACCGGTTGGGTCATAACATAAACGTCTATGTCTATGCCAAAGAAACTACTTGGGTATTTGTTTGCTTACTATAAAAAATACGCTAAGTAATTGTGACGTCGATTACGGAACCGAATTATCCTATAAGCCATCTTCACGTAATAAAGTAGCCACCTAGAACTAAGTCTTCACAGGAATATAGAATTTTTTTTGAATGCTAGTACGTGACATTCCAAAAAATATATAATCAAGTTATAAAAAAGTATAAAATAGATGTCATTGAGTAAATAGAATCAAAATGTCGAGAATAAATGAAAATATTCGTAAATTAATTATTGTCGCCTATTGCACCGAAAAGGGTATCTCGATGCGACAATTAGCAAAACGATATAAAATATCTAAGGACGGTGTGCGAAAAGTGATCAGTAAATTTGGGCAATTTCATACTCTACATGATCTAACAGGTCGCGGTCGAAAAAAAGGCTGCATGAAGCCTAAATTGGACACCGCAATAGCTTCCTCGTTCCACCATAATCCATCGGCCTCTGTTCGAGATATCGCCAAAAAGGTAAAGACATCGGTTGGAAATGTACAAAACGCTAAGAAGAGAAATAATCTTGTGACCAGAAAGAAACAAAAAATCCCGAAAAGGACCCCTGCTCAGATCGAAAGAGCACTTTCACAAGAAAACTTTGCGGAAGTTTTTCAATCAAAATCGCGACCGATGCATATTAATGGATGACGAAACATATGTAAAAAAAGACATGAGAACTTTACCGCGGCCTCAATTTTATACGTGTGTGGCTGGCCGGGATGTTTCGGAAGAGTCCATCGCTTTTGAAAAATTCGCCCCTAAAATCATGGTAGGGCAAGCTATTTGCTCATGCGGGCTGAAGAGTTCGAGCTTTTTTACTACTGGCACAATCAACGGAGATGTCTACCGACAGGAGTGTATTAAGAAGCGAATTCTGCCCTTATATAGGAAACATGAACGTCCACCTATATTTTGGCCTGATTTAGCTTCAGCTCATTACGCTCAAACAACCTTAAATTTGCTCGATAATCAGAATGTTATTTATTTATGTGGCGAAAAACATGAACCCGCCAAATTGCCCAGAACTTCGCCCGACAGAAAGGTATTGGGCGAACATCAAGCGATACCTGCTCAAGAAAGGTGCAGTAGCGGACAGTGATGCTGACTTCAAAAGAATATGGAACGCAGCCGCTCGTCAGTTCACTAACACGTCAATAACTACACTAATGGCAGGCGTTCGAAAGAAAGTAAAACAATTCTCCAGTTCCTGAGGATTCCGCAAAAAAAAATATTTTGTTTTTTGAATGTTTTCTTATATAATAATCTGTTTTTGTTATCTGTAGCGTTAGAAGTAAACGATTTATTTACGTTTTCATATGGCTACTTTATTACGTGAACATGCCTTAGGTACCTTTATAAATTATAAAGTGCATTTTATTATATGCTTTAAAAGTGAATAGTTATAACATAACATAACATAAATACTCTTTATTGCACACCTCAAAATAAAGAAACACATAAAATACAAGTTACAAACAGAATAATCAGAGATAAAACGATTGGCGGTCTTATCGCTAAAAAGCGATCTCTTCCAGACAACCTTTGGGAAGCGGAAACCAAATAATCAGAAATACGTAGGTGTTGCAAATTCAAATCAACTAGCTAAACAATAATAAACTTACGCATATAAAATAAAAATAAACTTACATAAACCATACATATATAAATAAAAATTGATAAATCAAGAACATACAATCTAGGAGCAAGATACACACTATTTGCCACAGGTAGTTACAAAATCCGTTTAATGGAGTTACAGGATAACGTATCATGGGAGAGACAGATAATATTCTTTAAGGTATTTCTTAAACACAGCAAGAGATTTAGCACGCCTTAAGTCTGAGGGTAAATTGTTCCAAAGCCTAACAGCTTGAGAAGTGAAAAAACTACTATAAAATTTAGAAGAAGAAGACCCATCTTCCCCAACACTGTCCTGTCCTGTCCTGTCTTGTCCCAACACTGAGTAGAAAATTTTGAGAGGATCTGGCCGAAAGCAGGTAACTAAATCGTTCTTTGAGGTAACGAGGAGTTGCGGGATGAAAAAGAATGGTGTACAAAAGAGACAGAATGTGGGAATTACGACGAAGACGTATAGGAAGCCACTTGAGCTGACAGCGGAAGATAGAAACGCGATCATACTTGCGTAATCCAAATATAAATCGGATGCATAGATTTTGAATGCGCTCAAGCTTGTTTAGCTGCTCTTCAGTGAGGTCGTAGTACGAAATATCGATGTAGTCCAAAATAGGGAGGAGTAAAGTTTGAGCGAGCGCAATTTTGGTGGGAATGGGAAGAAAATTCCGGAGTCTTCTTAAAGACCCAACCGCGGCAAACATCTTCCTGCTGACTTCGCTAATTTGAGGAACCCAAGATAATGTCCGGTCTATGATAATACCCAGGTTTTTCACTTGATCAGAAAACGGAATACGGACACCATCAAAGTAAATAGGGGCTAGATTTTCAAAATTAATTCTAGAGAGAAGTTTTGAGCTGCCGACAATGATTGCCTTGGTTTTTTCCGAATTAACAATAAGTCCAAAACTACGGCTCCAGTTTATAAGAGTTATTTAGAAGTACCTATTCAATTCAAATTGTACCTTAAACTTACCTACTGTTTTATGATAATTTTAACTGAATTACTCATTTTAGAATAACAATTTTCCACAGTTAATTTGACTTATATTATCCTTGCAGGTATGGACGTATATTTCTGATAGGTTTAATGTCAGGATACAAAGCACTATTGATATTAGAAAGGAGCATTGAGTGGGTTAAAATCATTGCAAAATTAACTCTGGGATAACACTTTTAAGGAATAGGAAAAACCACAAAAACACTTCAAACAAATAACATCTAATAGGTACAAAGTCACAAAAACATCAACGCGCCCCGATGCGCTTTGGTAACAAAACTTATTTTTGTCACCATGTCCGAGTCGATGTTTTAAGTACCTAAGTAATTTTAGTCTTGTCTATCCATTAGTTACATGACCTTGATGCCTAACTCCGTTTAGGTATATTTTATTATATATTTTAATTGATTTAATAACCGACAGGACGTCCACCTGCTGTCATGCTTATAACCTCTAGATGACACGCCAGTTCAAGTTCAATGGTAGGAGGTTATCTGCCCCGTTTGTGATATTGGTACCAACTTTAAAGAAATAAGTAAACTTATACAGAGTGCTTACTCAAAATAGCAAAAACATATTGCTAATATATAATATGTTTGAAGCGAGTTTTGCTTTGACTTCTAGTAATAAGATTTATGTTTTATAAGTAGGCAGCTAGTGAGTTCTCGCTGCCTGCCTGCTGTAAAGGGAGTCCTTTGAATGGCCTAATTGAAGATGATACGAACTCCTTGTTACTCAATCATTATCTCATTTTTCGATTCTTCATAATATATAATTTTAATGGGTTTCCTTAAAAAGTTGAAGTTCTAAAGAGATTTCCCAATACTCAATAAGTTCAACCGAAGCGAATTGGAAATGACCGCGAAGCTTTTCAGGCTATGTTCCTGTTGGCTGTTCAGCATAGATGAACAATATAGCTTGGACTCCAATATCAATATACCAAGCTCTCAGCAGTAGTGCTAGCAGGCGCAGGCGAGTTGTTTAAAATTACATTCACATGCTCTTTACATTTTTTTGACCTATGTAAATAACTACTGATTTGACGCTAAATTAGATTAAATTAACTATCTTTATCTTTATTTTGAAGTAACAAGAGTCCATAGTACAAAGTATACAAACCTAAAACTATATAATCTATGTATGATTCATGTTGGGTTGGTGACACGACGGTCTGTTGCGACAGCTGCTCGACTCGCCCGCTCTTGAATCGATTGGAACAATATCTCAAGATCCGCCGCTTTGTCCAAGTTTCCGTTAAGCTATCAAAGACTTTGCTATACTTTACTTTAGAGTAGTAATTACACCAGTATACTCTTGCTCTGGCTTCTTGGAGTTCCTGGTGAAACTTCGCCGTAACTTTAAAATTGAAAAATGCAGCGCTCATATTTTGATCAGTAAAAAAGATATCGGTCACAGATTATGTGATTTTAGAAAGCTTTATTTTCATAGAATAATTAAAACTATCCCATCGACGACCATTGTCGTAAACTTCATTTTAGAAAAATCATATTAACAAGTTTTAATCAGACTATTCTGAGCAATTGATAGTGTTATTATCCCACATAAGCCAAAATAAACAGAATTAGGAACATGCATGATTTTTTTGGAAAACGTATTTCGATTCTATTTCCCTGTAGATTCAAATGTCTCTCATAAACCTACTATCTATGATAGCCCTGAAACGACAAAAATGTCAAAATACGTAAGGCGTCGCGCCGCGCGTCAAAACGCCCCATACAAAAATGTGAGGTTTGTGACGTCACCGACCTCAAAGTTGCAGAAAACTGTTTGGAAGGAACAAGTTTTTGGAAGATTTTTGTAATTTTAGGCACGAAAAAATGCGTTTATCTGTATAGTTGTCATACATATTTTTTCTTGTTAGAACATAAGTAATCGAACTGAGGTTTCAAAAATACATTTGAGGTATAAAAAAAATGCCTAAAATTTTACTATAGGCTGGTTATTAAAATACTAGATTTGAGACCTTGAGGGGGGGGGGGGGGAGCGTTGGCCGCCATCTTGGTTTAAACGTGCCATAAGTCCGTTTTTGAACCTTGGCGCTACGACGACTGTTGCCGGAGTGTCCTTGAGCGTTTGGGCGCTCTCTACCCGCGCCACCCGCGTACCCCTGTCATTTCGATCTTGCGTAAATCCACCGCGATGCACCGCAACAATGTTCAAAGAATATGACTATACTCAGAGGCGCGCGGGCAGCTTTATAATAATTATAATCCTTTTGCGGATGTTTTGTGATTTGAATACTGTGATTAAGTACTACGGTGACATTTTTAGGAATGCTACTTACCTATTAAATGAGATAAGTAATAACGATCTCGATTAGTAGATTTTTTTGTAAAAAAATAAAAACCTAGATTTTCAATTTAAAGTACAGTGAGCGGCAAAATATTTACGAATTTACGAAATATGGTTAAAAATAATCCGCATATCAGAAAAAATTAAAAAATACTGACTATTACAGCAAAAAAAACTGAATGCACATAAAAGTGGTGTTTTCATGTGAATTTGGATTTTTTTTGCTGTGCAAGTGAGCTCAATAGATGGCGATTTTAAATATTAACCGTATAAATTCACTTAATTACGATAAATTAACAAAACTAAGCCTGTTGCGAGTTGCGTATAGTAAAAATGCACATGTCAGGAGCGGTATTTGTGCACGAAATCGTCATACAATTGTCATGAGAGCTGTAAGCCCATTAAATTTAGATCTTTAATATATAACACAGCGCAAACACTTCTTAGGGTTCCATAGCCAAAATGGCAAAAACGGAACCCTTAAAAGTTTTTTGAAACATGTCCGTCTATCCGTCCGTATATCAAAGCCATTTTTATTATAAAACATATATTACTGAAATTTTATCTAGAGGTGTGTTTCATGTGCCGCTACTTAGCTTTCTGGCAAAATTGCTAAAGAACTTTTAGGGGAGGCACTCCATACATACATATGCCAAACTAAATGTCAAAAATATATTTTTTGTAAATATGAACATGTTGTACGATACGGTTTTAAAAAATATTTTATATATATAGAGGATTTTTAAAACTGTTTTATTAAGTCAATATTTTCAGATATATTTGTTCGGAAGTCTAAATATAATAGGCTCCCCGTCTAACTTTTAATCCGTAAGTCTAAAAAATATGAAAAAAACCAAGAAGGCTTAGCACTTAATTTCTACGATAATTATTTCACATATTATCGGTTTATCCGTTTTTCAGTTATCTCCAAGAAACTACTTTCTACGGAACCCTACAATATGCGTGGTCCGATACAAACTTGGCCGGTCCTTTAAAGATATTTGATAGGTAGTATTAACCTTTACTAGTAATTTATTTATTTACTTTGTGTTGATAATTAATATAAAATTTGTATTTATTTCACCGACATAGTAAAGTTTTTTTTAGGGTAGTCAACGCGCATGTGAATCTTCTGGGGTTGCAGGCGTCCATAGGCTTTATAACTGCTTTCCATTAGGTGGGTCGTATGCTTGTTTGCCAGCGTCGTGGTATAAAAAAAGCTTTTTTCCTTTATTCTTACATACATTGAACTCTTAAATATCAGCCATTTTTTATTAGAATCTCAATCAGGCTTTGCTCAGTGATAGTTAGTACACTGAAATTTGGTATGAGTATGTGTTTTAATTACGCCTACAAAGTGGTAAAACAATAAGTATCTGAAACACATTGTTGGATAGGTCTTTCAAGAAGAATAAGCCTTAAACAACTTGGATAAAACGAATACTTTCGTAAATAATAGCTTCGAAAGTAAAACATGCTTTGATTTTTGAACCGTGTGTCCAAAAAATTTGGAAAAATTCCTGGAAGTGAGGCCATTGAAATACTTATCACGTATTTTCAATAAAAACTATATGGAATAAAATCGGTTGAGCCGTTTTTGGGTGATGCCTTTAGTAAAATAACGTAAGTGCCACAAAACATCTCTTTATAAACTACCTTTTGAATGGATGTATTGTAACAGGCCGGCAACTACGAATCCTTACACTGAACATAGCCCGACATTCTCTTGGCCGGTTTATATGCAATCCTTTGCAGTTTACTTTGCAATTTCTTGATTTGATAAATTAGTATAAAGTATAACATTAAAAATTGTGTTTAATCTTTTAAAAAAACGCATATTACATTCGTTTAGAACACAGTATTCTTAAATAAATATGTTCAAATAAATTCGGTGCTTCGGAGTTTTTATTAAATTGATTATTAGTCTATTGTATTGCAGTACTAGCAGATTTCCACAACTCGACGACTAACGTCTATTTTGCGTGATGCATTAGTCTACTAAAACATAATAATTGTAGTTTACTTACATGACCAAATTTGTTTTCAGAGAATTATGAGATTCATGATTTTTGTTTTTTCCTCCATTTTAATTTTATTTGTTTTTTACTTGTATTATAATCTAAATAAAATACACTTTTTATACGAACGTACATGAACATGCATACGAGAACATTATCTTAAAAGATAAAACGTCTATACTTTATAGATTCCGGGAAGACACGTTATGTCCGCATCGCATGAACCCTCTGCAGTTATTTAGTCTTTAGGCACAGTAAGTCCGATATTATTGCTCACGGGGCAATCACAAGTATATGTAGTACAAGGGAAGCACGGAGCGACGAGCGACACAGCCTCCTCGTCTCAAAGCTAGCTCACGACTGCCAGCAACGCCGTTTTCGAGCTACCAACGCACGAAATGTGGAATTATGATCTAGTTGTTTAAGAAAATTTAATCCTACGTTGAGTTTGTAGTGTTCTGTAGTACACATTTTTTAGTTCAACAATATTTTAAATCGAATAAGCCGTTCAGTAGATATAAGCAAAATTAACCGTAAAACGACATTTCGTTACATTTAAATAACGGAGAAACTATACGTTACACGAGTTATTCAAACGTTGACAATGTTGTACATGAAATGGTAATTAACATATATTTTTTTCAAATTTTTTGAAATGAATTATAGTTTTGATACTAGAAAATATTTTTGATTTTCTGTGCACACGTAAGGTACCTAAACAGACAGAAGTCAAGGAAGTAAACAAGCTTCACAGGGTGTTAGAAAGATCATGAACCGACTGTAACAAGAGAAATTCAATCACAAATTAAATTCCCCAAAACATGCTCAGAACCAAGTAAAAACAATTTATTAACTATGTACTCGAATCGAGTTCCCTAGTTTTAAGGGATGGTTTTGGTTGGTTTACACACTGTATAGACATGTTTCGCACATATATTTTATAAATTTTATGTTTTTACATCAAATTACTACTGACCAGTCACTCCACAGATTTCTTCAAAATATTTGTTTTCAGCAACAGCAAGTAACTTCTTACGTTCCAATGTTTTGATTGTATTGATATTTTCCAGAACTTCTAGTTTATCCGTTTCTCTACACTTTTGTCCTGTTTATGAGATTCAGGTATTAATAAATTCACGTATTTACTTAATGGAAGTTATGGCAAATGTTAGAACTAGTACTTAAAGTACCGTAAAATCTGGCAACTTTGCCATTTTAGATAGTCACCAAAAATTTAAGTGATGTTTTTTGCACAAAAATGCACTGATGCTGAGTTCAAAATTAATTTGTTGCCTAATATATTTTATAAAGATATTCTACATACAATCTAATTTACCAGAAGTTTACAGCAAGAAATATTAATGGCCAAAAATGTAATATGGCAAAGCTGACCCTACTGTATGGCAACTTTGCCAAAAGCTTTTTTACCTTAATATCAAAACATTAGAGAACAACGAATAAAGAAACATACTCTCAAAAAGGCCATACAAAAGGCCATTGTTGCTCTTTTTATATGTTTATGACTAGAAACATCAATTTGGCAAAGTTGCTCACCCAATAACGATTTTTTCATAGTAAATTGAGATTTGCTGTTAGGGTTGTCCAAAAAATTTACACATCTTCATTTGTTTATACAATTTTTATTTTTTTCACTCAATGACAATTATCATTATTCATTATTTAAGAATAAACTTAGTAGCTTAACTAAAACAATCATTAACAATCTAAGCCGAACATGATAATGCTGGGACGGCAATTTGCAACGTGTATAAAAATCAAATATAAAATTAAACAACATTTTATCATAACAATAGAAATGGAAACAAAATGAGTAACTTACTTTTTTTAGGGTTCCGTAGTCAACTAGGAACCCTTATAGTTTCGCCATGTCTGCCCGTCCGTCCGTCTGTCCGTCCGCGGATAATCTCAGTGACCGTTAGCACTAGAAAGCTGAAATTTGGTACTAATATGTATATCAATCACGCCGACAAAGTGGTAAAATAAAAAGTGGAAAAAAATGTTTTATTGGGGTACCTCCCCTATACGTAAAGTGGGGAGTGATTTTTTTTTTTCATTTCAACCCTAACGTGTGATATATTGTTGGATAGGTATTTAAAAATGAATAGGGGTTTACTAAAATCATTTTTTGATAAAGTAAATATTTTCGGAAATAATCGCTCCAGAAGTAAAAAAAAAATTGTCCCCCCCCTCTAACTTTTGAACCATAAGTTTTAAAAATATGAAAAAAATCTCAAAAGTAGAACTTTATAAAAACTTTCTAGGAAAATTATTTTGAACTTGATAGGTTTAATAGTTTTTGAAAAAAATTGACAAAATAATTTCTGAACTAAGTTTGTAATTTAACCGTATAAGCAGGTGTTTATTGTACTTGTAATTTCTACAAAATCACAATGAAATGACGTGCTTTCAAATAAAGTAAAAACGGTGAAAATCGGTTCACGCAATAAAGAATTATCCCATAAAAATCATCTTCCATACTTTAAGCTCGCGCGCAATAGTTTACTTAATTTGCCGATAGATGTCGCTGTAGGTGGAACGCTCATATCATATCCTACATGGCGGTGTTATTTTAACTCTTAAGTGGGGACACTTTCTGTGACGGACGGAAAACTGCGGAACCCTACACTGAGCGTGGCCCGACATGCTCTTGGCCGGTTTTAAATCTTAATCTTAACATAACGAGAAAAAAATCTTTCGGGGTTTTCAAGATCACGGTGTATAAAAGTAATTTTCACAAAGCAAATGACACTGAGATGGTAATAACAACTAAACATAAACTTCGTCAAAACTGTCATTTAAATAATATTCATTATTTTTTTTTCTTCGCTCTCTACGGTCTTGTTTTGGTCAGTTTTAGGTGAATCCGAGGTTTCTACTTCTTCTCTCTCTTTAGTCTTGTTTTGGTTAGTTTCAGGTGAGTCCGAGTTTTCTACTTCTTCGCTCTCTTTGATCTTGTTTTGGTTAGTTTCAAGTGAGTCCGATTTTTCTACTTCTTCGCTCTCTTCGGTCTTGTTTTGGTTAATTTCAGGCGAGTCTAACTTGTCTACTTCTTTGCTCTCTTCAGTCTTGTTTTGGTCAGTTTTAGGTGAGTCCAAGTTTTCTACTTCTTCGCTCTCTTTGATCTTGTTTTGGTTAGTTTCAAGTGAGTCCGATTTTTCTACTTCTTCACTCTCTTTGATCTTGTTTTATGTTACCTATGGACGCCTGCAACTCAAGAGGAGTAACATGCGCGTTGCCGACCCTTTACAAAAAGGAGACACATTATATATTATTATTTATTATTATTGGTGTACATTGCTAAGGACCATTAATCTTTTAACTATTTTTCTCGTATAGAATCTGAAACAGCGACCTCCACAATAACTCTTCACCGGCCTTCCCCATTATACAGATTAAAGGTGCGACCACACCGCTGCTTAAAAATCTTAAAATACGGTGACGCTACGGAATCGCAGTGACGCATCGTATCCGTACCGTTTTTATCGCATGCCCTCCACACCGCTGCTCAAAATACGGTTACGCTACGAAAACGCAGTGACGCATCGTATCCGTACCGTTTTTATCGCATGCCCTCCATACCGCTGCTCAAAATACGGTTTGAAAGGTTCGCGTCAAAAATATTTCGTACGGGGCACGTCACTGCGTACACGTTGCGTCTGCGTATTTTGAGCAGCGGTGTGGAGAGCATGCGTTAAAGTCGTGACGTTTACGGCACGTCATTGCGATTCCGTACCGTCAGCGTATTTTGAGCAGCGGTGTGGAGGGCATGCGATAAAAACGGTGCGGATACGATGCGTCACTGCGATTCCGTAACGTCGCCGTTTTTTAAGCAGCAGTGTGGTCGCACCTTAATTTTTCAATCGAGTTTTGAAATATTTGCAAAATAGTAGAATAGGCAGGAAGGATATATTACCTATGCGCAATTAGAATCTATGGCTCTTACGACGATTGCGAGTTCGCTGTGGGTCTATTTTCTATTTTTTGCTTTTTAATATTACGAGCAATAATGCAATAGTTATTAGTTAATAACCCTATTACACCCTTGTGTCCACCAATCAGAAGCTCTGTGGCAGGTAAGAACTCTCCACTTGGCAGGTTTTGTCAGATCGCTAATGAATATAGTGGGGTCTGTGACTTTCACTTCGACCCACCAAGTAAAATACGCACAGTTATAAAAAAAACTGGCGATTTCTTAATTTAACTAACCTTATTTTACTTTTCTTTTTATTCAATTAGATAGTCTCTAAATAACAAATTGAAATTACTAAGATGTCCTTTGTTACATTCGGCCATCTAAAAATATTTAATAAAAACACACGTAACATTGCATGATTTCCTACAAAAGCTAATCTTTGGAATATGATGTGATGTAAAATAGCTAAGGATACGTTACGCACGCCCTAATATTAAAGCCCTTTAAGTGATATATATCAACGAGTGAAATTTATATATACATATACATTTATGTGGGAGTATATAACCTATATATAGCAAAGAAGCCTGTGATGCTATATTAGTTTTAAGAATACTTTACCAATCATAAATTTTGTCGCATGTGGAGTTTACCTTTAAGTAATTATTACACTGTTCTCAACATACAAGCATGTGAATTAAAAATAAGTATTGGTGGTAATAATTGTTGGTAAACCTTAAACAATAAAAAAAAAAATTTGTAGTTAATACAAGCATTGTCATTATGAATGATCGTGGAAACATAATAATTAGAGTTTGCGCTACACGTGTTACACGCGGAGACGAATACCCGTGTACAAGACCGGCGATGCTAAGGAGCCGGTTTACACGAACCCGCCGGGATTCGGAAGAAACGTTCCGAGAAACGTTCCTACGGGTACACGGGTACTTAATACCGGCTCGAACGGGTCCGAAGCAGTTAGAACCGATGCAAATAAGGTTTACTATTGAATGCTCTACAGTTGACTACAAATGAGATTGTATGGCCTCGTAGGATATTTTAATTACTTATTAAGCTTTAGCCAGCTTCACAATATAAGTAGATATGTGTTGCTATTTCGGAAAAGGGGCCACTTTGTCGATATGGAGTTACCCGTCTACCCGGTTGTAACCACTATATTATATCCTCCTAAGAAGAATAGGTATTTTAGCTCACCCAATTCCGATTACTGATAATAATAATAATAATAAATACTCTTTATTGCACACCTCATACAGTTACAAGCACAAATTTTACAATTAGATAAATTTAGGTAGAGGTAACAACAGGCGGTCTTATCGCTAATGAGCGATTTCTTCCAGACAACCTTTGGGTAGTGGAGACTAGAGAAAAACAATAAGCAGTAGGTGGTGCATAGAAACAAAAGAGACGAAATAGATAACACAGCACATTCATATGAATATACATACTTAAATAAATACAAAATAAACATACATATACGTACATATATACATATAACATTAATTGTTAATTGTATTATTGTTAATGTTAGTTATTATTTGATGTACTTAGTACTTTCGCACGCTATTTATTTATTTTACGCAGTTTCTACCTGTGGAAACTTTTAATTGGCTCACTGTTTCTACATTATGTCCTCCTAAGAAGAATAGGTATTTTAGCTCACCCAATTCCGATTACTGATAATGACCCAACATTAATTGTTAATTGTATTATTGTTAATGTTAGTTATTATTTGATGTACTTAGTACTTTCGCACGCTATTTATTTATTTTACGCAGTTTCTACCTGTGGAAACTTTTAATTGGCTCACTGTTTCTACATTATGTCCTCCTAAGAAGAATAGGTATTTTAGCTCACCCAATTCCGATTACTGATAATGACCCAACATTAATTGTTAATTGTATTATTGTTAATGTTAGTTATTATTTGATGTACTTAGTACTTTCGCACGCTATTTATTTATTTTACGCAGTTTCTACCTGTGGAAACTTTTAATTGGCTCACTGTTTCTACATTATGTCCTCCTAAGAAGAATAGGTATTTTAGCTCACCCAATTCCGATTACTGATAATGACCCAACATTAATTGTTAATTGTATTATTGTTAATGTTAGTTATTATTTGATGTACTTAGTACTTTCGCACGCTATTTATTTATTTTACGCAGTTTCTACCTGTGGTAACTTTTAATTGGCTCACTGTTTCTACATTATGTCCTCCTAAGAAGAATAGGTATTTTAGCTCACCCAATTCCGATTACTGATAATGACCCAACATTAATTGTTAATTGTATTATTGTTAATGTTAGTTATTATTTGATGTACTTAGTACTTTCGCACGCTATTTATTTATTTTACGCAGTTTCTACCTGTGGAAACTTTTAATTGGCTCACTGTTTCTACATTATGTCCTCCTAAGAAGAATAGGTATTTTAGCTCACCCAATTCCGATTACTGATAATGACCCAACATTAATTGTTAATTGTATTATTGTTAATGTTAGTTATTATTTGATGTACTTAGTACTTTCGCACGCTATTTATTTATTTTACGCAGTTTCTACCTGTGGTAAATTTTAATTGGCTCACTGTTTCTACATTACTGCCTATCTTGTTACCCTAGCCGTAACTTTTCCTATGAAATAAAATAAAAATAAAATAAAACATTTTCAATATACATTTAAAACCGAATAACAAACTACTCCAGCATGACAGTAACGTTTTAAATTAAATTTTTAACTCTTTAATCTTTTTGGGGACTCCGGATCATGTAAGCGACCAAGTGGTACTCTCAATAACGTAAGAAACGCACAAATCTGCAATTAATTACTCATAACATTGTTTTGTAACATGCCTGAAATGGCAATAATGCATTAAAAAACAATAATTGTGTGGCTATTTCGGAAAAGGACCACTTTGTTGATATGGAGTTATTAGTACTTCCTAAAATTACATTAAATTTGCTATCTATTAGTAAAAAACTTAAGTCTCTATGTGTAATGGTTATTTTTTTATTAATCTTTAAAGTTGCCCTAGTGAAAAAGTGACAACTGAGAAAAACGTGATTAAAGTTTGGGACAGCAAAAAATGCACTTGTACTTTGAAGTTATGGAGTACCAAACTAATAGACGGAGAGATAGCCACGTCAGATATGACACAATAATGAGAGCGATGAAACCCCTCCCGTTAGTTTGCTATACTATGCTTATTTCTAGATCCGGACACCTGGCAGCTGTAAACCTCCACGGTCAGAGAATGCAAACCACTTTAAGAATACGAATCCTAGAGTTCTGGTTTTGGTGCAGTATTATGAAAAATTATGTATATAATTAGATCATATCATTGCCAAAAGTTTCTGATGGGGGAAAGTAGTCCAAAACGACGTATAATGTAATTCATAGTTTGTCGTCTACTGTTTCTGTTTCCGAAATATTACACAATGTTTTTTGTTCTAATGTTAAAATATAGGCCCCGTCCTTTATAAATAAGATAACTTCGGCAGTTTGTACCTTTTTTGGTTTAACTTTTTTCCAATTTAAATTTTTTTATAGTCTGTCACTCTGACATCCACCCATTAAAAGCTGCTAGATGCCCGGATATAGCAATAAGGATAGTATTGCAATCTTACTAGATGGGTTTCATTGCTCTCATTATTGTGTCATATCTGACGTGGCCACCTCTTAGACCATAACCTAATGCTTAAGTGAGATTAGCACATTCAAGGCAAATTCGAATAACTGATGCATTCGAAATATATATTACACTAATACATAGAAAGATAATGTGTTATAGGGATTACTAAATTATATAAAATTATTCTATTTCATAGATAAAAATCGTGATTTTTACCGATTTTATATTAATAAGTAGATGGAGTCTTTGCTATCGGATATTGCGCAATATCAGAAGTAATCTATATCACAGGTCATTCATAAAGTTCAAAAACAGAACTCTTGAGTCGTATTTCTAAAGATGCGATTGGCGTTCTGAGCACCTCCCTTGTTCACCGGTAGTTGGGATGAAGAAATGTTACATTTCTCATGTAACTTTTCTCTCGACAACAAGAGATGGCAGCCTATTCCATCCAAGAGTTAGTTTACAATACGCCGCTGGAATTGACTAAAATCGACATCCAATTGAAGATAAAACCGCAAAGCTTTGAGCAGTTGGCGTACTGCGATCGTTTAAAAAAACATATTTTTAGATTCCGCCAACTGCTGCTGCAATGCCTACCAAGCTCAACTTAGCCTGGCTTAAAAATAATGGTGTTCTTCAAGAAAACTATTTTTATATCATATTCCTGAGATGGGAGGACGCTGGCCTTATAATTTATGAATTAAAATATGTGTTCAGTAGAGATAGAAAATCACTGCTTTTCAAACCAGCACGAGAGTGACGCGACAGCCCCCCGCGCGAGAGAGACTAGCCCTTTCTTTTTAATTGATACAGTCAGAAAAGGACATGTCTAATCCGATAGACACAGTAGAAAATATTTAGATTGTTTCCAAAACCAACAGCCATACTCGTATTTTATGAAGTGATTAGGTAAATAGGCCATACTGAACAACTTTTCCTTTGGGACAAAATTTTGAAAAATCATTCTGTATAGAAGCTCTGTATAGACATTAAAATCTGTAGACTTTCGATTGATACCAAAACAAAATAGGTACGGTACAGTTGAAGCCCATTGTAATCTGTGAGTTTTCAATCTCAGTGTTGTAGTCCGGCATATGATTCGCCTACAATCTTTTAGTAAACAGGTGTTTTATGCTTACGTAATATGCAAATAAATAATCCAGTTGTATATGTAAAGCATCACGCTTATTCTTATTAGGCACGTTGTTGTTTTCGTGCGTAATATGGATTTCAAATATGTGGTAGTGCCAATGTCAAGGTAGGTATTATAAAGATCGTTGAATAACTAGTTCTATCGAGTCGATGTTGATATTATTAGCACATTTTTTTCTAGTACGGGCCAGCGTGTGTGAATTACAAAATATATTATGTATAAGAATCTTATGAAATATAATAAATCACATATTTTATTCACTTACATTATCACCATTTTGTCAGTAGTAAATTTTTTCCGAATAATACTTTCAATTCAATGTAAAGTTTCTTTGGCCATTTGCCTGAAAATGTAACTCACCTATGCTCGTAACCTGAAAATGGAACTCTTGGCTATTATTTGGCTTTTGAAATTCTTCGCAATAGGCATGATGAATTTATTTAATGTATGGTATCAATAAAAATGGAAAAGCCCCCGGTGAGGACGGTATTACTTCAGAACTTCTGAAGGCAGGAGGAGCTCCTGTTATACAGGAGCTGCAGAACCTCTTCAATACCGTCCTTCACAGTGGGAGAACTCCTAAGGCGTGGAGCGGGGGTTTGGTGGTGCTGTTTTTTAAGAAGGGTGATAAAACCCTCCTTAAAAACTACAGACCCATCACACTTCTGAGCCACGTCTATAAGCTTATCTCACGAGTGGTCACGAATCGTCTCGCCAGGAGACTCGACGAGTTCCAGCCACCGGAACAGGCTGGGTTCCGCGGAGGATATGGCACCATAGACCACATTCACACAGTGAGGCAGATTATACAGAAGTCCGAAGAGTATAATCAGCCCCTGTGTCTCGCTTTTGTGGACTATGAGAAGGCCTTCGACTCCGTGGAAACGTGGGCTGTTCTGGAATCCTTACAGCGATGCCAAGTAGACTATCGTTATATCGAGGTGCTGAGATGTCTCTCGGAAGCCGCCACTATGAGTGTCCAAATACAGGGCCAGCGGTCTAAACCCATCCCATTGCGCAGAGGGGTGAGACAGGGGGATGTCATATCCCCGAAACTGTTCACGAGCGCATTGGAAGACATGTTTAAGACGCTGGACTGGAAAGGTAAGGGCATAAACATAAACGGCGACTACATCTCACACCTGCGATTCGCTGATGACATAGTCGTAATGGCGGAGTCGCTAGAGGAGCTGACCCAGATGCTGGACGGCCTAGCTTCAGCCTCGCGACGCATCGGTCTTGGCATGAATTTGGATAAAACCAAAGTCATGATCAATGGCCACATTGATCCGGGACCGGTCGTCGTACATGGCCACCATCTTGAAATTGTTTCTGAGTACGCCTACCTTGGGCAGATCCTGCAGTTAGGTAAAAACAATTTTGAGAAGGAGGCCAAAAGGAGGATCCAGCTAGGCTGGGCAGCATTTGGGAAACTACGCCGAGTCTTCTCGTCATCCATACCGCAATGCTTGAAAACGAAAGTTTTCAATCAGTGCGTCCTACCCGTAATGACCTACGGAGCTGAGACGTGGACACTCACGGTAAGGCTGGTCCACCAGTTCAAAGTCGCTCAGCGAGCTATGGAAAGAGCTATGCTCGGAGTTTCTCTGAAGGATAGGATTCGTAACGAATACATCCGACAGAGAACCAAAGTTATCGACATAGCTCAAAGAATTAGCAAGCTAAAGTGGCAGTGGGCCGGCCATATCTCGCGAAGAACCGACAACCGCTGGGGTAAACGTGTTCTTGAGTGGAGACCGCGTCTCGGCAAACGTAGTGTAGGACGCCCTCTGGCCAGGTGGGATGACGATCTGCGAAAGACTGCAGGCAGATGCTGGATGCGGCAAGCTGAAGACAGGGCGCTATGGCGCTCATTAGGGGAGGCCTATGTCCAGCAGTGGACTAATATAGGCTGATGATGATGATGATGATGATGATGGTATCAATCGATTCGTTTTGTTGTAAGGATCAATGAATGAATGAATGAATGAATGAATGAAAGATTTATTCATGACAATTACAAAAGACATAATAAACAATAACATATACAACCTCATCTCCATCAAATATCTATATAGGGCTAATTGCGTCAAAGCAACACAAAAGTCAGAAACGAGATTCAAAATCTGTCACTCGCTTTTGTTTCTCAAAACGCTCCTAACAAAATGATATGCAACAGTGACATCACGTTTGCGTTTGCTCTGTTTAAAGTATGGAAAAATTATGAAATTGCTTTTTTGACGGTAAAATATTGCGTTTATGTATATGGTTGCTGTACAATTTATTTTACGATAAAATGTAAGAAATCGAATGGTGTCATTGTTTTTTTTTATTTCCTACTTTTTAAAAATCGTAAAATTTTAGTATTTTGAAGTCTCGTATCTTTGAACCATTTAAATAGATTTTTTTAATTTTACTTTATTAGGATATATTTATCATTTTGCATCCATTCAACTAATTTTAATACAAAATTCAACATTTGTCGTTATCCCTATTCACTTGTTTTCGTGTCGTGAAGTTAATTTATTTTGTCATAGGTCAAATCGCCAAACAAAATTGATTCATTGAATTGGTGACGCCATAAGATGACACAAAATCAATAGCCTAAATTATGGAGGATTTTGTACTAAGATTGTAACTCGTTATTTAACAGTGAAAAAGCTAATCTCTCTGGTCACAAACGGAGCTGCCATGCGTTCTGTTTAACTTAGCCACGTTATTTGCACTTTAGAGATATTTAAAGTTTTCTACGTAGACTGCCGGGAGAGTTCGCTTATAAACTAGACTTCGGGGTCCGGTATGTTTAGCGGAATGAACACCTGGAGAGTACTCGAGGACCTGGAAGTGGAATGGTGGAGTCAACTTTTGTGTAGTTTATTCGTTGGAGTTGTATGAAAATGAGTTTAACTTAAATACAAAGAGTTTCGTGTTAAAATACCTAATTGTACAGTCAGCAGAAGAAGTAGCTAAGCGTATGAGGTGTTTAAAATGAGCTTGAAACGACTTTATTGTTAAGAAATTAAGAGCGTTTTTCGATCACTTTGAACACCTTACCCACTTAATCCCTTCTGCTGCTACTGTACAGCCGCCATCAGATATATCTGTACTATACTTTATTGCCTTGATAATAGAGGCGTTGTTCCGATATTTGTGACCACCTTGGCCGCTCCGATATATTTGATGGCGCTGTACTTAAAAATTAATATTTACAGGCTATTTTTTAGCTTGAAATCATTGAGTAGGTACTTGTTTAGGGTCTGAAATTACGTCTTGCAAGCAAGAGCTGCTATCTATACCTTGGCAGTTTTTTCGCCAGGCACGAGTGCCAGTCAGATCTGACGAGAAAATATGTGCCTACATGTTTACTTATGTGGTCGGTACTTAAGAAGAAACTTCAAAGTTTGGGAGAAAGTTACCTGCTCTATTTTTCCATACAAACGGTCTCGACTGTTTCCGACGTGGTTTATGATCCAAGCTCAATGTTTTTAACACATAGGTATCATCACCAGCGCGACAGGTATTCATCTAAGTCAGAATGGATAGCATGATTGCCATTTTATCGCCTAAAACCCGATCATCTTCATAAAATGGTCTTTCCTCTTTAAATTATAGTTATATAAATCGGTATCTAAATTGGATGTCAAACGTTAGTCCAATCTAATGCCCTGGAGGCTCGCTAATAATTAGTTTCTCAATTTCAAACCAATTCGGCTCTATAATAGGCGTTAAAGTATTTTGGGAATTACTAATAGCATCTATTAAATGGTAAAATCATATTACTTATACTTACCTACGTAGTTATTTATTATTATTCTTAATTGGGCTATCGATGTGCCGCGTCGACCAGATTTGATGTATTGTTGCAGCCCTTTATAATTCATTACTGATTCCCGTTGAATCCAGAAACTTCCAGATTCTTTGGGCTGTAATGTGTTGGACCTCATCGGGTTGCAGTACATGTAGGTGGGTACTTATTTTATGCATTAGTGGTCCGCAGCAGAATAATGACATTATTACTGAAATACTGACAGTTGCCTATAAAATAATGACTAGCATCATTCATTACTTATTACACGATGTATAACGACTACATTATAGTTAAGTTCTATTATTTTTAATATCACGAACCAAAGCCCCGAATTAATGCAATATTTTAATTGTGACATTTTTGCTCCTTATCAGTGTCACAGTGATGTTACATTAAAATTCCTTCAGTTCCAAATTACAATTACAAGGGACCTCTCAAGGTACGGCGTAGGAATTTTAGAAATTTCATTATCTTGGCTTGTTTAATTTTTGTTTTAATAAAGAGTACCCCCTTACGTTAGCTGATTATTAATTATTAACTTTTGAGGTAGATGTTAGGGAAATTTACGGCGGAATATTTTAGTTTTTAGGTAAATGTGTATTTACCTATAGGTGCTAGTTATTACTTTGGCTTCCTTTTTCTTTGAGACCTATTGGGAAACATATCAACTTTCTGAAAATGTGTTTAGCCGGCGGGAATCAAAATATAAGGACGTCCTAATAGTGGCAGTTGCAGCTATAAAAATACGGCTTTAACAGTTCTTTAACCTTTTGAACGCCAAGAGCCACTAAATCGGTCGTGTGTTGTCGTACCTGCCACGCCAACGACCACTAAAGTGGCTATGGCGGACGCTGTCAGAGCAATTGTCCTGCTGACAGATAACCCAAGTAACACAGAAAGCATTATAACATATGAATAGTTAACTTATTTCGAACTTAAGGACCGTATAAACTCTTATATACGTTCACCGAGCAACTTGTCGGATTATATGATGCTTTGAGCTGCATAACGGTTGTATAATGGCATATCTAAATGCTTTTGTAAAGCCTTTAGCTTTAGTGCAGCAAACCACAACGCAACTGTACAGCTTTCGACTGTTTAAAAGCACTTAAGTGCTTTAGGTTCAACAATAGCATTATATAATGCTTTAAGCTGTATAACGGTTGTATAATGGCATGTAGAAATGCTTTTTTAAAACCTTTAGTTTTAGTGCAGCGAACCAAAATGCAACTGTACAGCTGAATGCTGTACAGTTGCGTTTTGGTTTGCTACACTAATGCTTCGGTGTGGTTTAGTGCCTTAGGTTCTACAATAGCATAAATAAATGCTTAATGTTGATTATGAGCATGAATATTAGCCATTATAATGCCACGTAAATCCGGTATACAGCTTTCAGCTGTTTTTAGTGCTTTAGGTTCTACAATAGCATTTTATGATGCTTTACGCTGTATAACGGTTGTATAATGGCATATGTAAATGCTTTTGTTTAGCCATTAGTTTTAGTGCAGCGAACAACATGCAACTGTACAGCTGAATGCTGTACAGTTGCGTTTTGGTTTACTACACTAATGCTTCGGTTTGGTTTAGTGCCTTAGGTTATACAATAGCATAAATAAATGCTTAATGCTGTTTAAGAGCATGAATATTCTGAGTATTTATGTATTTTTAAGTTAATGTAAAGGTCCTTTGGGTCGCCCTGGGCTCGATTCGACATGGCATAACTGACAGTCGCTTGCGAGACAACTATGATATCACACTTTTGTGACAGTTAAAATCGGAGTGGAATAACTCAAGAGTGATATCTAAAATGGTGGCCATAGCCATAGACAAAACGCTCTAGCTTGACAGTTAGGTGTGGACACGGGTGGACAGGATGTATATCACTCTATCCACTAGCGAACAAGTGTGACATCCACGTCTCACCGTTTGGCATGTCGAATCGGATCGGACAAACGCCCGTCATTACGAAAATATAACCCTGTTCCGTACAGCAGAGACTTCCTTATGTTAATTTAAAAAATAGTATGTTATTTAATCAAATACAAACACTGAAACATTGAAAAAATAATCAACCCAGTTTGACTTGAACAAACATCGATACGCCTTACCGGGGCTCGATATCGCTTTACCAATTAAGCTATGGGTTCAGTTACTGAGCTGACGAAATTCTCAATGCCTTCAATCATCTTTTTGCATTTATTTTTACATCGACTTTATAGCAGCCGTAAGCGACATCTAGGTGCCAACTACTACAGTTAGCTACCCTTCCCGCCGACTCTTTTAACAAGTGTCACAACGGAAATAACAGATGGCGCCTGCTATCAACTCATAATTATTTTGACTTGTTTTTTAAAGTGGGTATTCCACTCATACATTAGTATGTTATTTAATCAAATACAAACACTGAAACATTGAAAAAATAATCAACCCAGTTTGACTTGAACAAACATCGATACGCCTTACCGGGGCTCGATATCGCTTTACCATTTAAGCTATGGGTTCAGTTACTGAGCTGACGAAATTCTCAATGCCTTCAATCATCTTTTTGCATTTATTTTTACATCGACTTTATAGCAGCCGTAAGCGACATCTAGGTGCCAACTACTACAGTTAGCTACCCTTCCCGCCGACTCTTTTAACAAGTTTAAAAAATAGTATTTTTATGGATTTATTGGAACATAATTTATATCCAGTGACAAATTAATTAATGATTGACATTCCGAAAATTACTTTCGCCAATAAAGTAGAATGACCAAATTTTTTTCTAAATTTTCACTTGTGAGCCTATAACGATGTGAATTTAGGACCCATTTATGCGTTGAAAAAGTCCGTTCACAGTCTACGGACGTCATAGGGGCATATGTAATCGTTGACAATGGTATACTGTTCTTCCAATATGCTTGTGCCTCGGAGTTAATTTTTTCATGTATTTCTTTCACGGTGACGTAATCAGGATTCCTATTAAAAATTGCTTGAAATTTTGATATAGCCCTAAAGAACTATCATATAATCTGTGCTCTAGATCTAAAAGAAAGGACGAAAAGACGAAGTTACAAAGAAAAGAATCATTTAAAATTGTTGAGGACATACATACTGTTTTACAAAATATTCCCGGGAGTTTTAGATCTAGAGCTTTAGTGGGAGTTTTAGACAAGTGAAAATTTAGAAAAAATTTTGGTCATTCTATTTTATTGGCGAAAGTAATTTTCAGAATGTCAATCATTAATTAATTTGTCACGGGATATAAATTATGGTCCAATAAATCCATAAAATACAATTTTTTTATTAACATAAGGAAGTCTCTGCTGTAGGGAACAGGGTTATATTTTCAAAATGACGGGCGTTTGTCCCATTATAATACCACGTAAATTCGCTATACAGCTTTCAGCTATTTTTAATGCCTTAGGGTGTACAATAGCATTTATAAGTAGGTAATACATTCCTAATGCTGTATAATAGCAATAATATAAACCATTATAAAGCCAAGTAATTCACTATAAGGGGATGTTCATAAATTACGTCATTTCAAATGGGGGGGGGGGGGGTCTGGACATCGGATGATGGTAGCATGACGTAGGGGCGGTCATTCCGAAGATCACATCATCAATGTGTAAAAAAAGGAATGAAAGTCGTGTTTCTATAAAATATAAACTTTTAATGCTATAAAATATTATCTACTAAATAGTTTTTATTTTACAATTAAGCTTAAAACGCATTTTTTTAAATGACATCACTTTATTTGGCAGGGGGAGGGTTGGATGATTTTAGGGGGGGGGGGGGGGGGTAAAAATCATCAAAAATTGCTGACGTAATTTATGAATAATAGCATAATTATTCATGTGTAATGCTGTAGGCATAAATAAGGCATTTTTTAAGGGTCACTGAGCTGCTATTGGACTAAGAGCTAGCCACGTCAGATATGACTCAATAATGAGAGCTACAAAACCCGTCCGGTTAGATTGCTATACTATTCTTATTGCTAGATCCTGGCATCTGGCAGCTTTTAATGGGTGGAGGTCACAGTGACAGACTAGACAAATGTTTTAATTGGAAAATAGTCATACCAAACTAGGTAAAAATTGCCGAAGTTGTCTCAGTTATAAAGGACAGGGCCTATATTTTAAGGGGCTCCCTGACGCCAACGACCTTAGATCTGATTCCCTTAGTTTTCTAATGATTTATATAGCTTATCATATTATCAGTAACGGCTTTAAACAATATAGTATCCTATATTTACTTCAATATTCATTGTCTTCGAGATATTTGACATGAAAGTCGAACCAGTTTAGGCTAAAAAAGTGGTTTTATGGTCATAAATTTTATTTTAATTAGTTAAAAATTAAAATCTCTCTGCAGTTTTAGAGACATCAAAGAGGAACCCTAATATGTAGATTACGTATATGTAAGATTCTTTACACCATTCGAATATCGATAAAAGTGTTTTTTAGACCATATTTTAAAAATATTATAAAAAAAATAACGGCTCATTTATTTCAAGATCCGGCTCTATAGGATGGAGATAAAAGATTCAAGAACCGATAGCCGTTTGCCTTATAATTTTATCTATAGTGAATATGTTGGAATATCGACTCAAAACTGGTCAAAAACCGATAAAAAAAACGTTAGACCAAAAAATATTGTGTATTATTACCATACATCGGGGTTTTCGGTGCGGGAATGTTTGAAATTAGCCAAAGAGTAGGCATTAACTTAAAAACAGAATGTACTCTAGCAGGTTTCTACCTAATGAATAATTGATCGAAAAAATCATAGGTATTGTAGCATGACGCTACGTCTATCGTACGACATCTGTCGACGTTCTTTGGAACTTCCGTGTCTAAGGAAGGTCTAAGGCTAGGTCGTGGTTGATATATAAAAAAAGTGTACATTGTGATTCACGTCATTATGGTTAGATGGCGCTTATATCAGTCCACATTTTGTAATACACAACTGGCAGTTATAAAATTGAGATAACATTCGCGCTAATTTTGAATATGAATTTTTATGGTATTCCAGATTGTCAAAAGATTGGGGTTTTGTTTATTGGGAAGTGTCAGACCGACTTGGAGATTTGAAGAAAAAAAGCAGGAATTATCCTTTTGAGTCCTTTTTTTTGTTCCCTGAAAGTGTTCACCACAGTTGTTTAATTCCCTAGAAGAGGGTGGCCGCCGATATAGGTTTTCCAATACCCAGTGCTCCCCTTTGGCCGTGTCTGAGGGTGCGGGTAGTGCCTTCTGTGATCGCCGGTGCTGGGACCGTTTGAGCCGAGAGGACTCCGGAAGGCGCTTGTGGGTGCCGGTCTTGCGAGACGATCAGCAACCGCCGCGTGTTCCGCGTGGTTCTTCATTGTCGTCGGAGGATTAGAGCCCGCATTTCGCGTGGCTCTCCAAGTGAGACAGAGGGTTCAGCGAGCTGCTGGGTCCGCCTAAAGCAAAGGGGGCGCCTGCCCACGAACTTTATTTAAATTCAGTTTGACTTTTGACCATTTCCTGACTTTCAAGAATATAATTTTATTTACATTTCTTTTAAACGTTATAAAATCCGATTCCCTTTTTGTAACCAGTGTTTTTGTGCCATAATAGTTTTTTTTGTTGTTTTGCCAATCTTGGTTGAATATCTCAGATCCGCATTTTCCACCATTCTTAAAATTCTAAAATAGCCTCATCTGATCGGTTAATAATCGGTTTTAAATTTAGGTTTCCTTCATCCAGTGAATCAGCCATCATCGTTCATATCACTCGCATCTCATCAATTCATTTATCTTTATAGCTAAATTTTCAACCAGTTCTGTTCTTGACTGTACCTACTCTTTTTTTTATTTTATGCGGAAGGCAGACATCCACCATTGTTTGCATATAAATATTCTGTTTAAATTGTGCTTCTATATTTTTTGTGTGAAGAAAATTATAATCAATTTATACACCGTGTAAAATTTATGACCGAATTATTAATAATATTTTTTTGGTGTGATGTAAAAATTATACGTGTTCTGCAAAAGTGATTGTTTTACTGCAGTATATACAATTTATATGTAATAGCTGACTATTATGTATATATATTGTAAGTACAGTCAAGTGTAAAAATATGGGTGTACTCATCTTACTCAAAAATATGTCCCATAGTATCTTATTCCGTTGTAATAAGTGCGTAGTACCATATTTATGAGACGATTATTTCGATACGTATTTTTGCACTTGACTGTACATATACCTATGATTTTTTCAAGTATTTTTTTATTAATTCATGTAATGACTGATCCTTGTCAACCTCTTCAGTTAACTAAATTTGGTTGTCCGCCTGCCCGGGGCAAATGTCCCTTTAAATCCCAAATCCCAAAGGAGCTGGGACGATGTAAAATCTAAATTCATATACACTAATCTTTTAGATCAGAGCTCAGGCTCGCAACGCGCGAGACTGACTGCCGTCGGATGCAAGGAGGCTGGCCACTGGCTGAGCGCGTATCCCTCGCCTAACGTAGGTACATTCTTGGAACCCAATACGCTCCGACTGGCGGTCGGGCTTCGCTTGGGGGTCAAGATATGTGCTCCGCACAAATGTCACTGTGGCAGTGACGTCGACCAGCTAGGGCACCACGGACTTTCTTGCCAAAAAAGTGCGGGCCGGTTCTCTCGCCACGCCGCGCTAAACGACACCCTCAAACGGTCCCTTGCCACCGTCAACGTACCGGCGGTCCTAGAGCCGGTCGGAAGCGCCAGAGACGATGGCAAGAGACCAGACGGGATGTCACTGATCCCGTGGAAGATGGGACGGATACTGGTGTGGGACGCTACCTGCGTGGACACTCTGGCTCCGTCTCACCTTCGCGGGACTATAAGCAAAGCCGACGCGGCGGCAGAGGCAGCAGAGGCTCTTAAGAGACGGAAGTACAGGGGTCTCGACGCCAACTACAACTTTGTTGCTTTTGGCGTTGAGACCCTTGGTCCGTGGGGCCCTGCGGCTCATGAGCTGTTCCGCGACCTCGCCAAGCGGTTGGTCGACGTCACTGGGGACAAGAGAGCTGGCAGCTTCCTCGTTCAACGCATAAGCGTTGCTATACAGCGGGGAAATGCTGCCAGCGTCCTCGGCACAATGCCACAGGGGCCAATTTTAGAGTAAGACTTTTAGTTTTTGTAGTGCTAGTTTTACGTTCATAGGTAATTTTAATTCTTATTTAGTTTAGTTTCTAATTAATTGTTTTTATTATGTCCTGTTAAATTTAATTTATAATTAATTAAATATGTCTCACTAAATAGTTCTTAAATATCGGACGTCAAGATTAATATTTGACACTTATTATACCGTGTCTTTGTCTTAGGTAGATCTAGTTAATAAATTTCGGATATGCAATTGCATTTTTAAAATACTATATAATAGTCAATACAGACATGCCTCTAAGAAAAATAGCTCGTATCATAGTGTGTATGCTATTCACAGAGAGGTAGTTATTCATTAGGCATAATATGATATTTTCTCAGACTAACCTATCTGTTTATCTCTACTCTTTCTCAAATCGTTCCCGCACCGAAAACCCCGATGTATGATTATTACGGAAACAAAAACAGTAGGCGACAAACTATGAACTATATTTTATTATACATCGTTTGGCACTACTTTCTCCCAACATAAACTTTTGTATAATTTCTCTTAATATTGTATAGTATTTGTATAGTTTCTCATAATATTGCATCAAACCCAGATCTCTAGGATTTATTTTCTTGAAATGGTTTGCATTCTTTGACCTCCACCACTTTAAAGCTCCCAGATGTCCAGATCTAGAAATAAGCATAGTATACCAAACTGACTAGAGGGGTTTGGTTGCTCTCATTATTGTGTCATATCCGACGTGGCTAGCTCTCCGTCTATATAGACCAACGCCATTTTGTAAATAATTTATAACCTAAAAATAAAATCATGCGGACCTATTTATACAAGGAAAATACCTATATAATAATGAAATTACTTAATTTAAGACTGCTCAACCAACACTATTATGTTAACAATGCAAAACTCGTTCTATACGAGGATTACACAATTGTTTTGTTTATTTGACGCATATCTTTTTATAATATTTTATAGCAAAACCACAATAAATCAAAGGCGCGTGAAAATTTTCAATGAAACTTATATACACATTTACAGTAAACTACATTGCGCAGTAATATTTGAAGGATATAATAACGTAAAAGAGTCAAAAACTTTTATAAATTTTGTTAGGATGCAAACAAATATGACGCGTCACTCATTCAGTTTTTTGTACCGTCTTCGTCCATTTTATATTGCGAGACAAAGTAGTTAAATCACAACGTTCATTGTATTATAACATTTGTTCCGTCGGTGTTAGAGACGTTTTTGCATTGACGTAAGGTTTATTTTACTACACTCTCATGCTAGTATAATGCTTTTGTATTGCGATTGGCAAGTTAATCGAGAGTACTAATGCTTCTTTACTGCGATTAGCAAGTTTTTTGGCCGTATTAATGCTTCTTTAATGCGGTTGGCAACTTAATAGAGCGTACCAAAGCTTCTTTAATGCGATTGGCACTTTCCATGACAACGATAATGCTAATAGCGCAGACATAATGCGCCTGTAATGCTATTAAATGACCTGTATAGGATCTCAAGCTGCGTAATTTGTGCCCATTTAAGACCTATATCAGCACTATAAACGTTTATAATGCTACTATAAAACGAACTCAAAATGCTAAAGCATACAGATATGCTGTAAGACGGCCGTTATACTGCCTTGATGTGTTACTTGGGAAGGTTTATATTCGTTATTTACTAGTCGAGATATTGGCGTGTAGGCCACGTCTTGACGCGAGGCGAGAGAGAAAGCGTTCAAAATGTTAAAAACAATAAAATTAAAGAAGCTTAACTGATGTATATATCAAGATAAAGTTGAGAGCCACCCCCCCTAAAAATTTACGTCAAAAATCTTGGTGGCTCCACTTCTCAAATCCATCCTTGGATCCTAAGGAATAATCAGGCCGAAGGAAATCCTTTGTTCACGAAAAGCCGTATTTGACCTTTTTATGGCTTGTGCACACGCAACTATAAGTTGATACTTACAGAAACATACGAAGTGTCATTTGACAAGTGATCTTGTCAAATGACATTTTGTATAAGAAATTCGAGTAAAGTTTATTTTAGTTTACTTTTTTATTTACTTTACTTTACTTTATGTACAAGCGGAGCTTTGAATTGAACCCACTAACCCTGGTTTAAAAACGGCTTGTCTTACGAACGCCTCTAGAGGTCTACATACGCCATTGAAAGACTTGGGTACAAAATCGCTCAAACCCATAAGACAAAGTACAAAATTTTGCAGCCCTAGACGAAACTTCTATCATATCAAACCTTTAAAATATCAACCTCAAAAATGAACTTTAAGTACAACGAGATAAAATTTATATTCAACTGCAACGGACTTGTCTGGCGAGATACCTGCTGATTCATACGCAGCCGGCTTTCACCTCGCTAAGTTCAAGGTGAACTGCATCGTAAGGCCAGCGCGCAAGGTCGTTTTTACTATGCCACGTGCTCAGCAGCTGTGATGACAGGTTCCATTGAGAAAGTAGGTACTTGACGTGTTATGCAATTATTAAAAAAGTTTTCTAATATTCGTTTTATTAATCGATGATAATATAGATAGAAATACTCGTAGGTATATAGTAGTACGTACACTTTGACATCCACTTATTGCCTGACTGTTGTGTCGGTATATACTAATTTGGTGGGAAAAGCTCCTTTTCAACCGACTTTAAAGCGGACCAGACACTGACAGTAATATTGACATAATTTATCTACTCATCCTTCTCATTCTTGATATACATAGAAAAGGACGGGTATAGAAATAATGACATTATTACTGACAGTGTCTGGACCGCTTAAGATTTCGAAGGAGAAGGTTTTCAATTCGTCGGGATCTTTAATTTTGCATTTTATTTTAATTTATGTATGTTCACCGATTATTCGAAGACGGCTGGACCGATTTGGAAAATTATTTTTTTGTTTGAAAGAGTATAACTTCACAGTTGGTCCCATTGTAACCAGGTCAGGATTAGATGATGGGATCCTGAAGAAATCGAGGGAACTCTTCAACTATCATAGGCACACCTATAGTGATTTAAATATTATTTACAGTAGGTCGGGCATTTCCATTTGTTTGGTGAGTGAAGTCGGTTCTTATTTGTTTAAAGTCTCTTTAGCGCGTTCTGGAGCCCAAAAAATAACTTAATTTGTTATGTTTTTTTTAATAAGTATACTCGAATGGGATAATCTTTGGAAATTGACCCAATACCCGTTCCGTTAGTATTGAAAATAAACAAGCAGAAAAAGATTTAAGTAGAGAATTATATCGTCGATTCACTGACGGACTGGAGAATACCATACATTATTGGATTTGAAGATATCCTTGTAACTTGACCTTTGTCAATGTCAACCTTTGTATTTATTTTTAGCTTGACGCTATATGAAATTAAACAAGAAAGTTACGTCACGATAGGTATAGATTAAGGGTTTTGTTTATTTTATATATGTATAAGCAAGGCACGTGTCGATAGTACCTAACCACAATAGGCAAATTGCAATATTTTCATTTATGCTTTCATTTGAAATAATTGCACGTAGAATAGACCACGTGTGTGTTTTAAAAAGTTATAAATACTATAATTTATAGTCAAATATTGCTTGTACAAACTGACAATTTAAATTTTCACGCCTAAACGGATCTACAGTATTCTACAGTTCCTGTGACGTCACTCATGTGTGTCACTCGCCATATTTGTTCGTCCACAGTGTCAAATTCATGTTTTGTTTTTACCTAGATTTTTGCCCTTTAAGCCATGTCCCATAGACAGTTGTCAACCCCATTAGTTGTCATAACATGAGACGTTACCAGACGCTGCAATCAGCATCAGGCGTGGATTAAAACACGTTCCGTTTCACATTACTTCAAATCGTAATTATTATTTGAAATTAGTACCATAAACGATCACAAAATTATGGTAATTATTATAGCTGCATCTTCCCTATACCTAATGCCTTTGTTTACGAGATTAGGGTCCAAGGCCAAAAATGCATATCATGTTAACTACAATAGCAGACAATTTAAAGAGTAGGTACTTATCTGTCATCGAGCCCTGGTGCTTTACAAGCGTTATCTTGATTGCAAAAAACCAGCAGGTGGGCTTTTCTTGCAATTTTTTCGATGGATTCCGCTGGACTGAAGAGTCTTTAAAAGGCAAGGCTTACGCCGGGCTGATAGTAGCTAGAGCTTGCAAGGGACACTTGCAAAATAGAGTCCGACCAAGTATATTGTATGGCAAGTATGGTGATTGGTTTTAACTTATTTAGCTACACTGCCATTGCAAAGTGCAAACTTCGAGTAGACGGACTCTATATACGTTGGTGCGATGCTTTACCTTTCTTTGGAAATACAGTCAGCAGAATAATTAGCTTAGCGGGTGTTCAAATAGTATTAACCGCCGTCCTCCCTGACCATTGTATAATATTGTATGAAAATCAATTTCAGCATCCGCAACGATGCTAAAATTTGCGACCACAAATGCGCTAGTAGTTCGGTCTACAAACTCTCAATTCAAGCATTATACAGTCGAGGAGTAGAAAAATAACTTTTACTCGCTCTCATGCCAAGCTTATTTTGAGTACCTCACCCGCTAAGCTACTTCTGCCTCCTGCATAAATCTTCTGCCTACATATTTATGTTTTGACTTAGCGCTTCTACGTCCCGATATCACGCTAGTTTATGCGAACTTAGCTGCATAATCCTGAATATCCTGTTATTCTTGATCTCAATTTACTGGTAAGGTAAATTGCAGGGAGCTCAAGTGTTTGCAAATCGGTCGGTTAATCTAACGAGACTGTTTGAGTTTGAATACCTGCTGGATGTTTTAATCGGAAGCTATTAGGAACACAACGGGTTGCACTGCATCCAGTGCATCCACTTGCCCCTCATATTTGGAAACGAACCGAGGGAGGGCGGCTTCGTAGTGTTAAAAGTATTTTTTTTATTTTAAAACGCGTTTGTAAAAACTCCATGGTTAATAAAAAAAATAAGCATTAAAATTACTTTTCTCAAACATACAATGAAATGTTGTCGTTTACGTTTATCCTTTTTCGGACGCAATAACTCGAGAGGACTGTAATGGGATTCAATACAACTTTTCAGGCCTAGTCCTGCAAATTACCTTTCTAATTGTTTCATCTCCCAACGATATGCATAAAACATCAAAGATAGCGTCGGAATCTCTGTAGTTACGAATATATAACGAGAGACCATAGACAATATTTGTAACGCTCTTAATTTATTCAGTCACCCTACATTTTCCTTCTTAATTTCAGTTCATGTAGCATGACCCTAAAATAAATCTTTCGAACAGCACATAAAATAATTACGTTATCCCAGACGTAATCTTAGTGGGAAAATAGAAAAAACCTACTCAATATTTTATTCTGTGTATTTATAAAGTCCAGTCGTTTAATTCTATAATAATTTGGCTAAATTAAAATTGAAGGAGGTAAATATTGTTCAAATGCAACAATGCAATGATGAACATTATAAATGGTCGCAAAACGTACTAAGAGTTATAAATTTTCAAAAGCCGTTCAGTGACAATGGAATGAAAAGACAGGTTTTAGCAGTCGAGACTTCATACCCCAAAGAGGTTTTTATTATACGCATGGTTTTATTTACGTGGTAAGTAAAATGTCTTTGATGTACTTATAGTTACAGTGCATACGATAATCAATTAATATATATCAATATAAAGATATCCGGCTATACCTAACTTGGCCGGAAATCCTCATTTTCCCAGCCTCTGCTGTAATGTACTATTAGTACTATTACGTACCTACATAAGGCTTTTAGGTAGTGATAGATAACTAAAGTGGTCACCACCTTGCTTTTTAATTATAAGACTCATAATCTCATCGTTTGATGTTTTTGCCATCCATCGTTTTATTTTCTCATCATTTTATTGGGTCCCACGGCTAGGCAATGGCTTCTACTTGCATGCTCCACTCATCACAAAATGAGTCCAGAGGTGTTCTGGACATCTACTTTTTAGCCTTCTTCGGCTATCTTGTGTACTATGACCTGCCTGATACGTACAATAATAAAAATGTCAACGAAACAAAAATACTCTGATCATTAAACAAAGTTCACGAAAAAGATTTAAAAGACAATTATTCCAACACATTAAACAACACAGGTTCCGGCAAAAGTAAATTATAATTAATTTTAATTAATTATTGTTTCAGTGGTCACCGGCTGCACAGACGGCATCGGCAAACAGTACGCCAGAGAGGTAATTAATCATGTTTGATCAATAAATATCACATTTGCGTGTGACACTCATCAGTCCACAATTCATACCGGGCTAGTTTGAGGCCTATACTCGTAGGCTACTAGGCACTGTCAGTAATAAATAATATTGACATTATTTATCTGCTCATCCTTCTCATCACTACTCACTACATAGTATAAAACAAAGTCGTTTTCCGCTGTTTGTCCCTATGTATGCTTAGATCTTTAAAACAACGCAACCGATTTTGATGAGGTTTTTTTTAATAGATAGCGTGATTCAAGAGGAAGGTTTATATGTTTAAGACATGCATAATATAGCAGATAAACACTGATAATTTTAGAGGTTTCTAATGTGATGTGATTATATGGAAGTGCATACATTCTACTCTCCAAACTCAAACAACAAACAAACAAACAATCTCAATCTATTATACAAACTCTATTAAGGATAGGTTGACTTGTTTTATACTCTTACGGTATTCGATTTTCATTTCTCTATCGTATTATAATTTTTAGTCATTTAGAATATTTAGATAGTTTACTTTAACTAGCGAAGTAACCAATATTGATACAAGCTTATCAATACCTTTTTTTATTGAATAAGAAAAAGTAAATTACAATATTATATAATACAATACCCATCATTGGCAAAACCTTACAGAGGTTTGTGTGCTGATGGGGAGTTCAAAAAAAGAAACAATTATATTATTTTTGATTTATATTAGATATTTCGTTAAAATCAACTACTGAATAGATCAAAAAAAGTAGAATATACCGCATAAGCCGACTTGACAGTGCCTTTATTATAAGTACTAATACAAGAATCTGAATATAATAATCCAAAACCGTCAGTATAAAATTTATTAATCATAATCAAGTCACAAAAAGGAGAATTAAAGAATCAGCCCTGGGAGTTCAAATGTCTAGACCTGAGTTAATGAGCGTAGGTATTAAATTGAATAAAGGTGTCTGCAGTCGCTAGTCAGTTGGATATTATAATGAAATTCTGCTAATCGTACGTGACCCGAGCGTCAGCGTCAGATAAGGCACCAGGATTATTTTTTGAAGTCTAGATAACCTTTATTCATAATTTTGCAAACCTCTGTTAAATGTCGTCTCTGTAACAAACACAAAAGTCAGCATAACTGATAGTTGTGCCTTTTTATTTTAACTTGTACTATAAAGCTGTTTCAGTATCCTCCAACCGTCACATTCCTGACAAAACGTATGGGATTTGACATTAACCGTCAGTTTTGTGACGATTGCCAATCGGCCGTTAATGGTACACAGTTAAGAGAAAATGCCCAGTTAACATCGTTAGATTGAAAGGGTTCTCTTTCATGATTATTCAGTGATCGTATTATAATCAAACTACACAAAGATCCAATTATTAGCAATTCGTTTCGTAAATTTTTTCGCAAATATTTTATTTCCTATCTGCTACAAGATGTTTCACTATATCTGTAGTCCTTACTACTTGAAAAGTGTTATAGTAATTAGATAGTGTCTGGTCAACACTGTCAGTAATAATGACATTATTTCTATACTCATCCTTTTCATTCTTCATAAACATAGAAAAGGACGGGTACTGAAATAATGACATTAGTACTGACAGTATCAGTAGTAATGTCATTATTTAACGCAGCATTTTATTGAAGTTCAATCAGCAGCATAAATAACTAAGCAGATGACATGTCCAAAGTGATCTTGGCTCGACTTTATAATTTCACGGGCTATCCCGGTTCTTTGATAGGCTTGCGTGGGGATATAGTTCCAAGTGTTCCAACTAGGGTTTGCAATGCGGATACGAAATGTATGAAATTATCTGAATCCGGATGCGCGAATCTTCCCATATGTTTAAGATTCGTCGTGCAAATCATAGTTCCAACACGTAGTGGCACTAGTGGCCTATTATAGAGTTTTGCTATTTTGCTCTAGCAGGTGCTAATATTAGAACCCGTTTATGGGTACGTACTAGGGATGTAACAGATGTGGTTTTATCGGAACCGACAGTGGAATCAGATATTTTAAATTTAATTTATCGAAACCAGAAACTGAATCGGAACCGAAAACGGAAGCCGAACCATAATCGGAGCCCGAGTGATAGCAGCACGTAGCAAGCGGGGACATGAGCAAATGACAGGTATAAACCTGTTTGTTTTTTATGTACGCCGCTCATTCCCCTCCGCTGCGTTGCTATGACATCCGATATAACTTCTGTTTTGAAAGTAACAGAACCGGAACCGAAGCGGATGTTTAAAACTAATCGGAAGTTCCGACTTAACGGAACCAGAACCGGAGATCTGTAACATCCCTGGTACGTACAATGTAAAGATGCAAGTCTCTATATGTACAGGGTGTAACAAAAATTCTGGTGAACCGTTTAAGGACATAATTGGTATCGTACTCTAATACGAAATACTGAGAAAAAAATTTTTCACGCGTAAAAATTGATTGGTTTTGTATGGAGGGTTGGGCCGGCTAGGACGACGGGTACCATACAAAAAAAATTTTTTTCGCGTCCAAAAAATTTTTCTTCAATTTTATCTCTTCGTAATACGATACCAAATTATGCCCTTTAAAGGGTCACCAGTTACAACCTGTATAATAAGAGCGTATAAAGTTCATTTCGAACACCTTAGCCGCTAAATCTACTTCTGCTGCTGACTGTACCAAATACCTCAAAAAAGTCAGAGATTAAATTCGGACATCTACTTTTCTCTTAAATTTATTTATGAGGCTTAAACCTGATAGCGATTTTAATTTATTAGCGCTTAAAAAACGCATTAAATATTTACTAGGCGAAATAAAGATTAATTATTCTCCTGTCTGATGAAAATACCGTGAAGTTTTTTAACGTCAGTAGGCATTTTATTATTTGAATTTAAAACTTTCTCTTGGTTAAAAAAATATTCTAAAGCAATATTATTTAGATTGTAAAGCCAAGCGAGAACTAATGAATGATACCTATTTATTTACTTATTCAGAAAACCTCTGTGAAAGATTATCTCTTTCTAGACAGATCAGGATAAACCTTTATCAGTGGCACTAAAGAAATGACTGGTGACGAATAATCATTTAGTTATTTTTTAAATATAACTTATAGACGTCCTAGATCCGAGAAAACGAATGTATCATCGAATGCTTAGCAACAGAATATCAGGAAATATTTCATTTAGATATATGCAACTGGATGGCCACTGTTACATTTTATGTTCATCCTAACGTTTCATTCCTGCTATTCATTGTAGGATCAAATTCGAATAAATAGATAATGCTTTTTGCAGATAAGGCAATGGGAAATGTTGTGTCGATCTGAGCAAGTAGCTAAAGTATAATGTTAGACGGTGCGGGTTATACTAGTATACATCGTTTTATTAATTCCTTTATTTTGTTGTTGCTTATCAAGGGAAATGTCTACTGAAATATTACAGTATTCATTTATTTAATATGTATCCATTCATTTACAGTATTAAATATTTTTTGCCGCGTACAATAACTTATTCAAATGTAGTGAAGTAATGATGGAAGTACTTACACATAACTATTTAAAAAGTGACGTGTAAATCTGTTTATTATAGTCAAGTTTTAAGATCCCGGGTATTTTTGTTAATTAACTTTAAATTACTAGAAATGCTAGATTCATGAATTTCATGATCAATCTCGAGATGAGTAAGGAAATAAATAAATGATGAAATTGACATTCTATGTGTTTTTTTTTTGTTTTCTTTGGTAGGTTTTTGGTTATACTGGTTTTCAAAAAAAATCCATATCAATATGTTGTCCCATCTAATATTTACTCAATCTAGAAATATGATCCCACACAGATCATAGTATTTTATGCAGTAACATGCAGTAAAACTCTATGGCCCGTTTCATACAATAAAGATGTATGCAAATCTAAACGCTAAGGGAATATTCTATTGAAATGTTTCATCCGGAGGAAATAAATGGAATTTGGATCTTGTTATATTACGTGGAAGTATTTCACAAGCCACAAATTTTCTAAAACCATTGGCTTTTAGAAAATTTAGTCGAACGTTCGCGTTACCAAATGAATAATTACATCGCGCATATAAACACCTAATAACGGCCTCCTAGCCCAGTCGGTAGTGACCCTGCCAACGAAGCAGGAGGTCCCGGGTTCGAATCCTGGTCAGGGCATTTATTTGTGTGTTTATCACAGATATTTGTTCCTGAGTTATGGCTGTTTTCTATGTATTTAAGTATTTATTCATATTTATCTATTATATATATATCGTCGTCTAGTACCCACAACACAAGCCTTATTGAGCTTACTGTGGGACTAGGTCGGTTTGTGTAAGATCGTCCTATAATATTTATTTATTTTATTTTATTTTAATATAATTACACCTTAAAAAGGTCCACATAAAAGTTTCGTGCGAAGCCAGGGCGGATCGCTAGTTTATCATATAATATACTAGTAGTCCGCCTCGAACTGAGAACTCGCGATTTACTTGCAAACGACATGACCAATATAACAAGACTCTTCTAAAGATATTTTTTCGCCATCTAGCTCCATAACCCCTTGTTCGATCCCGATCATATACGAACTCTCAAATTATATGTATCTCTGCTACAACCCCAACAAATTTCATAAAGATCAGAAAAACGTTACTAAAGTTATCGCGGAACAAACTCTCATGATGAAAAAGCCATCGAAATGCCGAGACGTAGCCGAAGGAGTCATTCCATATGAAAACAGCTGAAGGGGTGTGCTGACTAATTTTGAATTTACTTGAAAAAAATCAGGAATGTACTTTGAGGCATGAAATCACTAAATCCTTGAGATTTTTTTTTTCTGTTTTTTTTTTGATGGCCCCCATTGGAGGTTTGAATAGTTGTCATTTTCTTACTCTCATAAACTAGGTTCGAACTCTGCTTATGGGCTTTTGCTAACAATGATGTTTATTTTAAATTGTAGCTTACTAACCACCGATTCCACAATGAATTATAATATCTAATCAGTATGCTTCAGAACTGGGTTCTGAGGCACTGAAAATTTGTATAAATATGCTATTTTTCGGAGTTTTCAGACTAGAATTCTGACTTTCCTATAAGACTAAGATACTTAGCTTTTTTTTCTGGTCTGTAGAACATGACAATTTAAGCAACTGATGTGAGTTTAAATTATCAAAATGTATTTTTGGTTTAGAAAAAACATATTGAAATTTCAAAAAAATCAAAACGGGTCCACTTTAACCACTATAAAATCTAGGTTTCAGTGTGAATAAAAATTTTTGTTTACCATCAAATGATACATCGTAAGCTCACCTTTACATAGCAAGTAGACTTTATAGTGTTATTTTTGCTTGGTAGAAGATATGATTTTTTGAAAATCGTAAATATTGCAGAACAGTATTAGTACAACAAAGTCGTTTTTTTATGTTTAATGGTTTTCTTATCGTAAAGGAGTTTTATTAAGTTCTGTCATAAAAGAAAGGGTTAAATTTTGTTATAATACATACACATTAAACGAACCAATCCTTTAATAAAACAAATTCATTACTTTAGTGACGGAGCCGCATCGCAGTATAAAAATAAAAAGAATATGGCGAATTTGTGTTACCATGGTGAAGATTTTCGACAGCAAGCAGACTGGAACTTCTTTGCTACAGCACATGGGAAAATCCCGTGTGATGGTGCAGAAGGCACCATCAAAAGAATAATCCGAAAAGATAGTTTGCAAAGAACAGCGGAAAGTCACATATTAACCCCTCAAGCGATGTTCGACTTTTGTACGGAGCGGATACCTGGCATTACATTCTTTTTCGTGTCAAAAGCAGATGTCGAAGCTTCAGAATCAAGCTTAACAGAGAGGTTCGAGAATTTACTCACGATTAAAAATACTAGATCATACCATCATTTCTGTCGTTCGACACTTTAAAAGCTCGTAAATATTCAACATCACAAACTTTTGAAGTTGTGACAGTTAGAAGGCAGTTATCGAAACGTGGAAGTAAGGATTAAATTAATTTTGTAATTTTCTATTTAATTATTTCTTTATTATAGTGATGCTTTTAATTTAGTTAAGAAATAAATAATATTTAGGTGCAGTTTTATGTGTTTAAGACACTTTTATTAACTATCTGAAATTTGCATATTTTACGATTTTCAAAAAATCGTATCTCATAACGTAGCAAAAATAACACTATAAAATCTGGTTGCGATGTTAATTTCAGCATATGACCTATCATTTTGTGGTAAATTCAAATTTTTATTTATACTGAAACCAGGATTTTTCAGCATCTAAAGTGAACACGTTTTTATTTTTCAAAAATTTCAGTACGTGTTTTCTAATACTATTTAATACATTTTGCCATTTAAAATCAATGTTAATAGTTAGAATTTAACTGTTACTGAAGCTGTGATATAAAAAAAATCCTAGGTCTAATACAAAAGTCAGGATTTTCATCCGAATACCACGAAAATGAGCCAATTTTTTAAGATTTTTAGTGACACGGTATTTTATGCTGAAGTATTTGGAGGAAAAGTTATAATACATAATTATCGGATAGTATGTTTATTAAAGGCATGTTAAAGGTGGTGTGTGTTATTAAAGGTATGTTTATTCAATTAACACCATTTTTGTACATAATTTCTGAACGAAGTTTCATCATGATTTGTGGGAGTAGGAAAATGACACCATTTTGTACTTTGGATGGGTGCCGATAAAAAGATAAGTATTAAAAAAAAAATTATGACAACGGTTTTTATGCTTAAATGTGTCATGGTACATCCTCATTTTTTTTCATTGAAATCTGTGACCACGCGGCAACAAAAATAATTCGTTTCAGCTGTTTTCATATAGAATGACTCTCGTTGTTTGTAAGAACTCGCTTCGCTTACGCTCGATCAGCTCGTTCGATTAAAAATCAAGCGACAAGATTGCACGAATCAACGTCCTCACTAAACAAGCTCTGTAAGAATTGAGTTTTCGGGTATTAAATATTAATATATACACGGTGGCTATGAGCATTGCGAGACACTTAACAGTGATGATATTTAGAGAAAAAAATGTCCTATGAACTTTTTTCCGAAATTCGCCATAGTTTCAGAGTAAATACTGCTTTCAAAAAATATAATTTTAATTGTTACTTACTCAGTGTAAAATGCTTTTTTGGTGGCGATGTCACCAGTATGGGGCATAGACTAGCTAGACATCTCTCATTGAATGATATCAAAGACCTAAGAAACACTGCATGAACTAGTTTTAACGAGAAAAAATGTAGCAATTTATTTTATACGTTACTTTTTTCCAATAACATTTACTTTTTACGCATTCCAAAAAAAATAAAAAATCATTTTTTTTTTGGCGTTTTACAACTAAAGTAATGTTTTTTCCTTTTTTTGACCACAGAAATGCGAGGTTAAAATCTCTCACAATGCTCATGGGCACCGTGTATAGACCATGGGTATTTTTAGGGTTCCGTAGCCAAATGGCAAAAAACGGAACCCTTATGGATTCGTCATGTCTGTCTGTCTGTCTGTCCGTCCGTATGTCACAGGCATTTTACACGGAAACTAATAAGGTGTATTTTGTATGCAGCTACTTAGTTATGTAGTTAAATTTGAAACAAAATATATTTTTAGGGGGGCGTTCCATACAGGTAACTAAATTAAAAGAAAAATTAACCAATCTATAGGTCTTTCAAAATAACATTGAGGTTTCTTTGACTAAGTAAAGTTTGTGATTAAGTAAATATTTTCTGAAATAATCGCTGCGAAAGTCAGAAAAGTTGTGTACCCCTCCCCCCCTGTAACTTTTGGACCGTAAGTTCAAAAAATATGAAAAAATTTGAAGAGATGCGCCTTATCATATACTTTCTATGAAAATTGTTTTGAACATTATCGATTCAGCCATTTTTGAGTAATCTCCAAAAAACTTCTTCCATAGGCATCAGATAAGACCTTTTGGTATTAGTTTGGTTCTTATTCCATTGAAGGTACGGAACCCTCCTATGCGTGGTCCGACACGCACTTGGCCGGTTTTTTGCAATAACAAGAGTTCAAACTATCCTATCAAATGCATTTTGATGGTAATTTCATTATTAGCGATTTTTGTTTTCAAATCGTTACCGGACTCTAAAGCACCGCGCGTGAAACTTTTCTGGAGTTGCAACTGTTGCAAGCGTTCAGGCGAGCTGTGTACTTGTTTGCCATTGCGTTTTTTTTTTTTTCATTTTGGAATTATACCTATACACATAATTAAACGGCCTATAAATAATGTATTAATAAATAAGTACCAATGTAATGTAATTTGACATGTAATATTTTAAATATTATAAATAAATGACTATGACTATGACAGACTAACCAAGTCTACCAAAGTAACTTATGTAATCGGACCAAAATTGTATAATGCCATCCCAAAGTATATACAAACCCTAGAAAATAATAACTCATTTTTTAAGGAATTAAAAAAATGGCTAATTGAAAATGCTTTCTTTGACCTTAGAGAATTATGTGACATAAAATTATCTTAATTATAATTGTTTAGCTCTATTGTAATCAGAATTGACATCGTTTGACTTTTGTTATAAATTGCGAATTAGTATTATATAATAGCTCACTAGTATTAATTTTAGTTTTTTCTTTTTTCTTTTGACGTGTATTGTATCTGTGCATTTACGATATAAATGAACATGAATATGAATATGAAATAGGTATAATAATAAAATAACAATGTGATTTATTTTGGATTTAAACGCTACAACTTTTTAATTGAAAAGCCAAAATATATTTATTAATGTATTAAATATGTAGTACGCAATTAGTTTTGTTATTTCTGTAGAACAATTTAGTATCGGCGCTTAAATCCTCGCGAATATTATGCTCATAATTAAACGCAAAGATTATATCCGCCAAATAATAATGAATTGTATGTAACTATTAACGCCCATATCCTGAAATCTCGACAACTTCACAGTAAATAATGCTTTCAGACCTACACATGTCATTAATTCTTGTGATATGACTTTGTATATTTACATAATATTAATAGGCAATTTAGTATGCAAACTAGACATTTAGAAATATTACCTTGTATGTTTATTAATGTTTGTGGAATGTTTGTTAGTTCCGACGAATTTAAATTTGCATTGTATATTAGGTCTTTCTGAAATCCATGTTGCTTTAAAGTTTAAACTGTAATAGATATCATTACGTCATTATGTATTACGTATGATCTGCAATGCAATAAATTTTCATTTTCATAAGTGTCTGTACCATATCGAGTGTCATATTCAATCAATAAATTGCGTATCCAAGAGCCAAATGTTAATAGATATTAATTATAAATTGTTTTTCAGTTGGCGGCCCGTGGTTGTGACATTGTTCTAGTCAGTCGATCAATCGACAAACTGAGGGCGACCGCGGAAGAAATAGGTAAGTAAACAGCATTAATTATGTAAGTTCAAATTCTAGTTTGCTGACAATCCGACTTGTCTGAACAAAACACGTGGTGTTGGTTTTAGTGAGAAAATCGAATATAAATCAACAAATCAACCCGGCCATACCTAGTAGCAATAGTTCTAAACTGTTAGACGTCAGCTAGAAAATTGTATTAAACGACTTTGAATATGGGGCATAACACAAAAATAACGCGAAACAAGTTTATTTTTATAAAAATTGTATTTTTGAAACGATACTTTATTGCTATAAGTGTGATTCTGTAATTGGCTTCCATCTCTTATTAATTTGTGCTATTTTGTTTTGATAGCTGTCTGTTGGATCTCCGTAACGTAAATAAATAAAATAAAAAATAAATTTGTACTTTTCTCTATGCAATATCTAGTTGCTCACCAAAACGAATGCAACAAGCCCAAACAAGACAGGATAATGTTGAGTAGTTGAGGTGATCCTATGACCACCTTTCAGGTCCATCATCAGATCAGCTCCATATCATCATAATATTGCATAGTCACGCAATATACATGCGTGCAAAATTTCAGTTCAATCGGAAACCGGAAAGTGGATCAAATTTAACTTGCAGGATTTGATTAGGTACAGACAACGGAACAGGTGAAACTAAATAAAAGCTTGTAATAATGCAGTTCATTAATTTATTTATTTATCGTATGGCTTAATGTCACTGGAGATAGATAGGCATTTCTTCCCTGGGGTAGTAGTAGTGAGAAAGCAGATGATAAGGAAAATCCAGTGAATGCTGTGAGGTCCAGATGGGACAGTGCAGCTGCCGAGTTTGTTACTCTTTTAGCACCACCCATCACGTGTAAGGTGTTTCCTACGGACGCAGAGTAACATTGATGCCCAGTTAATTTATTACAGCTTAGGTACATATTAAAGCTTTTGATGTAACACTGATTTTACTGTGAACCTAATATTGATACCTACCTATACACTGAGCATTTGGCAGTTTAAATCCCATCCCGTATTCGCTGGGTCGAGGCGGACCGCGGCGGGCGTTCCTGCCATAAGTCATTTTTACGCGGCCGTACTGGCATCTGTCGTACATTTTTCATACCCATCTCCATTCGGCCGTTGTTGGTTTCTACTTATGGAAAAGTCCTTTGTTTAATGGAAAGATAAAGGCCAAATCGTTTGAATTCATTGCCTTTATCCGATCTAAAGGCGGAAATATAACAGACGGACATGAGCGTTCGGTATTTTTGGTCTAATATAAAGAATAATTGAAAAGTGCTGGGCCACACAGCACTCATTGGTAGCAACCTGACGGTCAATCGCCTTTTCGAACGAGCGGAGCGTAAGCGAAGTGAAGTTCTTTCAAACAACTTCGGCTACATAAACGTCTGTGCATTTCGATGGCTTTTTGATTTTGAACAGTTGTCGCGCGATAACTGTAGTAACATATTTTTTCTGATTTATATGAAATTTGATGGGGTTGTAGTAGAGCTCAATACAATTTGAGAGTTCGTATTCATATACGACCAAGGGGTTATGGAGCTAGAAAGCTCGAAAAAATCATCATTAGTGTCTTGTTATATTGGTCACTTGTTTGCAAGCAAATCGCGAGTTCTCAATTCGAGGTGGACTACTAGTACTTAGTTCACAGTTTATACTAAAACAATTCGTAATATGGAACTTTATTATATAGATGTTTTATAAGATCAATTGGTGTTTAAATTAACATCTCTTTCATGTTTCCAATTATCTTTACCCAGAAAAAGACTACAAGGTGGCGACTAAGGTGATCCAAGCAGACTTCTGCGAGGGCGAGGAGATATACACGAACATCGCACGGGAGATCACTGATCTAGAGATCGGCACGCTGGTCAACAATGTCGGCATTTCTTACGCGTATCCAGAGTACTTCCTGGACGTGCCTGATTGGTGAGTTACCTTTTATCCACCTTGTTTATCTAGAGAAAGAATATAAGGTGAGAACCGTGATTCAAGCGGATTTGTCGGTATCTCCTACTTGTATGATACAAGTAGGAATTGCCGACAAATCCGCTTGTATCCATATTTTCTGGACACACCTGATTGCAATTAGTGTATTGTTCGCTTTCTGGTTGAATCAGCCATCTTTTTCTAGGCTAACTTAAACAATTCTGTCAGCATTATAGTTTATATTATTCAGTAGAAAAACATGTTTTTTCTGATTTTTATGAAACTACCTCATCATTATTTTGGCTTGATCTAGAACCACACGTCTTGGCCTTCCTCGGCCTCTTCGTTTTGATATTTTCTCTCAAAACTACCTACTTGCTTTAAATACTTTAACTTAAACAACCGTGTTTAACGCTAGTAAAATCAATTGAAACTTTTTTTCTAATTAAATGTATTAATGTTTTCACCTTGATGAGGGGCACAAGCAGAATAATGCCTAAAAATCGTTAATCGGTTTTCCAGCATCACAACGTTTATATCCAGACGCAGACAAATTGTATAAAATATCCCCAAATTCCAGTTCAGAAACCGTTCCAATTCATGCTTTCAAATCTTCCGCTAATATCCCACCGTCTGTTGAAATTGAACGCAGCAAACCGCACCTTTCGTTCAAAAACGATTTTCAAAGGAACCAGGTGTTCGAGTATTGCCACCGTATGAAATAAGTGCCGTTCAAGTGAAATATTATTCCAACTATCGTCGCTTTATCGAAGGATTATTGTGACGTTCGGTGCTTCGATATTTGAATTCCGAACGTGAATTTTCCGTTTAAATTTGACTAAACTGTTTATTCGCACGTGTTATTGTCTGTTGATGTTGACGCTTTTGGAAATTGTGCCTTTGCTTATAGCATCTCCGCTTGCATGGAATATTAAAAATCCGTAGTGGACATAGTAGTATTGGATTCACACGCGCGCCGTACCGACTTTGATAGATCAAAGCTAGAAACGAATCCGTCATTGAATTCAGTCAGCAATGCAAAGCTCGGAGAAATCCGTCGAAGCATCTACCAATGTTGTGTTGTGCTCTCAGTAATAATTAGTCATTAAGCGCATTGAAGAAAGAACTCATCTGTATTGTATAATACCATCTTTAACTGTCCAACGACACGTAATATCTATTAAGAAGTATTGGTTTTCGAAGCACAAGAAACATCTTGCATAAGCTATTTCCTGCTGACATAAGAATCATAAATCTTCAAGTAGTGAGTAAAAGTTGGCACATCAAATAGAAATTTCTATATTTAGAGCTTAGGAATTTCAAACATTCGATTTTAAAGTGTTAATGCTTTCTGAATGAATAATTTTGTACTTCTCCTAATGAGCTCACTGCAGATGGCGCTGTAATTGTTTTGCTTTCCACTGACAGGTGAGTTTTTTCAGCTCTAATTTCAAATTTAGAATTTAGAATAAATACTCTAAGTAATCTTTGTTTATAGAGTCAACGGAAAATCTATAAAAAAGAAATTTAGGTAGATTTTGGCTCGACATGTTTCGATCACTTTAATATGATCATTATCACGAGCGCCCGTCCGCGGCACCAGCGAGACGGCACTGCGCGCGCGGGCGCGTTCGCCCTACTGCTCGCGGGGAGAGAGATTGTCAGTTATTAATCTCATTATGTCGTTCGTAATTGTCCAGCAATAATTGATACCAGTTCTCGTAATTATCACATGGATTATAGCAAACTAGACCTAATTTAGTCTGTCACTTAACCTAAAACCATTTCCTACATTCCCGGGTCTCAAGTCACAATACTCAGTTGAATTAATATAATTACTACGACATTACCTCTCATTAGTCGCAAATATATTGACTTGACTTGCCTAATGATGCTCAAAGTGATATTCCGTTCGACTACAGAGTTGAGGGTTTCATTTAGACTAACTGGTTTTGTTTGCTTTACTTGACCCTTGGTTTACATATTTAGGGTAATATTGCTACATTTATGATCAGAGTCTTCGAAATCCACATCTTTAAAAACGGAGGCTAACGTCTAAAATTTCCATATTATTTGGGTAATCTCGTTATTGTCGGTTAGTCAAGTGTTGATATTTTTTAAAACTCGAACCTTCACTCCAGTACAGAGACTACGGCACGAGCGAATTGCGATCTCCTAGCCTAAGATGGTGGAGTTATTATGGTCGGTTACCATATCGTAAAAAGAATACTAGTGCGAAAGTGACGCATGACATGATAGGCGTAAAATGGCAACCATGCTATCCGGAAGTCTAAATACTCTGGTTCGTCTGAGAACTTGAATCATCCGCTCTTGTGCGACCAATTAGAACACAGCTTGTACATTACAATACCAAAAGAGCCTAAGCACATTAGTACCACCTGTCTATACGTCTTTCTTCACCGCCGAGACACTATAAGGCTTTCACAGTAACTGTTCGACTATTATGTTAAATCCTAGACAAAGATGCCTTATAAGAAGCCACGTGTGTAAGCGAGACAGGATATTGGAAAGCGGGAAGTTAGAGAACTGGCAGCCTTAGGTATTGATATAGCAGGAACTAATTGTGGAACTCTAAAACGTTAGCGTTTAATGTGACTTGTACCGTCAGCAGCAGAGATAACTAAGCGGACAAAGTGATCAGAATGATCTTGGAACCATTTCAATATGTGTCCATCTAAGTGTTCATCAATATTGCTATTGTAAAGATAAAAATTAAGAAGTATTACTATTCAAAATGTTGAGATGTTAATATATTTTTCACGCTACTGTTCGGAAATGTGACAAAAGATGGTCAAAATCCAAGCTGGAAAGTAAGCATTTGCTGTAGCACCTGAACCACCACTACAGCTATGTTATTGTAGCGATGAAATGTCATTAGTTGGAAAGTAAATTGTCCAGTTATGTCATTGCATTATTAAAAGGTCTTTTTTTGGCACAACTTTATGTTTCAAAAATAAAAAAGGTTGTTTACCGGGCCAACTACCCGTTTAAAAAAAAAGTCAAAACCATTCATTCACCTTTAAGGCGTTTTTAATTTTTTAGCCCTTTGTGGTTTTCTATCAAAAACGCCTCTAAATAATGAGTCGGTTTGAAGCAAACAACAGAAAAACGCATCTTGAAAGTGAAAAAAAAAAACTAAAAAGGCGGGAATGGAATACTGAATTGGATATTCTATTAAAGCATTTGTATTATTATGACAAATGTTTTTTTATTTCCTCACAGTAGTCGTGAAAAGCACTATGTAATATCTTGGCCGAAAGCGCTATAGATGGTGGACTCGTATCTTCGAGGGCCTCCCCTAGCGGGTCGGCCCTCGAACTAACTCGATCCACCTATAGCTTACTTTCAAGCCTCTACAACAATGTACTATAAAATAACTTACTATTATAGTACGAAAAACGAATCGCGATTGTGAAAATTTCATTTAAATTCGGTGCGTTCAATGAATATCAGAGACTTCTATTCCAGTAAGGTTGTCAACTTATCATAATCAGTCCATTGACTTGTTCGGAGAGAGTTAGGAGCTTTATTTTAGACTACTGATACTGGTTTTTTACTGTTAAAACTGTTTTATGAACTGACATAGAATATGTCATACGCTTAGGAAAAGAGTAACCAAGTCCTGCAGTGTCCTAGACCGGATTCGAAGTATTCGGCGTCTTCAGCTTTCGAAGCTAAAGCCATAAACCTCTTTGCCTGTGGTTCTTGATCGGTGGTCCGTGGACCACTGGTGGTCTCTGAAAGCACCTCAAAAGGTCCGTGAATTTACGAAAACTTTTTGATGATTTTATTCGTCATTGTTTGAAAATTTGCAGATCCTGTCACAGTAGCCCCCGTTAAAATTTCTCAAGTAGTTACGCAAGACTGCACAACTGATTATGCTTTTGTTACGATTTGTTGTCTATTTTTATTGAGTGATTATTACATTTTTGTTTTACACCTAACTAGTGGCCTTCTAATTGTATCGCATTTAATCGTCAATAAGTAGGTTTATGCAATAGGCATGGTGAATTTTTTTCATGTATGGTATCAATCGATTCGTTTTGTTGTGAGGATCAAATGTCTATATGGGGCCAATTGCATTAAAGCAACACAAAAGTCAGAATTTAGACTTAAAGTCTGAGATTTGCATTTGTTTCTCGAAATGCTCATAACAAAATGACGTGCAAAAGTAACGTCACGATCATATAGTCGCCCGGTTTAAAGTATGGAAAAAATATGAAATTGCTATTTTTACAGTGAAATGTTGCGTTTATGTATATTGTTACCATACAATTTATTTAACAGTAAAATGTTAAAAATCGAATGGTATCATTGTTTTTTTTAAATTTCGTACTTTAAAAAAATTAAAAAAATTGAAATTTTGAAGAATATATATAACAGAATGTCCGTTTAATATAAACAGGTTATTATGCCTACACGTCTTAGCCTCTAAGAAGTTCTTCATATCTAGCACAATGTTTTTGCTAGAAATTATTAATCAAACTCGTTTTGCTCCTTTTCTACGTTCGTTAAAGTGCGTCTTTTTGAGTGGAAATTTCGTTTAACAGAAGGTTTATTTTTTATGAAAATTACGAGTACCTGGCGTTGATTTTTGAGGAAAAAAAACTCTTCGTGTGTCTAAAATAATCCTTTATCTACAAGTCCAGACAAATCGATCATGAATGAAAAATGTTTGAATAACAGGTGAATAAATAGGTTGTCGTTAGGATTGTGTGGCTAATCTTTTTAGCATGTACTATAATCAAGTCGAGTACGAAGGTTAGATATTAGAAAAAACATCGACAAATTTTGAACTTATAGGTACAAACGTCTTGATACTACTGTCACTTCTGTTATATCTTATTTGTCATAATCTTTGACTACTGTCAAATTGTTTTTGTTCCCGCGATAACGACGTATGAATTGATATCTTTGAACCATATCAATAGATTTTTTAATTTTCACCTTATTTGGATATCATAATAATAATAATAAAGGCGTAGGGATGTGACGACCCCGTCGCCCACTGGTTTTCACCAGTGCAATCAGTCAACGCAGGGCAGCTTGTGGCGAGCTGTTGGAGAGTAGCGACTCCACGTACCTGAGTGCCCCTGGGGTGCTCTGTCGGATGGGTGGGACAGGTCCCCTGCCTCTGGCTTGCCTTAGCCGGCTGTCCAGAGTGGGGTCGTTAGAGCTGCGTTCTCGAGGGCAGATGTGGAAACCTAAGTGGCGAGTTGGCTATATGTTTAAAGTCCAGTGACACCTCTCTACCCCCAGCCCCCGCACCGGTGTTGCCCTTGAGCCATCCTTGATGTCGCTTTTTATGGGGGCCCATCTTGCGGAGGGCGAGTCACCGTCTGCCGGAAATAAAATTGGATACCGTTTTGTTAGGCAGGCGTCCGGTTTTTCATCCAATAGACCAGTAGTTAGTCCATACTCTTCACCCAATAGCCTAGTACATTTTAGACTCCATTAACTCTCAATAGTCCTTACACCATGGCGGGTGCTGCCTCTGCATGCGTCCCATGGCACGGGCAGGGGCAGCATCCGCATAGTGTACCCCTCACTTTTCATTAAATTGTCGAAAGGGCCTCTGCGCGTTGGCTTCGGCTCCGCATACGCCTCCCAAAGGTCCGGAACACCATTGTTCCGTGATGGGGAAAGACATACAAATAATAATAATAAATACTCTTTATTGCACACCTCATACAGTTACAAGCACAAATTTTACAATTAGATAAATTTAGGTAGAGGTAACAACATGCGGTCTTATCGCTAATGAGCGATTTCTTCCAGACAACCTTTGGGTAGTGGAGACTAGAGAAAAACAATAAGCAGTAGGTGGTGCATAGACACAAAAGAGACGAAATAGATAACACAGCAATTCATATGAATATACATACTTAAATAAATACAAAATAAACATACATATACGTACATATATACATATATAATACACACAGTAAGAAACAACAGTGTCAACTTAAAAACCTAAGGAAGAGATAAATAGTATTCCTTAAGTTGCGATTTAAAGCTACCGATAGATTGCGCGCGTTTTATGTTGAGAGGGAGAGAATTCCACAAACGAACGGCCTGGAACGTAAATGAGCAATTATAAAATTTGGAAGATGAAGATGGCACTTTTAGGAGCAATTTTTGAGAGGATCTAATAGAATTAAGATAAGAGAAACGCTCTTTGAGGTAGCGGGGAGTTGCAGGGTTAAAAAGTATAGAAAAGAGTAAAGAAAGTATGTGAGAGTTACGGCGGTGACGGATAGGGAGCCATTTGAGTTGAGAACGAAAACTAGAAACATAGTCGAATTTGCGTAATGAGAAAATGAACCGAATGCAGGCATTTTGAATACGCTCAAGCTTATTAAGTTGCTCCTCGGTTAGGTCTAAATAGGAGATATCTGCATAATCAAGAATGGGGAGGAGTAACGACTGAGCAAGCGCAATTTTAGTAGCAATTGGCAGGAAATTCCGGAGCCGTCTGAGAGACCCTATGGCAGCAAACATCTTCCTGCTCACTTCACTCACCTGAGGCACCCATGATAGACAACGACCCATGATTACGCCAAGATTTTTCACTTGGTTGGAAAAAGGAATTTGGATACCATCGAAGACTATCGGAGGGAGCCTGAGAAAGTCAATTTTGGAGATTTGTTTAGCGCTACCCATCACAATTACCTGTGACTTTAGGGGGTTTACTTTTAAACCGTAATTTTGACTCCAATTTGATATGCGGAGCAGATCAAGATTCGTGGCTTCTATAACTGAATTGAGATCGCTATGCATACCCTGCGAATATATTTGAAGGTCGTCGGCATAGAGGTGATACGAAGAGGAGAGATCAAGAGTTATGGAATTAATGAAGATAGAAAATAAAAGAGGAGACAGCACACCACCCTGTGGAACACCAGCTGATGTGCTGCACCAGGAAGAGCACGAAGAATCTAGTTTTATTCTTTGCCGACGACCAACCAAATAGCTGCGGAACCAGTCAATCGCTGCAGCCTATATGTTAAGAGACTGTAAGAACGCGAGCAAAATGTCAAAATCGACCGTGTTAAAGGCATTACTGAAATCTAGAAGTGCAAGAACTGTAAGCTTCTGGTCATTCATACCCAAACGGATGTCATCGGTAACCTTGACAAGAGCCGAGGTAGTACTATGGCCCGGACGAAAACCAGATTGAAATGGGTTTAGGAGGTCATTTCTATTCAGGAAGGAAGTTAGTTGCTGATGCACTAGCCGTTCGAGGACTTTGGATAGGAAAGGAAGAATGGAGATGGGGCGATAGTCAGAGAAGGAACTGGGGTTGGATTTTTTGGGTAAAGGAATAATATTGGCATCCTTCCACAGACTGGGAAAAGTACTTGATGAAATGGAAAAATTCAGAATACCGGTGATAATAGGAACAAACAAATCAAGGAGAGGGAGTATCATATTTCGGCTAACACAGTCAACACCAACGGCGTTAGAAGTGATATTCAATATACCCTTCCTAACATCACTCTCACAGAAATGGCTAAAATAGAAAGAAGAGAAATCTAAGGCAGGAAGTGATGAAAGATGATGAAGTGAGTTAGATTTCTTAGGACCACTGAAACAGGTGGACGATGAAAAATGCTGGTTAAGCTGGTCAACGCTAATATTGTTCAAATTGGTTGCCTGTTGAGATTTGCTAACTCCGAGACCTTTCAAAAATTTCCACACTTTGGCTGGATTTCCATCTTCAACAGAACTGTGAATATGACGCCTCTGAGCATCTCGACATATAGTGCTACAGCGATTGCGCAGGGTATGATATTTAAGTTTATTTTTCTCAGAGTTGTTAGCCTTATACTTAGATTTAGATTGATTCTTCCTCTCTATAAGGGCTTTAATATCCTCAGTGAGCCAAGGAGCAGGGAGATGCTTGACTTTTATTGCACGAACAGGAGCATGAGCGTCATAAAGTTGTATGAGGAGCGAATTAAAGAGAGAAACTTGATCGTCTACCGAACCCGCTCGAGCGATACTGCTCCAATCGATTGTTAAAGCGTCATCTCGAAGCTTTTCCACGTTTAATCCACTAAAATTGCGCTGCAAAAGAATTTTTGATTTAGATTTGGGAGGACGAATTTTGTAAGAGAGATAGAGTAGATCATGATATGAGAAGGCATCCGCGGAGTATTGTCCAAATTTAGACACATGAGAAGTCGAAGAAACTAAAGTTAAATCAAGAAGAGAAGGCGAGCAATTTGGAAAATAGTGTGTGGCGTCTGAAGGGAGAATAGTTAGATTGCATGCATCTACCAGGGATTTAAGGCGCCGGGATCGACTGATATTGGTAATTCTGCATCCTAACAACTAAATATTGCATAATTCAACATGTGTCATCAATGTCATCAACCCTATTATTAACGGTCAGGCGCCATATACGTGCTTGCATTTCCTTTCAGTCATGTGTAGAAATGACATAGTTATATTGGTGTTGTTCATTGTAAAACTATTTTGGCCTTTCTCTGATGTATATGTTGTTCTACTTTGCGAGTCAATGTACTGTTTTAATATTGTAACTATGTCATCGGTTGCAAATTATTCCATCATTAGAGATCGATCGTTTCGATAGATGGTATCAGGCAGTCTAAATTATTTGCCATCAATTGTGTTTCTGAATCGGAAAACGCAAACGACATTATTTGTTTGGGTGAACTGTCCGGTTTGTCGTACAGTCGCCATCAAATACATAGGAGCGGCCACGGTACTCAAATATATCTGAACATACACCTTATCGCCTTGACAATAAAGGCGTTGTTCAGATATTTGTCACCACCTTGGCCGCTCCGATATATTTGACGGCGACTGTACATAAGGTAAATCGCCAATAACTGGCCACCCTCCTGCGTTTGTTTCCATTTTTTTTTCTATTGACGCCGCATATCCATGGACAAGAACTACAGTATACAATTACCAATAGGTACATATGAAATATATATTCAAATCGTAAAGTAAATGATGACGAAAGTTGTGGCCAGTAATTAAATAAACAGGGCCAGTTACTGGCGATTTACCCTAACTTTTTTATCACATAAGGCTTGAAGCGTAATGTTTTTTTAATAGAACACATTCAGATACAAAACTCTTACAAGAACCAAATTATTTAATCTGTAACTATGGTACAGTCGCCATCAAATGTATCGGAGCGGCCAAGATACTCAAAAATATCTGAACATGCACTTTATCGCCTTGAGAATAGAGGTGTTGTTCAGATATTTGTGACCACCTTGGCCGCTCCGATATATCTGATGGCGACTGTACATAAGCCTTGAGTAATGTTTGATTACAAAGTAAACTATTTTTATACGTACATATGACGACAAATTTTTTGCGATATTTTTTGTCGATTTGCGGCTAGTATTGCAGGAAAATTATTAATAACAACTCATTACAAAGTTCAAGGCTCTAAAGAAGACAAAATGATTGCTAAGACCGAAAATAATATTAAGTAAAAGAAGAAATAAAAACGGGCCAAGTGCGTGTCGGACCACGCATAATGGAGGGTTCTGTGCCTTCAATGGAATAAGAACCAAACTAATACCAAAAGGTATCTGATACCTATGGAAGAGTTTTTTGGAGATAACTGAAAAATGGTTGTGTGTTCAAAACAATTTCCGTAGAAAGTGTGTGATAAGGCCCATCTGCTAAAAAAACATAGTTTTGATTTACGGTTCAAAAGTTACAGGGGGGGACACAATTTTTCTGATTTTCGAAGTGATTATTTCTGGAAATATTCGCTTAATCACAAAAATAAATGTTCGATAAAACCTCGCTGTTATTTTTAAAGAACTATCGATCGATGAGCAGTATGTTGACATTTGTAAAAAAAAAATTTGAAATTTAGTTTCATGTATGCCTTAAACATATATTTTTCTCCAATTTAACTATATAACTAAATAGCGGCATACAAAATACACCTTATATCAAACTTTGTAGATCCGTTTTATAGTTTTCGAGAAAAGAAGCTTTATAGCAAAAAAAAATTGAAGCACGTGTACCTTAAAAATAATTGTTGAATTAGACTAAGATTACTTACCTACTTATAAATACAAAAGTGAATTGAAAACAAAAACTTACTCGAACACTAATTTCAGGGAGAAGATGATGTCCAACCTGATCAAGGCCAACGTAACTTCGGTGACCAGAGTTACCGGGCTCGTGATGCCCGGCATGGTGAAACGCGGCAAGGGAGTCGTCATAAACATCGGATCAGCCTCTTCCATCATCCCTAGCCCACTGCTGACGGTCTACGCTGCTACTAAGGTGAGGGTATAATGTTGGTTACAATAGTGACCAAGATTGTTATTTGGTATAACGCGGCAAACCGAAGTCTTAAATACCAAATTTCTTCCATCATTCTTAGTCTGCAGTTAACCGTTTACGCTGCGTCTAAGGTAAAACTGGTAAAAGTATAATGTTGGCTACAATAGTGACCAAGCTGGTCATTTAGCATTGTAAAATGCGGCAAGGCTGTCGTCATCAATACACAATTTCCTCCATCATCCCCAGCCCGCTGCTGACCGTCTACGCTGCATCTAAAATGAGTGTATAATGTGGGTTTACAATAGTAACCAAGCTGGTTAAATAGAATAATGTAACGCGGCAAGACCGTCGTCACCAATATCCGATCAGCCTCCTCCTATTTCTCAGCGGCTGACCGTCAACGCTGCGTTCAAGGTGGGTGTTGAGGTTGGTTACAATGGTAACCAAGTTGGTTATTGAGTAAAACGCGTCTAACTTATCCATCATTCTTAGCCCGCTGCTAACTGTGTAGTCTACGTTCAATTCGAACGTATTTTTTTTGTCAGACAAGTGACCAACACATTCTGTTCAGTTCTGATGAATACAGTTAGTGACAGATGTCTATCTCGCCCGCAAGATACAGTCGCTACACACTTTGGCTAACCGTGCAAGCTAGCATGACTTGTACTGGACATATCCAAATTTATTATAATCTGTCCATTTCGTAGTTACTCGTACCAAAAGTATTCATTCATTTAAATTCATGCGCATATAAAATTATAGACGTCATTCGTAGGCATGCTACATCATGCTACGTGGCATTTGTAGTCAAAAGCCATATGCCAAAAGTGTGACGCTGACTAACGGTCGAGCTTGTAAAATGAGCAGAAGTGGCTAGACAGGCGACGTAGTCAAAATGTTCTTGACACGCTCTTTGTTTTCTTGACGATAAAGTAGTATGTAGCATATTTTGATCACCTCGCCCGCTTAAATACTTCTCATTACATTAAAGATGGCCGTTGTAATAAAACAACTACCTACTACGATTGTTAAAAACATTTAAGAGCGTTAAGCGGATAAGAAGGCATTTTTCCCACATAGAAACGTTTACGGTTTACATAATAATAATTTTTACATATATAATAGCTTTTTCCCTTTTTTTTCTTTTAATTAATGGCTTTTACTCCTCGCCTATTTTAGCGCGGTGAATTCTGCCAATGGATCCGATTCTACGGCGGCCGCTAAACCTCCTAATTTTATTTAGGCGTCGCTAAACCACTTTGCTATTCTATGAGCAGCTGTCATAATCAAATGACAACACCAATTTGAATCTGACGTTTCTTAATTTAGGCGGTCTATTCAATTTAGGTTTCGCTGCTTGAATGCTATTCAGTACACGTCTTTTTTAAACAAAAACTTAGAAACGTCAAGCTAAAATGACTAATTTTAGCGGCGAATAAAATAGTCCCGTTTAAAATACGATAACACAAAAAGGTCAAGTTGTGCAGAATCAATCTTTTTCGAAATGGGTGAAGAATACGTCGTAACTGCTGTGGTGGCCGAAGAGAGGGAGTATGGCGAGGGCGAGGGTGAAAAAAATTATTTGAAGAGGTTGCGAGACGAATCTAACCCATTTGACCGGTCCGAGCGGAAGTTCCGTAATTTTTTTAGGCTGTCGCGGGCCATCGGCCGGCACGTAGTGGACACTTTGTGTGAAGGCGATGCGCTACGAGCAGGGACGGTGCCCCCACATTTAAAGGTTCTAAGTGCATTGAACTTTTTTGCCCATGGCAGCTAGCAGACTGCTGAAATTAATATACTAGCTCAAAGTCAACCAACAATAAGCCGCAGTCTGGCAGCTGTGTGTCCTGTTATTATAGAAAGGTTGACCCCACAGTGGATCAAGTTCCCAGTGACCAGACTGGAGAAAGACAGGGCAATGCAGGAGTTCCAGGACAATTTTGGGTGCGGTAAAAGGGAGTCACATCCCTCCCTATACACAAACCCCCAAATAACCACCCAATAGCCCCGGGTAATATTTTCTACAACAGAAAAGGGTTTTATAGTATAAATTGTCAAGTGGTGTGCGATGCCACAGGTCGGATCACTAGTGTACACCCTAACTTTCCGGGCTCAACCCATGATGCTGCTGTTTGGAGGACCAGCAATGTGCACCAGCACGTCGAAGGGCAGTATCTTCAGAACCAAGCGATGGAGTGGCTTCTTGGGGACAAAGGCCTTTGGCTTTCGCAGACGTTGCCGCTCACCCTCGATCGACGGCCCTCGGGTTCGCTAAGACACTTCGCCTTTAAGTATGTCCGGTCCCTGTCATGATGATGTTGAAGAAGTTCTCGCTGCGATGTTCCGAGCCTGAACCTTATGCAGTACTCAGCCTTTGACTTTCACATACATTTCTGCTCGCCCACGTATCCGCAGCCCTCGAGTTCGCTAAGACTCTTCGCCATTGTACGCATTGTATGTCCAGTCCCTGATATGCTGCTTCTGCTGAAACAATTCTCGCTGCGATCCTCCGGGCCTGGGTCCTGCGCGGTACTCGCCCTATGGCTTTCGCGATATTGCCGCTCACCGTGTCACGGCGCCGGCGTTCGGGTTCACCAAAAAACTTGACCATTGAGTTTTGTGGGGACCGTATCATGCTCCTGCTGAAACAATTCTTACTGCCTTATAAGATTTTGGCCTGCTGCTGCAAAAGCAGTTTTCGCTGGGACGTTGCGCTCACACACTACCTCGCGCCAGTACCTTCAGCGTTTGACCCTCTGTTCGAAGCATATTCTCCTGCAGGAACTCGGCCATTACCATTAGCAGGTCTCGACGCACGCCTTTTAGTCAGTTATCTTTATCACGGATGAACTAATAAATTTAGATAGATATTTATAAATATGTAGAACGCGTGAATTCTACACTAATGGCCTGGATAGTAAATGAAAATGACAAAACCTCCCACACACGCGGGCGAAGCCGCGGGTACAGCTAGTTATAAAATATTAATGTAACTTGTAGTTTATCTTCAGGTACCTTTCATTTAACAATGTGGAGAAGAATCGAAAGTTGGAGGAGAGATGAGAATGAAAATCATACAACAAATCCATTCAAAATGTGAAGAAACGAGCCACACTGGGGTAAAATAACCTTCTTCATAGATACATATATCCAGTGAATGGTCACTTGAATTCAGAGTATGAGAAATGGAAAATTTATGACGCACCATAAATGTTCTACGTGTTTCCCACCCACTTCTCCCGTGGCTGATGACCCCTCATCCTGACCCAGTTGCCGAGTCACCAGAGGCAAGATTTAATAGGTGCCATGCACAGGCAAAAGGGGTCATAGAGATGTGCTTTGGAGTACTAAAAAACAAATTTAGATGCCTTCATCGCTACCGTACGCTGCATTACAGCCCAGAAAAAGCTGCCAAAATTATAATATCACGCTGCACAATTTATAATATGATTAATGAATTAGAAATTAATTATGATTCAGACAGCAGTGACGGTTCTGAGAGTGACGAAGACATCACAGATCTAAGTGAAGTAGAGGAGGATGATGAAGAACAGAATGATCCTGAAGATCTCCCAGAACAACCAGGGAATGATGTCAATTTTTTAAATGAGGCCCGTGGACGACGGCATTTTTAATTAATAGATTTTTTAATTGATTAAAACAGCAACATCGTTTTTTTTTAAATATATTTATCATAAAAAACTTAAATGGTATGTACACATATACAGTCTTGGCCAGAAGTGTTGAGCAACCTTGCGATTTTCATACAAAACTCGAAACTTTAGTCCATCCTTTCTATCTTTTTTGAGGTTATTTTATCAATTAATTCAAACTGAACAGGCATGTTTCGTTGAAGTTAGTAGTAACTGCATAGAATATTTGCAATTTGTCGCACCGACCTAAAGTCGCATTTTTGTGACCTTAAGTTTTCATGTTTTATAGGTACCTTGAAATTGTTATTAAGTGAAGTTTTCTAGATATATAAATAAAATATAACATTTTACGTCACCGTACATTGTTATTATTGGGAAATAATACTTAACATCAAAACTGTAAACAAAAAACTGCTATGCTCAACACTTCTGGCCAAGGCTGTATATTCCGCCACACTCAAAGAAATTTTAGAATACGGATAAAAACTGGCTAAATTTAGTCAGCTTGACGTTCTGGAATAGCAGTTGTTAAATTCGCCGTCTAAATTATGATTAAAAATTAGACATTTTAATTTTAGGCTATTTAGACGATGTGCACGTAGAATCGCGTCCATAATCAAGGTACACTTAGGATTTTATTCATTCTCGTAAAATAAAATAAAATCAACGTTGTTCGGTTAAAACCTTGTTGATTGTAAAGTGATAGCCTCCTTACAAACACGTGGGTGGCCGGGACCCCGGATAACCGTTTGTTCAACTAAAGGGTGGTTACTCGCGTTTTGGAGACTAATTTTTCATTAGCTGCACACTTGTTCGTTAGGTCACCGCACAATAAGCTATCAATATTAAACACTGAACTACGTAAATGAGCAAAAAACAAAAAACTATTTTAAAGACGATGCAGCCATCTTGAAGCGTAAACGATTATCCGCTTTTCCCTTTGTACACAGCAATAGCAATTATGCCAATGATTATTGAATAAAATATAAGCAACGTTGTTCGGTAGATGCCCTGCTGATTGTAAGGTCATAGCCTCCCTACAAACAAACACGCGGTGGTCGAGCCATGGATAACCCAAGGGATAACTAAAGGGTGGTTACGCGCGTTTTGAGACAAATTTTTCATTCGTGCACGCTTGTGTGTTAGATCACCGCTACACGCTATGAATTACACACTGAACTACGTAAATGAACAAAAAACAAAATACTATTCCCAAGACTCCGTCGCGGTCTGGAGCTCAAACGATTATCATAATAGTCGTTAAATAACTAATTCGTTTGATAGCAGTTTGATGGCAAAAGTCAGATCAAAATTTGTACCTACAAAATTATATCAAAACCTGTCAGTCGTGTTTGTGTTATTTGTTAAATTATTGTAAACGCTGGTCAATATTTTATTTCTTTTATAGTAAGTACAGTCACGTCTGAAAATATGGATACATTTAATGTGACATAAACATGTATCCAAGACATTACGCCTTGGTAATAGAGTCGTAGCTACATATTTTTGTCACATTAAATGTATCCATATTATCAGACGTGACTGTACCTACTAATAGCAGGCTACTATACTTTATTTTATATTTCAAAACGGTTAATCATCAAAGGAATCTAAATATTTCAAAAAGCAAAGTAGTACCTACTACTCATCTAACTAAGTAATTAACCTACTTAAGTACTTCATCATATTTTAAAATGGACACAATGTTAAACTTATTCCGAGCTAAATTCAAATATTTCAAATATTAAAGTAGACTTAAAAACAACTACTTACCTATACTTAACTTTAATTTTCATGTTGTATAAATAATGTAGCATGTCTGAATTATTAAAATTTACTGAATTTAAATAAAGTGCTATGTTTGCGAAGTTCTATGCAATGTCCTATGTAAATTATACTTTTGCCTTCTTCCATTTATCGTACCTCCCTAGAAATCCCTTACATATAGTATTAGTGTCTGAACTCCCCGAAAAGGGTCACCGATAACCGTCCCTATCTTATCATAGCATACGCCACCTCACTAATCATAAAATTTACTTCCAGGCTTACGTGGAAAAATTCACTGAGGGCCTCGACATGGAGTACAGGAAAAAGGGCATTATCTCCCAATGCGTAACGCCCAGTTTCGTGACAACGAACCTGTCGGGGATCAGCAAGACTTCGTTCTTCACACCGACGCCTAAGGTTTTCGTGAAATCAGCTATCAGTCTCGTCGGTACGGTGTCTAAGACGACTGGATACCTCCCCCATGCTATCTTCACGAACTTCATCAACTTCATCACCGCTGCCAGTGGGAATTTCGGAGTCTGGCTGGTTACGAGGTCCATGGAAAACATCCGTGCTCGAGCTTTAAAAAAGTACAAAAAGCAATAATTCTTTCTTGCCTTTTTGGAAGCAGATTATAATTATCTTTCTCTATCCTGTGATGCAGCAAGACTGTTTCTTTTATCTTCTTAATTGTACAAATGTTCCATCTTTCATTCTGACGACTATTTAAATTTAACGTAATAAGTTGCTTCTATTTGCTTTTTCTTTCCTATTTAACTATGAGCCTTTTTATTCAATGCAGGGTTGCAGTTGAGGGTTGGAGGGGGAGTTAGTTATCATAAGTTATAATGGGTCAATTAACATGTAACCAACAAAAAAAAACGGTTTTGGCACTAAAATAAATATAATTACATTAAAACGAAACAATCCACTTCCACCAATAAATCTATTTTAAAGTTTTTGCAAATTACTTTAAGTCTTTCTTGCTTTCTTCATAATGTTTTAATCTTGTTACATCACACTTCTCCCTTCACATTTGCATGCCATTCTTATGCCTTACACCAAAGACATTGCAAACGCATTAGTCAATTTCGAAACTATATAAATGTGATTTAGTGATAAATGATAATATAGGTACAAATATGTTACCCGGAACGCTGTAATATTTGCATTTAAGATTTGCGTTTATATTGGGCTCAAATCGGATATGTGGAGCCAAAATTTAACACTTTCACTGTTCAAAGTAAGCCAGCACTGCTTCGCCCTTAGAATATGGTCAGTCTCCCAGCCTAGCATAGAATAGGTACTTAATACTCGAGGAATTGGGACGACTGACCGGGTGACCTTAGAGGTAATACGTTAGCCGCGAAAACTGAAAACGTCGGTTTGAATCCAGAATCACCTGTATATTGGGGGGTTTAGCCAATAATTTGTTAATATTACAGAAATTGGGGACAGACACAGAGTAACATAAAATTTTTGAATAGCACTTAAAGTGCATTCAAAACGCTAAATATCCGATCTTTTTAGCAAGTCAATTATAGTGCAAATTCAGATACCTAATTACATCTGTTGATGGAAATGACATTTGGCGGGACTACAGAATCTGGTGCCAAGACGAATACTATATACCCATGAGCAAGCAAGATCGAAATTATCGTTTCCTCTCATATTCGAAATTCTTGGTGTTATTGAACCATACTGTATAGAATTATGTAGGTCGCCCCAATTTGGACTTTAACAAATGACATGCATGCCATTGTAAATTGTAAACAACAATTTTGGCTTTTATTGTATGTAGAAAGCGTGAACAGTGAAAGTGTTAAGTGTACGATATAAATATTAGATTACTTAGATGTTATAGGATAATTTGTTTTAGTTAAAGGGATTGTAATACATGATAGCGATGTATCACAGTTTGGTGTACTAATAAAATGCTTGGTTATTATAACTTTAGTTTTATTAACTTGGTGGTGGACCTAACGGGATCTATTATTTTGTACCTATATATTATTTTGTACGTATATACACAGGTTTATATACGTCTATTTAAAAATGCGATTATCATTATGATTTGATTTGATGATTGTGATTTTAAACAATTTTATTATCAGTATTGACACAAACGAAATATAGTTAAAAAATCACAGAAATTAAATGTTTGATTATTTATGACAAGACTAGCTTTTGCCCGCGGCTTCGCTCGCGTTAAATTCGGGATAACACGGTTCCCCTTTCCTGGTTGCCCCCCGGAATGCTCCATACAAACTTCCACCCCCCATTTTAGGGAAGTGGGGGTTAGAAAGAGACAAAAAGTAGCCTATGTCACTCTCCATCCCTTCAACTATCTCCACTTAAAAAATCACGTCAATTCGTCGCCCCGTTTTGCCGTGAAAGACGGACAAACAAACAAACAAACAAACACATACACTTTCCCATTTATAATATTAGTATGGATAAAGCTAAGTATACTTGTTTGCCACGTTTGTTTGTATAAAAAAAAGAGTTGGTAGGTATATAAGAAATTTGTCTATCTCAAAAACTAAACATAATCGCATGATAACATATATAAAGGTAGAATACAATTTTGTTATATTATTTGCATAATACTAGCACCTGATAGTCCGCACACAAGCTTTATCTTAACCGACTTCAAGATTTCAAAAGAGGAGGCTCTCAATTCGGTTGTGTATATATTTTTGTTTTTTTTTTTAATGTTTATTACTCCACAACTCCGTCACATCTGTACCGATTTTGAAAATTATTTTTTGATCGTAAGTATATATGTGCAGTTCTGATGATGGGATCCATGAGGAATCGAGGGAACTCCTCAAATCTTAAAGGCATACTCCTCAAATCTTATAGTGATTATTATATTTTTATCAACAAATCAATCATTTTCATTAAAAAAGTGACATTTGATGAAGTGGAACTGCTGATGATGATCAGAACGGGACTCTTCAACGACGCATAGTTCACGTTTGGTGATTTGTCCTCTTCGCTGTATTTGTTAAGCAAGTTATTTCATTGTATGGAATCTAAGAGTGCACCATCTACAATAATCCTTCACCGGCTTCCCCCATTGAAGTCGGTTTTCTTTTCTTAAAAATTATCCAGAAATAATTTCGAGGTCCCGAGTTCGAGCCCATTCTCATTTTCACCTACCCAGATGACGTTGTTTATATGTAATTAATTGCTAATTAAGATCCATAATTACTTCTAAAGAATCAATCACGGAAGCTTTAATTGTCTTATTCTACCTTGAAATGATAAAAATAGCTAAATTGAAGGCTGATAAAAAAAAAACAGATAAAAGATATTTATTCTTCAATTTAGGCACATTACAATGCACTTATGAACGTCAGACGGCTGTAGGTACCTATTCGAAATAAAACATAATAAATATTATGAGACAATCTTACACAAACGGACCTAGTCCCACAGTAAGCTCAATAAGGCTCGTGTTGTGGGTACTAGACTACTATATATACAATATAATAGATATATGTAGATAAATACATAGAAAACATCCATAACCGAGGTACAAATATCGGTGACAAACACACAAATAAGTGCCCCTACCAGGATTCGAACCCGGGACCTCCAGCTTCTAAGGCAGTGTCACGTCGACTATGTCTATAATCACAGAACAAATATGAAAGTAGAAGAAGCAAGCACTCCATTGGTACGAAACCGCGCGTGCCAATTTCTCCATACTTTCTTGATAGGTATTTTTCTTACTGATAAGGAAACCTCGCCATTTCCTGGACCAACATTTTTTGATGACTAATCACAATTTATTCGCCGTAATAGACCATATTACGATTATTGTAGAGATACATAACAGTTAGAACATCACGAGTTCATAATCTGGATATGTAGTTTTTGGACACATAATAGACTAAGAGCTGGCTGCGTCAGATATGACACAATAATGAGAGCAACGAAACCCGTCTGGTAAGTTTCATATAGGTACTATCTTTATCGCTAGATTCAGACTAGGTAGCTTTAAAAATGGGTGGAGGTCAGAGTGACAAACTAACAAAAAATTTCAGGTGTAAAAAAGTAATACTAAAACAGGTAAACACTGCCGAAGTTGTGTCATTTATAGATGATAGCACCATAGCTTAACATTAAAACAAAAACATTGCGCATTATTGCGGAAACAAAAACAGTAGGCGACTTGCGTGAAACTCAGATCTCTAGGATTTTTTTTCTTCAAGACGTTTGCATTATTTTAACTCAACCAAAGCTGCCAGATGTCCGGATCTAGAAATAAGCATAGTATAGCAAAGTGACTAGAGGGGTTTCGTTGCTCTCATTATTGTGTCATATCTGACGTGGCCAGCTCTCCGTCTATAAATAACACGCGGAGTACGTGCATTTCCGGCTTCTAGCTTTATTTATTTTCTGTCTATAATACTAAAGTCGACCGTTTACTGTTCCACGGCGATTGTCATACACACAGACAGTCTTCTATAAGTAAGTTCTACATACTTCTAGGATAGAAGTACCTACTTGGTTTACTTGGGACTCGCAAGTAAATTACATGTATTACGATGACAATGGAGTGGTTATTAATGAACAGCATAAATATTCAGAGCAATGCCGCGTAAATTCAGTGGCAAAGTCCAACGTGGATCAGTTCGGCTTGCTCCACAGTGTGGTTCCTTAACAAGTAGGGAGCTTAAGTACCAAGAGCCATCCGGTTACCTCTCGGACACTGTAAAGTTAGGTAAATTATCTCTCAATAATACGTGGAAAGATTTAACTCTACATAAATTGCTGCTTGGCTAGCTCCAACTCTTGTAAACGCTATTGATATATTGTAAAGAAATATTCAAATGAAAAGAGTCTTAAACAGTTTAATTATCCTAGAACTCAAGCACCACAAAATCTAACGAGTAAGGCGTTCATTTGGGAGGAAAACTAAGCATTATTACCATAATTCACCTACATTTATGCATTCATTAGTAATTTAAAACAATGAGACATTTTCATTACAATAATTTACTATTAACCTTCATTAGGGGCGTAGGTATATATAATTCATACAATGGATATTATTCATAATTAGTAAATATAGTAGGTATCGTTATATTACCAGAGCCAACAATACCATTTAGGGAAACAATAGTGGAAGGGATGGGAAAACTACGTTTTGGTTTAATTTTTTTGCCTATAAAAGCTAAATATGACAAATTTTAAATTTAATCTTCTATGAAATCTACTCAAGGACCTAGGGGGCGATTTTTGACAATCGAGCGCTCGAATTCAAAGACTTTAACATCGAATATAATCGCACACAAAGGTTTGTCGCCATTATTTACGCCTAAAATTAATAATATAAATAATCATGATTTTAAATAGGTAACTATCGCTGTTGTTTTTAAAACGTCATTTCTTCGTTTTATTCAGAGTTTTAAATGTTATATTCGAGCGCTTGAATCTCAAAAATCGCCCCCTGTATTCTTCAAGATTTACATAAAGTCGAGAAATTTGGACGATCACCACACTCATAGGGTGGTCTAGAGATTCAAAACCGGCAAGCTAAAGACCCCGGGTCGAATCTGGTCTACGGAATCCAACTGGTTTTTATTTTGTAGGAAAAAACCGGTGTTTAACCGGTTACCTGGTGATTGTACATACAAAATAAAAACCGGTTGCATTCCCTAATCTGGTCTCGGGTAGGTACCTACATATTTCCATCTGTTTCAGCAGAACTCTTAACGTAATATTCATATCACAGCCATAACTAACCCATTATTAATTATGTTTTCAGGAAAGGAAATCTGGAAGCCTGAATTACACGTTTTCTATACACCAACATGCTTTAAAACATTTAGTGTTAAGTAAGGTATTGTTTGTTTGAATGTTATTTCTTGTTGATGAAAATAAGATGTTTTGTTTTTTAGTAAATCTAATAGCCATTAAAGTAAGGGCATGATTTAACGGATCACCAAATAAATACGAAGTAGATGACCTAATTAATAAGATTGGCCACTAGAATGAATAGATCTGCCACCAAAATTCTACCACCAAATAATATCAAAACGGTTAAGTACCAAAAAAATTACAATTGATAATAATTATATGTATCACCAAAATCGGGTCTCCAAACAATATGAAAACGATTACCTAAAACATATTGGTCATTAAAAAAAAAATTGCACCATCTTTAGTTTGTTCTGGCGCTCGCCGGCCGCTGCTGCCGAATTTTGGTGGCAGACAATATAGTTGCCCTGGCACTTTAAACTAATACAAGATTTTAGGTATTGACACTGTTGACTACGATCTAAGTATAGTTTGTCCGGCGGCTTAAGTATGAATAATAATCATGATCATAAGCCTGTATCAGTGCACTGCTGGACAGGCCTCTCCCATGGCACGCCACTGAGCTCGATCTTCAGCTCTCCTCTTCCAATCTGTACCCGCCACCTTACGGATATCTAAGCGAAAATAAAGGATAAATAAGCCATAATTGTGTTGTTTATTTATCCTAAAGTCGCCGGACAAACTATACGATCCTACATGTATAGATTCACTACAAGAATTAGTGGGCATTTGATGTAACATTTTCACATTTAATTACATAATGCAAGTACAAGTTATAGATGTACAAATAATTATAACATAAGTACAAATACAAAATGATGAATACAAAGTTTTTACATTTATACAAACTTATACTTACGTCGTGTCTTAGCAACATTTCTACATTCTTTAGATACAAATTATAAATGTGTTAAATCACAAAAAAAACGGGATACCTAATGTTATCTAGGTACACCTGGGTACACCTACATTTAAAGAAAGACAATAAAACAGAAACAGTTTTTAGTATTTTTTGTTTTATTTTTATCTCTTGACCGTGGCGAGGGTAGGTATACATCTCCACGAAGTGACAGCTACGGCCTTGGTTAGTATCGGCCATAAAGCTCTATAAATGGAGTACGCTTCGCCTCATCTTTCCAAACAAAAAAGTCTGCCAAAATCTGAGGGGGGCGAGGTAGCACGTATGTGATGTTTTCAAGTCAAAGGTACATCGTTGTCGGTGGTTAATACAATTTATTTCTAAATGATTTTTTATGGCAGCAACGCTTTATTGACAACCGACAAAGATGTACCTTTGACTTGAAAACACCAAACATATTTGACATATTCTTTTTATACTTCATAACACTAAATGGAGCAATAGATAGTCGACTGTACATATGTTAACATATGGTTCATTATTGGATGCAGTCTTTGGAAATGTCAAACAAAAAAGCCAAGGATCATTTTTGATTGTATTTTCAAACAACATATAGAAGACAGGAATCCTTAAGCGCGTTAAATATGGAGAAGTGTCAAACGTCAAATAGTTACTGCCCGTCAGAAAGAAAACGATTGTCTTTGAATCGATTCTTTAAACGAAGCTTGATTTTCGATTTAAGTTAAATATTTTATTACGAAAGTAATGATAAATAAAGTAAAACTGTACTTACATCTGAAATGGTATTTCATGTTTTTGTAAACTAGACGAAATATAACATTTTTTACATCCAAAAAACCGGCCAAGAGCGTGTCGGGCCACGCTCAGTGTAGGGTTCCGTAGTTTTCCGTCCGTCACAGTAAGTGTCCCAACTTAAGAGTTAAAATAACACCGCCATGTAGGATATGATATGAGCGTTCCACGTACAGCGACATCTATCGGAAAATTAAGTAAACTATTGCACGCGAGCTTAAAGTATGGAAGATGATTTTTGTGGGATAATTCTTTATTGCGTGAACCGATTTTCACCGTTTTTACTTTATTTGAAAGCACGTCATTTCATTGTGATTTGGTAAAAATTACAGGTACCTACAATAAACACCTGCTTATGCGGTTAAATTACAAACTTAGTTCAGAAATTATTTTGTAATTTTTTTTCAAAAACTATTCAACCTATCAAGTTCAAAATAATTTTCCTAGAAAGTTTTTATAAAGTTCTACTTTTGAGATTTTTTTCATATTTTTAAAACATATGGTTCAAAAGTTAGAGGGGGGGGGGGGGGACGACACATTTTTTTTTACTTCTGGAGCGATTATTTCCGAAAATATTTACATTATCAAAAAATTATTTTAGTAAACCCCTATTCATTTTTAAATACCTATTCAACAATATATCACACGTTAGGGTTGAAATGAAAAAAAAATCACTCCCCACTTTACGTATAGGGGAGGTACCCTAATAAAACATTTTTATCCACTTTTTATTTTACCACTTTGTTGGCGTGATTGATATACATATTAGTACCAAATTTCAACTTTCTAGTGCTAACGGTCACTGAGATTATCCGCGGACGGACGGACGGACGGGCAGACATGGCGAAACTATAAGGGTTCCTAGTTGACTACGGAACCCTAAAAACAGCGCATAAGGGCATCTTCACGGAGCTTGTTATCCATTGACAGCGATGACGAAAATGCGTGACATCGATTATTGAAATAGTTTTTATAGATGTACTAGATTTTCCTGCCAATACTTTTGACAGAGGGGAAATGATACCTAAGGCCTCTCTAGAACTCTCTGGTATCGGCACGTATCGGATACTTAGAGAATTCAACCCGGATGGAGTAGCCATGTCTGTTATTTTCTATACAAAAAAAGTCTGCCGATTTTTGCGGGGGAGGGGAACGTCAAATGTATGGCTATTCGTACGTAACGTACAAATAGCTACGTCAGTTGAACGTCAGTCCATACATGTGTATGACCACTGGTCATATATTTTCCGCAGAGAGGAACACCTGTCAATGGCGACTCTGGATACGTTTTCGGGGTTGTCAAAATCCCCTTCGTTTATTTGCGGCATGCTCACAGATAAGATAATACATTTAAGTAGTTTATAGTAGTAGTGGTTTTGTTCTAAATTAACAGTTAGATTGGGCAAATTAGGCACTAAATGTGACATTTATCTAGTTTTGTATTAAAATTGGATTAGGTAGATTGGGGCAGGTCCAGTAATAAAACTAATCGCGTAGGTACTTGTCAACCCCAGAACGTCATGTCATGCGTCATCGTTCATCTGTCAAAGTAAGTACTCAAAGTTCTGTCAAACACTGATTTTGAAGGGAAGATAAACTTCTGTCTGTAATACTATTAATATTATTATAATATAACTAGCCTTTTCCCGCGGCTTCGCCCGCGTACTATAAGTACTCAAAAAGGATGCGATACCCATGTTGATTTTCAGACTTTGTGACCACATTTGCCCCTTTTAGGGGTTAAATTTTCAAAAAACCTGAAACACGTGTTTACTCATTTATCGTTAGGAATACTCGTGTGAAGTTTCGAATAAAATAGTCTAACAAATCTTGATTCGTCATACAAAATTTGGACCCCCATTTTACCCCCTTAGGGGGTGAATTTTGAAAAATCCTTTCTTAGTGCACCCTTAGACCTTATAAGGAACCTACGTGCCAAATTTGGAATCTCTAGAACCAGCGGTTTGGGCTGTGCGTTGATATGTCAGTCAGTCAGTCAATCAGTCAGTCAGTCGGTCAGTCAGTCAGTCAGTTTCTTCTTTTATATATTTAGATTTAGATATTATACTGTGACCGTGAATACTTGTAGTATGTATACTTAGTTGGTGTTACCTTACCCTATGGATATTTTTTACAACTCCATCTCATCGAACCGTCCCATAAGTACCTATTAGGTAGGCTACACAATTACATTGTATGATTAGTGGGTCGTTTCATGATATAATGCCATTATTGTTTTCTTATTAGTCAACTGCATTGCTTAGGTTCATTACCTCTAGGTGCTTACGTCTGAAATAAACAATTATTATATTTATTAAAATTAGGCACAGGCTTCTTATAGTGTCTTAGTTAAGGCGCGTGCCTACCTGAAATTTCGTAAATTACGTGCAGCGACTTGATAGTTAAAAAGTTTACCATACATGTAGACCATATGTAGACATTAGACGGAGAGCTGGCCACGGCATGACACAATAATGAGAGCAACGAAATTGATATAGTTAGACTGCTATCCTATTGTTATTACCTAATCTGGCAATCTGGTAGCTTTAAGCCGGGGGGTTCAAGAGTAGCAGACCAGAAAAGTTGTTTAAAAATCTTGGGAACGACGCAATACTGAGAGTTCTTGCTTTAGTACGATATCGTGGCATTTGATGTATATAATTGGAATATAACGTGGAAGATGTCTCAATAGGGGGGAAAAGAGGCAGGTTGAAGTTAAATGCATTTATACCGGACGCCTGCAGTTTATTTTCTTCTGATCTGTGAAAACTGTTTCTAATTAATCAGGCGCTCGAATAATAGTTGTTTATGTAACTGTTACGTTTTAAGGCCTAATAACGTACAGTTGCATACACTGCTTTATCTACACTCATATTATTTATTATAAACGCCGTATTCGGAAATCATAGAATGGCTGCCATTGCACCGCCGCGGCCATCTCGATTGTGTCGGCGTGGCCAACTCGATTGTGTCGGGGCTCGCGCGGGACCAATCGAGTTGGCCATGGCGGTAACATTATGTTATCAAATTCGATGTTCCAAATTTGAAACTCAGTGCTTAACAATATTTGAGCATGCAAAGTTAAAATTACGTTACTGCCGCAGATAAGAAACTTATCATAGTTAAATCGTTTGTTGTAATGCTTGTCATTGTCTACGGTTTTTGAACGCATTTTAGAGTACTTACAGTATGAGTGTAGATAAAACTTATTAGTTGACTGCTTTCCATGCCAAGACGATATTACCGATAGTTATTTCTAAATAGGAAATCGACTTTAACAGCCAGGATTCTCGGTTTAAATTATTATGGAAAAATATGTGACATATTAGGTTTTGTTCTAATAATGAACTTAGCTTACAAAGCCACATCATAATACAGCTACTCGTCACTAGATTGCGCTAATATCTACTAAACATAGACAGGGTATGACATTTGAATTCCAACAGCTGACTCAGCACGGGTGAGCAGTAGATAATTATCCAGTATAGGAGAGAGAGATGGGCACTGCGAATGGCATCTCGCTTAGTGTGGTAGGGCACGTTCAGTGAATGTCATCTCGCACAAATCTGGAGCAGAGCCCGACTGGGGCAGTACCTCCACCTTACAGAAAACCACAGCCAAATAGCACTAGACCCTACTCATAGTGTTGTGTTCCTGCTGGTGAGTAAGGTTGCCAAAGAGCTCAAAGAGGACCCAGTGTGTTGACGATGAGGGACCCTCTTGTTCCTTTAGCCGTCAACACAGTGAATCCTTCTTTTTGTAAAGGGTCGGCAACGCGCATGTGACTCCTGTGGAGTTACAGGCGTCCATAGGTTACGGTAGCTGCCTACCATCAGGCAGGCCGTATGCTTGTTTGCCACCGTCGTAGTATAAAAAAAACCGGCCAAGTGCGAGTCCAACTCGCGCACCGAGGGTTCCGTAAACACCTATAACAAGCAAAAACCTCTACGCGTTTACGAGGAAAAAGGTAGTAAGTAAAAAATTTAAAAAAATATTTTTTGTATGATTTTACTAAAAATGTCTACTTTTCGTAATTTTTCCTTTGTCTGTGCTATATGAAGTTTCTTCGTGCCAAGTTTCAAGTTTCTGAGTTTACGGGAAGTACCCTTTAGGTTTTGAGTTTCTTGCGAGTACTCAGTTTCAAAATATGCGACTTAAATTGCTATTTCTTTTGATTGCGTTGACATAAAAGTTTGGTTTTGCTACATCTGAAAGGTCCTATAGCCCTGAGTATTTGACATGAATTTCAATTTAATACCTCCACGCGTTTACGAGGAAAAAAGTAATAAGTATAATATTTAAAAAAAAATTTTTTGTATGATTTTAATCAAAATGTCTACTTTTGGTAATTTTTCCTTTGTCTGTGCTATATGAAGTTTCTTCGTGCCAAGTTTTAAGTTTCTGAGTTTACGGAAAGTACCCATTAGGTTTTGAGTTTCTTGCGAGTACTCAGTTTCAAAATATGCGACTTAAATTGCTATTTCTTTTGATTGCGTTGACATAAAAGTTTGGTTTTGCTACATCTGAAAGGTCCTATAGCCCTGAGTATTTGACATGAATTTCAATTTAATACCTCTACGCGTTTACGAGGAAAAAGGTAGTCAGTTTAAAAATTTTAAAAATATTTTTTTGTATGATTTTACTAAAAATGTCTGCTTTTTGTAATTTTTCCATTGTCTATGCTATATGACGTTGCTTCGTGCCAAATTTCAAGTTTCTGAGTTCACGGGAAGTACCCCGTAGGTTTTGCGAGTGCCGAAAAACTCTAAAATTTGCACCATAAACGACTGTATCTTTTGATTGCGTTAGTTTTTAAGTTTGATTTTTTCACAGCTGCAAGGGACAATAGACTTGAGTATTTGATATAAATTTCAGCTTGATACCTCCACGCGTTCCTGAGAAAAATGGTCTTGACAGACAGACAGACAGACAGACAGACAGACAGACAGACAGACAGACAGACGGACAACAAAGTGATCCTATAAGGGTTCCGTTTTTTCCTTTCGAGGTACGGAACCCTAAAAAAAAAAAAAAAGATTACGTCTCAGGTTATCGTTACCAACTGTACATTCGTTTTGGGATATCCCTTAGGATTTAGGATTTTTATTGTATAAGTTTCAAACGGCTGTACTTACTCGTGTTTAGTCACTACACAATATAATCAAAGACTAAATATTTTCATTATTCCTTATTGATAATATAAAAAAATAGCCATTTTAAAAATCGTTTTCCTACCTGCAATCAATTTTCTATTCTTTAAAACAATAGATTATTTTTAATTAGTAGGTACAGTCGCCATCAAATATATCGGAGCGGCCAAGGTACTCAAAAATATCTGAACTTACACTTTATCGCCTTGACAATAGAGGCGTTGTTCAGATATTTGTGACCACCTTGGCCGCTTCGATATATCTGATGGCGACTGTACTTAAATTATTAACGCTAATATATGTAGTGATCACGCGAGTCGTTTTGTATGCTCAATCTAATGTGCAACATAAGTTGTGCCGTTATTCCCACCAATATTTGTGTGCACCTTGGCGAGCCAACTGCTCAAACAACCAGTGTAACATGACCGCAAGATTCGTAGCAATGCAGCACACTTATACTGGTTAATTTCTACTGCTCACCCGTGCTAGGTCAGCAGTTGGAATTCAAATGTCATACCCTGTCTATGTTTAGTAGATATTAGCGCAATCTATTGACGAGTAACTGTATTATGATGTGGCTCTGTAAGCTAAGTTCATTATCAGAACAAAACCTAATATGTCTCATATTTTTTTATACCAATTTAAACCGAGAATCCTGGCTATTAAAGTCGATTTCCTATTTAGAAATAACTATCGGTAATATCGTCTTGGCATGGAAAGCTGTCAACTTATAAGTTTTATTCCAGCGCCTGATTAATTACAAACAGTTTTCACAGATCAGAAGAAAATGAACCGCAGGCGTCCGGTATAAATTCATTTAACTTCAACCTGCCTCTTTTCCCCCCCACTGAGACATCTTCCACGTTATGTTCCAATTATATACATCAAATGCCACGATATCGTACTAAAGCAAGAACTCTCAGTATTGCGTCGTTCCCTAAATTTTTAAACAACTTTTCTGGTCTGCTACTCTTGAACCCCCCGGCTTAAAGCTGCCAGATTGCCAGATTAGGTAATAACAATAGTATAGCAGTCTAACTATATCAATTTCGTTGCTCTCATTATTGTGTCATTCCTGCCGTGGCCAGCTCTTAGTCCAATACTTTACACATACTTTGTAGGCACATCGTTATTGCACACTTGACTTAGACGGACTAAACCTCATTGTATAGATACTGCAGACATAGACAAACGCTCATGACTTGACATATGTCATTATTGTCATTTAAGTTCTATCTTTACTATGGTTTAACTGACACTGACAAACATTAAAATCAACACAAAACAGCTCAAAAATGTAATAAAAATCCATTTACCATCCATTGCATCTGTAATTGCAATAAATACTTACACAAAAACAAGACACCAAAATAATGAAGTCAACAAATCAAACGAAGTCTTACAAGAAATAAGATATGGGTTCAATGACCCAAGTAGAAAACGGTGAATTGAGGTTTAATGTGTACCAAGTGCTGATGGTCATAGGCTCTATTGTCATCCTAGTGCTGCTATTCTTCCTCGTACGCAACGTGACAAGCGGAAATTAACATGGGAAAAGACTTAATCGTAGTCCGACACTTCACTACTACTATGGCTTTCATCATTATACTGGTGGTTCAAATTACCATTTTGCCGAACAAAGACTTTGGCTTTTATCACTCATCCGGTGGTGCTGATGACTATTTTGCCGAACAAAGAACTCAAACAATTTGGCTTTCATCATTGTTTTGGTGGTTCAAAAGACCGTTATACCGAAAGAACTCAAATACTTCGACTTTCATCACTCTTCCAGTGGGCCAAATGACCACTTTGCCGAACAAAGTGATGTATAACTAATGTTTGAAAGGTTTGTTAACTAGGAAACAGAGAAACGTTGTAAAAGGTCGATTTACCAAAGCTGGCAAACTGACTGATCACGATCAGGGTTGAAACGGAGTGGAGGTGTGAACGTTTGCAAGTGATTTCAGTGAACGCAGCTTTAATTCCTTGAAGCAACATTGCACGCGTTGCTAAACGTGCTACTGGACGCTGGCACTTGTCAACTTTGGTGAATCGATCTGATTTTATTTAGTAACTGTAGATTTTCTTCTACATTGTCCTCGACGTTTGTAATGGCATATTTAAAGCCGTAAAAGAGTAATCAATTTTTTTAATCAATTCTGTGAAACAGTCAACTGTTGAGATATTTGTAATTTATTATTTTTATTAATACTCCGTTGAAATAAAGTTTGTCTAAAACAAGTTATCTGAGTGTTTAATTTCCTTACATGGAAAGTTTCCACAACCTTTTCTTAATGGACCGTACGCCAGGAACAAATTTTATGACCAATCGCGTCCCGGCCGATAACTTATGATTTATGAAGTAGGTAGTTAAGGGCGATGTATAATTAAGTCTCGTAAAAGTCAGCTGCTGCTCCGTTGGTGAATTGAGGAATGACAGCCATTTAATCACTTTAAAAGAACGGTCAGTGTGTCCCGATAGAAAATTTGTTAGATGATAGTTTATATGCTCTTACAAACATGAAAAATCGTCAGCCGGCTGTATCGACCTGGAAAGACCGTTAGCTGATGCACTGAAGACCGTATGTTCACGTGTCCAGCTGACGGTCTTTTCACTACGCTACAGCCGTCTGATGATTTTCAATAGGTATTTAGAATAGAATACAATCATCTGACAAAGTTTTATTCGGGACCCTATATAACCTTCGATAACCATTTTTTTAATTGATTAAATGGCTGCCGTTCCTCAACCCACCAATGGAGAGGCAGCTGACCTTCATGAGGCTTCATTATACATCGCACTTATCCACTTCACAAGTTATCGCCTGGGACGCGACCTGACCAATTAAATTCGTTCCTGGCTTACGGTCATTTAGGGTTCGGGCAGAGAGGTTAGGACTAGAGCCCACGACAGTCACAACACTGAACCTAGTTCGATAAGTCTCCTAGATGAAATATATATAATTATTCGTGTCTTTAATAGGGGAACACGAAATGCCGATGCTGCAATGCAAATAAAGTCGTGGGATAGTATAAGAATACTATCCGCACTTCTCGTAAGTTAAGTCTTTTGGCCATAATGAATACTTAACTGTCTTAACTGAAGAAAACAATACACAGAAGTGACATAATTTGGGTTTTCCGTGTCAGAAAGTGGGTTTATGTAAAGCAAGTAGTAATAATGTTGGTAAGTAAGTGCTATTGAATCTATTTGATTTAGAATAAAGTGTTAGATAATTTATATTTAGGCAAAATAACCAAACATCCACAGCGCAGGTTTTGTCAAAGATTTTTCAGGTTTGGTTTGATTTAGAATATTGTTCGGTGCACGTTAAAACCAGGAAAACTTGGACAAAACTAGGCTGTGTCGGAGTTTTAGGATGTTTTCCTTCAACTCAGAGCTGCTGATGAATATCAAATGATCCAAAAAGTACAGTATAAATAAATATTATAGGACAATCTTACAGAAATCGACTTAGGCCCACGGTAAGCTCAATAAGGCTTGTAAATATATATATAATAGATCTCTCTCTCTTCAGTCGGTCCCTCATTACTGAGGATCGTGATCACTAGGAAGTACTTTTAACTTGATGATCTGTCTCCATCGGTCCCGGTCCGTAGTAGCCCTCACCGCCTGGTAGAATTTGCTTGAGGAGGTTGCTTCCTTGACTTGGTCACACCATCTGGTTGGTGAACGGCCACGGGCTCTCTTGCCTTCAATACCCCCAACCACGACCAGTTTTTCCAGGCTCGCGTCTCCTCTTCTCATGATGTGGCCAAAGTATGAAAGTATACGACTCAAACAGACGGCAGACAGTCGTGTCTTAATGTTAAGCTGTGAAAGAATAGACACATTGGTACGTTTGGCCGTCCAGGGTATCCTGAGCATTCGCAGGGTATAATAGATAAATATGGATAAATACTTAAATACATAGAAAACATCCATAGCCCAGGAACAAATATCTGTGATAAACACACAAATAAATGCCCTGACCAGGATTCGAACCCGGGACCTCCTGCTTCGTAGGCAGGGTCACTACCGACTAGGCTAGAGGCCGTTAGTATAAGTACAAAGTTCCAATATACGACACTCCGGCTCTCATTCGATCTTTGCCTGTGTAGATATATCTGCAGTTTACGGGACGCAGCCTTAAAAAGCGATCGATGCTTTATATCTGGCTGAAAGCAAGTCCAAACGAATTCCTAACCAGATTGAACTTTTCAGCGGTAGCAAACAGGGAGATGGAATTGGATTTTAATATTAATTAGAGATTGCACTAACTGCATTGCAGAGTTCCGTGGCTGTCACAAAACTCGGCGCTGATGTAAATATTTCCCGACGTAATTTTAATATAAATAGGAATTGCTTTTTTAGGAATTGCTTAACATAATATCAGGGATTATTTGTTTCTCTGCGAACCCAAAGGTCACTGATTCGAATACAACAGATTTTTTTTAATCAGCTAAAATATTTTCCATACTGAACATAGGCCAAATATCTTCACAATTAGCCTTATGATATAGAATGATTATTGAATATCATACTATAATATGAATAAGGACGAGATTTACAGGATAGCCAAAGTCTTCGACTTAGGCCGCTCAAAGAGTTGCCAGACGTACTTCTTCAGTAGTGGCCAGGTGGCCACCAATAAATGCACTATTTCTGTGGTGTATAAGCTACGCCCAACCGCTACTAATAATATTGTGACTATGGAATATAGAATGCAGGTACATTCTATATTTGAGGAGATTAGATTAGAAGTATATGAAGAGTTGGGAAGACATACATAAACGAAACACATTGAAAAGCAGAAAAAAACGTGAAATTTGCCACGAAATAGCCTCATCTCAGCATGGTTCTAGCGATTGCCAGCATTGATCTAATTATGCTAGCAGTAAAGACTTAAGAGGCTGACAACACCCAATGACCTTCAAATTGACTTTGCTCGAACAGTGTTTTAGCTATAACTCCTTGTTTTGAGAAAGTATTAAAAATATATGTTATTACTCGTTATATTTGGAAGAACTTCGTTGATTCCGATACACGATTGGACGAATTCGGCTCGATAGAAAATAATTTGCAGTTACATCTTAAAATTTGCTTTAAACAGTCGTATGTCTTTAGTTTCTTGACTTATACGTCTGTAGCTAAGGACAAAATTCCACCGCACTAATACTAAAAACTTCGTTGTTTTATATTTCTCAATTAATGCGTAGTTTTTTTTTAAATTCATTAATTTGCAATGAGCTTCCATACTAATCGTAACACAGTGTTTCTCTTTCACTCGCGCTGAATAAGATAGGGGGGGATTTAGCTGTTGTCAGCCCCTTAAGCTGTCAAGCACAGCTCGCGCTTGACCAAGCGATTCGCATTATTTTGCTGTACGCGCCGGCCGGGCATGCACTTTGTTTGCAATTTGAATAACTTCCTAGCGATCTTTTTGCGGCAGCTGCAGAGTGGCTTGGTCAAAATTAATGCATGTTTTATTATAGCCATAAAAGATAGCTACTTACCAAGTAAAAAGTTCTTTCGAGATCCTAATTTTAGAATAGATAACCCTGGAAACCAATTCAAAATTTTAAAATTCGATCTTGTTAACCGACTTCAAGTTTGCGAAGGAGGAGGTTCTCAGTTCGTCGGGATCTTTGTTTTTGCCTCGTTTTTTAGGGTTCCGTAGTCAACTAGGAACCCTTATAGTTTCGCCATGTCTGCCCGTCCGTCCGTCCGTCCGCGGATAATCTCAGTGACCGTTAGCACTAGAAAGCTGAAATTTGGTATTAATATGTATATCAATCACGCCAACAAAGTGGTAAAATAAAAAGTGGAAAAAAATTTTTTATTGGGGTACCTCCCCTATACGTAAAGTAAGGAGTGATTTTTTTTTCATTTCAACCCTAACGTGTGATATATTGTTGGATAGGTATTTAAAAATGAATAGGGGTTTACTAAAATCATTTTTTGATAATGTAAATATTTTCGGAAATAATCGCTCCAGAAGTAAAAAAAAGCGTGTCCCCCCCCCCTCTAACTTTTGAACCATATGTTTTAAAAATATGAAAAAAATCTCAAAAGTAGAACTTTATAAAAACTTTCTAGGAAAATTATTTTGAACTTGATAGGTTGAATGGTTTTTGAAAAAAAATTACAAAATAATTTCTGAACTAAGTTTGTAATTAAACCGTATAATCAGGTGTTTATTAAATAAATAATAATAAATAAATAAATATTTGGGGACAATCTTACACAAATCAACCTAGTCCCAAACTAAGCAAAGCTTGTACTATGGGTACTAGGCGATGATATACATACTTATATAGATAAATATATACTTAGATACATAGAAAACACCCATAACTCAGGAACAAATATTCGTGATAAACACACAAATAAATGCCCTTACCAGGATTTGAACCCTTGACCTCCTGCTTCGTAGGCAGGGTCACTACCGACTTGGCTAGGAGGCCGTTAATGTACCTGTAATTTCTACAAAATCACAATGAAATGACGTGCTTTCAAATAAAGTAAAAACGGTGAAAATCGGTTCACGCAATAAAGAATTATCCCATAAAAATCATCTTCCATACTTTAAGCTCGCGTGCAATAGTTTACTTAATTTGCCGATAGATGTCTCTGTACGTGGAACGCTCATATCATATCCTACATGGCGGTGTTATTTTAACTCTTAAGTGGGGACACTGACTGTGACGGACGGAAAACTACGGAACCCTACACTGAGCGTGGCCCGACACGCTCTTGGCCGGTTTTTTTTAAGTTAGAAGACGGCTGAAGCGATTTGGAATTTTATTTTTTATTTGAAAGGGTATATTTGACAGTTGGTCTCATTGACATCAAGTCAGGATCAGATGATGGGATCCTGACCTGGGAGAAATCGGGGGAACTATTATGCACACCTATAGTGATTTGAGTATTTTTTACAGCAACTCAAGCATTTTCAGATAGGTGGGGTGGAGCCTAAGTGAAGTCGGTTCTTGTTTTTTTTTTAGCTCTCCATGTAATATAGGCAACTCGCTCTCAATTATTAGTGTGGAGTGATACTCGGACTATTTATAAAGTAGAGGAATAAAATTGGTTTAAATATATGTATACATAAAATAAATATCATCCCTGCCCTATTGAAAGAAGGCATTTGCCCAGCAGTAGGATACTAAATAGGACAACGAAAAAAACCTGCTAAATATATATTTTCATACTTATATAGGCTTAAATAATTTCCCTTTCGCAGTGAACTAAGTTAGCATATAAAAGCGAAACAAAATACCAATCTCGCTAAATTACAATTAAAGTAAGGGTGACATAAAGGGATTAAAGGCGTCGATTCTCAATAGCAACTGTATTTCAGTTACAGCTGTGGCTTTTGAGTGCCGAATAGTCCTCCCTCCCTTTGTGGTATGCCTCCAGCTATGCTGAGCTTTGTCCAGAGCGAATGCAAAAAGCTCGCCCAAAGCTTTTATCTGTGTTCGCTTTACTTGAATGTTGGACATCAAAGAAGTTCTCGTAGTGTAAATATAGAGCGCTATGCGTTCTTGTATTCCATTTTGCGGAGTTTGTAAGTGTCTATTATAAATTATAAATATTCAAAGGCGGACATGCCGTACTTTTAATGGCCCCCTATAGTCTAGTCTGTAGTGACCCTGCCTACAAAGCAGGAGGTCCCAGATTAGAATCCCTGGTAAGGGCGTTTATTTGTGTTTATTTTTTCATTTTAAAAATAAAAGAAAAGTAGTAAAATCCACTGCCCCGGGCGAGACTCGAGGCCAAATTAGCAGCCATCGGGTAAGTCTCAGTAGCTCAGTTGATCAGAGCGATGGGCATATATCCCAGAGTCGCAAGTTCGAGTCTCGCCTTAGGATTTTTCTACTTTTCCTATGTTTCTAAACATCGTGGTATCGTTAGCAACCGTTCTGATTAATACAACTTTTATTTTATGTTAGGTATTTGTTTTTGGGTTATGGATGCTCTTTATGTATTAAAGTATTTATCTATACCTATCCATATTATATATCGCTATCTTCGTCTAATAAATATCCACAACACAAGCCTTAATAACACTTTCACTGCCGGGAACCCGCTAGACGGGTTCATTTTGTATAAGATTTAGGGAGCTAGGCACTGAAAAGTGTTATTGAGCTTACTGTGGGACTAGGTCAGTTAGTCCCACAAAATTGATAAAAAAAAATTATTTTGCCAATTTTCGGTCAAATTGCCGTCATTTTACGTTTGGCAAATCCACTTATCTACAGAAAACAATGATACTGTCTGCTTCACCGCAAACAACTTCAATGTTGATGTACGAGTTATTTAATTAACTAGTAGGTAATTGCTAAAATCTCTGTGGTTAAGATATATCTTAACCAAAAATAAATAAACATTGATTAAAATCGGATAAAACATGCCTCTCGTTTGTGCTTTAGGTATTGATTAGACCAGGGGTCGGCAAACTTTTTTGACAAAGAGCCTGATGGCGGAAAAATATGGAATTTTCGGAAGCTCATAGAGCCGCAGTTGTCTGTTTTATGTTTTTTTTACTGTAATACTTCATTAAAAAAAATTGAGGGGAACTCGAAGAGCCACACCAAACCCTTCAAAGAGCCGCATGCGGCTCGCCAGCCCCGGTTTGCCGACCCCTGGATTATACTGATACCCCTACATCTACTCCGATCTAATAACGTTCCATTCCCGGGATGTTCCCCAGGTGGTAATATTGGCAATTGTCAAAATGTGGTATGTATATACATATATTATATTACTTACGTTCTGTAATTGAAAAGTAAATTCCGTCTATCCTTCCCGGGAATATTACCACCGCACATCACTAGTCCGATCACTCGTTAGCTGTAGGAAAACAAGGATCCAAAACTTTAATGAACCTGCACTAAAACGTAGATAGGTACTTACTTACTAACACTATCCCATAGACCCCTAGACCCTAACACAATGTCGTCTTCCACTCATCTTCAAAAGGACGTAACCTACACCCTTTCTCCGTTTACTTAAGTCCTTTTATATTACAGTGCTGATAACAAAAGGATACCTACTGATGTTATCAAGCTATCCATGAACAGCTTTTACAAACTCGTATCAAACGCTTTGGCTTTACTGAAATATCTACCTTAATTCCTAAAGGCTAAAATTCAATTTATATCGATTGGGTAATATACGCTGATTTGCTTGGGTGATCAGGGTTGAGACAAATTATAGAGGTCTTACGCAACTGTGAATCCGTTACTTGAATTACAATGGCCATCCCTGATTTCCCGATTATTTTTTGCCGACAAAATCTTTCCACTTATGGCCAACGTCATGCCCACGCTACTACGTCATGGCCAAGGCAGAAATACACAGGAGTAATCAGGTGAAAATTTGAATTCTTCCCTTGATATCACGGCTCTTTACGAGTATGGTTCAAAAGATTAAAAGCTAGCTCGCGTTCAAAATAATCTCCACACGCTCTAGTTCTCCTAACAATTAATTCGTGACGAAATCAATATGAACAACTCATTCAACGCCTGTGACACCGATAGTTTTACCGGAAAGAGAAGTGTCGTGGTGTATATGAGAACTCATACATTCTACAACACTTCTCTTTTCGGACAGGCTCTATAAAAAAAAACCGTAGCCACTAAGCTGTGAGTTCATGCTGATATGCCTCATTCATGAAACGCTCGAATGTATGGCGGTCGGCGTCAGCCGACTAAATATTGTAAACTGGTCGAGTGTCCAGCGGCAACAACGCTTGGATAGTGCGTTTCGTCAACTGGGTGCCATAATCATCATCATCATCATCATCAGCCCTTTATCGCCCACTGCTGAGCATAGGCCTCTCTTCGTGTACGCCACTTGTCCTGGTTTTGTGCCAATTTCATCCAGAAGTGACCCGCAACCTTGGTATAGGCGGTATAGTGCATCATAACCTCATAAGAGTTATAGGAGACGCTACGAGCGAATCGCTAGACTTCGTGGCCCTTCGACGCTGTAAACGCTCCAAGCGTGGAAATACTTGTAGCGTTATGTCCGTGGCCGCAGCGTCGCTCGACGCACCGCCTGTTCATAAACGAGCCCTTACAACTAACTGTGAACAATAGTGGTTGATTCTAATTGGAGCACATTGTCGACAATACGTGGCTTGCCTTCCAATATGTTCGATTAGAATTATTTACATACATCAATATGCAAAACGGGGATCACGGGGGTAGCTGGTTCGCTAAGAATAATGACGTTAAGTTCATTTTTCGCTGGCAATTTTGTCATGTTGAATAATTTAGACAGCGGCCTCATAGCCTAGTTGGTAGTGACACTAGTGACCCTGCCTACGAAGCAGTAGGTCCCGGGTCGAATCCTGGTAACTAGGCACAGCAACAATACATATACCCGCATATACCTTATAAAGTAGGTATATTGCCTTCCCATTTTGCCACCTTACCTTAAAGGGCAACATGTAGTTGTGGGTTAAAACGTATTTTCCACTTACATACTTAAGCACGGTAAAAAATCTATTATTTCGTTTGAGTATAAAGTACTTGAACAGTCACCGGTAATAGTAACTTCCTATGGGCTAGTATTTAAAGGCAGAACAAAAAAATAACCATAACCTAACCTGACTTGCGCAGCAAAAAGAAAACTAAATTCACACAAGCCAAAATATTCATACAAGAAGGCCGCAAAAATATGTTTCACTCTTTTTTGTAAGGGTCATGATTTAAACTAATAAATATGGGAAGATACTATTGCTGGTGACTGAACAATAAAATTGCTTTTCATCATTTGCAATCATTATTATTATTACAGGCGCCTGAGATTGTTTATAACGTATAGTACTTTTTTATGTTTGCTTTGTTATGTTTTTACCACAATTTTATTTATTAATCATAATAATAATTATAAAACTACGTCGATAATCTACATATAGTGATTCAATAATCAACTGCTTTATCAACATTTGCAGCAGGTTTTGCTGAAATAAGTATACATATTGTCTGGATATACATATATAAGGCAGGGTATAAGAGAATATTCAATTAAAATCAGTGCAATCTTAGTTAAAAAAAGAAGGTAATAAACTACATGAATATACAAAAATAAAATACTAGGAATATATGCTCCATACTACTATATATTTATAAAAACTATATTGATGGATACTATTCAAATGCTTGCGTGTTTTAAGTATCATCCGCTTAAAAGCAAACTTGCCCTTGTTCCCCTGAAGTAGGTAATAATCACAGTACAGTTTATTATATTATCATACAAGCTAGACAAATGTAACAAAGTTGGGCAACAAACTCATTCCAAAATTAAAACTGCATTCTAGTTCTCATGTGTCAGAGACCATTAAGGTAACGACGTGAAGTCTGCATTTTAACTAAATTCAAAACAAAACAAAGTCTGTTTAAATTCAACATTTTGAACTGCGGTTGTTTGCACACCTGAGAACTTTGTGAAAATGTAGATAAGGTGAAACTACAGGGAGATTATTCGTAACAGTTTAAAGTCTCTTTCAAAAGAGAGTATACAACCTTCTCTTATTTAAAAATATGACCCGCTACGTGACTTTGTCGGCGTCACGAAAAATCATGAAATAAAGATGACAATGATAGTACTTAACACATGTTATATTTTATAACAAAATTTAGTTATACGGGTACTAAATAAGCGACATAAACAAGCGGCCAAATATCTACGCAGACGACCCCGGACATGGATGCGTAGCGAACGTGCCAATCGTTAACGTTCCGTAGCAAACGAAACGCAACTGTCACTGTCGCACTAATATGGAAGAGTGATAGAGAGAGGTGACTATGATACGCTACGAAGCGTTAACGATTGGCACGTTGGCTACGCACCCTGCACAGAATCTCCTGGCAACGCCATACTAAGAGAGCGGACCGGACCCCAAGTAAATGGGATAAAGGCTAGGTAGATGAAAAAGGATGCTTACTGTAAAACGAAATAAAACAACGGAACCATTTAATTTTACTGTTTAATAAATTGTATGGCAACTATTAAAATAAATCGCGATTTCGGGCCCGTCCACTCCACATGTCCACGGTACGTTGCCGCCGCCACGGCGAAACGGTGCGGCACCCTAGGAATTTTTAACCGACTTCAATTTCATAGAAGGAGGAGGTTCTGTATTCGGTTTGGGCTTTTTTTTTTATGTATGTTCACCGATTACTCCGAGACGCGTGGTCCGATTTGAATAGTTATTTTTTTGTTTGAAAGGGTCTACTTCCAAGGTGGTCCCATATTAATCTGGTGCTGTTCTGATGATGGGATCTATGAGGAATTGAGGGAACTCCTCAATTTTTAAAGGCATATGTATGGCGATTTGCGTGTTTTCTTAAGCAACTCGAGGGTTTTCTCTCGGAAACCACCAATTTGATGATGTGGACCAGATAATGATAATTGTTTTTATGATAATGATGATGATTTTTTTTTAATTTAGGATGTTCAGCGATTACTCCGAGACCCGTGGTCCGATTTGAATAATTCTTTTTATGTTTGAAAGTATGTACTTCCAAGGTAGTCCCAAATTAATCTGGTGCTGTTCTGATGATGGAATCTATGAGGAATTGAGGGAACTCCTCAATTTATAAAGGCATATGTATGGTGATTTGGGTGTTTTCTTAAGCAACTCGAGGGTTGTCTCTCGGAAACCACCAATTTGATGATGTGAATGTCATGATGATAATTGTTTTGATGATAATGATGATGATTTTTTTAAATGTGGGATGTTCAGCGATTACTCCGAGACCCGTAATCCGATTTCAGGAATTCTTTTTTTGTCTGAAAGTAACTACCTCTGAGATGGTTCCACATTAAATAAATAAATAAATAAAAATAACTTTATTAAACCAACAACAAATGGTACATAAGGTAAGGTACAGTACTTTACTTACTAATTATTTAAGTTGAAAGTTACTATATTTGAGTGTGACAATGCCCATCACTCCCCGTACTAGTTAAAAACTGTATTACGGTGAAGTGAGATTAATCATCCACTATCATAACATAAGGAACAACTTTATATATGTAGGTAACAACTTTATATGTGTATAGGTTCTTAAGAGTTAGACTATAAGCAGAATACAATTACATTAACACCAAAAAGCACTAATGCGTAAATTTAAATTTAGTGATTAATTAAAACTAATAAAACATAACAGAGGGTATTTAGAAATAAAGCGCATTACGAGTGCAGCTCCAAGAGTACCCAGGTAACTAAGTGCTTTAGTGCATTAATCTGGTGCTGTTCTGATGATGGGATCCATGACGAATTAAGGGAACTCCTCAATTTTTAAAGGCACATGTATGGTGATTTGGTTGTTTTTTAAAGCAACTCAAGCATTTCCTCTCGAAAACCACTAATTTGATGGAGTGGACCTAATGATGAAGACCACATATGATAAGTGGAACTTTCCTTACATTGAGTTACGTAATATGAACTTTTTCTTATATATCTTCACCGATTATTGCGAGATCCGTTGTCCGATTATGATAATTATATAACCACTAAAAATGGAAAAATAAAAACTTTTTACTAAAAAAAGATAAACCGACTTCAAAAAGGATAAAATAAATTATTATATTATTTATATGCGTTACAAACTGATATGTTTGAAGTCGGTGCCAAGCCAAAAAGTTACAATACCGGTCAAATCAGCTTCAAGTCTGAAAATCACAAAACATATCGATACCTACTTATATTGAAAAGGTGAATGTGAATCTATCTGTTACATTTTCACGTCTAAACTACTAATACAATTTTGATGAAATGTGGTACCTATGTATATATTCTCTTATACACGTCTACTTTGTCAATAATCAGAAAAAGGCGGCAAATAAAAATAAAAAACACGTATGGTCAACAATACAAAATTTTAATATCGTGCCTTTTTCTACTGAAAAGTGTGACCCACACACCCAGTGTGTCTGACTATAGAAAAATCAATCTAGCCATTGAATTCTTTTACACTTCGATAAAACACCTTAGATGAAGTAGAATAAATAATTCAAACCGAAGCACGGGCTCCGTTCAAGATATGGTTAGTCCGACAACTAGTAAACAAGTTTATTAACAAACATCATAAGACGCATGATTATATTTTCTTTCTGTACTAGAATGAAAACCTACGTACAGTCAATACCAGAATTAGTTCTATAGTATGAAGAACAATTCACTGAACGTTAATACGAACGAGGCGTATGTGTTCAGTGAATTGTTCTTCATACTATAGAACTAATTCTGGTATTGACTGTACGTAGGTTTTCATTCTATCTTGTTTTGTGATTTTCAGACTTGAAGCTGATTTGACCGGTATTGTAACTTTTTGGCTTGGCACCGACTTCAAACATATAGATAATATAATAATTTATTTTATCCTTTTTGAAGTCGGTTTATCTTTTTTTAGTAAAAAGTTTTTATACTACTAGAAATTTCTACGGCGCCGCACCGTGGACATACGGACGGGCCCTTCATATTTTCCAATACTTTAAAGAGGACGACGTAACAACTTTGTATCATTTAGGAGCGTTTTGAGCGGAAAGTGAGGATAAGGTTTGCGGATGGTACCTACTTAGTACGAGTTCTTAAGGTAAAATCCAAAATATACACGCGCCAATGGCATTGGCATAGGATATACAGGAAATGGCTGTCATTTGGTAAGTATAGATAACTCAAGAAGCTACATATTGTCTACAATATATACTAATTTCTTATATCTTTAAAATAAAATTTATTTTCAATTAATAGCTTAATTCGTACTCCCCAAAGGTTTATTTTAGAGTGACGCTTTTAAGAAGTTAAGAGGTTGTAAAAGTAAACATATGTTAATTTCAGCGTGTAAAGTAATGTAATTAATCATTGTTTCGCTGTAAATGGATTAATCCATTGGGGAGACAGGTGCAGGTTTACTGTGAATACTTACATACAGCTTCAAACATTGTTTTGATATTAACTCGGTATTATGTAGAGAGAATTAAGTCACCTACCTAGGGCCGTATTCTTTAAAACACGTTTAGACACGATCCTACTTCAATACAACTCCAATGCATTAACTACGCAATAAAGCTACCGCCTAAAACGTCTGAATCAGAAATATCAGAATTTGCTTGAAATTATTCCGTTGCAATTTCCAATCTACTTATATAAAAACGAAAAACCAGAACGGGATAAAAAACGAGGGATGAAGCGAGATGGCGCCTTACCAAATTTTAAGAACTTCCTTGACACGTTTCTCCAATACAACGCACATATCATTGGAAAAAACTATGCAAATCTATTGTCTAAATATGAGAATAGAACAACAGCACAAAAACTTCCGCTTGCACTCCGTATTTATTTTACAATTAGCCAAAGAAATTTTCATAATTTTCTTCATTTCACGACTATCGGTCATTTTCGGCGACGCTCGGTTGGTTTCGCCAAACTTGAAGTGTGTTAAACCTTAGAGAATTAAACCAACCGGAGCGGCCATGACTGTCATTTTCTATACAAAAAAAGTCTGCCGATTTTTGCGGGGAAGGGGAACGTCAAATGTATGGCTATTCGTACGTAACGTACAAATAGCCACGTCAGATAAAAGTCAGTCCATACAATAAATACCCCGGTCATATGTTTTCGGCAGAGGGGAACGCCTGTCATGGCCGCTCCGGTTGGTTGAATTCTCTAAGCTTATATATAAGATACTCTGTGAGACAAATGTCATAAATGTCATAATGAACATAAATGGATGTTTATGTCATATCATAATTATTGTTTTTTTAATATATCTATATTGCCGGCCGCCTGAAATCATTCCTGAAATAATGATAAGTGATTATTTATAGAGGAAATACCAAGAGTTGTAAGTATTAACTTATCATTAGAGACACTGGGCCCCTGGTCGGCCGACATGAAGTGTTTCATGAGGGCCCTGTCGGCAAGGCTGGGCGAGACTACAGGGGACCATAGATCTGGCGCGTACGTCTCCCAGCGTATATCTTTAGCTATACAGAGAGGTCGCAATCAGCGAAACGGGGACCATGCCGCGAGCGGACGTTTTAAACGGAGTATTCTTTTCAAAGTTGGGATTTTTATAGGTAAATTTATTTTTATACATATATTTAAAAGTAGTTTGTTAGTATAGGTTTATTTTTTAAGTTGTATTTTAGTTTTAATTTAATTTAGTGATATTTATTTTCAAGCCATCAGATATAAATTAAAATTGTGCTTCTTATTGAAAAAACCGGCAAACAGGGTGGGCGATTTTTGACAATCGAGCGAGACAAAGAATTTAACCTCGAATATAATCGCACACAAAAGTTTGTCGCCATTATTTACGCCTGAAATTAATAATATAAATAATCATGATTTTAAATAACTATCGCTGTTGTTCTTAAAACATAATTTCTTCGTTTTATCCAGAGTTTTAAATGTTATATTCGAGCGCTCGAATCTCAAAAATCGCCCCCCTGCGCAAAGGGCGAACGGTAGCGGAGATTATCAAATAGCAGCCCACACTGATAACTTGACAGGCATGATTCCCGGCAGGGTTGAATGCTGAAGGTTGCCTAATGAATGATAGTTTCATAATAAGGTGTCGGAATTTGAGTATACACTCTATACATAAGATACACTCTATATTTAAATTACGCGAGCGGAGCCGCGGGTCCGTCTAGTACAACTATAATATTGGTTGATTTTTTTTGTGTGTTGCAGTTATGTTTAAGATAAATTATGTCTTTATTGTATTGTTCATGTATTTTAAAATTGGAGTACGGCACCTAGTCAACATCTTCTCTAAAATAATATATTTCACGGTGTTTGTCTAGGCTGAAGATCGCGATAGGTGGAGAGGAACCATCGCGAACGCAAATTTCGCTCCCGTATTGACTTGCTCAGTCACGAGAGATGATTTACAGTCAGCAGCAGAAGTAGCTAAGCGGGTGAGGTGTTCAAAAAGACATTCACGCGCTCTTATTTTCTTAACAATAAAGTCGTTTCAAGCTGATTTTGAACACCTCGCCCGCTTTGCTACTCCTGCTTAGATACTGCTGAATGTACTATGTTTCTTGCGGATAAACGCCGCTTAAGCCATCTTCCAAGATGAACTACACTCACACAGAAGTATGTGAGCCTTATGATGTTTGAATGAGAAACCTAGAGTTAGCAGCAAAAGTTGCTAAGTAAGCGAGGTTTTAAAATCATCCTCATTCGCTCCTCTTTCCTTAACTGTAAAGACGTGACAGCCGTGTCAAGCTTATTCGGCACACCTCGCTAGCTTAGCCAATTTTGCTGTTGAGTGGACCAATAGGTCCAGGTCCAAGTAGGTGGCAGCACAGGTGTAATACACAATATTCTACATCGTTACTATCTTGACCCGTCCACATCGGTATTGAGCGATTAACTAAAGTGTTGGACGCGGGTAGTGCCAATAATCTACATTTTACTGCCTAATATTGTAGAGTTATTAAAATACTTTTAGTACTTTTATCAAAATAGGTATAGGGTATGCTCCCGGTACTCGACTTCTACACAAAATCAGTGCGGAACCGGAACCATTCCCCTAAGGTATTGCGGTATAGTTAAGGTATTCGCGAGTGCAGACTTCTGGCCGAAGGTTGTCGTGTTTCAGCGGTTCCGGGGCACTCTACCGAATCCTACACCACATCAGACGACGCAACGGAGCCACGCAGTGAATCCACCAGCCATGAGCAACGAGCAATTTTATTGAATTTGGCAGCTTCAAAGTGGCACAATCCTTCTCGCGGAAACCACAGTATTTACGTTCATTATGACTTACATCCGCGTTTCTCTGCGGCAAAATTTAATTAAGGATTTCTGTTTGTTTTACGAGAAAGCCATATGTGCTTTATAAAGTACATTTAGTTACGTCGTTTTTGCGCTGCAGCGTGCGCTGAAGATAAATGGCGACTGAGAAGAGGAAAACATTCACGTGTCGGTGATAAATACCACACGAGTAAAGGTGTTGCCAGAGCAGAGAGCTCATTACCATCATTTGGCTAAAAAGGCAAGAATTCGAGGAAAGTAATGCAGTATTTTCTAATAACTGTCCAGACGTTTTCACGCGTCAGAAACATTCTTTCAATCTACATAATACATTCATTTCGTTACTGATAAAGGTCTCCATGTTAACATCTAAAAAGAACTTTTCAATTTATAAGTAAATAGCTATCACTGTCAGAGTTACTGAACTTCTTTTTCATAGAACTAAATGGCAACCATCAATTGGGTCTTTGCCATCTTGACATTAGACATGTTATTTCACATTTATACATACAACTTCTAGTTCCTATAGCAAACCGCCACGACATACATACAAACACATGACTTGTAATCACGGAGATTTATTTATTTTACTTTTATTGCTCAGAAGAAAACACAATCGTACAATCGTACAATCGTACAGGCGACGCGTCTATAGAATACGTCCTGTCAGCTTGCCTAATTTTAGGCATTTTAGCAGTTCTCCTACAGCTCATAAAGAAATTTTAAGCCAAAAAAAGCTCCGGCTTGCATAAGAAAAAAAATACCCACCGCCACTGATGTATGTTTGTATTTACGTCTTTTCCTGCATAGCGTCTTAAGCTATTCATCAGATTTTGATGAATAAGGTTCGTTATTATGGCCTGGGTAACATAGGCTACATTTTAACCGACTTTAACATGTTTTTTTCCGTAGTCGGGTTACAGGTTTTCATAAATTTTTGCTTGTTAATAATATAATAGTTTTGGTTTTTATTATGATTTCAGCCGTCGGCGTTATTTAATACAAATTAAAGGCAAGTCGCGCCACCATGGCAACCCTGGCTTAAAGTCGATTTACGTGTGTCTTACATGCGAAATGAGGGATTTTGATTAGTGTTCCCTATTTTAATACCCGTTTTGTTGGTATGTTTTAATTATACGCATAATTAAAGGGAAATACATAACATTGCGTAAGGTAAAACTTCTAAAATACTGCTATACTTGCATTTTAAAATAAATCAATATTTAGGGGCAATCTGAGATCTACGTAGCCTCATATCGTATCGTGCGTACAGAGAGTTCTAAACCTTTATGCGTGCGTAGTACTAATTGCGAACATAGATAAGGGTCAAAGCAAAAGTCCGGTTTGCATGTCATGCCGCCGGATACGGTTACCGAATCAGGTCGCCTGAAGGCGCGTATTTCATTCTAGCCAAATAACCATAGATATAAAATGGCGCTTGCCGCTAAAAGATAAACGAAGTGCGCAAAAGAGAAACCAACACGTATATGAACATTCCACGAGTGCAAAAGAGACACACGATAATTTTGAAGGAGTGACAGCTTTTGAATTTGGGTAGTTAGCTTACGTACCCACGTCGTGACAGCTCATATTTTAGCGTGGAAAATATAAAACAATCGTGAATAAAATAACTTGGGATGAAAAGGGAGAAACATGGTGTCGTGTTGTGTTCCAGATTGGACTATTACTCATAGGATAAACCCAAGTAATTACTCATTTCACAGGTTTACATGATATTCCGATCGATGTCTTCGAACAATATTTTATCAAAATAGCAAAATAAATCGTGTAAGTATTTACTAGATACAATTAATTATTAGTGTTTCTTATACTGTGTGCCAATATTTTATCATAATAGTTAATATTCATGATTATTTTGTGTAAAAACCGAAACATTTATTCGACGCTAGGGATTGACAAAACGTTTTAGGGACTTATATCGATAACTGTTCAATATGAAAATTGTAATTATTGCTTCAAAAATCCTATGAATAAATTAATCTTATATTCACATTACGTCATTACGTAAGAAGATTAAATTAGTTTCTTATTATATCCAGGTTTAAACGGGTTTTTTTATTATTAAAGATTTTTTTACCTTGCAGTACTTGTATTATTTCATTCAAATATGGCGCTCAACACATTTAGCGGAATTCGCTACCATAGTCAAAAAACAGCCGAAAACGGAAATCGGGCTGAATATTGTACATGGGCTCCATACAAAAGTCCAGCTCCCGTAAAGAAATTTCCGACTTTTATGCTGCGTCTGATTTTTATTTATGATAGCTGGGCTGGATTCCGCTCAAGTGTGTGCCGCGAGATAGAAATATAGTAGGAACGACAGGTCAGCTGTCAAAATGGTCGTGCGAACAATCGAATGCGCATGAATTTATGAAATATTTGAAATCATTTTAGGAAATAATTTTGTTTATTTAATATTTTTAATTTAATAATAAATAATTTTGTTTATATACATTTTTTGATACTAAAGAATATAATTTGCTTAGAACAAACATATTAGTTATTAACTATTAGGTAATGTAATAATATTAGTCGAAAATGTGCGTGAAATGAAACGTCAAGTTGGTAGTGGGGATATTAATTGACGTCACAGTTGACTACTTTGACTAGTCGCTTACGTCTGTAGAGGCCTTTAGACCGTATCGATAAGAAAGTTAAATACCGATAGATAATTAACCAGTTGTATTTGGCATCACTATTTTACGCTCACATAGACAATTTAGACACATACATGGATTTCATTTTTTTGCCAAACTTTTGATCGTTGACAAGCATTCTTTGTCATCCCATTTCTCTGCAAATAACAGAGCCCCGCACACACACGGTTCTTCACCGGTATGGTTCAAAACCTAACGTCACGTCAAAATACGTCAACCGGTCGTGTGTCAGTCGGGTAACCGAATCAGGCAGCCGTATCGGCTACCGGGCGTTTGCTTGGCCTAACAGAATAATATCATAATAATGATGATATTAATTATGTATATCAATCATTGCTATGTTGTGAAATAAATTTGGTAGGTAGTATTTTTTTAAACTACCTTAGAAAATTTAACCAACCGAAGCGGCCATTGACAGGCGTTCCCCTCTGCCGAAAACATTATATATTTGACGTTCCCCTCCCCCGCAAAAATCGGCAGCCTTTTTTTGTATAGAAAATGACAGACATGGCCGCTCCGGTTGGTTGAATTCTCTAAGATTTTTAAATTCTTTGAGGTCTTCATCAAACCAGCGGTATCTATGGTGATCAGCCGGACATTTTTCATCCTTTATAATTAAAACGTGCGTTATTATGTGTGTGTTCTCTTATGGCATGTCATTATAAATAAATCCCCGTATTAGAGAGGGTTCAGAGACATAGATACCTGATTAATCCCGATATTCTAATGAGAGACGATACACGAGTACCTACATACAAGTTACTCGTGGTGCCTTTGTACTTTGGGTAATGGCATTGTAAACGCAATCAATGAAATGATCAACCTAAGTTTGCACCACCGAACTACATTGCTAAAGAATGGACAACCTTTAACCCTTTATAGGGCAACTGTTTCAAAAAATACCATCTGTAACCTCATCTTTTGTGTTTTTTTCTTGTACAGAATTTTATAGATTGGCGATGAGGCTTGAATTGATTGATGATTTTTTTAGTCTTGCCCGTTAAATGACAAATGAAATTGGAAGTGTTGAAATGGAAATTCCGCATGAGAGGCATGAGATTCCATAACGTGCCTATACCCAAACCACATCTAATGCAGTTTATCATATTTTCCTGCCCCATATCTTTATATTCTAGCACCATTAAGTTTTTGTAAATAAGCATTAGGTACCTAAATGTCGTCTCGCTTTTGAATTTGTTCTCTGTCTCTTCCACACTCATGAAAAGTTCATAATTACAATTATAAACCTTCTTTATTCATTAAGTAAATAATCTACTGTTACATGTTTTTAAAATTTCATACGTTGTTAAAAATGTTGTTGAAGTACCTGTGTAGCGGGCTATGTAGCCTGCCTATTTCCAATTTAGGCGTTTAGTATATTATAATATTCGTTTTTTTTACTTACGTAGCCTGCCTCTCTTTTGGAGCCTCCATTTATCTTTAAGAGTTGACGCAATATTAAATGTGTGATTTACACAGACGCCATACTAGTATGACTGTGACAAATTATGGAAACGCCATACTTAACGCAGCACTTGCTGTGAAAACTTAGCATTGTCGAACTATAAAAACCTATTCCAATCTGATCATTGAAAATAATAACGTAGACGTATAGCTACTAGTTAATTATATCATATACTTTGAGGATCATCGCACATCTGTAAATTCTTCTCGGAATGTCTATTCGGCTTTTGAATTAATTCAGAATAATGTCTGTCTCTGCCATTATGGGCTCTGATTATTATCTAATGTCAATGACAGATTTCCTTAGCAATAGACTATTCTGAGATATTCATGAATTAGAGACTTTCAATATAATTTATTCATGAAACATGAATCCCTAAGACGAAAAATCGTGCAAAATAACAATTAATTATGTATACTTACCTACAATCATGTCCTACGAATAGCATTATTTTTCTTACTATGGATCGAACTTCGCTCGCATTTTAAACACTTTCTTCGCTACATTAAGGCCTCCCCAATAGCCTTTGTCGATAAAAATTGAATTTGCACTCTTTGTACGACTCGCCTCGATGCTGTAGCATTTTGTTAAGCAAATTAGATTTTAAGGAGTTCTCGAAAGTTCCCGATTTTAAGATTCTGTTTTGTGTTAACTTTGTTGGAACTAACACAATTTGGTCTTTTTTTGTTCTGGAGCATAGTGAAGTTTTTTATACAATACTAGCCTTTTCCCGCGGCTTCGCCCGCGTACTATAAGTACTCAAAAAGGATACGATACCTATGTTGATTTTCAGACTTTGTGACCACATTTGCCCCTTTTAGGGGTTGAATTTTCAAAAAACCTGAAACATTTGTTTACTCATTTGTCGTTAGGAATACTCCTGTGAAGTTTCGAATAAAATAATCTAACAAATCTTGATTCGCCATACAAACTTTGGACACCCATTTTACCCCCTTACGGGGTGAATTTTGAAAAATCCTTTCTTAGTGCATCCCTAGACCTTATGAGGAACTGACGTGCCAAATTTGGAATCTCTAGAACCAGCGGTTTGGGCTGTGCGTTGATATGTCAGTCAGTCAGTCAGTCAGTCAGTCAGTCAATCAGTCAGTCAGTCAGTCAGTTTCTTCTTTTATATATTTAGATGTCTTTGTAAGCTTCCTTCTAATTTGTTTTTATTTAAATTGTAATTTGGTTCCTTTTGTGGTAGTTCCTACATATATTTGCATCTGCATGCATTTTTTAAATGGATATATTACCATCCTTTAGGTAATCAAGTTTTTAATTATCCAGCAGTAGGTAAGTGATTCGGTTTTTTACAAACTGATATATTTAACAACAATTTGCACAATATGTATGTGAACACTAGGACAGTGAAAAAGGATCCTCCTTCACATCAAAAAAATCTACAAAGTGACCCCTTTTCATTCAATCATATTAACGGAGATTGAAGAGTCATAAAACAATATGCAGGGTGTGAGGATGAACACCCAAGGCGACAGCAGTTCTTCATATGGGATCTGACTACAGAACGAATCAAATTATTGACTTACCTATGTGTCGTTAATATGTACTTACCGAAAGACTGATTGACAAACAGATAGAACATATAATTTTCAAATGTTATACCTACATAGAGGAACAACACGCCACTAAAAGAGGATTTTTGGAAATGTAACCCTAATTATTATTATTATAGTTGTACTGTTGTGTCCCACTGCTGGGCAAAGGCCTCCCCCAAATCATTCCACCGATCCCTATCCTGTGCTGTGCCTGACCACTCCTTCAAAAAGGAGTCTAGTTCATCCCGCCATCGCCTGCGGGGTTTGCCGCGTCCCCGATTTGAGTTTTCGGGCTCCCGCTGTGTAGTAATTTTGCCCCACAACTCATTCGGCATCCGGCAGGCGTGGCCAGCCCAGTCCCACTTTAACTTCACCGCCTTCCGAGCTACATCGACGATTTGGGTCTTGGAGCGCAGGGCGTGAAAATGTGGATGAAAGTTTTAATTAATTTATTCGGTTTTTATTGCTCATAACACAATCTCAACTTCACTGTTAACCATAACAACCCTTTAAATGGTGTTACGGCCATTTTTCGGAACAAAAGGTTGGGTAGTGCCCAAAGGGTTGGCTAGTTATAAGTCCACTGGTTGTAATTAATTTTCAGTTTCACTTGTTAATTGGCTCTATAGAGATTTTAGCGAACACACTGTATGTGGAGGTTTGTAAACCGCGCCGGCTTCGGAATATATTTTTTTTAAAACGGCAAATAAGTCTTTATTTTTATTGGAACGAAGTTCCTTATCGGACGGTTCGTGACCGTCACGAAAACGCGACACAAAGCCATACGACTATAACGGCCTCCTAGCCTAGTTGGTAGTGACCCTGCATATGAAGCAGGAGGTCCCGGGTTCGAATCCTGGTCAGGGCATTTATTTGTGTGTTTATCACAGATTTGTTCCTGAGTTATGGATGTTTTCTATGTATTGAATGATTTATTATATATCTATCTATTATAGGTATATATCGTCGTCTAGTACCCACAACACAAGCCTTATTGAGCTTACTATGGGACTAGGTTGATTTGTGTAAAATTGTCCCATAACGAGGGTTGCTACTTATATATCCGGAAACAAAAAAACAAACAAACGTACACGGCTGAAAATGGTTTTATTGTTTTTCAAAGTATTCCCCTTGATGATTTATGCACTTTTGCATTCGCGTGAACCAATTTTTAAAGCACTTCTGCCACTCCGACTGAGGTACCTCCATAACGTGTTGTTTGAATGCGTCGACAGCATCTTCAGCGGTCGAAAATCGTTGACCGCGTAATTTATTCTTTATATTTGGAAATAAATAAAAATCGTTGGGTGCCAAGTCAGGGCTGTACGGCGGATGACCCGTTAATTCCACATTTTGACCCTCCAAAAATAGAGTTGTTTCGCGTGACGTATGACAGCTGGCATTGCCATGATGAAGAATGATTCTTCGTCGCTGGTTAGTTTTACGAATTTGTTCAAATACTTCCGGTAAGCAAATGGTCGTGTACCACTCTGAATTAACCGTTCTACGGTTTTCTAGTGGCACTGTAGCTACATGGCCATTAATACCGAAGAAGCAGGCCACCATTTGTTTCAATGTACTTTTTGCACGAGTAACTTTCGTAGGGTTCGGCTCATTTTGAAACACCCATACCGTTGATTGTTGCTTCGTTTCGGGATCGTATGCATAGATCCAGGATTCGTCACCTGTATAGATGTTATAAACGGCTTTTGAGTCACCACGAGTATATTCTTTTAACATTTTATTGCACCATTCGACGCGAGCATCTTTTTGCTCTTTTGTTAAGTTGTGGGGTATCCAACGCGAACAAAATTTTTTTACAGCCAAATAATTATGTAATATGCTATTAATGCTGGTCATAGAAATACCTAGAGTCGCCTCTATCTCGCGGTACGTAACATGTCGGTCGTCCATTATAAGTTTTCGCACAGCCTCGATATTTTGTTGTACAACGACCGATTTCGGGCGACCTGCCTTAACTTCGTCCGTAAGCATACTACGTCCACGATTGAACTCACTAAACCAGTGATACACAGTAGTTTTAGATGGGGCTTCATCACCAAAAGTTGAAGTTAGTTGATCTATGCACTGTTGTTGCGTTAAACCACGCCGAAAATCATAATAAATCATAGCACGAATATTTTCACGAGTGAGTTCCATTCTTGCTGCGAGATGACATTTAAAACCCGTCAAAAACAAAACACGAGCGTTAATAAGAAAGAAAAAATATACCGGCCAGTACTTAAAAAAGTTCAAATTTTACCATGGAGGTCAAATATGCCATTTAAGAAGATTGTAATCCCGGTTTCCGGATATATAAATAGCAGCCCTTGTAATATTTATTATTATTATTATACGACTGAGAAGCTTGTGAAACGAAATAAAGTAAAGTGAAGGGAAAAGTGAGAAGTGACAATGTGAAAAGTCAAAAATTACAAAAATCAAATAACATAACTTCGTTCCAATCGAGTGTTCCACGACACTCACGTATTTTTTTTAAATTGTGTTTGTTTAAAATAAAATACTTTTATATTCCATCTAATAATCATTTTTCAAATACAGGTACATTGAATTTATCAAAACATTCATGTATTTCTGGGCCTTTCTTCCATATTGTTGAAGATTTTTTATTATTTAGATTATAAAATACCTATAAGCTAGTAGGTGAGTAGTTTCCCAACCGGAGGTAGGGCCAAAGTCCCGAAAGAGGGGGGGGGGGGGTTAGTCGTTATCTATAATTGTCTACCTACACGTCCCACTGTTGGAGACAAGAGGGCATGAGGTGGTATGGGCTTTATCCTTGGCCCTTACTCTTTTTAAACCCAATATGAATCTCACACCCGTCACTCTACACACCCGTTTTAATTAACAAAGAGGAGAATCATTTATTTATCAAAAATTCAAAATTATAAAAAATAGAAATGGCCAACAACAAGGAAACGTCGCTAAATAGTACAGGGTAGAGGTAGACGGGTTGAGTAGGGCCGCATCGTCATTGAAATCGAAGAAATGTTGGATGGATTTGAAACTGCGCCGTGTCCCACGGATACACATGGTGCCGGATTCTAATTTAAAAATACATTAACAATACAATAAAATACAACCTATCTCAAACATAACTCCAACACACAACAAACATTCAACCAATATTGAAGTTGTATTGGAGTTGCGTTGGAATATTTCTCAAGCAAATTCTGATATTTCTGATTGAGATGTTTATGCCGTAGCTGTATTGCGTTGTTAATGCATTGGAGTTTTATTAAAGTTGGATCGTGTCTATACGTGTTTTAAAGTTAGAATACGGCCCATGCTGGTGGCTCGGATTATCGAAATCATAACTTTGGATCTTAGCCAGCCCATTACACTAAGGGATCTGTTCCACCGGTCAGCGATGGCTTCACCGAGATGTTTGATGGAGGTGGACATTTGCGGAGCGACACACCCTTTTAATTTACTTACTGAGCAAGACATTCTAACAAGTTGTCTAACCAACGCAACCGTGTGTTCCTTCCTAAATGAGGGTAGCGTTATTCGAGTTTTACATCTATAAGTACAAACTTGTTTAGCATTTGTTGGAGGGGAATGGCGTCAGCAACTTTCGTATTACACCGGCTAGTGTTATAGCGTGGTTATCGATTTCGTATGAGCTTTTTAAAGGGTTGAACGAGGTTATAATATCGTGTTGGGACAGAGATAACATTGGTAGTGTTTAGATAATGTTTTGGAAATAACATGCGTTTGAAATGTGTTAGATATCTAGTAATTTCATACCAATTTTTCTCTTTTAACAAAGGTATTTATCCGTTTTAAATTAGCAGCATAGGTGATAAATATTAATAGACAAATTTGTTTAAAACAAAATCTAGCTTATATGCACTAGGTACGAGTATATTTATTTTACGGGGCTCGTCGTCCTTTCAGTAAAACTAAATAATATCTACATGTCAACGCTCTTAGTCTTCGACGAGCCCCGTAAATAAACTATCTTAAAAAGTGTCTATATTCATGAAGTCCATACATTCCACTACAAAGCCGTTATTTCCGATTGCAGACGAATAATTTTTTCAAGCAAACGACCTCCGATTATGTGTTTCGAGGTCATTAAATAGAATAATGAGAAATGTGTTTTTTATCCTAGATCTGAATATTTTATACCTTCTATATTGTTAATTTGAATTTGAATCTGGCAAAAACCAGGACTCTGAATCTGTTAACATACAGAGAAAATCGGGCACAGATGTGGACACACCTGCCAGACAAATCCGATGAGCATAATTTTGGCTTGTAGGTATAGGTACCTACAAGCCAAAATTATGCTCATTTAAGTGTACTCTCAATTATTGACAAAAAGAAAAAAATACGAGATGCCAATAAGTGCATTCTCAATTATTGACAAAAAGAAAAAATACCAGATGCCAATAACGGTATCCTCAATTATTGAAAAAAAATAAAAAAATACGAGATGCCAAATTATCCTAATTTTACCAATCTATACAATTTTTTATAGTTCGTTTCTCAGTTGGTAGCGATTGGAGTAGGACCAGGGTTTATATCCTCGATATGGTAACATCTGAGCGGAGACAGCTTTATGAAGGTGGGGACATTACTCAGCGCTCGCTGGTTAGCTACTTATATTACAATTTGACTTGGGTTGATATAAAATTTCAATCATATAGGGTAAGATGGCCTGAAATACGTCGACGTTTGTCCTTCCTTTTTGCACATCTGACGCATTTAAAATTAAAAAGAAGTAGCTGAGGCCTGATTCGTTACTAATTCGCTAAATTTAAAGCCTTGCTAATGGTACTGAAGCCGGTTCATTAACATTTGTTATTCTATAATTTCTAGAATTTTATTTTTAAATGTTATTTATTATTGGATTAATCATTCTCCATTTTCCCGGCTCTTGTCGTAAGTTTTGTTGTATGGCCTCCATTACATTCGGCAGTATCTTTTGACGCATTCTTGGTGTGAGTTCTATCAAGCAATATCTTTTTAGAAATATTTTTAACCTTCTCTCACCGCGCCGTTGACTGGACAGAGACGGCTGTGAACAAAGAAGCCTGGCGATCTTTGGTGTCGGAGGCCAAGATTCACTTTGGGTCGCTGCGCTACTGCAGTAAGTAAGTAAGTATGTCTTTCTTACCGCTTTATTATGAAAGACTTCCTTAGTCACACAACAATATACCGTTCAATAGATCAATACTGTGGGACTTTGTTGGATTAAAGTCTGTGTTAAACGCTCAATTTAGAAGGGCATTGGTTTAAGGAGTCTGATATCCTCTTTACCACCATCATCATTTCCAACTACGCCCAGGGATTGTTGATATAGATTTTTACATAAATCGAAATGCTTGATTACGAATACCACATCAACAAATTCCCTGCTACACCAGATAGGTCTACATTTTCATGAAAATCGTAAAGGAATTGTTTTTCAGTAATGGTATATAGTATTAGTTAAAAGTACAGATGTGCAAGTTGCGGAAACTTTCCAAATAATTGGAAATATTCTCGGAAATTTCTAGAAAATTTATAAGAAGTATACGAAAATGGAAATTTAAGAAATGGAAAGTTCATAATCCCATACAAAAATGTGAGAATTTTCCAAAATTTTCATAAGTCGAAATTTTTGTAAACTTTCCGCCAGCACATCAGTAGTTAAAAGGTTGTGTTGGAAATTGGTTGAAACTTAGTTTTACTCAGCCTTCGTCACCAAGTATCAAGTTTTGACAGCAATTTGGCGGGGACTTATTTCTGGCGTTGGCTTTAATTCTTTTTTGCGATTATCTGAGAATTCGTATTTTTGGTATAATGCTTTCGTAATACTGCTCTATAGTGGGGTGTATATTTATTATCATTTCAAATTTACTTTATATTTGCGTTTCCGAATAAGCCCCTGAAGTGATAAACATTCCAAGTAACGACGCAATTCGCATTCGGAGAGTGCATTATCGATAACGCGATTCAATCCAGCGCGATAAATTTAACGCTCTTTATGCATTGGGGTGTGCAGCGTTTTCAACACTGTTTAAGGTTTGCGGGGAAAGAAGGGGTAGCTATTTTTGAAGTGAAAACTTCTTTAGCGGCGCTGTGCACTTTTTGTGATGGGAAAAAATTTTAAACTCGTCACGTGACGTGACCGACAGATTCGTCAGAATCGTCAGACTGAAAATTCGTAAGACGGACAAGTGACGTGATCGAATAAATAATTGTAATAGTTCTGAAGTGTTAAATTTTTAATGTAATATAAATTGTCATGTTTGTGTACGATAGCGCAGCAATTCGTGCATAATTATTCCCTAACCATTCCAAAATATCAAAAATGCACAACGTTAATATTCATGTTTTCACTTCTGTCGGCACTCCCGGAGTGCACCCCGTTGTTTTTTTTACTGGTTTGTCTCTACTTGCCCCCTTTTAATTTAGTAAACGTCTGTTGTGACTTTGTAATCCTATTTACGGACACAAAAAAAGTAAAAATAAAGTAAAATAGGTAGACCCTACTAACGTTTATCAAGGGCATTAAATAAGCACACGTACTTATCACAAAAAAACATGAGAGTTATATGTATGTATGAGAGTTATAGATGTATGTAGCCAATAATTTAAACCTTAATTTCAACATTTAAAAATATACATACATTTAAAAAGTTACTGATACAAGACAATGGTTTCTAATAACCTAAATCCGTGGGCCTGATCCCGGATATGGGTATGGTTATTCTTCATTACGGTGCATATTAAAATCACCTAAGGATCGAACCTTGTACGGAACCCTAAAATCTCTTTATTAGAAAACGTCTCCTGAAAAAAAGTAGTTACTCCAGGTTTTTAACTACAAATACAAATATCACAACATAAATTACAAATATAAAAATGTTCTTAAATTCATTTTCCTATATATACTACAGCTAGAATAATTTAAAATGTCCACATTTATTCCCAAAATTACTCGGTTTGCAAACAATTGCACATACCAGGTGCTGCCGCCGGGCAACCGGGAATTCGTATTCAACGCCGCACCGACATGCACAATCTAATGTGGTTGGGGTACATGAACTTTTAATAAGTATTTATGCATTAGATATACTTGACTGTGCGCGGATTGTACCGCAACGGATAACGCTTGACGTTACACTGTGCCACAGAATAAATAAATACCTACCTTCTTCGTACAGAAGTCCCACTGTCTAACAAAATCAATACAAGCAAAGTAGTTTAGAACACGAATCTTCGCTGTTCCTTCCTAGCGTTGAAAATTGCCGGAAAAAATCCCGTTTCTTTCCAAACGGCTCGTTTTTTTCAGGATTTTTACGGAAAAATCATGAAATTTACCGCGTCAATTTTTCCGAAAAAAGTTTAAATCGTTTATTTCGTGAAGGTTTCAATCGGTTATTTTTCTTAATCCTGGTATGTAGCGTTGAAAATGTCGGAAAAAAACAAATGATTCTTTCGGGAATTTATGAAATTTACGTTTCTTTCCGTTTTTTTCGGATTTTTAAAGAAAATAACCAATAAGTCACTACAATTTATTTAATATCATTACTATTCATTTATTTAATCATCACTATCACTATCACCATATATTTCAATTGTTTCGGCTATCATGTCGTCGATGTTGCCCATTTGTGATGAATTTAGATTAACTTGTTTAGCCGTTCTGGCAAAAGTCGATTGCGATCTTTGGTATGCGTAAGAGTTTCTAAAAATGGTGCAGTATATTACGAAATTAACAGATAATATGCAGTTAAGCACCAGCGATATGATGGGTCAATTTGCCGAGTATCAATCGAAAGGAGGTTTCTGGGGTAACGAGTGTATTTGGCAGCCTGTCACGAAAATAAATCCCCTTAATTGGTCGAAAGGTTTATGCTCTACAAAACTGCTTTCAAAAATTGCAATCCGATTACTGAGCATTCCTCCATCATCTGCCGCCGCAGAAAGAAATTGGTCATTATCTGGAAGGACGCATACCAAAGATCGCAATCGACTTTTGCCAGAACGGCTAAACAAGTTAATCTACATTCGGTCTAATTTACACCTACAAATGGGCAACATCGACGACATGATAGCCGAAACAATTGAAATATATGGTGATAGTGATAGTGATGATTAAATAAATGAATAGTAATGATATTAAATAAATTGTAGTGACTTATTGGTTTTTTTCTTTAAAAATCCGAAAAAAACGTAAATTTCATAAATTCCCGAAAGAATCATTTGTTTTTTTTCGACATTTTCAACGCTATTCCTTCCTAACGCATAGCATGATCTCTTTCGACTCTAATAGGGTTCACTCGTACAAGCGATTACGGCATTTTCGATGCCATTTTTTTTTAATACCACGACGGTGGCAAACAAGCATACGGCCCGCCTGATGGTAAGCAGTTACCGTAGCCTATTGACGCCTGCAACCCCAGAGGATTCACTTGCGCTCGTGGGAGTAAATTTCTCTTAAACCTTACTGTGCGCGACCCTTTGGACTCCATATGCCATGCACTGAATGCATTTTTTTAGGGTTCCGTAGCCAAAATGGCAAAAACGGATCCCTTATAGTTTCGTCATGTCCGTCTGTCTGTCCGTCCGTATGTCACAGCCATTTTACTCGAAATCTAAAAGACGTATCTTAATAAAATTAAAACATAAGATGTAGTTTATATGCCGCTATTTATTCATGTAAATTGCAGAAATAAATAAAAAATACAATGTAGTTAATTTGTAGGGCACTCCATACATGTAACTAAATTTCAAATTTTTTTTTTACCAAATATCAACATGTTGCAAATCAATCAATAGGTCTTTAAAAATAACATCGAGATTTCCTTGAACATCTTGGGATAAAGGAAATATTTTTAGTAATAATCGCTTCGAAACTCAGAAAAGTTGTCCCCCCCTGTAACTTTTAAACCTTAAGTTCAAGGCATTAGATGCGACCTTTTGGTTCTTATTCCATTGAAGGTACGGAACCCTCCATTATGCGTAGTCCGACACGCACTTGGCCGGTTTATTAGCGCAACTTATTATTTCATACTAAACTTGAAAGTATCTTAAAGTCCGTGATAACTTGGAGATATAACCTAAATATTCCATTTGCTTAAAATGCATTTATCACTGAACCCGAATCTCGTACTTATCATAACAATGAATATTCTTGTATATTCATAATTCTCATTGTACGCGGTCACTACCTTATAATGAAATTCCCGACTTTTGAAAGAAATGTAATAATATAGAGGACCTGGGCCGCAATCCTCATAAATTATATTTATTTTGCCCGCTGATCTACAACTATAGTGCACGCGATCAGTCGGTACCCTTTTAAAACTTGTCCACTTCTTTTTTGAATAATCTCATGGTCAAAAATCAAAAATCTTTGGCACAAAGCTGATTCAACAGCCCGAGCATTTACGGGATGAGATTCCTCTAAAACCACACATCCTTGTTTCTAGTGTACTTTCTTGGTACCTTTCGTGGTTATTGAATAATTTGTGAACAACTCATAGAAACAATAATGTGAGATATAAATCTGTTTTTTTTAACTCTGTTACTTAAGTCTTCTCTTAATTGGGCGACATATTCGGTTATCGAAAAAGCTCCTTAATAAAAGAAAAAAAACAACTCATAGAAAGCACTTAGGGCATTCTAAAACTGCAATTAGTTTTTAAGCAGAATATAACACTATGCCTACATACCTCGACTAATTCCCTGAATATGTATTTCGGTCGGTTCGGTCCTTGTGACACTAAACGGCCTCGCTCCCCTCGTCAATTTATGTGGTACACGGTTAGCCTTCTTCTCGAACGACGGACCAAAACCGTTCAAATAACCATGCCTCACAATGACAAGCTCCGAATTCCGTAAACTATAGTCATTTCAACCGATTAATTGAAACGGTACCTCAGTACCGATAGTCTAATTTGTCCACTTAGTCTGCCTTTGTGAAGCCCTCCGTCACAACTCGAAACGCTGAAATGAAATTTTAAGATCCCTTTTGAAGCTGAAACTGAAATTAGCTACTAAAGTGGCAAATTCTTGATTAAATTCTGAAGAAAAATTATATTTCTCTATTTTTGTTACCAACTTGTTAAATGTTTAATTACCCCATGTTTGTACAAGGTGGGGCCTGTAACTAAAGCAAAAAATTAAAATGTACATTTTTCTCCTCAAACTACGCAACGTTTGTTTGACGACTTTGAAAAAAAACTTGCGGTTTGAATTTTATTACATTTTAAAGTTAATTCGAACACGCAATGTACTATGAAATTTGATTATGTCTGTAGAGTGACTAGACTGACAGGCGATGTCAATTAGATGGAGTTTTAAGTACATTGAAAATACTATTTACTTTGTTTGAAAAAATAACAATCTAAAAACTTTATGATTTTAAAAAGTTGCTACACAAAAGTTGTCTAATTTGAGGACTAGAATCTACGTTTTAATTTTTTGCTTTAGTTACAGGCCCCACCTACAGGCTATATATAATATGTTTAAATTGCTGTCAGTGAAGGAATTTACAAAAGGCTGTTACATTCACGTATACATCTTTACACAAGTTATATTTTAATAGCTCTCTAAAGGTGTCGTACGTAAATACTTTAAAAAAATAAGGGGTGAAATTCAACAGTGACTTACAACATCTTTACCTTATATGTAATCAAAGTTAAACGGACGTTTGAAATTAATTAGGTACTGAAATTGACTACATTTTATTCCATTTCCATCTGCTCCGAGAATATCCCCTGGAAAGGCATTGACGATACACTTCACTTCCTCAAGTGATATCTCTAAAGAGGTGCATTTTTCAGCAAAAGAGTACACACGTTTCTATGTAGAATTTAATGAGCATTAATATTGTCCTAGATCATAGTTTCATGGAGTGCATAGATTCGAAGGGAAAAGTGAATTCCTTCAGGATGGAGGACATTTTCCAAGGTGCTGGCGGTTCCTCGAGGTCCTCAAATGTCAAATGGTGTGGACAATAAAACGGGACCTCTAATCAACATACACACCAAATTTCAAAACAGTCCGTGGGATTTCGAGTTTTGTCGTATTTTAATTGTGTTAATTAAGAATTAGGACTTTTTTTTAATAGTCGATTTATTGTAAAATAATAACGATATTATACTTTACGCACCATATTGTTTTTTTTTACGATTTCGATTACGATAACAATTACAAAATAAGTCTTTATATTCCTGTTTAAAATGTTCACTTTACCTAAAACCGTCCACACTGCATGCAAACCGTTTCTGCTGCAAAACCATTCGAACACCCGTTGATAGTTTTGGTCTCGTTTACAAAAGACAAATAGGCAATAATGTTCAGCCACTGGAAAAATGTTCAAACCATGTCACTGCACGTCACTGGGGTATAATTTTTCTCACAATACTCTGATCCATCGCTCAACTCGTATAAATGGACCCCATTCATGGGTATAACTCATTTATATAGCCCATTGCAACTGGCCGAATGTTTGGTATGAGAAAGCGGTGTATGAGAAAAAAGCAAGTTAGTTGTGAGGGTTCGGACTTTGAGTAATGACGCCACATTCGTGAGGTCGAACGCATATTGCGCTGATGGCCGTCGGGAGGAGTGGAGTCGCGTTTTTATTGCAAATATTTTTGATAATCCATATTGGAAGGACCTTAATGGCGGCTGGCGTTTAGTGTTTACGCCTTTATTGTTTATTGCTTGAAAATTGTATTGAATCTGTACAAGGAAATTAAACATAAGCGCCTGCCGCCATAAGGGCCCTTTCAATATGGATTATCACATTTTTAGAAGCACATCTTAAGGCCAGCATCGGAAATGTAGGTATAATATACGATTACTTACTCCATTGTTGCATGTTAATGCTCATTAACGGGTTCAAATTAAAACCAGCCCCTTCTGTAATCTACCTCTGTGACCTAATATCTTATTAAGGCGTTGGGCAGCAGCAGTAGTATCCGAAAATAATTCAAAGGTCAGTTTTGAAGTAATTTATATTAAAAGGGGTTGCAACCCAAATTTATAAGCTTAGTAATACAATCTTAAATGTAAAGATTAATACTAAGTTAAGTGTGAAAATGTAAGTAACCCACTTCAGAATAATAAACAGTTCAAATTTTGTTACTATTATTATTATTTTACCAGTAATAGGCCAGCAACACAACCCATAGCACCACCGGAATAGTGACAGCAGGTTGGTACCAGTGTGTCGCTTCACTAACGGCGTCGCTTCAGAACTGTTATTCGAGTGGGTACTCGGCGCTAGCCGCGCTTTTTTAGATTTCTCTTTTTTAGATGGTTATAGTATTAATATTTTAGATAGTTCTATTGTTTCCATCTGGTTCTTAAATGTATTTCAATAATAGTAAATCATCTATTTTTAAATGGTGTTTGGTGCTTTTACCCTTTTTAACCATTAAGAAAGAAATTATACGAATACTTAAAAATAATTAAACATGCTCTCCTTGTACAGGCACATAACATTATAGAAATGTAAGTAAATTATCGTTTTTCGTATAGTAGGTACCTATACTCCACCGTCAATTAGTTATTATAATAAAATTAGCTTTGATTATGAACAGTGATCGGAATAGGTAGTGCCATTTCGGGTGAATGACCTTAAACATTGTACATAACATGGATAAGACTTGAGATTCTTCGACTCGTATTTCATACAGAAAATTTTCTTCAAAACGCAAAAGTAAAAAAATTCTTTGAAATTATAGTAGCATACCATATTTTTTTCAATATTTTCTACTGTCAATCTATTTCTTTTGACGTTCATTATCTTACTTGAACCACATTTTTCATACGTTAGGCCCGCGGTTCTTTAAAACTTTAAAATTTTCCTTTCAAATCCTGGGGTTATAAATTATAAACTATATCAATACTAAGCTTACGCACCGAAGTCCCGCGAAATGGCACTACCAATTCCGATCACTGATTATGAAGTTATTTATAGCATTTAAACGTGTCTTACATTTTACACTGATACTCCGAATACAAAAATAAGCTTTTAATTGCTATGATATATAATAATGACAGATGGCTTATGCACGCTCCAAAAGTGAAGCACTTAATATGAGTGCATTCACACAACTGGCTACTTTCCTAAAAAAATATATTTAGTCCGTGAGTAAGATTATCAAAAAATATTGGACACGTATTTTTTATTTTGTCAATCAAACAAAAATTGGTGAAGATATAGGCCGTTAAAGTTCCGCGTGACGTCACATTTCAGTACAATTTTTAGTATAATGTGACGTCACGCGGAACTTTAACGGGCTATATCTTCACCAATTTTTGTTTGATTGACAAAATAAAAAATACGTGTCCAATATTTTTTGATAATCTAACTGACGGACTAAATAGAATTATATATTTTTTACCCAGGAAAGTACCCAACTGTCGCTAGTCGCGCACCGGCCAGCGTGAGATGCGGACGTACGAATGAGCTCCCGTCACCCGCGTGAGAAAGAGACAAACTGTAATTTTCTAACAATGAGAGCGACAAAGATGTGTTGACCCAGTGTGTTGACGATGAGGGACCTTCTTGTTCCTTTAGTCGTCAACACAGAGAATCCTCCTTTTTGTAAAGGGTCGGCAACGCGCATGTGACTCCTTTGGAGTTGCAGGCGTCCATAGGTTACGGTAGCTGCTTACCATCAGGCGGGCCGTATACTTGTTTGCCACCGTCGTGGTATAAAAAAAAGATGTAATGATTGTCAAAACAGATAAACATAACAGAATCGTTACTAGGTTATGAAATTACTCTGGAAGTATTTTTTCTGCTCATTTTGTTAGAGTATAACCCATCCATAGTAAATATCATTGTTTAATTGTAAAATCCTTTTACTAGCCTCTCCATTACGCTCTGTAACCTACCCGAGCGTGTCTTAGCAGAATTTCCCAGTAACGCAAGCTATTTTCATTTTGATCAGTCATTCCATTCATCAAACTATCCTATTATTGTTGTATTAAATGTGTTATTTATACAGGTTGTGATTTTATCACGCTGTTTGATGGCTCTCTATATTAACGTATATAAATAATTACCTGAACGCGAGGTGTTGCATAAAATAGGACTTATGGATCATGTAGATCAACTCATAGAACAGAAATAAGCATTTTATGCATAGTTGGCTGATGTGATAGCTATAAAAATTCTTCACCACAACATCCAAAATAACTTCTTGAGAAAATTACTTACAGATTTTTTTTTAATATTAATAATTTAAGGATTTTTTTTAAATAACACGTATATGTGTATAAAATTTACGATAGTACGCTCTTTAAAAATGCGTGATTGTGATACAAAGAAGGTAAATTGGTTTATTTACATTATTTTCCTTTTCTATTGACTTTTGGTATGGGAACACACTGTTATAGTACGGTTTTAAGAATCGGCTAGCATTCCACAAATTCAATCTTGCACGACGCTCAGATTATAACTTGTAACACCACACCTTCCCGGCCAAGGGGGTAAATGCATAATTTTCCCTGTCAGCGGCGTCGGGGGTGCGGTAAATTCTTATAATTGAACCGTTCTACAACTAGCCTGAGTTATAGCAGGATCTCTATTTCTAGAGAAGATATTTTACTACGAAATTAGATCTCAAGTGAGGTTTTTGACCGCTGCTTTATTGCAAGTCAGAAGAATGCTAATTTTTAATAAGTCAAATTATAGTTAGCATTATTTTAATAATGACTTATTAAACTATTGTAAACCTTTTATACCAGTGACCCGTTACTTCGCATTATATATGGTATGTTGAATGGAACGTTATATTATAACGAAATGAAAGTGTTATAAAAACGAAAAAAAAAAACTGTTTCATAATCGCTTATATGTACTTTTATTACTTTACCTGACTTTCGACTTATGTTCATGGAGGCAGGATAGTGTTATCGCGCTTCTAACAAAAGAATAAACTAAAAACCGGCCAAGAGCGTGTCGGGCCACGCTCAGTGTAGGGTTCCGTAGTTTTCCGTCCGTCACAGTAAGTGTCCCCACTTAAGAGTTAAAATAACACCGCCATGTAGGATATGATATGAGCGTTCCACGTACAGCGACATCTATCGGCAAATTAAGTAAACTATTGCACGCGAGCTAAAAGTATGGAAGATGATTTTTATGGGATAATTCTTTATTGCGTGAACCGATTTTCACCGTTTTTACTTTATTTGAAAGCACGTCATTTCATTGTGATTTTGTAGAAATTACAGGTACAATAAACACCTGCTTATACGGTTAAATTACAAACTTAGTTAAGAAATTATTTTGTAATTTTTTTTCAAAAACTATTCAACCTATCAAGTTTAAAATAATTTTCCTAGAAAGTTTTTATAAAGTTCTACTTTTGAGATTTTTTTCATATTTTTAAAACATATGGTTCAAAAGTTAGAGGGAGGGGACACATTTTTTTTTTACTTCTGGAGCGATTATTTCCGAAAATATTTACATATTCAAAAAATGATTTTAGTAAACCCCTATTCATTTTTAAATACCTATCCAACAATATATCACACGTTAGGGTTGATATGAAAAAAAAAATCACTCCCGACTTTACGTATAGGGAAGGTACCCTAATAAAACATTTTTTTCCACTTTTTATTTTAGCACTTTGTTGGCGTGATTGATATACATATTAGTACCAAATTTCAGCTTTCTAGTGCTAACGGTCACTGAGATTATCCGCGGACGGACGGACGGACGGGCAAACATGGCGAAACTATAAGGGTTCCTAGTTCACTACGGAACCCTAAAAAACCGGCCAAGTGCGAGTCGGACTCGCGCACGGAGGGTTCCATACAAACCTGTAAGTATATAGGGGTAGTAAACTTTTAAATTATTAAAAATATTTTTATTATATGATGTAACTAAAAATTTACTGTTTTCGCAATTTTTCCTTTATCTGTGCTATAAGACGTTGCTTCGTAACAAATTTCAAGATTCTGAGTTCACGGGAAGTACCCTGTAGGTTTTGATTCCCTTGCGAGTTTCGAAAATTTGCGGCATAAACGGCTGTATCTTTTGATTGCGTTGGCTTAGAAGTTTGATTTTTTCACAGCTCCGAGGGACAGTAGACCTGAGTATTTGATATAAATTTCAGCTTAATACCTCCACGCGTTGCTGAGAAAAAGGGTCTTGACAGATGGGCAGACGGACAACAAAGTGATTCTATATGGGTTCCGTTTTTTCCTTTCGAGGTAAGGAACCCTAAAAAGATACACTTAAATATTGTATCTAAAAAAAAACCTTTAAGTACAACCATTCTGCAAGTATATAAATAATCAACCAATATTTAAGATGTACCTAATGGAGTTGCACGGAATAATTTTCAAGCAAATTCCGATATTTCTGATTCAGACGTTTAGGCGCTAGCTGTATTGCGTAATTAATGCATTGGAGTTGTATTGAAGTTGGGTCGTATACGGTCCCTTGTGTGAGTTAAGACGTTTATGTATGACCGTTTGAAATAGGTATACCAATTTACGAGTCATGGCTTTCTGAGCTAATTTTCTGCTTGAGTGTCTCGGGCGTCCCTCGGGAACAATTTGTTTTATTTCAATAGGAGGCGCGATTCAGTATCGTTTGATTTTTAAATCTGTCAAAAAACAGTGCACAAAGCATGCTTAGTTTTTACGCGTAATACACTGATCCGGAGAGACTTACATTACATGTGACAAATTGAATTTATACCTTGTTAAAGAAACATATTCCTAGGTCGATATATGTTTAGTCCTTGAATAGAATTTAGCTCGAGTATTACAATACATTAAAAACACAATCTATCTCAAACATAACTCAAACACACAATAACAATATTGAAGTTGTATTGGAGTTGCATCGGAATAATTTTCAAGCAAATTATGATATTTCTGATTAAGACGTTTATGCTCTAGTACTACAGTCATTTTACGGGCGGCTAGTATGGAGAATTGGAAATAATTAATAATAGCTAATATTTTTAGTGTAACGGATAAATCATGATACTAGTATTATTTACGCGATGAAATCCTACAAAATATGGTTATTCGCTAACTGCCACAAATATGTACACACATATTACAAGCGTTTTTCTTGTAGGATTTTAATGAATATATCGTTTCTAAGTCTTTTAAAATGTGTAAGAACAAACTACCACTTATTACTATTTGTTTCTAACGAATTAGGATATATATCGCCCGCGCCGTACATTTTGTTATTTATGTGGTTTTATATGGACACGGTTTCTTGTTTTTCGCTTTAAACAGAAAGAAGACTTAAATATCGTAATATTTATAAATAAATTTAACTACTTCCGGTTGAAAAGTTGGTAGGATTTTTGCATATATTATCTATAAATATTCCATAAGAATGAATAATAATAAAATCAGGCTATTATAAATTAATGTTTGACGCAAGCGTATCTTTACTGTACTATAGATTTATTGCGTAGTTAATGCATTGGAGTTGTATTGAGATTGGATCGTGTCTATACGTGTTTTAAAGTTAGAATACGACCCCATTACGCTGGAAAGTTATATGACCATGTAAACATACAACTATTAAGAAGCTGATTATATTTGTTTTGGGAAAGTAACAAAAATATATGTTAATATTCATTATATTCTAAAGAACATCGGCTCGATAGAAAATAATTCCGAAGGTACATCTTAAAATTTGCTTTAAACAGTTTTATGTCTTTACTTTCTTGACTTATACGGCTGAAATTAAGGTCAAAATTCCAACACACTAATACTTAAATCTTTATTATTTTATATTGTACCATTAACTGTAAGTAAAGTAATAAATTGGCTAGAGCAAAATAACCTTAAAGCCAATCTCTCTAAAACGAAGTTTATGCGCTTTCATACTCATCAGGCCTCTCCCATTGAATTTAATATTCAGTATAAAGATGAACCAGTGTTGGAAACTTCAAATACCAACTTTCTTGGAGTAATTCTTGATAGTGTGACTGGAAATTACATATAGATAGCATTTGTAAAAAGGTTAGTAGTTCCGAATTTGCGCTTCGGCACTTAAGGTACATGACATCTGAAGAAACTAGTCTCACTGCATATCATGGATACGTTTCGTCTGTTCTTCAATATGGACTGTTGTTGTGGGGCAACTCAGCGCATGTAAAAAAATTGTTTATTTTACAAAAAAAATGTGTTAAAGCTGTTTGTGGCGTACCTCTAAGAACCCACTGCAAACCACTATTTAAAAAATTAAAAGTGCTTACCTTGCCATGCCTTTATCTAAAGCAATTAGCAATATTTGTTAAAACACATCCAGAACTATTTCCAAAAACTAGTAACAGTAGTAACATAAGAAGACAACGACCAATTAATCAAGGCAAACTAGTATTTCCAACAACAAACCTGTACTACTACAGAAGGAATGCTTATATTATGGGCATCAAGGTACTTAATAATTTGCCTTCAAATCTACCTACCTTGCCACTAAACAAATTTAAAACTGAACTCCATCAATGGCTTATACAGAGAGTATTTTACTCGGTAAATGAGTTTTTTGCAAATGAGAATTGAGTAGGAATGACATTATAATATAGTTTAGCTGATAGGTTAGTAGCATGATAGACTAAGCATGTAGCATGTATTTATTTAAGGTAGTTTAAGTTTACACAACATTCGCACGCCAGCATATGGTGTAATATGCAGATTTATTGTAATTTAAGACCATTATGTAACCATATTACTGCGAATAAACTATTTGTATTTGTATTTATTAATGTGTAGTTTTTTTAATTCGTTAGGTTTCTGAATTATCAATGAGTTTCCATACTAATCGTTACACAATGACGTTATTTTACTCGCGCTTAAAATAGATATTTGTACAACAAGAGAAGAAAGTTCATATTTACTTCGAGTGCTAATTTTGAGTCCTGAGCAAGCGAAAGATTCTATAATAGAATCACGAGCGTAGCGAGTGATTCTAATTTAGAATCTTGAGCGTAGAGAGGGACTCAAAAGCACAAGATGTAAATAACTTTATTCTCATGTTGAACACACTATTTTTCACCTCAGCAGTGAGAAATACAACCTGGGTGATGCTTAATCCTTCTTTGTCACTTTTTTCACTTGTATTTATTATAATATTCTTACATTTGAGTTCAAAAACCTCAATTATAAGTTAATAACACAAAAAATAAGCAAAATAAATTAAATATTTTTAAAATATCTATACCGCCATTTTGACTTTTGTCAACTTTTTTTTATCTGCGTTCGGTAACTACTGTTTGATCACAATACGAGAGATTGTTGTAAGTAATAATATTTTTCACATGATAATCTTGTATTTTTTCCGTTTATACTTATTTGATCATGAAATAAAGAACATAAATTATTTTGGTGTTGTATGGTTAAACATTTCAAAATTAAAATTTGTGTAAATTATATTTACAAATTAGTACTTCTGCGCATTTCGGAACGTTTCGTTCTGACTCTGTTTCAGGGGTCGAATCGAAAGTTCAGAATACGAATTAAAATTAAATAAAATTTGATTTCTGTCTCTCTCTATTTACTAATGACGTGAAAAAGACAACACGAATAGCTTCCGAGTATTTCGAATTTGTATTAGACCTCACGGGCGGATTGACATTGTAATTCCAAGGTCAACAAGGTCATTTTGTCTCACGCTCGCAGCAAAATTGAGTTTTGCTCACTGTTTTTAGGTATCAAAGAACCCTCGTTCCTGCTGCTGAGGTGAAAAGAATTTTGCTGTTATCATCCCCTTAAATATACAAATCAACTACAAGATGATAAATCAATAAGTGCCACGTGCCGTTTTTTAGGGTTCCGTACCTCGAAAGGAAAACACGGAACCGTTATAGGATCACTTTTTTGTCCGTCCAATCGTCCGTCCGTCTGTCAAGACCCTTTTTCTCAGGAACGCGTAAAGGGATCAAGCTGAAATTTATATCAAATACTCAGGTCTACTGTCCCTTGGAGCTGTGAAATAATTAAACTTCTAAGCAAACGCAATCAAAAGATGCAGCCGTTTATGCCGCAATTTTCCGCAAATTTTCGAAACTCGCAAGGGAATCAAAACCTACAGGGTACTTCCCGTGAACTCAGAATCTTGAAACTTGGTACGAAGCAACGTCTTATAGCACAGATAAAGGAAAAATTGCGAGAACCGTTAATTTGTTGTCACATCACATAATAAAAATATTTTTAATAATTTTAAAGTTACTACCCCTATATACCCGCAGGTTTGTACGGAACCCTCGGTGCACGAGTCCGACTCGCACTTGGCCGGTTTTTTTAAACTTATTTAACTACGAATTTTTAATTTAACTACGAATCACACCATTTACTTTGTAAAAATAAGAAATGTGCGTACATTCTCAATACTAATTAATATATTTTTTTCCTAATATTGTCGGGTGACAACCCAAACTCACTTAACTACTACCACAAATTTATAGCCATAATGAACCGTAGTGGTAATAAAACAAGGTTGATTTTTGTTTAATAATTTTTTGCAATTAGTATAGTAGTAGCCTTTGGTTGTCACCTCACGATATGTTACTAATAGTAAATAGGTAGGTTTTGTATTGAGGGTCGACCGGCTGGGATGACGTGTCCCATACAAAAATAGTACATTATTGTCGAGGAGGTGAAGTAGCACATTGATGGCTGAGTATTACGTTTAAACGGACGACTTTAGGAGTCCGTTTAATTTAATACGAAGCCAGCAATGGCCCTTCACGCCGAGTCCAATATAGTGCTTTATTCAAAAATAATGCAAAACAGCCAACGTTGATGAACAACAAACAATATTGACATAAATAATATATTCAGGATAACTTCTAGGTTAAAAGAATGGCCACTACCGTGAGCATCGAATTTCGATGCGAATCCTATAATTATCTCTATCGCCATCGCTTCTCATTTTGAGTGAGAGAGACAGATTTATTCGAAACTACAATTTTCTATGTTCGCGGTATACGCTCAGCTTTGCCGCCATTATATTTTTTTATTAAAAAGTTTGAAGTGTATTTTTCTTCTGAATTTACCGTAAGCTATTTGAGATAACTAAAAAGTCGCGGTACCAACATTATAAATAACAAATACCGATGTTGTGTCAAAACACAACATCGGTAATCGGTAGCCAAAGCTGTTTAGGACCTTTGCCTTTATTTTTGTATGGCTGTTGAACTTTTTAAAAAGTTTGTACCTCGACAAAAATGGAATTTGTATGCAACATTTATGTCGCGAAATCGAGCCTGCAATTTCCGTAACTTTTTAATTTTTATTTGACCATAAACTAGGCATTTCGCCGCCTAGTTTTTAACCGTAAAAGTCAACCTTGCCGGACATTTTTGAATAAAAATATTTTTCCGGTTAAAAAAAAATTCTCTTCTTTTTCTGAGTCGCAATACGATACCATTTATGCCCTTAAACGGATCACCACTATTTTTGTGACAACCAGTATAAAAGTGTAGACAACTCTTTATCTGTAGTCTGGAGTTGCATGTGGCTATAGGTGGTTTAAGCTTACCATAAAGCGAGCACGCGTTTCCTACTTTCTTTATAAAACGAACCAGGGATTGACCCTCGCCTCTCAATTGGCATTAGAGTTTAAGGCAAGGGCCAATAATAGCCTGATCATTCTTACTTTAAATTTTCGATAATATTTATCTAAGAATACATAAAACTAAAACGTATTTCATTCCATAGCAGTCCACATTACAAAATGCTTTTGGCCTGACGTGTAAAAACACGGATTGAACTCTTCTCCATTAAAACTGATAGGTCGAAGTGGATCGGATCATTGGAGCCTGAAGTTTCGGAGCCATTAGCCTGACGCATGGCTCGTCAGGGCTCATTGCTGATCGAGACAAATGGGTTCTCTACACGCGTACCAATCATGCAATCCTTAAGTGGCTGGTTAACATAGATAAGTGGGTCAATCTACTTTTTCATGACCATTAATATATTGCCAGAAAAAAGTATGGTAGTCATAGAATTTCGTGTATAAAATTGTATTCCTAAATTGTACTTACCTAACGCAATTAATGGGAATTTGTAAACCAAAATTTATATATTAATATTGATTAATATAAAAAAAGGTAACGAAGTGGTAAATGCCTTATTTTCATACAAATCGGGAGACAATCAAGGACCACTGAGTTACTGTGATTAAGAATATTTACAGTTGGTATTATTAAACTAAGCTATCGGTTTAATAGCCTCTTTCTCCGTCACAAAACAGCAAATAAAAGTAATGGCCATGTATTCTAAAACATACATTTCATGAAAAAGTGTCTTAAAGAAACAACGAAAAGTAGAATGGCCCAAGTAATCTTTTATAATATTTTTTTTCTCATAGATGGTAATAGGATAGCTGACTGTACCTCCGGAGGTAACCTATGTAGAAAAAGTAGTAAATATATCTGTGTTTCTGATAAACTTCCTTTTCCAAAGTTCTAGGTAATTCTAAGTATCTAACAACAAAAAAAAAAAATTTAAGTGTAAATTAAACATAAGAATATGCATCTAAATTATAAAATCATGTAGGTAAGGTAAGCTCCCGTTTGTGAGTCCGACTAGCACTTTGGCAGTTTATTTGAACATCATTCATTGTAGTGATACGTATACTTAATTAACACCGTAGTATCTTAAATAAAAGTACAAATAGCAATAAATACAAGCTTGCCAGCAACTTCGTCGCAATTCACAAACAACCACATAAAAAAAAACAGAACAGAAAGTTAACAGAATATTCATTTTCCACTCCGCTACATCCTTTAAAAATTAAACAATATTTATAACAGTCGTATTTTCACGATACACTAGCCTTTATTAACTCTTAAATCAACGAACAATGCATACATTTATCACGCCCTATTTATAGAGGGTAGTTCTCAGTAAAGTTTTCAGTTTACCGATTTTTTTGTGCAAAAACTTTATATTTAATCTACGGTTAGAGTTCGAAATTTGAAACAGTAAAACATAGAATTTACCGCACATATTTAAATAATATTAACATTCATGACTTGAAGCTTTAAATTATACAAGAGCTCGTATTGTATTTGGCAAATTTTATTTTAGGCAATTAAAAAAAAAAAAATTTGGCAAAAAAATTAGAAATTGTAATTCTAATTAATGTATTAACTTCAACTATACTATTATATTCACATTAAATTGTGTGTTAAATCGCTAATAATTTTAGGCAATTATTTTCTGTTATAAAGAACTTTATTTTTCTCAGTGTTTTTTTTAAAGTAAATACATAGTATAATGCCTTAAGGCATTAAATTTGACATTTGAACTTATTATAACTTATTATGGCCTAAATAAGTTTAAAAAAACGTAAAAAAACACCAATAATGTATTTAAGTGGAAACTACTGCGAATCACCCGTTATTGTTGTATATTGGTATATCAAGCTGCGCAGTCGACAGTTTAGCTAAATTTGATTTATTAGCGCCAGTCACCAATGAGCTGTGAGTGCGCAAAGAATATCTACACAGACTGAAAGCTTTATTAGAAGACAGAATTATACCTACCTGTCCATTAATCGCCTAAGAAAAACGGCAGTGATTGTAAATTATACCTAAGTTCATTTTTGTTTAGTTAGTGAAGCCTAATGATGCATTTATCGCTTTTGAATGGAGCTTTGGAATCGCCTGACGGAAGCCATGGCTCCGGGCGTCCGGTGCATGTATGGTGACAGACCGTCAATAGTGAGCTTGAGTAGTAGCTATAGATATTTTAGGGAATGTTGTAAGACAATAAACGCCTTCCGACATCTACTGAAAAGTCGACGGGAAATATCCAAAATTGTGCTATTTCCGCAAGACATTTCTCATAAATTTATATGGAAATTGTAATTACTTTTATTTTCTGTGAAACATTTCCAATTTTTTTTTCCCGTAACTTGCGCATTTGTACCAGCAAAACTTAATTGCCCTCCTACAAATTACGTAGCTCCTATAAAGTTACTTGAGAGTCTTTGATGTCGCTTTTTATGGGGGCCCATCTTGCAGAGGGCGAATCACCGTCGGCCGGAAATAAAATTGGATACCGTTTTATTAGGCATGCGTCTGGTTCTTCAACCAATACCCCAGGAGTTAGTCCATACTCATCACCCAATAGCCTACTACATTTTAGACTCCATTATAACTCTCAATAGTCCTTACACCATGGCGAGTGATGTCTCTGCGTGCGTACTATGGCTTGTTTACTTTCTTACAATGCTAAGGTATTTTTATATTATTATATAATCGTACTTATATAAATATAGCATGTAATATAACTTGCTAAATATAACGTACTTTGTTACATGGCCAAATAAATCAACTTGAACTTGAACTTTGACGCGTCTGTCAGTTATAGGTAACTACTCTATACCAGCTTCGTAAATCAATTGCTCGACTTCGCTGGCCGCTGCTGTGGAAATCGCCCGGAGATAATGCCCAAACAATGAACTAATAAATATCGCTGATAAAACTGACCTGGCTATATTTTACAAATTGTGCTCATAAATCTGTGATATTTCAAACTGTTTTCAGAATTGGATTATATGTAGGTATTGTCTTATTCATAAAAAACACTGCCAAACTCTTGGGTACAGCCGCCCGGTATCTGTAATTAAACTCCACACCCACCACAATAGTCTACCTAATTAAGTAGTTAAGTGATGCTAACTACTCTTAAATTTATTTAGTTTTAAGCTTAATGTAAATCGTTTTTAAATTATATGCTGTAACCTATAACTTGCATGTTTAGTTTAACTGTCAATGTAAGTTGGTAATAAATAAATGAAATGAAATCTTACAAGATAACCAGTTCAGCCGTATGTTATTCGTAAACATAATAGGTATATTTACCTTATAGTTCTTTACCTACTTCCTACTCGCTCTATTACCCTGTTATATTGGGAATGTTAATAGGACGATCATAAAAACGAGTACTTTGAGAGTATTTACACTTATTATTGTATTTTTTAAATTCCGTACTTTTATCTGTCATTTTTACATTCGTCATCACCTTGTTTATAAACATAGTTAATATACTCGAAAAAAAGTCTATCTAGTCTGTTTCTCAAAAAATCATTTGTTCTATAAAAGCGCCAAAATAGAATCACCGTGCAGAAACCTAAATAAACGCAGCGTTTTTAGAAAAAAAAACGTTAAAAAAGAAAAAATGAAAGGAACCACAGACTTACTTTGTAGTTTTTACGTTTCCCATTCGTTTGTGGTGGTAATCGCAAACTTTGAAAATAATATATTTTTATAATTGAGCTATAATAGTTAAGTATTTTTAATATAGTTTTTCATCAAGTGATACTACGACTACGACTAACAGAAAAGCATATCTACACAAGTCTTATACGGTTATAAGCGGTGTTGCGGTCAACACTTACTATCATCTAGTTCACTTTCCGTCTGCATTCCACTTTTGGTCCGTGGACCCATGAATATGTTAACCATATTTATGTAAACAGACTTCCATCACGTAATAACATTATCCTACTGCCTCTCGAAAAGCTGCTGAAATATCAGAGCTCTCAAATATGGGGGCAAACAATAAGTCGGACCGTACTGCATACATCAACTTGGTTCATTCCAATATTGCTACTCAAACCGCAGTAGAAAAATATGTACAGTAACGTAAGTCAACTGTTGAACTGTTTGTTGTGGTGTATTCTTTATTTAGACCGAGTGATAAAATGGGAAGTTTTATTCATTGAAACATTAAAACAAAAAACAATTATCAAAATCAAACAATTATTATCATTACATTTTAACTTTGTTAGTTAAGGTGTATTTTTTTGGTTTTAATTAAATTATCAAACTAGTACAATAAAACCACTTAAAACTACAGACAGAAAATTTGGCCCAGATCGCTGTGAACTGGCAGGGTGCCCAGAAGGCTGGCCGCATTACCTCGCTGGATGGCAATACTTATTCGCTGTTGCGAAATAGGAGCCAGCCCTCTGGTCACCAGAAGCCTCTATTAGGCGCGCCGACAGATCTTTATATAGTCGGCGCGCGCCTGGCCCCCACGGCCCAAGTCAACTTGGTTTGTCTATGCGAGCCTGTAAACTTAATAAAAGAAATACGCAAATAGTTAGGTAGCGCGATTACACATGAATCATATTAAATAATTAAGAATAGGAATTTTTGAATACAATATGAAAAATGTCAAAAAAAAGTAACATCAGATTCCAATAAGGAGGGTTTCCGCGATCGAGTTTTTCACTAGATGGCAGCACCGTCGCGAGAGGTTTTTTTTTTGACAGCAGCTGTCGAAATAAAACAATAAAAAAAATTTATTAAACATGATTGGTTTATTATGACAGCTAGACCTCTCGCCCCGGTGCTGCCATCTAGTGAAAATCTCCATCGCGGAAACCCTCATTATAAGTAGTGTGAGGTGGCATTTACATAGTACAGATTCATACCAATATTTTGATAACTAGTACGAAATATGTTTTAGAATTAACAGTTATTTAATTCATTCAACGCAATATGATATCAAAATGAGATATTCAAATCAAATTGAAGAAATATCATAAGAAGTATATCTATATTTAATTTATCTACTGTGACGCCCCGCATTGAGGGACCCAGCTTTCACATATCTGCATTTTGCCTTATAAATTCTTTGGGAAAATTTAAAAAGCTTCTTCTTGCAGATACAATATTCTGTATACGCTTCGGTCGATTTGGATTTTGATCGTTTTATAAATAGTTGCCTAGATTTTATTAAGTACATAATCTAATAATGGGGTTTTATTGGTTAACAATATGCGTTTTTTTTTCTTTAAACTAATATAAATATTATTTGAACTTCTGAAACGACAAATCGAAGTCGATTTTTTTTTCGTTTCTTTTTCACCTCGTTTTAGCATTTTTTATTTATGAAATACTAGCTAGAAGAACCACTTCCATTACTCCTGTTTTTGCTACCTTAAGATTTCAGGGATAAAAACTATTATTTATCCTTCCCCAAAACTCAAACTATCTCCATACCCAGCTAAATCGGTTCAGCAGTTATTGATTTCCTATCCATACACAGTTCTATAAAAACTACTTATATACTTTATCCTTCACCAAAACTTAACTACCACTTCACTAACTATCTCCATACCAATTTTTCAAATTTTTGTGTCAAATTTTTCTTCTTCAACAAGTTAGAATTGTTGACCCCATATTACGTTCTCAGTGACAGTATTCCCAAAACAATGTCGGTTTAAGTACCCTGCTGGCGCTTTTAAAATCTAAGTGGGCTATTATGGCATCCTAGCTCTAAATTAAGGGGAATAAATAAAGCTGTACACTGCGTTGCCGTTAATTTGTTCCTTCTGTAGGAATTTTACGATGACATTTGTTCTACTGGAAGTGGCTGAAATAGTAGATTGTTTGACAAGGGTCTAAAGTAGGCCATATTACCACAAGGTGGTTATTTTCACGAACGAAGTGAGGGAAAATTGTTCGAGTGGTAATATGGCTTTTAGACCAGAGTAATGCATACTATTTTTCACTTCGATTGCGAGAAAGTAAGATAAAAATACTTATTATTTATGCACAATAACTAAACTAAGGTTAAATTATGGTTTAACTTGACGGTCTTTTAATTTTTTTAACTTCTTTGACATAGATACAAAATATAAACACCGCGAATAACTGCCACAGACGACGGTATAATTAGCTCTTTAAAGTAGCTATTAGACATTGCAATTTGTAGGGTCCAACCTGTCGGGTTGGTAGGTGTAATGGTACTTAGGGAGTAGGAGTCCCGATCTAGGGCGATCGGCAGTGCCCCGACACCCGCAGCTGTTTATGGAGGTCGATAGAGTTATTTTACCTTTTTTATTTATAATGTTAGCCATTTTCTACACATTCCGTCTGGTTTTTTGTTTAAATTATTTTAAGTTAAACTGTGTAGTTTCGCTGGTAATTAATATATTTATCTAGTTTTGTATTTAAATAATAGAAGGGTTGGGCAGGTGAATTTAGATTCAGGCAGCTCGAGCGGTCATTTAAATATCTATAATAAAAAAACCAGTTTCAGATTTTATTTAATGTGTACTGTTATGAGTACTATCACCGTGCTTCACCAAATACATTTTTTAGATGTTTTGAAGGCATCTCTGTAAACGTTGAGCTAGGGTCGGTAGGGACGATTTGTCGGTAAGGTAGGGTCGGTAGGGGCGATTTGTAGCGAAAGATTAATAAAGTGCGTTGGGGCCGACAGGAGTTGGACACAACCGATTGGGCCCTACAAATTGCCATGTCTAATAGCCGTTTAAACAGTTTAAACACGCTTTAAAGCGCTTCCAAAAAATTACAATCTTTTTTAATGATTGTGAAGTAGGAACTAAAAAACACCTCACGTTTTGAGAAATAAATTGGGTTTCCTCATTGGTCGATTTGAATATTGCTGTATTCTGATTGGTTGATATTAAATACAACGTTTTTTTAAGGATTTTAATTATTTACACAGTATACGCACCAAAAAAATATCTAGCGTTCCTATTAACTTCGATATGTGTGTTGTGATTGGTGGATTATGGTGAAGTGTTCCGATTGGTCAATTTAAAATGTTTTGTAAATCATAAATATGTATACATTTTAGCCCTAGAGGCTAAATGTACTACTTTAGTCCGCCTTGGTAAGCATAATATGACACACTTTTTGAGCATGAGAAGTGAAAAATTATTTAAACGAACTAAGTTTTCTAAAACATGGCTGCCTTATATATTAATTACACAGTATTAATTACACAATCATTGCACAGTAACTTTCATACCTATTCCATTTGGTATTCATGCGTGTTCTTTTTACGTGATCAATATTTTTTTTATATATCTAAACGCCTGACAAGAGCACAAGACTAAAAGAGCGGGTTGCACCACGCACACTTAACGAACTCATCATGGTTACAGTAGACGTCAAGTCCGTTTTTCCGTTGCACCATGCACTTTAGCAGTCAGAAAGTTACGTTTACCTTAACCAGCCGTCGAGCACTGGTTAACTCAAATCTACGTTTAAATATGGCGGACTATTTGCAAAAATGTCTCGTATTTCAAGGATAAATGCATTATTAGACAAAAAGACAGTGATATTTGATGAAAAATATTAAAATATTTTTTACAGTAATAAATATATGCGAGTATCTGAACGTAAAAAGGCGCATACGATTGACGTTTGGTTTTATTCACAATTTTCAGATCAGGAAACTTGTATCAAATAATAAATACATAATTGTTTGTAAAAAGTGCGTTATTTAGTTAAATTCGAGTGCAGAGTGACTTCAGGTTGAAATAGTACAGACTTCTGTTATGTATCAAACACATACCAGAACCTACAGTCATTGTTATGAAAGCCGATAGCCGTAGAGTGAGCAATGGCAGAACCTGCAGAACAATCATGACAACCATTAAAAAACCACTCTGTTTTTGTCAATAAAGACCAAACCTTTGTAAATAACGGTTGACTGGCCTCAAGACTTGAATACTGCAAGGTAATAGACAAAAGGGAACGTAGACCTCCGACGCGGTGGAGTGACCAGGTCAAGAAGAAAAACAAGTTTTATGACACGGTAGAAGTAGCCACGAACAGGACTCGATGGGAGCAAGTCATACGATTCACAAGATGCCAGATGATCAGAGAGGTTTCGTTAATGCTTTTAAGGGCATGAAGTTATAGCACCAAACATTTATCGCCAATATCCTACAGAAATCGAGCCTCGACACCTAACTAAACAATGTTCAGAACAGTACTACGTGTAAATAAAGTGTGATGCGAAATGTACCATAAAGTAAATAAAAGTGTCAAGTGTTGTGGTACAGTCAGCTGCAGAGAAAAAGACCCCCGATGCATACAAACTTTGTATGCAGCGTGGGCCTTTTTCTCTGCAGCTGACCGTACAATAAAAAAACAGTTCAAAAATGTGTATGAAAATTCATTATAGTAATTCATTTAATTCTTGTTTTTTATTTGATTTAACATAGGCCTTAAAACAAGCACAGTAGGTCTCTATTTAATGAAAACTCGCGATAATGTCACAAAATGTCCAGTCCATTGAGTGTTGCTATAAAGAGCTTACACTGTCAGTTTCATTTGTGAAATAAATTCACAACACAGATTTTACAGATCTATTGAGACATTAACACCATATAAATAAATAAATTATCTACTGACAATTTGGTAATAGCATGGTGTAACTAATTTGACTTCATGTGTGTCGCTCATCTAAGGCAATTGTTACCTACCCTTTGCTGCTCGTCGCTGCAATCAGAATTATGGCCAATCAAGTATTTACAGATGGTGCCGGCATAGGTTGTAGTCTCAGTCCTACCAATGGTGTCAAATTCTTGTTTTATTTGGAATTTACTGGCATTCATTTTAGCCCTTTAAGCCAAATCTCATTGAGCAAAACTAGTGGTAGGTACCTACTTATGCTGGCACCATCTGATAAAAACTTTGCCTTCCCCTATATTTTAAATCGGACATTATTATGAACAAACTTTTTTTAATCCAAATTGTACTCACGGTACACAAAATAAGTACATGCATTTCATTTTGTAAGTATAAAAAGTAGATTTATTTTCACACTTACATTTCTATAAGGAAAAAATCTTCCTAAGATGATGTATGTCTGCATGCATTTTTGATTAGTCCTATAATCAGTGCTCAAAATCTATTATAAAATATGTGTGTCACTATGAATTTATTAGTAATAAATAATAAAGGTCTCTCTTTATCATATATCTTTACCAACCAGCATAGGTAGCTATGCTGCTTGGAATAGGTATTTACAAATAAAACATAATAGTAACTAGGTACCTACATGGCTGTTTGTGTGACTTGTAACATAAATATCATTATAAAGATACAAGTGATAATGAAACATTTTTGGAATCCTAGCCACACTAAAGTTTTATGATCACTTTTACCTGAATAATATTTGTAACATGTATCAATTGTAGAGTATTGTTAATAACCATCATCAAAGATCTGTGGTTCAGTATATGAAGTTTGTTCTCCGGTTAATAAGCTAGCTCACTTTGGCCAAGGGTTCGCTTCACACTATCACAGAACTGATTGGCCTGGCCTAAAATACTTCAATAGTTTCAAATTTCATTGATTATTTATGTCAAGTGCTAGAAAACTGGTGAAAATAATAATTGCAGTACAAATATGATTGGAGGGGGGAGCATAGGAGGAGGTAACTTGCTTCCATCTACAAAGGAAACCTATGCCAGTGTTTTAATAATAAATAAACAAAAATAAGGTAACTAAATAAATATAAATATGTATTTTATTATCAAAATTGAAATGCTGATTAGGTTAATATAATTATACTTTATTTCTACATTGAGATTCTACCAATTTCTTGAAACCACTGCACTTTTACTTTAAACTTCCTTGAGTTAAGCACTGAGTAGCATAACAAGCCTGGATTTCATCTTGTCTTCAATACCAAAGGTAAATTCAAACCTGAAATAAAAAACATTGTGTATCATTATTCATTAATGTAACATATGTGCTACTCATCATTTGTTAACAAAGATGCTTTAGAACACTCATTTAATAAGTAGGTACATGTATAAGTTCAATATTTAGGACGTTGGTTACAGTGCCAGCCATAATCAACCAGGTTGGAGGGATTCAGTACCCTATTTTTACGAATTTTCAAGAGTTAAAACTAGTGATGCCTTTGTTTTGCGATTGGGCTCCTTCTCGCCATTTGGTGCTTCCAGCAACGGCTTTACTTGTTTAGGGTTCTGTAAGTAGTAATAAACTAGCAGGATGATTTACTCACTATAATATAATGCACAATACACCAGCCGACTATTCTGGCTTTTGCTTTAAACTCCACTCACAACACAAGTTGCATTATCCTTTGAAAAAATTTCCTCGTAATGCGCAATGGATAGCCCACTTTTTGATTGAGTAATAAACATGTTCAGGAATGGCTAAAATTGTTGTATATTCTTGATTTTCAAGCTGCAGAGTGCAAAGTTAAGGTGCTAGGCGCTGATTGTGGCCGAAAACTAATACTTTCTAAGGGATATATCTCAATAACGGGTCATTCAAAAATTTTGAAAAAAATATATGTTATTTACCATTTCATTTACAACATTGTCAACGTTTAAATAACTCGTGTAACGTATAGTTTCTCCGTTATGTAAATGTAACCAAATGTCGTTTTACGGTTCATTTTCCTTATATCTACTGAACGGCTCATTCGATTTAACATATTGTTGAACTAAAAAATGTGTACTACAGAACACTACAAACTCAACGTAGGATATTTAAATTGATTAAATTTTCTTAAACAACTTGATCATAATTCCACATTTCGTGCGTTATTAGCTCGAAAACGGCGTTGCTGGCAGTCGTGAGCTAGCTTTGAGATGAGGAGGCTGTGTCGCTCGTCGCTCCGTGCTTCCCTTGTACTACATATACTTGTGCTTGGCCCGTGAGCAATAATATCGGACTTACTGTGCCTAAAGACTAAATAACTGCAGAGGGTTCATGCGGTGCGGATATAACGTGTCTTCCCGGAATCAATAACGTATAGACGTTTTATCTTTTAAGATAATGTACTCGTATGCATGTTTATGTGCGTTGGTATAAAAAGTGTATTTTATTTAGATTATAATACAAGTAAAAAACAAATGAAATAAAAATGGAGAAAAAACAAAAATCATGAATCTCACATTGCTCTGAAAACAAATTTGGTCATGTAAGTAAACTAAAATTATTATGTGTAGACGCATGCATCACGCAAAATAGGCATTAGTCGTCGAGTTGCGGAAATCTGCTAGTACTGCAATACAATAGACTAATAATTAATTTAATAAAAAACTCCAAAGAACCGAATTTATTTAAACATTTATTTAAGAATACCGTGTTCTAAACGAATGTAATATGCGTTTTATTTTAAGATTAAACACAATCTTTAATGTTATACTTTATACTAATTTCTCAAATCTAGAAATTGCGAAGTAAACTGCAAAGGATTGCAGATAAACCGGCCAAGAGAATATCGGGCTATGCTCAGTGTAGGGATCCGTAGTTGCCGGCCTGTTACAATACATCCATTCAAAAGGTAGTCTATAAAGAAATATTTTGTGGCACTTACGTTATTTTACTATAGGCATAACTCAAAAACGGCTCAACCGATTTTATTCCATATAGTTTTTATTGAAAATACGTGATAAGTATTTCAATGGCCTCACTTCCAGGAATTTTCCCATTTTTTTTGGACCCACGGTTCAAAAATCAAAGAGCATTTTAACTTTCGAAGCTATTATTTACGAAAGTATTCGTCTTATCCAAAAGTTGTTTAAGGCATATTCTTCTTGTAAGACCTATCCAACAATGGGTTTCAGATACTTATTGTTTTACCACTCTGTAGGCGTAATTAAAACACATAATTACTCATACCAAATTTCAGTCTACTAGCTATCACTGAGCAAAGCCTGATTGAGAATCTAATAAAAAATTGGTGATATTTAAGAGTTCAATGTATGTAAGAATAAAGGAAAAAAAGCTTTTTTTTATACCACGACGCTGGCAAACAAGCACACGACCCGCCTGATTGAAAGCAGTTATAAAGCCTATGGACGCCTGCAACCCCAGAAGATTCACATGCACCTTGACTACCCTAAAAAAACTTTACTATGTCGGTGAAATGCAAATAAATACAAATTTTATATTAATTATCAACACAAGTTAATAAATAAATTACTACTAAGGGTTAATACTACCTATCAAATATCTTTAAAAGACCGGCCAAGTTTGTATCGGACCATGTATAATGTAGGGTTCCGTAGAAAGTAGTTTCTTGGAGATAATCAAAAACGGATGAACCGATAATATGTGAAATAATTTTCGTAGAAAATTAAGTACTAAGCCTTCTTGGTATTTTTTCATATTTTTTAGACTTACGGATTAAAAGTTTGATGGGGGCTATTACTATTATATCTACTTTCGAAGCAATTATTTCTGAAAATATTGACTTAATAAAAAAGTTTTAAAAATACTCTATATATATAAGATATTTTTAAAGCCGTATTGTACAACATGTTCATATTTACAAAAAAAAAATATTTTTGACATTTAGTTTGGCATATGTATGTACCTATGGAGTGCCTCACCTAAAAGATTTTTTAGCAATTTAGCCAGAAAACTAAGTAGCGGCACATGAAACACACCTCTAGATAAAATTTCAGTAATATATGTTTTATAATAAAAATGGCTGTGCCATACGGACGGACAGACGGACATGTTTCAAAAAACTTTTAAGGGTTCCGTTTTTACCATTTTGGCTATGGAACCCTAAGAAGTGTTCGCGCTGTGTTATATTTTAAAGATCTAAATTTAATGGGCCTACAGCTCTCATTTGTATGACGATTTCGTGCTCAAATACCGCTCCTTACATGTGCATTTTTACTATTCGCAACTCGCAACAGACTTAGTTTTCATGAAATAAAACGGGTCTCGTTGACCACGAATGCTGTAAAGTGTTCGAAACGTCGGGATGTAATTTAAGCTCAGTATACGCGATTAAATCCGTTTTTAATTGTTTTATTTCATGAATAACTATCGCGGCAACCGAAGACAATATTAGGCTTAGTTTTGTTAATTTATCGTAATTAAGTGAATTTTTACGGTAAATATTTAAAATCGCAACAAAAAAATAACCATCTATTAAGCTCACTTGCACAGCAAAAAAAATCCAAATTCACATGAAAACACCGCTTTGATGTGCATTCAGTTTTTTTTGCTGTACTAGTCAGTATTTTTTTATTTTTTTCTGATATTTTGCCGCTCACTGTACTTCAAATTCCAAATCTAGGTTTTAATTTTTTTATATAAAAATCTACTAATCGAGATCGTTATTACTTATCTTATTTAGTAGCATTCCTAAAAAATGTCACCGTAGTACTTAATCACAGTATTCAAATCACAAAACATCCACAAAAGGATTAGGTATGATTATTATAAATCTGCCCGCGCGCCTCTGAGTAAAGTCATATTCTTTGAACATTATTGCGGTGCATCGCGGCGGATTTACGCACGATCGCAATGAGAAGGGTACGCGGGTGGCGCGGGTAGAGAGCGCCCAAACGCTCAAGGACACTCCGGCGACAATCGTCTTAAGTTTAGTTCACGCTCCTTTCTTTAGATCTTTTTCTTCGTGTGACGATTTTGACAAGTTTAGTTTGGCATTTATGGTTGTGTTGCCATATTGAATAAATATTCTACCATAAAAATGTGAGTAGAAATGCGTTTAGACAGTGGCATCCCGCTTAACTCTTACGTTCTGTTATTTTGCACTTGGTGCACCCCCTTTTATGTTAGCAATCGTTAAGTAGCTCCGATTAGCGTAACATTTGGCTTACGTTTACAGGCGGTTTGGTGCAACCCACCCTAAGGCGGACAGAACGCACAATTAACGAACTGATCAACGTCAAATTTGGCGGCGTAGCTGTCTTCCCGTAGAAAACTGTCAAACTATTAATACAAGCAAATTTTAACTACGACGATGCCGACTTGGCAGACGGTTTGGTGCCACCAGCCCTAATTTCAACAATACGAAGCAGGCAATACTTTTTTGAGCCTGTCAAGCTCAACAGTGTGCAAAAAGGGACAACCCTCAAAATTGGGCCAAAATTATCCTCCACAACTGATGCCACAAGTTCATTATCTTCTCCTAGCCGTTTTCGGCTACAGCGACTGCGTCCTACCGCTCTTAGGTGACTGATATAGCCAATTTTTGCAGCAAATGTGCGGCCACACTCGCTGCAAGTCAGCACCCCTCCGACATAGCAATAATTTATGGCCACAGTTGGTCTGGCCTTTAGCTCGTCGCGCTTAGCGTCGAGCTCTGTGCGTCGCCTGGCTTCGAACTTACGCACCTGAGTGTGCACGGTATGCCTCCACTGCGGACGCTCACTAGCAAGAGTTTCCCATGTCTTTGGCTCTATACGAGCTCTTTTCATATGCCGCTTCAGCACATCCTTATACCGCAAAAACTGGCCGCCTTGCCTGCGCTTGCCATTTTTCAGTTCGCAGTAAAAGATGCGCTTAGCGATTCTGTCTTTAGACATGCGGGAGACGTGTCCACCCCAACGCAGCTGTCGCTTCATCATCTTCGAGTAGGCCTCAATTCCGGTGACATCGGCGCGTCTAAGGATCTCCGTGTTCCTAACATGGTCAGACCAGTGGACCCCCATAATGTCACGGAGGCATCTCAGGTGGAAGCTATCTAATGAGCGAATATGCTTACGATAGAGGCACCACGTCTCTGAGGCATACAAGAGATTTGGCAAGACGATCGCCATGTATACAGCTACTTTAGTACTGAGTTTTATGTCGTGTGATCGGAACACCTTGGGACGAAGTTTGCCGAACGCTGCCGAAGCGGCTCCTATCCTACAGTTTACCTCGTTGCCACAAGTTCATACGAAGCCGTGAGTTATATCGTCCCTCGACGAAAAAACCTTATATTTTGAGAATAATACCGTACCGCTTCCTGCATGGCTGACCCCGTGACTTGTTGCGAGTCGCCACGACCGTAAATCCCCGTAATTGGAGGGCGCTTCGATCCCCCCTTCAGGTATAGGACCTACTCATGATTTTATTATTGTAGCGTTTGTTAACCCGTGAAATACTGGTTTTTCTGCAGTGGATTAAGTTAGAGGACAGGCAGGCTGTATGTCCTTTAAGGTGTACACACACTACACTAACTGATCAAATACGTAGTACGAGTGCTTAGGACTTTTATAGGATTAAGAGTCCGGTAACGATTTGAAAACGAAAATCGCTAATAATTAAATAACGCACATGAATTGTATTTGATAAGATAGTTTGACGTATTTTTATAACAATAAAATACTTTAGGTTCATGTATATTATTATTTAAAACCCGTAAAATCAATTCTTACAGAGCTTATTTAGTGAGGACGCGGGTTATTTATGCAAACTTGTCGCTTGATTTTTATTATTATTGTTTATGCCCCCTAATATGTTTTATATTGTCTGATTTAAGCATAAAGTCAAGATTATTTCTTAATTTTGATTTTTGTGAAACACTTTAACAGATTCCCAATATATCACCGAAACTTAGCAATTTTTTTGTAAAATTTGCTTTAGCTAAACATACTCTTGCTTAAAAAATATGTATGAAAATGAATAAAATCTGTTCCACTTACTCTTAAGACGACTCATTTTCCAACGTATTTATTTCACTTAATTTTAATCAATAAAAAATCTTACTTTCAGGTAATCACCTCTCCGAGCAAAAATCGCAAAACAGCTGTTATTAGATTACAGTAAATTTATTTTAAATTAAAAATAAATAAAAAAGTGTTCCACTTATGCAGTTCAAAAACAAACGATATTTCAAAATAGGTATACATACTAAAAGAAGTTTTGTTATTTAGTTACTGCAAATTAGTATCAAAAAGTTGAGAGAAATAAAAAACACGTTACCGAACTCTTAAGGGAAATATTAGGCTAAGGTTTGTTATACATATAACAGGTACGTACGGCGTCACGCTCACTTGTTCTATTATAATGTATTTTTTATAAATAAATAAAAAATATTATTTTATTTATAGGACATCCTTATAAAAGTAGTTTAATTTTATTATTTAAGATTTATATTTGAATTATATTTGAATTATATTTCATTATTCATTAAACACACTGAACGTAAGTTAACTAATAAAACCAGTGCCTAACCTGCGCCAATTCATAAGATTAGGTTGCCAAGCGGACCCCAGGCTCAAATGAGCCAGGACAACGCTAATGATGACACGGAACGTAAGTTAACTGTGTAACTAATTCTGAATAGCAGAGTAGCCACTAAGCAGAGATGTCAAACGAGCATAGATTACGTGGTCCAATAATAATAATCTGCCGGGCCGTAAATCTAAGTTATTGCCTTATTCCCCGTCTCCTGCCGGACCTTCCGGTTCGTAATTAACGCACTCGGGATTTCGAACCGGACTAGGTCAAAGTTCCTTCATGCCAATATATTGAAAGTGAAAAGAAAAGAAAGTAAGGTAAGAATTTTAATAAATACTTAAACCTTTCCTATTGTCATTAATAAACTATTACGATGAGCTGGGGTAATAAAGTCAGGAAAAACTAAATTTGTATTATTCAACTGCTGCAACATTGCCTACGATGTTCAACTTTGCCTGGCTTGGAAAACAGTGATTCTCTAATATATTTAATTCTTAATAATCGCCGCCTAGCTTTATCCCATCCCAGGAATCAGATGTAAACATCTGTTTAGTAAAGAACACCATGATTCCAGGCCAGGCAAAGTTGAGTTGAAGTTGACGGTAATAATTCTTTATGGTTTTTACTTTATGCTAGCATGGTAATTTGCTCTATCCTCGACCACTTTTTGCTCTGTTATTAGCCTAAGCCAACAATAATGTAGGTTGCTATTTTACTGCTTCTCCAAAATGAGCAATATCACACTAAACTGGACAAGTAAGTTATATTAGTAGCTATTTTAGCTACTTTTTTTTGGTAGCCGAATTTCTATAAAGATTGTATGTATATTTTCCAACATCATACCTAGAGTTGTCTTTTAAACTTTACTAGGTACGTGCATAATAAAGACGCTCTTAATATGCGACGACGTAGTCAAGCTCAAGGATACTTAGAAACGATACTTAGAAGAGAAATACTTCTCCCAGTGTGCGACAATGACCAATTTACCTGCATTCCGTCTTCCCTAAACCCTAAACATGCCACAGTGTACAAATTTATTTCTAATAATAGCACTATATGTATATGTAAGGGTGTCCCTTATAGATATTGCAATTTTGAGAAATTAATAACGTATACCCCCCAAATGGATAAGTCCGCGAGGCCCTAAGCTGGCTATTAACCAAAGATACAAGCAAAGTCCTGAATAGTAATGACGAAATCGATTATACCGGTAAAACCGTCAGCGACTTACTAAGAGAAAAACATCCACCTCCCGCAAACCCCAACCCTGACTTATTTGCCCTGCCCGAGGATTTCCCCGAAATGCCACCATTATTAGATGTCGACATAACTAGTAACCACGTCGAGCAAGTTGCAAGAAAACTACATGGTGGTGGGGGTACAACTGGCTCAACGTCCGAAAATTGGAAGGACTTTCTCTTACGTTTCGGCGATGCGAGCCTGCACCTACGAAATGCCATAGCCCAACTTACTATGAAATTGAATAACGAACACGTACCTTGGACACAAATACAATTCCTTATGTCGAGCCGTCTGGTAGCTCTGGATAAATGCCCAGGCGTGAGACCCATTGGAATCGGGGAATGCCTTAGAAGAATCCTCTCTAAATGTATGATCTTGGCAACAGGATCTGAAGTCACCGAAGCATGTGGACAATGGCAACTTTGCAGTGGCCTCAACTCTGGTATCGAAGGAGCCATACATGCAATGAATGACACTTTTGAAGAAAAATGTCACCCAAGCTCAGAATGGGGAATGCTCCTCGTTGATGCTAACAACGCATTCAACAGTGTAAATAGGCAGCTTGCTTTGTGGCAGGCCCGAATATATTGGCCACATTGTGCCCGTTTCCTGTACAACACATATAACGGCCATGCCGAGCTTGTTATTCGAAACTCAGACACAAGAATGTATAGCAAAGAAGGCGTTACCCAAGGCGATCCACTCGCTATGCCACTATATGCTCTTGCAACATTACCCATAATCAATAAACTAAAAAAAGAACAGAATACACTCCAAACATGGTACGCTGATGACTCCAGGGAAACTTCAAAAGCGTTCGTAAATGGTGGGAACAGATCTGCAACATAGGACCGGCATATGGATACCTCCCTCAACCTAAAAAGACAATCCTTATTGTATCTGAAACAGACAAAAATAAAGCACAACAGATTTTTAAAGGAACTAACATTACTATCGCCACAGGTTCACCCTTCCTTGGTAGTTACATAGGCAAGGGAAAAGAAGACTTTATAAGAAACAAAGTGAAGCAATTTATTTCAATAATCGAGAAACTAACACATGTCTGTAAGGACTCCCCCCAAGCAGCTTACACAGCACTTACCAAAGCTGCCCAATTCAAATGGTCATTCCTACAACGTGTAATCGCTGATTCTAACGAACTTTTTGAACCACTGACACTTGCACTACGGGCTAATTTCATGCCAACTATGATGGGTAGCGACATCACTGCCGACGAAGCCGCTCTGTTTTCACTACCCGTACATAAAGGTGGCTTGGCAATATCCAATCCATTCACCGAGAATAATTTGAGCTACAAAACCTCTAAAAAAGGCTGTTCAATCCTCTCATCACCTTTAATCGGGACACAACATGTAGACCTAGCCCAACACAATAAATCCCTGATTGACGCACGCAAAGAAAGCCGAACAATGAAAGAAGCTCGCGATAACGAACTTTTAGACACTATATTGGCCAAATTACCCCCTAACAAAAGAAGAGCTATAGAAAGATCAATCGCATTGAAAATGAAAACAAAGTCTTCCACCTGGCTATCTACTATACCAACGAAGAAAGATAACCTCGACTTGTCCCCTCAAGAATTCAGAGACGCCCTGGCAATACGCTATCACAGAACCCCAAACTCAATGCCACCCTCATGTGATGGATGCGGCAACAGCCAATTTAATATCGACCATGCTCTCTGCTGCAAGACTGGGGGGCTAATTTCAAGACGACACAATGAAGTTCGTGATCTATTTGCTGAACTATGTCACCAAGCATGGAGCAACGTCACAATAGAACCCATAATCACAGAAGGTAACCTTGGATTACGCGGCGACTTATCTTGCCGTGGCGTATGGAATGCTCAGAGAGAGGCTCTTTTTGATATCCGTGTCGTAGACACTGACGCTCCCTCTTACATTACACGCCATGTCACTTCTGTCCTAAAATCTGCTGAGACTGAAAAACAAAGAAAATACTCCGCTGCCTGCGAAGTGAAACACGCTACCTTCACCCCTCTCGTGACTTCCGTCGATGGCGTATTTGCACCACAGATGACCTCCTTTGTCAAACACATAGGCGAAGCCCTCGCGGACCGCTGGAATAAATCGCTGAGTACGATACCGGGTTGGCTTAGAACAAAGATATGCATTACTATAATTCGAGCCACCAGTATGTGCATACGAGGCACACGTCACAAATTCAAACCTGCAGCGAAACTATTGGGGTTCGACGACGGAGCAGGCATTCCCAACTCTAACTAAACTGTCACCTGCCTGACCGTGCATTGCAGAGATGTGAATTATTACTATTATTTTATATACATTATTATTAGCTACTTCTTTAATAAATGACTTCTTCCCTCAATGGATTTGTTTCACCCCAAAATACTATACTTACAAAAAAAATACAATTTTATGTCCCTGTGCACTCCCCCATGTAAGCCACTCATAACTGCAGCATTATCATAATCTTGATTAACACATAATGCCCTAACTGAACCATCGTTTTGAAGTTGTTGTAAAAAATATTGTACTTTCACTATATAGCACTGTATGTAGGTTAGGGTACAAATTTTTTTTGGTCATTTTCATACTTTGTACGGGAAAATCGGATAAAAGTCGGCACGGGTTACAGGAATGGCCTGAATTTTTTTAGTACACTATTTTGGGGTAAACAAAATATATTTAAGGGTTTAAGTAAGTTAGTATTTAGGGGGGTAAGGGATACCCTAATGTATTTATGTATGTTTATTTGTCAATAGTGGGTTTACAGAAGGATCTAAAAGCTATTATTTACAGTTACTCCACATTGTGCCAATATACTGGCGTACAAATTTCATATAAGTAATTTACTTAAGGCCTGTTTCACAATCTCCAGATAAACTTATCTGCCAGTTAAAATTATTGCTATCGTTTTCTCCAGTCATATAAAAGAAAAGGACAGCAAACATTTATCTGACAGATATGCTTTAACTGGAGATTGTGAAACAGGCCATTAGCCTAATTTTACATTCTAAGCTCTAGCTGTAGGTGCTTATATGTCACGTCTGCATTTTTAACAATAGCAGATGATGTATGTAGGGCTGTGAGTACGTAAACATAACAACCACCTAAGTGCCCTAAGTGCTGTACATATATCTGGTTTTTCGGGCACAGTTGGTTTACGACAGCTATTGGCCTGGCCAGCTTACACGTGTGACTCTTGCGAATTCTGGGAATTTTTCTTAATATTAGTAACAGAATACTAAGTAGGTATACATAATTCAAGAGCTCAAAGAGGTCCCAGTGCGTTGACGATGAGGGACCCTCGTGTTCTATATGCCGTCAACAAAGTCAATCCTCCTTTTTGTAAAGGTTCGACAAGGCGCATGTGACACTTCTGGAGTTGCAGGCGTCCATAGGCTACGATAGCTGCTTACCATCAGGCGGACCGTATGCTTGTTTTCATGGTATATAAAAAAAATATCTAAATTACGTACTTAAATCAAAATCTGTACAATTATGAATTACGATACTGTCATTTGTCCGCATTTACAATAATTTTACTTATAAATTGAATAAAGCTTTGATTCTAATTGAATATTCCGACCCACAAAGTTTTTGGGACATTATCCTTTTTCAGCGACACTATAACGACATTTTCTAGATTTACCAATTTTAAAACATTAAAATGAAAATATTATAGGATTTATTTACAAACTCTAGTCGCCCCACTTCGAAAACTAACTAGTTGGAGGTAGCGATTAAATTAAAATAATTATAATTATATTGTATTAATTAATAAAAAGAATAGTTTTAGTACCTAATTAACTTTTGTCCCTAATCTTATTTATTAGTCTTGCCCGGTGTTGCAGATATATTTATAGTATACATTTTTGTGTGGTTTGAGTTTGAATAGCCTGTTCTGTATCGGAATATTCCTTATTTCCTACTATAATATTTAAGTCTGCTTGTAATAACATGTGATTCAGTAACAAAGACGAGTGTAGTGTATACTATCATATTTATACTGTTTTCTATCTGTGAGTTCCTGTATTTGTGAGGCTCTGTATTTCTATTTAAGATGTTTATAACTATATATGTTAACTGTTGGAACGCCTTAAATAAATAATAATAAAAAAACACATTTTAGTATGTCAAAAATATTATAGCCATTCGAATCAACATATTCTTTTGTATTGAATCGGTACAACGAATTTTTGACATGTTTTCCAAAATAAAATGTATATAATACTTTTATAAACCGGGTACTTGGTCACTGTCGCAAAAAAACGAAGGATCATTTTCTACCGACTTTTTCAGCCTAAAATCTAAAGTGGAACAGTTTTATCCGAAAACGTGGAAACGGCAAATTGATTCAATCATAGCCCTGGGATGCCTTTTGTTGCCTGATAGTGGGTTTCCGTGACCAACTACTATCAGCGTCTCCTTTGAGAATTCCTACTTAGCCAACTATTATCTAAAAAAACAAATGAGCTAGAAATCACTAATCCAATGACTGATATTATAAAACAAGTGATGATGTAAAAGAGAACATTTTAGTACATTACTTACCAAGGACTGTAAAAGAAAGAAACCCCGAAATCGCAGGTATTTGTAACCCGAGCCGCAGGCGAGGGTTGTAAATATGCGATAGAGGGCTTTCTTTTTTACTGCCCGTGGTGAGTACACAATTTTACGTCTCCACCTGGCCATAATACGAGTTTTACCGTACGCGTAGTGTGCGGTAAAACTCACATTATGGCCAGGTGTGACGTAAATAGGTATAATCTACTCCGGATGGTCTAAACCTTGACGTCCAAAGAAAGAAATTAGATACCCCGCTCAGAGGGCTGTTAGAATATACCCCACGTATGTCAGACGATTTTGTGTAGTTTTCGAGTAATGAATTTTAATTTTTTTTTATTAATCTGGAGTTGGCCGGCCGTTAAGACTTTCGATCTCAGTACTCTTAAACTACAAATAGTCAGCTAACATACATGGAGTATATTCTGACAGCCCTGAGAGTGGGAAATCTAATTTCTTTCTTTGGATCTGGTCATGGTTTGGAGTGTTTGGACCACCCGGTGCAGTTATAGAAATTATTCTGAATTTTATTATACTCGTACTTCGTACTTAATAAAATTAGATCTTTAATGGTCTAACATTGCATTGTGTACGAGACCTTACACCATAAAAATTACAATAAATTATGAGTAGCTATAAAAACTATTTTTGTGCTTATTTATACCTGTACAAAATAAGTGAAAACCACCACTTTAACAGTATTAATATCTCCAATGCTCCATTAAAAAAAACAGGAGATAATTTTAATAACTAAATAATAAAATTAGCTTAGGTAACAACAAACAGAAACATGTAAAATCCGCTAAGCGGTGTGAGTATCAGAAACAATTACAAAAGAACTCAAGATTAAAAATCGCTTCGAGAATTACCAATTTGCTGAAACTTCCCCGCCATTCTTTTATTTTACAAAAACAATACAGCCAGAAAGTATCTCGCAATCTCTCCAGATAAAGAGCGGTTTAAAAGAAAAACTGTTAAAGGAATCAGCGAAATCCTAACGATAAACAGAAAGGAAATGTCTTAAGAGATATTTATCGGTTAAATATTCTCCACGAAGCACTGCCAGCTCATAAAATGGGAGAAAGAATGCTGTACTGAGAGTAGGGATTTCTAATGGGAATATTACCGGGATTTTTTTCGTATTATTTTCGGAAACGATCCCTGAATGTTAATACTTATAATCTGAAATATTAAGTTCTTAATTTAAGTTGACGAGGTATGTAGATGTTAAGATGGTTGGCAGTCCTCAACTGTGCGTTTCTCCAGAAACTTCCTGTCTCGCACAACAAAACTGTGGAATAAACTGTCCGGACCGATACGACCTTCAAACCTTCAAGAAAAGATCGTATTCCCATCTTAAAGGCCGGCAACGCGCTTGTGACCCCTCTGGTGCTGCGGGTGTCCATGGGCGGCGGTAATTGCTTACCATCAGGCGATTCGTCTGCTCGTTTGCCTCCTATTTCATAAAAAAAAAAATTAAAAAGTGTTAAAGGAACAACTGAAGAACAAATCAAATTATTTTTAATAAATATTTTGATTTGTTTATTTTAAGTAGATACACTACTATATAAATCATAAACTTATATAGATGTCATATACAAAGGAAAAAGTGACCTAGGCCTCCGGTGCCGTGTATATGCAATCTTTGTAAATGCGCCTGAGCATTTACAAAGATTGCATATACACGGGAAAATTCGACCGGTGCAGCTGTGACCCGGGTGGCCGAGTGGTAAAGGCATCTGCCGCGAATGCAGAAGACGCTGGTTCGATCCCAGCCCTGGGCACCGGAGGCCTAGGTCACTTTTTCCTTTGTATATGACATCTATATAAGTTTGTGTTAAAGGAAATCTAAATATATAAAAGAAGCAACTGACATATCATGCCTGACAAATGGAGATAGTTTGAGTTCTGGGGAAGGATTTATAATAGTTGTTATCCCATAAGTCATTCCTTAAGCGGGTAAAAAGGAGGGTGGATTACTGAATCCACGCAGACGAAGTCGCGGGGAAAAGCTTCTATTCAAGAGTAGAAATTTGCATTAATCATAATCTCCTAATAGTAAGTAGGAAGTCGTTGCTGGCGTAACAATTCAACAATTATTGCAATCATTAAAAAATAAATAAATAAGGTAACCACCTTCACCAAAACGTGGTATACGCATAGCCCAAAATGACCTAGGGTAGTTTTCATCCAGAAAATCAACCTTTAAAGGGGTGAAAAGTGGGTTGGAAGTTTGTATGGGAATTTTTTAACAGTTGAACCTGTTTATATGAAACTTGGTATACAGACAGTTTGATTGGGACGGAACATAATAGTAGTTTATCTACACTCACATTGTAAGTTCTCTAAAACGTGTTCGAAAACGGTAGGCAATGGCTAGCATTACCACAACCGATTTTACTATGATAAGCTTTTTATCTGTGGCAGTAACGTAATTTTAACTTTACATGCTCAAATATTGATGTGTTATGAGTTTTGATAACATAATGTACACCTGCACGCTCCCGCGCGGCCGCCGACACGGGCCCGCGCGACCCGGCGGTCGCGCGGGCCGATTGTGTCGGCACACAATCGAGTTGGCCATGGCGGTGCAATGGCGGCCATTCTACAGGGTGTTTGGTAACCGGATGCAAAGCCGAAAGTAGGAGATAGCCTAGGTCATGTAGAACATTTTTAGCCATACTTGTCTTAGACAAATGTTATTAGTTTTTTTTTAATTTAAATTTAAAAATTTGTCGGAGAAAACTGCAAAACTTCAGACTAAATCGATAATTAGTACTTTTTTTACTGCAGGTAGATTTTTTTTTGTTTTATTTCGTATTGTGCAATGTCTATCAAACACTAGAAAAGTGATTTCAAACATCTGTGTCTAAAGAAAACAAGTTGACAGCGATTTAAAATTTTAGTTACATGAAAATGTAAACGATTGAAGTGATTTCAAAGTACGAAAAAAAAAAACTAAAATAGCCACGAATTTTCAAACCATTTTAAAAACATGCTTGGCTTTTACCCTTTTATTTAAGCACGACGACGACGATCAAACACGACTGTAGCTACTGTATCCTTGAAAATAAGCCACCTAAACCAACTGGGTAGCTAAAATGTTTCACTCTACTTGTGATACTTGTGGTAGTTGTGGTGACGAATCTCATTATGATTTTACAATAAAACATTGGTTCTGAATACTAAGTTGGCGTTGACTTGACATTTGACTTGTTTTAAAAGGGTTAAGTGTACTGGACAAAACTACCACATGCAATTTTAACAAACAAAGGCTTGCGGCGGTGAGAGACAAAAGGGACTGATAGCGGCAGGCGGCGGGCGATAAGACAATCATGTCTCAAGCCATTTTATCTTTGAAAATAGGCTACCTGTACTAATAAGAGGGAATGTTTAGGGTAAATTAAAACAAAAGCATAAAAGATAAGTTATTTATTTTTACGATCAACACATTAAAATTACACATCATCGCTCGTTTTCAAAATGTGACCCGCCGTTTCGAATACAAGCACGAGCCCGTCTTCTTACTTCTGTGGTGGTTGTTCCGAATATCATTTCTTCCCTCATCCTTTCGAACGCCGCTTCTATCCTCTCCCTCAGCTCTTCTACGGTATTAATGACCTCTTGTGTGTAGACTAGCTCCTTAGCTCGGCCCCAAACGAAAAAATCCAATGGTGTCAAATCAGGTGACCGAGCGGGCCAAGGGATTCGTCCGCCTCTGCCGATCCAACCGTCCGGGAAACAGTTATCCAGATGCTCCCTTACAGCCAGAGAGTAATGGGCGGGACAACCGTCGTGTTGAAATGTCACTGCACCGGGCAGCTGGTCTTCGTCAATAAGCCTGGGCAAATCGTTTTGTAAAAATTCCAAATAATTTGCCCCATTTAAATTATTTGGCAAAAAATGTGGCCCAATAAGGACTCTGCCGATGATTCCAGCCCACACATTGACGGAAAACCTTCTTTGGAAGGACACTTGCTTTTTCCAATGTGGATTGTTGTTTTTGTCAGCCCATTGGTGTAGGTTATGGAAATTTGTGATCCCCTCCCGGGAAAATTTCGATTCATCGGTCCAAAGAATGCTTCGCAAAAAACGTCGGTCTTCGATATCCGCATTGAGTAAAAATCGGCAGAAGTCCACTCGGCGTGCAGGATCTCCTTCGTCCAAACCTTGAACTCCGATGCCGCGAAAAGGATATTTTCCCTCACGATTCATTGTGGCCCATACTTTCCATGTGGACAAGTTCAGATTACGAGCTACCACTCTGATGCTCGTATTCGGATCCTCTGCAAATGCCTGTAGAACGTCTTCCTCCACTTCAGGGCGATTACGTCCTGGATTCCCTCCATGTTGCACAGCAATACCATTCTCACGTAGCCTTCGGAATGAATTGTAAAACACTCTCACATTAGGCAATCTCCGGTTTGGAAAACGCTCTTGGTACATCCGTCGGGCCATCGCTCCATTACTGTCAGCTTTGCAGTACATGTAGATAATGTCGGCGTATTCTTCGTTCGTAAACTCCATGTTTACAATGAAGAAGTCGTAATTACACGTGAAGGAGCGCCTACGGCAGCTACAACTTGACACGGTAAATTGAGATGAGAGCGGGAAATTAAACCACAATGAACGTCTAATCGCAACTGAAGTTGTAACTAGACTAAATTACTAGTTTTTGCACAAATACTCATTTAGCTAATCAGTTTATCTTTGTCAATAAAGCACAAAACCGATCATCTTTGTTTAACGCCGCTCACCGCCTGCCGCTATCAGTCTCTTTTGTCTCTCACCGCCGCAAGCCTTTGTTTGTTAAAATTGCATGTGGTAGTTTTGTCCAGTACACTTAACCCTTTTAAAACAAGTCAAATGTCAAGTCAACGCCAACTTAGTATTCAGAACCAATGTTTTATTGTAAAATCATAATGAGATTCGTCACCACAACTACCACAAGTATCACAAGTAGAGTGAAACATTTTAGCTACCCAGTTGGTTTAGGTGGCTTATTTTCAAGGATACAGTAGCTACAGTCGTGTTTGATAGCTTAAATAAAAGGGTAAAAGCCAAGCATGTTTTTAAAATGGTTTGAAAATTCGTGGCTATTTTAGTTTTTTTTTTATCGTACTTTGAAATCACTTAAATCGTTTACATTTTCATGTAACTAAAATTTTAAATCGCTGTCAACTTGTTTTCTTTAGACACAGATGTTTGAAATCACTTTTCTAGTGTTTGATAGACATTGCACAATAAGAAATAAAACAAAAAAAAATCTACCTGCAGTAAAAAAAGTACTAATTATCGATTTAATCTGAAGTTTTGCAGTTTTCTCCGACAAATCTTAAAATTTAAATTAAAAAAAAACTAATAACATTTGTCTAAGACAAGTATGGCTAAAAATGTTCTACATGACCTAGACTATCTCCTACTTTCGGCTTTGCATCCGGTTACCAAACACCCTGTATGGTTTCCGAATAATGCATTTAGAATAAATAATATGAGTGTAGATAAAGCAGTGTATGCAACTGTACGTAATTAGGCCTTATTACGTAACAATTACATAAACTACTATTATGTAACTGTTACGTCATAAGGCCTAATTACGTACAGATGCATACACTGCTTTATCTAAACTCATATTATATATCCTAAATGAAGTGTTCGGAAACCATAGAATGACCGCCATTGCACCGCCATGGCCAACTCGATTGTGCCGGCGGTCGCGCGGGCGCGTGCCGTTGGTCAGGATGGAGGACAGGATTTACATTATGTTATCAAATTCGATGTTCGGAATTTTAAACTCATAACGTATCAATATATGAGCATGTAAAGTTAAAATTACGTTACTGCCACAGAAAAAGCTTATCAAAGTAAAATCGGTTGTGGTAATGCTAGCCATTGCCTACCGTTTTTAAACACGTTTTAGAGGACTTACAATGTGAGTGTAGATAAAATAGTTTATATCGCGAAAATCAACCCTTAAAGGGGTGAAATGGCGCTTGGAGGTTTGTATGGAGAATTATTAACAGAAACCGACTTAGATAAAATTTGGTATGGATATAGTTTGAGTCCCGGGAAACAATATAGGATAGTTTTTATCCCGATAAACAATCCTAGAGTGGTAGGAAAGGGGTTGGTAGTTTGCATGGCGAATTATTAACCGCTGAACCTATTTAGATGATTTGGCATGGAGACAGTTGGAGTTCCTGGGAAGAATACATAATAGTTGTTATCCCAGAAGTTATTCCTTAAGCAGGAAAGGAGGGTGGATTACTAATTCCACGCTGACGAAGTTGCAGGGAAAAGCTACTGTTTAAGAGTACAAATCTGCATTAATCATAATATCTTAGTAGTAGTAAGTCGTTCCTGGCGTAACAATTCAACAATGATTACAATCATTTCTTTAAAAAATAAGGGAACCGCCTTCACCAAAACCGCATCTAAATCGACTCAGCCAAACGCGAAATAAAAGCGGACAAACATACATACAAACATACGGGTCAAACTGAGAACCTTCTTTTTTAGTACTTTTAATACGCGGGCGAAGCCGCGGGCAAAAGCTAGTTACTACATAATAATATACCGACAACGTAATGGAACTTATCTGCGTAAATTTTGAGAAAAAATTACCTACGACGTTTCATTAGAAGCACCGTGGAAGTTTAAATCAATGTCAATCAGTGATCAGTGTTTATTTGAGTTTTCAAGAAGAATTTGATAATGAAACTATACTACGAGAACGTAGTTTTATTCCTTTTCAAATTTTCAAACTCAAAACAATACCAAAGGAATGTATCTGGAAACAGGAAAAATAATAACGGAAATTTCCATAATTTATGTTAAAAGATTTATTTAAGTACGTTCCCCAAAAATACAATCATAGTAAACATGGATGTTTTTTATGTTCTCTTTGGACTGTTGAATTACTATATATTGACGTAAGTATTTTCTCTAAAACTCCCATGAGAGGAATATTCCTGGGTACATTCTCAGTAAATCCACTTCACTAACTGAGACGAGACACAGCGAGACGTTTTGCATAATAAGGGCGTTGTATCGGATAAAGCATTAGGGAAGGGTTGATTTCACAACGACGCTTTCTTTGATGCCGGGTCTCATGACTATTTGTGCATTGATTTTAAATCGTTTGATTACGAATTTATGGCGCATTGATCTAAGCAAGAATTTAGAAGCTGTAAAAAATGTAACGGATCTAGGTTTGGCTAGCCAAATATTGCTGACAGATATTTCCTTGTTTTATCACCAATTGTCTATGATTTTAAAAAAGCTAAAACTATGTTGTCATATTTATGTCATTCATTCAAATTGTTCACGGTTTATAAGGGGTTTATTTTAAATAATATTAAAAATAACTATACCGAGTGCGGTCCGTAAACTATTATTTAAGAGGATGAATACTGCCGATGACCTCCAAATTGAAGTTACTTAAACAGTGTTTTAAAAGAAACTTAATGGTTTGGTAAAGCAAGAAAAATATATGTTAAAATTCATTATATTTTCGAGAACTTAGTTGCTTTCAAAACATAGTTGGACGAAATCGGCTCGATAGAAAATAATTCCGAAGTTACCTCTTAAATTTGCCTTTAAACAGTCGTATAGCTTTATGTTATTGACCCATATGACTGTAATTAAAAACAAATTTTCTACTTGACTAAACTAAGAACTTCGTAGATTTATATTTCTCAAAAAGTTCACTGTTTTTTTTTTATTAACACTTTTGCGATTACGGCCCGGCCGCCGGCTTGCGCTCGCAGTGCTTCTCCTTCACTCCGGTACAAATAGACAGTGCGCATTGACGCGCCGTGCTAGACGAACCTATGCTTCTCGTCTGCGCATCAAAAATATCGGAAACTTATTGATTTTCTAGTCGTAAAATTAATAATTTGTGGTATATAGTATATCATGTTAGTGGCAAAAAACTTGTAAAAATATTATACCTAGTTTAATTGTGTACATTTATAAATAATGGTAAATAAAGTGAAAAATATATAAAAGGCGCTTGTATCAGGACAAACAGAAACACATGATTGAAGTTTCAAAGAAATATTATTATAAGTTACTAATTATTAATATGACCTTCAAGTGAATTAGTCGGTATAGTTTTACAATTGTTAAACTCCACTTCAGTTAATTTTAGTCGCAAATTACCAAAACGCTTGCTTTTCGCGCGCCGAGTATGAAATGTTATGTTTTTATGTGAGGGAAGTGCCTTTGTCGTACTCGTATGCTTTCGAGAGCGCACAGTGTTTTATGGAAGCCAAAAAAGTGACATCCCCATTTTATTACAAATTACTGTAGTTTAGAGCATTACGAATGCGAGACTAAAACTCCCGCGTTTCTAATATGTGTAGTTTTTGAGAAATATTTTTTTTTAAATCTTGATTCTGACACCCGGATATTACGAAAAATAATTATGTATTGCAAATTAAGTAACAAACTTTTCTGTTGACTAAAGTGTTGGATAAACCTTTCAAAAAAGTACATTTATATGTAATTATAACCTTTCTAGGTACATTTGTTACAATGATATTAATTATTTTAATGATTTTGGTTTTTATTTTTTTTCTTCCATATTCCACCGTAGTCGATCGCGATATTTGTAAAACACCTTCATTGTTATGTCTTCTATCTACCCTATTTTTTACAAGATCTAATTCCCTGGAAGATTTAATCTACAGTCGATTAAAATTTGCAGTCAGGGCTGCCACTACCAGTATCCGGATTTACCTGGATATGAAATAAACACAATATACAGGATGTAACAAAAATACTGGTGATTCTTTTAAGGACATAATTGGTATCGTATTCTAATTATGAAAAACTTAAAAAAGAAAAATTCGCGTGAAAAAAAAAACCTTTTGTATGGAGGGTTGGCCGGCTGGGACTACGTGTCCCATACAAAAAAAAACATTTTTGTTTGTGTCAAAAAAAATCTACAATTTTTTCTTAGTCGTAATACGATACCATTATGTCCTTAAACGAATCACCAGTATTTTTGTTACAGCCTCTATAGGGAATGCAATAACAGGTAAATTTTCAAAGCCGGGTATTCGATCGGTTATGGTCGAAAAATAACCGGTTAAAGCCGTATACTACAATTATGTGTTTTTTAAATATCTATTATGCATCGCCAATTTAGCAAATATTTTTTCTAAAACATGAAATACTACAAAATTATCAACTTCCAGGCAACAATATTCTACTTCCAGGCTCTCTCCCCATCTTGCACCTCAGAATAGCTGTCGTCTAGACATAACTCTGATGATTAATTTTGTATTAAGCAGAACGTCTGCTAACGATACCACAATGCTTAGAAAAAAACCGACCAAGTGCGAGTCGGACTCGCGCACCGAAGGTTCCGTACAAACCTGTAGGTATATAGGGGTAGGAACTTTAAAATTATTAAAAATATTTTTTTTAATATGATGTAACAAAAAATTTACGGTTTTCGCAATTTTTCCTTTATCTGTGCTATAAAACGTTGCTTCATGCCAAATTTCAAGTTTCTGAGTTCACGGGAAGTACCCCGTAGGTTTTGCGAGTGCCGGAAAACTAAAATTTGCAGCATAAACGAATGTATCTTTTGATTGCGTTGGCTTTTAAGTTTGATTTTTTCACAGCTCCAAGGGACAATAGACCTGAGTATTTGATATAAATTTCAGCTTGATACCTCCACGCGTTCCCGAGAAAAATGGTATTGACAGACAGACAGACAGACAGACAGACGGACAACAAAGTGATCCTATAAGGGTTCCGTTTTTTCCTTTCGAGGTACGGAACCCTAAAAATGGAAAAGTAGAAAAATCCACTGCCTCAGGCGAGACTCGAACTCGACTCAGGGATACATGCCCATCGCTCTGACCAACTGAGCTACTGAGACACACCTGATCGCTGCGAATTTCTCCACTATATCCCATATGCGTCTTAGGGGGACGCCTAGCGACATCTGCCGAAGAATTCTTACACTTCTCAACCGGCTGAGGCAGTGGATTTTTCTACTTTTCAATTTTTTCTAAGCATTGTAACTCTGATGATGGTGTTATGTTTTCATCCGATGGCGATATAAAAGCATCCTATTGTGCTTTCAATAATGCTATTGCGGCAGATGGTAGGAGACGTTTTTTAATATTTTTTGTCGTTGCGACATCCGTTGTTCCGAAATTATTGGGTCTGATGAGACTAACGCTCTATGAAACAAATCAGACATGGTTTTCGTTCGATCTGATTTGCGGGTATGGTGTTCTCTATCGTGACGCCAATATTTATTACGAGATTCTGATGATTGCTCGGAGAGCATTCCAATTGGAACAGACGAGTTTCGTATTATCGCAGTTCCATGGACCAAAAGTTTATGTATAGTCACTGCCGTAAGACACCATTCGAAATTTTTAACATATTTTTTGGCTAGTTCTTTGCATATGTACTCAAAACTATTATCAAAACCAAGAATTATAGATATCCCGGAAACAACGGCGTATAAAATTAAAAATACCGAAGTGTCAACCCTAGAGGCCGGGTAACCCGGATATAAAGTGTTTAGGTGATTACTTCAATGTTCCACGGAATTAGGTCTTGTAAAAAATAGAATAGATAGAAGACATAATAATGACGCTCTCATACCAATATTGTGACCTACTACGGCGGGACATGGAAGGAAAAAAATAAAAACCAAAATTAATAAAACAATTAATATCTTTGAGACAAATGTATCTAGGAAGGTAGTGATTGCTCTTAAATGTTTGTCTTTGAATGTTTTGTCGAACACATTGGCGAAACAAACAGTCCATGCAATATCTTTTAAATTATTTCTATTTTTCGTAATTTCCGAGCGTCAGAAACAAGATTTTCAAAAATGTATGTCTCAAAAACTACACATATTAGAAACATGGGAGTTTTAGTCTCGCATTCGTAATGCTCTAAACTATAGTAATTTGTAATAAAATGGGGATGTCACTTTTTTGGCTTCCATAAAACACTGTGGAGCGCTCAACGTAGAATCAGATTAATGCGGTAGATTCACTTTATTTTATTGCTAAGATATCTAACAATTTTGTTGACCAAGAATAATGTAGATATTATTTATTACTAATTTGCACTATCATTCTTGAAAAACCAATAAAACGTGAACTCAAGATCCGTAACGATTACGCGTAAAACGTCAAGCGCCTTTACACTGGTATTTATGATCACGCAACAAGCTCACTCGGTAAGCGATTAAATAAAACACCCGTAATAATCCACCTGCAGTAACAGTTTTTTAATTGTCATTTCGTTTTACACCTTACTGTCACGGATATAAGATGCACAACATAATGCGTCTTCAAAGGTTATTACTGCCTTTTAAATGTAACATGCTCAGTTGATGACATTGAAACGGTTTCGTTGCCATAGATGTAATAAAATTTCAGAGTCAGTACTACCTACCTAGATGATAGGTTGAGTTTATATCGTGACGGTAACGAACAAGCGCATGGCCCACATACGAACGATTACAACTTTTTTTAAATTTTACATGCTCTGTCAGTTTTGGATATAGTTATGCTTTGAAAAATAATTTAAAACTATGTACATCTTTTATTACAGATTGGAAAATGTACTTCAGGATCAAGAGTGTCAGAAGACAACACCGCCTGACAAGCAAATTACTCGTATCTGTGCCAGAGACAAGTACATAATCAAGAATAACAATTTACCCAGTAACTATTGTCAATGGTGATGGTCCCTTAAAAATGGTTAGATACGTCTTATCCACACATAAATGGTGATAGAACCAGATGGATCCACTGACATTCTCTTGACTCCGGTGGCAGCTTACACACAAACAAGCAAACAACTCAAAACCTACATACATGTTCACGATAAATACTCAGATTAAAATGGTTTTTGAAAAAATAAAAAATATTACTTACAGAACTGGTTGTACTGTTTATTTTTCTATTGTGAAAATCATATCTATAGTTCATTTTTTTTGAGACTAGAAAAAAGTTGACAGAACGATGTACAGGCAGAACGATTCTTTATCAGATACGATACAGGTCACAACTGTCAAAGTGCCTACGCCGTCATTAAACATACTTAAATATATTTGTATTTATAGTAAAGCCATGCCTACGTATTTGTAAATGTTATATTGAGTAATTATTTTTACATGTTTTTGACCAATTCAATGTGAAACCCACTGCCACGGGCGGGGACAGGCAGCGGTGGGTGCCCGATGCTGGACAGTCGGAGGGGAGTGACCTTCAGATCCGTGCAAGTGACGTAAGGAAAATAATAACGGCTATGAAAAGAGGAAGGTCGCCCGGTTACGACTATCTAAGTAAAGAGCATCTGCTGTTCACTTGCCCTCACTTACCCCGTATATTAGCAATGTTTTTCAACCTTTGTATATGTCACTCGTACTTGCCATCTGAATTGACCAACACCATTGTTGTTCCCATAGTCAAAAATAAAACGGGTGACATATCGAACAAGGCTAACTACAGGCCTATCTCTCTGGCAACAATTGTAGCTAGGGTACTCGACGGCTTGCTCAATGTGCAATTGGACAAATGTATAAAATTACATGATGTACAATTCGGCTTTCGACCCGGTTTATCTACTGAAAGTGCAATCATTTGTCTAAAGCAAGCTGTTGAATACTACACTCGCAGAAAGACACCTGTTTATGCGTGTTTTCTAGATCTTTCCAAAGCCTTCGATCTAGTTAACTATGACCTACTTTGGAATAAGCTCGACGAAGTGCAGTTTCCTAAGGACCTCACGCGCATATTCAGGTGTTGGTATGCGGGCCAGCGAAATTGTGTACGCTGGGGTAGTGTGTTGTCGGATGAGTACGGTCTGGAGTGCGGGGTGCGGCAGGGGGGACTTACCTCACCCAAGCTTTTCAATTTGTATATCGATGCCTTGATCGGCGAGCTTAGCAGTACACGTGTCGGCTGTCATATAGATAGGGTTTGTTTTAACAACATAAGCTATGCTGACGACATGGTACTGCTGAGCCCGTCGGTTGGTGGTCTGAGATTACTTATTGAGAAGTGTGAGTCATATGCCCTAACGCACAATTTGCATTATAATGTTAATAAGAGCGAGTATATGATTTTTAAAGCGGGAAGCAAGTGCCCATCACACATTCCACCCATTCTTTTGAATGGCAAGCAACTAAAAAGGGTTTACTCATTTAAATATCTCGGGCACTTGTTAACAGACGATTTGCGCGATGACGCCGATATAGAGAGGGAGCGGAGGGCCTTGGCTGTCAGGGCCAATATGATAGCTCGCAGGTTCAGCCGGTGTACAGCGCAAGTTAAAATAAAATTATTTAGAGCGTTCTGTACATCACTGTACACCTGCAGTTTGTGGACGAGGTACACGCAACGGGCTATAAACGCCATGCGTGTACAATATAACGACGCATTCAGGGTGCTGTTGCGGCTGCCTCGATACTGCAGTGCGTCGGGCATGTTCGCGGACGCGCACGTGGACGGTTTCCATGCGACACTGCGCAAGCGCTGCGCCGCGACGCTCCGCAGAGTGCGGGACAGCCGCCACAGCCTCCTGGCCGTAGTGGCAGACAGATGGGACAGTGGCCTGATAAGGCACTGGTCTTCTCTGCATTTAAGTCTAGCACCTAAGATAGTTATATAAGTTAACCATAGATATTATAAGTCTAATTTTAAGTAATTTTTTACTAACAAAATATGGACACAATTAGTCTGAAATAAATGCATTTTATTTTATTTTTATTTTATTTTAAAGTAGGGCATTCCACTCATACAATAGTATGTTATTCAATCAAATACAAACACTGAAAACATTGAAAAAATAATCAACCCAGCAGGATTTGAACCTCGCATCGATAAGCCTTATCGGGGCTCGATCGCTTTACTAATTAAGCTATGGGTTCAGTTACTAAGTTGACGAAATTCTCAATGCCTTCAATCATCTTTTTGCATTTATTTTGATCTACATCGACTTTATAGCAGCCGTAAGCGACATCTAGGTGCTAACTACTAGAGTTAGATACCCTTCCCGCCGACCCTATTGCAAGTGTCACAACGGGAATAATAGATGGCGCTGCTATCAACTCATAATAATTTTTACATGTTTTTAAAGTGGGGCATTCCACTCATACAATAGCGATTGAGCCCCGGTAAGGCGTATCGAAGCGAGGATCCAAATCCTGCTGGGTTGATTATTTTTTCAATGTTTTCTGTGTTTGTATTTGATTGAATAACATACTATATCGGGTTTAATTTATAATAGATTTATCAATACATTGATTTTATTTAAGCATTTGAATTTTATAAGCGTTGTCATGACCATAAAAGAAATAGCTGGGAAATCTAATCACAAGATGATCTCGTAACGTCAATTTTTTTTATTAATTAGTAGTTTATGTAACAGTTACGTAATAGGGTTCCTTAAAATACGAGCGTGGTTTTATAAGTAATAAGATCACACGTGTGATTTGACTATTGCAGTTGAGGTTGAATTGAAATTAATGTTTTAACGGGTGATAACAAAAAAATGGGAATTCTTTCAGAGGCGAAAAAAAAATTTTCTCTGACTTTTTTTGAGTTTTGGATGTTCTTAAGCAATTCACACATAATAGTTATTTACAAAACCATCAATGGACATAAGAATAGGGCCCGTGGTCAGCTGTTCGTCAAAGTTCAGACACAATATCCGAACAAGATCGTTGGACGGTATGTTTTTCCCTTTTGTGCACATATGACCTTGATCCCTTTTATCAACTGGGTAAAATTTTCAGCTCTCCGATTGTTTAAATACTAAATTACGACATGACTAAAAAATATTTTGCATCCAGCCAAATTGTGAAAAAAATTTGAAGTATCGCATTTTCACTCGATGTCTAAAATTTATGATTTTCATGTGTGAATTCGAATCGTCCAGCGACACTGTGATATAAAATGTATTTTTGCTGATCTATGTATTCTAGTAATCTTATCTGCTAGCGACATTCTAGACCTATCTTTTTAAACATCAACAAATGTAGGTACCGTTGGAAAACTTGAAATTTTTCGTGGCAACTCGTTGGCTGGTGGAATAATCATCATTGAAGATGCAATTCTGTTTGTTCAGTCTTCCCTTGGTCATTATGTTTGCTAATCTCCCGCTACCATTTCTGTAGACTACAGTCAGGGATGTAAGAATTCTACAAATAGTAGATACGGGTACATTTTCCTTTACTAAAATGACATACACAGTGGTTTTTGTCCATGTTTAAGTTTGAAATATAAAAAAGTACAAGGGATTTTCGCATAGCTTCTTGTTTCGACACCATTTTTTACAAATACAAGTGCTTGAAAAAATAATATAAACAAAATTAAAGAACCTCTAAGACATCGCCACAACTTCATAAACAAACTATTTTGTTTACGTAAATAGTTTAATTTTTATGACTAAAGAAAATGAGTCTCATTTTTTTGTTATCACCCGTTATTTTTACTTTATTTTATGACATAAGATTAGTACTTAACTTGACAAAATATATGATACTAAATGCTTTTCTCTAATTTTGACATCTGTGATAAAATACATGATACTCAATCATCATCATCATCATCATATCAGCCGAAAGATGTCCACTGCTGGACATAGGCCATAATACTCAATACTATTCTCTAATTTTGACATCTGTGATAATTGATAATATAATAAATATAGGACAATGTAAATGTAATTTACGTCACACCTGGCCATAATGTGAGTATTACCGCACGCTACGCGTACGGTAAAACTCGCAATGTGGCCAGGTGGAGACGTAAAATTGTGTACTCACCACGGGCAGTAAAAAAGAAAGCCCTCTATCGCATATTTACAACCCTAGCCTGCGGCTAGGGTCACAAATACCTGCGATTTCGGGCTTTCTTTCTTTTACAGTCCTTGGTAAGTAATGTACTAGTAACGTATTGTAACGTTTAAGTGTTTTGGTTCCGTACTGTCAACTTACATATGATGGAATAAATAAATAAATAAATTAATTAATTTACGGCCTAATTACGTACAGTTGCATACACTGCTTTATCTACACACATATTATAAATCCTAAATGACGTGTTCGGAAACCATTAAAAAGACCACCATTGCACCGCCATGGCCAACTCGATTGTGCAAGTACGATCGGGGAGGAGAGCTGGATTTTCATTACGAAATTTTGCGTTACCAAATTCGATGTGGTTATGAATTTTCGAACATTATTACGACACTAGTGCAGATAATACACCAATAGCACATTACTGGTCTTTTTTTAAGGGTAATTTTACCGTTCCCGTACTCCACTATAGCATTTTTTTAGATATGAACAGTCAGCGACAAAAACATTAGCTGCTCCCACTGAATAAAAATGGCGCTTTAATTTCGATGTTAAATTGGAGATTATTATACCGAAATTGATATATCGCACGATTTTATGAGAACATTTGTACATTTTTATGTAAGTGTACAATTATATTTTTTATTAAATAATTTCCTATTTACGATGTCTGATCCATTTTCTTCTTTAATCTATGGTAATTCTATGGAGTACAGCGCCATCTGTTGTGAGCCATATCGATTTTTACTGCGTCCGCTAGTCGGCTCCAAGTAGTTAAGCATAGTGTCCGCTCACTTGTCAGTGGCGCTGAGGAGCAAAATTTGCCGGGCCAAATTCTCGAATCCTCAAGGGCATCCGGTTTTTTCATCGTCTTAAGCTCGTAAATAATTACGACAATGTGCGAAGTTGGCGTGAAGCGTGTTGTAACGAAAAACTGCAATGTTTACAAGTCGTCATCAATTTTGTAGGTTGGTGCTCTATTGATATGTTGATACTTTAAGTACTAGTTCTAACATTTGCCTATAACTTTCATTAAGTAAGTACGTGAATTTATTAATACCTGAATCTCATAAACAGGACAAGTGTGTAAAGAAACGGATAAACTAGAAGTTCTGGAAAATATCAATACAATCAAAACATTGGAACGTAAGAAGTTACTGAAAACCAATATTTAGAAGAAATCTGTGGAGTGACTGGTCAGACTTAATTTGATATTAAAACATAAAATATATACAAATATCTTGTCGAAACATGTCTATACAGTTTGTAAACCAACCAAAACCATCCCTTAAACTTGTGAATAGGGAACTCGAGCACATAGTTATTAAATTGTTTTTACTTGCTTCTGAGCATGTTTTGGGGAATTTAATTTCTGCTTTGACCTCCTTCTGTTTAGGTACCTTACGTGTGCACAGAAAATCAAAAATATTTTCTAGTATCAAAACTATAATTCCTACTACACAAGGTGTGACCAGTCCAAGATTTTTTGAATTTTTCGCCAAAAATTTGGGTAATATTTTAATATCCAGACTTCTATCTCTTGGTCTTCCAAACTAGACAATTACATTTCCTTTTGATTATAGCGTTTGAAATTTTGGTAAGTAGGTAAGTAAAGTGGGGGACTGGTAGAGAATGCCTTTAGGCATTAAGTCAGCCATTTGTACATAATTTACATTGTATTTTTTTCAATAAAGTTTAAATAAATAATGCCTGACCATGAACATATGATCATTGTCAAGATGGCGCTTATTCTCATTTATATGGCAACAATTAAATATAGTCAAAGAGTATATTATTGTCTATACGGCATGGTGCTATTTTGATTTGTACCTGTCAGCTCTGTTAATTTAAAAATGTTTCGTAGCGAAATAGTTTCATTTCCCGAGCTTTTATTTCTAGCAGCATTATTTACAATGTTTCACTCTTGAGTATTGATAATTTTGGCTATTTTTTGTCATTTATTATTTATTATTCAACACGTTATTATTATTCAAGTAAAGCCACAATGACACTGACAACAGTGACAGCCATCATTTAAATTATTACCAGTGTAAGAAATTAGTTCCAACGAAATTCCGCAACATGGCGCATAATCATATATTACTGGTCAGGCTTTACATCATATAGCAAGTTGTGCGACTGAAACACAGTAATCGAGTTTGATGGTCTCTTTCGAACCGCTTTCAGTAGTGTCTGGCAGCTCAGGCAGGGGGCGCATTGCGTGGTTCGAGGCGGAGCTTTAGGGTAGACCAAGGAGAATCGGGTCGCAGGGTGAACCAGATCACGTTAAGCATTTTCGTCAAACGTGTATAGAAATAGGAATATCTTTATTCGTGATAATTGTAGAGTAAGACAAGTGTCAAAATGGTTTCCTCTCAGCATGTTGCTAGCGTTAGCCAGCGCTGATCTTCCGAAAAGACTATCCGGTGAAAAATCCACGGCAGGTAACAAACATATTTAGCGAGTACTATGTAAGCGATAACAAAAAGGCAATAAAAACATCGGTAATAAACTCCAAGACTACAGTAGATATGAAAAACTTAATAAAATAATAGTAATAATAACTTATAACTACAATGCAAAGATAAAAGATAAAAGATATTTATTCTTCAATTTAGGCACATTACAATGCACTTATGAACGTCAGAGAAAAAAAAAACTACCACCGGTTCTAACCCTAGCTGCAAGAATCTGGTGACCACGTAGCTGACCGGACATGCGTATATGATCCGGGGAGCCACGGACAGCCGATTAGCGTCCCGCGTTGGACTCGATCTCGCGCCGCGGTGGCAGCCGCCATGGCATGACAAAAAAACCGGCCAAGAGCGTGTCGGGCCACGCTCAGTGTAGGGTTCCGTAGTTTTCCGTCCGTCACAGTAAGTGTCCCCACTTAAGAGTTAAAATAACACCGCCATGTAGGATATGATTTGAGCGTTCAACGTGCAGCGACATCTATCGGCAAATTAAGTAAACTATTGCGCGCGAGCTTTAAGTATGGAAGATGATTTTTATGGGATAATTCTTTATTGCGTCAACCGATTTTCACCGTTTTTACTTTATTTGAAAGCACGTCATTTCATTGTAATTTTGTAGAAATTTCAGGTACAATAAACACCTGCTTATACGGTTAAATTACAAACTTAGTTCAGAAATTATTTTGTAATTTTTTTTCAAAAAGTATTCAACCTATCAAGTTCAAAATAATTTTCCTAGAAAGTTTTTATAAAGTTCTACTTTTGAGATTTTTTTATATTTTTAAAACTTATGGTTCAAAAGTTAGACGGGGGACACATCTTTTTTACTTCTGGAGCGATTATTTCAGAAAATATTTACATTATCAAAAAATGATTTTAGTAAACCCCTATTCCTTTTTAAATACCTATCCAACAATATATCACACGTTAGGGTTGAAATGAAAAAAAAAATCACTCCCCACTTTACGTATAGGGGAGGTACCCTAATAAAACATTTTTTTCCACTTTTTATTTTACCACTTTGTCGGCGTGATTGATATACATATTAGTACCAAATTTCAGCTTTCTAGTACTAACGGTCACTGAGATTATCCGCGAATGGACGGACGGACGGGCAGACATGGCGAAACTATAACGGTTCTTAGTTGACTACGGAACCCTAATGATTAACTTGATCCGTTTCGCCCTACGATCCGATCTGTCCCGGTACTACCCTAAATATTTGGTGACGCAGGCGATCCGCTGTTACACGATCGTTAAGTTCTAGATTCAGACCGAAATAAACAAGGTGTAAAATAAATACTGGTGATCCTTTTAGGGGGATAACTGGTATCGTATTCCGACTAAGAAAAAGTAGGAGAAAAACATTTTTGGACGCGAAAAGAAGAAAAAATTGTATGGGACCCGTCATCCTAGCCGGCCGACCCTCCATACAAAACCATTTTATCTACACTCATATTGTAAGTTCTCTAAAACGTGTTCAAAACGGTAGGCAATGGCTAGCATTACCACGACCGATTTTACTATGATAAGCTTTTTATCCGTGGCAGTAACGTAATTTTAACTTTTCATGCTCAATTATTGATGTGCAATGAGGTTTGATAACATAATGTACACCTGCACCCTCCCGCGCATCCGCCGACAGCCCGACACGCGCCTCCCCGACACAATCGAGTTGGTTATGGCGGTGCAATGGCGGCCATTCTATGGTTTCCGAATACGGCATTTTGGATAAATAATATGAGTGTAGATAAAGCAGTGTATGCAACTGTACGTAATTAGGCCTTAAAACACTCGTGTGATCTTATTATGAAACTCACCTGCGGCTCGTTTCATAAAACCACACTCATGTTTTAAGGACCCTTATTACGTTACAGTTACATAAACTACTATTATTTCGCGTGATAAAATGTGTTCTTACTTTTTCGTAGTTAGAATATGATATAAAGACAAGAAAGAAAGAAAGAAAGAAAGAAAAACATTTATTCATGACAAACACAGGTAACACAAAAAAAGAAAATAGTACATAATATAGGCGTCACATAGTTTGTCACAAAAGGGCCACAACTCAGCATGAAGCGAAGCCAGCGCTGATCTTCCGTTGTAGCCCAGGTGTGCAACAGTGCGTCAACTATGCGGCTATACTAGCCTACTATTTTGGTTTTCTAATATAAATATGATATCAATTATGACCTTAAACGGATCACCGGCATTTTTGTTACATCCTGTATAATGCGGCAGAGAGGAACGGCCACGGTTTGGTATACGAACTTGTTTTTTTTTAACACCAGTGATGTTCTGTAAGTAGTATTATTAATTCACCGAGCGAATAAGTCGCCTGAGTTGCCGAAGGTGCGCTGGTCGTTTTCCTAGACACCACCCCATAAATGAGATGTGCGGCGTGGCGTGGTTTCGGCAAACGTACCATGTGTTTTACAGCCGCCTGGTCTCAGCCGTACGGATGGAAAGAGGCCAGACGGACTTACGTTGGTTCCGTGGCGGAGAGGGCGCTGCCTCTTGTGGGATGCCACTTGCGTGAGCACCTTTCTGCATCCCATTTGGGGCAGACCATACGTCGTGCTGGTTCAGCCGCGTAGTCTGCTGCCAAGCAGAAACATGTCAAAACTCCGCACTGGCATCGGCGTACGATTTTGTGCCGGTGGCGTTAGAGACGGCGGGACCGTGGGGCGTGGAAGCCAGCTGTCCATCTGCAGTCTTTTTAGAGAAATAGGTTCCCCACCACTCTCCCGCAATCGCCGCCCGGCTTTTGCGGGAGAGTGGTGGGAATCCTCGCTCTGGATCGTACTTGGTCCAACAGGTCTCCATAGCAATAACACGTCTAGCTTCAGCATACGATATCTTCAGAATGCTATTAGGACTTCCTAAATGGTGCAGTGCATCAGAAATGTTCACACAAAGGCACACAAACGATTTTTATGCGATCATGCGCAAAAAAATTAAGTCGCGTAAGGGAGAGTCAGAATGGTATTCTGAAGTTGATCGCGAGTAGATTTGGCTGTCCAATAATGTGGCATTGGATGGGTATAATAACAACTACCTTGACTTATGTCAAGTAGATTGTATTTTAGTATGTAATTTTAGTATTTTAGGAATTCTAACATAGCTCAGCTCTTAAATGAAATACTGTTTCTAACAACATATGGACTATGTCTGAAATAAAACTATTTTGATTTGATTTGATTTGATAGCAGTTCAACGGGGGAATGCTGCGGGCATTATGGGGACCTTTGAGCCGGCTACGATGCAGGGGGGATTTTTTTTGGATAAGTGTAATTATACTACACATGACACATGTTGAATTTTATATAATAAAATTCAACATGTGTCAACATCCCTATTAGTGCATGTGCATTCATTCATTCATCTTTGTATAATAGATCTTGTTTCTGAATACGTCTCCATTAACCTCCTTTTTGCAGGAGTCGGGTAAAAAGCGGCCATTACTGGCATGCGGCGAGCTGAACGCCAGCCTGAAATCAAATCTCTATCTTATGTCGAAATCGACATAAAACGCAGCAATAATGTGTGATTTATTTATCTAAAACGTTTTCCTATCTCTTACTTGAATTATAGAGTTCCTCAAACGGACTCCGTATAAAGTCGACTCACTTTTTATCTTAAGACGATTGTCGCCAGAGTGTCCTTGAGCGTTTGGGCGCTCTGTACCCGCGCCACCCGCTTACCCCTCTCATTGCGATCGTACGTAAATCCGCCACGATGCACCGGAACGATGTTCAAAGAATATGATTTTACCCAGAGGCGCGCGGGTATAATCCTTTTGCGGATGTTTTGTGATTTGAATACTGTGATTAAGTACTGCAGTGGTGATAAATATTGTTAGGAATGCTACTTACCTATTAAATATGATAAGTAATAACGATCTCGATTAGTAGATTTTTATGTAATAAAATAAAACCTAGATTTTGAATTTGAAGTACAGTCAGCGGCAAAATATTTATGAATTTAAGAAATATGGGTAAAAATATACTTTGTATATCAGAAAAAAAAACTGACCAGCACAGAAAAAAAAACGGAATGCACATCAAAGCGATGTTTTCATGTGAATTTAGATTTTTTGGTGTGCAAGTGAGTTTAATAGATGGTTATTTTTTTGTAACGATTTTAAATATTATATAATTACGAAAAATTAACAAAACTAAGGTTGTTACGAATACTAAAAATGCACATGTATGAAGCGGCATTTGTCTACGAAAACGTCATACAATTGTCATGAGAGCTGTAAAACCATTAAATTTAGATCTTTAGAAAATAACACAGAGCAAAAACTTCTTTGGGCTCCGTAGCTATAATAGCAAAAATGGAAACCTTAAAAGATTCTTGAAACATGTCCGTCTTGTCGTCCGTCCATCTGTATGTCACAGCCATATGATTATAAAATAGATATTCATGAAATTTTAGCCAGAGGTGTTAATATCTTATATATAGAAGATTTTTAAAACCTTTTTTTACTCAGGCAATATTTTTAGTAATAACCGCTTCGAAAGTTTAAATTATTACCCCCCCCCCCCCATCGAACTTTTAGTTCGCAAATTCATAAAATATGAATAAAATCAAGAAGATACGGCTTAGTACTTATTTACACGAAAATTATTTCACATATTATCGGTTCAGCCATTTTTGAGAAACTACTTTCTGCGGAACCCTACATTATGTATGGGTCCGAAACATACTTGGCCGGTCTTTTAAAGATATTTGATAGGTAGTATTACCCGTTAGTAGTAATTTATTTCTTTATTTGTGTTGATAATTAATATAAAATATGTATTTATTAGCTTTTCAGCGAGATAGTAAAGCTTTTTTTCCTTTTTTCTACTTACATTGAACTCTTAAATATCAGCAATTTTAATTAGAATCTCAATCAGGCTTTGCTCAGTGATAGTGAGAACAATGAAATTTAGTATAAGTATGTGTTTTAATCACAATCTGAAAAAAATTTTGCACCCGTACCTACGCTCCAACCCTATCGTGTGTGGTATTATTGGACAGGTATGTCTTTCAAAAAGAATAAGTCTTAAACACGAATATGTACTTTCGTAAATAATAATAAATCCAAAAGTTTAAAATGCCCTTTAATTTCTGAATCGTGAGTCCAAAAAAATTGGAAATATTCCTGGAAGGGAGGCCTGATAGTCACTTTCAATAAAAACTATTAAGAATAAAATCGGTTGAGTTATGACTCAACGCATTGGAAAAGGACGTAAGTGGACACAAAATATCCCTTTATCTACACTCATATTGTAAGTTCTCTAAAACGTGTTCGAAAACGGTAGGCAATGGCTAGCATTACCACGACCGATTTTACTATGATAAGCTTTTTATCCGTAGCAGTAACGTAATTTTAACTTTTCATGCTCAATTATTGATGTGCTATGAGTTTTGATAACATAATGTACACCTGCACCCTCCCGGGGATCCGCCGACAGCCCGACACGCGCCCGCGCGACCGCCGGCACACGAGAGTTGGCCATGGTGGCGGTGCGATGGCGGCCATTCTATGGTTTCCAAATAAGGCATTTAGAATAAATAATATGAGTGTAGATAAAGCAGTGTATGCAACTGTACGTAATTAGGCCTTAAAACACTCGTGTGATCTTATTATGAAATTCGCCTGCGGCTCATTTCATAAATCCACACTCATGTTTTAAGGACCCTTATTACGTAACAGTTACATAAACTACTATTATGAACGACCTTTTGAATGGATGTATTGTAACAGGCCAGCAACTACGTATGTATGCATCCTTGGCAGTTTTCCTCGCAATTTCTTGATTTGGTTAAATTATATAACGCATATTACATTCATTTATAACATGGTATACTTAAATACATATTTTTTAATAATTTCGATCCTTTGGAGTTTTTATTAAATAAATTATTAGTCTTTTGTATTGTAGTACTAGCAGGTTTCCTCAACTCGACGACTAACGCCTATTTTGCGTGATGCATTAGACTACTAATACATAATAATTGTAGTGTACCAAATTTGTTTTCAGAGCATTATGAGATGCATGATTTAGTTTGTAATGTTATCTAAATAAAATACATTTTTTATAAGAACGTACATGAACACGCATACGAGTACATTATCTTAAAAGATAAAACTTCTGCACTTTATTGATTCCGAGAACACGCGTTATGTCCGAACCGCATGAACCCTCTGCAGTTATTTAGTCTTTAGGCACAATAAGTCCGATATTATTGCTCACGGGCCAAGCACAAGTATATGTAGTACAAGAGAAGCACGGAGCGATGAGCGACACAGCCTCCTTGTCTGAAAGCTAGCTCACGACTGTCAGCAACGCCGTTTTTGAGCTACCAACGCATGAAATGTGGAATTATGATCAAATTGTTTAAGAAAATCGAATCAATTTAAATATTCTACGTTGTGTTTGTAGTGTTCTGTAGTACACATTTTTTAGTTCAACAATTTTTTAAATCGAATGAGCTGTTCAGTAGATATAAACAAAATTATCCGTAAAACGGCATTTCGTTATATTTCATTTACGGAGAAACTGTAAGTTACAGGACTTAAACAAACGTTACAAATATTGTACATAAAATAGTAATTAACATATAATTTTTTCAAATTTTTTGATTCACCCGTTAAGGAGATATATCCCTTAGAAAGTAACAGTTTTTGGCCACAATCAGCGCCTAGCGCATTAAGGCAGGAGCAGGTGAGCGTCATGATGGCGGGTGGACCTGAATTTTATCGAATTGTTTATAAAAGTACTTTACCTTACCTTTGGTGTACCTTAGTGTAGTAAGCAATAATTTAATTTAATTTAATAATAGCCTTTATCTACACTCATATTGTAAGTTCTCTAAAACGTGTTCGAAAACGGTAGGCAATGGCTAGCATTACCACGACCGATTTTACTATGATAAGCTTTTTATCTGTGGCAGTAACGCACTCTTATCTGTGGCACTCTTTCTGGAGTCTCGGTGTGGGGTCAGGACAACTTAGTCCGATTCAACCCCACAAAGACACAAGTTTGCGCGTTTACCGCTAAGAAAACCCCATTTACTGTGGCCCCTCAGTTCCAAGGCACAACCCTTACAATGTCAGGGAGTATTGGGATCCTCGGTTTCGACATTTCCAGCGACGTCCAATTCCGTAGTCACCTTGAAGGGAAGGCCAAGCTGGCATCCAAAAAGCTCGGTGTGCTCAATAGAGCGAGGAGATACTTCACTCCGGGTCAGAGACTGCTTCTATACAAGTCGCAAGTACATGGAGTACATACCCACATGGAGTACTGCTGTCTCCTTTGGGCGGGAGCACCTGGATACCAGCTTGGGCCCTTTGACTCGGTGCAAAGGCGCGCTGTGCGGATCGTCGACGATCCCAAACTCACGAGCGATATTGAACCATTAAGTCTAAGGAGAGACTTTGCCTCCTTATGTGTGTTCTATCGCTTGTACAATGGGTTGTGCTCTAAAGAACTGTTTGATATGATACCCACGGCAGCTTTTTATCACCGCACCGCTCGCCGCCGGCAGGGTGTTCATCCTCACACCCTGGACCCTAATGGGTCGCGCACTGTACGGTTTAAGAGGAATTTCCTCCCACGAACGCGACTGTGGAATGAACTAACTGCCGAGGTTTTCCCAGCGGGCTACAGGCGTCCATAGGCTACGGTAACTGCTTACCATCAGGCGGGCCGTATGCTTGTTTGCCACCGTCGTGGTATAAAAAAAAAAACGTAAGTTTAACTTTACATGCTCAACTATTGGTGTGTTATGAGTTTTGATAACATAATGTACACCTGCACGCTCCCGCGCGGCCGCCGACACGCGCCTCCCCGACCGCCGGCACAATCGAGTTGGCCATGGCGGTGCAATGGCGGCCATTCTATGGTTTCCGAATACGGCATTTAGAATAAATAATATGAGTGTAGATAAAGCAGTGTATGCAACTGTACGTAATTAGACCTTAAAACACTCGTGTGATATTATTATGAAACTCACCTGCGGCTCGTTTCATAAAACCACACTCATGTTTTAAGGACCCTTATTACGTAACAGTTACATAAACTACTATTATTCCTGACAGTTTTTTAATATTTATTTCTATTTTTGTTCTTTTCTTTCTTTCTTTTTTTTCTTTTTCAGGCTGTCTTTGACTATGTCACAGTGTAGTAAGTAAAGTTCAAAAAAAGTTGTTTTTAAATCTCGTTTTAGCAAGAGGTACACACACTAGTACACTGACTTTTACTAAAGGTACCCTGAGGTACACAGGTAACAGGTATCTTTGTTATCGATTCGTTAAAATCCCCGAGATCCACCCACCATCGTGTCGACTTATACTTGAGTCGTTCAGTTTTTAAATGAACGATAGACTCCGTTGGTTACAGATAAATAGGCCACTAAACTGATTGGTTGCACGAAGTGTTCGGACTTACTGCTGGTTGGAGATCCTGATTCATTAGTTGGAGGCGAGTCACACGGGCAGAACCACCATAAGAAGGCATGTTGAAAAAAAAAAAAATGAAGCGGAAAACGTTTATTTGGTGCAAAAAAAGAAACACAAATAGGATAAAAGAAAACAAAACACAATTTACACCAAAATTGTTGCCACTCAGGATGTGTCATGACCGGGTAACTACAACGCTGATTTTCAGGGCAACTAGAACTAGTGACAACTTTATTCCCAGTTGACATTCCAAATGTAACACCCCCATGATCGGTTTGGAACATTGAGGTGGTCGGTGACATGTGCGGTGATCGGTGAAGTTGACTTTTTACTTTGCATCGGCTTCCAGTCCTCGATGGCAGTTGGAACAATTCTGGCCTTCTAGTACAATTAACTGAGATCTCGTAGTCAGCAACAAGATTGGGAAACAATATTTCCGATTGGTATCTAGTTACGTACCTAATAAATATCTGGTACGGACCTATCCATCCCCACTGCTCTACGTGCAGCTGAGGACAGAACCGCATAGAAGTTCATTATCAATAACATAGCGGAACCCTCTTATAGCAGACACGACCTTCAGCAATAAATAATACCTATTATCCCCGTAACCAATTCCTAACCAGCTGCAGAATGGGAAACCAGATTCCCAGTCTGTAACTACTTTTTCTCAAACATGCTCGGAAATGTTCCTGTTACGTTAGTAATTAGAGACCAGTAGGGACTCTATTCCAAGGCAGGTTCAGCGCGACGTACGTAAAGGATTTTCATACAACATTAAATCACTCAGCCAGTAACTGAAGCATTAAACAAGTAATTTTATATAAATAAGTTTGAAAATTAGTCGTTTAAGGAATAAATGTAATTTTTTTTTTCATTTTCATACATATTTTTTAAACATGATGAGTACGTTTACCTAGAGCAATTATAAGAAAAATTGCTTAAGTTTAGGTGGTATTTTTGGGTATGTATTAAAATATTTCCTTACATGTTTGAGAAAAGCACTATACATGCTTCGACCGTAATCAGCTTACCTGGCTTCGTATTGTAGCCGTCCTCGTCTTCGACTCGGACGGCTACTAAATACTCAGCCAGGAAAGCTTACTTACTGGTCTCTGCAGTAATGTACTATTACGTCACACCTGGCCATAATATGGCCAGGTGGACCCGTAAAATTGTGTACTCACCACGGGCAGTAAAAAAGAAAGCTTTCTTTTACAGTCCTTGGTAAGTAATGTACTAATGTATTGGGTAGCGTCATTTAGGGAGTTTTCGTTCCCGTTTCGAAGCTGGTTTCCAACCGTAGTTACAAATCGGTATTAGAAAAGTCCTATTTTGTACCTAGTTACGGCTTGAGACTCCGGATTTTTGTAACAACTCACTAAGAGAGTCAGAGATCCGCTCAACAACCTAGTCCTTAGAATTCGCTTCTGCACTAGCTTTTACACAAGTGACTGTCTTTCCAAGTGAAGGAGGATATCTCTCTATATTTGCTCTATTGTGCATTTGGTTGGAGGGTTATGGAGCAATCAGAGGCAGGCCTGAGTGGCATACAACAACAAAAGCTACCTCGTAGTCCACCAAATATTTTACCATCACCTAAGACAATTGTTTTATTATTAAGTATTATAGGAGGATATTACTCCGATCTCCGTGGTCGACTCGTTTTCATCCGTTGACACAGGAATAACTTCCCAGTAAAGTTGGATCGGTGGCGAGCGGTCATTCAATTAAATTACGAGTTAGAATTCCAGCTCTGATGAGCTGTTGACTTCAAGTGCCTGTATATTAACTAACTATACAACGTGTAACATAAATGGTATTGAAAATAAAAAAAATGATTTGGAATAACTAAACCACAGAATAACTAATAGTACTATGACCACACCCATTTTTATGAAGTTCTTTTTTTACTCTTTTTGAGTCCTACACCCGTAGGCCTTAGGATTTTTTAGGGTTCCGTAGCCAAATGGCAAAAAATGGAACCCTTATGGATTCGTCATGTCTGTGTCTGTCTGTCCGTCCGTATATCACAGCCATTTTACTCGGAAACTATACGACGTATCTGAATAAAATTTACACATAAGGTGTATTTTGTATGCCGCTACTTAGTTATGTAGTTAAATTTGAAAAAAAAAATTTAGGGGGGGCGCTCCATACATGTAACTAAATTTCAATTTTTTTTTAAACCAAATATCAACACGTGACACATCAATCGATAGGTCTTAATTATCAGTTCAGCCATTTTTGAGTTATGTCCTAAAAACTTCTTCCATAAGCATCAGATACGACCTTTTGGTATTAGTTTGGTTCTTATTCCATTGAAGTTACGGAACTCTCCTATGCGTGCTCCGACACGCACTTGGCCGGTTTTATAATATAGGAACAGTAGGGTGTACCTATAGTTAAAAGTTATTGTTAATGTATTATGAATCGTTTTTAAAATGGAATCGATTAATAAATTTGGTGTATTAATAATCGCTTTTTTCCATCCCTACCCAAAAAACAAATATTGCCTCTTACCCTCTAATACTTAATCTGTGAATGTCAGTCTTGTCCAAATATTTAACCATCAAAGCCGGACTCCGATGAGTCTGCGTAACACAGATCGTTGATGGATTTACTTACTAGATGGTTCATACAACGTAACCCAATACGAATAACAACGATTTAATAGCACACAATTATAAATGAGTTACTGGATGAACGTCTATTACTTCTATCCAATTTGGTTTATCTACTTAAAGATATTTTATAACCTAAAATAATATACGGATTTTAAGTAGCCTTGACTATATGACTCTCGATTTGGCGCTTATTAAGGCCAGTTGTTAACACTTGGTAGGTATAGGTATGCTAGTCCACCTGCCTGGTGTATCCTTGGATGTGATCGTCTCGGTCACATTTGAGCCTAGCGAAAAAATACACACTTTTCAAGTGGGGTTTTATCTGCTCAGATGGTGAAATAGCGCCAGGAATTTTAACAGTAATGTATTTCGTCTCGCGGTAAAGGCAGTCCTTACAATGCCTCATCGTCATCATAATTTAAAGAGCCTGGCCCTTGTTACAATGCCTAGTCTATACGGTTTGATCTACGGCCATAGTCAACGGTCGGAGTGGGCACTAGTTAAACACGTCGAAACGGAGCCGTTGCTGTGAATTAACTGCGATTCTAGGAGATTAGTTACTGACATCTAACCTAATAATGTCGGATCAGCTTCTCAGCTTGCTTGCAATCAAAAGCTTCAAAGGCTACTAGGAATATATGTACAATTGCGACTTGAATGGAAGCAGTCTCCGCCCCGGAGTGAAGTATCTCCTGGCTCTATTGAGCACACCTAGCTTTTTGGTTGCCAGCTTGACCTTCCCTTCAAGGTTACTACGGAATTGGACGTCACTGGAAATGTCGACAACGAGGATCCCAATACGCTGACTTTATAAGAGTTGTGCTTTGGAACTGAGGGACCATAGAAACCAATATACTACGGGGGGTACTTTCCCGTAACATAAACTTTTGGCAATGATTTATATCATTAATTTCTCATAATATTGCATGAAACCCAGATCTTTATGATTTGTTTTCTTGAAGTGGTTTGCATTATTTGCCTCCTCTACTTTACAGCTGCCAGATATCCAGACCTAGAAATAAGCATAGTATAGCAAACTTACTAGAGGGGTTCCGTTGCTCTCATTATTGTGTCGTATCTGACGTGGCTAGCTCTCCGTCTAGGTGTGCATTGTCGCCTTTGTGGCCTTGGGTATATTATATTATATTATATTATATTTAATAGCATTTCATCGTTTTAATTTCACTCCCAAAATAAATTGAAATCCAACATTTATCCAGATGTCCAGGAAATCGTTCTTGTTTTTATTACATTTGTATCTTTTAAATAAATTGGCAAAAGGGTCTGTTCAGCAAACCGCATACGGTACGTCACGTTTACTTTTCGTACCGATACAAATCATAAGCGGGAGCGATAGTTGTAGCGGGGACGAGTATGTACCTTATCTACTTGCTATTTGGTGACCGAAATAAACTTCCGTTTCCCTAAGTGATTTTATTATACAAACGTAAAACATTTCATTCGAGGCGTTAAACTACTAAACGTTAGAATACATTTCAGTAGGTACCTACTTACAATTTAGAAGTACATCCGGGGTAGTGCCTACGCCATGAGAATTGTTTGTTGGTATATACTGGACGGGAATAATTGCAAAATATACTCATTCCGATCTAGATAAGTAATTAATAACTAATCTTAAATTTAAATGACAAATGTAGATATGGCTTCAGCTATAAAGTTTAAATTACATTAAGGATACACTTTTTTTTTTTTTTTTTTTTTTATACCACGACGGTGGCAAACAAGCATACGGCCCGCCTGGTGGTAAGCAGTTACCGTAGCCTATGGACGCCTGCAACCCCAGAGGATTTACATGCGCGTTGCCTACCCTTTAGGAACCTATACACTCCTTTTTTGAAGAACCTCATACTGTAGCCCACTGGGAAAACCTCGGCAGGGAGTTCATTCCACAGCCGCAGCGTTCGTGGGAGGAAATTCCTCTTAAATCGTACTGTGCGCGACCCATTGGGCTCCAGGGTGTGGGGATGAACACCCTGCCGGCGGCGAGCGGTGCGGTGATAAAAAGCTGCCGTGGGCATCATATCAAACAGTTCTTCAGAGCACAACCCATTGTACAAGCGATAGAACACGCATAAGGAGGCAAAGTCCCTCCTAAGACTCAAAGGGTCAATATCGCTCGTGAGTTTGGGATCGTCGACGATCCGCACAGCGCGCCTTTGCACCGAGTCAAATTCACACACTTACTAATATTACATTAAGGATTATACTAACAATATGTATGAGTCAGTTTCTTGAAAATGAATACATTCATTCATTATTCCCGAAGGACTGGAGATGAAAAGTACCCTTTCGAGCTACCATATATAGACAGGTACTTACAAAGGAGGGCAGACAAGACCAAACATCCAAGACCATTTCATCAATATTCATAACATCATTAATCGTAACTGATTGTATATGTCGTAGTAAAATAGATAAAGCCGTTATATAGCTATACGAGGGTTGCTACTTATATATCCGGAAACAAAAAAACAAACAAACGTACACGGCTGAAAATGGTTTTATTGTTTTTCAAAGTATTCCCCTTGATGATCTATGCACTTTTGCATTCGCGTGAACCAATTTTTAAAGCACTTCTGCCACTCCGACTGAGGTACCTCCATAACGTGTTGTTTGAATGCGTCGACAGCATCTTCAGCGGTCGAAAATCGTTGACCGCGTAATTTATTCTTTATATTTGGAAATAAATAAAAATTGTTGGGTGCTAAGTCAGGGCTGTACGGCGGATGACCCGTTAATTCCACATTTTGACCCTCCAAAAATAGAGTTGTTTCGCGTGACGTATGACAGCTGGCATTGTCATGATGAAGAATGATTCTTCGTCGTTGGTTAGTTTTACGAATTTGTTCAGATACTTCCGGTAAGCAAATGGTCGTGTACCACTCTGAATTAACCGTTCTACGGTTTTCTAGTGGCACTGTAGCTACATGGCCATTAATACCGAAGAAGCAGGCCACCATTTGTTTCAATGTACTTTTTGCACGAGTAACTTTCGTAGGGTTTGGCTCATTTTGAAAGACCCATACCGTTGATTGTTGCTTCGTTTCGGGATCGTATGCATAGATCCAGGATTCGTCACCTGTATAGATGTTATAAACATACGTCGTTATCGCGGGAGCAAAAACGATTTGACAGTAGTCAAAGATTATGACAAATAAGAAATAACAGAAGTGACAGTAGTTTCAACGCGTTTGTACCTACAAGTTAAAAATTTATCGATGTTTTTTCTAATATCTAAACTTCGTAATTGACTTTATTATAGTACATACTAAAAAGATTAGCCACGCAATCCTAACGACAACCTCTTCAGTCACCTGTTATTCAAAACAATTTCATTCATGATCGATTTGTCTGGACTTGTAAATAAAGGATTATTTTAGACACACGAAGAGTATTTTTTTCTCAAAAATCAACGTTAGGTACTCGTAATTTTCATAAAAAATTAATCTTCTGTTAAACGAAATTTCTACACAAAAAGACGCACTTTAACGAACGTCGAAAAGGAGCAAGTCGAGTTTGATTGATCATTTCTAGCAAAAACATTGTGCTAGATATGAAGAACTTCTTAGAGGCTAAGACGTGTAGGCATAATATTCTGTTTATAATAAACGGACATTCTGTTATACATATTCTTCAACACATTTGTATTTGCTCCCGCGATAACGATGTATGGTTATAAACGGCTTTTGAGTCACCACGGTTATATTTTTTTAACATTTTATTGCACCATTCGACGCGAGCATCTTTTTGCTCTTTTGTTAAGTTGTGGGGTATCCAACGCGAACAAATTTTTTTTACAGCCAAATAATTATGTAATATGCTATTAATGCTGGTCATAGAAATACCCAGAGTCGCCTCTATCTCCCAGTACGTAACATGTCGGTCGTCCATTATAAGTTTTCGCACAGCCTCGATATTTTGTTGTACAACGACCGATTTCGGGCGACCTGCCTTAACTTCGTCCGTAAGCATACTACGTCCACGATTGAACTCACTAAACCAGTGATACACAGTAGTTTTAGATGGGGCTTCATCACCAAAAGTTGAAGTTAGTTGATCTATGCACTGTTGTTGCGTTAAACCACGCCGAAAATCATAATAAATCATAGCACGAATATTTTCACGAGTGAGTTCCATTCTTGCTGCGAGATGACATTTAAAACCCGTCAAAAACAGAACACGAGCGTTAATAAGAAAGAAAAAATATACCGGCCAGTACTTAAAAAAGTTCAAATTTTACCATGGAGGTCAAATATGCTATTTAAGAAGATTGTAATCCCAGTTTCCGGATATATAAATAGCAGCCTATGTAACCCTAGCGATATAATTATATGTCGTAACATAGTTATACGAAAGCGATTCATTACTATCTTACTAGGAATATAACTATAATACGTCTTTAGTTTAGTGATATACTCAAAGTTATATTACTGGATTAAGTTTAGTGAAATAATTGTAGGTAGGAGTGCGGCGGAGGTATAGTTATATCCCTAGGGATATAGTTATATGCCGTATAATACGTATTATAATCATATTCCTAGTAAGATAGTAATATCTTACTAGGAATATAACTATAATACGTTTCTAGTTTAGTATTATGTTTATATTACTGGATTATGTTCAGTATTATAATTGTAGCAGTGTAGTGCGGGGGTGCGGCGGCGGAGAACAAAGTTGATTTTGTAATAAAAATAAACACGAATATACTTACTGTTTTCTTTGTTTCCCTGGCAGATTTATAACCATTTAACCACATTAGTTTAGTCAAATACCGTATTATAATCATATTCCTAGTAAGATATTACTATCTTACTAGGAATATAATTATAATACGTATTATACGGCATATAACTATATCCCTAGGGATATAACTATACCTCCGCCGCACTCCTACCTACATATCACTAAACTAAAGACGTATTATAGTTATATTCCTAGTAAGATAGTAATAAATCGCTTTCGTATAACTATGTTACGACATATAATTAAATCCCTAGGGTTATAGCTATATAACGACTTTATCTATCTTACTGCGACATATATACAGGGTGTAACAATAATGCTGGTGTTCCGTTTAAGGGCATAATTGGTATCGTATTCTAATTACGAAAAACCAAGAGAAAAAAACTCACAAAAAAAAATGTATGGAGGCTTGGCCGGCTGGGACGACGCGGACGGGTCCGATACCAATACCATACCAATTAGGCCCTTAAACGGATCACCAATATTTTTGTTACATCCTGTATACTCCGGGACCAAAACCCCTAGGTAACCGATCCCCTTTTCTCTTATAAACTGAACCATATGAAGAGGTAGGTACAAACGAGGGCAGACAAGCCATCCCATTTCATTAATATGCAGAACCTCGATAAACGTAGCTGATCGCCTCATACACTCTGGAATCAGAACTATGCTAGGCTCCTTGGTACCCGATGTTCTCTCGTGACTTGTACTATATAATTAGATTATAGTTAGATATATAATTAGGCCCTTAAACGGATCACCAATATTTTTGTTACATCCTGTATACTCCGGGACCAAAACCCCTAGGTAACCGATCCCCTTTTCTCTTATAAACTGAACCATATGAAGAGGTAGGTACAAACGAGGGCAGACAAGCCATCCCATTTCATTAATATGCAGAACCTCGATAAACGTAGCTGATCGCCTCATACACTCTGGAATCAGAACTATGCTAGGCTCCTTGGTACCCGATGTTCTCTCGTGACTTGTACTATATAAAGACAGGTAGGTACAACGGAGGACAAATAAGACATTGCATTTCATCAATATGCAGAACCTAATCAGGCTGCTATTTCTCTTAAATAATAATAATAACCTCGGTAATCGTAGCTGATTGCCTCATTCACTCCGGGACTAGTACTGCTTAGCTCCCTGGTATCCGTTGTTCTCTCGTAATTTGTACCGTATAAAAACAGGTAGGTACAACTGAGGGCAAACAAGACATTACATTTCATCAATATTCAGAACCTGGATAAACGTTGCTGATCATTCATACATTGCGGGACCAAAACCCCTAGGTATCCGCTGTTCTCCCGTAACTTGTACCATATGAAGACAGGTAGGTATAAGGGAGGGCATATAAGACATCCCATTTCATCAATATGCAGAATCTCGGTAATCGTAGCTGATCTCATACACTCCGGAACTACGAGTAGAACTGCTAGGCTCCCTGGTATCCGCTGTTTTCTCGTAACTTGTACCGTATGAAGTCAGGTAGGTACAAGGGAGTGCAGACTAGCCAACCCGAGGGTGATAAAACATCCCAGGGTGGCGTAGGTTTTCTCGTCAATAAGGCCCTCTCTAGCAACGTTCAAGAAATCTCCAGTGTGTCGAACAGGGTAGCGTACCTGATCCTTCGGCTTTCCAAGCGGTATAGCATGAAGGTAGTTCAGGTTTACGCACCGACCTCGGCACACTCGGATGATGAAGTGGAGGATATGTATGAAGACATATCCAAAGCCTTGCACAACACCACAAAGGCTCACTTCAACGTTGTTATGGGGGACTTTAACGGCAAGGTGGGAATCCGAACTGGCAACGAATCCCGAATAGGCCCGCTTGGTTATGGAGTTAGGAATCACAGGGGGCAAATGCTTGTCAATTTCCTTGAGAAAGAGGAGCTATTCTTAATGAACTCCTTCTTTAAGAAACAGCCTCAAAGGAAGTGGACATGGCAGAGCCCCGACACTGTGACAAAAAATGAGATCGACTTCATCTTGACGGATAGCAAGCACATATTCAGAGATGTCTCAGTGATCAACAGGTTCAATACCGGATCTGATCACCGACTGCTCCGAGGCTCTCTGAATATCAACTTGAAGCTTGAAAGAAACCGTCTGATGAAGTCCACGCTCCGGCCTAACCAAATCCAAATCGTCACTTGCACCGAGGAGTTTCAGCAGCTTCTCGGGAATAGATTTGTTGCCTTGGAACCCACTGATGACGCTGACGAGACCCTACACAATCTGGTCGAAACGCTGAGGGACGAGGGTATCAAGTTCTGCAGAAAACAGCGTACTGGCAAGAAGTCCAAACTCTCGGATGAGACTCTGGGGCTGATGACAAGAAGACGGGAGACTACCCAAGCGACTTCGTCAGAGAGGTCAGACCTGAATAAGCGAATTGCGAAGATGGTACGGCGCGACCTTCGGAGCTCCAACACACGCCTTATTGAAGAGGCGATAGAGCGAAACCGAGGGTCCAAAGTATTCACTCAGCAGCTTAGCAGGAGCCACCTGACGAAGCTAAAAACGCACGACGGGAGGACCGTATTGTCGAAGCTGGAGATCTCCGCCGAGGTAGAGGATTTTTATGGCCGGCTGTACTCTGCACATGCCCCCCACTCCCGACGAGACGACCGTGATTCAAGAGCCACCCTGACACGCCACTATACCGACGAACTGCCAGACATCAGTCAAGACGAGATCGTGTTAGCTCTGAGGCAGCTTAAAAATGGAAAAGCCCCCGGTGAGGATGGTATTACTTCAGAGCTTCTGAAGGCAGGAGGAGCTCCTGTTATACAGGAGCTGCAGAACCTCTTCAATACCGTCCTTCACAGTGGGAGAACTCCTAAGGCGTGGAGCGGGGGTTTGGTGGTGCTGTTTTTTAAGAAGGGTGATCAAACCCTCCTTAAAAACTACAGACCCATCACACTTCTGAGCCACGTCTATAAGCTTATCTCACGAGTGGTCACGAATCGTCTCGCCAGGAGACTCGACGAGTTCCAGCCACCGGAACAGGCTGGGTTCCGCGGAGGATATGGCACCATAGACCACATTCACACAGTGAGGCAGATTATACAGAAGTCCGAAGAGTATAATCAGCCCCTGTGTCTCGCTTTTGTGGACTATGAGAAGGCCTTTGACTCCGTGGAAACTTGGGCTGTTCTGGGATCCTTACAGCGATGCCAAGTAGACTATCGTTATATCGAGGTGCTGTCTTTATATAGTCTCTCCGAAGCCGCCACTATGAGTGTCCAAGTACAGGGCCAGCAGTCTAAACCCATCCAATTGCGCAGAGGGGTGAGACAGGGGGATGTCATATCCCCGAAACTGTTCACAAGCGCATTGGAAGACATGTTTAAGACGCTGGACTGGAAAGGTAAGGGCATAAACATAAACGGCGATTACATCTCACACCTGCGATTCGCTGATGACATAGTCGTAATGGCGGAGTCGCTAGAGGAGCTGACCCGGATGCTGGACGGCCTAGCTTCAGCCTCGCGACGCATCGGTCTTGGCATGAATTTGGATAAAACCAAAGTCATGATCAATGGCCACATTGACCCGGGACCGGTCGTCATACATGGCCACCTTCTTGAAATTGTTTCTGAGTACACCTACCTTGGGCAGATCCTGCAGTTAGGTAAAAACAATTTCGAGAAGGAGGCCAAAAGGAGGATCCAGCTAGGCTGGGCAGCATTTGGGAAACTACGCCGAGTCTTCTCGTCATCCATACCGCAATGCTTGAAAACGAAAGTTTTTAATCAGTGCGTCCTACCCGTAATGACCTACGGAGCTGAGACGTGGCCACTCACGGTAGGGCTGGTCCACCAGTTCAAAGTCGCTCAGCGAGCTATGGAAAGAGCTATGCTCGGAGTTTCTCTGAAGGATAAGATTCGTAACGAATACATCCGACAGAGAACCAAAGTTATCGACATAGCTCAAAGAATTAGCAAGCTGAAATGGCAGTGGGCCGGCCATATCTCGCGAAGAACCGACAACCGCTGGGGTAAACGTGTTCTTGAGTGGAGACCGCGACTCGGCAAACGTAGTGTAGGACGCCCTCTGGCCAGGTGGGATGACGATCTGCGAAAGACTGCAGGCAGATGCTGGATGCGGCAAGCTGAAGACAGGGCGCTATGGCGCTCATTAGGGGAGGCCTATGTCCAGCAGTGGACTAATATAGGCTGATGATGATGATGATGATGACTGTATGCCAAGACAATAACAAGACATTCCATTTCATCAATATGCAAAACCTCGGTAAACGTAGCTGATCGGTCATACATTCCGGGACCAAAACCCCTAAGTATCCACTGTTCAGGCGTTCTCCCGTAACTTGTACCATATGAAGACAGGTAGGTATAAGGGAGGGCATACAAGACATCCCATTTCATCAATATGCAGAACCTCGGTAATCGTAGCTGATCGCCCCATACACTCCGGGACCTTTCCATTTCTTCCCACAAACGGGATTATCTCTCGCGTATCTAAAGGATTAAGATTATTCACGAGGCAAAAATGCAGGTTTATTTATGGTTTTGCTTAGCTACGTCCACACTGTTCTTATATGTAATGTCAGAAAGAAATCACAGCGGGGTGGTATATTGGTGTAGAAGTTGTTTGGAATGATGATGGGATCCTGGAGAAATCAAGGAAACTCTTTAGATATTATAGGCACACCTATATTGATTTGAGCATTTTTTACAGTAGCTCGGAAAGCTTTTGGAAAAGTGGAGTTGGATAAGCAAAGTCGATTCATATTCGTTTAAAAATTATGTTTCGAATGGCGTCAGTGATAAACAATCGTCATCTTCGCTAAGGTTAACGTTCTAGTGCTCCATATGCACCCCATAGTTGACACTGCTGTGAACTCTACTAAAGCGCAATAAAAACAGGCGCGTTTCAATTAAGTTTTCAGTGACTCGATTTTACTACTCTTGTGAGTAAGTGTGTACGAGCCAGTTGAATTCCAATTGATTTCTCAACCTAATCGAGTATTAAATTTATCGTAGGTACCTGTAAAAGCGTCTACGTCACAGATCTTACTACTAGATGGATCATACTTTTATTATTTTGTACGAGACGACTCGCAGTCACGGACCAGATTTTGAAGCTGTCATACTAAAATCTGTACAAAATTTATAAATAACTAGCTGTGCCCGCGGCTCCGCCCGCGTGGAATTCGGTCTGTCAGTAAGCGGCTAATTCACTCCTAATTTCTCTCCCGCTACCCTGGAGGCGGAACTTGAAGTAAAGTTGACAGATGGATACGCTAGAGGACAGTAGTCCTAATAAAATATTTTGCAATTACCACTCAATGAAACTACACTCAAAAATGAATACTTTTTTTATCATATTGATTTTATTGGCATGATTTAAACGACATAGAGCTGTAGGTGTATATCGGATGATACAGGCCCACTTTTGTATTTATACGTTCATGTCCACGGCAAATATCATCCAAATCGATGCTCTCGTCAAATCAGTCTAAGCATGAAAGGTATTCTTACCTTTCATGCTTAGAGGCGCGGTTGAAATTGGGGTGGATAAATGATTTTTTTCTATTTGAGGTGCACTTGGAGGGGGGAGGGGGGGGGGGGTCTATGACCCATGCAAATTTAACTCAATCGAGTGTAGTGGCTACCCCCCCCCCCCTTTTAGACGTTGAATTTTATAGGCTACATATAACCTGGCTGGCGATTTTCTTGAATTGGAATTAGTAATCCTTAAGGGGTGTTTTCCGTGATAACAATCCAAGAAAACCGGCCAAGAGCATGTCGGGCGATGCTCAGTGTAGAGTTTCGTAGATGCCGCCCTGTTACAAAACATTCGTTCAAAAGGTCATTTATTAAGGGATATTTGGCGGCGCTTACGTCATTTTACTATTTGGCACTTCCTTTCACTATGCGTTTTTGACTGATAATTCAAAAACAGCGAACCGATTTTATTCAATACTAGCTGTGCCCGCGGCTCCGCCCGCGTGGAATTCGGTCTGTGTCAGCGGCTAATTCACCCCTAATTTCTCTCCCGCTACCCTAGAGGCGGAACTTGAAGTAAAGTTGACAGATGGATACGCTAGAGGACAGTAGTCCCAATAAAATATTTTACAATTACCACTAAATGAAACTACACTCATAAATTAATCCTTTTTTTTATTAAATTTCTTTGGCATGATTTAAACGACATAGAGAGTATAGTAGGTGTATATCGGACGATACAGGACCACTTTTCTTTTTATACGTTTATGTCTACTGCAAATATCATCCAAATCGATCTTCCCGTCAAATCAGTCAAAGCATGATACACGCTACGTATAACCTGGCTGGGGATTTTCTGGAATTGGAATTCGTAATCCTTAAGGGGTGATTTCCGGGATAACAATGCAAAAAAAACCGGCCAAGAGCATGTCGGGCGATGCTCCGTGTAGAGTTTCGTAGATGCTGCCCTGTTACAAAACATCCGTTCAAAAGGTCGTTTATTTGGCGGCGCTTAAGTCATTTTACTATTCGGCACTTCCTTTCACTATGCGTTTTTGACTAATAATTCAAAAACGGCTGGACCGATTTTATTCAATATAGTTTTTATTGAAAGTTCTTATCAGGCCTCACCAAATTTCAGCTTTCTAGTGCGAACGGTAACTGAGCTAGACCGCGGACAGACGGACGGACATGGCGATATAACTGTCACGTAATAAGGCCTAATTATGTACAGAAGCATACACTGCTTTACCTACACACATATTAAAAATCCATCCATTTTAACCATTAGAATGACCGCCATTACACCGCCATGACCAACATTATTGCGCCGGCGGTCGGGGGGGGGGGGGGGGGGGGAATTTTCATTACGTTACCGTAGGTAATGAATTTTCATACGTTTTTACCACACTGTCACAGATAATACACTGATGTTAGGTTACTGGTTGCAATAATGTTGGTAATTAATTACATACGGTTCTGAACGCGGAATAGAGGATTTATGATGTTGGTGTAGATCAAGATATTTATTCGTCAATGTAAGCACATTACAATTCACTAATGAACGTCAGCGAAAAATAAAATACGGGAATGTCGTGGAAAGTATGTAAATCGAGTGAGATTGGAACGAAGTTATGTTATTTAATTTTATTTCATTTTGCATTTTTTTTAAATTAAAGAAATTTTGGATGATTTGGAAATTTTGGATATTTTGGAAATTTTGGAAATTTTAGATATTTTGGAAATTTTGGAAATTTTGAAAATTTTGGAATTTTTGGAAATTTTTGAAATTTTGGAAATTTTGGAAATTTTGGAAATTATGGAAAGTTTGGAAATTTTGGAAATCTTGGAAATTTTGGAAATTTTGGGAATCTTGGAAATCTTGGAAATTTTGGAAATTTCGGAAATTTTGGAAATTTTGGAAATTTTGGAAATTTTGGAAATTTTGGAAATTTTGACATTTTTGACATTTTCGACATTTTTAAAATTCTCGACTTCTTTCACTTTTATCACTTTGTCACTTCTCAATTTCACTACAGTTCACTTCACTTTATTCTATTTTTTATATTTTTTATTCCATTCCATTTTACGTTGTGGTAGAGAGTCGTGAAAAACTTGTGTCCGATATCGAGAATACTCTTTCTGGAGTCTCGGTGTGGGGTCAGGACAACTTAGTCAGATTCAACCCCACAAAGACACATGTTTGCGCGTTCACCGCTAAGAAAACCCCATTTACTGTGGCCCCTCAGTTCCAAGGCACAACCCTTACAATGTCAGGGAGTATTGGGATCCTCGGTGTGGACATTTCCAGTGACGTCCAATTCCGTAGTCACCTTGAAGCGAAGGCCAAGCTGGCATCCAAAAAGCTCGGTGTGCTCAATAGAGCGAGGCGATACTTCACTCCGGGGCAGAGACTGCTCCTATACAAGTCGCAAGTCAGACCCCACATGGAGTACTGTTGTCACCTTTGGGCGGGAGCACCTGGATACCAGCTTGGGCCCTTTGACTCGGTGCAAAGGCGCGCTGTGCGGATCGTCGACGATCCCAAACTCACGAGCGATATTGAACCTTTGAGTCTTAGGAGGGACTTTGCCTCCTTATGCGTGTTCTATCGCTTGTACAATGGGTTGTGCTCTGAAGAACTGTTTGATATGATGCCCACGGCAGCTTTTTATCACCGCACCGCTCGCCGCCGGCAGGGTGTTCATCCCCACACCCTGGAGCCCAATGGGTCGCGCACAGTACGATTTAAGAGGAATTTCCTCCCACGAACGCTGCGGCTGTGGAATGAACTCCCTGCCGAGGTTTTCCCAGTGGGCTACAGTATGAGGTTCTTCAAAAAAGGAGTGTATAGGTTCCTAAAGGGTAGGCAACGCGCATGTAAATCCTCTGGGGTTGCAGGCGTCCATAGGCTACGGTAACTGCTTACCACCAGGCGGGCCGTATGCTTGTTTGCCACCGTCGTGGTATTAAAAAAAAAAAAACATGTTTCTCAATCGTATGGGTGTCGCGTTTTCGTGACGTGACTTTTTTTCGCCTTGGCCGGATCTGCGAACCGTCCGATAAGGAACTTCGTTCCAAAACTACCACCGGTTCTAACCCTACACCTCTGGCCCAAGAAGTATTATGACCGAAAAGAAATTCGACGGGACTTATTTTTTTCAAAACAGTAATACATTATTAGATCTTAAAGATACAAAATAAGGCGTAGTTCTTCAAGAAGACATATCAAAACAGGTTAAGAGACAGATAATGTACCTATTGTTTAATTATAAAGAAAAATAAATCCTAATCTGACTGCTTCACAAAACGTTTGATATGTTTATCTACACTCACATTGTAAGTTCTCTAAAACGTGTTCGAAAACGGTAGGCAATGCTAGCATTACCACAACTGATTTTACTATGATAAGCTTTTTATCTGTATCAGTAACGTAATTTTAACTTTACATGCTCAAATATTGATGTGTTATGAGTTTTGATAACATAATGTACACCTGCACGCTCCCGCGCGACCGCCGGCACAATCGAGTTGGCCATGGCGGTGCAATGGCGGCCATTCTATGGTTTCCGAATAATGCATTTAGGACAAATAATATGAGTGTAGATAAATCAGTGTATGCAACTGTACGTAATTAGGCCTTAAAACACTCGTGTGATCTTATTATGAAAACCACACTCATGTTTTAAGGACCCTTATTACGTAACAGTTACATAAACTACTATTTCCTACCTAAACGGTGTCCTATAAATGTTAGATGATTTTGTAGTAATTTTTTGGTTCGGGCCATGCATCTTTGTATGTCATATATAGTCCTCGAACCTGCAATAACCCTTTGACATTCATGACATTGTCAAATATTTCTTAAGAGCGGGTAAAGGTAAATTTAAAACGTCGACGGGTAACAGGCATCACTTCCATTCTTTTTTTAAATTTTTTGGACCTACGGTCGAAGTAAGATGAGGGGGGGGGGGGGGGGTTGAAAAAGAAACTATCCTTTGTCATTTCTCGAGACCCATACTATCTCTATACCAATTTTCATCTAAATCAGTTCAGCGGTAAAAAATTCCTCATACCACCTTTCAACCCCCTTTTCACCCCCACAAGGGTTTGAAAACTATCCTTTGACGTTTCTCGAGACTCAAATTATCTCCATACTCATTTCTATCTAAATCGTTTCAGCGGTTAAAAATTCTCCATACAAACTTTCAACCCCATTTTCACCCCCACCAGGGTTGATTTTCGGGATTAAAACTATATATTATCCTTTACCAGGGCTCAAACTATATCTATACAAAATTTCATCAAAATCCGTTCAGCCGTTTTCACGTGATGCGCGGTCAAATAAACAGACAAACAGATAAACAGATAAACAGACAAAAATTCTAAAAATTGTTGTAACGTGTTCTGTTATCGATTCTAAGTATCCCCAGCCAACTTTTTTTCGATTATCTTCCATGTACAGACTTTCGACCCTCTTCAGCTTTATTATATGTATAGATAGTTATTATTGAAAGTTCTTATCAGGCCTCACCAAATTTCAGCTTTCTAGTGCGAACGGTAACTGAGCTAGACCGCGGACAGACGGACGGACATGGCGAAACTATAAGGGTTCCTAGTTGACTACAGAACCCTTAAGTTAACATTTATATGTAGTTTATGTAACTCTTACGTAATAGGGCCTAATTATGTACAGAAGCATACACTGCTTTACCTACACACATATTAAAAATCCATTGAAACTATTAGAATGACCGCCATTACACCGCCATGACCAACCTTATTGCGCCGGCGGTTCCGAACGTGGAATAGAGGATTTATGATATTGGTGCAGATCTAGTACATTGTTGTAGAGGCTTGAAAGTAAGCTATAGGTGGATCGAGTTAGTTCGAGGGCCGACCCGCCAGTGGAGGACCTCGAAGATACGAGTCCACCTATAGCGTTTTCGGCCGAGATATTACATAGTGCTTTTCACGACTACTGTGAGGAAATATAAAAAACATTTGTCATAATAATATAAATGCTTTAATAGAATATCCAATTCAGTATTCCATTCCCGCCTTTTTACTTTTTTTTTCACTTTCAAGAAGCGTTTTTCTGTTGTTTGCTTCAAACCGACTCACTACTAAGAGACATTTTTGATAGAAAACTACAAACGGCTAAAAAAGCAAAAACGCCTTAAGGGTGAATAAATGGTTTTGATTGACGTTTTTTTTTTTAAAACAGGTAGTTGGCCCGATAAAGAACCTTATTTTATTTTTGAAACACAAAGTTGTGCCAAAAAAAGACCTTTTTATGTTTTTAATGAATGCAATGACATAGCTGGACAATTTACTTTCCAACTAATGACTTTTCACCGCTACAATAACATTGCTGTAGTGGTGGTTCAGGTGCTACAGCAAATGCTTACTTTCCAGCTTGGATTTTGACCATCGTTTGTCACATTTCCGAACAGTAGCGTGAAAAAGATATTTATTCTTCAATGTAAGCACATTACTACAATGCACTAATGAACGTCAGAGAAAAATAAAATACGTGAGTGTCGTGGAACACTCGATTGGAACGAAGTTGTGTTATTTAATGTTATTTCATTTTTGACCTTTTCGTAAATTTTGTGGTTTAAATTTTTTTGTATTTTTTTTTAATTTTGGAAATTTTGGAAATTATGGAAATTTTGAAAATTTTGGAAATTTTGAAAATTTTGGAAATTTGTAAATTTTGTAAATTTTGGTAATTTTGGAAATTTTGAAAATTTTGGAAATTTTGGATATTTTTGAATTTTTGAAATTTTGAAATAATTGAAATTTTTGAAATTTAGAAATTTTGTCATTTTTGACATTTTCGAAATTTTTGTCATTTTTTACTTTTAGGTTCTCGACTTTTTCGTCGCTTAGCCCCCCATCCGCGAACCGTCCGATAAGGAACTACGTACCAAAACTATCACCGGTTCTAACCCTACATCTCTGTCCCAAGAAGTATTATGACCGAAAAGATTTTTTTTTTTCAAAACAGTAATACATTATTAGATCTTAAAGATACAAAATAATGCATAGTTCTTCAAGACATATTAAAACAGCTTGAGAGACAGATAATGTACCTATTGTTTAATTATAAAGAAAAATAAATCCTAATCTGACTGGTTCACAAAACCTTTGATATGTTTTCCTACCTAAACGGTGTCCTATAAATGTTAGATGATTTTGTAGTAGTTTTTTGGTTTGGGCCATGCATATTTGTCCGTCATATATAGTCCTCCAACCTGCATAACCCTTTGACATTCATGACATTTTCAAATATTTCTTAAGAGCGGGTAAAGGTAAACATAAAGCATCGACGGGTAACATGTTATAAATATGAACACCTTGACCAAAAAATTACAAATGATTTCAAAACAAAATTTCATCTAAATACGTACAGCGGTTATTGGTTGTTTCTTCCCCGTGTAAACTTCCACCCCTTTTGGATCCGCTTAAGGGATAATTTCCGAGATAAAACTATTTTATTTCCTTTTCCAGAGCTCAGATTATCTCCATACCAAATTTTATCTAAATCGATTCTGCGGTTAATAATTCCCTATACAAATTCCCAACTCCCTTTTCACCCCTTTAGGATTGATTTTCGGGGTGGGTGTCCTTTGTCCTTTCTCGAGACCCATACTATCTCTATACCAAATTTCATCTTTATCAATTCAGCGGTAAAAAAATCCTCATACCAACTTCCAACCCGCTTTTCACCCCCACAAGGGTTTATTTTCGGGATGAAACTATTGTCGTTTCTCGGGACTCAAATTATCTCCATACTAATTTCTATTAAAAAAATTCCATGCAAACTTTCAACCCCCTTTTCACCCCCTCCAGGGTTGATTTTTGGGATTAAAACTATATATTATCCTTTCCCGGGACTCAAGCTATCTCTATACAAAATTTCATCAAAATCCGTTCAGCCGTTTTCACGTGATGCGCGGTCAAATAAACAGACAAACAGATAAACAGACAAACAGATAAACAGACAAAAATTCTAAAAATTGTTGGAGCGTGTTCTGTTATCGATTCTAAGTATCCCCAGCCAACTTTTTTTCGATTATCTTCCATGTACAGACTTTCGACCCTCTTCAGCTTTATTATATGTATAGATAGATAGATAGATGTATAGATATTATCTTAGGACCATCTGACACAAACCGACCTAGTGTCACAGTAAGATCAATTAGGCTTGTGTTATGGGTACTAGACGGAGATACATGTAATATATAGGTATAGATAAATACTTAAATACACAGAAACATCCATAGCTCTGGTACAAATAAACACAAATAAAAAATGTTCATTCACAAAACGGCTTACAATTATTTTTTACATCAGTATTTCTGGCAAACCCCAGTGTGGTTTGTTGGCAGATGAATAAATGCCCTTACCAGGATTCGAACCGGGGACCTCCTGCTTCGTAGGCAGGATCACAACCGACTGGGCTAGGAGGCCGTTAAAAGAATGAATGTTTTTAACAAGGTTTGGCAACGCGCATGTGACACCTTTGTAGTTGCAAGCTTCGATAGGCTACGTCAGCTGCTTACCATCAGGTGGGCTGTATGTTTGTTTGCCGCCGTCGTGGTATAAAATAACTAAAACAAGAAAGTTACTTTTTTCTGTTGTAACTATTACTCATAAAATGATGCCTAATGCAACTGATTTGTGCCGATTGTCTTCATAAACGTTACTATTCTGGTGGTCCTGGGTTCGAATCCTCGTGACGGCAATAATTGGTGTGCTTGTCTAGAATGTTTATCATCACGTGATACGCTTAGGACCTACAAGCTTTGCTTAGTTTGGAACTAGACTGATCTGGATAAGATTCTCCCGAAATATTAATTATGCGAAATTTGTTGGCGGTAATCCATGGGCTCTGAATTTACTAAATTAACTTGTAGATATATATGTCTGTAAAACGTACATATCAATTCTTACTTGGGACATCTCTGGGGTGTACCCATTGAATGGTCGATTATACATTAAAGAACCGTTTCCTTTACGGTCTCATCCATATCATTTATGTAAGCCGATGATACCTTTTAGGTGTTTTGGGACGTACTCGTATCTAACGTTATGGTTTTTTTTGTTGTTAAACGAATTTGAGTCTTATTCCATGATTCACAGGCAACGCTTTTCTAAGTTTTATTGCATATCTGTACTCACTCAGATGCTTATACATAGTTTTTTTATTAGAAAGTTTATAGGTGCCTACTACAATTACATAAAATTCGTCACATACAGTATAGTCAGCAGAAAATATTCCTGAGCTGTCAAGGTGTTCAATAAGGATTCATAAGGCTTATATAAACCCACTGGAAGACATATTACTTAAATATAGCTACAACTAGGCTTTTTAAAGCAATGACGCGTAGTCAGAGTGACCGCGAGGTAACCGGATGGCTCGCAGTATTTAAGCTCCAGCTAGCCTAATATGGCAAGATTTTAGTCGCCTGTCACCATAGCTGATTGAAACCGATCGAGCGGTTGCCTGAAAATGCGTACACTGGTTTATAATAAAATTTTAATGCCATCCATCCAGGTGCCACTGGCGCCCTTACGAGGGCGAAGAAATTTTTTTTTTAAAAGTTGTCTGGCAGCCGCTTGAAAATTAGCATGCTTGTCCTACATCACATACAGACACTGGATACAAATTGCCATCCGCCTCGGCCAGACAGTTATCGAGCTATCAGAGTAGGAAGCCGGACAAATATTGAATTTTTCCATCGGTGGACGAGAACTTAGGAAAAATGCACTTACAATAATTGAAATCAGATGGCATTTGGTTTTCAGTTTTGTATAAAGTGATATGCGATATGTACAAATGCCATCCCTGTCCTATGAAATTTCATCCCCCTGTGGCCACCCCTAGAAACGAGAAATGCGTCAACTAGGGATACCCGCATAAAAATGTTTTGCAATAAATGGCCACAGGGGAATGAAATTTCATAGGAGAGAGATGGCATTTGTACATATCGCATAACACATCATACAAAACTAAAAAACAAATGCCATCCCTCTCCTATGAAATTTCATCCCCCTGTGGCCACCCCTAGAAACGAGAAATTCGTGAACTGGGAATACCCGGAAAAAAATGTTTTGCAATAAATGGCTACAGGGGGATGAAATTTCATAGGAGAGGGGTGGCATTTGTTCATATCGCATATCACATCATACAAAACTAAATATAATCGCAATATCGACTACCCGTTCTACGAAGCAAAAAAACCTTTATTTCCCGACATATATCCCATAAACTATAAACACCTCACATTTCAGTGGCAATAAACAATCAAAGCTCGAAATATTAATTTCAATTCAGCGCGGCGTTTCGGAAATAGAAAGAATTACAATAATAACAAGCACAATATCATGAAAAATCTTTCAGTGAGTCATATCTTATGAAAAATTCCATTGGAATAGCATTCTTACGCTGTTCAGTTAAGGTGTAGTTTTGCGTAAGTATGTGTACGAGATATGAGGTTTTGAAATTATCTAGGATATCCAAAAGCTGCAATAACAGCAGCTCAAAAAGCTATTACGGAGCCGCGGCGCAATTCCGGCCATTCTGGTAGACTAAGAGCTAGGAAAAGGATATACGATAGATTGATGACACATGTTGAATTATCAATAAAATTTAGTTAATAGGATGCAGAATTACCAATATATACAAATAAAGTGAAAATTTTAAAAATCTATTGAAATGGTTCAAAGATATCATGCTTCAAAATTTTAAAAAAAATAAAAAAAAATTTTAAAGTACTAAATAAAAAAAAACAATGATACCATTCAATTTTTAACATTTTACTGTTAAATAAATTGTATGGTAACCATATACATAAACGTAACATTTCACTGTAAAGATAACAATTTCATAATTTTGCCATACTTTAAACAGGGCGACTTTATGATCGTGACGTCACTTTTGCACGTCATTTTGTTAGGAGCGTTTCGAGAAACAAATGCAAATCTCAGACTTTAAGTCTTATTTCTGACTTTTGTGTTGCTTTAACGCAATTGGCCGCATAAAGACATTTGATCCTCACAACAAAACGAATCGATTGATACCATACATGAAAAAGATTCACCATGCCTATTCGAGAACAATGAAAAGTTGCAGTTTGTTTGCTACCTACCATCATCATTAGTCGTTCCCTCAGAGCTGAGGATCGTGACATCATGTCCTTCTATTGAAGACCAAGTTCCTGCATAGGCTTCTATCCCTCGCTAAGCGCATGGTTTCTTGCAGTTTTAATTGCATGAGTGCAGTGATTTAGGCACACCATCTTGCAGGGGGAGGGCCTCTTAGTCTTGTGCCTTCAACTTTTCCCGTCATGATGATTCTCTCCAGACTATCCGAGGAACGTCGAGAGAGGTGACCGAAGTATGTGTGTGCGAAGTGTGTGTGGTCCTGGCACGTCGTCGACAGCCGGCGTTTTATGCGTAGCTCTTCTACTACTTGTTTGTAATACTAGATCCAAGCGTTCATAGGTAGACGTCACGGTGACAAGGCAGACCTTTTCAGATGGCGAAAAAAGGATCGCGAAATTGATTTAAAATGCGAAGTGTGTCTCATTTATGAAGGATAGGACCTTTTATTTTATGATTAGCACGAACAATATTGTCACTGAGGCAACTAAAGCTTGAGGTGACGACTATAAATATCAATTCACACATTAGATATCACTTTTCCCTCCAGCAAAAATGCCCGGCAAAATGAAATACATAAATTAAATACATACTTGCCCATAAAACTGCACCAAATCTAGAACTCTATTACTCGATCGGATCCAAGTTTTTACTCCCCCGATTTATCCTGAAAAAGCAAAGTAAGTATGCACTCAAAATAGTATTACATTTGATTTTTAACTATCGCGAGACATGTCGTCGTATTTTAAATATTCTGTAATATTATTTTGATAATTTTAAGAGCAATAAAACCACTAATACAATCCACACTTAGTCAGCTTTATTTACTATCCTAATTACTACGAGTAGATACTACTACGAGTATAGTAGAGTTTGTTCGCAAGGAGAAGTGTAGCGATTTATTTGGGAGCTCATACATTCTACGACACTTGTCTTCCCGAACAGACTGCAATGTATAATACGATTTTTAAGATGTCGGAATTGTCGGTAGAACTCTCTAGTAAGATTCCGACATCTTAAAAAATTACCACTATAATGTAAAATGTAAACCATTTTATGCGGCTAGCTCTCCGGCTATGACGTGACAATCGTCCTCCATTTTACAATAAATCCGTGCGACGGCACGTCCATGGGAGCACCTCGGTGATTTTTAATTGGACATTGTAGTGATTTTAATGGGTGCGCTGTGAAATATGTCATCTTTATTTTTAAACGGTTTTTTATCTCATAATTACGTTTTATTTATGTTTGCCGTTCTTTTAAAAGACAATATTGCATTAATAAATTGGAAAGTGTCGATAAAAGTGGATAAAATCTAGCGATGACTGTAAGTGTAAACTCTCAAAAGTCCACTGCGTTGTATTGGTACCTACAACGCAGTCAAGTCTGACTTTTTGATTACTTATAATTAATTACAGTTTTTTTTCTTTGTTAAAATGTAATAAGCACAAGTTTTCGCACTGTAGGTACAGTCAACGGCGATAGTAGGTATATTCCTACAAGAAGGCCGCAAAAATATGTGACACGCTCTTATTTGTAAGGCCATAAGAGCGTGTCACATATTTTTGCCGCCTTCATGTAGGAAGATACTATTGCCAGTGACTGTGCATAATAAGCAAATGAGTGTGTTGCTTAGAGAATTCAACCCGGATGGAGTAGCCATTTCTGTCATTTCCGATACAAAAAAAGTCTGCCGATTTTTGCGGGGGAGGGGAACGTCAAATGTTTGGCTATTCGTACGTAACGTACAAATAGCTACGTCAGATAAACGTCAGTCCATACATGTGTATCACCACTGGTCATATGTTTTCGGCAGAGGGGAACGCCTGTCAATGACGACTCCGGTTGGTTGAATTCTCTAAGGCTTTTCTCGTTCTTTCGTTCGTTCGGTGTGTTGTGGTAGGGAAACGTCAAATTAGTATATAGAGTTCAGAAAGTCACCCGGTCTACACATCTCAGAATGAAAATTGTATGTACGTTTGTTTTTGACCCGAATAAGATAACAATAACTTTGTGGGTGCATTTCACGAATTTCAACAGAACAATTAAGGTGACACTGTAGCCAACACGGACAAACTCAGGACAATGTTTGAACAAAATTTACAATATTTCTGATATTGATCCTATCTAATAAGCAGAACGATTCTGATAATGACCCTGTGTAAGATATTTACGAGTAAGCAATTTCTAAACTTTAAATAATGAATTTAAGATTTTGGTAACTGGATTAAGTTTTAAGTTAAATGTAAAAATGTTTATGGAAATGCTACATACGTTTACGTTAACTTTTCATAAATCCATAACTCCGTTATGTCTGAACCGATAAAGATTTATTTTATTTTATTGTAAGTATATACATACAGATTGGTCCCATTTTTGTCAAACCGCAGTTCTGATGATGAGATATATGAGGAACCGAGGGAAATCCTCAAATCTTCAAGGCATATATAGTAATTTTTGTTTTTTTATCAACAACACAACATTCATTACATTTTTATTCAAAAAAGTGACATTTGATGAAGTGGAACTGCTGATGAGGATCAGAACGGAACTCTTCAACGACGTATAATTCACGTTTGGCGATTTATCCTCTCCGCTGTGTTTCATAAGCAAGTTGTATTTTCAAGACACAAAATGAGGAATCTATGGAACTCCTTAAATGCTAAAGGCATACATATATAGTGGTTTTAGAATTTTTATTAACAAATCAAGCATTTACATTTAAAGAAGTGATCTTTGATGAAGTGGAACTGCTGATGATGATCAGAACGGAACTCTTCAACGACGCATGGTTCACGTTTGACGATTTGTCCTCTTCACTGTGTTTGTTAAGCAAGTTCGATTTTCAAGGCAAATTTTTGTCAACCTCGAGTTCTCATAATGGCATTCATGAGGAATCGAGGGAACTCCTCAAATGTTAATATAGTGATTATTATTGAGTATTTTCATCAACAAATCAATCATTTACATTTGAAGAAGGTTTATTTGATGAAGTGGAACTGCTGATAATGATCAGAACGGAACTCTTCAACGACGCATGGTTCACGTTTGACGATTTGTCCTCTTCGCTGTGTTTGTTAAGCAAGTTATTTCATTGTATGGAATCTAAGAGTGCACAGTGCGCTATCTACAATAATCTTTCACCGGCCTTCCTCTTTGAAGCCGATTTTTTTTCCTAAAAATTTTTTAATAACGGATTAACGGTTAACGAAGTTAGCTATTTGATTAACGTTGCCCAGGTCTGCTCGTTATTTTAACAAAGTCTTTTCGTGAAAAGTTTACACACGCGAAAGCTCATATTATTGCAATTAAAACTCGCTACAACTTTGCCTTCAACCCAGTTTTATAAAAACACAGTTTTATTATTCTTGATACTGTAGTTAATTAGTCAGAGAGTAAACGTCAAACTGTGATATGTTACAAGGTAATTGAAATTTTCCTCAAATTAATTTTAGGAAATGAACTTTACCTTTCGTAGGTACTTCAAAATTTCGTAATTCCTTATAATAACGTAGAAATACCGACCAATTAACTAATGGTAATACATAATTTCTGTGAAAATTTATTAATTATTATAACGGGAGCAGTCTTATAATTATAGCATATGAGCCAAAAGTTAAGGCTTCAGATTGCTTGGCTTACGGGAATGAAAAGATGATTTTAAATTTTGTATGACTACTCTCCAATCCATTATACAAATAATACCTACGTAGCATGACAATGACCGAACGAGATGGCCGTTTATTTTTCCACCTACATATTTCTTATGGAACTTTCAATAGGTGTGACAGAGAAAGCGCTATCGTTTGTCCTAGTCACAGCCTCACGTTGATATTTTTAATTCTTTACCAAAGATTGGCGGACAACAACAGTAATAGATAAAGAGCTGGCCATGTCAAATATGACACAATAATGAGAGCAACGGAACCCATCTAGTTAGATTCCTATACTATCCTTATTGATAGGTAGATTCTGGCATCTGGCAGGCAGACTATGAATTACATTATACGTCGTTTGGCACTACTTTTCCCTGACACAAACTTTTAGCCATCTGATAATTTATATATTTTTTCATAAAATTGTATCAAACCCAAAACTAGCATTAAATTTGTATTCTTGAAGTGGTTTGCATTCTTTGACTTCCGCCACTTAACAGCTGCCAGATGTCCGGATCTAGAAATAAGCATAGTACCTATAGCAAACTAACTAGAGGGGTTTCGTTGCTCTCTTTATTGTGTCATCTGACGTATCCAGCCGTAGAGAACCTCCTGAGACTTACCTTATCTGTGTATCCAGCTCTCCGTCTATAACCTAAATAAATTACGGAGATTGTTTATGGTATGATGACGGTTATTTTAATAGTATTTTATACAATTGTGACATAATGAAGAGCTTTTCAGTCGATTACCGTATTTAGGCCACGAATCTTACTGAGTGGCCTAAGTAAGGAGATTGAAAAGCTTAATTATGTCACTATTCTATACAATACTTTTTCTACGAGTGCTCAAATAGGCAAGCCGGTAAGAATTGAGTTCGAAGAACGTCTTACTACCTGTGGATAGTGCTGATTCTATATAATTTAGTCCTCAATCTCCCTTCGGATTGTGCCGGCGGTCGGGAAGGAGGACAATGGGCGGTCGGGGAGCAGGACAGCGTGTTATAATATTGTATGAAAATCCATAAGACAGTAGAAAAACGTGTTTACAAAGTATTCGCATTGTGTAAGTTCCATTCCATCCTTCTAGGTCGCAAGCATAGTTTCTCTATTATGATCCTTACTATGAGGGAGTTTCTCTATACTTTTCTCCATTGTACACTATTCTATTACACACTACACGCCGTATTCCAAATTTTAAAATACATATACAATAGTATTTTGTGCAACAGGTACATAATAAGGGTTCTTAAGATTCGAGGGTCGAAGTTACAAAATGAGGCGAAGCCGAATTTTGTAATAACAGACCCGAGAATTTTAAGACCTAATTATGTACCGTTGCACACGAAACTTTTTCTACGACAGTAGCAAGAACGTAATTAATAAATAATTTTAAAGTTCTTAAGTATCACGAGTACATAAATCAATTTTGTTTTAAGATTTATCTATCAACTAATAACTTACTTTTGTGCCGAAGTCTTCGGATATTCACTGTGAAGTTTTCTTGTCACTTATTTTATGAAAATTAACATAAACTTCTTGATATTAACATAATATACGAGTTTAAATACAAAAATTAAGCCGTACATTGTGTTGAAACTTTTTAAATATTAACTTTTTGCCTAAATGTCATAGACAGACCACGAGTTGGTTTTTAATTGCAAAAAAATATGGCTTCGTTCAAGTAACTCTCAATGCAAAAGCTTACATTAAAGTACTATTATGCTTTTCATAAATATGAAAACTAAATTATTTAAGATATTAATACTTTAAAAAAGACATGATAATGTTTTTATCATAGTTTGTGCAAAAATAATTTCAAGTATAAAAATATAATTTATATTGTAAACAAGAACGAACCCTTTTTAGACATGGCACCTGGAAGTCAGTGTATTAAAAAAACAAAAACAGTTGCACAATATGTTTTGTGTGACTGCTAGCAGTTATAGAAAGTACCTATAGACAAATAGACTTTAGCGCCTTCACTTAAATGATGTAGTTTTAGATACCACTATCAGTCATTTAATTGGCATATAGAAGTGCTGGAGTAGAAAATACATTAAACACACAATACATCTCCAACATAACTCCAACATACTACAAATAATCAACCAATATTAAAGTTGTATTGGAGTTGCATCGGAATAATTTTCAAGCATATTCTAATATTTCTGATTCAAACGTTTAGGCGTTAGCTGCATTGCGTAGTTAATGCATTGGACTTGTATTGGAGTTGGCTCGTGTCTATACGTGTTTTAAAGTTAGAATATGACCCCGAGTCGCGCTCATCATTTTCTGTTGCTAAACGCCAAAATCAGCGAGGAGAACCATAGACATAAACAAAAAGGAAGATGAGTGACGTTCATAGTAAGCAAAACTGAAAGGTGGCTGCACCTACTCACTTGTAAAATGGTACACACCGCTATAATGTATGTGCATCATGGGCAAAAGAGAAAAAAAAGATAAAAGATATTTATTCTTCAATTTAGGCACATTACAATGCACTTATGAACGTCAGAGAGAAAAAGAAAAGCTACCACCGGTTCTAACCCTACACCCGAGAAGTATTATTTATGACCGGCAAGAAACTCGGCGGGACTTATCTTTTCAAAACAGTAATACAGTTAAAAAAAAAAAAAAAAAAAAAAAAAAAAAAAAAAAAAAAAAAAAAAAAAAAAAAAAATCTTAAAGATACACAATAATGCGTAGTTCTATAAGAAGCTTGCGAACAGCTTGAGAGACATACAATGTACGTATTGTTTAATTATAATAAAATAATAATAAAATCCAAATCTGATTGCTTCACAAAACGTTTGATATGCTTTCCTATCTGAACTGTGTCCTCTAAATGTTAGATGATTTTGTAGTAGTTTCTGGTTTCTGGTTGGTCTGGAGATAAACCTATATAGTTAACCCTATGCCAAGGAGACCTCCATATTTTGCGCATTGCACAAAGTGTGACTGAGAGACTGCCACACGACTAATTCAATATAGGTGCCGGAACCTATAGTTCATGGCACAGAATAAAGCACCTGGTACCATATCTCCCTTTCTGTATAAATCAATGAGGAGAACCAACTGTACTACTATCATTAATTCTCTGCTTTGAGCCCTAACCAGTTAGGCTAAATATCTATCAATCTCAAACTAATAGTAAACCTGATTGATCGACTTTTATAAAATAGTGTCCATTTATAACGTAAATTCGTCTCATCATTTACGCATCAGCAAAATTTTTAACCAATTCAGCTGATACTTAAGCGACATCTCCACGTTCATAAGTTACGTCGAATAGTCAATGCAAGTAGTAACGGCAATGTCATAAGCGCCTGCAGATTTAGTAGCTACATACGACATTTTTGATACTATTGAGTGAATGTTTTTTTCACAGTTAAGTAATGACGGAGCTTATACGTGCTTTAAAATTGTGATTTTATCCATGTCATAAATATGTGCTTTAAAAAATAGTGCTTTTATAAAAAAAATAGTGAAAAACTACACCTTTATTTTCTTAACTATAGTATATTTTAGAAGAAAATGTATAGGTACCTACTCTTTCTCTCTTGCACTATAGGCAGGTGATTGAGTGACGCCATCATCAGTCTGAAGTCTAATATAATAACACCTTTTGGGTATTTTTTTTCTTGATCATTGAAATGCGTGGTGATTTCGGTGAACCTATTCATAAGATACTCAAGTACGTCTTACTTTCGGATACTACCAATTTGGTGGTCGAACCGGTGCATTCCCATCTGAGCCCACCGGGGACAGACGGAAATAGGGTTTTTCATAGAAACCAGTTGGGAATACACCGTGAAACCGACTTCAAACTTATCTGTTGGCAACGCGAAAAGGATAAAGTTTTATTTTACTATTTTTGAAGTCAGATTTCTTTGTTTTATTTAACCTAAAACGTATACAAGGTGTAACAAAAATGCTCGTGATCCGGTTACGGGCGTAATTGGTACCTATCGTATTCTAATTATTAAAAACGAATAAAAAAAATTCACGCGTAAAAGAAAGTTTGTTTTTTATGGAGGGTCGGCTGGGCTGACGTACCTATCCCATACTAAACATTTTTTTTTTTACTTCCAAAAAAAATTTTTTTTTTACTACGAAAAATTTTTTTTACTTCCAAAAAAATTTTTTCTTCTTATTCTTAGTCGCAATACGATACCAATTAGGGTTGCCCTTAAACGGATCACCACTTTTCTGTTACATCCTGTATGTATAGTATCGTGAATAACAAACAGGATATCAATAATTGCGGTGTTTACCGTATTCCTGACATAAATGAATAAACACAAATGTGCTTAAAACTGTTTTATTTTTCTATTCCCAAAAGTCTATCATACAATTGCACAAAAACTGACACTTCAATTCACACTTTGTATGAACTACAACCTATTCAATTCATAACGTTTAGTCTTCTGTTTTTCTATTATAGTCGAACACGCCAACTCTGCACCAACTTTGCAAGTGTCACTACAATTGACAGCATAAATGACAAACTTATATGAAAAATTGACGTTTATACCGCTGAAAAGTCCATGTAGAGATAGTGTGCCCGACCTCGGGAAACATTCCACGGGAGTGACGCTTACAAAATGCTGTTCTTTTATCAACTTAAACTTCTGACAATGCTAGTCAGTCGATTTTTGGTGACAAGCATTTTTTTCAAATTCATAAATTAAAATAAATTGAATAAATAAAAAATGCATTTATTTACAGATAACCATGATCCAAGCATGTTAAAACAATATAAATTAAAACATAACACATGAAGTAAAAGTAAAATTAAAATTGAATATCGGCGTCAATAAATAGTAGTTTATGTAACTGTTACGTAATAAGGGTCCTTAAAACATGAGTGTGGTTTCATAATAAGATCACACGAGTGTTTTAAGTCCTAATTAATGCCAACTCGATTGTGCCGGCGGTCGCGCGGGCGCGTGTCGGCGGCCGCGCGGGCGCGTGCAGGTGTACATTATGTTATCAAAACTCATAACACATCAATATTTGAGCATGTAAAGTTAAAATTACGTTACTGCCACAGATAAAAAGCTTATCATAGTAAAATCGGTTGTGGTAATGCTAGCCATTGCCTACCGTTTTCGAACACGTTTTAGAGAACTTACAATGTGAGTGTAGATAAAATAATGTAATAGCATTAAATACAAATAAAATTCATAATTTTGCAAAATTATTTCAATAATTAATTAATACACATACAATAAAATTACAATGAAATCATTACTACATTATAAGATCATAAGATCGCGCCACTCTGCATAGCGGTGCGCGGGAAGATCAAATCAAACCCAATGCGAGACGCTTATTGGCTGTCTGTGGCTATATGCTATATAAGAATTTGTCAAAAATGCTTCTTACTCCGTTTCGCCCTGCGATCCAGTTTGCCTTGGTCTACCCTAGTTTCATTAGCGACACTCCTGGTGGAATGATCCATAAAATTAATCATAAATAGGGTTTTTCAGAAAGATCTTTATTCACGTCAAGATCGTTTCGATTAAATCTTAAAGCAGTCACACTGAATTTAAACTATAGTTCTAAGTTTATAAACGTGGTTCAATTTAATATCTTTCCGAATGACCTTAGCAGTAAAAAAATGCTAAAAAAATTGGGTGAACCTTACAAATGTCTTAATTGGCAACTGAAATACACTTCAAGTCCAAATAAACCGACAAATTTTAAACCGCCTTCCTAACGGTAATATGAATATGGGTTCCTAAATTAAGTTATAAAAACCTTACTACTTTACATACTGAAACAATATCCAGTTTTTAATTAAACAGCACTTTAGGTCGCGCTGTGATAACTCTGTCAGTCTGTCTGTCTGTTACGTCTACACTTAAACCGTTTATCAGATTTAGATAGAAATACATCTCGATGTATTTCTCCCCCCGGGGTAGAACATAGGATGTTACATGAAAATCGTTCGTAAGGGGGTGAAAATGGTGAAAGTATTATGTAGGAATTATATGGGTTTTAACTGAATATTTGCCACCACATTTATTATTATGTAGGCAAGTACGAAGTCGCAGGCAAAAGCTAGTCGTTAATAATTATAATTAAAGCCTGACCAGAAATATGTGATCATGCGCCATGTTGCTGAATTTCATTGGAACTAAATTCTTACACTGGCAATAGTTTTAATGACAGGATGAAATGCATGTGTGAGGGCATGTGATAGGCTGTCACTGTTGTCGGTGTCATTGTGGCGTTTTATTTGAATAATAGTAAAGTGTAGAATATTAAATAATAAACGACAAACTATTCCCAAAATTATACTGAACTGTTGCCATATAAATGAGAATAATAGCGCCCTCTTGACAATGATCACATATTTCTGGTAAGGCTTTATACATAGTTAAGTAATCAATTTTGTCTATGATACCTTATGTTATATTTAAGCTCAAAATAGGTATAGGAATTTATGTTCAAAGTTGTTCGGATTATTTGGACCCACCCTGTATTGTTAGTAGGTACTTATACGAATAAGTAGGTAGTACAATTAATTGAGCCATTGAAGACATTTTAATTATTATTAATTATAGTACTCATACATTTATATTTAGTTCAGAAGTATCTATTAAATCAATGTAAAATGCGCAATTGTGTGTCTCTTATGAATCGATTTATAATGTTAATTCAGTCAAATTATAGATTAACCTAAAGTTAATTTTAAGGTAAAGGTGGGTTTATTAATCGATGCCAAAAAGGATACATACAATTTCTTTAAAAGTAGACATAGTTTGGTTACATTTACAGATGTAGTAAGTGCATAATAGTTTTCCATCGTATTTTCTAACTTAATTTTTATCGTGCCCTCTCAATTAGCTTCAGTAGATGGGTACTGAAGCTAATCGAGAGAGCACGATAAAAATGAAGTTTTCCGAATTAATACAATGGAAAACTATTATGAACTACATCGTACCCTTCATAGGACTTTAAACACAGCCCCCCTTTTGTTAAACAATTAATCTAGTGTACTGTATATCGTCCTCTAATTATTCTATATAAAATAATCATTAAATATGGTCAGTCATTAGTTTATTGGGTATGTGAAACCCTCTATTCATTTGCCATACGGGGATGCAATTACGAGTACGGGTGAAATTTATGCTATTCCAGGACAAAACATCAAATATTTAAGACAGAACTGGGAGAACAAGTATCAAAAACACAACACTATTGTCAGGGTATTAGATTTAACATCCTTCATCAAACACCTTTTAAAGTAAAGATAATGTTGATGGCCACTGTGAAAACTAAAGGCTTAATTTCATTAGGATTTAATATAACCTCACATGTGTATTGTGTTAATTGCCTTATTGTAAGAAAAAGATATCTCTTTCTCCCAACAAAACAATTACTCTTCTAATATCTAAAGGGAGAATATCAAGGGTAAATTACACTCTTGAGATGATACTTCCTACGTTACATGGATGTCGTCCTGTTTGGCTGTTTCTCTGCCCGCAGAGTGTAAACTGATCGACGGATCGCTCCTCCCTTACACCTTCCAGAAAGATGATGAAGAACTTCTGGCAACGACTCTCCTTCAGAATCAATCAAAGTTTCTTCAGTAAGTTCAGCGCTTTCATCTCGTCAAGACCGATGCAAGAATTCTGGCGTCAACACCTTCTGAGTATTCTTAATGAGTTTCTTGTGATGTCGCAGTCGATGGACAATTTCGTCATGCAGAACATTGAAGCACATCGCTGTGAGAGCAAGACCTGTCATTATATAGATTGAGCAGAACCATACAGTGCCAGTAGATGCTCCGCTTTTTTGAGTGGCCCCTGGTGCTAAATGACCGAAACCAATAGTGCTTAGACTCATGAAACAAAAGTAAACGCCGTCGATAGGGCTCCAGCCTTCCAATTGATAAAGAACTAAAGCTCCGAAGAAAATATATGTAAAAATGGCAGCTAAGCATAAAGATAGAGGGGCGAGAATCGAGAAACCGTGCAAGGAGACTTTGGAATCGGTGTCTGTGCAGCTTAAGGAATCGCATTCTCGGAGAAAGCTTAGGCCTTGGTTTTTATCTTTTATAGAAGTCGTACTGACACTGTGCGCTTGAGACGCTGAAATAATGGTGCCAGATGGTGACCGAACGTAATATGGTTCTTGTAGGTGTAAGGATGGGTTCCTGTAGTCATCTTGTCTTTTTACTTTATCTTTTCTGTCTTTGCCTCCTATTGTTCTTTCGTCGAGGCAGCAATACCCACATTTTGTGCATAGACAGCAGCAGAGGGCTCTGCTAAATATGCTTCTGGCGACTCTTGACAGTAGGGCGCCGACAACAGACAGGTAGAGTAGGGTTAAGGGTATCCCTATGACAGCGTACCCTATGGTAACAGCCTTTCCTAGAGCTGTTCTCGGAGCCACACTCCCGTAACCTGCACGGACAATTAATAAGGTGTGTTAATAACATAATTATTTTACCATATTTGGTGTGTTATGTGCAGAGCTCGACAAGGGTGAGCTATTTACCTTATAATTTGACATGCCTTACGTCATATTATAAGGCAAATAGCTCACCCTCATGTGGGATCCAATTTTAAATGTAATTTATTTTATTTTATCTAATTTCTGTAAACTTTTAGCAGAATGTAAAAAAAAATCAATTTGATGAAAACTAAGTACGATCATTATAATTGATGATCATGAAGAAATTGTAAGCATTAATTTAAAAGTAGCTCAAATGATTAATCATTGAAAATATTTTGTATTAAGCTAAGAAAGCGTTTAAAATAACTCACCTATTGTCGTAAGAACCGTTAATGAGTACAGGAAGGCTTTGGCGAAATTCCATTCATAGTCATCGACTATGAGAGCCGGTGCCGACTCTAGTGCTCTAGCACCTCCATATTGAGCGGACACATCTGCTGCCACTCTTGCTACCAACTTCTCCTGGAATCTTGCAATTTCCTGAGCAGCTAGCCTAGTCCAGTTTTCTTTGTACAGAATGTTCAAAGACACTGTTATCTCCCAAATGCTTTCAACTGTCTGTGATCTCAGCTCAGCACTGGCTTGTGCGATCGTTCCGTTTAGTTTTGAAATAGGAACAGTCTTCTGGACCTGGTTGGCTTGGTAGGACGTTGTCGCTAATGTCTTTTGGTGGACTTTTGAGGCGTTTCCTTCTATGGAGAGGAATACAAACGCTCCCAAAAGAGTATACGCAAGTAGAAGAGCAAATATTCCTATGTTGGTGACACATCCAGCGATGAGACTTTTCTTTTGACTCTTTTTAGTCTTGATGCAGAAGCAGCAACTCGTATCGATCTCATCATCAATCCTATAATTGTCTGTTTTGTTATTCTTTTTATATTTACCATTGGCGTGATTCTTCTTCTTGGAGTTTTTATCCATATTTGCTCATGAAGAACAAAGCATATTCTTAGCAATGTTTACGAGAACCAAGCCGTCGTTTTTGAGTTAGATGTAAGGGCGCACATCCATCTGGAAAGAAAGAAAATGTTTAAGGTACTTTATATGCAAAACGGTGCTGGTGAAGTTTATCTTTCCATAATGATAAGTCAATTCGCAAGGTTCGCAGTAGATTTTATTATGCCAACCAAGTTCAGCAAGCCAAAATAACATGTCTGTGGTTACTTGAAAAAGGCGGGTCGCTTAGACTAAGGAGAAAAACATTCAAAATAAAAGTAAAAGTAAATGTTTTAACTATGAATTTTGTTATTCCTTCTTATAGTTACCTACATATATGAAATTGTATTGTTGTACCTCAACCTTAAACAGTTTTCTTGTTACTTTTACAGACACGGAATCTACTCCCGCTGAATTTTTCCGGTACGACATGACATGACGTATGGAAACAATACTAAATTAAAAATTGAAAAAAAAAGCTGCCAAAACGATAACAGTATTATCTATGGATTAATAACGTAATATCTAAGAACCATCGCTGATAAGGCATCAAACGGCAATCAAATTGGACATTCTATTCTGGATATAAAAGGAAACATTTATTTATGTATGCAGCATGCCCAATACACAAACTGACAAACATCCGACCTAAACGCATTAACGCAAACATCATCTCCGTTCCATCGGGGGAAACAATTAGGTACTCGGTATATTTTACGGGTTTTTTATACAGTACATTTATAATACAAACGATAAATTTTTCTTATAATAGATACTCATTACTTCCAGAGCTCCCATCTATAAGCCATAAAGCATAAAACACACTTAGGCCGACGTAAATCTCGGTAGACGGTGTTTTATCAGCCGGGCTTGCAGCGATCTGGGTTGTCGTTCCCATTGCTTAGCAAGCTTGCAATCAAATTCAGGGGACCAGCAGAAAGCTACGTTTGCACTAGAGATGAGCAAGGATGCGTTGCGAGGAATGTGTTTGTTAAGAATAAATAGAATCACTTACTCGCATATCTCTTGTGAAAACGCAGCCTAACCACATTTACCTACATTATTTTACTATCTACATACATAAATAAAATGATCAAGGATAACAGGCTAAGGACATAAGACAATAATTCTAAAAAAAAAATTTAAAGGACATAAGATAATAAGTAATTCTAAAAAAAAATTCACCCTCAATTTATTATTACAAGATTTTTAGGGAAATTTCGTTTATTTTTCCTACTTTTTTTTAGAAAATGTACGTTATCTCAATAAAATGTCCCATTTATCTAACATTTTTATTAATTCACGTTATTCTACACCGTATTAGCTTTCAAACAGTAAAATTACCACGTTTATGATTTAGATAAAACATTTGTTATCAGCGGTCTAACAATGGCCAAGTGCGCAATGGGCGCGTGCAACAAAGGCGCAGGCAGAGACCGTAATCTGACAGTTACTGTAAATGCTACCGAGGGTTTGAAAGTGGGAAGTATTTTTTTGGTTTATTAAAACACAAGACATTGTAACATAAATCAAATTTTAATTGCAAATTTTAATAAATTACATCAAGTTTTCAAAATGGCCTCCACGTTGTTGGAGACACAAAGCCGCCCGTTGAGAAATCTGATGTGTGGCTCTCCGTATCATTGCGGGATCATTTTTAATGTCGTTCGCACAGTTCATAATGCGTTCTTGTAAATTCACCTCATTGTGAATAGGGGTGCTGTAGAAGCGCTGTTTCATTGTGCCCCACAAAAAGTAATCAAGTGGCGTCATATCGGGCGACCGTGGCGGCCAACCTACAGGCCCTTGCCGACCAATCCATTGATGAGGATAGGTATTGTTCAAGAATGCCCTCACATCTAGCGCGTAATGGGCAGGGCAACCGTCCATCTGCAGAAACATCCTTCGGCGTAATGCGAGTGGCACGTCTTCCAGCAGGTCCGGCAAATCATCCCTTAAGAGTTCTAAAAATCTTACTCCGTTCAAGATTCTCGCCAGTATTATTGGCCCAACCAAAATGTGGTCGATGAGAGCCGCCCAAACATTAACTGAGAACCTCACTTGAAAACCAGAGGGTCGTTTTAATTTTGGATTCTCGCACTTGGGACACCATCGGTGCAAATTACGATAATTTGTAATGCCGTCTCTCGTAAATGTAGCTTCATCCATCCACAGTATTGTTCTCATCAATTCAAGATCTTCTCTTATTTTAGCCAGGATCCATGTTGTCATGACGCACCTTGGACGCCAGTCTAGGTCGTCATGAAGATGTTGCACTCTTCGGTAATGGTAAGGATGCAAACCTTCTTTTCTTAAAATCCGCCACACCGATTTCTGTGATAATCCGAATTGCAGGGCCAGACGCCTAGTACTAATGCTCGGATTTGCGAATAAAGCATTTAGTACCGCTTCTTCGACAGCGACATCGATGATTTGTTGCGGCTCGTGGCGATCTCTGCCGTTTCCGAGACCAATACGGGCCAATTTTCTGTGGATTTCTTGGAAGTTGCGTTCAGACGGCACCGGTATCCGGTTTGGAAATGCAGCACTGTAAAGCACGCGTGCTCTTCTAGCAATTCCATGAGCCATTCCATAATAAAAATGGATGTCGGATATGTGTCTCGCAGGAATCTCACTTAAACGCGGCATCGTAAGAGCACTCGAAGACACCCGTACGTAATTACGACACGAATGAATGAAAACGGCAAAGAGTAGGAGAGGAGTAGTAGCAGCGGTGAAAACTTCAGAGCGACTGTCAGTAGATTAGCCTTTTACTGTTTGAAAGCTAATACGGTGTAGAATAATGTGAATTAATAAAAATGTTAGATAAATGGGACATTTTATTGAGATAACTTACATTTTCTAAAAAAAAGTAGGAAAAATAAACAAAATTTCCCTAAAATAAATTGAGGGTGAATTTTTTTTTTAGAATTATTATCTTATGTCCTTAGCCTGTTATCCTTGATCATTATAGTTTTTGTTTCGTGTCGATAGGCCATGTAGTTTAAGAGCAGTTACGTTTTATGTACATGTAGTATGGAATTGCGAAAAAAAAACTTTAAAAAATCATAATAAAATAATAAGAGCAAAAAAAAAATTTTTTACCTTTTTTTCGTCGATAAAATTTGTCGTAATTTCTCGGATTTTCCGATGTGCACATTATAAAGACTCACACTGTATAATCTAATTATTTGTATAATTTCTCATAATATTGCATCAAACCCAGAACCCTAGGATGTGTTTTCTTGAAGTCGTTTGCACTCTTTAACCTCCACCACTTTATAGCTGCCAGATGTCCAGGTCTAGAAATAGGCATGGTATAGCAAACTGACCAGAGAGTTTCTTTGCTCTCATTATTGTGTCGTATCTGACGTGGCTAGCTCTCCGTCTATAATTTTATTAATAAAATAAAATGTGATTGATAAGTATGTAATTAGAGATTGTTCATTTAGTTATAAGTATTGTAAATAATTAAAAAATTAAATCAGTATGTAAGAACATAATAGGTAATTAGGTATGTCTCTATATAAGCTCTAATCACTTTAACCAAAGCTCCCGTTACACTGGCTGGCCTTTGAGCTAGATTCGTCCGCGTTTGGAACCAGAGTAACCTACAAGATCTGAACCATTTGATCCGGCATTACAAGGCCTCAAATGTAGTGGAAACGAATGAAAAGTGAATCAGATCAGACTCCGTTTAATTTACTCGTAAGTAAATGTTTGGTCTGGCTTTATAGGATGTAAAGGTTTTTGTAAAATTTTACCGGATGGGTCGCTTTTATACTTCGCCGTGGGTTTCAACCAGTTTCAACACTTTCAACGCTATTGTATGTACGAAATATACGAGTAGGTACATGTGGGCCGCATACAGGGCCATGCCAAACTGTGAGACGTGGATGTCACACTTGTATCGCTAGTGGATAGAGTGATATCCATCTGTCCACACCTAACTGTCAATCTGTCAGTAGGTCTCGCTACAGCGTTTTAGATATCACTCTTGAGTGATTCCACCCCAAATTTCAACTGTCACAAAAGTGTGATATCATAGTTGTCTCGCAAGCGACTGTCAGTTATATCATGTCGAATCGGGCCCTGGACGTAACAAAAATACTGGTGATCCGTTTAAGGACATAATTGGTATCGTATAGCAACTAAGAAAAATTTTTGGACGGGAAAAATAGTACATTATTGTCGAGGAGGTGAAGTAGCACATTGATGGCTGAGTATTACGTTTAAACGGACGACTTTAGGAGTCCGTTTAATTTAATACGAAGCCAGCAATGGCCGTTCACGCCGAGTCCAATATAGTGCTTTATTCAAAAATAATGCAAAACAGCCAAAGTTGATGAACAACAAACAATATTGACAATATTGACATAAATAATATATTCAGGATAACTTCTAGGTTAAAAGAATGACCACTACCGCGAGCAATGAATTTCGATTCGAATCCTATAATTATCTCCATCTCCATCGCTTCTCAGTTTGAGTGAGAGAGACAGATTTATTCGAAACTACATTTTTTAATGTTCGCGGTACACGCTCAGCTTTGCCGCCTTTATTTCTTTTTATTAATAAGTTTGAAGTGTATTTTTCTTCTGAATTTACCGTAAGCTATTTGAGATAACTAAAAAATCGCGGTACCAACATTATAAATAACAAATACCGAGGTTGTGTTTTGGCTGTTTAGGACCTTTGCCTTTCTTTTTATATGGCTGTTGAACTTTTTAAAAAGTTTGTACCTCGACAATAATGGAATTTATATGCAACATTTATGTCGCGAAATCGAGCCTGCAATTTCCGTAACTTTTTAATTTTTATTTGACCATAAACCAGGCACTTCGCCGCCTAGTTTTTAACCGTAAAAGTCAACCTTGCCGGACATTTTTGAATAAAATCTTTTTTTTCTATGGTACCCGTCGTACCAGCCAGCCAACCCTCCATACAAAACAATTTTTTTACGCCTGTAGTTTTTTTTCTTTGTTTTTCATCATGACACCAATTATTCCCTTAAACGAAAACGGATCACCAGTAGGTATTTTTGTTACACCTTGTATATCTCGACCATACATTATGAACACATACCTAGCTGGTTTAGTGGGGCAAGTAAAATACAGGTTGTTTTTCCAATCCTTAGCCATAATTGTTCGAGGTAATTAGTTAGGCCACACTGAACAACTTTAACTAAAAGGTACTGAAATATCGTGATATTTTTTGCCTGTTTTTTTATATTTTGACCGATCGGATATCGACATTTTCTATGGACAGGAAAATTTTTATAGGGATTTTGAGGTTACTCTCATAGAAAGTTGTTCGTATGGCCTCCCATATCACCTCGCACAATATTGCTAAAGTTTGAAAAAAACACCCTGTACAAAACATTATGGTGTTTACCTACTTTCAATTTATTTTAGGTTGGGAATAACATTAATTTTGCCGTATAGGTCATAGGGGTAACGGGACTGAAAAGGTTTATAACCAGTGTTAAAGTAATTTTCTTCCTTTCATTAATTTAACTCCTAATCTTTACTGAGCAAATTATCGATAAACTCGGCCTATCTTTGTCGCGTTTGTTCCTCTTATTTATTAAGGCCAGGACAAAATTATTGCAAAAGTTTGTTGGACATTATCCTCCAAACCAGTGGAGACGTCTTTTTAATTCCGGTACATTTGCTGTGAGACTACAATTATTGGTTTTGTTAATGTTGAGTTTAGTAACGACATTGATGTTTATGTTCATAAGGGTGGAAACATTCCGTTGTCATTGTTCTAGTTTCAGATAATATCTTGGGCAGTGCCACAACACACAGTCGTCTAGACACGCGGTAGCGTGTCTAGCCAAGTCCAAGTATAACAGAACTGGCGAGCAGCACCGTGTTACATGAACCATTTGGAGCCACTTTAACCCCCTCATAACTCAAAAACTATTGCACATAAACATGCAAAATTTGGCTTATATATTAAAACTTACGAGATACATATGTTCTCCAAATTTCATAAACACACCTCAAACGGTTATTTAGATATTAACGTCCAAATATTATATAATAACCAAATAGCCTTCTCTTCTACGAATTCTTTTCATATACGAATTATATTATTTTATAACCTTCGCAAGTTCTAATGTTGTAAATTCTTATTTTATTCTTCCAATTTGGCTTGTTGGTAGAAACTAACCATCGACACTAACCACTTTTCCATGACTATTTTGCGAGGTACTTAATAATATGAGAACTAGACAAGTCAAACCTTAGGCTTCAATAAATTATCCAATAAGTTTTAAGAAGAAATGATATTTTGAGTTGTTATAAATTATTTTATGGTGTTATAAATAAATTTCAGGACTGACCATTGAACTTGGCACCAATTTAGATCTCATTTCTTTTGTCGTTAAAGTTAAACCAAGGCATATATAATATATTGAACTTGGCTCTCATTTCACATTTATGTTTTTGATGGGATATCTTCTTAACTTTTGCCCCAGAGCTTGATGTCTGCTCGGCCGGTTAAGCTCCAGAATTGACGGAAGCACTATTTATACGAACAATTTTACATTCGTTGCCATCGGACGGGAAACTAGCCTTTATTGATGACCGAAATGATATTCGGCAGCTAATACTCGTACCTATGCCTGTTAGATAAATAAATATTATGAGACAATCTTACACAAACCGACCTACCCACAGTATATAAGCTCAATAAGGCTTGTATTATAGGTACTAGACGACGATATATATAATAAATAAATATCGATAACTACTCAGATAAATATATAAAAAACATCTATAACGACACGGAAAAAAATATTTTTTACAATACTACCAGAATGTTTAGTAAATGGGAATTTGTTCTTGTAACAAATTTTGCGTCCTCCTAACAAGTTTTTCTGCTCAGCTAACCATTTGATTTGTAGTGATTACAAGTCGTTTGTAACGTACAATGTTCAATTTTCGTATCTTGATAGCTCGTAGGGGTTAGTATCTAAATGTTACCCCAACAATACCAAGGGATAGTTACAATAGTATCGTTGTGTTTACAATACACATCGTCGACTCAGCTATATAAAAAATACGATACTACAAGAATGTGTTGTATATGGAAATTTTGTTCTGCTAACAAATTTCACGTTGTGTTTACTAATTTTGTTGTACTAACCAACTACTTTGATGTGTAGCGATTACAATTTGTTTGTAACAAGAAATATATAATTCTAGTTTGTAAGGAGTCTTGAAAGTTTGTAAGGAGTAGTATCTAAATTTTACACCAACAATACTCAAGAGATAGTTACAAAGTAGTATCGTTGTATTTACAATACGGGTCGTCGTCTCAAATATATTATGGGAGAGCGGTGGGGCGCGGGTCGCGGGCGGGAGGGGGCTTTTCAACCAATGTGGCGATTGGCGATTGACCATTTAGTACGACGTACGCACTAGTGATGGGTCAAACCGTAAAATTTTCAAACCGAATAAGTCGACTCCGTTGTACACCCAAACCGGTTTGCAAACCGGTTTGGCCAAACTGATTTACCTGCTATCGTTTTTAAGTATCAGTGGCTCAAACCACAATTCAAACCGTATCGTAGTCGCTCGGTTTTGAGTTGAGTAAATCGATTTGTCAATTTTACGGTTTGTTCGACTTCGACCTAAAATGGTGGTTTGGACTATTCTAGTTGAACTAAATGTATGGGCTATTATTAAAAAAGTCGTATCTTCGTTTTTTTATTTGGAAATGTTACGTCTTTCCTACGTAGAATCAGGACTAGAATTATTTTTATGAAAAAAGAGTAAAAAACAATTGGTACAACTTTTTATTAAAACGGCCTGTATAGTCTGGTAAAGTTTGTTAGTAAAAAATGGCGAAAAACGACGTACGACCCTTCGCGCCTAGAATTTAAAAACTGCCAATTGCTCTTTTTTACACACAAAACAACATAAACTTTGACTTAAAATCTTATAATGTAGGTCGGTAAGTAATATTTCGCGCGGTAGATCACTATTTCATTTGTTAAAGGCTAAAACGGGAAACAGTATATAAGAGCAAGCAGGAAAGAGCTTGCGGTCTCGTCAATCATCGGCCCGAATTCGTGCATTTCCGTAAGCTGCACGCAAACCGACGCGACGCGAAACTGCCAAACCGAACCGAAGCTTACCACCAAACCGTGACCAAACCGAACCGATCTCTTCTAGCTCATGCCAAATTGAACCTTACAGTTCAAGTAATAAGTTTCATTTTACTTTACCATTAGGTACCAAGTCGACTTGACTGTCTTCGACTCGACTCATTAATGGCGGCAATATGCATAGCAACATTTTGCTTCGTGTTTTGAAGTCGATTTGCATTAATTACATCTCTTTCCTCAATTTGTCAAACGAAAGTGACGCAGCAACAAATCGAAATAGCAAGTTTCTAAGGGTGGTAGATGGATCTTCAAGTCGAGTTACGGTACACTCACGTCGGTTTGGTCGACTTCAGGCACAGATCGGTTTGAACCGGTTTGTGAAGTCGAACCGTTACATCACTAGTACGCACGCACGCACAGCAACGACACGCAGTTTTTGATATCTCTACAGTACGGTGTTTAATAATAAGAAAACTAAATGTTGCATAGATCATTTATTACACAGTGGACAACGGACTACAAGTTAGTGTGTGAAAAAATAATAATGGACGAATGCACCGAACATATATTACGTCCCGTCCCCTCCCGTGATGACGAGTGCAGGATAGTGAGCGAAACTTAGGAATGGAAAGTTAAATATGTAGTATACTTACGCGATAGATTCCGTTTCTTTTCTTATGTTTATAATTCTGTTCTTACCATACCTAAAACGGTAGTTTAACTGTTATATTTGTATGTGGCGTTATGTTCATAAATATAAGTGCATTGTTTAGCGATCTTTACTTAAGTGCAATGTAAAACTTTTTTTTATAAATGTGGCTCAATATATTAATGTATTATTACGACGATACCAAATAATATTTGATTACGTTTAAAGTTTATTTTATACTAGAAGTTTCCTAACCTAAACAATCTATTATAATTCAAGTTGTGACATATTTCAAGGTGTCTTCATATAATATAATTATCCGTACTTGTTATAACAAAATAATGCATAATAATTAACATAAATATGTATATCGAAAAGTAAACTCAAAATATGTTATAATTTTAAGAATAAACATTATGAAACAATATGACTTACTATGTTACTTTGTAGTATCTATCTACTATGTTACTTTTTAGTATCTACTATACAACTTATCCCTAGCTCCTAGCATCTGCACAATAAATGAAATGCCGGAAATTTCTACTTTTCAAGTGCTATTAAGATATTTTTTGATTTTATTTTAAAACGTCAACGTTTTCGAACGAGTTGCAGGTATAAAGTTTATATAATAAATTAATCGAAAACGTTTATTTTTAAAAACATAAAAAAATGCACTTTTGGGAAGTAGTAATCCAGCAATTCATTTATTGTGCAGATGCTAGAAGCTAGGGATAAGTTGTATAGTAGATACTACAAAGTAACAGAGTAGATACTACAAAGTAATGTAATTGTTACTACCAAACAATATAGTACATACTACAGAGTAACATAGTACATACCACAAAGCAATATAGTAGATACTACAAGGTTTTGTGGTCGGCATTAAAAGTAATGTAAAAATACCAGAAAGTAATGTAGTTGAAACAAAATTTATAGTAGATGTGACAAGGCCGTGTAGTAGAATCAACATATTTTCGGTAACGGTTACAAAAGGCTGTAGTTATGTCAACAATAAACATCCAGCATTGTGTACAATTTAAGTCCTAAAATGATCGGACTTCTTCTGACTGGTGCGATCTTACTTCTGGGGTCCCACAGGGCGGGATTCTCTCACCACTTCTATTCTCACTTTTTATTAATCTTATCACCTCTAAACTAAAATGCTCCTACCATATGTATGCTGATGACTTACAGCTTTATACCCAAGCGAGTGCCAAGGATCTGGATCAGGCAATCGCTGAAATTAACTCAGACCTAAACCGTATTTCCACTTGGTCACGCTGCTTTGGTATCACGATCAACCCTACCAAATGCCAGGCCATTTTGCTTGGTAGCACCCGTCTACTTTCTTTAATAGACACTGCTGAAGTGGCGCCAATCCTCTACGAACATGAAGTGATACCTCTAGTATCGCAAGTGAAGAACCTGGGGCTAATTATTGACAGCGGGCTTACATGGGAACCTCAGGTGGCCGACGTGTCTCGTATAGTAACTAATACTTTAACATCACTCTATCGTTTTACACATTTTCTCCCAGTCTGCACTAAAATTCTCCTTGTCCAATCTCTTGTCCTGCCTGTCCTTGATTATGCTGATGTTTGTTACACCAATCTCACCCAAGACTCATTGAACAAGTTTGACCGATTACTTAATAACTGCATACGCTTCGTGTTCGGTCTCCGTGTATGACCATGTTTCCAATTTCCGCAGAAAACTTAATTGGCTTCCGATCCGAGAACGTAGGTCACTTCGTATTCTTTGCACTCTGTATTCCATATTGTTTGACCCGTCCGCCCCAAATTATCTTAGATCGAAATTTAAATTTGTTTCCCCACGCCCCGGCACACATCTTCGTCCTTCTCGTTCTCTAAAGCTCATTGACAATGTGCCCCGACATGGAACTGGTTTTATGTCTAATTCTTTCACCATCCAGGCAATCCGACTTTGGAATGTTCTGCCGCTCTCTCTCAGGCAAGCTCAGACTAAATTCACTTTCAAGCGCTTGTTGCGCAAGCATTTCCTTGACAAGCTTTCTTCATCGTCCTCCTGATGGTTCACACAAGGTATATAAAATATATGTATGTATGTTTATTATTATATGTATTTGTGTAAGTTTATGAATATAGCTTAATATGTCTATTGTTAGTTTTTTTTTCGCTTTTAATTCTGTCATATTTAATGGACCCTGCACCTACTTAACCTTTCTGTTTAGCCCATTGGTTGACTGGTAGAGAATGCCTTATGGAATTAGGTCCGCCATTTGTACCATATTGTATTGTGCAATAAAGATTAAATAAATAAATAAATAAAATGCTCACTATGTAACAATGTTGTATATACTATGTACATACTTACCCATACAATATAACTTTTACGAGAAGTGAATAGTTGAGTTAAATATCTGTAGAGTTGTCACATATACTACGATAAAAATTGTTGCGCCTACCGAATTCTCGTTACAGCAATCAGATTTTTTTTCCGTGTAATATCTGTGAGAAACATATAAATAAATGGCCTTACAAGGGACAAGTTTATCTATCGGTACGCGATGCCCATTTTTAAGATGATTAAATGGTTGCCGTTCCTCAACCCACCAACGAAGCCGCAGCTGGCCTTCACGAGGCTTCATTATGCATCGCTCTTAACCGCTTAACAAGTTCATCGTCCCCCAGGTCCTGCGTCCCAAAGCGATTGTTTATGAATTTTGTTCCTGGCTTACTATACGTATTCTGTAATCTTCTGTAAGTTAAGCATGTCCAGACATGGGCGGAATGTTCAGCACTGACTTATGTTTGTGGGGGTAAAGGGACCCTACTACTAAAAATAACCGGTTTCTGTGCCATCAAATAAGAGTATCTATACCTACTTTAATAATTGCCAAGTTCTTCCTACTCTTATACCAAAACAAACATTTGTGGCATGTTCCATAACAGGTAAAGTAATAGTTGTTAATATGTTGGGAACCATTAGCAGTCACCGATGCTGAGTGTAATCACCCGAGTGTGTACGCGACATTATTGCATGTTAGTACCTACTCAAGTTGTCGCAGAATAAATATGAAAATCCTTAAATAACATATTTGTATACCTATAAGTATTTAATTTAACTGGAAAGCGAATAGAAAGTTTAATTTTAAGATAAAATAAAAATATAGTAAAAAAAACTACTTGTTAAAAATCTTTAGAATATATTTCCTTTCCTTTCCCTGAGTAAGTAGTAGGATAACGTACGTAGGGGTGTAGGGTATGCAACCCGGTTTTTTTTAGTATGTAAATACCCGGGTTTTCGGGTATTACCCGGGTTTTTTCATACTAAAAAACCCGGGTTGCATTCCTAGTACGTATTCGTTGTATATAATTGCTCTTAACCTTGACCGCCAAAGACATCACACCACGCGCACGGAAAGTCGTGTCAGCGCCAGCACGTGATATCACGTCTAAAATATAACCAGTTTGCCTCGCGCGCGCTGGCGCTAACGATTTTTCCGTCCGATGCTTGACGGTTAAAGGGTTAATGGTCATTGCCATCCCCCTAGCGTTACTCCTGGCTTTTTACCAACTTTTACTCCAAAGAGTCTTGGGTCTGCTCGGTAATCAAATTTAAGGAATTGGCGTAGGCATTAAGAAGTTTTTACAAGAGCGACTGCCATCTGACCTTCCAACCGAGAAGGAAAATTAGGCCTTAATGGGATTGATCCGGTTTCTTGACATGTTTTCCTTCACCGAAAAGCGGCTGTTAAATATTTAATTGTATTTCGTACATAATACGTGCCGAAAACTAAATGATACAAGCAAGAGTTTGAACCTTGAGACCTCCGGATTGAATGTTAGATGTCTTACCGCCGGACTACCAGCGTTTGTCCAGGCTACCAACGCGCCAACGGTCGTATCTATACGTATTCTACTTCATAATCGTTTTTTTATATTTCTTTATCTTAACTCATATCACAGATCCTCTATTCTGCATTCAGAAACCGTATAATGACCACCATTATTGCAACTAGTAATGTAACTTCAGTGTATTATCTGCGCCGGTGTTGTAATAATGTATGAAAATTCATAACTACATTGATATCGGTAACGTTATGAAATCTAGTTGGTCGATCTCCTCCCCGAGCGAGGTAATCCTCCTCCCCGAGCACCGGCATAATCTAGTTGGCCCTGGCGGTGCCGTGGCGGTCATTTAAATGGTTCCGTCATTGAGGATTTATAATATGTGTGTAGATAAAACATTGAGGATTTATAATATGTGTGTAGATAAAACAGTGTACCCATGTAACTACATAATTAAGCATTAAAGGAGCATTAAAGGAGGAAGGAATTGTTTTTAGGCGTTTTGTGGATCGCAAGGGCGTTCATAAGGAAACCCCAAAGGTTTGCGACAAGAATGAGAGGCAGCATATAAACCCGTCAATTAATGGATAGTAACAATAAACAGTTGACAAGCTTTGTTTCATATAATTGTAAATGTCTGAAAAGATCAATGGAAGGCGTAAGACAACTTTGCAAGGCAGCTGATGTCGTTGCGTTGCAAGAGACATGGTTAACTTCACACGATTTGGGTATCCTGAATACTGTGGACGATGATTTTGGCAGTACGGGCACCTCGGCAGTGGACACGTCGCAAGGTATCCTACGTGGAAGGCCCTTCGGTGGGGTTGCTATATTGTGGCGAAAAACTTCGTTCGACTCAGTAAGTGTTATTAATTGTAATAGTGCAAGAGTAGCGGCTGTGAGAGTGACTGTAAGTAATAGGTCAGACTGTCAAATACTACACAGAAAGAAAATCACCGGTATACGCGTGCTTTCTAGATTTGTCAAAAGCTTTTGATACCGTTTTATACAGCAAGCTATGGGACAAACTGGAGGGCGCGGGTGTACCGGATGAATGTATATCTATCCTGAGGTATTGGTACGGTCATCAACAGAATCAAGTGAGGTGGGGCTCAGCCGTGTCAGACTCGTATGGCATGGAATATGGTGTGAGGCAGGGAGGGCTAACGTCTCCTCTGCTTTTTAACCTATATGTCAACGACCTCATAGGTGAGCTCAGCAACACACATACAGGCTGCCATATAGATAATACGTGCGTAAACAATATCAGCTATGCCGATGATATGGTGTTGCTGGGACCGTCAGTGAGTTCAATCCGAGAACTCGTCGCTATTTGTGAGGCCTATGCCACGGAACACGGGCTCAAATATAACTCGGACAAAAGTGAAGTGCTTGTTTTTAAGAGCGGGAAAGAGAAACCGTTAAATGTTCCGCCCATTAAACTGAACGGCAGCTCTCTTCAGGTGGTGACTAAATTTTAATATTTAGGTCATGTAATTACCGAAGACCTGAATGATGACAGTGACCTTGAAAGAGAGCGTAGGGCGCTGGCAGTCAGAGGAAACATGATTGCCCGCAGATTTGCTCGATGCTCTAAGCCGGTTAAAGTAGCACTTTTTAAGGCATATTGCCAATCCTTTTATGCGAGCAGTCTGTGGGTGAAGTATACCCGTAAGGCTGCCAGTGTTCTACGCATCCAATACAACAACATTTTCAGGATGCTGATGCGGCTCCCTCGGTTCTGTAGCGCGTCAGGAATGTTCGCAGAGGCGCACACGGATGGGTTCCATGCCATCATCCGCAAGAAAGTGGCCTCCTTACTCAGTCGCGTTCGAGGCAGCAGCAACGGAATCCTGAGAGTGTTTGCGTACAGGTTTGACTGCCCCATTTATGACAAATGGAGGCAAATAATGCTTGGCCTGGTGTGACAATTTTAATGTATTGATTGAATGTGACTATTACAATTTTTGAGTAGCAATGTAATTTGAATTTCTAACGTGTTTCTGTAATTTTAATTTTAACATTTATTTATTCGGAGTGTTTGAATTTTGTTGTAAAATAATCTAAATTAAGTACTGTTGTATGCTAACGTAGACACTAAGACATGTAACTAACAATTCATATGGGCTCCCGGGCCTGAAATAAACGTATATTTAATTTAATTTAATTTAATTAAAACACTCGTGTAGACGTGTGCGCCGCGCCGGCGTGGCGTAGTCGCGCCGTGAGACCCACGCCGCCGCCGCCGCCGCGGATTCCAAAATCCACGCCGTTAGCCAAAATTTCAGAATTCGGCAGAAATTAGCCAATGACAATTACCGATGAAGGAAAGTCAGTTGAAAATTTAACAACGTATATTGACGAATTAAACCATGAAAACATCTACACATTGAAATAGTTTTGGTTTGGTCAATTCCTTCCCTTTCGGGAGATTAATAAATGAGTATGATTTAACCGCTCACCTAACAAATATGAAGTCGATGGCCTAATTAATGAGATTGGTAACGAAAATAATAAATTTGCCATGAAAATTGTACCACCAACTAAATTATCCTGAGAAAAGAAGTGTTTACAGGTATGTTTGGATCTACTGCGAGTCAAAAAAGGATCTTCATCATCACTAGTCGTTCCCTCAGAGCTGAGGATCATGTCCTTCTGTTGAAGACCAGGTTCCTCCATAGGAGTCTATCCCTCGCTAAGCGCATGGCTTCTTACAGTTTTAATTGCATGGGTGCAGTGATTTGTGCACACTATCTTGCAGGAGGAGGGCCTCTTTAGTCTTGTGCGTTCAACTTTTACCGTCATGATGATCCTGTCCAGGTATCCGAGGAGCGTCCGTAGTAACTGAGTATGTGGTCCTGGCACGTCGTAGACAACCGGTGTTTTATGCGTAGCTCCTCTAGTATGGACTGATTAGTACGCATTGCAGTCCAAGGTATCCGTAAAAGCCCTCGCCAACACCACATCTCAAACGCGTCGATACGGCTTTTCAGATCTGCCTTGATAGTCCAAGTTTCAGAACCGTATAGGAAAATTGGAAACACCAGGGAACGCATAAGTCTAACCTTAGTATGCCTCTGTATGCCGCGATCTCTCCAGATCCTATCTAACCGAGTCATAGCACCCTCCGTGTTTGAATCCTCCGGATGATTTGACGTTCACACCTACCATCGCTAGATATAAGTGAGCCGAGGTAGGTGAAGGCGCTAACCCATTCTAGGTCTTTCAGTTCTAGGCTTCGTGCAGGAGACTGTTTCCGGTGTACGATGGTGGAAACATTAACTTGGTTTTGGCATGGTTGACGTGAGGTCCTAATTCGATGCTCTCCGCTTCTATTCGCCGGAACAAAAGACACATCTCCTCATTGGAAGCCAAGAGCGTTGTGTCGTCAACATAGCGTAGGTTGCAGATCGTTTTGCCGCCAATTGATATGCTACCGTCCCAGTTCTAGGTGACCTGACGTAAGATGTATTTGCCGTAGATATTAAAGAGCTCCGGAGACGATATACAGCCCTGTCTTACTCCTCTTTCCGGCTTGAACTGGTCCGACAAGGTATTCTCGATGCGCACTCTGGCAGTACTTTCGGCGTACAAGTTCTCAATAAGGTGAGCTAAATAAGCAGGCACACCCATGTCCAGGAGCACGTACAGCATGTTTTTCCATCTAACACAGTCGAATGCTTTGGCGTAATCTATGAAGCACAGGACTAATGGCTTGTTCCATTCACGACATCTCTCGATGATCTGGCGCACGATGAAAATCTGCTCCCGTGTCCCTCACCCAGACACAAATCCAGCCTGCTCTGCAAGTATTTGCCTCTCCAGGAACTTTGTCAATCGCGAATTCATGATGTAAAGAAATACTTTACTGGCATGCGATATAATAGACAAAGTTCTATAGTTATCACATTTTAGCGTCGAGCCTTTTTTATGGAGAGGTATAACCATGGATTCAGTCCAGTCTCTCGGCCACTGGCCAGTTCTCCACACTTTGCAGCAAATCTGATGTAGGAACTGTGTACCTTCGCCACCTAGATTCTTTAGGAGACAAGCGCATATACCATCAGTACCGACGGTATTAATTTTCAGACGTCTGATAGCGTCTTCCACTTCGGAAATAAATATGTCCGGCTCTAGTGAATTCACAGCGTCATTTCGCAGTAAAAGATGTTCCGGAACTTCTCGATAGAGTTGTTCCGAATAGTCTCTCCATCTAGGCAACACTTTTCCCAGGTCTGATAAAGTGTTTCCATTAGTATCCGCTATCTGCCAGCTTCTAGGTTTGTAGTCGCGGGTGAGAAGTTTGACTTTCTGGGACAAGTCTTTAGAATGGGCAGTTGCAGCATGGTTTTCGATTTCGTCATACAAAGCATGGATTGAATTATTCTTATCGCGTCTGCATGCCCTTTTCACGCAAGTGTGTAACCTGAAATACTCCTTTCTTGCTATGTCTGTGTTAAGGCCTTGTTCTTTGAGAGTCCTCTGTCGCTCAATAAGTTCCCAGGTAGCATCAGCAATCCAGGGTTTCCGTCTTGCTTGGCTCCCAGGAGTGGGGATGACTTATTTCGCTGTTTCGGACACAACCGCCTTGAAGCCATTCCATGTTGTATCTGTATCTTCAAAAGGATCCCTAATAACGTCCTTTATCTTGAGAGGCAACCTTCTGGCGAGCTCTCGCAAGACAGGACCGTCTAGCTTGTTACATTTCTTGGTAGCTGGCCTTGGTACACGCTTTAGATGGAGTTGGCTTTAAAAGGATCTTCTATAGAAACTATATTATATATAATCAAAATAAAGTACTAGAAAAAAAACACCCTTAAATAAGCAAACGGCATTATATATCGTTTTATGTTCCTAAAAAGTTATTGATATTTAACATACTTTTAATGCGAAACGTGAGCCTTGTGAGTGTAGCCAAAAGTGACCTTGACGCCTCTCGTTTCTCCTGCCGGCTCGTTTAATTAACCCACACTCGTATTTTAGTGCCCTTCATTATGTAGTTAGTCACATAAACTACTATATCATGCCTAGAATTGTCAATTGAACTAGCTGCCACAATCGTTAAGTATTCTACGACGCAATAGCAAGGAATGCAATGCACCGGCACTACTACCACTTCTATCGTTCATCAAGACGCTACCCAGTTTAGTTTAGCCCTTAGTAACCGTACCAGTTAGACGGAAATCAAGACCAAGTTATACTGGTATTGTTGAACAGGTAGCGGTGACTTAACAAGACCTTGTTTACTGCTCTTGTATTAATTTGTGGTCACTGTTGCATTGGAATGGAAAAGGCTTGATAGCTGAAAGCTATTTGGGTCCTGTATACCATAGACATAATAGACAAAAGACCCAAATAAAATTTACCAAAAACATGGCATCTAAACGACGGAAAATTCGCAAAGGTGGTATTCAAGATTAAGTAAAATAAACATACAGAAAACAAACGAATCTTAAAATATTGCAGTTGACTGCAACAAGGTTAAATTCGGTACAATTCATACGATTTAACTCGACTTTATCACTTTTGAACATGAGTCACTGCGACGCCTTTTGCTGTGCCATTTTCAGCGTGCTGACTGTGGATCTTTTTTTTAAATTGGATACTCCTATCGACAATTTTTTCTTGGGAAATATTATTCTGCATATCAATAAACATTGACTTACTCAGCAAAAAAATCTGAATGTACCATGAAATTAGATTTTTTGCTGTGAAAATCAGTATAATAGTTATGGTTATTTTTTTGTTGTACCTTTAATATATATATATATATATATATGTATGTAAATATATGTATATAAGGAATGGTCCGGAAAAAAAGTAGCCGTGCCTTTTTTGATTTATCCTTTTATTTTGTGCCGATTTAGAAGCAGTGTTTATATTTAAATAATCTCTAGATACAATCATACAAAACATAAATACAATCATACTTAAATAAAACAGCGTTTGGAAGTTTTCGCCTTTTGTATTCCATCATACACATAGTTTTTTGAACAGCGTCTTCTGACAGAATTTTTGAGGTGTTTCTCAAAAACATGTTTTTTCTTATAGTTTGATTTGATGAGCTATTTTATACCTTAATAAATTGTCTTTCTTCAATAGTAAACTTTTTTATCTGGCTTCATTTTAAGGTAGTTACAGTAATTTTTAATTAAATGTATTTGCCTTTTTTCATAGAAAATTATCTCCCATAGAAAAATCTTTGTCAGAGGTTAGATTAGAGAGTCTTCCTGACTATCCTAGCTAAAATACAGTTAATTAATGTAGCTTCTTGGTAAGATGAAATTCTGAAAAGCATAAAACGGGTTGTGAAAATGGTAATACAATTGTGGCATTGTAGCGGATGTCGATTGAAGATTGTCAAATTATGTTGTTCAAAAGGTTACAAAGTATGCTGAATTAAAAACGCGAAAACTTAAATATGCTCACATATTCTATTATGATTGTATTTTTATTTATTAGTATTGTATCTACGGATTAATAAAATAAATATACTGCTTCAAAATTAGCACTAAATTAAAAAATACACAAGATTGTACACTGCTACTTTATTTCAGGACCACTCCTTATGTACATATATATATTGCTATGTATATATATATATATATATATATATTTATACCACGACGGTGGCAAACAAGCATACGGCCCGCCTGATGGTAAGCAGTTACCGTAGCCTAATGGACGCCTGCAACCCCAGAGGATTCACATGCGCGTTGCCTACCCTTTAAGAACCGATACACTCCTTTTTTGAAGAACCTCATACTGTATAATCTAAAGTTAACCCAAGTGCTGCACGGGAAACCAAGCTACCACTTTGTGTCGTCGCTTTCGCAAACTTCGAGACTCGGCCCTGTTTCTACCAGGCACAAACTAATCCACAACTAGTGTGGCATTAAAACTTTAACTACCTTTTGCCGATTTAGTAATACATCCGACATTCAATCCAGAGGTCTCGGGTTCAAACCACGACTCGTACCATTAAGTTTTTCCGAGCTTACATACGAAATGTCGTTTAATATTTACCAGTCGCTTTGCGGTGAAGGAATACTAGTTTCCCCTCTGGGTTGGAAGGTCAGATGTCAGTCGTAAAAACTGAGGGATGAGGTTGCCGAGCGGACCCCAGGTTCAAATTGAACCGTGGCAAAAAAGCCGGGACAAATGCTATAAGGATTTAGTAAAGATTTCGTGAATAATCTTTCCTTATCTTAACTTTTTTATCTTTTATCTGTATCTTTTCTCTTATCTTGGTCAAAACTCTAGCTCACGATTTCCGAACGCCGTTGACGTGTCCATAAATTATAATACTTGTATTAATTTTTGAAGTTTTTAACAAATATTGAAATGGATGTTATAAGTGTTATATTATAACCACCGCTTCAAAACTACATAGTTAAACTGTAAACAAATAGTAGTTTATGTAACTGTTACGTAATAAGGGTCCTTTATTACGTACAGCCTAATTACGTACAGTTGCATACACTGCTTTATCTACACTCATATTATATATCCTAAATGAAGTGTTCAGAAACCATAGAATGACCGCCATTGCACCGCCATGGCCAACTCGATTGTGCCGGCGATCGCGCGGGCGCGTGCCGTTGGTCAGGAAGGAGGACAGGATTTACATTATGTTATCAAATTCGATGTTCGGAATTTTAAACTCATAACGTATCAATATATGAGCATGTAAAGTTAAAATTACGTTACTGCCACAGATAAAAAGCTTATCATAGTAAAATCGGTTGTGGTAATGCTAGCCATTGCCTACCGTTTTTGAACAGGTTTTAGAGGACTTACAATGTGAGTGTATATAAAATTGTATTACAGCGACAATTTAAATTAAGCAGTAACCACTCTCTGTACCTACCCACTTCTATACCTATACACAGTGTCTGGACCACTTATGTATTTACGTCACGCTGTCTCGATGGGTAACCCAAGTAACACAGGAAGCATTATAACATATGAATAGTTAACTTATTTCGAACTTAAGGACCGTATAAACTCTTATATACGTTCACCGAGCAACTTGTTGCATTATATGATGCTTTGAGCTGTATAACGGTTGTATAATGGCATATCTAAATGCTTTTGTAAAGCCTTTAGCTTTAGTGCAGCAAACCACAACGCAACTGTACAGCTTTCGACTGTTTAAAAGCACTTAAGTGCTTTAGGTTCTACAATAGCATTATATAATGCTTTAAGCTGTATAACGGTTGTATAATGGCATGTATAAATGCTTTTTTAAAGCCTTTAGTTTTAGTGCAGCGAACCAAAATGCAACTGTACAGCTGAATGCTGTACAGTTGCGTTTTGGTTTGCTACACTAATGCTTCGGTGTGGTTTAGTGCCTTAGGTTCTACAATAGCATAAATAAATGCTTAATGCTGGTTATGAGCATGAATATTAGCCATTATAATGCCACGTAAATCCGGTATACAGCTTTCAGCTGTTTTTAGTGCTTTAGGTTCTACAATAGCATTTTATGATGCTTTACGCTGTATAACGGTTGTATAGTGGCATATGTAAATGCTTTTGTTTAGCCATTAGTTTTAGTGCAGCGAACAACATGCAACTGTACAGCTGAATGCTGTACAGTTGCGTTTTGGTTTGCTACACTAATGCTTCGGTTTGGTTTAGTGCCTTAGGTTCTACAATAGCATAAATAAATGCTTAATGCTGTTTAAGAGCACGGATATTAGCCATTATAATGCCACGTAAATTCGCTATACAGCTTTCAGCTATTTTTAATGCCTTAGGGTGTACAATAGCATTTATAAGTAGGTAATACGTTCCTAATGCAGTATAATAGCAATAATATAAACCATTATAAAGCCAAGTAATTCACTATAAGGGGCTGTTCATAAATTACGTCATTTCAAATGGGGGGGGGGGTCTGGACATCGGATGATGGTAGCATGACGTAGGAGGGGGGGGGGGCGGTCATTCCGAAGATCACATCATCAATGTGTAAAAAAGGAATGAAAGTCGTGTTTCTATAAACTTTTAATGCTATAAAATATTATCTACTAAATAGTTTTTTATTTTACAATTAAGCTTAAAACGCATTTTTTTTAATGACGTCACTTTATTTGGCAGCTTTACTATCAAAAATTGATGACGTAATTTATGAACAGCCCCTATACAGCTTTTAGCGGTTTTAGTGCCTTAGGTTCTACAATAGCATAAATAAATGCTTAATGTTGTTTAATAGCATAATTATTCACGTGTAATGCTGTAGGCATAAATAAGGCATTTTTTAAGGGTCACTGAGCTGCTATTGGACTAAGAGCTAGCCACGTCAGATATGACACAATAATGAGAGCAACAAAACCCGTCTGGTTAGATTGCTATACTATTCTTATTGCTAGATCCTGGCATCTGGCAGCTTTTAATGGGTGGAGGTCACAGTGACAGACTAGCAAAATGTTTTAATTGGAAAATAGTAATACCAAACTAGGTAAAAATTGCCGAAGTTGTCTCAGTTATAAAGGACAGGGCCTATATTTTAAGGGGCTCCCTTGCGCCAACGACCTTAGATCTGATTCCCTTAGTTTTCTAATTATTTATATAGCTTATCATATTATCAGTAACGGCTTTAAACAATATAGTATCCTATATTTACTTCAATATTCATTGTCTTCGAGATATTTGACATCAAAGTCGAACCGGTTTAGGCTAAAAAAGTGGTTTTATGGTCATAAATTTTGTTTTAATTAGTTAAAAATTAAAATCTCTCTACAGTTTTTAGAGACATAAAAGAGGAACCCTAATATGTAGATTACGTATATGTAAGATTCTTTACACCATTCGAATATCGATAAAAGTGTTTTTTTTAGACCATATTTTAATAATATCATAAAAAAATAACGGCTCATTTATTTCAAGATCCGGCTCTACAGAATGGAGATAAAAGATTCAAAAACTGATAGTCGTTTGCCTTATAATTCTATCTATAGTGAATATGTTGGAATATCGACTCAAAACTGGTCAAAAATCGATAAAAAAAAACGTTAGACCAAAAAATATTGTGTATTTTCACCATACATCGGGGTTTTCGGTGCGGCAATGTTTGACATTAGCCAAAGAGTAGGCATTAACTTAAAAAACAGAATGTACTCTAGCACGTTTCTACCTAATGAATAATTGATCGAAAAAATCATAGGTATATACAATTTATATGAAATAGCTGACTATTATGTATATATATTGTAGGTACATATACCTATGATTTTTTCAAGTATTTTTTTATTCATTCATGTAGTGACTGATCATTGTCAACCTCTTCAGTTAATCAAATAGTTCATAAATATCGGACGTCAAGATTAATATTTGACACTTACTATACCGTGTCTTTGTCTTAGGTAGATCTAGTTAATAAATTTCGGATATGCAATTGCATTTTTAAAATACTAAGTATATAATGGTCAATACAAACATGCCTCTAAGAAAAAAAGCTCGTATCATAGTGTGTAAGCTATTTACAGAGAGGTAGTTATTCATTAAGCATAATATGATATTTTCTCAGACTAACTCTCAACCTATCTGTTTATCTCTACTCTTTCTCAAATCGTTCCCGCACCGAAAACCCCGATATATGATTATTACGGAAACAAAAACAGTAGGCGAAAACTATGAACTATATTTTATTATACATCGTTTGGCACTACTTTCTCCCAACATAAATTTTTGTATAATTTCTCTTAATATTGTATAGTTTCTCATAATATTGCATCAAACCCAGATCTCTAGGATTTATTTTCTTGAAATGGTTTGCATTCTTTGACCTCCACTACTTTAAAGCTGCCAGATGTCCAGATCTAGAAATAAGCATAATATACCAAACTGACTAGAGGGGTTTGGTTGCTCTCATTATTGTCATATCCGACGTGGACGTGGCTAGCTCTCCGTCTATATAGACCAACGCCATTTTGTAAATAATTAATAACCTAAAAATAAAATCATGCGGACCTATTTATACAAGGAAAATACCTATATAATAAAGAAATTACTTAATTTAAGACTGCTCAACCAACACTATTGTGTTAATAATGCAAAACTCGTTCTATACGAGGATTACACAATTGTTTTGTTTATTTGACGCATATCTTTTTATAATATTTTATAGCAAAACCACAATAAATCAAAGGCGCGTGAAAATTTTCAATGAAACTTATATACACATTTACAGTAAACTACATTGCGCAGTCATATTTGAAGGATATAATAACGTATAAGTGTCAAAAACTTTTATAAATTTTGTTAGGATGCAAACAAATATGACGTGTCACTCATTCAGTTTTTTGTACCGTCTTCGTCCATTTTATATTGCGAGACAAAGTAGTTCATTCAACGTTCATTGTATTATAACATTTGTTCCGTCGGTATTAGAGACGTTTTTGCATTGACGTAAGGTTTATTTTACTACACTCTTATGCTAGTATAATGCGTTTGTATTGCGATTGGCAAGTTAATCGAGAGTACTTATGCTTCTTTACTGCGATTAGCAAGTTTTTTGGCCGTTTTAAGGCTTCTTTAATGCAGTCGGCAACTTAATAGAGCGTACTAATGCTTCTTTGAGGCGATTGGCACTTTCCATGGCAACGATAATGCTAATAGCGCAGACATGATGCGCCTGCAATGCTATTAAATGACCTGTATAGGATCTCAAGCTGGGTAATTTGTGCCCATTTAAGACCTATATCAGCACTATAAACGTTTATAATGCTACTATAAAACGAACTCAAAATGCTAAAAGCATACAGATATGCTGTAAGACGGCCGTTATACTGCTTTGATGTGTTACTTGGGAACTCAAATATGATCTGAAGTTGATTTAAAATGGATGACTAATACGAACTTATCTGAGTTTTCACTGGAAAATGACATTTAATATAAATCTGTATTTGACATCAAGTGGGGGTGAGAAGATCATCATCCAGAAATCATGTTTATGGGAGAGTTAGGCGGGTGTGGTCGAAAAAATTACACATGTAATTGTGTAATTTTTGATTACACGTGAAATGTAAGTATTTGTCGAACCATAAACCAATTTTAAATTTCAGTCCGCAAGGCCTGTAATAAATTCGGCCCAAAATGGAGCCTGGTTGGAAGTTCGCGATTAAATCACCAAAAATCACCACGGGAGAGAGGTTGCCAGATTCTAATTTTAAAATACATTAACAATACAATAACAACACAACCTATCGCAAACATAACTCCAACACACAACAAACAATGAACCAATACTGAAGTTGTATTGGAGTTGCGTTGGTTGGAATATTTCTCAAGCAAATTCTGATATTTCTGATTCAGATGTTTATGCCGTAGCTGTATTGCGTTGTTAATGCATTGGAGTTGTATTGAAGTTGGAACGTGTTTATACGTGTTTTAAAGTTAGAATACGGCCCAAGGGGTCTAAAAGTAGGCATTTGATCACGTGATTTCTGCATGACCCAAGAGCCGAGCGTAAAATATCAAATCACGACTGATTTTTTAAAGTTTGGGTGTCGCGCCCGGTGCTTTAGAAACTAGGAGATTAGTTTAATATAACACTCATAGCACGTGAGATTGTAAAGTTTCTGATATCGCTGCGTCTTAGCTAGCTTAAAGCATTAATATTGGTTATCGAGCACGTTGAAACTTTAGAAGTTTGCATGCTAAGTCAATGCCGTCAGTGGCGGCGCATGGCGTGATATCGTGACACTGCAAGCACAGTCGACGTCAAATATATGTGGACGAGCTTAGTGAAAGGGCCCACTTTGTCAATTTACAAGGACACTTCATTCTTTCACTAATAGATAACGTGTAGTGTTGTCTTTTCTGGAAGTGGCACCTTTTCCCTTGGAATTGCACATATCTTTGCCGTTACACTTTTGTACCTTACCCCTCGCTGTAATAAAAGCTGTTTATTTCAGGCGTGAAAAAAAGATAACATCGAAATAATATTTAATACATTAAGCCGTTCGTTGTCTGATCCGAAATATAAAACAGCATTTTTTTTTGGAACTAAATATTGAGCAAGTTTATTGATTTAATTTAAATGTAAAAGCTTCGGTGAAATAAATAATGGTACCTAGTATAAACGTATTATTCATAAAAATACGAATAATTCCGTAAACCCTCTTTACACCAGTCAAAAAAATAAATCCTCTCTAAATATAAAACCTCCTAAATTCCGACTCACCTAATGCTGACGATACCTAAATCCAATCCCAGGTGTCGCCACCGATAAAGATTTTACATAAATCAGTGATATAATCCAATATTACCCGCATTTAGCCCCCACGTAATGTCCCCCTGTCGTAGACTATCTCGTATAGACTCCGTATTAAGTTGCGTTTACTGGAACCCTGAACGATTTTTTCGGTGTATTAATTTTAGGTTTACGTACTTTATTTACTACGCGCAACATATTTGCATGTTAAAATGTGTGTTAAATTCGATGATTTTCCATTATTTCTTAAGATAAAGTATGTCATTCTCAGATTTTCCAACTGAATTTAGCATGATTTTAAGAGATAGACACATGCACAAAATTGAATAATGACGCTAAGTACATTTTGAGTTCAACTTCCAATCATGATAACAAGTGGCGTATTCTAATTTTACATAAACAATACATTAAAAAAACAATTTACTTAAACATAGTTCCAACAGACAACAAACAACAAATGGTCAACCAATGTTGCATTGTAAATTCTGATATTTCCGATTCAGACGTTTAGGCGCTAGCTGTATTGCGTATATAGTTAATGCTTTGGAGTTTTATTGAAGTTGGATCGTGTCTATACGTATTTTAAATTTGGAATACGGCCCCAAGTCAAATTATTAAAGACATTTATAGTGACGACGCCCGCTTAATATTGCACAGCAAAGCTTTTACGACTAGAATTTAACCTTAAAAAAAAATCAGACTTTAAAACTAAAAGACTAAAAAGACTAAATCAGACTAGAAGACTAGATCTTAAAATGCCCAGTTTACATTTTACATGATTATAGGTTTGTATATTTACAGTCCATATTTGTTTATAATTTAAAACATGGACGCAAATGTGAATGCGACTAAAATTAGTGGTGCGCTTTCATACTCAGGAGCGCCAATTATCATTCACCCTAAATGCTATATCTAGTAGTTAAGTGATCTGTACCATCCATTGAAATCTCTATTCCAATTTAAATGACTTATTTCATTACCCCGCGTACTGAGCGGATTCCGAACGAACTGTGGGCATAAATTCTCAAATTGATAATAAAATTTTACTAGGTATTACTTGGGTCTTATTCCATTGGATTGTGGTTAAGTGCGGGACTTTGATTGTTTTATAGAACGAGTGTAAATTAATTATTTATTAGGTTTGTATGCGACAATCCGCTGTTGCAAAGAACACTTTAATATAAGTCTCGTTAAACGTTTGAGAAACTGACCGACTAGCTACGATATTTAGTATTTTCTACCTAATTTGGTTCACAGAACTTTTAGGTGCGGGATCACTTGTCTGATTTATTTATTACCCACTGAACCTTATTGATACCTTATTCTAATAAATATTTACGTGTATTTGTATAAATATATATTATTATGTCCCTATTTCATCCACTTGGTTCACTCTATGTGCGCTTTCACATTATCCGATACGATATCGGATATGACCATGAAGAAGAGAAATTTTTGATTTTCAATTTTTTTTTCTTAAAATACCAAATGTCTACTGCTCAAATGAAAGTGCTAACGCAAAAAAGGTAGAGTTACTGCCATATGTTACTCTCTAGCAGCTTCTTTTGGGCCCGGGGTATGTCCTTAAACTACGCCAAAAAGAGAGGTATGGGCACTGCGAATGGCATTTCGCTAAGTGTGGTAGGGCACGTTCAGCGAATGTCATCTCGCTCAAATCTGGAGCAAAGCCCGACTGGGGAAGTACCTGCGCCTTACAGAAAACCACAGCCAAATAGCACTAGACCCTACTCATAGTGTTGTGTTCCTGCACTTCCTACTGATGAGTATGATTGCCAAAGAGCTCAAAGAGGACCCAGTGTGTTAACGATGAGGGACCTTCTTGTTCCTTTAGCAACACAGTGAATCCTCTTTTTTGTAAAGGGTCGGCAACGCGCATGTGACTCCTTTGGAGTTGCCGGCGTCCATAGGTTACGGCAGCTGCTTACCATCAGGTGGGCCGTATGTTTGTTTGCCACCGTCGTGGTATACAAAAAAAAAGAGGGCACACACATTTTTAGGGTTCTTCTATTTTTCGCGCAACTGCGCAGACACACAAAACATACTTTGAAAAAGAAATGTTATTAAAAAATCTTTGTGGTTACTTAGTAAAATGCCTGACATACAAATCGACAGACGGACGAACATTCTGTATCAACAAATGCTTACTAAATCGTTAATTTACAAAATGTATTTTCTCTTAAGACTGTGTCGACCGTCCAGTGGCGCCCTCATTGGGGGGATTGTATTTCCTAATAAACTAATCAATTTATATAATCCCGCAGTGATAAGTTGTAGTCCAACTGATTACGCAACTTTTGATCTTTGTCTCAAAGTTTTATTTTGCGTATTTTTTGCTACATTACCTAAACGGCAAATGGTGGCCACTTTTTTCCGTTTGGGTGATAAAGCCAAGTAATATAAAACTGTATCACGTAGTTGCACATAAGTTGCGGAATTAGTAGAACTACAACTTAACATGCCGGATTATACAGAAATTGATTAGTTTATTAGGAAACACAATCCCCCTAATGAGGGCGCCACTGGACGGTCGACGCAGTCTTAACAAAATATTGTTTTACTTTAAAAAAAATCTTTCGAGATAATATTTACCTCCACGACACAACCTTACAAACAACTTCTAAATCCCAAAAGGCACTCAAATATTTGTTCATACGAGCATCCGGCACTGGGGCATAGTAAACAAAAAAGTAAATTTGTTATGAAAAGTGCCAAATACGGGACAAAAGTTGGGAAAGGCATACTTTACGCAAACGAATACTTTTTGACTGCACCATAGAGTTTGGTCAGCGGGCGAATACTTTTGGAGTACGAGTTGAACATGAATTGTTTTACAAGTATCATCGTTAGCGTTAGTGTCACCTCAACCCTAGGTAAATAACCATGAAGTTATCATTTCATACTGGAGTATACTCTTCGGTCACAAAGTGAGGCCGAAAGAGAGGGTTATCTAGGGGACTGTGTCTCGTTTTGACTAAGGAGGTAATGACGTCATCAGACAATCAAAATGTCAATATGTGTCAAATGTGACAATTTTGTAGCGAAGTGTAGTGAAGTGTGTAGTTATTGTGTAGTTTTGTAGTGAATTGTGTAGCGAGTGCGAGTGCGGACGGTTTTTACTATTTTTTAGTAGTCACCTATGAACGACTGGTTTGCTCGGTAATAAGGTTCAACCGTGGTTAGAGAAATAGAGTAAGAGTAATGTCCGGTTTCTTTCTTGGCCGTGGTATAGTTTGTCCGGCGGCTTAAGGACAAATGCTCCGTACTTAAAGCACAGAAGAGATAATAGTATTTCATAAAGAATGGCCACGCTCCGCCCCGCCCCGATTCGAATTACCTCACTCCGCGGCGGCCGTTTGGTAGGCCGTAGGTAGGCCGTCAGCTGGTCGGCAGCGCGTCGAAGAAACAACGCAAAATGTCGCCGTATAAGGTGTATTGTCATGTTAATGGGTGTATACATAATAATAATAATAATACAGGTGTATAATACAATGACGCATATTTTTGTTGTTCAAAGTAGAAAAGACGTGTCATTGATGAAATGGATGAAGGATTTTGGCAGTTATTTTTATCGATATCTAGTTATTTTTATTTACCAAAAATATTATATTATGAAACAAAATGTGCGGCGTGCCACTGTTGCACTGTTACCAGCTCGCGCGCGCGTCTCGGCCGCGAGCCGCGACCTTGACAACCTTGTCAGGTAATAGAACGAAGACAAAATGGTTTTACCGCGAAATTTGAAAATCAAAATTTCGTTATCTGCATATCGTTCGCTCGTATTATGAGCAAGTGCGACAGAGAGGGAGGTAACTAAATTTCCATGTTCGCGGTGGGCCCGCAGTGGGGTTCGTTAGCTCTCGTCATAACGTCCAATTATTGGAGTAGTCAGGCCTATAACCGCTAACCTCTTCTTTCGTTCGATCGTCTATTTGCATCACTCTCTTTCGAATAGGCAAGAACGATAGAGACGGAGATGTAATGTGAAATAGATACTTATTTATTTTTAATATAACCTTACTTAAATTACAAAATAATTTATTCAAATATAAATTGTCAACAGCAACACACAGAAAAAACAATAAACAAAACTCTTACATTATGACTAATCTATTCAAAAGTCCCCCATGAGTTGTCCCCGGTGCAAAAGTTCCCATCACGTTAGCCGCGTTACCACGTTCAATGGCTATGGACAACCTGGACTATGGACTACTTAAATTACGAATTACGAACAATGGCATGCCTCAACAATCCAGGTTCGTGACTGTACATAACCGTTGTCATTTTGCGCCTTTAGTCCACCTACGCATTCGCATGCGAAACAGTACCGACAAGGACACAACTATCTCAACTCGCTGTAGAGCGAGTGAGTCGTTACGACATCGACAGCGGAAACTAGAAAAATAATTGAATGACAGCCCTGAGAATATACGCAAACATTGAAGCGTGTACAGACGTGACGTGCACACATAGGCGCTCAAAACAGCTTTGTAGTATGGCGTGTCCGCCCTGTGCTTAAAGTATGGCGCATTTATCCTTAAGTCGCCGGACAAACTATACAAACATATAATTTTAATTAATATGTTAATTCGATTATTAAAACAAATTGAACGCGTATTTTTTTCTTTTGCCATTCAAATAAAAAATGACATAGATAAGGCGCGTCTAAGTTCAGAAGTTGGGGGATCGTGGCTTGTATGTAAAAAGCATTAGACTGTTTACTCCATCCTTATTGACCTAAGGTGTTATAATTTTATTATAAAGTGTAACACGTCGTGAAGTCGTGCATAATTTAACGGGCTATACTTACATAATTTTTTGATTTATTTTGCATCAATATTTATTACTACAATTTAATAGAATAACTACAAGTTAAATAATCTATACATATAATAAAGCTGAAGAGGTTCGAAAGTCTGTACATGGAAGATAATCGAAAAAAAGTTGGCTGGGGATACATAGAATCGATAACAGAACACGTTCCAACAATTTTTAGAATTTTTGTCTGTTTATCTGTTTGTCTGTTTATTTGACCGCGCATCACGTGAAAACAGCTGCACTGATTTAGATGATAATTGGTATAGAGATAGTATGGGTCTCGAGAAAGGACAGGATAGTTCCATCTTCAAAATAGCCCCCTCCACCCCCCATCTTACTTTAGAACCGTAGGTCCAAAAAATTTGAAAAAAATAATGGAAGTGAAGCCTGAAAGGTACTTTCAATAAAAACTATCTATATCTTCTATACATATAATAAAGCTGAAGAGGGTCGAAAGTCTGTTCATGGAATATATTCGAAAAAAAGTTAGCTGGGGATACTAAGAATCGATAACAGAACACGTTCCAACAATTTTTAGAATTTTTGTCTATTTGTCTGTTTATCTGTTTGTCTGTTTATTTGACCGGGCATCACGTGAAAACGGTTGAACGAATTTTGATGAAATTTTGTGTAGAGATAGAGTACCGGGAAAGGAAAAAAAGTAGTTTTCATCCCGAAAATCAACCCTGGAGGGGGTGAAAAGGGGGTTGAAAGTTTGTATGGATATTTTTTTATAGAAATTAGTATGGGGATAATTTGAGTCCCGAGAAACGACAGAATAGTTTTCATCCCGAAAATAAACCCTTGTGGGGGTGAAAAGGGGGTTGGAAGTTGGTATGAGGATTTTTTTACCGCTGAACAGATAAGGATGAAATTTGGTAAAGAGAGAAATAGTATGGGTCTCAAGAAAAGAGAAAGGATAGTTTTCACCCCGAAAATCAATCCTAAAGGGGTGAAAAGGGAGTTGGAAATTTGTATAGGGAATTATTAACCGCAGAATCGGTTTAGATAAAATTTGGTATGGAGATAATTTGAGCTCTAGAAAAGGAAATAAAATAGTTTTATCTCGGAAATTATCCCTTAAGCGGATGCAAAAGGGGTGGAAGTTTACATGGGGAAGAAACAACCAATAACCGCTGTACGTATTTAGATGAAATTTGGTATTGAAATAATTTGTAATTTTTTGGTCAAGGTGTTCATATTTATAACATGTTACCCGAATGGGCATTTTTGTATGGGGAGTGTACCATGGATGTATACTGTTGAGACGTATCTCGTTTTAAAGCTTGTGATCACCGGATTATTGTATTGTATGGCACCATTGTTGGATATCGTGCAGGGACCGAGATATTTAAAAAAAAAGAGCGAACATATAAAGGGCATTTTTTTTAAGATACGATATGTCATCCATTATAGCATGGTTTATCTGAAAGCATATGAGAAATGTTTCAATTCTGTGTACAACACCCCACGTTTGAATACTTACAGGGCTAGAATTAATTAATTTAAATTAAGCTTGATATTAATATCGCTTGGTTTAGAGCCAAGCTAATGTGTATACGGGAAGCGTATATTACATGTCAAAGCTATTTTTATAAACTATTTTTCGTAATATATACTTTAGCTCCAAAGCATGCAGGAACAAAAATATATGTACTTTGTATGTTAATTAATTGTGCTTAATGAAGTTCTAAGTTTTCTACTCGTCACTAGACGGAGCTAGCTTCCAAAATTCTAAATGACATTATTAAAATGAACATTAAGAAAAACTACGTGCCGGCGCGTCGGTCTAACTCCATCATGAATCATGACTCATGACAACGCACGCTCACCATCATATGGGCCGTATGCTTGTTTGCCACCGTCGTGATAAAAAAAAATACGGTATTATTTTGTGACCGGGCTAAGTCGAAAAAGGGAGTTTAGTCTATCTCCCTCTTTATCGCTCGAATTTGCGAAAGCACCAGAGAAAGGCAAATAGACGATCTTCAAATTCCGATGTTCGAGGTAGCCCCCTAGAACAGCTAGTATATAGTCAACTTTCAGAAACTAACTTATAATTACGCGACGTGAAGCCTCAGACCACAGATTTTTGAGTGTTAAAAAGAAACGATATGGAGCCAGCATTATTAATATTTATGTAGTTTAACTACTCGACTCTTAGTCGGTTCTTCTATTGCATACAAGGTGTCGCCAGTAATAGATTTTAATTATTTAAGTAGTTAATTGCGGTCATTTAACATTAATTAGTCACAAAAAATGAACGACTTATTTTTGCAATTAATTTCAGGCGAATAAATTATGTAAATGTGTATAAAAGTTAACCTTTTTTGTATAGGTTAATTAGTTCCAGTTTTCGCCACAGCTAGGCCACAGCGCAGACACAAAATGATGAATACCGGCTTCCGTGCACGCTTTCGGCCTTCGGTGCCATATAACTAATTAATGCTATGATTAAGACCTTTCATTTGAGATGAGGTTCAATTGTATACGCCAGTAGCAAAAGTTGTCCATTTTGCTGCCCAAGCTCCATCTAGTGTTCAATAGAAGAATTAGACCGTCGTTAATTAACGCATAAAACCGTTTTATTTTGGTCTCTGCATACGTTAGAGTGCAAGTATCATTTACGAAAAATAGCTTAAAAAATACCTTTTAGCTGTTACATACGACTTTTGTATACACGTTAGCTTCGCTTTGCTACATGTGTTTTTACATATTAGCAAATGTTTCATCTACTAACTCCAGCCCTGTACGTATTTTGCCGATGGTGGTGGTAAATAAGCGTGAAGCATTTCTCATATTCTTTCATATAAAACACGCTGTAACTGGTTATAGAGCGGATATTTTATAAAATAACCGTTTATATGCGCAACCTTTTTTTTAAATATCTCGGACCCTGCACGCTATCCAATGGTGGTGTCATACAATTAAATAATGCACTAGTTAGGACCTTTCAAATGAGATATGTCTCAATCGTATACACTCATGGTACGAAATGCCCATTCTCCTTTACCTTTACCCGCTCTTAAGAAATATTTGAAAATGTCATGAATGTCAAAGGGTTATTGCAGGTTCGAGGACTATATATGACGGACAAAGATGCATGGTCCAAACCAAAAAACTACTACAAAATCATCTAACATTTATAGGACACCGTTTAGGTAGCAAAACATATCAAACGTTTTCTGAAGCAGTCAGATTAGGATTTATTTTTCTTTATAATTAAACAATAGGTACATTATTATCTGTCTCTCAAGCTGTTTTGATATGTCTTCTTGAAGAACTACGCATTATTTTGTATCTTTAAGATCTAATAATGTATTGCTGTATTGAAAAAAAATAAGTCCCGTCGAGTTTCTTTTCGGTCATAATACTTCTTGGGCCAGAGGTGTAGTTTTGGAATGCAGTTCCTTATCGGACGGTTCGCGGATGGGGGGCTAGGCGAAAAAAGTCACGTGACCGTCACAAAAAGCGTCACGTCAGGAAAACGCGACACCCATACGATTGAAAAACATGTAAAATGGAATGAAATAAAAAATATATAAAATAGAATAAAGTGAAGTGTAGTGAAAAGTGAAAGTGAGAAGTGACAAAGTGATAAAAGTGAAAAAAGTCGAGAACCTAAAAGTAAAAAATGTCGAAAATGTCAAAAATGGCAAGATTTCTAAATTTCAAAAATTTCACAAATTTCAAAAACTTCTAAAATTTCAAAAATTACAAAAATTTCAAAAATAATTATTTTACATGTTTTTTTAAAGTGGGGCATTCCACTCATACAATAGTATGTTATTCAATCAAATACAAACACTGAAAACATTGAAAAAATAATCAACCCAGCAGGATTTGAACCTCGCATCGATACGCCTTACCGGGGCTCGATCGCTTTACCAATTAAGCTATGGGTTCAGTTACTGAGTTGACGAAATTCTCAATGCCTTCAATCATCTTTTTGCATTTATTTTTACATCGACTTTATAGCAGCCGTAAGCGACATCTAGGTGCTAACTACTAGAGTTAGATACCCTTCCCGCCGACCCTTTTACAAGTGTCACAACGGAAATAATAGATGGCGCTGCTATCAACTCATAATTATTTTACATGTTTTTTTAAAGTGGGGCATTCCACTCATACAATAGTATGTTATTCAATCAAAAATAAAATAGAATAAAATAGTATGTTATTCTAGTAGTTAGCACCTAGATGTCGCTTACGGCTGCTATAAAGTCGATGTAAAAATAAATGCAAAAAGATGATTGAAGGCATTGAGAATTTCGTCAACTCAGTAACTGAACCCATAGCTTAATTGGTAAAACGATCGAGCCCCGGTAAGGCGTATCGATGCGAGGTTCAAATCCTGCTGGGTTGATTATTTTTTCAATGTTTTCAGTGTTTGTATTTGATTGAATAACATACTATTGTATGAGTGGAATGCTCACTTTAAAAAAACATGTAAAATAATTATGGGTTGATAGCAGCGCCATCTACTATTTCCGTTGTGACACTTGTAAAAGGGTCGGCGGGAAGGGTATCTAACTCTAGTAGTTAGCACCTAGATGTCGCTTACGGCTGCTATAAAGTCGATGTAAAAATAAATGCAAAAAGATGATTGAAGGCATTGAGAATTTCGTCAACTCAGTAACTGAACCCATAGCTTAATTGGTAAAGCGATCGAGCCCCGGTAAGGCGTATCGATGCGAGGTTCAAATCCTGCTGGGTTGATTATTTTTTCAATGTTTTCAGTGTTTGTATTTGATTGAATAACATACTATTGTATGAGTGGAATGCCCCACTTTAAAAAAAACATGTAAAATAATTATGAGTTGATAGCAGCGCCATCTATTATTTCCGTTGTGACACTTGTAAAAGGGTCGGCGGGAAGGGTATCTAACTCTAGTAGTTAGCACCTAGATGTCGCTTACGGCTGCTATAAAGTCGATGTAAAAATAAATGCAAAAAGATGATTGAAGGCATTGAGAATTTCGTCAACTCAGTAACTGAACCCATAGCTTAATTGGTAAAGCGATCGAGCCCCGGTAAGGCGTATCGATGCGAGGTTCAAATCCTGCTGGGTTGATTATTTTTTCAATGTTTTCAGTGTTTGTATTTGATTGAATAACATACTATTGTATGAGTGGAATGCCCCACTTTAAAAAAACATGTAAAATAATTATGAGTTGATAGCAGTGCCATCTATTATTTCCGTTGTGACACTTGTAAAAGGGTCGGCGGGTAGGGTATCTAACTCTAGTAGTTAGCACCTAGATGTCGCTTACGGCTGCTATAAAGTCGATGTAAAAATAAATGCAAAAAGATGATTGAAGGCATTGAGAATTTCGTCAACTCAGTAACTGAACCCATAGCTTAATTGGTAAAGCGATCGAGCCCCGGTAAGGCGTATCGATGCGAGGTTCAAATCCTGCTGGGTTGATTATTTTTTCAATGTTTTCAGTGTTTGTATTTGATTGAATAACATACTAATTTCAAAAATTACAAAAAATTCAAAAAAAATGTAAAACCACAAAATTTACGAAAAAGTCAAAAATGAAATAAAATTAAATAACATAACTTCGTTCCAACCGAGTGTTCCACGACACTCACGTATTTTATTTTTCTTTGACGTTTATTAGTGCATTGTAATGTGCTTACATTGAAGAATAAATATCTTGATCTACACCAATATCATAAATCCTCTATTCCGCGTTCGAAACCGTATGTAATTACCACCATTATTGCAACCAGTAACGTAACCTCAGTGTATAATCTGTGACAGTGTGGTAAAAACGTATGAAAATTAATTACCTACTGTAACGTAATGAAAATCCGTTCGCACTAGAAAGCTGAAATTTGGTGAGGCCTGATAAGAACTTTCAATAAAAACTATATTGAATAAAATCGGTTCAGCCGTTTTTGAATTATCAGTCAAAAACGTATAGTGGAAGTGCCGGATAGTAAAATGACGTAAGCGCCGCCAAATATCCCTTAATAAACGACCTTTTGAACGGATGTTTTGTAACAGGGCGGAATCTACGAAACTCTACACTGAGCAATCTGAGCATCGCGCTACATGCTCTTGGCCGTTTTTTTTTTGCATTGTTATCCCGGAAATCACCACTTAAGGATTAGAAATAGAAATAGAAATAGAAATATCTTTATTCGTGACATTACAGACAGAACAAATAAACTACAGATAATTATAGAATAAAACAGGTGTCACGAAATGGCCTAGTAATGGATGGAAATGGATTACTAATTCCATTTCAAGAAAATCCCCAGCCAAGTTATACGATGGGTCATCGATCCCCCCCCCCCCTTCAAGTGCACCTCAAATAGAAAAAAATCATTTCTGCATTTGTGACCCCCCCCCCCCCCCCCAACCCCAATTTCAACCGCGCCTGTTCTTACCTTTCATGCTTAGACTGATTTGACGGGAGGATCGATTTGGATGATATTTGCCGTGGACATGAATGTATCAAAGGTGTATCAAAGGTGGTCCTGTATCGTCCGATATACACATACTACTCTATGTCGTTTAAATCATGCCAAAAAAATTAATAGGAAAAAAAAAGTATTCATTTTTGAGTGTAGTTTCATTTAGTGGTAATTGTAAAACATTTTATTAGGACTACTGTCCTCTAGCGTATCCATCTGTCAACTTTACTTCAAGTTCCACCTCCAGGGTAGCGGGAGAGAGATTAAGGGTGAATTAGCCGCTTACTGACACAGACCGAATTCCACGCGGGCGGAGCCGCGGGCACAGCTAGTAAATAAATATTATAGGACCATCACAAACAAACCTATTCCCACGGTAAGCTCAATAAGGCTTGTGTTGTGTTGTGGGTACTAGTCGACTTTATATATATATATAATAGATAGATGTAAAGCCTGACCAGAAATATATCATCATGCGCCATGTTGCGGAATTTCATTGGAACTAATTTCTTGCACTGGCAATAATTTTAATGACAGAATGATATGCATGTGTGAGGGCATGTAATAGGTTGTCACTTTTTTCAATGTCATTGTGACGGTTTATTTAAATAATAGTAAAGTGTTGAATATTAAATAATAAACGACGAAAAAATCACAAAATGATTCATAATCAAGAGCGAAACATTATAAATAGTGTAAGTAATGAACTGCTGTAAATAATACGCTCGGAAAATGAAACTATTTCGCAGTGACAGTATTTTAAATTAACGTCAGTGCTGACAGGTAAACAAATCAAGATGTCACCATACCATAGATATTAACCCGCTCTATGATTATACTGAACTGTTGCCATATAAATGAGAATAATAGCGCCCTCTTGACAATAATCACATATTTCTGGTCAGGCTTTATATAAATACGTAAATACATAGAAAACACCCATAACTGAGGTACAAAATATCTGTGATAAACATACAGGTTATAACAAAAATACTGGTGAACCGTTTAAGTGCATCATTGGTATCATATTGTAAGTAAAAGATGTAGGAGAAAAAATTTTGACTCCAAAAAATATTTATTTGTATGGGAGACGTCGTCCCAGACTTTTTTTCGCGCGCAAACATGATTTTCTTAGTCTTTTAAAATTATAATACGATAATTATTATGCTCTTAAACGGACCACCAGCATTTTTGCCACACCTTGTATAAATGCCCGTACCTTACTAAGATTCCAACCCGGGCCCTCCTGATTCGTAGCAAGGTCACTACCGGCTAGTCTAGGCTAGGCTTTTAGCGGCGTTCAAAGAAAAATAAAGCTTCCTACATAGACAATTTATCAAAAACACAACGCTACGACGGTTCAATATGTTCTACAGTATTGGTATGTTTCAACACAAGCCCAATGGAACTCGAGTACGCCCGATGGAACTAGTATTCGTACCCATACGGTTAGGGGAGCTATTCTAAAACTAAAATATATATCATACTCTACGACTAGTTCTCCGTCCGCGTATAAATTGTCAAAACTTTTAACTTTATTCACTCCCTTATACAGTGTGTAAATCCAATACGAGCAATAAATTAAACCAGACAAAGGTTTTATTAGCGTACCTAATCATTAATTAAGAAGTATTTAAAAGTTATACTGTTTGTCACCAGTTACTAAAACAACATTTTCCCCTAAATTTGGGTAAATAGTGGATTACGTAATATTGAAATTTATTTATTTATTTATTAATATCAAGAGAGGAAAAATATTAAATCATGAAGACTTTGACAAAGTTAAAGAAATATGGCGTTTAGGTATTACAATTTCATCTAATTTTGTACTAAAATCACTGTTGGATTAGACAAGTTGGGTAGTAAATTAGACATTTATCTTGATTTTCATTAAAATGACATTTGGATGGATTGAGGCATTGCAGTCATTTTATTAACTGAAGAAGAAAAACTTCTATTATGATAAAAAACTTTCTATACATGTGGTAACCCTAATCCTAGCTGTCAAAATATATCTGTCCCTTACCGGGTGTACGCTGATCCTTGTCTAGAGTATATACCGTCTACGGTTGCATTTACATTGCGAGTTGAATTATTTTGTATAGTTAAAATTTACGTCTTAATTTTAAGAAAAAGTTCTTATGTTAGCTAAGTACAGTTTATAGGCTCGTCCGTATTGGAGTTACACACTGTAAACAACGTGCTTACGAGGAAGCAAAAATATTTTAACCACGCATTTCTGATGCCGCTGGAGGCCCACGGACTACTGATGGTGCCTGATAATTAGCACCTGGATACCTACCGTGAAATACTTCGTTCGTCGGTCGTCTATTAGCCTCTCTAATGCTCGTACCAGCAAGAGCGATAGAAACGCAGATAGTCAATCCGCGAACTTTTAACTAGTTGCAATAACAAATTATTTGCCTCCTCTTTGCATTTCTTTGGTACCTACATAAATAACCCTAAGGCAAAGACAATATACCAATACCTAAGGTCATTTTAAACCTACTCCCTTATTCATAAGCGTCTTACAATTATCATTTAGTCAATCCATCAATCTTTGGGTAGAATGGCTTCCATCGATAACGTCAACGATAATGATTTCGCCAACGTCAAAGTAAAGTAGCAAAAGTTTGCTTGTAGAGCATGCCGTTGTTCGATGGCCTTGCTTTTTAGTAACGTGATAAGTATATTTTTCAAATAACACGTAGCCTGGGATGGAAAACCGATTGATTGTCCAAACAATGGTTACACGCGTTTTGAGACTAATTCTTCATTAGCTGCACACTTGTTCGTTAGATCACCGCACAATAAGCTATCAATATTACACAATGAGCTACGTCAATGCGCAAAAAACAAAATTTTATGTCTGCCGTCAGACTTAACTTCATTCAAAATTGTCGTAATATAGTAATTATGATTTGACGGAGCTTAGACGTACAAATCTGGGTAATGGCGCAAATATTCCTAGCCTAAATACGTAAAAGCAACGTAAAGTGCGTGGCAATTTATGTCAAAAACCGAAATGTTTTTTTATAAACAGTTTTCAGTGTTTTTTGTGGTTTCGAGAATAACCCCCGTGTCTATACAGGATGCTTTAATTGAACAGTACGGACACTAGACTGTACGAGTAGCCTATTCAAATTGCTCGGCATGCGTCGCTGTGGTTGTTTCGTTGATTGGTTGTGCTGAACTTTATTTTATTACTCAGAAAATGTATTTTTCAATTGCTCGCAGTTTGAGAACCGTATGGCTGTTTTTAGGGTTCTGTAGTCAACTAGAGACCCTTATAGTTTAGCCATGTCCGTCCGCGTCCGTCTATCTGTCCGCGGTTAGCTCAATGATTGTTAATACTGGAAAGCTGAAATTTGGTATGAGTACCTACCTATGTATATTAATCACGCCGACAAAACGGTAAAATAAAAAGTAAACAAAAAATATTTTTGGGGTACCTCCCCGCACACATGAAGTGGGGGATGAATTTGTTTTCGCTCCAACCCTATCGTGTGGGTATCGTTGAATAGGTGTTTCAAAAATAATAAGGGTCTTCTAAAACAATTTTTGGATAAATCTAATAGTTTCGTAAATAATAGCTTCGAAAGTTTAAAAAAGCGCACCCCTCCCTATAACCTTGGAACCATGGGTCCAAAAAAATTGGGAAATTTATGGAAGTGAGACCTGATAAGTATTTTTAATGAAAACTACTCGTATATTGAATAAAATAGACGGAGTGCCTAGCCACGTCACATATGACACAATAATGAGAGAAATTAAACCCCTCTAGTCAGTTTGATATACTATGCTTATTTCTAGATCTGGAAATCTGGCTGCTGTAAAGTGGTCGAGTTCAAAGAATGCAAACTACTCCAAGAGAACAAATCCTAAAGTTCTTGGTTTTGATGCAAAATTATGAGAATTTGTGAAGTGTAAGACTTCTTCGGCAGATGTTTATTATACATTATTAGTTATAACTCAAAAACGTATAGTAAAAAGGACGTAAGTGCCGCGAAATATCCTTTAATAAACGACCTTTTGAATGAATATATTGAAACAGGCCGGCCACTACGGAACCCCATACTGAGCATGGCCCGACTTGCTCTTGGCCGGTAACACGAAGAATAAAAGCTAATCAGCTTAATATGGAATCACAGTTAGGTCTTCACGGGATTACATCCCTAGAATTTCTAATTCCATGATGATTACCTACTTAACTTTTCGTTAGTCGTATGAGGTATGTCTGTAATTTCTAGTACATTTCTTTTCTTATTCAACTTGGGTATGTCCCTCAATCTCTCTCTCCTTAGCATTATTATTCCGATCTGATTGTGGGGCCTGCTTTTCTCGTAGAGAATTCAACTCGGATGGAGTAGCCATGTCTGTCATTTCCGATACAAATAAAGTCTGCCGATTTTTGCGGGGGAGGGGAACGTCAAATGTATAGTAAAGTCAGTCCATACATGTGTATGACCACTGGTCATATGTTTTCGGCAGAGGGGAACGCTTTTCAATGGCGACTCCGGTTGGTTGAATTCTCAAAGGCTTTTCTCGTTCTTTCTCTCCACTTCGCGCGATCGGACGTATCGTCTACTGAAACTTCGCAGGCCCTCATTTCTTTCTCTTTTCTTTTTCTTTGTCTTTGGCTATGTCCCTCAATATTAACCATAATCTCAAAGCCAAATATAACGGTCGTTTTATGATCTATTTGTAGTCTATTATTAATGCGAATCGCCATTATCTATACACAAAACTACAGATTTAAAGGAGTAGTCAGGGTTGTGTGCATCGTAAACACGGTAATAGGATTGACAAATAAGCTATCAATGCCGTTTTATGGGGGGAAAATTTATGGCCACTCAAAATGTTACCGCGAACATTGACGAATTTGAATGTCCGGCGTTTATAGATTATGTAGTAAAGTGAGGAGGGAAGTGTTTTAGACATGAGAGTACAGTACATAAATACCGTAAAATAATTAAATATATTGGGTTTTTTTGCGAAAACCGGTTTGAAGCCCTGATTCCAACATAGGTGCGTGTGTTTATTTGTAGTCTGAGTATATCAGAAGTACTATATTTATTAGCGTCTGATTTCATAATTCCCCAGTCGATATATATGTTGTACTTATTTCAATATGTAATGAAACAACCGACTTATCAATATGAGATCGCATTTTTAATATTCAATTCAATTCGTTTATTAATAAAATAAACAATGTTTTATACGTCAGCAAATAAATGACACATACATATATTAATTAATTACTTGCTTATATGAAAAATGCGTTCTCTCTCTACATCCATTGACGATGATTTTTTTAACTCTCTTTGATCAAATTAATGACGCAGTCTCCATTCAACTCAAATTCTAAAAATATTCACGAGCAGTCTTGGAAAACTAAGGCGGGTTTCACACTGCTGCGGTTTCCGTACGCGGCGCCGGTGCGCGACCGAGATAGCGCTCTGCATGTGTAAAGCGCTGTCACGCTTACACACCGTCGCCGCATCCGGTTGCGGCACCAGTGCAATAATCGCCTAAGTCATAATTTGAAAACGGACTCTACTTCTTACCAACTCTATAGCTTCAGAAATAGATAACATTAAACCGGCACTAAAAGCGGACTAGTATTATATCGAACGCGTTTTACGGCAGCCGCCCCTATTGGTTCATTTAGGAACCAAATGCTTATAAAATGGGTTAATATCACCATTAAGGACTATATCGGACAATGAATTGTTTTATTTTCCGATACGGATACGTCCATTTATAATATAGCTACTAATATTAAGTGCAGAATTTGTATGTATAGATACTTCATATTAGAACGACTGATAGTACTGATATGATATTGATATAAAAAAAACCACCGAACTATCTAGTCTAAACCCTCTGCAACTGTGGTGACTTTTTTTGAAAGATTTTGCTTATGTGAGGTCTACCAGATATCATTATCGATAGTAAATTACAAATTTTAATTTTAGATTTATTAAGTAACAACTGTTTTATAAAACGATCTTTTATATTTTTTAATCTAAGAAAGAACTCAGGCGGCTTTTACACTGCTGCAGTTTCCGCATGCGGCGCCAGTGCGCGAGCGAGATAGCGCTCTTTAGTGTATCGCGCTGTCACGCTTGCACACCGTCGCCGCATCAAGTTGCGGCGCCAGTGTGATAATCGCCTTAGTATAAATTGACGGTGTCTTATAGACATCAATCGCATAGGGTAAAATGTAAAACCAATAATTTAGAAACATCCTGCGACAATATAAACACATATTTACATTGAATAGAATTATACAGTGTGTAAATTTTATACGGGCGTATATTGTACTGGCGATTAGTATTGGACCTACGGAAGCTATTTACATTTATTTCTTTATGAAAATAAGGATATTTTTTTTTCATTCAGCTCGTAATGTATTGCATCCATGACAATTAAATTACCGATGAGTCATGTAAGTTATGTCAGTTTTAAATCAGTTGGATAGCGTACATTGGTGCCCGGTAGGACTTTAAAAAATCGTTACACATAATTAATAACATTATTTAACAAAATGATTATACTATATGAGTCCTATTGCTGGATACTATAGGTGGATAAAGTATACGCCCGTATAAAATTTATAGGCTGTATAAGTACCTACAAATTACCCATATATTCGGAAGACATTTTAAATACACGCAAATAAATATCAAAATGGAATCAAAACACTATATAGTTAAAACTTAAAGTAAAAACTAAACTAAATTCTAATATTTAAATAAAACTACTGCTACCCTAGCCGCTTTGTCCCTTTGTATGGTTAAACTTAAGCCTTTGGTTTGGACTAAGTATATTAATTACCCTGCCCGTAGTAGGTCGCTAGGTCGCAATCGCAACAAACCTCAACCAGTACCAGTACATACAATTAATTACGAGAGAGACGCCATGAAACGGACGTTTAACTTTGAAGTATTATTTTATTACATATACAGTGTGTAAATTTTATACGTATATTGTACTGGCGATTAGTATTGGACCTAAGGAACCTATTTACATTTATTTCTTTATGAAAATAAGGAATTTTTTTTCATACATAATAATTCAGCCCGCAATGTATTGCATCCATGACAATTAAATTACCGGTGCGTCATGTCAGTTATGTCAGTTTTAAATCAGTTGGATAGCGTACATTGGTGCCCGGTAGGACTTTAAAAAATCGTTACGCATAATTAATTAACACTATTTAACAAAATGATTATACTATATGAGTCCTATTGCTGGATACTATAGGTGGATAAAGTATACGCCCGTATACAATTTACAGGCTGTATACTAGAGTTAAAAACTCAGGAAACTCGTTAACTGTCCTTAAGGGATTCGGAGATAATATTGTATATGAATATATACAATATTATCTCCGGTGTATGAATTACACCATATTTTATTAAAATTAAATGTAATGTAAGAAAAATTAAGATTTTGTTTAACTCATGTCAGTTTTATAACTTGAATAGCATTGAATAGGACAGTGGATGTCTTGAAACGGACTAGTCACAAATTCTTTGCTTTTGCACAGTATCTTTTGGTACTACATATGCTGAGATCATAAAATAAACAATTTCAAAAAATAAACATAAAATAATTAGAGTCTAAACTTGTTTCAATTTGGCAACAACAGTAGTATGTATTTAACGGCCTCCTAGCCTAGTCGGTAGTTACCCTGCCTACGAAGCAGGAGGTCCCGGGTTCAAATCCTGGTCAGGGCATTTATTTGTGTGTTTATCACAGATATTTGTTCCTGAGTTATGGATGTTTTCTATGTATGTAAGTATTTATATATATATCTATATATTATATATATCGTCGTCTAGTACCCATAACACAAGCCTTATTGAGCTTACCGTGGGCCTAGGTCGATTTGTGTAAGATTGTCCTATAATATTTATTTATTTATAAGGTTTTAAGACCATTTAATCTCATTAAGAATTTTACAATTCACTTACACGAGATAAAACATTAATACTAAGTAAAATATACATGGATATGAGTGTACAGGCACAACATTATAATTGTAACATTCATAAATTTCATAACGTAAAAGAAGGGTATCTGAACAAATGACAATTTACGAACCGTATTAATATTTTTTACACAATAAAACTTATTTAAATAAGCCAAATACTTTGGTGCAACAGAACTGACATCATGAAATTAACAATTACCAAGAAAACAACAAAATATATAAAAAAAAAATGATAGTCCGTTTCAATGCGACGGTACTTGTCCGTTTCATTGCGAATCTAACCTAAAAACATTTAAACCAAATTCCAAATAATTAAGTATTGATACAATTATAACTTATCGTTCCGTATCTTCTTGAGAACATTTTACAACAAATACAACCATTACAATTGTAGCTTAAGTTACTATAGAATTTCAAATCAGTTTTAAAAAATACGATTTTTTTTTCAAAACTCATGGTAACAACGCGAGAAAAAATAATTCCAACAAATTATGGATGCCGGAATCTGTCGTTATCGTTGGTTTATTTATGGTCATCAGTGTTCTCAACAATCAAAGACATGAATGATTTCCTTTAGATTTTTTAAAGATATCTAAAGTGTCCGTTTCATTGCGTCTCTCCCTACAAATATTTCAGTCCATCAATTTTACAAAGGTTATGTATATAGGTACTCCTAGTGGTTAGAAAAGCCGAAAGTAATAAGTGTAATAACCAATATTACAATGTTTATTTAATTGACTTTATATTCTCCTAACTTGTTGTCGCTAGACAGTAAATGCCTATTGGAAGAATGATTTATTAAACCACTTTATCTTTCTTATTTAAATTTATATGTAAAATAAATTAAGCTTTTAATCAATTTTAAACCAATCAATCACGGTATTTGGTGGGCTTAAAAATATGATTTATATTTTACGATCGTCTGTAGCAGTAATTGATAAATTTGAATTATGTGAAAATTTAAATAATGTATCAATATTGTAATTTGATTTAGTTTTAATAACCACAGTGCAAATTTTAAATGTCGTAATGGACAAACGCCTACTTTTCAGGAGAGCCATAAACCAATTTACATTCAAGATTTTTTTGTGAATTCTTGTTCGATAAAGTTTTAAAACATACGACGCTGTACTCACACACATATTTTTGTTTAAATGGTCCCTAACATAGTCGTACGAACTTTAAGAAGTTGCGACAAATTCAACAAAATATCTCCGCACTTTTTCGAAAACGGTATCAAAAATATAAGTTACACAGATACAAGTCAATAGAAAACGATACTTGGTAATTTCCATAGTATGTTAATCGGACTAGGAAAAAATGCCCCTGACAATAATTTAAATTTCTAATTTGGTAAGTCTTATGGAGAAGAAGAGAATTTTTTTATCTAAGTATAAAAACAGAATAAACAGGATTTGCAAAATTATCATTTATTTTATTTTATTGAAATAGTGTTGGTATCGCATATATCATTAGGTACGTTACAAAAGTACCGAATTTGTTTAATTAATCCATCTAAACTTATATAAATGTCATATACAAAGGAAAAAGTGGCCTAGGCCAAGTGGTTAAGGCGTCTGCCGCGAATGCAGAAGACGCTGGTTCTATCCCAGCCCTGGGCACCGGAGGCCTAGGTCACTTTTTCTTTTGTATATGACATCTATATAAGTTTAAAATAGATCTACGTGAGAGATACGCTAACTCTTTTTTAAATACTGCAAAATATAAAAAGCAATTTTAATACTAAAACTCGTTAACGGCCTGAAAACTGAACGGGTATTAGGTAAATGTAAACACAAACTAAACCTAACTCATAATAGAAAGCTGGGTTTATCTTTAAAACCAGCGTCAGGCACGCCTCTGTTCAGTATAAGTGACAAGCGTGAGCTTTTTAATGTCTTCTCTTTTTTATATACATAATGAGTTTGTTCCAGGTCTCTTTTTTATTGGTAAAAAACAAAGGTATTTTTTGAGTGGAGACCGCGACTCGGCAAACGTAGTGTAGGACGCCCTCTGGCCAGGTGGGATGACGATCTGCGAAAGACTGCAGGCAGATGCTGGATGCGGCAAGCTGAAGACAGGGCGCTATGGCGCTCATTAGGGGAGGCCTATGTCCAGCAGTGGACTAATATAGGCTGATGATGATGATGATGATGATGATGAATTTTATTTTAAGTGTATATGTAAACATTATGAAGCTTTAGCTTTAAAATTGGCTCGTCCATCATAACTCATGATTAGTCATGATCATTCCTTACTATTCAGCATTTACCTATAACAATCTATGTACTATGTTTATAAATCTTCTGCGTAATCTATTTAATAATCATAGTGTAGGTAGTTTTCGTGGTGTTTTTCTTTACTTATGTTAGTGGTTTTATATGTTGGATTTAAGCTGCCAAAATTCCAGTAAAAAAAAAGTGACTGAGACTATTAAGGCTACGCAGTGCCTTGTGATTAAATACTTCTTTCTATAAAAGTATGTAAAAAAACAATCATAGAATTAGATAAAGAATGTAAAATTCGAAGTCTAACGCTTTTCTATCTATCAAAGCATTTGTGGTGCAGCCGCAAAGTAGCTGCGTTCAACTTATACGAACTATTATATAATCTGTGCTTATACTAAGACTGTGTCGTACAGCTGCGATCGTGGCCCACAAATGGTCTCGCCCTGAAAGATCAGTTCCATTTCGTGGTGTTGTTTCAACTTTGTTTTGTGTTATGTTTTAAATTGATTTTGTCTATTTATACTTTCATATACAATTTAGATACTTAAGTTCATCATAAATAAAATGATATTCTGATTCTGATTTCATTTTGTATGATACCGTAAAACGCGAAAATAGATAAAACCTAATCGCTCTTGACTTAATTCGAGCCGTCATAAAAACAAAAGCATGGTACAAACAAAAGCGTATTGTATCGCGGTTAAACAAGACAGGGCTTCAGATCAATTCCATTAATAATTCATTAGAACACGATTTAACTGGATAATTTACGAGCAGGATTGATAATTCCATTCGATTCGTGTAGCGCATTTAGGAAAGTAGATAATGCTACCAACTTAGTAATGTTTATAATGGATTTTTGGAGCAAAAATGGGAACTAAAATACAGTTTAAAAATATTCTGAATGTGTTCGGAAAGAGAAGTGTCATGATTTATATGGGAGCTCATCACATTCTATGACATTTCTTTTTCCGAACAGACTGTAGCGAACTGTGCAACGGAAATTTTTGATAGCGCGTCCCAATCGACACATGTAATCTAGACACACGGCAGTGTGTCCGCCAAGTTCGAGCAAAAAAAAGCGACACACCGGCCGTGGGTTATATTACACGAACCATTTCGGGCCAATTTCGACCACCCTATAACTCAAAACATATTTTATCTACGCATATGAAATTTCGAGTGTCTGTTGACATCCCCTTAATTGTCTAGAATACAAAATTTCATTATTCTACCTATAGCAGTTCTTGAGATATTGACGTCAGAAAATCGCTATTTTTACTATACACTCACTCACTGACTCACTGACTCATCAAAAACCTAGACCAATTCCAATGGTCGTACTGACTTGAAATTTGTCATGGAGATAGGTCTTAAGGTCAAAGTAAAGGGAAAAATCTGAAAACGGCCAAGTGTGAGTCAGTTTTAAAAATAGCGAAGGTGTAACTTTGTTCTACTATGAAGTCATAATGAACTAAATGGGTCTATCTTCCAAAATTTGGCTCGAAGGTTTGTCTTTAGGTCGAAATAAAGTAAAAATCTGAAAACGGCCAAGTGTGAGTCAGTTTCGAAAACAACGAATGTGTAATTTTGTTCTACTATAAGTAGGTATGGAGTGGAAATGAGATAAGACTTATTTAAATTTAGGTACATACCAATTTAAGACAATAAATGTTTGTCTTAAAGACAAGAACAATAAAATTGTTCACCACTCTATGTGTGTCTGTTGCGGGAACCGAACCCACGATTTACGAAGTGCAAAGCAGGTCACTAGGTAACACTAGGTGCGCTAAATCAGTCAAACAAAAATGAAAATACTATTTTTTCTCGCATAGTCTAAATAATTTCTAATTTTACAACTAATAAAATCGCAGATTCAAGAACATGGAAATCATACTCTAAGATGGAATTATATATACTACTGCCCATCTCACCCTCCGATATGCCACGGGATGAGATGGGATGGTGCACTTCTAGGGCTACATAATAGGCCACCAATTATAATACCTACTGGTAGGTAGGTATTACCAAGTTATTAATTATCTATGTAGGTAGCGTACTTACAAACAGAATAAAGTACGTTATTGTTGTATGTAATTATATGTAAGTAGGTACATTTTATAGGTGTAGGGAGCCAGTTTATTTGTAAAAATCACCTATAAATAAATAGTAAAATAGAATTAGACGCTTAGTATAAAGGGTTATAGTATAAAGTACATACCTAAGTGGAATGAGACATTTCCTAAAGCAAAAGTGATAAAAAAATAATAAAGAACCTACACCTAACAAAAATAAATGAAATCCCATCAAAAACATAAATGTGAAAGGCTGCCAAGTTCGATACTATGGGAATGCTTCGCCTATAAAAGAAGTGAGATCTGAATAAGTACCAAGTTCCATAAAAATACCTCAAATCATAAATAGTTATAGGAATGCACACTTGATTTCCAGCAGTTTTTAAGGTACATTTTGAATAAGTATTACATAGAAATACCTAAAATTATAATAGTCAGAGAAACGCACACCGGTTTTTTTAGCAGTTTCCTGATAACATTTATTATTTTCAGTACTTTTTAATGATGTAACTTGGCAAGTTTTAATAGAAAATTATATACTTGACACATTGCAGTCCAAAGGTGTCGATTCATTGCATTGAAAAGGTGTGTGGTGTGTGAAAACTTGCCAAGTAACATCATTAAAAAGTACTGAAAATAATAAATGTTATCAGGAAACTGCTAAAAAAACCGGTGTGCGTTTCTCTGACTATTATAATTTTAGGTATTTCTATGTAACGTGATACTTAAGTGAAGCATTCCCATAGTATCGAACTTGGCAGCCTTTCACATTTCTGTTTTTGATGGGATCTGCTTTACAGCAAATAACTTATCAATCTAGTATGCGTGTTCTATCTATCGCTTGTACAATGGGTTGTGCTCTGAAGAACTGTTTGATATGATGCCCACGGCAGCCTTTTATCACCGCACCGCTCGCCGCCAGCAGGGTGTTTATCCCCACACCCTGGAGCCCAATGGGTCGCGCACAGTACGGTTTAAGAGGAATTTCCTCCCACGAGCGCTGCGGCTGTGGAATGAACTCCCTGCCGAGGTTTTCCCAGTGGGCTACAGTATGAGGTTCTTCAAAAAAAGGAGTGTAAAATAAGTTCCTAAAGGGTAGGCAACGCGCATGTGAATCAGGCTACGGTAACTGCTTACCATCAGGCAGGCCGTATGCTTGATTGCCACAGTCGTGGTATAAAAAAAAATAGTATCATATTTTACTCTAAGGCGGTGTATTCTTTGAGTCTATAGGAAAATGTGGCAGATGCTTTCTTAGGCCTCAGTGCATGCAAATTTTAGGTAAATAGGATGTTCATTTTGTTAATAAACAGTCAGGTAAAAATTGTAAATAGTCCGTCAGTTAGATTATGTAATGTAATTTGACATGTACTATTTTAAATATTATAAATAAATGACTATGACTATTAAAATAATATTATGTTTTTTTTCTTTTGTCGATCTAGCAAATTCAAAGTTCGGGAGAAGGCAGTGACGTCACGCCATGCTAAATAGTGTAGCCGCGTGATTTTACGATATCTCATTCATTAATCTAAACTATTCCTCTCTTCTCTCTTTTTTAGGGCACAGGCTCCTTGGTGAAAAAATTTGAATGTTTTAGGTAATGAAAATAGTTAAATTAAATGCTAGGCAGCCTTATTGGCATGTTTATTAGCTACAAATAAATAAATTAACAAGCTTCTTACATGCTTAATAATCATAACAGCCACACCGGCAGGAACATTGAGTTTTAAAAATACTATTTTACATGATAATAGTTTAACTTTTTTAGCATCAATTATTAAATGATAGATAGCTAGATAAATGATAAAGCAATATCAAATCAACATCAATCTTTTTAAATTAAGGTTTCGGACAAGTGATATTTTCCAAAACACTAAAGAAGTCATATACATATTAGAAATGTCTGTTTGTTCATAATAATATCAATATTAATTTTTGTTTTAAAGTTAACGACTCAATATATGTATACCTATTCGTACCTTGAAGAGTGAAGGAAGGAGGCCTATTTGAAGAATACCAATTTGATATTTAAAAAAAAATATCTACCAAAACTGACATTTTGCTTATACGGTCCATCTTTTTCGTTTTACCTGTCAATTGTAATCAAGTTTATGTCAAACAGATGTCAAAATCATCAGGTAAGTCTCAGTAGCTCAGTTGGTTAGAGCGACGGGCATGTATTGAGAGAGAGTTCGAGTCTCGCCTGAGGCAGGGGATTTTTCTGCTTTTCCTTCATTTCTAAACATTATGTTATAATTTGCAAAGTTCTAACACCATTTTAACTATAAAACTTTCGTGAGACTCTAACATATTAAAAATATTTATAACGGGTTACTCACGTAATTTAAGTCGATTTTTGCTCGACATGTTTCGATCAATTTACGATGACCATTCTCACGAGCAAAAATGGACTTAAATTACGTGAGTAACCCGTTATAAATATTTTTAATATTCTAACACCATTGTTGATTGTACCTGTGTTTTGCAAACAAATAAACGATATGAGAAGATATCAAAAAGAGTAGTCGTCGTCGTTGTTTGTTTGAGTGTGCGAACTGAAGAAAAAATCAAACTATTTTAATAAATATTTTGATTTGTTTATTTTAAGTAGACATACTACGAAAAGTGACCTAGGCCTCCGGTGTCCAGAGCTTGTCTCGAACCAGCGTCTTCTGCATTCGCGGCAGGCCTAGGTCACTTATTCCTTTGTATATGACATCTATTTATATAGAAATGAAATTCATTTGTCATCAAAATGTCATTGACAAATTGTGATTCTGACAACCAATGTCACTAAAACTTACGTTTATTTAAGATTCAAGATCTTTATTTATAAACATAAGTTTATAAAAAAAGATCTTTTAGAATGAAGATTTAGAAGAAGACTTATGAATCTATATATATATAACTCAAAGGTGACTCACTGACTGACTGACTGACTGACATAGTGATCTATCAACGCACAGTCCAAACCGCTGGTTCTAGAGATTCCAAATTTGGCACGTAGGTTCCTTATAAGGTCTAGGGGTGCGCTAAGAAAGGATTTTTCAAAATTCATCCCCTAAGGGGGTGAAATGGGGGTCCAAAGTTTGTATGGGGAAACAAGATTAGTTAGTCTATTTTATTCGAAACTCCACAGAAGTATTCCTAACAATAAATGAGTAAATACGTGTTGCAGGTTTTTTGAGAATTCAACCCCTAAAAGGGGGAAATGTGGTCAAAATGTCTGAAAATCAACATGGGTATTGTTTCTATGGTTTATCGGGTCGTTGATTACGAAAACAACAACGATTTTAAAATCTGACGTGGCGGACGTAAAATACCATCTCCCCTGTTAGGGTACAATGGGGTTGAAATGTCTAAATATCCATATGGGTGTCGTTTTTGTGATTTTTTGGGACGTTAATTAAGAAAATGGCATCGATTTTGAAATTTAATATTGTGGACATGAAAATTCTTGAAAGTATTTGTGCCAAATCGCAATATTCTTCTAAATATAAAAGAAGAAACTGACTAACATATCAACGCACAGCCCAAACCGCTGGTTCTAGAGATTCCAAATGTGGTTCGTAGGCTCCTTATAAGGCATAGGGATGCACTTAGAAATAATTTTTAAAAATTTACCTCCTAAGGGGGGAAATGGGGTTCAAAGTTTGTATGGGAAACGAGATTAGTTCAACTATTTTATTCGAAACTTTACAGGAGTATTCCTAACGATAAATGAGAAAACAAGTGTTTCAGCTTTTTTGAGAATTCAACCCATAAGGGGGAAATGTGGTGACAAAATTTAAATATCAACATGGGTATTGTTTCTATGGTTTATCGGGTCGCTGATTACGAAATCAACACTTAAGGGGGTGAAATGGGGGTTGATAGTTTGTATGGGGAATTTTTAAACATTGAATCAATTTAGATGAAACTTGGTATTGAGATAGTTTGTGTACCGGGAAACGACATGGGACAGTTTTTATCTCGAAAATCAATCTTTAAGGGGGTGAAATGGGGGTTGGAGGTTTGTATGGAGATTTTTTTACCGCGAACCGATTTAGATAATTTTGTTGTGGATATAGTTTGAGTCCCAGGAAACAATATATAATATTTTTTAAGCCGAAAATCAATCTTAGAGGGGTAGAAAACATGTTGGTAGTTTGTATGGCGAATTATTAACCGCTGAACAGACGATTGAAATGAAACTTGGTACATATTATATAGTATGAGTCGCGGTAAACAATATAGGATAGTTTTTATCTCGAAAATCAACCCTCTAGGAGGTGAAACGGGGGTTGAAAGTTTGTATGGGAAATTAATAACCGTTGAACCTATTTAGATGATTTGGTATGGAGATATTTTGCGTTCTGGGGAAGGATATATAATAGTTGTTATCCCAGAAGTCATTCCTTAAGCGGGTAAAAAGGAGGGTGGATTACTAATTCCACGCAAATGAAGTCGCGGGGAAAAGCTTCTATTCAAGAGTAGAAATCTGTATTAATCATAATCTCTCGGTAGTAAGTCGTTGATGGCGTAACAATTAAACAATTATTGCAATAATTTCTTTAAAATAAAAAATGAGGGAACCGCCGTCTTCAAAACGTGGTATACCGAAACCTCCAGAATGTAACGAATACTTTTCCGAAAACCGCTTCTAAATCAGTTCAGCGAAACGCAAGATGATCGCGGACAAACGTACATTCCTACATAAAAACATACGAGTCTAACTGAGAACCTCCTTTTTTAGTACTTTTAGTACGCGGGCGAAGCCGCGGGAAAAAGCTAGTCTTGAATAAACGTAAAAGTTTTAGTGACATTGGTTGTCAGAATCACAATTTGCCAATGACATTTTGATGACAAATGAATTTCATTTCGGTAAAAAAACCGAAACAAAGCATGAAATCGAGCAAAGCGTATGCACTTTCCAGTTCAAATCTTCCTAAATCTGAACATAGGTATATTAAGAAACCTACCTAAATACCTATTTAAGAATATAAAGCTAACTTAAAACACAGTCTAAATTTACTGTGAATAAAATACCTGCGCCCTTGGTAGTTCATTCGGGATTAAGGTGACATAGGTCCGACGATATCAGAAATCTTTTGACATTCGAATAGCCCATAATATTCCATTGAAGGATTTATCGTCCCTTTTCTAAGGTCTCTCTCATATTTGTACCAGAATTATTCACTAGGAATGGACAAAATTTCATTTGATTATCAGTGGATGTAAACACTGAAAGGTTAACTTTGTATTTAAAATCCATATTGTCTCTCCAAATAACCCGATAGTGATTTATCTAAGCATTTTCTTTAAGAATTAATATTTTCTACAAAAACTCATTCGCAGGAATTGTACTTTTGTATACAGAAAAATATTACTAATTTAATAATTTTTCTGCTCGCTATACTTTAAGCATCATTTTCAGTTTTTCAAATAAGTTTTTTAATTGGTTTACTATAAAATTCAGTTCAAATTATTAAACTTGAAAATACCTTTTGCATCCAGCATTAGTTGAAAAATGTTCTCCAAAATGGTCCATTTTTATCTCGCAGTGTCCTTTCTAACAACAGATGGGTTTTACGCGTTGTGTAAGTTCGCAAATCCTAGCAAAGTCCAGATAATCCATGTAAAATATTGCAGCCACTCATCTCCAACGATTGTCACTGATCTGTCAACACTGTTTCAGAATCTGGAGCTATTTCACATTTATTGAGCTTTCCGAACCAAATCACTGCTTTTATCAATAACTATATTTTAAAATTTGAACATGTTGTTAGTTTTATCTTCTTTTGGAAGTGTTAATGGCTTTTGTTTTGATTTACGATGAAAATAAGTCACTACAATGCGTCAAGAGCCGGGCACGTTCGGCCATCTTTGCTTGAAGTTTGCGCATGTGCGAGTCGCGGGCTGCAGGCATGCGCTGTGAGCTGTTATGAAAATGGAAAAAATAAACTCGTGGCATCGCGTTATTACGAATTTTTTTTTCAGATATACGTTAACGGAGGCTAGTATGGTATGGTAGGTATAGATATACCTACCAGCGTTTGTGACTTCGTCCTACTTTCAACCCCCTTTTAATCTTGTAGGAGTTTAGTTTTATGTTCCAAATACTAGTAGTCCGCCTCGAACTCAGAACTCGCGATTTCCTTGCAAACGAGATGACCAATATAACAAGACCCGTATGATGATTTTTTCGTGTCTTGTAGCTCTAAGACCCCTTGGTCGATCCTGCTCATATACGAACTCTCAAATTATACGTATCTCTCCTACAACCCCAACAAATTGTATGAAGATCAGAAAAGCGTTACTAAAGTTATCGCAAAACAAACTCTTAAAATCAAAAAGTCATCGAAAGGCCGAGACGTCCCAGTAGCCAGAAGTTGTTTGTAAGAACTTGCTTCGCTTACGCTCCGCTCGTTCGATGATATTTGACAAATACCTACAGGTGTTTTTTCAATAACTAGCCATATTGTGAGAGGTGATTAGGTAAGTCATACTGAACAATTTTTTATATAGGAACAACCCCGAAAACCCAAAAAAAACCTCCCCATAGAAAACGTCGACCTCTGATAAGGCGAAATATGAAACGGCCAAAAAAAATTTTGTGATTTCGAAGTTGGTCCAAATCACCTTGCACAACATATTGTGCAAGGCCATGTACTAGCCATAGCTAGTTATTGAAAAAACATCCTGTATAATTATGCTAAATAGTTTCCCGTCCAGGTCTAGATTCAGTTTACCGTACCTTAGAGTCCTTAGAATAAATATCCGCTTTCCTTTTAAAGAAAATTTTAATGGAACGATAATGATAAGCGCAGTCTATTGAATGCGACTAACGAGGCTGTGTTTATATTATAGTTACACACAAAAGCAATTGCAATATAAATACAAACACTGAAAACATTGAAAAAATAATCAACCCAGCCGGACTTGAACCTGGCATCGATACGCCTTACCGGGGCTCGATCGCTTTACCAATTAAGCTATGGGTTCAGTTACTGAGTTGACGAAATTCTCAATGCCTTCAATCATCTTTTTGCATTTATTTTTTTATTTTTTACATCGACTTTATAGCAGCCGTAAGCGACATCTAGGTGCTAACTACTAGAGTTAGATACCCTTCCCGCCGACGCTTTTACAAGTGTCACAACGGAAATCATAGATGGCGCTGCTATCAACTCATAATTATTTTACATGATTTTTTTAAAGTGGGGCATTCCACTCATACAATAGTATGTTATTCAATCAAATACAAACACTGAAAACATTGAAAAAATAATCAACCCAGCCGGACTTGAACCTGGCATCGATACGCCTTACCGGGGCTCGATCGCTTTACCAATTAAGCTATGGGTTCAGTTACTGAGTTGACGAAATTCTCAATGCCTTCAATCATCTTTTTGCATTTATTTTTTTATTTTTTACATCGACTTTATAGCAGCCGTAAGCGACATCTAGGTGCTAACTACTAGAGTTAGATACCCTTCCCGCCGACGCTTTTACAAGTGTCACAACGGAAATCATAGATGGCGCTGCTATCAACTCATAATTATTTTACATGATTTTTTTAAAGTGGGGCATTCCACTCATACAATAGTATGTTATTCAATCAAATACAAACACTGAAAACATTGAAAAAATAATCAACCCAGCCGGACTTGAACCTGGCATCGATACGCCTTACCGGGGCGCGATCGCTTTACCAATTAAGCTATAGGTTCAGTTACTGAGTTGACGAAATTCTCAATGCCTTCAATCATCTTTTTGCATTTATTTTTTTATTTTTTACATCGACTTTATAGCAGCCGTAAGCGACATCTAGGTGCTAACTACTAGAGTTAGATACCCTTCCCGCCGACGCTTTTACAAGTGTCACAACGGAAATCATAGATGGCGCTGCTATCAACTCATAATTATTTTACATGATTTTTTTAAAGTGGGGCATTCCACTCATACAATAGTATGTTATTCAATCAAATACAAACACTGAAAACATTGAAAAAATAATCAACCCAGCCGGACTTGATCCTGGCATCGATACGCCTTACCGGGGCTCGATCGCTTTACCAATTAAGCTATGGGTTCAGTTACTGAGTTGACGAAATTCTCAATGCCTTCAATCATCTTTTTGCATTTATTTTTTTATTTTTTACATCGACTTTATAGCAGCCGTAAGCGACATCTAGGTGCTAACTACTAGAGTTAGATACCCTTCCCGCCGACGCTTTTACAAGTGTCACAACGGAAATCATAGATGGCGCTGCTATCAACTCATAATTATTTTACATGATTTTTTTTAAAGTGGGGCATTCCACTCATACAATAGTATGTTATTCAATCAAATACAAACACTGAAAACATTGAAAAAATAATCAACCCAGCCGGACTTGAACCTGGCATCGATACGCCTTACCGGGGCTCGATCGCTTTACCAATTAAGCTATGGGTTCAGTTACTGAGTTGACGAAATTCTCAATGCCTTCAATCATCTTTTTGCATTTATTTTTTTATTTTTTACATCGATTTTGATTGAATAACATACTATTGTATGAGTGGAATGCCCCACTTTAAAAAAATCATGTAAAATAATTATGAATTGCAATATAGTTAAAATCTATTGATTCTATCGATCGGCAAACAAGCATCTCTACAGTCCGCCGAATGGTAACCCAAGTAGAGCAAGCGAGCCGCGGGACCACTGGGATGGACAGGCGGAAAAGTCTTATAGTTGAAGTACTTATGATGAAATGCAAACCTTGGGTGACTGTAGGGACGAGTTAATAGTAGCTTATGATTATGATATACCGAATATACCGAAGTGTATATGTCGAGAGATGTTGCAAAAAATACATAGAGGACATTTAAGGCCAGAGAAATGCAGTCTTAGGGCTAGAGAAATAATGGTTTAACCGAACACGAACTTTCAAAGTAAAGATTTGATCTCCCATTGTCAAACTTGCCTGATACACAGGAAAGAAAATAGTAAACCACCTTTAACACCGCATAATATTCCGCCTCGACCTTGATCGAAGGTCGGTGCTGATATTTTTCATTATGGGTGGGAATCGTATCTCTGTGTTATTACTTTATCAAATACTATGTCATAAAATTAAGATCTCTGACGTCACAGCACTTGCTAAATTAGTTTAAAAAAATATTTTGTAGGGAGGGAATTCCAGATATCGTGTTTACTGATATTGGGCCAGCATTTTCATCCATTGTATTTAAATAATTCAGTAAACACTGGGTCTTTGAGCATCGTACGTCATCACCAAGATATGGTCAATCTTGCTGCACTTGACTAAAATTGATATCTATATATATATATAAAAGAAGAAACTGACTGACTGACTGACTGACTGACTGACATATCAACGCACAGCCCAAACCGCTAGGTCTAGAGATTTTAAATTTGGCACGTAGGTTCCTTATAAGGTCTAGGGGAGAACTAAGAAAGGATTTTTCAAAATTCACCCCCTAAGGGGGTAAAATGGGGGTCCAAAGTTTGTATGGCGAAACAAGATTTGTTAGACTATTTTATTCGAAACTTCACAGGAGTATTCCTAACGATAAATGAGTAAACACGTGTTTCAGGTTTTTTGAAATTCAACCCCCAAAAGAGGCAAATGTGGTCACAAAGTCTGAATATCAACATGGGTATCGTATCCTTTTTGAGTACTTATAGTACGCGGGCGAAGCCGCGGGAAAAGGCTAGTAATTGATAAATGTTAATAGATAAATGTTAACGATTAGTTATGTTACGCATAGCTAGTCAGTGTAACCCATTTTATGTTATTCCTATACATATTTTACAATTGTGCTTATATTTTACAGTAATACAATTAATGCCGTAATCAGATCATATGAATTGAATGCCATGAATTCTTTTTATTCCATTTTATGGCATGATGATAAGTGATGAGCATGTGTATAATTTATTTAATGTTTTTAACAGGGTTGTAGGTATCTTAATAACTACTTACTATAATATGGGTAGACTACGCTTGATATGAATAAATCAGTCTGTACTCGGTGGTAGTTTATGTATCTCCTGACCTGACACTCTGAGATAAATCGATGGAAGCTGTGTTTGGGTTTATTAGAATCATCTCTATGAGCAGTAAATATTTTTTGTGAAAAAAGTACAGTCGGCTTTACAAACTGGTATTAAAAAATGTATTTTTTTACAAAAACTTATTTCATATAATTTGTAAAATTCCCTGGAGTTGCAGGCGTTATTGCACAAGTACGTAGGTTACTATGACCGTTTCCCAAGTAGCACGACACTGCATTATAGGATGTCACAAATGGTTCACATCGGGAACTTTAGCATTTATGAAGAGTTATTAGAGAACACCCCAACTGTAGCAGCTGACAATTACGCTCTCGCCTGTATAATAACGCTATTATGCATCACGGAAGGACATACAAATGTTTCTAGGTGCAACGCTATAGCATACAATTATTGCAGGCATTCTAGGGCACGATCAATACGCTTTCGATGTCATTGTTGTATGTACCTATATATCAAAGAATAAGGCCACAGTGAACGAAGACAAACAGTAAAAACAAGTATTTAAAATAAATGATGTAATAGTAGATTGTACACCAAGGGGATAAAGCACTGTTTTATGTCACGGGCGGAATATTGAATCCTGAACGTAACGAAGGACTCCAGATTTTACTCCCGAGCGCAGCGAGGGGGTTATGAGTTAATTCCCGAGCGAAGCGAGGGAATTAAGACTGAGTCCTGAGTGCAGTGAGGGGTTCAAGCGCGCCCGTGACAAAAACAGCTTTATCCCCGAGGAGTATACTCTACTTTTCTCACCTCTTGCGAGACAATAAAATAGCGAAGGCTACTAGAAACGGATTTTTATTAAAGTAAATCAAAAGTAAAAACCGGCCAAGTGCGTGTCGGACCACACATAGCAGGATTCCGTACATTCAATGGAATAAGAACCAAACTAATACCAAAAGGTCGTATCTGATGCCTATGGAAAAAGTTTTTTGGAGATAACTCAAAAATGGCTAAACCAATAATGTTCAAAAAATTTTTCCTAGAAAGTATATGATAAGGCGCATCTCCTCAATTTTTTTCATATTTTTTGGACTTACGGTTCAAAAGTTACAGGGGGGGGCACAATTTTACTGACTTTCGAAGCGATTATTTCAGAAAATATTCACTTAATCACAAAATGGTCAAAAAACCTCAGTGTTATTTTTAAAGACCTATCGATTTATGTGTCACATGTTGATATTTAGTCAAAAATATAAAAATTTTGTTACATGTATGAAGCGCCCCCCCCCCCAAAAATTTTTTTTTTTTCAAATTTAACTACATAACTGAGTAACGGCATACAAAATACACCTTATGTGTAAATTTTATTCAGATACGTCGTATAGTTTCCGAGTAAAATGGCTGTGACATACGGACGGACAGACATACAGACAGACATGACGAATCAATAAGGGTTCCGTTTTTTGCCATTTGGCTACGGAACCCTAAAAATTTATTCTTGATACATTAGTCCATTTTATTCTAATTTTATCTTCTATTTTTATAGAACCTGCAGTGTTACTCCGTATACTGCAGCGTCTTATGACACTCGCGGCATTTGTTTTAGGTATTTAAAATTGAGGTGGCCAGCACGATTTTCCGAATAAATTCGATTTTCAAATCAGCTCGACGCGGCGGCGCGGGCCCCGGCTGGCGTCGCGGGGCTGTGCACCGTGCGGACTTTACGAAATTAGACTTTAAGCACATAACAATAAGAGCTATGGGAAGTGAATTCACATTATTAACCAGCGGGTTATAATGAGATTTAGTACAACATTATAACCCGGCTAAAGCCAAGGGCTATAATGATTTGCTTTCGGTGAGGTTTGCATGATATATAATTTGGCATTGTCGAGCAGGTGGTGTGAAATAGTAGTTTATGTAACTTTTACGTAATAAGGGTCCTTAAAATACTCGCCTGCGGCTCGTTTCATAATAAGATCGTGGGATCTTATTATGAAACGAATTTAGGCCCTAAAACACTCGTGGGAGTGTTTTAGGGCCTAATTACGTATACTGCATACACTGCTTTATCTACACACATATTATAAATCCTAAATGAAATGTTCGGAAACCATTAAAATTACCGCCTTGCACCGCCATGACCAACTCGATTGTGCCGGCGGTCGGGCGGGCGCGTGCCGGCGGTCGGAGAGGAGGGCAGAATTTCATTACGTTACCGTACCGTACCTAGGTAATGATTTTCATACGTTTTTACCACACTGTCAAGAATAAGATAATACATACACTGATGTTACGTTACTGGTTGCAATAATGATGGTAATTACATACGGTTTCCGAACGCGAAATAGAGGATTTATATTGGTGTAGATAAATTAAATTAAAATTCGTTTGGATTACATATGTGCGTAGAAACTTATATTATAAGGCATCTAGGATATGATATATCCTGTCATATCATATATATGACAGGATATGACACTCTGTGTTTTCGTCGGGGTTAATAAGAAAACTTTAAAAAATTATCAAGAAGTTATCACAGTAATTTTATCTAAAAATCATAAGATCCGATTATAATCTCAGTGCAATATTTCAACTAAAATCAGTTTCCTCCTTATCGCTGCGAAATCTGACATTAAAATTGTTCTGGAAGTCGTAATTTCTCAACGCTGTCTCTTTTCTTTAATTTATCTTTCTCTATCTACCTGACTACTGTTTGCCTGATGAAAAATAACCGTTTCCCTGAGCTTTGATACAGCTAGTGCAAATATTTATTTATGTTGTTTGGACGGAGCTGAGTCCTGTAATATTCTATTACGGAGATATTGGACTTAGGGAGGATTACGTTTGATTGCCAGTATTTACACAACTAGATATAAAGCGGCAATATGCGTGCGGCGGAGGGTTCCGTGACTTCAAAGCTACCACTCGAAATAAAAGCAAACTTTCTTGCTCAAACATTGAAGTAATAAATAAATCTTTTGATTCAACTCAATGAAGATTTAACTCGCTCAGTAACTCATATATCTCAGTATATGATTTCAAGCTCACATGGTCATTCACATTATAAATATTATTTTAAACGGCATAGTTACCATGTATATTTGTTTTCGAAAGAGAGTAGATCGCTACGGTGTGTGGGTAGACTAGTAAAACTCGCCGCAACGTTAGTTACTCCGTGATGATGGTGCATGCAACTGCGCCGAACTGGGCTTACTGCTGGTAAAAACAAATATACATGGTAAATATCCCGTTTCAAATAATATTCATATATCTCAGTGTTTACAGTATTACTGACTCACTCTTTCCCACTCATGATTCGAATGAGTCGGCCGAGTCAAACGAGTGAGACGATGCGAATATGCGTACAGATCCACTGAGCGAAATGAGTGACACAGATCTCCAATGAGCGAAAGATATGAATCAATTTGTTCAATTCAGTGTAGCGTTTTGCGCATCTCTAATTAGGTATCATCATATGAAAAAACACAATCAGTACCCAAAAGTGGCAAAGCATGAGAAAAAGCCCAACTTTTACCGTAGACAGACAATCGTCCCAAAGAAATTGCTAGTCACAAAGGACCGACAAAGCGCTTCATCAGAATTAGAACAGTGTAAACAAGACTATCTAATAAGCCTAAATCCTACGAATATGAAGGTCAAGTTACAAATCACTTACTCGTGAAGAATCTATTAGTAGGATTATAGGTATAGGTTAATTTTGTTAATATTACGGTATTATCATTTCATATTTTCGGGGCATTTTTAATTATACAGACACAAATAACTATTGTCTGTTTTCTTGTCTGTTTTGTTGTTTTCTTGTTGTGTGTTAACGGCCTCCTAGCCCAGTCGGTAGTGACGCTGCCTATCAAGCAGGAGGTCCCGGGTTCGAATCCTGGTCAGGGCATTTATTTGTGTGTTCATCACGAATATTTGTTCCTGAGTTATGGATGTTTTCTATGTATTTAAGTATTTATCTATTATATATACTTATCGTCGCCTAGTAACCACAACACAAGCCTTATTGAGCTTACTGTGGGACTGGGTTGATTTGTGTAAGATTGTCCCATAATATTTATTTTGTACATATTATTTGTTAATGACTGAGACAAAAGAGCAACCCATATGACTGGTGACCTTATGTTAATTAAAGTAAAAGCTTAATACTCGTTCCACAGAGCTTCCGCCTCTGATGAACTTACAATGCTAAGCTTTTAATATCACTGTCAAGCACAAGCTCTCCGTTACGTAATGTTTTATGACCGGAAGCTCTATTCCGGAGCTTTAACTAAACTTAGCGCTGAATATTTACGTGCATGGTTACTGTACATGGTTACGAAGATCTTGCCTGATTCACGAGAAAAAATTCCCCGAAAATGCAATAGCGACATATCAGAGTCATATAACCGCATTTTCTTTTTTTTTCTTATAGTTTTTTTCTTTTCTTATAGTGTCATCTGTGTCTATTAAATGAAAGCGTTTGATGCGTTTTTCCTATAATTTAATAGTGTTGAAGTTATTCAAGAAAAAATAAAAAAAAAAACTCTTTCCCCCTTTCGAACAACGGGGCAAAATTTTTCGAAAAAATTACAGAATATAGCCTTTACCTATTTATTACAGTATAAAAAGTTTTTACAAAAAAAAGATAAACCGACTTCAAAAAGGATAAAATAAATTATTATATTATTTATATGCGTTACAAACTGATATGTTTGAAGTCGGTGCCAAGCCAAAAAGTTACAATACCGGTCAAATCAGCTTCAAGTCTGAAAATCACAAAACAGTTAATACGAACGAGGCGTATGTGTTCAGTGAATTGTTCTTCATACTAAGAACTAATTCTGGTATTGACTGTACGTAGGTTTTCATTCTAGTACAGAAATAAAATATAATCATGCGTCTTATGATGTTTGTTAATAAACCTGTTTACTAGTTGTCGGACTAACCATATCTTGATCGGAGCCCGTGCTTCGATTTGAATTATTTATTCTACTTCATCTAAGGTGTTTTATCGAAGTGTAAAAGAATTCAATGGCTATATTGATTTTTCTATAGTCAGACACACTGGGTGTGTGGGTCACACCTTTTCAGTAGAAAAAGGCACGATATTTAAATTTTCTATGGTTGACCATACGTGTTTTTTATTTTTATTTGCCCTTTTTTCTGATTATTGACAAAGTAGACGTGTATCAGAGAATATATACATAGGTACCACATTTCATCAAAATTGTATTAGTAGTTTAGACGTGAAAATGTAACAGATAGATTCACATTCACCTTTTCAATATAAGTAGGTATCGATATGTTTTGTGATTTTCAGACTTGAAGCTGATTTGACCGGTATTGTAACTTTTTGGCTTGGCACCGACTTCAAACATATCAGTGTGTAACGCATATAAATAATATAATAATTTATTTTATCCTTTTTGAAGTCGGTTTATCTTTTTTTTGTAAAAAGTTTTTATTTTACCATTTTTAGTGGTTATATAATTATCATAATCGGACAATATATAAGAAAAAGTTCATTATACGTAACTCAATGTAAGGAAAGTTCCACTTATCATATGTGGTCTTCATCATTAGGTCCACTCCATCAAATTAGTGGTTTTCGAGAGGAAATGCTTGAGTTGCTTAAAAAAACAACCAAATCACCAAACATGTGCCTTTAAAAATTGAGGAGTTCCCTTAATTCGTCATGGATCCCATCATCAGAACAGCACCAAATTAATGTGGAACCATCTCAGAGGTAGTTATTTTCAGACAAAAAAAGAATTCCTGAAATTGGATCACGGGTCTCGGAGTAATCGCTGAACATCCCACATTTAAAAAATCATCATCATTATCATCAAAACAATTATCATCATGACGTTCACATCATCAAATTGGTGGTTTCCGAGAGAAAACCCTCGAGTTGCTTAAGAAAACACCCAAATCACCATACATATGACTTTAAAAATTGAGGAGTTCCCTCAATTCCTCATAGATCCCATCATCAGAACAGCACCAGATTAATTTGGGACCACCTTGGAAGTACATGCTTTCAAACATAAAAAGAATTATTCAAATCGGACCACGGGTCTTGGAGTAATCGCTGAACATCCTACATTTAAAAAAATCATCATCATTATTATCAAAACAATCATCATTATCAGGTCCACTTCATCAAATTGGTGGTTTTCGAGAGAAAACTCTCGAGTTGCTTAAGAAAACACCCAAATCACCATACATGTGCCTTTAAAAATTGAGGAGTTCCCTCAATTCCTCATGGATTCCATCATCAGAACAGCACCAGATTAATTTGGGACTACCTTGGAAGTACATCCTTTCAAACATAAAAATAATTATTCAAATCGGACCACGGGTCTCGGAGTAATCGCTGAACATCCTAAATTAAAAAAAATCATCATCATTATCACAAAAACAATCATCATTATCTGGTCCACATCATCAAATTGGTGGGTTCCGAGAGAAAACCCTCGAGTTGCTTAAGAAAACACCCAAATCGCCATACATATGCCTTTAAAAATTGAGGAGTTCCCTCAATTCCTCATAGATTCCATCATCAGAACAGCACCAGATTAATATGGGACCACCTTGGAAGTAGACCCTTTCAAACAAAAAAAGAACTATTCAAATCGGACCACGCGTCTCAGAGTAATCGGTGAACATACATAAAAAAAAAGCCCAAACCGAATACAGAACCTCCTCCTTCTATGAAATTGAAGTCGGTTAAAAAATAATAAGAAGTCTACAGTCAAGCAGGAGTCGGACTTGAGAAAAAAACATTGTTAAAATTGTGTGATGAAATGAACGGCATCCTCTGAGTGCAAATCATCGCAGTGACGGTTTTTTTTTTCAATTATTTGCATTCGTGTTAATCTTTATCACTTTGTCTAATTCCTGTGTGAATTCAATAGCTTTCTTTACTCTCATGTTTTATACGCGTATTTAATCATAGTTTAACAAAAAAACTATCGACTTTAAAAAATATATAATGGCATCTAGTTGTTAGCATTGCGTGATTTACTCAACAGCACTTCCGGCCCGGTATAGCGCTAGAGGAGATGACATCCCTAAGATTTTTTTTGGCCCAAAACTTATAGTGAAAATCACTACAAGTCTATACTACTCTTTGATTCAGTCATAGCTGTCAACCGCCAAACATGGCGCACAAAACGTGTTCTAAATATCACATCTAGTAGTATAGCGCGCACTATTTGTCAATAATGAAAAAATGTATCGGCCATGTAAAATTGTAAATATTAGTTAAGTACCTAATTTTAATTTTTAGTGTCCTATCTTGTAATTTTGTGTGTAATATTTTAAGTTCTCATTTTAAGTGAAGTATGAATTCTTATGGGAATCTATACATATAATAAAGCTGAAGAGGGTCGAAAGTCTGTACATGGAAGATAATCGAAAAAAAGTTGGCTGGGGATACTTAGAATCGATAACAGAACAAGTTCCAACAATTTTTAGAATTTTTGTCTGTTTATCTGTTTGTCTGTTTATCTGTTTATCTGTTTATCTGTTTGTCTGTTTATTTGACCGCGCATCACGTGAAAACGGCTGAAAGGATTTTGATGAAATTTTGTATAGAGATAGTTTGAGTCCCGGGAAAGGATTATATATAGTTTTAATCTCGAAAATCAACCCTGGTGGGGGTGAAAATGGGGTTGAAAATTTGTATGGAGAATTTTTAACCGCTGAAACGATTTAGATAGAAATTAGTATGGAGATAATGTGAGTCTCGAGAAACGTCATAGGATATTTTTCAAACCCTTGTGGTGGTGAAAAGGGGGTTGGAAGTTGGTATGAGGAATTTTTTACCGCTGAACTGATTTAGAGTGACACACATCTCCAATGAGCGAAAGATATGAATCAATTTGTTCAATTCAGTGTAGCGTTTTGCGCATCTCTAATTAGGTATCATCATATGAAAAAACACAATCAGTACCCAAAAGTGGCAAAGCACGAGAAAAAGCCCAACTTTTACCGTAGACAGACAATCGTCCCAAAGAAATTGCTAGTCACAAAGGACCGACAAAGCGCTTCATCAGAATTAGAACAGTGTAAACAAGACTATCTAATAAGCCTAAATCCTACGAATATGAAGGTCAAGTTACAAATCACTTACTCGTGAAGAATCTATTAGTAGGATTATAGGTATAGGTTAATTTTGTTAATATTACGGTATTATCATTTCATATTTTCGGGGCATTTTTAATTATACAGACACAAATAACTATTGTCTGTTTTCTTGTCTGTTTTGTTGTTTTCTTGTTGTGTGTTAACGGCCTCCTAGCCCAGTCGGTAGTGACGCTGCCTATCAAGCAGGAGGTCCCGGGTTCGAATCCTGGTCAGGGAATTTATTTGTGTGTTCATCACGAATATTTGTTCCTGAGTTATGGATGTTTTCTATGTATTTAAGTATTTATCTATTATATATACTTATCGTCGCCTAGTAACCACAACACAAGCCTTATTGAGCTTACTGTGGGACTGGGTTGATTTGTGTAAGATTGTCCCATAATATTTATTTTGTACATATTATTTGTTCATGACTGAGACAAAAGAGCAACCCATATGACTGGTGACCTTATGTTAATTAAAGTAAAAGCTTAATACCCGTTCCACAGAGCTTCCGCCTCTGATGAACTTACAATGCTAAGCTTTTAATATCACTGTCAAGCACAAGCTCTCCGTTACGTAATGTTTTATGACCGGAAGCTCTATTCCGGAGCTTTAACTAAACTTAGCGCTGAATATTTACGTGCATGGTTACTGTACATGGTTACGAAGATCTTGCCTGATTCACGAGAAAAAATTCCCCGAAAATGCAATAGCGACATATCAGAGTCATATAACCGCATTTTCTTTTTTTTTCTTATAGTTTTTTTCTTTTCTTATAGTGTCATCTGTGTCTATTAAATGAAAGCGTTTGATGCGTTTTTCCTATAATTTAATAGTGTTGAAGTTATTCAAGAAAAAATAAAAAAAAAAACTCTTTCCCCCTTTCGAACAACGGGGCAAAATTTTTCGAAAAAATTACAGAATATAGCCTTTACCTATTTATTACAGTATAAAAAGTTTTTACAAAAAAAAGATAAACCGACTTCAAAAAGGATAAAATAAATTATTATATTATTTATATGCGTTACAAACTGATATGTTTGAAGTCGGTGCCAAGCCAAAAAGTTACAATACCGGTCAAATCAGCTTCAAGTCTGAAAATCACAAAACAGTTAATACGAACGAGGCGTATGTGTTCAGTGAATTGTTCTTCATACTAAGAACTAATTCTGGTATTGACTGTACGTAGGTTTTCATTCTAGTACAGAAATAAAATATAATCATGCGTCTTATGATGTTTGTTAATAAACCTGTTTACTAGTTGTCGGACTAACCATATCTTGAACGGAGCCCGTGCTTCGATTTGAATTATTTATTCTACTTCATCTAAGGTGTTTTATCGAAGTGTAAAAGAATTCAATGGCTATATTGATTTTTCTATAGTCAGACACACTGGGTGTGTGGGTCACACCTTTTCAGTAGAAAAAGGCACGATATTTAAATTTTCTATGGTTGACCATACGTGTTTTTTATTTTTATTTGCCCTTTTTTCTGATTATTGACAAAGTAGACGTGTATCAGAGAATATATACATAGGTACCACATTTCATCAAAATTGTATTAGTAGTTTAGACGTGAAAATGTAACAGATAGATTCACATTCACCTTTTCAATATAAGTAGGTATCGATATGTTTTGTGATTTTCAGACTTGAAGCTGATTTGACCGGTATTGTAACTTTTTGGCTTGGCACCGACTTCAAACATATCAGTTTGTAACGCATATAAATAATATAATAATTTATTTTATCCTTTTTGAAGTCGGTTTATCTTTTTTTTGTAAAAAGTTTTTATTTTACCATTTTTAGTGGTTATATAATTATCATAATCGGACAATATATAAGAAAAAGTTCATTATACGTAACTCAATGTAAGGAAAGTTCCACTTATCATATGTGGTCTTCATCATTAGGTCCACTCCATCAAATTAGTGGTTTTCGAGAGGAAATGCTTGAGTTGCTTAAAAAAACAACCAAATCACCAAACATGTGCCTTTAAAAATTGAGGAGTTCCCTTAATTCGTCATGGATCCCATCATCAGAACAGCACCAAATTAATGTGGAACCATCTCAGAGGTAGTTATTTTCAGACAAAAAAAGAATTCCTGAAATTGGATCACGGGTCTCGGAGTAATCGCTGAACATCCCACATTTAAAAAATCATCATCATTATCATCAAAACAATTATCATCATGACGTTCACATCATCAAATTGGTGGTTTCCGAGAGAAACCCCTCGAGTTGCTTAAGAAAACACCCAAATCACCATACATATGACTTTAAAAATTGAGGAGTTCCCTCAATTCCTCATAGATCCCATCATCAGAACAGCACCAGATTAATTTGGGACCACCTTGGAAGTACATGCTTTCAAACATAAAAAGAATTATTCAAATCGGACCACGGGTCTTGGAGTAATCGCTGAACATCCTACATTTAAAAAAATCATCATCATTATTATCAAAACAATCATCATTATCAGGTCCACTTCATCAAATTGGTGGTTTTCGAGAGAAAACTCTCGAGTTGCTTAAGAAAACACCCAAATCACCATACATGTGCCTTTAAAAATTGAGGAGTTCCCTCAATTCCTCATGGATTCCATCATCAGAACAGCACCAGATTAATTTGGGACTACCTTGGAAGTACATCCTTTCAAACGTAAAAATAATTATTCAAATCGGACCACGGGTCTCGGAGTAATCGCTGAACATCCTAAATTAAAAAAAATCATCATCATTATCACAAAAACAATCATCATTATCTGGTCCACATCATCAAATTGGTGGGTTCCGAGAGAAAACCCTCGAGTTGCTTAAGAAAACACCCAAATCGCCATACATATGCCTTTAAAAATTGAGGAGTTCCCTCAATTCCTCATAGATTCCATCATCAGAACAGCACCAGATTAATATGGGACCACCTTGGAAGTAGACCCTTTCAAACAAAAAAAGAACTATTCAAATCGGACCACGCGTCTCAGAGTAATCGGTGAACATACATAAAAAAAAAGCCCAAACCGAATACAGAACCTCCTCCTTCTATGAAATTGAAGTCGGTTAAAAAATAATAAGAAGTCTACAGTCAAGCAGGAGTCGGACTTGAGAAAAAAACATTGTTAAAATTGTGTGATGAAATGAACGGCATCCTCTGAGTGCAAATCATCGCAGTGACGGTTTTTTTTTTCAATTATTTGCATTCGTGTTAATCTTTATCACTTTGTCTAATTCCTGTGTGAATTCAATAGCTTTCTTTACTCTCATGTTTTATACGCGTATTTAATCATAGTTTAACAAAAAAACTATCGACTTTAAAAAATATATAATGGCATCTAGTTGTTAGCATTGCGTGATTTACTCAACAGCACTTCCGGCCCGGTATAGCGCTAGAGGAGATGACATCCCTAAGATTTTTTTTGGCCCAAAACTTATAGTGAAAATCACTACAAGTCTATACTACTCTTTGATTCAGTCATAGCTGTCAACCGCCAAACATGGCGCACAAAACGTGTTCTAGATATCACATCTAGTAGTATAGCGCGCACTATTTGTCAATAATGAAAAAATGTATCGGCCATGTAAAATTGTAAATATTAGTTAAGTACCTAATTTTAATTTTTAGTGTCCTATCTTGTAATTTTGTGTGTAATATTTTAAGTTCTCATTTTAAGTGAAGTATGAATTCTTATGGGAATCTATACATATAATAAAGCTGAAGAGGGTCGAAAGTCTGTACATGGAAGATAATCGAAAAAAAGTTGGCTGGGGATACTTAGAATCGATAACAGAACAAGTTCCAACAATTTTTAGAATTTTTGTCTGTTTATCTGTTTGTCTGTTTATCTGTTTATCTGTTTATCTGTTTGTCTGTTTATTTGACCGCGCATCACGTGAAAACGGCTGAAAGGATTTTGATGAAATTTTGTATAGAGATAGTTTGAGTCCCGGGAAAGGATTATATATAGTTTTAATCTCGAAAATCAACCCTGGTGGGGGTGAAAATGGGGTTGAAAATTTGTATGGAGAATTTTTAACCGCTGAAACGATTTAGATAGAAATTAGTATGGAGATAATGTGAGTCTCGAGAAACGTCATAGGATATTTTTCAAACCCTTGTGGTGGTGAAAAGGGGGTTGGAAGTTGGTATGAGGAATTTTTACCGCTGAACTGATTTAGATGACAATTGGTATAGAGATAGTATGGGTCTCGAGAAAGGACAAAGGATAGTTTCATCTTCAAAAAGCCCCCCCCCCCCCCTTCCATCTTACTTTAGAACCGTAGGTCCAAAAAATTTGAAAAAAATAATGGAAGTGAAGCCTGAAAGGTACTTTCAATAAAAACTATCTATCTATACATATAATAAAGCTGAATAGGGGGTTGAAAGTTTGTAAGGAGAATTTTTAATAGAAATTAGTATGGAGATAATTTGAGTCCCGAGAAACGACAGAATAGTTTTCATCCCGAAAATAAACCCTTGTGATGATGAAAAGGGGGTTGGAAATTGGTATGAGGATTTTTTTACCGCTGAACTGATAAAGATGAAATTTGGTATAGTAGGAGTCTCAAGAAAGGACAAAGGATAGTTTTCAGTTGGAAATTTGTATAGGTAATTATTAACCGCAGAATCGATTTAGATAAAATTTGGTATGGAGATAATTTGAGCTCTGGAAAAGGAAATAAAATAGTTTTATCTCGGAAATTCCCTTAAGCGGATGCAAAAGGGGTGTAAGTTTACATGGGGAAGAAACAACCAATAACCGCTGTACGTATTTCGATGAAATTTAGTATTGAAATAATTTGTAGTTTTTTGGTCAAGGTATTCATATTTATAATATGTTACCCGTCGATGCTTTTACCTTTACCCGCTCTTAAGAAATATTTGAAAATATCATGAATGTCAAAGGGTTATTGCAGGTTCGAGGACTATATATGACGGACAAAGATGCATGGCCCAAATCAAAAAACTACTACAAAATCATCTAACATTTATAGGGCACCGTTTAGGTAGGAAAACATATCAAACGTTTTGTAAAGGAGTCAGATTAGGATTTTTTTTTCTTTATAATTAAACAATAGGTACTTTATCTGTCTCTCAAGCTGTTTTGATATGTCTTCTTGAAGAACTACGCATTATTTTGTATCTTTAAGATCTAATAATGTATTACTGTTTTGAAAAAAATAAGTCCCGTCGAGTTTCTTTTCGGTCATAATACTTCTTGGGCCAGAGGTGTAGGGTTAGAACCGGTGGCAGTTTTGGAACGAAGTTCCTTTTCGGACGGCTAGGCGAAAAAAAGTCACGTAACCGTCACGAAAAAGTGCCACGTCACGAAAACGCGACACCAATACGATTGAGAAACATGTCAAATGGAATGAAATAAAAAATATATAAAATAGAATAAAGTGAAATGAAGTGTAGTGAAAAGTGAAAGTGAGAAGTGATAAAAGTGAAAAAAGTCGAGAACCTAAAAGTAAAAACTGTCGAAAATGTCAAAAATAGCAAAATTTCTAAATTTCAAATACTTCAAAAACCAAAAATGTCAAAAAAATACTAAAAAAAATGAAAGCCACAAAATTTACGAAAAAGTAAAAAATAAAATAAAATAAAATAACATAACTTCGTTCCAACCGAGTGTTCCACGACACTCACGTATTTTAATTTTCTCTGACGTTCATTAGTGCATTGTAATGTGCTTACATTGAAGAATAAATATCTTGATCTACACCAATATCAATATCATAAATCCTCTATTCCGCGTTCGGAACCGTATGTAATTACCAACAGTAACGTAACGTAACATCAGTGTATTATCTGTGATAGTGTGGTAAAAACGTATGAAAATTCATTACCTACTACGGTAACGTAATGAAAATCCGCCCCCCCGACCGCCGGCACGCAGGGTATAAAAATTCAACGTCTAAAAGGGGGGGGGGGGGTAGCCACTACACTCGATTGCGTTAAATTTTGCATGTGCCCCCCCCCCCCCCCTCCAAGTGCACCTCAAATAGAAAAAAATCATATCTACATTTGTGACCACCCCCCCCACCCCAATTTCAACCGCGCCTGTTCTTACCTTTCATGCTTAGACTGATTTGACGGGAGGATCGATTTGGTTTGGATGATATTTGCCGTAGACATGAACGTATAAATACAAAAGTGGTCCTGTATCGTCCGATATACACCTACTACTCTATGTCGTTTAAATCATGCCAAAAAAAATTTATAGGATAAAAAAAGTATTCATTTTTGAGTGTAGTTTCATTTAGTGGTAATTGTAAAATATTTTATCAAGTCTCTCTCTTTAATTCGCTCCTCATACAACTTTATGACGCTCATGCTCCTGTTCGTGCAATAAAAGTCAAGCATCTCCCTGCTCCTTGGCTCACTGAGGATATTAAAGCCCTTATAGAGAGGAAGAATCAATCTAAATCTAAGTATAAGGCTAACAACTCTGAGAAAAATAAACTTAAATATCATACCCTGCGCAATCGCTGTAGCACCATATGTCGAGATGCTCAGAGGCGTCATATTCACAGTTCTGTTGAAGATGGAAATCCAGCCAAAGTGTGGAAATTTTTGAAAGGTCTCGGAGTTGGCAAATCTCAACAGGCAACCAATTTAAACAATATTAGCGTTGACCAGCTTAACCAGCATTTTTCATCGTCCACCTGTTTCAGTGGTCCTAAGAAATCTAACTCACTTCATCATCTTTCATCACTTCCTGCCTTAGATTTCTCTTCTTTCTATTTTAGCCATTTCTGTGAGAGTGATGTTAGGAAGGGTATATTGAATATCACTTCTAACGCCGTTGGTGTTGACTGTGTTAGCCGAAATATGATACTCCCTCTCCTTGATTTGTTTGTTCCTATTATCACCGGTATTCTGAATTTTTCCATTTCATCAAGTACTTTTCCCAGTCTGTGGAAGGATGCCAATATTATTCCTTTACCCAAAAAATCCAACCCCAGTTCCTTCTCTGACTATCGCCCCATCTCCATTCTTCCTTTCCTATCCAAAGTCCTCGAACGGCTAGTGCATCAGCAACTAACTTCCTTCCTGAATAGAAATGACCTCCTAAACCCATTTCAATCTGGTTTTCGTCCGGGCCATAGTACTACCTCGGCTCTTGTCAAGGTTACCGATGACATCCGTTTGGGTATGAATGACCAGAAGCTTACAGTTCTTGCACTTCTAGATTTCAGTAATGCCTTTAACACGGTCGATTTTGACATTTTGCTCGCGTTCTTACAGTCTCTTAACATATCGGCTGCAGCGATTGACTGGTTCCGCAGCTATTTGGTTGGTCGTCGGCAAAGAATTAAACTAGATTCTTCGTGTTCTTCCTGGTGCAGCACATCAGCTGGTGTTCCACAGGGTGGTGTGCTGTCTCCTCTTTTATTTTCTATCTTCATTAATTCCATAACTCTTGATCTCTCCTCTTCGTATCACCTCTATGCCGACGACCTTCAAATATATTCGCAGGGTATGCATAGCGATCTCAATTCAGTTATAGAAGCCACGAATCTTGATCTGCTCCGCATATCAAATTGGAGTCAAAATTCGGTTTAAAAGTAAACCCCCTAAAGTCACAGGTAATTGTGATGGGTAGCGCTAAACAAATCTCCAAAATTGACTTTCTCAGGCTCCCTCCGATAGTCTTCGATGGTATCCAAATTCCTTTTTCCAACCAAGTGAAAAATCTTGGCGTAATCATGGATCGTTGTCTATCATGGGTGCCTCAGGTGAGTGAAGTGAGCAGGAAGATGTTTGCTGCCATAGGGTCTCTCAGACGGCTCCGGAATTTCCTGCCAAATGCTACTAAAATTGCGCTTGCTCAGTCGTTACTTCTCCCCATTCTTGATTATGCAGATATCTCCTATTTAGACCTAACCGAGGAGCAACTTAATAAGCTTGAGCGTATTCAAAATGCCTGCATTCGGTTCATTTTCGGATTACGCAAATTCGACCATGTTTCTAGTTTTCGTTCTCAACTCAAATAGCTCCCTATCCGTCACCGCCGTAACTCTCACATACTTTCTTTACTCTTTTCTATACTTTTTAACCCTGCAACTCCCCGCTACCTCAAAGAGCGTTTCTCTTATCTTAATTCTATTAGATCCTCTCAAAAATTGCTCCTAAAAGTGCCATCTTCATCTTCCAAATTTTATAATTGCTCATTTACGTTCCAGGCCGTTCGTTTGTGGAATTCTCTCCCTCTCAACATTAAACGCGCGCAATCTATTGGTAGCTTTAAATCGCAACTTAAGGAATACTATTTATCTCTTCCTTAGGTTTTTAAGTTGACACTGTTGTTTCTTATTGTGTGTATTATATATGTATATATGTACGTATATGTATGTTTATTTTGTATTTATTTAAGTATGTATATTCATATGAATGTGCTGTGTTATCTATTTCGTCTCTTTTGTTTCTATGCACCACCTACTGCTTATTGTTTTTCTCTAGTCTCCACTACCCAAAGGTTGTCTGGAAGAAATCGCTCATTAGCGATAAGACCGCCTGTTGTTACCTCTACCTAAATTTATCTAATTGTAAAATTTGTGCTTGTAACTGTATGAGGTGTGCAATAAAGAGTATTTATTATTATTATTATTATTATTATTTTATTAGGACTACTGTCCTCTAGCGTATCCATCTGTCAACTTTACTTCAATTTCCGCCTCCAGGGTAGCGGGAGAGAAATTAGGGGTGAATTAGCCGCTTAATGACACAGACCGAATTCCACGCGGGCGGAGCCGCGGGCACAGCTAGTAAAGAATATTTAAACCGAATGACAGAATAGGCATGCAAGCTAAAAGAGACGTTCTGACGGTTGCGGTCCCGACCTTTGTAGTGTTGAAATATTTTAATATGGAGCCTCCGGGTCGAGCCGTGCAGGTGTTAACGGAGATATATGCTCAACTTAATGAACATCGTCAGTTACACAGCGTTTGGATTGTGGCAGCAATTATTCTTGATGTTACAGGCGTAAGATTATGCTAAGGTGACTTGACTTTGGTCCACAGCTATGGTCCAAAATATTACTTAAATATCTCCGTTCAGCCTACACATGAAGTGGGGATGATTTTTTTTGTTCGCTTCTACTTGTGTGGCGGTGTCGTTATCTTGGTATTTAAAAAAAACCGGCCAAGTGCGAGTCGGACTCGCGCACCGAGGGTTCCGTACAAACCTGTAGGTATATAGGGGTAGTTACTTTAACATTATTAAAAATATTTTTTTTATTTGATGTAACAAATTATTTACGGTTTTCGCAATTTTTCCTTTATCTGTGCTATAAGACGTTGCTTCGTACCAAATTTCAAGATTTTGAGTTCACGGGAAGTACCCTTACTACAGTCATTTTACGGGCGGCTAGTATGGGGAATTGGAAATAATTCATAAGTAATAGCTAATATTTTTAGTGTAACGGATATATCATGATACAAGTATTATTTACGCAATGAAATCCTACAAAATATCGTTATTCGCTAACCGCCACAAATATGTACACACATATTACAAGCGTTTTTCTTGTAGGATTTTAGTGAATATATCGTTTTTAAGTCATTTAAAATGTGTAAGAACAAACTACCAATTATTATTATTTGTTTCTAACGAATTAGGATATATATCGCCCGCGCCATACATTTTGTTATTAATGTGGTTTTACATGGACAAAGTTTCTTTTTTTTCGCTTTAAACAGAAAGAAGACTTAAATATCGTCATATTTACAAAAAAAAATTGATATTATTGTAAATAAAAATATACAATTTTTTTATATATTTTTTTTACCTATTTAACTACTTCCGGGTGAAAAGTTGGTAGGATTTTTGCAAATATTATCTATAAATATTCCATAAAAATGAATAATAAAAAAATCACGCTATTATATATTAATGTTTGACGCAACCGTATCTTCACTGTACGACCTGTAGGTTTTGATTCCCTTGCGGGTTTCGAAACTTTGCGGAAATTTGCGGCATAAACGGCTGTATATTTTGATTGCGTTGGCTTAGAAGTTAGGGACAGCAGACCTGAGTATTTGATATAAATTTCAGCTTGATACCTCCGCGCGTTCCTGAGAAAAAGGGTCTTGACAGACAGACAGACGGACGGACGGACAACAAAGTGATCCAATAAGGGTTCCGTTTTTTCCTTTCGAGGTACGGAACCCTAAAAAGAAAGGAGGAGAAAGAGTCTTTAAAAACTATTTTAGATAACGACAATATTATCCAAAATTTCTGCTCCGAAACCCGCAAAAATTGTCCCTTTAACAATAGAAACGTGAATCCAAAATTGTAAATAAAAATAAAAATACCGGCCCAGTGCGTGTCGGACCACGCATAATGGAGGGTTCCGTACCTTCAATGGAATAACAACCAAACTAATACCAAAAGATCGTATCTGATGCCTATGGTAAAAGTTTTTTGAAGATAACTCAAAAATGGTTGAACCGATAATGTTCAAACCAATTTTCGTAGAAAGTGTGTAAGACGGCACATTTTTTCATATTTTTCTTACGGTTCAAAAGTTACAGGGGGACACAATTTTTCTGACTTTCAAGGCGATTATTTCTGAAAATATTTACTTACACACAAAATGTTAAAATAATCCTCGATATTTTTTTGAAAGACCTATCGATTGATGTGCAACATGTTGATATTTGGTAAATTTTTTTTTGAAATTTAGATACATGTATAGAGCGCCCCCCTAAAAAATATTTTTTTCTGCAATTTAACTACATAGCTTAGTAGCGGCATATATAATACACCTTATGTCCAAATTTTATTAAGATAAGACTTATAGTTTCCGAGAAAAATGGCTGTGACATACGTACGGACGGACATGACGAAACTATAAAGGTTCCGTTTTTGTCATTTTGGCTACGGAACCCTAAAAAGTAAAAGTGGCGTTTAACCTATGAAGACTATAATGAATAAAATGTATGCGGGCTCTTGTATGAGGTTCTTTAAAAAAGGAGTGTGTATAGGTTCTTAAAGGGTAGACAACGCGCATGTGAATCCTCTGGGGTTGCAGGCGTCCATAGGGTACGGTAACTGCTTACCATCAGGCGGGCCGTATGCTTGTTTGCCACCGTCGTGGTACAAAATAAAAAAATCGGTGAAGCAGTTTTTAGTTTAATTTCGCAAAAAGATATCCTTTATTAAACTCAAACTCAAACATTTATTCAGTAAGGCCACAAGGGCACTTTTACACGTCAAAGTAAAAGAGAGAAAAAAAATCAAACTACACCGGTTCTAACCCTACACCTCTGACCCGAGAAGAATTATGTCCGGCAAGAAACTCGGCGAAACTTATTTTTTCAAAACAACAGTACATCAAGACTAAACAATACATATAAGTAAGTGCGTTGTTCTATAAGAAAACATATCAAACCAAGGTTAGATTAACCAACAATAGGTTATAGTTTAAGAAAAATACCAAAGAAAAAAGATGAGTCCAAATCTGACTATTTGAAAATGAATTACATACGAGTACAAGTTGGATATACTTTCTTACCTGAACTGTGTCTTCTACATAAATTTCCAAATTATAATAATCCATCATGAACAGTAAGAAACAAATTTTGAATTTAAATAATTAAAAAAAAGTAAGTCATTCTAGTATACAAAAAAACATACTATTTCCAAATTATCCTTATTTATGTAGTTAAAGGACGTAAATGACGCAAAATATCCTTTAAAAACCCCTGTCTTAAGTGTGTGCTGGTGTGTGTTGGTGTGTGTTGGTCGTAGGTAAAAACCTGCAGCTAAAATAGCCAAGTTTTGAAAGCAATCGATGACAGTGCTCGGCAAACGTATTTGGCTGAAGATTTACATACTTGAAATAAATTCGGGAGGGTTTTGTCCTCGTAAATCAGCTGTCGGAAAAGGTGTACCTATCGGAGTCAGGATGGCAACACAGGGTATACGAGCCGCGAAATCTAGAGGAGGCATTGAAGGGCTCATCCAGAAGTTGTGTGATGATATTTTGCCTAGTTATTGAACCACTGTGATTTTGGGGACTTTATGCGCGATCCCTCTTGTGGGCATACTTTATGAATAATGGCATTGTAGTACGGGCAGGTTTCCACAACTCGACGTCTAGCGCCTATTTTGCGTGAAGGATACTTTAATGCATTGTGAGCATACTAAAAACTCCCCCTAATATTGCACCACATTTTAAAATAGTTCCTTTTTTTTGGCGTTGGTACAGTCGTCATCAGCTATATAGGAGCGGTGTTCTGCCTTTTCGCCAAACTTTCTTTAGCCGAATTTCAGTTGCCAACCAAATTTCAAAAAACTTGCAAACAATTTTTTGTACTAGATTTGTTTATTATAACGTTTACGATAAAGACTGCATCTAGCATTTTAGTCTATAGTTACGTACTTATCTATCAAACAATACAGCTTATTTTTCACCTCCAATCTTCGATAATCCGCGACGAAAGAACGCTCCCTACGATAAAGTAAACAAGTATGAGCTAACCGCGCCTATAGAAACCCACATGATCTGTGCTAACAAGAAACTCCATCACCAAGTTACATGCGTACACATTTTCAATCTTATGTCTTCGCAATAACGTTGGAATTTGTATACCAGCTTTTGACTTATCAAATTCTTTTGCAGACGTCGTTTGTAGTGCGGCTGTTTACTTTCAGGGTCCTGCTAGTCAATTTGTTTATCCCACAAAAGTTCAACTATTTTAGAGTTCTTGGCACATAAGAACACAGAAAAACAGAAGTTCTCTTTTCTGTAAGTATCTTAAGTGTTCCCCTAAATACCTCGATTAAGTTTACTGTACCTATATCCTTTACTATTAGGAAATAATGTCATTCTAAATCGCTGTTTATACGTCTATTCATCTTCAACAACAGGTATTAACCTACTAAAATTAATATTTGTGGACAAGTTTAGTGAAAGGGCCCTCTTTGTCACTTAAATTTTTCACTACTAAAAAGTGTATATTGTGTACCTTTAGGAAATACTAATAGCACGCGGTAAACAGGGAGCTTGGATCAATAACGATATAATCAACCTAAAATACTTACTTTTCGATCTAATGGACCTTAAAAACAAATTCCCCACAGACGCCATAATCGAAAGTCGCGTAAACGATCTAAAGGGAAAATACAGCGAACTAACCCGATATGCCAGAACAATGTACTACACGAACCTGATAAATTATAGTCCCAACATGGTTATTTTTGGTTTCTAACTTTTTTTTAAAAAGGTATGCATGTTACGGCAAAAGTTCCCAAAGACACTTTATAGTAGACTATATTTGCAATGTAATGAGCCTAATTAATTAACAACTACCATACTCGTATCCATGAGCTAATAATACTACTTTAATGCGTCGTCTGCTTACGTACCTACATGAGAATGCATACTTATACGGACAGTCAATGTCAAAAGTACAGTGCGAACAAAAAGTTAAGGGTCTGAAAACCCACACGATTTGCAAAGTGTTAATTTAAATGGAGCCTAGAATATGCGGGACCGCAAGGCAACGAGGCGTATAGTCGGTTACGAAAGTGATATAAAATCCTACCTTCGTATATGCCAGGGGTCGGCAAACGTTTTTGACAAAGAGCCCAAAAGCAGAAAATATGGAATTTTTGGAAGCTCATAGAGCCGCAGTTCTCTGTTTTTCATTGTAATATTAGATTTTTTTTTTATTAGGGGAACTTGAAGAGCCACAACTGACCCTTCAAAGAGCCGCATGCGCATCGCAAGTAGGGTTTGCTCCCGGTACTCGTTTTCTATACAAATTAAGTACCGGAACCGGGAATTCCCGGTTCTCGCCATACAAAATCAGAACCGGGAGCATTCCCTAATCGCGAGCCGCGGTTTGCCGACCCCTGGTATATGCAATGTTTTCGTTATACCTATGTGGTATTTTATTAAAGGCATTTTTATTGTGAATATTGAGAGATATCTCACACATGAAATGAAATAACTTTATTTTATTTAACTAAAGCATGCATATTATTACGTACCTTAAAACTAGCATACTTATACACCGTGGGCTGGAATAACCCGACAGATCTTAACCACGAATTTCTAAGACCAAAAGAAGGAAAAAATATTATGTGACTTTAGGTCAATTTCGCAAAAAAAAATTTTTTTTTTCGTTTTTTTTTCCAGTTTTTGAATGTTTATTGCACATGAAAAGCAAATGTTATTAATAAAATTATCGCCTAAAACAAATTGGTACATTTTTTTTTTTGAAAAAAATTAGTTACTGCAAAGTTTTCCTTGTCACTGTGATATCTGTCAATAAGGACGTGTAAACTATGTCCAATAGTGGCAACAACGCCATTAGAAAGGCGTTTTGTGATGAGTTATGATAAAAAGTGTATTTTTTTTTAATTGGTAATAACTCTGAAACTAGGCGTATTCCAAAAAAGTTTATAGGACATTTTACTATCTAAATATGATCAGGAATACACTGTTAAAATCTGTCTAGTTTTATGGGCCCACGGTGTATATTACCTACATACTAATTAAATAAAAATAAAAAAAATATTATAGGACAATCTTACACAAATCGACCTAGGCCCACAGTAAGCTCAATAAGGCTTGTGTTATGGGTACTAGACGACGATATATATATAATAGATAAATACATAGAAAACATCCATAACTCAGGGACAAATATCTGTGATAAACACACAAACAAATGCCCTGACTAGGATTCGAACCCGGCACCTCCTGCTTCGTAGGCAGGGTCACTACCGACTGGGCTAGAGGGCCGTTGAATATTATTATAGAAACTAATTTATTTCTTATTTTCGCAACACATAACATGTGTTGTACTGGAGCGCGATTCGACATGGCATAAATGACAGTGTCATGCAATACAACCACAATACAACTGAGATATCTCACTTTTGAGTGACGCTAAACTGCAATAGCTTCACAATAGTGAGATATCTACTTACGTCAAAGTCAACAACTATCGCTAGAGGATTGCCTCTATGGGCATGGGTGCCATCTTATTTGTTTTGACGTAGACGTCAGTAGATGAGGGGGATCCCACCTAGTACATGAAGTTATTATTTTAAACTGAAGCAATCTCAGAAAAAAAATCAATACGTAAAATGTACTCTAAGATAATTACTTTAAGGTGCATTTTCGCTCGACGTATGAGAAGGAGGAAAACGAGCCGAGAGAGATGCAAACGGGGAGACCTCTGACCCTTTCTAAAATATGATTGTCGTTTCAAAATAATTATCATCTTTGGTCGGTAATAAATTTTAAGGCATTCGACGAACTTAATTCTTACCGGCTTGCCTACTTTGAGCACTCGTAGAAAAGGTAGTGTATACAATAGTTGACATAATTAAGCTTTTCAATCTCGTACTTCATTATGTCACGATTGTATAAAATATTATTAATATTCTCACAATATTCAACACACGACTTCAATCTCATTATAAGTATATTAATAACTGGAAAATAGTATGCTGTGGTATTCTTTCTTTGCTTATAATATATTTATCTTGTTATCGACGATACAATGGTATCAAATGATGAAAATTGATCTTATTCAGCTCTGAAATCATAGACCATTGTCTACGGTTGCGGAAATGTGTATATCAAACTATCTCTATACTAAATTTCATCGAAATTGGTCCAGTAGTTTTTGAGATTAATCGGAACGTACATCCATCCATCCAAACTTTCGCATTTATAATATTAGTAGGAAGTAGGATAAATTGGAATATACTCTTCAGTCACATAGTGAGGCCGAAAGAGAGTTTGATATAGGGGGCTGCGTCTCGTTTTGACTAAAGAGGTAATGACGTCACCAGACAAAGCCAACATGACAACATGAGAACAAGTTCAAATGTCAGTTTGTGACTATTTTGTAACGAGTGCGAGTGAGACACCGCCCCCTAATGTTATGTTCTCTATCGGACCGTTTTTTCTAGTCACCTATGAACTCAGAGAAATAAACCAATGGAGTGGTAATTGTCAGGCGTCCCCCTCTGCCAAAAGTACAAGACCACTGGTCGTAGCGGTTATATAAAACTAGTTGTCGCGCGTCAAACGCCATTCAATGAATGTCAGTCAGCCCGGAACGATCTGAGGTAAAAATGCCGAATTGCTGCGTGTTTTCATGTAAGAAAAGATCTGAATTATCTAGTTTACATAAGGATAACGTTTCTTTTCATCTGTAAGTATAATTACGTCTAAATATCATCAAATAGTGCACGAAATTAGCAAAAAACTAAAAAATATTGTCAATCAAAAAGTGTTGCCACTTAATGGTACTACATCTGCTTTAGGGTAATTTTTAAACTTGACCCTTTATAGTACATTGTACCATCGGGTTCATAATTGCATACCCAATTTATCAATGAATTCATTCATAAATTGGGTATGCAATTATGAACACGATTACATCGAGGGATGTAAGTGAAATATTGCAAACAAGAGTAATCGACTCCAGTGCGGCAGAAATACGTCCGCCATTATGTCATTCAATGTCATAGTTATGACAGGTTAGGCAATACACTTAAAAGATACTCCGTGGGTTAGGCAGAGACCCATTCGGCATACAGCCATAATTGTAAAGCATTGCTCTGTTAAAAATGCAGTGTGTCTGTGTGTGTGTGTTGTTATTAAATTGTTTCTAAACATATTTAATCGACTTTTAAATTATTCAAATTACATATTATTTTTAATCATTAACAAAAATGAAAAGATTAACGTCAGTACTTCAAAGGTAAAACTCATTCACACACATAGCTTTTTAAATTATATATGTCGTCGAAGACCGCCGAGGGCAGGGCTGTAAGGTGGTTTGGAACTCAAAAAACTGACACTATCAGGATAAACTAGCTTATAGCACATTACGCACGGTAATGAAATAAAACAAACGCTGCACTGGTTTAACAACTGTATTGAAATCAAATCTTTTTAAAACCGTATTATGGGAAGGGCAATAAACTACTACTGGTTCGGAAAGGAGCCCCAGCTGAGAAGAACCAGCGTAAGAAACTCAGCGTATGTGTGCTTGTAGTACGGCACAATAGCTGAAATTTGTTTATGTTCTCAAAAATACAGCTACCATAAACAAATTTCCGTTTTAATAGACAAATTTCAGCTAGTGTGCTGAATTCCGCACTGAATTCCGCTCTAATGTGTGGTAGATGCTTGAAATAACGATATTCCTGTTTAGAAATTAATTCGTTCCTTTATTTTCACCATACATTTTATGTAGCATTTTAATTTTGTATGGATTATACTTTATTTATTATAAGGTACGGTATACACACTTATCCCCTTAAATAGGCACTTTTAATTTCGGACTCTGGTATCACTGTATCTAACAGGTAGGTTTTAGTGATGGGACAACACAATAATAAATGTCGATATTAACATTAGCAGTATGTTATACTTTTTATTTATAATAGAAAGTGAAGAAGAGATAATAGAAACACAAATTGGAAACAGATGCCCATTACAATCAAAATATCAACTGCGAAGGACTCTGGAACATCACGATGTCGCTAGTGACTGATTCATCATTGTTCATTACAGTGAAAAATTCACTGAGGTGGATAGAGGAACGTCTAGTGTAATTGGAAGCACATTGGAATGGTAATCTAAACACGTGGGTCCGAATCCCGTGATGTTCCAGAGTTCTTTGTAGTTCAATGTTTCATTGTAATAGTTATTTGTTTCCAATTTGTAGTATTTTCCACTAAATTTAAAAGCAAATACACATCAAAATATTAAATTGATAATATAAAAGTTATTTTAAATCAGCTTGCAAGATTTGTCCTGAACAAATAGACAAACTAACTTACGTAGAATACTAATATTGTAAGTAATATGCTGGTAGAAAAACTTGATATTTAATCACAACTTAACAATATAATTTTATCAATAGCTAAACCTTATACTTGGTAAAGAAACAAAAATATATAACTAACCTACGATCAATGTTTCTCTGCGTCCGTAGGAAACACCTTAGACAACCCTACACGTAATCCCTGGGTGGTGCTAAAAGAGTTACAAACTTGGCAGCTCTACTGTCCTACCTGTACCTCGCAGCACTCACTGGATTTTCTTCATCATCTGCTTTCCCACTACCCTAGGGAAGAAATGCCTATCTATATCCAGTGACATGTAGGCATACGATAAATAAATCTACGATAAGATGTGACATTTTCAAGTCAAAGGTACATCATTATCGGTTGTCAATAAGGCGTTACCATAAAAAAATCATTTAGAAATTAACTCTATTAACAACCGACAATGATGTACCTTTGACTTGAAAACGTCACAAATATCGATACTTAAGTATATTATTATCGACGCGTTCCTCGCACTGGGTACGTTTACTTAAAGATGACATTATCTCGTTCACGGACAGGTTGTCTGTGTCTGTGTTTATACTTGTGTGAGTATATTTTATGCTAGTGTTTGATAATTTTATCGTGTGCGTGTGTAGCGACGTCAATGGAAAATGCATTAGTGTTAACAGTATTTGTGTGCGTGTCCTCGTCCCCCGCGCCGAAATTGGCAGACTTTTTCTGATAGAAATTAGTGCGCGTCTCGCATCCGGTTGGTTTAATAATCAAAGCCTATGAACGACTGTTTTGCTCGTTAGTAAGGTTCAACTGAGGTTAGGAAAATAGAGCAAAAGTACCGTCCAGTCTTTAGGCCCGTGGTTGTCTCTACCTTTTTCTATTTCACAGAAGATGACGCTTGTAAAAAAATATATATAACTATCGGTCTGCCTCCAATATAATAAAACTACGGTACTTAATTGTTTATAGGATATTTAAAAAATGTCACGTTGACCACAAATATGTGCTAAGGCTGGAAATGGGCTGGAATAAGGTATCAAATTGAGTAACTGATCCGGCTCAAGGTAAGCGTTCGGTCTACGCGTCAGGTTGGCGGATTCCGTTCCCCGATCGGACGCGGCCGGTTAATTTTAATTGTTTGCATTATTTTAAAAGTTCCAGGCAAACACCTTGCTGGATACGGTTATCCGATCGGATGACCTCCACACAGGACTGGTTGATTTTACTTGTTTGCATTCTGACCTGAAGTACTCCTGGTGTAACATTTTCAAACCGCAAGTTCAACAATTTACAGCGACCGTGATCAGATTGTTTTGCTTTTGTAGGGTTAAAACCTATGGCCTTACCAAGGCTCCAAGCAAACGTCCGGTAGCCGATACGGCTCCTGATTCGGTAACCTGACCGAAAGACACACTCACTCGTCCTGTTGACTTATTTTGGCCTAACGTTAGATTTTAAAACCGCACGGCGTAGAACCCTGTGTGTGTGGGGCTCCGGTATTTAGTTAAGATATGCGCCTTCGGGCGACCTGATTGGGTAACAGGTTTGTTTGGAGCCTAAACCTATGTTATATGCTTGAATATACCTCCTTTTTTCTGTTTTTAAATTCGGTACTTCAAATTCATTCAGCTGTCAACCGGTTATTGTTTGAAATCACAGATATCAGAGAAAAGCAGGTCTGAAATTATAAGTTGAACTTTTCTATATTCCCGATCTGCTCTCACTAATGTACTTATCAGTAAGTAAGAAAAAGATAGACACCATGCTATCTCACAGGTCGTCAGCTGTCATTGTCTCAGCCTTTCATGACTTCGTGACGAGATTTAGTGCAGTGAATGATAGTTTTCTACTAAATATCGACATCGATATTTACTGTTGATATCCGTAACAGGTATTCCAATGTTACAAAAAATGAACAAGTGCGTGTCGGACCACGCATTATGGAGGGTTCCGTAACTATATACTATCGAAAAAAAATATATCAAAAACTTGTATCTGCCTATGAAAGAAGTTTTTGGAGATAACTTTCTTCAACACTATTTTTGTAAAAAAAAAATACAACGATATATTTTCTCAATTTTTTTAAAACATCGTGAGGAAACCGGGCCTAATCCTAACAAGGCCTAGTTTCCTCTCTGGGTTGGAAAGTCTGGGTTTCTTATACTTGTGCTATAAGACATTTTGATTCCCTTAAGTGTGTCAAAGTATGACATAAATATTTTTTAATTGCGTTAATTCAGATAGGTATACGAAAACAAGGTCATATCAATTTCGTCTCGTTCTATCTTATAGCGTCGTACTACTCTGCTGTCCGCTGCGCTGTAGCATGCAATTGTAGACGGTCGACCGAGCGCGGCGGTCGGCATCATGTTCCTACGTCTGGTCACGCCTCATAGGAGATTATCTGTGGTCGCAAAATAAATAAAACCGATTTAAAACATTGCAATTTCTACAGAAAGGGCATAATCTGTCAGATTGCGCCCTGTAATAAAAGTGGGAGGGGTGGAGAGGGACAGGGTACATGATAAAATGGGGCCAAGAAATTGCAAATATTGCGTTGTCTAACACCGGTTTAAACAAGCGCTTTCTCAACTTACCTCAAGAGGCCTCTGAAATATTGTAGGTATTGCATTTGGCAACAATATTTGTCCATTGCAAGTAGTAAAAAAATAGTCATTTTTAAAATGTTTCGAGAAAATCCTTTGATGTTTGTTCGGCGTCTAATTATTGAGCCCTACGGCGTCAATCCATTTTTGACGCAATATATAATATTCCGGAAATCTGAACAATTGACAATTAATTATGTAAACAATAATTTAATATAATAATATTTTGTGTTTGCCTAGATAAATATTTCATATCGATAAAATATCGACATAATTATTTTCATTTAGTTACAACACTAGCGTTGTTTACAAAAATTGAATTTTACCAATAAATCTCAATAAAATCAACTTGGAACTACGCAAAAGGTTCTTATTTTATAGTACGGTTGCTACTTATATATCCGGAAACAAAAAAACAAACAAACGTACACGGCTGAAAATGGTTTTATTGTTTTTCAAAGTATTCCCCTTGATGATCTATGCACTTTTGCATTCGCGTGAACCAATTTTTAAAGCACTTCTGCCACTCCGCCTGAGGTACCTCCATAACGTGTTGTTTGAATGCGTCGACAGCATCTTCAGCGGTCGAAAATCGTTGACCGCGTAATTTATTCTTTATATTTGGAAATAAATAAAAATCGTTGGGTGCCAAGTCAGGGCTGTACGGCGGATGACCCGTTAATTCCACATTTTGACCCTCCAAAAATAGAGTTGTTTCGCGTGACGTATGACAGCTGGCATTGTCATGATGAAGAATGATTCTTCGTCGCAGGTTAGTTTTACGAATTTGTTCAAATACTTCCGGTAAGCAAATGGTCGTGTACCACTCTGAATTAACCGTTCTACGGTTTTCTAGTGGCACTGTAGCTACATGGCCATTAATACCGAAGAAGCAGGCCACCATTTGTTTCAATGTACTTTTTGCACGAGTAACTTTCGTAGGGTTCGGCTCATTTTGAAACACCCATACCGTTGATTGTTGCTTCGTTTCGGGATCGTATGCATATATCCAGGATTCGTCACCTGTATAGATGTTATAAACGGCTTTTGAGTCACCACGGTTATATTTTTTTAACATTTTATTGCACCATTCGACGCGAGCATCTTTTTGCTCTTTTGTTAAGTTGTGGGGTATCCAACGCGAACAAATTTTTTTTACAGCCAAATAATTATGTAATATGCTATTAATGCTGGTCATAGAAATACCCAGAGTCGCCTCTATCTCGCGGTACGTAACATGTCGGTCGTCCATTATAAGTTTTCGCACAGCCTCGATATTTTGTTGTACAACGACCGATTTCGGGCGACCTGTCTTAACTTCGTCCGTAAGCATACTACGTCCACGATTGAACTCACTAAACCAGTGATACACAGTAGTTTTAGATGGGGCTTCATCACCAAAAGTTGAAGTTAGTTGATCTATGCACTGTTGTTGCGTTAAACCACGCCGAAAATCATAATAAATCATAGCACGAATATTTTCACGAGTGAGTTCCATTCTTGCTGCGAGATGACATTTAAAACCCGTCAAAAACAAAACACGAGCGTTAATAAGAAAGAAAAAATATACAGGCCAGTACTTAAAAAAGTTCAAATTTTACCATGGAGGTCAAATATGCTATTTAAGAAGATTGTAATCCCGGTTTCCGGATATATAAATAGCAGCCCTTGTATCCAGCATGCATAGCATACTATATGTATTACATAATGTGTTTGAAAATTTTGAAATGAAAACAATAGTTTCTTACCGATGGAATCTGGTATTTTCTCCGGACTTCTTCGCTGATTTGAACCACCTCCGGCGGTATGGAACTATGTACGACATTTCTGCCTACATATAAATAACTAGCTGTGCCCGCGGCTCCGCCCGCGTGGAATTCGGTCTGTGTCAGTAAGCGGCTAAATTCACCCCTAATTTCTCTCCAGCTATCCTGGAGGCCGAACTTGAAGTAAAGTTGACAGATGGATAAAAAAAAAAAAAAAAAAAAAAAAAAAATCATTTATTTCAGACTTAAAAGTCCATATATGGTTAGTAAACATTAAAATCTTAATACTAGTGTTAGTACGACATGCTACTCTAAAATCCTAACTAAAACTAAAAACTAAACGCTATAAGCTAGAGGACAGTAGTCCTGATATTTTTTTTTACAATTACCACTAAATGAAACAACACTCAAAAATCAATCCTTTTTTGTCCTTATAATTTTTTTTTAGCCATGATTTAATCGACATAGAGTAGTAGGTGTATATCGGATGATTCATTACCACTTTTGTATATATACGTTCATGTCCACGGCAAATATCATCCAACTCGATTCTCCCGTCAAATCAGTCTAAGCATGAAAGGTAAGAACAGGCGTGGTTGCAGCGCGGTTGAAATTCGGGGGGGGGGGGGGGGGTGTCACAAATGCAGAAATAATTTTTTGAGGGGGTCCGTACTGATTTTTCTATTTGAGGTGTACTCGGGGGGGGGGGGGGGGGCGTCCATGACCCATGCAAATTTAACTCAATCGAGTGTAGTGGCTACCCCCCCTTTTAGACGTTGAATTTTTATAGGCTACGTACATATATATAACCTGGCTAAGGATTTTCTTGAATTGGAATTAGTAATCCTTAAGGGGTGATTTCTGGGATAACAATGCAAAAAAAACCGGCCAAGAGCATGTCGGGCGATGCTCAGTGTAGAGTTTCGTAGTTGCCGCCCTGTCACAAAACATCAGTTCAAAAGTCGTTTATTAAGGGATACTTGGCGGCGCTTACGTCATTTTATTATCCGGCACTTCCTTTCCCTATGCGTTTCTGACTGATAATTCATTATTTTTTTCTATTTTTTTGGACCCACGGTACAAAAGTTAGATGGAGGAGACGCTTTCAGATCTAATATTTACGAAACTATCAGTTTCATCCAAAAAATGTATTAGAAGACCTCTATTCTTTTTGAAATACCTATTCAATAATACCCAACACGCTATCGTGTTGAACCCTATGGTTGGAGTGAAAAAAAAATTCACCCCCCATTTTATGTGTACCCTAATCTATCTATACATATAATAAAGCTGAAGATGGTCGAAAGTCTGTACATGGAATATAATCGAAAAAAAGTTGGCTGGGGATACTTAGAATCGATAACAGAACACGTTCCAACAATTTTTAGAATTTTTGTCTGTTTGTCTGTTTATCTGTTTGTCTGTTTATTTGACCACGCATCACGTGAAAACGGCTGAACGGATTTTGATGAAATTTGTATAGAGATAGTTTGAGTCCCGGGAAAGGACAATAAATAGTTTTCATCCCAAAAATCAACCCTGTAGGGGGTGAAAAGGGGTTGAAAGTTTGTATGGAGAATTTTTAATAGAAATTAGTATATGGAGATAATTTGAGTCCCGAGAAACGACAGAATAGTTTTCATCCCAAAAATCAACCCTGGAGGGGGTAAAAAGGGGGTTGAAAGTTTGTATGGAGAATTTTTAATAGAAATGAGTATGGAGAAAATTTGAGTCCCAAGAAACGACAGAATAGTTTTCATCCCGAAAATAAACCCTTGTGGGGGTGAAAATGGGGTTGGAAGTTGGTATGAGGATTTTTTTGGTGAAGATGAAATTTGGTATAGAGATAGTATGGGTCTGAAGAAAGGACAAAGGATAGTTTCACCCCGAAAATCAACCCTAAAGGGATGAAAAGGGAGTTGGAAATTTGTATATGGAATTATTAACCGCAGAATCGATTTAGATAGAAACAACCAATAACCGCTGTACGTATTTAGATGAAATTTGGTATTGAAATAGTTTGTAATTTTTTTGGTCAAGGTGTTTGTATTTATAACAAGTTACCCGTCGATGCTTTAAATTTATCTTTACCCGCTCTTAAGAAATATTTGAAAATGTCATTAATGTCTAAACCAGATTCTAATGTGGTGTAAACCAGAAACTACTATAAAATCATCTAACATTTATAGGACACCGTTTAGGTTGGAAAACATATCAAACGTTTTGTGAAGCAGTCAGATTACGATTTATTTTTCTTTATAATTAAACAATAGGTACATTATCTGTCTTTCAAGCTGTTTTGATATGTCTTCCTGAAGAACTACGCATTATTTTGTATCTTTAAGATCTAATAATGTATTACTGTTTAAAAAAAAATAAGTCCCGTCGAGTTTCTTTTCGGTCATAATACTCATAATACTTCTCGGGCCAGAGGTTGTAGGGTTAGAACCGGTGGTAGTTTTGGAACAAAGTTCCTTATCGGACGGTTCGCGGATGGGGGGCTAGGCGAAAAAGTCACGTGACCGTCACGAAAAAGCGTCACGTCACGAAATCGCGACACCTATAAGATTGAGAAACATGTAAAATGAAATGAAATAAAAAAATATATAAAATAGAATAAAGTGAAGTGAAGTAAAGTGTAGTGAAAAGTGAAAGTGAGAAGTGACAAAGTGAAAAAAGTCAAGAACCTAAAAGTAAAAAACGTGTTTTTAAATTACAAAAATTTTAAAAATTCCAAAAATTTGTAAAATTTCAAAAGTTTCAAAAATTTCAAAAATTTTTTTCACATTGTTCCACGATTCTCATGTATTTTTTTTTCTCTGGCGTTCATTAGTGCATTGTAATGTGCTTACATTGAAGAATAAATATCTTCCGCGTTCGGAAACCGTATGTAATTACCGCCATTATTTCAACCAGTAACGTAACATCAGTGTATTATCTGTGAAAGTGTGGTAAAAACGTATGAAAACCTACGGTACCTACGGTAACGTAATGAAAATCCTGGCGGTGTAATGGCGGTCATTCATTGTAAAATGTGTGTAGCTAATAGAAGTTTATGTAACTGTTACGTAATAAGGCCTAATTACGTACAGTTGCATACACTGCTTTATCTACACTCATATTATATATATTAAATTAAGTGCTCGGAAACCATAGAATGACCGCCATTGCACCGCCATGGCCAACTCGATTGTGCCGGCGGTCGGGGAGGCGCGTGTCGGCGGCCGCGCGGGCGCGTGCCGTTGGTCAGGAAGGAGCACAGGATTTACATTATGTTATCAAAACTCATAGCACATCAATATTTGAGCATGTAAAGTTAAAATTACGTTACTGCCACAGATAAAAAGCTTATCATAGTAAAATCGGTTGTGGTAATGCTAGCCATTGCCTACCGTTTTTGAACACGTTTTAGAGGACTTACAGTGTGAGTGTAGATAAAGCAGTATATGCTTCTGTAATTAGGCCTTATTACGTAACAGTTACATAAACTACTATTTATCTCTTTTTAGGGTTCCGTAGTCAACTAGGAAGCCTTATAGTTTCGCCATGTCCGTTCGTCTGTCTGTCCGTCTGTCCGCGGTCTAGCTCAGTGACCATTCGCACTAGAAAGCTGAAATTTGGTATCAGTATGTGCATTAATCACGCCGCCAAAGTAATAGAATAAAAACTAAAAAAATATTTTTAGTTTTTATTCTATTACTTTGGCGGCTCCGCCCGCGTGGAATTCGGTCTGTGTCAGTAAGCGGCTAAATTCACCCCTAATTTCTCTCCAGCTATCCTGGAGGCCGAACTTGAAGTAAAGTTGACAGATGGATAAGCTAGAGGACAGTAGTCCTGATAATTTTTTTTACAATTACCACTAAATGAAACTACACTCAAAAATCAATCCTTTTTTGTCCTTATAATTTTTTTTTGCCATTATTTAATCGACATAGAGTAGTAGGTGTATATCGGATGATTCATTACCACTTTTGTATATATACGTTCATGTCCACGGCAAATATCATCCAACTCGATTCTCCCGTCAAATCAGTCTAAGCATGAAAGGTAAGAACAGGCGTGGTTGCAGCGCGGTTGAAATTCGGGGGGGGGGGGGGGGGTCACACATGCAGAAATGATTTTTTGAGGGGGTCAGTACTGATTTTTCTATTTGAGGTGTACTCGGGGGGGGGGGGGCGTCCATGACCCATGCAAATTTAACTCAATCCAGTGTAGTGGCTACCCCCCCCTTTTAGACGTTGAATTTTTATAGGCTACGTACATATATATAACCTGGCTGGGGATTTTCTTGAATTGGAATTAGTAATCCTTAAGGGGTGATTTCTGGGATAACAATGCAAAAAAAACCGGCCAAGAGCATGTCGGGCGACGCTCAGTGTAGAGTTTCGTAGTTGCCGCCCTGTCACAAAACATCAGTTCAAAAGTCGTTTATTAAGGGATACTTGGCGGCGCTTACGTCATTTTATTATCCGGCACTTCCTTTCCCTATGCGTTTCTGACTGATAATTCATTATTTTTTTCTATTTTTTTGGACCCACGGTACAAAAGTTAGATGGAGGAGACGCTTTCAGATCTAATATTTACGAAACTATCAGTTTCATCCAAAAAATGTATTAGAAGACCTCTATTCTTTTTGAAATACCTATTCAATAATACCCAACACGCTATCGTGTTGAACCCTATGGTTGGAGTGAAAAAAAAATTCACCCCCCATTTTATGTGTACCCTAATAAAAAATATTTTTTTAGTTTTTATTATATTTCTTTGGCGGCGTGATTAATGCACATACTGTCACTACAATGTCACTGAGCTAGACCGCGAACAGACGGACAGACAGACGAACGGACATGGCGAAACTATAAGGGTTCCTAGTTGACTACGGAACCCTAAAAAGAGATAAATAGTAGTTTATGTAACTGTTACGTAATAAGGCCTAATTACCTACAGAAGCATATACTGCTTTATCTACACTCACACTGTAAGTCCTCTAAAACGTGTTCAAAAACGGTAGGCAATGGCTAGCATTACCACAACCGATTTTACTATGATAAGCTTTTTATCTGTGGCAGTAACGTAATTTTAACTTTACATGCTCAAATATTGATGTGCTATGAGTTTTGATAACATGATGTAAATCCTGTGCTCCTTCCTGACCAACGGCACGCGCCCGCGCGGCCGCCGACACGCGCCTCCCCGACCGCCGGCACAATCGAGTTGGCCATGGCGGTGCAATGGCGGTCATTCTATGGTTTCCGAGCACTTCATTTAATATATATAATATGAGTGTAGATAAAGCAGTGTATGCAACTGTACGTAATTAGGCCTTATTACGTAACAGTTACATAAACTACTATTAGCTACACACATTTTACAATGAATGACCGCCATTACACCGCCAGGATTTTCATTACGTTACCGTAGGTACCGTAGGTTTTCATACGTTTTTACCACACTTTCACAGATAATACACTGATGTTACGTTACTGGTTGAAATAATGGCGGTAATTACATACGGTTTCCGAACGCGGAAGATATTTATTCTTCAATGTAAGCACATTACAATGCACTAATGAACGCCAGAGAAAAAAAAATACATGAGAATCGTGGAACAATGTGAAAAAATTTTTTTGAAATATTTGAAATTTTTGAAATTTTTTGAAAGTTTTGAATAATTTGAAATTTTTGAAATTTCAAAAACACGTTTTTTACTTTTAGGTTCTTGACTTTTTTCACTTTGTCACTTCTCACTTTCACTTTTCACTACACTTCACTTCACTTTATTCTATTTTATATATTTTTTTATTTCATTCCATTTTACATGTTTCTCAATCTTATAGGTGTCGCGATTTCGTGACGTGACGCTTTTTCGTGACGGTCACGTGACTTTTTCGCCTAGCCCCCCATCCGCGAACCGTCCGATAAGGAACTTCGTTCCAAAACTACCACCGGTTCTAACCCTACAACCTCTGGCCCGAGAAGTATTATGAGTATTATGACCGAAAAGAAACTCGACGGGACTTATTTTTTTTTAAACAGTAATACATTATTAGATCTTAAAGATACAAAATAATGCGTAGTTCTTCAGGAAGACATATCAAAACCGCTTGAGAGACAGATAATGTACCTATTGTTTAATTATAAAGAAAAATAAATCGTAATCTGACTGCTTCACAAAACGTTTGATATGTTTTCCAACCTAAACGGTGTCCTATAAATGTTAGATGATTTTATAGTAGTTTCTGGTTTACACCACATTAGAATCTGGTTTAGACATTAATGACATTTTCAAATATTTCTTAAGAGCGGGTAAAGATAAATTTAAAGCATCGACGGGTAACTTGTTATAAATACAAACACCTTGACCAAAAAAATTACAAACTATTTCAATACCAAATTTCATCTAAATACGTACAGCGGTTATTGGTTGTTTCTATCTAAATCGATTCTGCGGTTAATAATTCCATATACAAATTTCCAACTCCCTTTTCATCCCTTTAGGGTTGATTTTCGGGGTGAAACTATCCTTTTTCCTTTCTTCAGACCCATACTATCTCTATACCAAATTTCATCTTCATCAAAAAAATGTTCATACCAACTTCCAACCCCATTTTCACCCCCACAAGGGTTTATTTTCGGGATGAAAACTATTCTGTCGTTTCTTGGGACTCAAATTATCTCCATACTCATTTCTATTAAAAATTCTCCATACAAACTTTCAACCCCCTTTTCACCCCCTCCAGGGTTGATTTTTGGGATGAAAACTATTCTGTCGTTTCTCGGGACTCAAATTATCTCCATATACTAATTTCTATTAAAAATTCTCCATACAAACTTTCAACCCCTTTTCACCCCCTACAGGGTTGATTTTTGGGATGAAAACTATTTATTGTCCTTTCCCGGGACTCAAACTATCTCTATACAAAATTTCATCAAAATCCGTTTAGCCGTTTTCACGTGATGCGTGGTCAAATAAACAGACAAACAGATAAACAGACAAACAGACAAAAATTCTAAAAATTGTTGGAACGTGTTCTGTTATCAATTCTAAGTATCCCCAGCCAACTTTTTTTCGATTATATTCCATGTACAGACTTTCGACCCTCTTCAGCTTTATTATACTCGTATGTATAGATGAATATTCAATGTATAGGTACAGCTTAATTTTCAGAAATAGCACGATAACTTGCAAGAAACCGTCTTTTGCTAAAATTTTTTGTTTGACGTCTAGGTTAATTTGACAGTTTGGTTAAGTTTTAAATCGAGACAATTCGTTAACAGCCGAAAAAGATCGTAGTATCTGTCCCATTCTAACTCATCTTGGTTAACCATAAATAACCAAAGAGACAACTATATGAAAAAACGTCTGGCTTATTTTTTCGGATCTTTGAGATATCTGTGGTCAAAACGAAACGCAGCCGCCTCTATTACGCTCTCTTTCGGCATTACTCTGTGGCGGAACAGTATACTCCAGTTTAAAATAATAACTTTATGGTCTAATATGCATAGACGGACGCATCCTCAGATTGTATCTGCGTCTGGTTCTTTCGTTAACGAGAGAACGAGACGCAAATACAATTCTCCTATTACACACATTCAAGAATCAAAATGACACTACAAAGACCTTGTGCGTTGATGGCCTTCATCGCAAAAATAATTATTTGATATTGGCTACTTCGTGCAGAAAAATATTGCGTAATCTGTGTTTCTATTGTAAGCTAAAAAAAGTCTCCTTTTACTCTTTGCCAGGGATTCCCGACGTCCTGTCATAACAAACAAAATGTTCGCCATAGTCATAGACAAAACCTTCTAGCGATACCTACTGTAAATGTAACAGATAAAAACAACAGCAATAGGACCGCAATAGAATAGCAATAGAATCACAATAGATGCACAATAGAAGTGAGATATCTACGTGTGTCACTTTCGCATGTCGAATCGCGGCCCTGATGTGACACATCGGTATGGTACATATGCATCAATCAAGTTAGTGTTTACAATATTCTGCTCTAAACTTACCGTTTTAGTTTATCCTTTGTTTTATGTGTGTAGTTTAAATGTATCCTAATAAATTTATTTACATTTTAATAAATAATGTAAATAAATTTAGATTTGCTGTGTCGCTACGCCTGGGGGCGGCATGTGTGGCTCCACATCAGTGCCACTGCGGCGCTAGTGTAACGAGGTTTGGTCTCCACGGTCTATCATGCTCTAGAAGCGCCGGCCGTATGTCGCGCCATGCCAGTGTTAATGACATCTTGCGCCGAGCCCTCGTCACCGCCGGAGCGCCGTCGGTTCTAGAACCGACGGGTCTAGCGCGTGACGATGGTAAAAGGCCAGATGGCATGACCCTGGTTCCCTGGAAGTTGGGACGGCCCTTGGTTTGGGATGCCACATGCGTCGATACCCTCGCACCGTCCCACCTTCCACGGACATCAGCCAGGGCCGGGGCTGCCGCCGACGCTGCCGAACACCTCAAGCGGCGCAAGTATGTAGACATTGACAGTGGTTACATGTTTGAGCCGTTTGGGGTGGAGACGCTTGGGCCGTGGGGACCAGGAGCCCACAAAATATATAAGGAGCTAGCCAAGCGCCTTATTAATGCGACGGGTGACCAGAAGGCTGGGGCATACTTTGCCCAGCGCATCGGTATTGCCGTCCAACGCGGCAATGCCGCCAGCCTTCTGGGCACCCTACCGGTCGGATCCGACTTGGAGCCCATTTTTTATTTGTAAGTATGTTTTAGATTTTAGTATTAGTTTAGTTTATATGTAGTTTTATTTTTAATGGTAAGTTATACTGTAATAAATTAATAATAAACTAAATGCTTATAAATAAAATTTACATTAACATTACGTAACTTAAGGAAGGTCCTTAGAAGATTATAATTAAAAAAACTTTCAACGGCCTCCAGCCCAGTCGGTAGTGACCCTGCCTACGAAGCAGGAGGTCCCGGGTTTGAATCCTGGTCAGGGCGTTTATTTGTGTGTTTATCACAGACATTTGTTCCTGAGTTATGGATGTTTTCTATGTATTTAAGTATTAATCCTTATGTATATATTATATATATCGTAGTCTAGTACCCATAACACAAGCCTTATTGAGCTTACTGTGGGCCTAGGTCGATTTGTGTAAGATTGTCCTATAATATTTATTTATTTATTTATTTAAGAAAAAAAAAATGTCGTGTCTGCAAAACATCAACCGACTACATTATGTAGGCTGGTTATGGTACACCATCTTAAAATGTGTTGTGGAAAACAGACGAAAAAATTTGATGCGATGAAATAAAAGTTTTACTTTAATAAATCTCTGTCCTCGGTTAATTTTACTCGAGCAATGTAATGTAACCCGGACTGCGTTTTAGAAAATAAAATTACCTCATACACGTATTTTTAATTTTGCGCTTTAGTGATAGAATGTACCTTCAACAGCCATGTAACTTTTATGTACACACAAGTGCTATCGAGTGTCCAACCCTCCAGATGGCAGCGGGGAAATTTCTCCTCAGACATTACGAGTTAAATTCTGATACTATACTATACACGGTGAATCTGAGTAACCCGACAAATTTTAACCATAAATTCCTGAGGTCATAAGGAGTAATAAATGTCATATGAATTTAGGTCAATTTCGCCAAAAAATCTTTCGATTTTTTTAATGCTTTTGAACATAAAAACATAAATGTTATTGGTAAAACTGTCGATTAAAATAAATTAGTACTCAATTTTTCGTCAAAAATAGTTTACGTAAAGTATTCCTTGGCAGTTTGATATCCTTCAATAAGAATGTCTAGACTAGACCCCGTATAGGGTGAAATCGCCATCAAAAAAGCGTTTTGCACTGAGTCACAATAAAAAATGTTTTTTATTTAATTGGTAGTAACTCTGAAACTAGGCCAACTCCAGAAAAGTTTATACGACATCTTAGTCTCCAATTATGATTAGGAATGTATGGTTAAAATCTGTCGAGTTACTCAAATTCACCGTGTATATTGTCATTCCAGGGAAATAGGTCCCACGTTGCCGACATAGAGTTATTTGACACAATCTTCCTATAACTACACAATAGCAGCTTTACTAGTGTCCAGTATTACCTGTTTTTCATTTTTATTTTATTTTGTTTTTATTTAGTATTTGGACACTTAGAGACGTTATACATCTCTAAGTCTTGCATTCGCAAATATTTATATGTATAGATATATATTTAATGATCCTGACGCTTAGAGACATGTACATCTCTATGTCACTTTTATATTGTAATTTAGTTCACGCATGTAAAATACGAGCACAGAATATTGTTTCTCACCAGACTAAACATGGCTAGTTTTTATTAATTAATACTTTTTATTAATCATATTTAATTTTAGTTTAATTGGCTTTAGACACAACATTCGGTGCTTGATTATCCATATTTTTTATTATATAGAATATATAGATCAAGACACTTGGAGACCTTATACATCTCTAAGTATAATTTAGAAATAGTATGTTTATTGTATACTAGAATCACTTAAGTACTTTTTTTTATATTATTTAAATTCAAAGTTTATTTCTAACTGTTGATGATGGATTATTATAATTTGGAAATTTATGTAGAAGACACAGTTCAGGTAAGAAAGTATATCAAACTTGTATGTAATTTATTTTCAATAGTCAGATTTGGACTCATCTTTTTTCTTTGGTATTTTTCTTAAACTATAACCTATTGTTGGTTAATCTAACCTTGGTTTGATATGTTTTCTTATAGAACAACGCACTTATATGTATTGTTTAGTTTTGATGTACTGTTGTTTTGAAAAAATAAGTCCCGCCGAGTTTCTTGCCGGACATAATTCTTCTCGGGTCAGAGGTGTAGGGTTAGAACCGGTGTAGTTTGATTTTTTTCTCTCTCTTTTACTTTGACGTGTAAAAGTGCCCTTGTGGCCTACTTACTGAATAAATGTTTGAGTTTGAGTTTGAGTTTGATATACGATACGCGCTATCTATTAGTGAAAAATTGAGTCCATGTATACCGACAAAAAAATAGGACCTTTCACTAAACTTGTCCACATATGTTATACGTAGAAAGGATTCTTTATTAACAGCTTTTTTATGTGGTGCTATGCGAGAGTAGGTACCTTAAAAAATTACTCGATTAGTTAAAATAAGTTTTATCTTATTCTATCAGACACAAATGTAAAGGTGGTAGATAAGGATATGTATAATTATTTAAACAGCAGCAATCTAAGTTGATTGTCCCTACTGCATACTCTCGTAAAAGCAATACTTTCTAGTTCCGCTTTTATTTATAAACCATATACTTACTACTTAGATGAGATGGTGGTTGCATACAGGGAGCAACCCAAACAATAACAGCGAAATTGAGATGGGGAAACACTACTTACTAATAGACGGAGAGCTGGCCACGTCATATATGACACAATAATGAGAGCAACGAAACCCCTCTAGTCAGTTTGCTATACTATGCTTATTTCTAGATCCGAACATCTGGCAGCTGTAAAGTGGTGGAGGTCAAAGAATGCAAATAACTTGAAGAAAACATATCCTAGTGTTCTAGGTTTGATGCAATATTATTGGAAATTATGTAATTGATTAGACTTTATCGTATCCAGAAGTTTCTGTTAGGGGAAAGTAGTGCCAAATAATGTATAATGCAATTTTTAGTTTTTCGCCTACTGTTTTCGTTGCCGCAATAATAGACTTTTTTTTTTAATCTAATGTTAAAATAAAGGCCCTGTCCTCTATAAATCACCCAATATTGGCAGTTTTTACCTATTTTAGTATTACTTTTTTCCAACTTAAAAACTTTGTTGGTCTGTCACTCTAACCTCCACCCATTAAAAGCTGCCAGATGCCCGGATCTAGCAATAAGGATGGTAAAGCAGTCTAACTGGACATGTTTCATTGCTCTCATTATTGTGTCATATCTGACGTGGCCAGCTCTTAGACCATAAGAGTATGTGGTCTGAAACCGTCAACAAAGCTTGTGGTTGCATACAGTGAGCAACACAAACAATTTCAGCGAAATTGAGATAGGGAAACACTACTTACTAAGAGTATGTGGTCTGAAACTGTCAACAAAGTTTTTCAGCGCGAGTGAAAGAGAAACACTGTGTTATGATTAGTATAGGAGCTCATTGCAAATGCAACATGATGAATTAAAAAAAACTACGCATTCATTGAGAAATGTAAAATAATGAAATTTTTAGTATTAGTGTGGTGGAATTTTGTCCCTAATGACAGATGTATAAGTCAAGAAACTAAAGACATACAACTGTTCAAAGCTAATTTATTTTTAAGATGTAACTTTGGAATTATTTTCTATCGAGCCTATTTCGTCCAATCGTGTATCGGAATTAAGCTTGATTCACGCACAGCGTGGGCGCGGGTCGGGCGCGTGACCGAGCGGGCCCGCGACGCTTGTATTCAGTAGTTTTATATGACCATCATCACACACGCAGCGGGCGCGGGTCGGGCGCGGGACCGGTCGTTTGCGCCCGCGCACGCCCGCGCCCGCTGCCACAAACAGAGCGCGGGCGCGGGCGGTCGCTTTTTTCGTCATACGTTCATTTGTAAACAAGCCCACACACAGAGCGCGTGCGCGGGTCGGGCGCGTGCGCGCGTTTCATTGAGTTGTATTTTTTTACAAAAAAATTGATGTTAATGAAAAAATAATAGAATGTGTTCGCAAACACAATTGTTTGTGGGTGTAAAAACCGATCTTCGTATGTAGAAACACAGTTCTTTACACAATCGATGGTAGTCTCCAAATTTTAAACCTTTTTTATTGATTTCGTGAAACCATACTTTCTTTTTTTTTCGAATCCTGTTTCTCAAAATAAGCAGACATAATAATTCCTCGTCTGTGTCCGTATACTCCGACATCTTAGTACAGACTGCCTCGGAGCCGCCACCGAGCATACACACTGCGGCGCGGGCCCGCGCCCGACCCGACCCGCGCTCTGTGTGAAGCCAATAGACCCGTCGCGGGCCCGCTCGGTCACGCGCCCGACCCGCGCCCGCGCTATTTGTGAATCAAGCTTTAACAAAGTTCTTCCAAATATAATGAATATTAACATGTTTTTTTTTTACTTTCCCAAAACAAGTACTTATAGCTAAAAAACTATTTAAGTAAAGTCAATTTGAAGGTCATTGGGTGTTGTCAGCCTCTTAAACCGCTGAACTGATTTAAATAAAAATAGTTATAAAGCTAGTTTGAGTCCCGGAAAGGACATAGAATAGTTTTACTACGGAAATCATACTATAACCCCCCTTAGCCTCCTGAAAGAGGGCCCGCTAGTAAGTAGTAATATACTGTGGAAGTGCGATCGTTGCGTAACCTGTGCGTAGTAATATGATTGATAGACATAAAAGTCACAGACCGAAGCTAGTATTAGGCTGCGTTTCAACCAGAGATGAGCGAGGATGTGTTGGGAGGAATGTGTTTGTTAAGAACCAACCCTAGAGCTGCGCTGCGCGAGGATAGGTGAATGAATAGTTACAGCAATGGCGCGTAGTTAATACAATGTCTGAGAGGCAACCGGATGGCTTGCGTTATTTAAGCTCCCTACGTGTTGTGGAACCATCCTGTGCAGCCCGAACTGACCCACGTTGGACTTTGTTTTTCAGCTCCCTAATTTTTTTCCGGATTCCAACTCTGACGGATCCATAACCGACCAGCCTGAATATCAATTTGCAAAAAAGATGTGGGGGTGAAGAACAAAGTCCAACGTGGATCAGTTCGAGATGCACAGGGTGGTCCCACACCCTATGATATACAATAATGACAGATGGGTTATGTACGCTCCAAAAGTGAAGCACCTAAAATGAGTGAATTCAAACAACCGTCGCCAGTCGCGCACCGGCCAGCGTGAGATGCGGACGTGCCAATGAGCTCCCGTTACCCGCGTGAGAAAGAGACAAACTGTAATTTTCCAACAATGAGAGTGACAAAGATGTAATGATTGTCAAAATAGATAAACATAACAGAATCGTTGCTAGGTTATGAAATAACTCTGGAAGTATTTTTTGTGCTCATTTTGTTAAAGTATAATCCATCCATAGTAAATATCATTGACCACACCAAGTAGGGCGCTTAAATACCGCGAGCCATCCAGTTGCCTCGCGTCATTGCTCTGAATAGAAGTGATTCTATTATTTCTTAATAAACACATTCCTCGCAACGCATCTTATCTTATCTTATTTGGCTCGGGGGCCCATATGGATACACTTCGACCCAAAGGGATCTTTTGTGTAATTGCCCCCTAGTACACTTACTCAAGAGCTTTTTCAACCATCTCCATGTGTTGGGTGATGGAGCTCAAGGGCAGTGCTTTGAGGTCCTCTGGATCTGGATAGCCGATTCCAAAGTCCCTCATTCTTTGTCTGGCAAGACATTCTCACATTAAGTGTTTCATTGTTTCTTCCTCTTCGCCACACATTCTACAATCATTATTGTCTGACAGTCCTACGCATACTCGCTCATCTCTGGTAGAAACTCAGCCTTACGGTATACCTACTCAAGTTTGTGAAATCAGATTAGTAAGTTGCGACAGACATCGGCCGGCCTCCGGGACGCGTGTTAGTACTCTCCTGTAATTACATCGTACGGGACAATGTCTGTACTCCAAGGAGATATTGCGCAATTAGTAACTTTACCACAAACATAACTGGGTAAACTGGGTTACACTACACAGTTACATATATTATATAGTAGGAATACATGCGATATTACATATTTATATTACTAAACCGCGATTAGAATTGGATTGAAATAGTTGTCGATTGGAATTCGCTGCGTCCCAGCATTTTTAGGGTTCCGTAACCAAAATGGCAGAAACGGAACCCTTATAGTTTCGTCATGTCTCTATCTGTCCGTCCGAATGTCACAGCCATTTTACTCGGAAACTATAAGACTATCTTAATAAAATTTAGACATAAGGTGTATTTTGTATGCCGCTATTTAGTTATGTTGTTAAATTGCAGAAAAAATATTTTTAGGTGGGGCGAACTAAATTTCAAAAAAACTTTATTTTACCAAATATCAACATGTTGCACATCAAACGGTCTTTAAAAATAGCATCTAGGTCTCTATAAAAAAAAATATTAAATAATATTTTCAGAAATAATCTCTTCGAAAGTCAGATAAATTGTGTTCCCTCTCGCCCCTGTAACTTTTGAACCGTAAGTCCAATAAATATGAAAAAAAATGATAAAATGCGCTTTATCACATTGTCACGTAGCGCCGTCTAGTAAGAGCCGGTGGAACTATGTGATGAATTATTTTATTTGATGATAGTAGGTATTCATTTGTACAAAGATAAAAAAGATAAAAGATATTTATTCTTCAATTTAGGCACATTACAATGTAATCCAATCATTGGGGAATCATCTCCATACATTGCCTTACAAAAGGTGGAGTAGAAAATATTTTAATGGTTATTGGTAGGCTATAGGGTGGTAATTAAAACACTAGATTTGAGACCTTGAGGGGGGAGGGCGCGGCTGCCATCTTGGTTTAAAGGTGCCAAAAGTCCGTTTTTGAACCTTGGCGCTTAAACGGTTATCAGTATGCCTAAAATGTCTATGGAACGTATGAAGATGATAAAATTGTCTACAATATTTCTGTACACAATACATCTGTAAGTCTTACAGATATAAAGATACAGGGGGTGAAAAAGTGTCAATTTTCTTATATCATAAGAATTTTATTTATTAGCTTCAAAGTTTTGTGCTTCGAGATAAGGAAATGAAGTCTCTACCACAGTTTTGTCATATTCTAATGATTCTTTTAAAAGATATTCAAAAGTTGAATTCACCCCTGGAGCGCTTATAGAGGGGGTGAAAGTAGTAAGTCTCACACACAAAATCAATGTTCTATTACTCATCATAAAATACTACTAGGCGTTGTCAGGGATAGCAATCGATCAATTCGGGTATAATGAATTTAGATTTGACAAAAAACATGTACGCTTTCATAGAAAAAATTTTTTTTTTTTAAGAAAGTGCTTGAATTTTTTTTTTAACTTCATATAACTGTCAACTTATTATTAAAATATCGTATAGGCTTTAGCATTTTTTACATGATGCCTGAACAGCTCTCTTTATGACAAAAATGTCTACGAAAATTATAAAGACTCTATTTTTTTTGTATTTGTATTTATTCTGTACGTCTTAGAAGATACAAAGTTACAGAAAATAAAAAAATACTCATACTCATTGTCTTTATACTTCTCGTAGACATTTTTGTCATAAAGTCAACTGTTCAAGCATTATGTAAAAAATGCTAAAGTCTATACGATATTTTAATAATCACTTGACAGTTATATGAAGTTTAAAAAAATAAAAATATTTTCAAACACTTTCTTTAAAAAAATTTTTTATTTGTATGAAAGCATATATGTTTTTTGTCAAATCTAAATTAATTATACCCTAATTGATCCATAGCCATACCTGACAACGCCTAGTAGTTTTTTATGATGAGTAATAGAACACTGATTTTGTGTGTGAGACTTACTACTTTCACCCCTCTATAAGCGCTCTAGGGGTGAATTCAACTTTTGAATATCTTTTAAAAGAATCATTAGAAGATGACAAAACTGGCAAACATTTTAGGCATACTGATAACCGTTTAAGCGCCAAGGTTCAAAAACGGACTTATGGCACGTTTAAACCAAGATGGCGGCCAACGCATCCCCCCCCCCCTCCTCAAGGTCTCAAATCTAGTATTTTAATAACCACCCTATAGCCGACCAATAACCATTAAAACATTTTCTACTCCACCATTTGTAAGGCAAATGCTCCAATTATTGCGCTAATGCACTTATGAACGTCAGAGAGAAAAAGAAAAACTACCACCGGTTCTAACCCTACACCTCTGACCCGAGAAGTATTATTTATGACCGGACTTATTTTTTCAAAACAGTAATACAGTAATATTATATCTTAAAGATACACAATAATGCGTAGTTCTATAAGAAGACATATCAAAACCGCTTGAGAGATATACAATGTACGTATTGTTTAATTAAAATAAAATAATAATAATAAAATCCAAATCTGATTGCTTCACAAAACGTTTGATATGCTTTCCTATCTGAACTGTGTCCTCTAAATCTTAGATGATTTTGTAGTAGTTTCTGGTTTGGGCCATGCATGTTTGTCCGTCATATAGTCCTCGACCCTGTAATAACCCTTTGACATTAAACTTTTTTTCAAATATTTCTTAAGAGCGGGAAATGATAAATTTAAAGCATCGACGGGTAACTTGTTATAAATGTGAATACCTTGACCAAAAAACGACTTATATGCCTTGCGGATACGACTACTTCTGATAGCAAGCTTGTTTTTATTTCTAGTGTTATAGCTGTGGATGTCAGAATTTTTTTTTAATGTATGTATATTCTTTACAACATAAATAATATTGTCATAGATATATTGGGAAGCAACAGTTAAAATATTAATTTCTTTAAATAGTTCTCTAACTGATGCACCTGCCTTTAAGTTATACAGAAAGCTGATGGCTCTTTTTTGTAAAACAAATATAGTCTGTATGTCAGCTGCTTTGCCCCAAACCAGAATACCATATGACATTACACTATGAAAATAACTGTGATAAACTAAGCGAGCTGTGTCAATATTCGTTAATTGTCTAATTCTCCTAACGGCATGAACCGCCGAGCTTAATCGAAGAGCGAGTTTTCTTATATGAGGACTCCATTGTAGATTTTTGTCCAACGTCGAACCAAGGAACACTGCTTTATCTACTATCTCTAAACATTCACCATTCAGGAGAATCTTAGTGTCCACCAGTGCAACGTTTGGCAAAACAAATCTAATACATTTGGTTTTCTTAGCATTAAGTAGCAAATTGTTAAAAGTAAACCAGTTCAGTACAGCAGCTAGTGTGTTATTGATTACAGTAAAATCGGTAGATTGCCGGTCAACTTTGAAAATTAAAGATGTATCATCGGCAAACAGAACGATATCACAAAGGTTTTGTACTACGCAAGGTAAATCATTTATATAAACCAAGAACAGGAATGGGCCCAAAATAGAACCCTGTGGCACTCCTAATTTTACCAAAGTCCCTTTAGACTGGGTTTTATTTACAACAACTATTTGTGTTCTGTTGCTAAGATATGAAGACATGAGATTCAAGGCATTTTCTGACAAACCATAATGTTCTAATTTAAGAATGAGGGTTGTATGATCTACACAATCAAACGCTTTAGAAAGATCACAGAATATACCAATTGCATCGTAATGTTTTTCCCAGGCAATGAAAATATGTTTGATGAGTACCGCAGTAGCGTCGGTTGTGGAACGTCCCTTTGTGAAACCAAACTGATTGCTTGTAAGCAATCCATGTCTGTTGAAGTGGCCCAGTAGATCATTTAACATTAGCTTTTCAAAAACTTTACTTAGTACAGGAAGTATTGATATCGGCCGGAAGTTATTCAGATCACTAGAATCACCCGATTTAAAAAGAGGTATGAGTTTACTACATTTTATAAGATCTGGAAAAACGCCTTGTGAAACTGAATTATTATAAATTAAGGCTAAGTAAGGCGCTATGACGTCTATGAATGTAATTATTAAAGAACATTTTATTTCGATAGTATGTAAAATAAAATAATTATATTATTATTATATAATACAAAATCTCGTTCCGTTTTATAGTGTAATAAAACCTACATGTTTAGTTTGAAGCTAACTGGCAAAAATGGATTGGAGCAAAAATATTCGAAAATCAAATGACTAAAAAAAGAAAAGAAGATGGATACAAGAGAAAAACGTAAACTGGATTCTATCAAATATATTAGGAAATAAATACATTTTGGATCTTTAATGATTTACCTACTTAAGCTATTAAGCTTGTGCTGCACATCGCTGCTGTTTGTTTCGGCTGATTTGTAAGTATATTTATCTGTGTAGCGAGTTTTCACTCAACGCCGCCATGACCGTGTTTGTTTGAGATTTTTATTTGAGTTCATTGATATTTCCAGGTCAAGCCAGTTAAGAAAATGGTTTTCCGTTGCGGGAAGTCTTTGTTCTCTAACGGAGATTCGAGGCCTGGAAGGTCTTCGCTACGAGTTCCAAATGCTTAGTGTATGTTGCTACTGATTTTCCCGTAAATATTACTGCGGGTCAGCTTATGGTGTTTAAGATTATCATAAGCTGTTGTGCAAAAGCTAGATGATCATTATATTCTATTGTTTTCAGGTCATTCGCCTCAAAAGACTGTGGGAAATTCAGTTAAAATTTATGTTTTGTCTTCAGTGACAGGTACGTGTTGGCCCTTAAGTTTGCAGTAGTCTTGGACCTGTAGGTATCCTTTTGACGTTACCAGTGCTTTTTAAAATGATTTGAATATCATAGTAAAGGACGAGGTCTGATGGACAGTTTTGTTTGACATAGTTAATGCACAGGTTCTAACACATATTATTTAATATCTTCAAATAAACTTAATTTAATTTAACAATGATGGTGGTTTATCCTATAATGTAAAACTAGACATTAACGAACCAATAGCTCTCCGGATAACAGCTGAGCTATTTGTTAGTATATTTTAGGGTGTATTAGCAGACTGAAAGAATTAATAAATAATTACCTAGTGGAGACTGTGTTTCTTTCATTTATTTATACCCCTTAGTATTATGTAACCAGACGGGATCATTCTTGTAGGTTTTGTTTGAAATGTAGGTTATATAATTGGCGCCCAAATGGAATCTTAGTTTTACAAGTGCATTTATTGGATAAACTATCAATTTTATGCATTAAACTGGCAAACAAGACTCTTTTTCTAGGTAACTATATTGTAGATTTGTAGACAGGGCCAACACCGTAGAAAACTAAACTTGTGTATATAGAAACCAATTGTTGTCAATGAATGTCTTTATTATTCTATGTACAGGATAAAGTAATATTTTTTGTAGAGGTATTTTGGTGAGATAAAAATTTTTTGGTAGGTATATGCTATGCTTGTGCACCGCTGCACAAATTTCATTTAAATATTGTGATCTCATCTGTGTTTAGTATAAAATCTGACTGAAATCTGTAAATGCAACAAAGTGAATGTTGAAATTGCATTAAAGTATAATTCATACAGACAGATAATATATTTTGTGAAGTTTAAACCACCAATTTTACAAATAGTCAATAATATAACCGTTCCTTCCTATTCCTTATGTACTGGGTAAGATCAGCTTGAGTAAAATAATACTGGAATTATTGCTTTACTATCATTAAATAATGTACATAATTAGTGATGTACAGTTTAGGTAAATTTTTCAATATGGATAAGAGGGAAATTTCAGTAAATAATTTGTCCAAGGAGGAACTCATTTATGAAGTTGAAATTAGGTCCGAATCTCCGGAAGTTAAAGTGGATTTGCTTAAAAAATAACTAAAAAGCTTGTTAAAAGACTGTTCATCCGATTCTATAGTAGAAACAGAACGACCCGGCAAGTGAATCTAAAATAATTGCAGCTAAATTATTAGATTTGGATAAATTATGGAAAAAATTTGAACAAACAAAAGAAAATTACACTTTTATTAAAGCAAAAGCTTTGGCTTATCACTTTTTTCATAGAATTTCTAGGGTTTGGCCAGAGGATACTGGTACACAAACACAAATAACGGCAAGTAAACAAACACTTGACGGTTTCTTGACAAAGCTTGATAATATAGGCAAGGCGTCTTCTTTGTTAAAAACAGGTGAAGGTTCTTCTGGTAATTTTGTGGAGGGGCTGGTTGTGTCAGAGTCGGATCGCGGTCACAAAAGTATTTTGAAATGGAATCTCAAGTTCAATGGACACACAGACCCGAAGATATTTTTGGAACAAATCGATGATTTTCAGCGGGCTGACGGAGTTTTAGATTCCAAGCTTTTAAACTCTGCAGCCAGGTTGTTCTCGGATTAGGCTTTAATATGGTTCCGTGCAAATAGCAACAAGGTGTCATCTTGGCAGGAGCCTGCGGCTTTATTGTTGAGTGATTTTCAGGATCCAGAGTATGATTATAAGTTGTCAAATGCGATTCGTGTCCGTACCCAAGGAGAAGATGAGCCTATTCATCTTTATTTTGCTATAATGACGGCAATGTTTAATAGGTTAAGTAGTCCTTTATCTGAAAAAGAAAAATTAGATATATTCCAAAGAAATATACGTCCGTTTTATACACAACAGTTGGCTATGGTGGATATAAAATCTATCGAGGAATTGCAAGAGAAGTGCAGAGTTGTTGAAGTCTCTCGACAACGCTGCTTAAATTTTAAGGAGCCCAACAAGAATAATTATTCGGTAATCTCACCTGAATTCTTGTATAAGCCACAAAAGAAATCTCAGCCTGTAGCTTCGGTAGTTACTTCTTTTAATCATCCAGGTTCATCAAATAGTAATAATGAATCTAATAAAATGGAATTTGTACAAAAACAAACGTCAAATAAAACATTGAATGAACCACAAACAATGACGTCTAGCGGAGGTGAGGTACGTTCCAAAACAAAGAAAGTTTGTTGTAAGTGTGGAAAATCCAATCATAATTTTAAGAAATGTATTCAAAGTGGTTGTTTTAAGTGCGGAAAGGATGACCATTTTAAAGCGGATTGTCCTGAAATAAAGATCAAGGACCAAAAAAACTAGTGAACGACTGTGACAAAACTACCCAAAACAAGCAGGTTTTGGACGCGATTAAAAAATATCATAGCTATGGATCAATTTCCACAGTCTCATTTGCTACAAATGGGGAAGATATATGGCCTTATTTTCAAGTCTCTCGACAACGCTGCTTAAATTTTAAGGAGCCCAACAAGAATAATTATTCGGTAATCTCACCTGAATTCTTGTATAAGCCACAAAAGAAATCTCAGCCTGTAGCTTCGGTAGTTACTTCTTTTAATCATCCAGGTTCATCAAATAGTAATAATGAATCTAATAAAAAGGAATTTGTACAAAAACAAACGTCAAATAAAACATTGAATGACACACAAACAATGACGTCTAGCGGAGGTGAGGTACGTTCCAAAACAAAGAAAGTTTGTTATAAGTGTGGAAAATCCAATCATAATTTTAAGAAATGTATTCAAAGTGGTTGTTTCAAGTGCGGAAAGGATGACCATTTTAAAGCGGATTGTCCTGAAATAAAGATCAAACAAACTAGTGAACGACTGTGACAAAACTACCCAAAACAAGCAGGTTTTGGACGCGATTAAAAAATATCATGCTATGGATCAATTTCCACAGTCTTATTTGCTACAAATGGGGAAGATATAAGGCCTTATCTTCAAGTTGGTGTGGGGAAACTTAAAATATAGGATTATTAGATTCCGGAGCTTGCATTTCTCTGCTTGGAAATTCTTCTCACACTTACTTTGAAAAACTCGGATTTACCTTGGTTACAGAAAATCAAGTTTCTTGCACAGTTGCGGATGGATTTAAGCTAGATTTATTAGGAGTGATGTATTTACCGGTCATCTTTAATAATATAACTCACATAATTAAGTTTCATGTTGTACCATCAATAGTGTCGGATGTAATTTTAGATTGTGACTTTTGGAAAGCGTTTAGGCTAGCGCCTGAAATTTTTAATAACATTGATTACAGGAATGCCCCTGACACATTTTACAGTTTTCAAATTAATGAAAAACAAATTTATACATTAACATCATTTGATAATTTAATGCCATTTGAAAGGGAATTAGCATTGTCAGTAATTGACAGGTTTGAGGACATCTCCACAGATCGAAAGGGTTTAGGTAGGACAACTTTAATTGAACACGTGATAGACACAGGCGATGCGTTACCAATTAAGGTCAAGCAGTATCCTCTTTCACCGGAAAAGAAAGTAGCATTAAATAAAGAATTGGATCGTATGCTTGAGCTTGATGTTGCAACTCCTAGTGAAAGTCCTTGGAATAATCCGGTCATTTTAGTTAAGAAGTCAAACGGTGATTGGAGTTTTTGTTTGGATTCTCAGAAATTAAACTCGGTTACTAAGGCTGATTCATATGCTATTACGTATATACCACAAATTTTAGATAGCCTTAAGGAAGCAAGATTCTTGACATCTTTAGATTTTTATCAGCAAGTTTTTGGCAGATACCGTTGAATAAGGATTCTCAAGACAAAACTACTTTTAATGTTATTGGGAGGAGAGCCTTCAAATTTTAGGTCATGCCTTTTGGAAATTGCGAAGCGACTGCTAGGCAGCAACGATTAATGGATATGCTGTTTCATCAAAATTTATGTTCAGACGTAGAAAATGAGATTTTAACACTCATGTGTTACTTTCTTCTTACTGTGTTACTTAGAGTTCTTGAAAAATTTAAGTCAGCTAATTTAACTATAAATAGTAAGAAATGTATTTTTTTCCGAAGCTCATTGAAATATTTAGGTTACGTGATCGACGAACATGGGTTGCGGACCGATCCTGATAAGGTGGCATCTATCTTGAACTTTCGTACTCCGACTTCAGCTCCAGATGTTAAAGTCTTTCTCGGTACTTGCTCGTGGTACAGACGGTTTATCCGAAAATTTTCGACAGTTGCTGCCCCATTGAACAGATTAACGGTTAAAAAGGAAAAACATAAGCCTAAATTTAGTTGAACGGAAGAAGCGGAGCAATCGTTCAATTTGTTGAAGGATGCACTTGTATCGGCCCCAATATTAGCCGTGCCGGACTTTGAAAAACAATTTGCGGTGCATTGTGATGCATCAGCTTATGGCCTTGGTGGAATGTTGTCGCAAGAAATCGAGGGTAAAGATCACCCTATAGCTTATGTCAGCAGGTCATTAAATAAAGCTGAGAGAAACTATAGCGCGACAGAAAGAGAAGCGTTAGCGGTGATTTTTGCAGTAGAGAAATTTCAGGCATATTTAGGCACAAGGATATTTAAAATGCTTAGAAAAAATGGAAAAGTAGAAAAATCCACTGCCTCAGCTACAAAATTAATTGTAGTATGGGGTAGCGCATTGTTATCGTTAGCAGATGTTCTACTTAATACAAAATAAAAGGATATTTAAAGTGATCACGGATCATGCATCTTTAAAGTGGTTTCTGAAATTAGAAAATCCGTCAGGCAGATTAGCACGGTGGGGATGTAGATTGTCTCAATTTAACTTTGAGATAGAACATAGGAAGGGCACTGACAATGTAGTCCCCGATGCATTGTCAAGACTCTTGCCGGTTGATGTTATTAACACGATTCCACAGGAAACAGTGGAGGATGAGTGGTATGACAAAATATTTAAAACAGGTCAAGAACATCCGGCGAATGTACCAAATTTTCAAATCAGACAGCAAAAATTGTACCGATACAGCAAAAATAAATATAGCTTAACATCAGAGTTCGATTGGAAAGAAGTGGTAACAAAAGAACACAGACGGAAAATAATCGAAGAATTTCATTCTATGCCAACCGCAGGACACCTAGGTGTATTTAAAACCCATAGAAGGATATGCTTACGGTTTTATTGGCCAAGAATGTTTAACGAAATTCAAGAATATATCAAGGACTGTACTACTTGCTCGGCTTATAAGCACTCCACTAAACGGACTATAGGGTTAGTGGGGAAACCAAAAGTTTGTGGTAGACCTTTTCACGTAGTTTCGGTTGATTTGGTTGGACCTTTACCAAGATCTCAATCTGGATATACGTTTCTACTGGTAGTGACATGTTGCTTTTCAAAGTTCACACTCTTGTTTCCTTTGAGACGTGCTACGAGTGCAATTGTCGCCAGGAACTGTAACCGTAATTGTGGATAATGGAACACAATTTACGGGATCTGAGTTTCGGAAGCTTTTAGAACGTTACAATATTCCAAAACATCATTATACTCCTAGATACACACCACAAGTTAATCTTGTTGAGAGATACAACAAAACGATAATGACAGCAGTGGCGTCTTATGTTCAAGACAATCATCGTTCTTGGGATAAGCACTTGTTTGAAATACAATTTACCATAAACAGTGCGGTGAACGAGTCAACTGGATTTTCACCATTTTTTCTGGTCCATGCAAGAGAACTTGTCATTAACGGGAATTTTTACAAGGATACTCAAGCAAATTATTCTCTTGACATACCAAGAGAGGAGTATGCTGGTGAATTTGGGTGTTTAAAAGATGTGTTTGAGGAGGTTAGAAAGCATTATTAAATGCTCATGCAAAAAATGCTTCACATTATAACTTGAGGCGTAGACATGCTAGTTTTAAGGTGGGTGATATCGTCTGGAAAGCAAATTATACACAGAGTAACGCACAAAAGTTTAAAATGGCGAAGTTAGCTCCAAAGTATGTGCAGTGTAGAATCCCCAAAGTTTTATCAAACTCAAACTCAAACTCAAACTCAAACTCAAACATTTATTCAGTAAGTAGGCCACAAGGGCACTTTTACACGTCAAAGTAAAAGAGAGAGAAAAAAATCAAACTACACCGGTTCTAACCCTACACCTCTGACCCGAGAAGAATTATGTCCGGCAAGAAACTCGGCGGGACTTATTTTTTCAAAACAACAGTACATCAAAACTAAACAATACATATAAGTGCGTTGTTCTATAAGAAAACATATCAAACCAAGGTTAGATTAACCAACAATAGGTTATAGTTTAAGAAAAATACCAAAGAAAAAAGATGAGTCCAAATCTGACTATTGAAAATAAATTACATACAAGTTTGATATACTTTCTTACCTGAACTGTGTCTTCTACATAAATTTCCAAATTATAATAATCCATCATCAACAGTTAGAAATAAACTTTGAATTTAAATAATATAAAAAAAAGTACTTAAGTGATTCTAGTATACAATAAACATACTATTTCTAAATTATACTTAGAGATGTATAAGGTCTCCAAGTGTCTTGATCTATATATTCTATATAATAAAAAATATGGATAATCAAGCACCGAATGTTGTGTCTAAAGCCAATTAAACTAAAATTAAATATGATTAATAAAAAGTATTAATTAATAAAAACTAGCCATGTTTAGTCTGGTGAGAAACAATATTCTGTGCTCGTATTTTACATGCGTGAACTAAATTACAATATAAAAGTGACATAGAGATGTACATGTCTCTAAGCGTCAGGATCATTAAATATATATCTATACATATAAATATTTGCGAATGCAAGACTTAGAGATGTATAACGTCTCTAAGTGTCCAAATACTAAATAAAAACAAAATAAAATAAAAATGAAAAACAGGTAATACTGGACACTAGTAAAGCTGCTTCATAGAGTAATGTACCTAATAATTTCTCAATTTGTATTGTACTAACTATATCAAGCTACAGGCTTAAAGGCATCGTTATCCTCAATGAATTCCTTTAAAGTATAGTACTCTCTCCTCAACAAATAGCGCTTAACATAAGACTTGAATTTATTTAGTGGCAAATTCACTACATCAGCGGGGACTTTGTTATAAAAACGTGTACAGTTCCCAGTAAAAGACGTACGAACCTTACCGAGGCGGTGGCCAGGCTCAGCAATCTTATCTTTATTTCTAGTGTTATAGTTATGGATATCACTGTTGAGCTTGAATTTATGGATGTTTTTCCGCACATACATAATGTTTTCAAGTACGTATTGAGATGCTACGGTAAGAATATTTGCCTCTTCAAATTTTCCTCTTACGGATGCTCGACCGCGCATTTTATAAATGCCACGTACAGCTCGTTTTTGTAGCACAAATATGGTCCCAATATCAGCTGCTTTACCCCACAACAGAATTCCATACGACATAACACTGTGAAAGTAACTGAAGTATACCAGCCTGGCAGTTTCACTGTTTGTTAGATGGCTGATTCGCCTCACGGCATAGGCTGCAGAGCTAAGTTTCCCAGCTAGGGTAGCTATATGTGGATGCCATTGTAATTTCGAGTCTAAAGTGACTCCTAAGAAAACAGTTTGATTTTCGAATTCCATTATTTCATCATTTATTATAATCTTGCTGCTGTTAATCTGCTTGACGTTGGGAAGTGTAAATTTGATGCACTTCGTTTTCTTGGCGTTCAAAAGTAGGTTATTAGCCGTAAACCAATTTACTACTTTGGAGAGTGCACTGTTAATACTATCGAAGCTGTTTTCTTTTCTGTCCACTTTAAATATCAGAGATGTGTCATCAGCAAATAACACTATATCATGTTTATCTTGCACAATTTTAGGTAGGTCATTAATGTACACCAAAAACAGGAAAGGACCAAGTATTGAGCCTTGAGGCACTCCGAGTGCCACAGGGGACCCAGAAGATTGAGTTCCATTAATAACCACTCGTTGTGTTCTATCCGATAGGTATGATGAGACGAGGTTAAGGGCACCAGCTTTGATCCCGTAATGGCTTAGTTTTCTCTTTAGATTTTCGTGATCAACGCAATCAAATGCCTTCGATAGGTCACAGAATATTCCAACAGCATCTTGTTTTTTTTCCCAAGCGGCAAAGATGTGCTCAAGAAGAACAGCACCTGCGTCAGTAGTCGAGCGACCTCTGGTAAAACCAAATTGATTTCTGGCGAACAATTCGTTTCGGTTAAAATGTGACACAAGTTGATTTAGAATTAGTTTCTCGAAAACTTTGCTCAGTGCCGGCAGTATTGAAATTGGTCTGAAATTGCTTGGTTCTGTTCTCGATCCTGATTTGAACAAGGGGATGACTTTGCTGTGCTTCATTATGTCTGGAAATATTCCTGTATCAATACATTTGTTAAATATATCAGCTAAATGTGGTGCAATCGATTCAACAATGGAATGTAGAACTTTAACAGATAGGCCCCAAAGATCTTCAGTTTTCTTTAAATTTAGGGATTTAAATGTTTTAATAACTAAGTTCGGAGTAACATATGAAAATTTAAAGAAATCTGTACACTCTGCTATGTTTGTTTTCAGTATTGCCTCAGCGACGTCAGGCGATGAATGAAGAGACTTTGTTGTTTCTACCGGTATATTAGAGAAGAACTGCTCAAAATGATCCGCAACTTCAAGGTCCGAACTCACTAAATTATTATTAATACGTAGGTTGTAGTGCGGATCTTTGATTTTACGTTTCCCAGTTTCATCGTTGATTACTTGCCAAACAGTTTTTACTTTATCCTTGGAATTTTGGATCTTTCTGGACAGATAATCAGCTTTAGCAGCGGCACACATCATCTTAAAAGATTTAGAAAAGTTCCTGACATAATCTAGGAATTCCGGACTTTTATTAATTCTTCTCAAGTCATATAAATCATAGAGCCGTCGTCTTTTCTCATGAATATCCGGCGTAGCCCAGTCGCTAAATTTCGTCTTGACCTTGCCTTGCACCTTCTTCGGAATGAAACAGGCATCAAATTCCCTTTTAATACAGTTAAACAACTCAATACTCATACGGTTAGGGTTTTCCTGGGTAAATGGAACATAACATAATTGTTTCGTGATATTCCGACTGAATAAATCTAATCGTCTTTCGGAAATTGGTCTGCACATAGTGACTTGTGGAATATCCTTAGTTTTTCCGCTAAAAGAGGCTTTTTGTCCACAGTGGTCAGAACTTAAGTTGTTTATTATAGATTTACTAGTCGCATCCTTGTTACTGAAAATGTTATCTATACATGTAGCACTGGTTGCTGTGATTCGTGTAGGCTCACAAAATAAATTTACTAAATTGTAGGATTTGAAAGTACTAAGTAACCTTACACACATGGATGAATCTTCAAGTAAGTTGATATTAAAATCACCACACACAATAACACTTTTATTACTACAAAAAACACTTGTAAGAACTTCATCTATCACTGACTCAAATGTGTTATAGTTTGCCAATGGAGGCCTGTACACGCATATAATTATAAATTCTTCTAACTCGACACAAGAAAGTTCAATATGGCGTTCCACAGACAATTCAACAATGTCTTTCCGCTCCTTACTTTTTATATCATGTTTTACCATTATTAATGACCCGCCGCGAATGCAGGATTTTCTAAAAAATTTACTTACTACACTATGATTGTGGAAATTAAACATAAATTCATGACCTTTTAGCCAGTGCTCCGTTATACAGAGGATATCAATGTTCGAGTGTTGTACAAATAAATCAATTTCCAGTTGTTTACTGGTAAACCCTTGAATATTTTGGTGAACTAAGTACAATACATCAGTTTTACTACTTATGCTAGCATCACAGTTATGTTTAGGAACGGAGCCGGCTGGTGCACTCGTTGTCGTAGCAGTCAGTTTAAATTGATATCACCAGACGGCTGCCTCTCTAAATCTGAGCCCCTGCAGTATGAATCGGGATTCGTCTTAATAAAACTATCATCCGCCGTGCTAGTCACGACGGGGTCTACAATATTGTATGCTAACAGGTTAGCACAATCTATAAGACATCTTCTCGGAAGGTAAGTCCTATCATGGGGCATAATAAAATCCTCAATAAATTTATTTGTATCAAAATACGAAATCGTACTACTGTACAAAGAAAGATTATAAAATACGGAGTTGTAAGAATATACCCTCTTATTTATATGACTCGACATTCTGTATGGTAAGGCACAGATAATTATTTTTTGTATTAATTATATAAAATTATCACCTTTGGTTTACGAGCTGGAGGCATTAGATGGTCATCCGCTTGGCTCATGGCATGTCAAAGATTTTAAGGCTTGAACTGTCAACAAACAATTTAATTCTCTCCTTGCGTTTGCATAGTATAAATATGTAACCACAAAAGTGAAAGTTGTTACAGTAATATTTAAAAGAAAATATTACTGTTAGTAAGAAAGATGATTGTATGTAATAAGTGTAGTATAAAAGGATGTATAAATTGGCAGAATTTATAAATAAGTTGTGTTGAAACAGATTGGCCTGGGATTAATCTAACCAATTTTTTTTTTAATTTAGGTTGTTGGATAGATATTTTGTTCTCATTAAGGAATAGTTAAAACTTCCAAGTTTTACAATAAAAATTACTTTTTTTTATTTTTATTATTTATTAATTATTAGGAACAGTAGTTATAAATATTAGTTACATATTTATGCTCCACAAAACTTTCAATAAAGTTTGACTATGGAGTCAAGTTTCAGTCTCACAATTACTAAAATATTACAAACATAAATACTCGTAGGCATTATCTCAGAACTTAAGTTGGTACTTATAACTATATATCTTGGATGCTCAGTAGGACATTTTCCCTACAGGGCTTCCAAGAGATATTTTTTTAGTAGGTTTTTAAATCTACTCTTCTTGGCTTCCTGTACAATGTCCGCAGGCAAAGAGTTTATCAAGTAAGGTACCCATTTCCTTTGAGTCCTATCTCCATAATAATTATTTACTCTTGGTACGTCAAATTTGCCTGCGGTCAGTGTTCTGGTATTATGGCTATGACTAATAGGATTTAGGTGTTCTTGACTGCCATGGCTTTTTAATGCTATAAGGTACTTAAGATTGAAAGTTACTGGTAAAACTTTACATATTTTGAATAATTTTCTATAGTCTTTATTGCAACTGTTTTTAACATTTTTGTTAACAAGTAGTTTCAGGAAGCGGGTTTGTAGACTTTCTATTTTTGCAATATTGGTTTTAAAAGTTAAGCCATAACAGTCAAGACCATAACTTATTATTGACTCTACCAAGGACGTATAAAGACATTTTAATGTACTGGTTGGAACCTTAAACCTTAAATGATAAAATTTACTTAATATTATTCTTAATTTGCTACATATAAAATCTACGTGTGTGGTCCAGGAGAAGTTTTCATCTATTTTCATTCCAAGATATGTGACTGTATTTACTATTTCTATGGACTGGCAGGTGCAGGTAGCTGGGTTATTATTGTTATGAAAGCAATGGAAGTTATGTGTATAAATTGATGGACGTGTTTCTTGAATAGCTATGTATGGGGAGTGAATGATCATCATCTTAGTTTTATCAGCGTTTAGCACGATACCATTGTCATGCGACCATTTCACGACCGCATCCACGTCCTCTTGTACGAGCCGGCAAGTCTGCTCGAGGTCAGTGCCGGCGCGCAGCGCGCACAGGTCGTCCGCGAACATGTGCGCAGAGCAGTGGCGCAGCACCCCGCACAGGCTGTTCACGTGCATCAGGTAGCAGAGGGGCCCACAGCCCGAGCCCTGCGGCACCCCGCAGCGGACGGCCTGCTCGTCGCTGAGCGCCGACCCGACCTTCACGCGGAAGGACCGCGCGGTGAGGTAGTCCCTAAACCATTGGTTCAGCGGCCACCCCACCCCGCACTCCATCATAGCCTTTAATAATGTTTCCGTCTCTAGGGTATCAAACGCTTTTTTGTAGTCAAAAAATATTGCAACCACAAATTGTTTTTCAGCTAGATAATTATTTATTTCATCTGTAAAGGCAGACAATAGTGAGCTGGTGCTTTTTTGTTTCTGGAAACCATGTTGGTTACTATTTAAGATATGATTGTTTCGAAAATATTGTCCAATTTGTTCCGTAATGCATTTCTCTATTATTTTGTCTATACTCGATAATATGGATATAGGCCTGTAATTAGAGTACTCCTTGAAACTGCCTTTTTTATGTATTGGGCGCACTATTGCCTGTTTGAGGTTTTGGGGAAATTTATACTGGTTTACAGATAAGTTGATAAGTTTGGCTAAAACTGGGCTTATTTTGTTAACGACAAATTTAAGGTCAGACATGCGTATGTGGTCGCTTCCTGGTGACTTGTTACTTTTCATATTTTTAATAACTCTATTAACATAATCACTTGAGATAGGTTTCCATCGCATACACGTCTCCGCCTCTTGTACATATGTTTCCCTATCTAACCATTTATCTATACATGGGTGTTTTATATTATCTATTTCGGCCGTAAAAGTCTTCGCAAATGTGTCACAGATAGCTTTTTCATCTTTCTCACACATATTACGTAGTATTCCAGTATCTAATGATTGTTTTTCTTTACCTAGCATGTTATTAATCCGATCCCATATCTTTTTTATATTTTTATTACATTCTATTATACTTTGTCTATCATATTCGTTTTTACATTTAATTATAGCTTTATTGCACTTGTTGCGATACCTAGTATATATAAGTCTCTTTATCATGTTCTTTGGATCATTAATCCATTTCTCAAATAATTTATCTCGCTCAGTAATCATTTTTTTTAAATTCGAGTTAATCCAAGTCTTATTATTTCTATTACTGCTTCGTATAACTTGTGTTTTATAACTATAACAGTCTTTATAAATGTTTACGAAGAGTTGTCTAAGTTCATCGTTTAGTTCTATAGGACAGTTTATTAACATGAGGCTATCAAAGTCTGTTGAAAGTAATTTTTCCCTAACTAGTCTATTATCTAATACACGGCGAGTAGCAGCGGGAGCGGACGAAGCACGAGCGCAGCCGCCGTCTCGGGCGTGGCTGTCGCGCGGCCCTCGGTGCGCGGGAGCAGTGTTTCGCCCGCCCTCCCTAAATTCATTGTGAGCGCGATTCCATTCCACCGCAACCGAGACATAATAGTGGTCCGATAGTTTGTGTTGTATAACAGCTGAGTTAATCAATGCGATTGGTGCTCTAATATAAATATGATCAAGGCACGATTCAACTATGTTCCCCATTAAAATTTCTCTACGAGTTACTTCAGAAATACATCTAGTAAAACCAAATTCATATAGTATATTTTCATATGTAGTAACTGTTTTTTCATAGATGTTAAGTAGGTTTATATTAATGTCACCACAGAGTACAGCTTTTGTGTTTTCGGGTATGCTTAGAAGTAAAGTACGTAGCTCTGTAAAAAATTGGATAAGTTTGTCTTGTTTATTTATTTTAGGTGGTCTATAAATAGCTATAATATGGACAGTCTCACATTGGTTACTAAGTGTAATGGCAACGCACTCAGCCGCGCGCATGTCAGCCGCAGCCTTTAACAGCGGTGCGTAGGAGCGGACCGGCAGCGAGGCCCGGGAGTACACCAGCACTCCGCCGCCGCTTCGCCCCGAACGAATATAACTATTTAAATTATAACCATTAATCTTATACAAATTTAACAAGTCAAAGTTTATATTAGGTTCAGTTATCACAATTACATCGAGATCATTCAAGTGACTATTTAAAGTAACGAGTAAATTATAAAAGTTTTTCTTCAATGAACGTATGTTTACATGTAATAAATGGAAATCATTTTTATTGCTAAGGGTATAGAACCAGTCATCTAAATTACTGAAAGTAGCCGTTTTGTTTACGGCATTTGTTATTGTATCAAGGGTTATGGGTAGATAGTTTGTCTTACTTTTAAGTAAAGCGATACAGAGATTTGGTTGTCGTTAACCTTTGGTTGCACTTAGGTCTAAGTTTGTATAAGATTCCACTTGGTAGTTGATAGTAGATTTAATTTTTGGTTATTTTTAACTACTGTCAAGTTGTATTGTTAATTAAGTTGTTTATTTAATTGGTACGTCGATGATGGAGTTTGCCCAGCAAATTTTTTTATTACGACGGGTTTTCTTAATTGAATGTTGTTGACTATATTAGGTGATGGTTTTTGCTTGATTTTGTCGTTGCAGGTTTCGATTTTTTTCAAATTAGTCATCAGCGTATACATTGGTAGGAATTAGGTTGACTTATCGTTAGTTTTAAGATTTATCCTGCCTGAGGACAGGCAAGTTCACTAATATATGGTATTGTCACGTAGCGCCGTCTAGTAAGAGCCGGTGGAACTATGTGATTAATTATTTTAGTATTAATTTGTAATTATTAAAGAACATTTTATTTCGATAGTATGTAAAATAAAATAATTATATTATATAATACAAATTCTCGTTCCGTTTTATAGTGTAATAAAACCTACATGTTTAGTTTGAAGCTAACTGACAAAAATGGATTGGAGCAAAAATATTCGAAATTCAAATGACTAAAAAAAGAAAATAAAAAAAATAAAAGAAGATGGATACAAGAGAAAAGCGTAAACTGGATTCTATTAAATATATTAGAAAATAAATACATTTTGGATCTTTAATGATTTACTTAAGCTATTAAGCTTGTGCTGCACATCGCTGCTGTTTGTTTCGGCTGATTTGTAAGTATTTTTATCCGTGTAGCGAGTTTTCACTCAACGCCGCCATGACCGTGTTTATTTGAGATTTTTATTTGTGTTCATTGATCTTTCCAGGTCAAGCCAGTTAAGAAAATGGTTTTCCGTTGCGGGAAGTCTTTGTAAAAGGAAGAATCGGTCCCGAGCGGGGCAAGGTTTTTTTGGATAACTTCTCTAACGGAGATTCGAGGCCTGGAAGGTCTTCGCTACGAGTTCCAAATGCTTAGTGTATGTTGCTACTGATTTTCCCGTAAGTATTACTGCGCGTCAGCTTATGGTGTTTAAGATTATCATAAGTGTAAAAGCTAGATGATCATTATATTCTATTGTTTTCAGGTCATTCGCCTCAAAAGACTGGAGGAAATGCAGTTGAAATGTATGTTTTGTCTTCAGTGACAGGTACGTGTTGGCCCTTAAGTTTGCAGTAGTCTTGGACCTGTACGTATCCTTTTAACGTTACCAGTGCTTTTTAAAATGATTTGAATATCATAGTAAAGGACGAGGTCTGATGGACAGTTTTGTTTGACATAGTTAATGCACAGGTTCTAATACATATTATTTAATATCTATTATCCTATAATGTAAAACTAGACATTAACGAACCAATAGCTCTCCGGATAACAGCTGAGCTAGTTGTTAGTATATTTTAGGGTGTATTAGCAGACTGAAAGAAGTAATAAATAATTACCAAGTGGAGACTGTGTTTCTTTCATTTATTTATACCCCTTAGTATTATGTAACCAGATGGGATCATTCTTATAGGTTTTGTTTGAAATATAGGTTAAGGCATGTTCACGTAATAAAGTAGCCGTATGAAAACGTAAATAAATCGTTCACATCTAACGCTACAGATAACAAAAACAGGTTATTATATAAGAAAACATTCAAAAAATAAAATTCAATGCATTTTTTGCGGAATCCTCAGGAACTGGAGAATTGTTTTACTTTCTTTCGAACGCCTGCCATTAGTGTAGTTATTGACGTGTTAGTGAACTGACGAGCGGCTGCGTTCCATATTCTTTTGAAGTCAGCATCACTGTCCGCTGCTGCACCTTTCTTGAGCAGGTATCGCTTGATGTTCGCCCAATACCTTTCTGTCGGGCGAAGTTCTGGGCAATTTGGCGGGTTCATGTTTTTCGCCACATAAATAACATTTTGATTATCGAGCAAATTTAAGGTTGTTTGAGCGTAATGAGCTGAAGCTAAATCAGGCCAAAATATAGGTGGACGTTCATGTTTCCTATATAAGGGCAGAATTTGCTTCTTAATACACTCCTGTCGGTAGACATCTCCGTTGATTGTGCCAGTAGTAAAAAAGCTCGAACTCTTCAGCCCGCAGGAGCAAATAGCTTACCATAGCATGATTTTAGGGGCGAATTTTTCAAAAGCGATGGACTTATGCTCTTCCGAAACATCCCGGCCAGCCACACACGTATAAAATTGAGGCCCCGGTAAAGTTCTCATGTCTTTTTTTACATATGTTTCGTCATCCATTAATATGCATCGGTCGCGGTTTTGATTGAAAAACTTGCTCAAAGTTTTAGCACGACATTTTGCTCTTTCGATCTGAGCAGGGGTCCTTTTCGGGATTTTTTGTTTCTTTCTGGTCATAAGATTATTTCTCTTCTTAGCGTTTTGTACATTTCCAACCGATGTCTTTACCTTTTTGGCGATATCTCGAACAGAGGCCGATGGATTATGGCGGAACGAGGAAGCTATTGCAGTGTCCAATTTAGGCTTCACGCAGCCTTTTTTTCGACCGCGACCTGGTAGATCATGTAGAGTATGAAATTGCCCAAATTTACTGATCACTTTTCGCACACCGTCCTTAGATATTTTATATCGTTTTGCTAATTGTCGCATCGAGATACCCTTTTCGGTGCAATAGGCGACAATAATTAATTTACGAATATTTTCATTTATTCTCGGCATTTTGATTCTATCTACTCAATGATATCTATTTTATACTTTTTTATAACTTGATTATATATTCTTTGGAATGTCACGTATTAGCATTCAAAAAAAAAAAAAATAATAATAATAAATACTCTTTATTGCACACCTCATACAGTTACAAGCACAAATTTTACAATTAGATAAATTTAGGTAGAGGTAACAACAGGCGGTCTTATCGCTAATGAGCGATTTCTTCCAGACAACCTTAAAAAAATAAACCTTAAAAAAATCTATATTCCTGTGAAGACTTAGTTCTAGGTGGCTACTTTATTACGTGAACAAGCCTTACAACATACATTCTAACGAAAAAGGCATCAGATACGACATTTTGGTATTAGTTTTGTTCTTATTCCATTCAAGGTACGGAACCGTTGTCCGACACGCACTTGGCTGATTTTTTTTAGTTTAATTTTATGAGATTTTCCCAGGAACTCGTGGAACTCCAAGGAAATACAAAAATTTTACTTAGAACTCACAGTAGTTATAGTAACACTAAATTCCGTTACACGTAACCACTACTCTTCCAATTTCAACCCGCAGCCGTCGCCGCTGCTAAAGATTAATGACCGAATCCAATTCGCGAACGTTCTATTCGATATTCAAAAATTGCATGGATTTTTGCAGTTTTCGGTTCGGCATTCTTTAAATTCGGATCATGAAACTGATCAAATGTGCCAAGAAAGACGTTTAGGTATATAACGGATTAATTTCTAAAAACGGTTTTAGGTATAGGTGAAAAACTTAAGTAAGTCACCTGTTGTATGTAGTTGTGTACAGTTTGCAAAAAACGCATAAGCATGATAAATTATATAAACATTTAATATGAGTAGTACATATTAATAACATGCTGAAAAAATATTTATCTCAACTCAATCACTAGGCATTTCGTCATCCTCATTTTCATCAGTGGACTGTACAGAAACAATGTCACTGTCATTATAATAATAATAATATATTCTTTATTGCACTATAAATAAAATAAAAAATTACAACAATAAAAAGTTTACACTTAACTTAGGTAGCAACAGGCGGTATTATCGCTAAAAAGCGATCTCTACGAGACAACCATTATCTTCCGAGGAAACACTTATAATGAAACTCTCCGATATTGCATTCATTTGTAATTCTTGACATTGATACTTTTGCTCCTCCTTAATTGTATGTAAGCATATATTTTTCCATTCTTCCTGAGTTATTAACTATTTTTTTCCTTTGCTAAACTTTTAGACTCCATATTCATTGAAACGTTTTTTGCTACAAATCCTTTCACTATTCCCCAAATGTTTTCAATTGGGTTGAATTGGGGATGATATGCTGGTAAGCGAAGTGTCGTATGTCCGTGTTGACTTAAAATTGTATCAATTTTGTATTCCACGAATTTTTGCTTATTTTAGATATGAAAATCTTTATTGGTGATATGAAAATTATGAATTATTCTCCTTATCACCTCTCGATCGAATTCATCAACAGTAATGCGTGACTTTCGGTTAGATTTCTTTATTTTGATTTAAATGCATACTTTCAAATTATTTTAATGTGTTGAGAACCAGTTTTTTTGATACACCAGATATTTTAATGACCAATTGTTCTGGTGTTGATAAACAATCTTTATCGCAAATCTCTTGGAAATGTTTGTACATATTACACAAAACTCTTTTCGTTTGAATATGCATAGATGTTTTACAATTTACTTCTGTGGTAAACTGTAAGTATTATTGTTTATCCACGAACGACGCAAAAAACTTGAAAGATAAGCAAATAATGAGTTTGCAAACCATACGATATATTACAAATTTCAAAAATGGAATGTCTATTCGCACACATTACTCACACATACAACAGGTGACTTACTTAAGTTTTTCACCTATACCTACATTAATTTGGATTTCATGTAAATATACATCCATCCATACTAATATTATAAATGGGAAAGTGTATGTGTTTGTTTGTTTGTTTGTTTGTCCGTCTTTCACGGCAAAACGGGGCGACGAATTGACGTGATTTTTTAAGTGGAGATAGTTGAAGGGATGGACAGTGACATAGGCTACTTTTTGTCTCTTTCTAACCCCCCACTTCCCTAAAATGGGGGGTGGAAGTTTGTATGGAGAATTTAACGCGAGCGAAGCCGCGGGCAAAAGCTAGTATCTTAATAAAATTATACATACTAAAGCAACAATTTTTTAACGGGGTTTAATCTAAAACAGTAAGTCTTCTTCTAATAAATTGCAGTTTGAATTTTCTAGCAAGGATTCAAGTCTCAACATTGAAATTAGTCTCAAATAAGTTTAAAAGAAATATTTAAAAATCGAAAATACAGATTACCTAAAAATACGGTTTCAAATACTTCTATCTAGGCTTTAACAAAATTAATTCATGGTAATATCACAGATTATATAATACTCGTCATATGATGGAAATAGAGGGATACCGTTAAAAAATTTAATTATTTTTTTGACATTCAAACACAATCGAAGCATTACCAAGAATTTTGTTAACAATCTCTACAACACAGGCCGAGGAAGAGATTAAAATAGATTAAAATGTAAGGCGTATAAGCCGTCATTTTACAATCACCAACAACATTAAACCCGGTTTTAGGCTCATCCGATTGTTACGGGTAAAGAGACACTGGCCGCGCGTTGAAAGTTAGGGAAAAACTTTCATTTACGCGCTGGAAGAGATTATCCTATTTTTGGTTCTACCATGACACAATTATTGGCTTCAAGGAAACAGTAATTACTGAAATCTTTTTAATTTTTATCGGACTTTGCAGTCTTCCCGTACTCTTTAAATTAAAGAAAAATTATAGGTATTGTACACTAAACTTATGCAGTCCGAATACGAATATTAATAAACCTAAAAAGCGTTCTCACATTATTCGTAGTTTTGCCGTCATGTACAAGTAATGTACAAATCTTTGTCTACCATGTCTGACTGGTTTCTCTCAGTTGCTTAAAGGTTACCTTTGTACACACTCACTATATTTTTGTTGGTCATGTATTTGTTTTGTGCAATAAAGTGTTTTACTACTACTACTATTCGATCTAATATCGGATGTTGCATTGCCCAATAAAAAAGACTAGCTAGAGAGTACCCATTGGTATTTTCCGTTAGATAACAGTTTTTTGAAGTATTGCTTTGTTACATTAATAAATATAACGGCCTCCTGGCCCAGTCGGTAGTGACACTGCCTACGAAGCAGGACGTCCCGGGTTCGAATCCTGGTAAGGGCATTTATTTGTGTGTTTATCACAGATATTTGTACCTGAGTTATGGATATTTTCTATGTATTTAAGTTCTATTATATATATCGTCGTCTAGTACCCACAACACAAGCCTTATTGAGCTTGCTGTGGGACTAAGTCGGTTTGTGTAAGATTGTTATTAAGATTGTCCTATAATATTTATTTATTTATATGCAACATAAGAACATGCATCATATAAGTATTGTTAAATAAATATAGGAACGAAATATAATTGGCATGTATTTAACCAGGCTGCTAAATAATTGAATTTGGGTAGCTATAAAAAATAAAAATGGGTACCAAAATTAATAGGTTGGCGACTAATTTCGGGCCGTACATTATTGCAATATGGGCTGTTTTTTAATGTCTTATTTAATAGCCATTGTTTAACTATAGGTAGGTATCAAATAATTATATTGAAAACTGAATTTATAACTGGGAAGCATTTTAAGAAGCCTTTTTTTAATCGAAAACGATTACCTATTAAATTAAAATAAGGTACTTTTAAAATATTTAGGAAGCAATTAAAGTGAATTACATATTCAATATTAGTACAAGCAACGGGCAACTTTACAAGAGCTGTAATTATAAGATAAAATGGATTCTTAAAAAGTTACTAGGGTCAATGAATATTGGTAGGTAAGTATCTATACTATTTGTAAAGTTGCCCGTTGTACTAATATTGAATATGTAGATACTATAGATAGTCAGATATCTAGAACCAAAATTCATATGCCACATATGATTTAGAAAAAATGAAAGGTGCCTTTTGTATAGTATTACCAAAATACCAACCTAGTTAATACTTAATAGAGCATAATGAATGGTGCATTTTGTGTAGGTATTACCTAAATACCTACCTATACTTCCTTAGATTGTTATTAAATCAAATACAAACATTGAAAACATTACAAATACAAACAAATACAAATAATTTATTGAGAAAAGTATAGTATAGTATAGTAGTGAAAACATAATCAACCCAGCAGACCTATACTTCCTTTTTTTTGGATAAGAAAAATCGTGCGATTGTCGTAGTTTTCCCTCATAGGGCTGAAAAAAAAATACATAGGCGAAATGGATCATTCATTTTCTATTGTGAAAAAAAAGAGGTATAGTCGCCTACCTTATAAGTACTTCTACACAGACCACACCTTCGTAAGTTTTAAAGGAAAAGAAAAAAACATATTGCAGTTTATAATAATCGTTACCTGTTGTTTATTGACATTTAAAATAAAACAAGTTGTATAATGTATATGTAGTAGTGTTTCTACTAAAAAATAATGACTAAAATATTCAATGAAATTATTTTATTATCCTAGATCGTCATCATGTGCCTACCTTTTGTAGTAATTTTGTAGTAAGTAGGTATTACCTAAAGCTCAAGTGCTCAATGTATACATTCAAAATACGCAATAAAGAGAGGGAAATTTGCATACCACGGGTTCCATACAGATCAAAAATTTTATTATATATTTTTGTTAGCAATTTTTTTTATGACATTTGCACTGAACTTTAACTTTTAATCACAGTTAATCTCCTTGTTCCTTTGCTCGTCTTCGCACCTAAATTTTTCTAGGCTTATTTAAAAACACAAATTACTCAGAATTTTAAATTTTTTAAATATTGATTTCCATGGAAGATTCATATGGAAAACGACCATTACCTAACCAACATGCATATAATTTTTTTTATACCACGACGGTGGCAAACAAGCATACGGCCCGCCTGATAGCAACTAACAATGACCCTATGGTTTGCAAACATTCTATTCAATTTTCTTAATTACTCCCTTAAAGCACCAGGGGACATACAACCTACAAAATTTCAGCTCATTCGATCTAGCAATTTCGGAGCAAATGGACATTGTGACAAGACAGAGTAGTACATGCTACCTTTTAAACCATTTTGGTACGGAACCTTAAAAATATTCCAGTTTCCTGAAATTTTAGTGCTCCCGTAATTAAAATGATACCAGCAATTGATACCCAAAAAATGGTTAATTAAGTAGAAACAAATAGCTGGCAACAAATATTTAAACCAAGCCTGCTTTGAATAATAGATGTCAAGTTAATATTTTTGTTGCCAACCTATTATTTCAAGTTCCCGGTAAATTTTTTGGTCAGCTATATATTGCTGCCGTTTTTCAATAATATGATGCCACATGTTTGAGGCTTATAAAAAATATTTCCGCGAAAATATTAATTCACGGCCAATTTATATTATTATATGCCTTAGAAAAGTTGCCGATTCATGTTTTATATACCCGGAAAATTAGTATAAGCCAATATAATTTACACCAACCTTTCAAACAGCTTGATGGTGAAACGGAGTAAAATGAAGTACATTTTAGTTAATAATAATATTAAATAAATAAAAATAAAAGGGCTATGCGATATGTAAGAAAGACATATGTCCCATAAGTTACGTAAACTTTCTCACTGAAAGAGAAAAAAATACGATTAACCTTAATGCTATAAGACGCTTTATACATTAGATAAGCAGTAATGCGAAATAAGAACAAACTTTAAAACGCCATTTTCTCAAAATGGTAATCATGTAGGTTGACACGTTATTGCTTATTAGCATCCTAATACCAAGGGTGTCCATTTCCACGAAGTGACAGCTACGGCCTTGGAACGTCTGGGATACGTTTTCGGGGTTGTCAAAATTCCTTTCGTTTATTTGCGGCATGACCACAGATAAGATAAAATATTTAAGTAGTTTATAGTAGTAGTTTTGTACTAAAATAATAATTAGATTGGGCAAATAAGGTAATAAATCGGACATTCTTTTTTGGTTCTTGAGTGGAGACCGTATGACAGCAAACGCAGTGCTTGGCGCCCTGCAGCAAGGTGGAGCGACGATATCCGTAAGGTGGCGGGTACAGATTGGAAGAGGAGAGCTGAAGATCGAGCTCAGTGGCGTGCCATGGGAGAGGCCTATGTCCAGCAGTGGACCGATACAGGCTGATGATGATGAAATCGGACATTTATCTAGTTTTGTACTAAAATTACTGATAGATTAGGTAGATTGAGGCAGATTGGGGAGGTCCAAGAATAATACTAATTGCGTACTTGTCAACCCTACAACGTCGAAAGGTAAAATTGTATGTAGACGTCATGTGTCACCATTCATCTGTCAAAGTTCTGTTAAACGCTGATTTTGTAGGGAAGACGACCTTCTGTATGAAATACGAGTACTATTATATTATTCTGTGCTAATACTTGACAAAGTTTTAAATCCTGCGATATTTTGGTCATACAAAGGTCTTTAAGTATTTGAACTCGGTTTGTGGAAATGTTTACTTACCCCATTTTTGCCAACTACATGCAAATAACTCCAGGGATACTTCCAGTTCCAGAAAAATCAGCTTCAATGTAAAATGCAAATTTTTCAAATCTCTTCTCTAACGGAATAAAATGGCTACCCGCCAATGCGTCTAATTATTTCACAGAAAATCACCCCAAACTCATTTCCATACATTAAAATTAATTATCAAACTACCTCCTTTGATTTATGGAGGCAAGCCTGAGTCAAGCTTCAGTGAAGATGGAATATAATTTGATAAAACGTAAGGACCGTGTCTAGAAACGAAGTGATTGTTAAATTTTAATGCGCAGGCTGAATTATTCAGGAGTTTCGATCGATGGGGGATGAAAAATGGTGGATGTCAGACACAAAGGCACTGATAAATTTAGGAATTTAAGGATGATGTATGACATGAATTCTAGGATGAGTTGCATGCAGGCATTAAGCGAAGGGATTAAAGTCATGTTACGAATGAATGCTGATGGAAGATGAGAGATAAACTAAGGAAAAGACGGTTGGCAGATGGCTATGGCCCTCAAGATACTGTTGTGACAGCCCCGCAAGCGACGCAGCAGTGACGCAATCCGCTTCCCTCTGATGGCGTAGAAATCATCAGTACGTTACTCGGCAAACAGTCCAAGTGCTGCAGTAACGAGTCAGTCCCAATAACACCCTGAAGGCAGCATTATATTGGACCCGGAGAGCATTGTATGCTTTTTGGGTGTAGTTGACCCATAGACTAATTAAATACTTAATGTTACTAGTAAGACATTCAACAGAATTTGCAAATTCAAGGGTCGCTTGAACGTCTTCATACTCGTATTAGTTCTATACTCTAGAATTGGTACTGTACCCATCCAAAGCTAATGTCTTCTGATTAATGTTATCTGAATACACACTACTCCTTATACGAACACCAGTGATAAAAATGTTATTACATACCTATCAAACGTAATTACCAGGAGGCCTCAATATATCAATTTACTCGTTAACCTCCGCTCCGTTGATGAGGTTACTTGAGCCGGCCTACAAAAACTTTCTGTATTTTTGTTTCATACGCGTCTGTTCCTTACGTCTGTGTCATACGTATTTGACTTGTTTTAGACCCCCCTCCCCCATGGTGATCTTTGGTGATATTTTCAGGACCCCTCCCCGCCTGTCCAATATGACGTGAAAGAAACTACATGTATACATATAAAATAAAATTATCTTTAATAGAAAAAAACCGGCCAAGTGCGTGTCGGACCACGCGGTTTCGTACCTACTATCGAAAAAGTAATATCAAAAGGTCGTATCTGCGTATGAAATGAGTTTTTAGGAGATAACTCAATAATTCCTAAACCGATAATGTTCTCAATTTTTTGGATCTCCGGTTCAAAAGTGACAGGGAGGACTCAAGTTTTTTAGACTTACGGGGTGATTTTTTCTTAAGATATTCACTAAATAAATAAAAATTCAAACAGACCTCAATGTTTATTTTTTTTTATTGATGTTCAGGACAGCAAGACAAGAGTTATTTTGAAAGACCTGTCGAGTGATGTGCATCATGTCGATATTTGGTAAAAAAAAATTTTTTTGACAAATAATTACATGTATGGAATAGTACCCCTCCTTAAAATATCTTTTTCAGCAATTTTACTACAAAACTAAGTAGCGGCATACAAAAACACACCTTATATTTAAATATTTATTAAGATATACATTTTATAGTTTCCGAGTAAAATGGCTGTGATATACGGACGGACGGACGGACAGACGGACATAACGAAACTATAAGGGTTACGTTTTTGCCACTTTAGCTACGGAACCCTAAAAACCTACTTCACAAAATAATATGTCAAATGCCATTAAAAAATATTTACAATCATAGTGCTAGTGCAATTTTACTCTACTTTTGACCGATTGATTCATTTAAAAGTTGCTAATTTTTAGGGTTCCGTACCTCGAAAGGAAAAAACGGAACCCTTATAGGATCACTTTGTTGTCCGTCTGTCTGTCTGTCTGTCTGTCTGTCTGTCTGTGTGTCTGTCAAGACCATTTTTCTCAGGAACGCGTGGAGGTATCAAGCTGAAATTTATATCAAATACTCAAGTCTATTGTCCCTTGGAGCTGTGAAAAAATCAAACTTAAAAACCAACGCAATCAAAAGATACAGTGCTGCAAATTTTAGAGAATTTCGGCACTCGCAAAACCTACGGGGTACTTCCCGTGAACTCAGAAACTTGAAATTTGGCACGAAGCAACGTCATATAGCATAGACAATGGAAAAATTACAAAAAGCAGACATTTTTAGTAAAATCATACAAAAAAATATTTTTTTTAATTTTAAACTTACTTACCTTACCTTTTTCCTCGTAAACGCGTGGAGGTATTAAATTGAAATTAATGTCAAATACTCAGGGCAATAGGACCTTTCAGATGTAGCAAAACCAAACTTTTATGTCAACGCAATCAAAAGAAATAGCAATTTAAGTCGCATATTTTGAAACTGAGTACTCGCAAGAAACTCAAAACCTAAAGGGTACTTCCCGAAAACTCATAAACTTGAAACTTGGCACGAAGAAACTTCATATAGCACAGACAAAGGAAAAATTACGAAAAGTAGACATTTTTAGTAAAATCATACAAAAGATTTTTTTTTAAATTTTTAACTTACTACCTTTTTCCTCATAAACGCGTAGAGGTTTTTGCTTGTTATAGGTGTTTACGGAACCCTCGGTGCGCGAGTTGGACTCGCACTTGGCCGGTTTTTTTTATTTTATTGACCATAATACATATATAGCACAAGGAACAAAAAATTACACGTGATAATGTCCAGACCCCCCTCCCCTCCTGTGGTGATCATTGGTGATTTTTTCTTGACCCCCTCCCCCCCTAAACAATATGACGCGATTAATGGACGCCCCCTTTACAATAATAGGATCTACTCTTAAGTAAATTGTAGGATCATCGAAGAATATTCGATGATAGTTTGCGGAAAGAGAAGTATACCTAGTGGTTTAGGTATATGGCAACTAATTAATTCTACAACACGGGTTTTCTAATTGGTAACATTAAATCCGTACATGGTGGGAAGAAGTTGACAAAGCCGCGACGAAAAATTTAAGAAATTTGAAGAGGTTAAAATTTCTTCAATTTTATATCTCGAGTTATCAACATCTTCCCGCCGTGTACGGAAATGTCTTAATATGAAGGTGACATTTGGGCGGTGGCACAGAGATATGAACGATTGAATATACTACTAGTGTGTTTGACTGGTTCAGAATGCCATTAAGAAAAAAGTCCCTCATTAGTACAAAATTTTATTTGAATTTAACGCAATAAAGTTTAAATAAATAATTTTCTTTTCGCGCTTTCCTATTTTGAAGATTTTTCATTGTATTCCAGACCCTCTGACATCTACGAAGTTATTACTAATTATGTTGCTACAATTTTAACTGTTTTGTATTTGTATTTTTATCTAACTTTAAAACTGCCAGTACAACTTTCGTCGGAAACCTCAGTATTTATCACAAGTTAAATAAACAAAGAAGCGTCTCCGATCCGAACTGTCCCGGACTCTGAAAAATCGGCAAACAGCCGAATTACGAAGTCCCATTTTTACGGAGGCAGATATTTATTTACGCGCTCACTGCCCTCCGTCAGCTGTCCAGGACTCGTTACGCGGGCTCTGTCTCCGAATTTTTGTAATCATTTAATTTTATTGGTAAAAAAAACAGCATACCTAAAAATAACTAAATAATAATAAATAGTACATTATGATACAAGTATGCTATATTGGTCATTACATACGAGGCGATATTGTGCGTGCAAACTGAAAGCAAAGTATGTTGAAAATGTAATTTAAAGAACAATCCTACGCAACTCAATCTAGTCCCACAATATAAGCTCAATAAGGATCATTGTTGAAATAGATAAATACGCAAACACATAGAAAACAACCATGACTCAGAAACAGATAGCCGTGATTCGAACCCGCCACCTCCTGATTCGTAGGCAGAGTCACTAGGTCATTAGTGTCACTACCGATGCCAACTAAAGCAAGCAGGAAGGAAATACATATACAAATATTCTTACAACACGTAACTTCAAGCGGAGAGATTCAAAACCGTTTCTTAGAAGTGTATAATCAATGTTGTTTTGTGACGCTTTATCGCGAAGATATAAGGACAATAATTTCTAAGGTCTTGGTCTTTGTTAATTGTTTCAAATTGATCGTATATTTTCATTTCTCTCGTCATTGTAACTAAACTCTTGACGATTAGACGAGGTATTGTATTGTTTCTTCTTGATTCTAAAATTAAGAACTTATAGTAAAATTGTGATAGATTTGATTATGTTATAAGTCCATCGATGTTACTGTGAACATCTAGATGGATGTTAGTCAACATAAATAAATATTATTTATTTTCTTCGTAACAATCGTAGCGGAATACACTATTCTTACTCTAGCACATAAATGGCACTGACAGGAAATAGTCTTATTTTGATTAAAATGACATCTGCATAATTTAATTATCTTAAGAGGGTCGATATCAGACGACACGAAAGCCGCGATGAGAATGGGATTAGACTTGACAGATTTGCCATACGCTTACGTCAAAATTAATATGTATTAACAGCTATCTCAATCCCATTATAATCGCGGTTTAGTAATATAATTAGTAATCGAGGATTTTCAATGAGCACAGGTATATATATATATATATACATATTCGACATCTTATTTTATCAATATCAAATCCCTAGAATTTGCCCCGAGTTACTACAGGTATGAATCTATAACATTTTAATATTTGCCGGAAAAATAAACGTTTTTTTTACCTAACCTAACCTAACAACCTGAAGTAGGTCTTTTACTTACTATAAAAAGAAATAAAAAAAAACAAATCATTTATTTCAGACCTATGTACATGGCGTAAAAGGGATGACTTTTACCTCCTTTTGCGTCCGCGAACATACCGGATACGTGAGTGCTTCGGCAACCTCAAAGTCAAACTCAAACATTTATCCAGTAAGTAGGCCACAAGGGCACTTTTACACGTCAGATAGTTATTCAAATTAAAAGAGAAAAAAAAACTACACCGCTACACCTCTGACCTGAGAATAATTATGACCGGCAAGAAACTCGGCGGGACTTATTTTTTCAAAACAACAGTACATCAAAACTTAAAAATACATATAACTGCGTTGTTCTATAAGAAAACATATCAAACCAAGGTTAGGTTAAACAAATATAGATTATAGTTTAATAAAAATACCAAAGAAAAAAGATGAGTCCAAATCTGACTATTTGAAAATGAATTACACACAAGTTTTATATACTTTCTTACCTGAACTGTGACTTCTACATCAATTTCCAAATTATAATAATCCATCATCAGTTAGAAATAAATTTTGAATTTAATTAATAATAATAAAAGTAAGTGATTTTAGTATTAAAAAAACAGACTATTTCTAAATTATCCTTAGAGATGTACATATTGGGTCTTCAAGTGTCTTGATCTATTATATTCTATCTATATAATTTAAAAAAATATGGATAAACAAACACCGAATGTTGTTCCAATAAAGTTACAAGACAATTAAACTAAAATTAAATATGATTAATAAAAAGTGACGTAATTGTGCAGCCCCAGTTAGCCTAAACAGAACAGCATTATTAATATAAATAATAACATTAATGACAAATATATAACCATAAATGTTTTTAATAATAATAAGTAATACATTTATTAAACTTCTAATAGAAGAATAAATGAACTCTGTGAAATCGATGGGAAAATCCGTCAATGTATGGCACGAATTTTAGACACAGATGTGTCTAGCTAAGACGTACTGCAGACGTACCCATTCTTCTTCGTATATTGACCGATCCATCCGTAAGACCTGTCTGACGGATAGCTAATAATTATTTAATTGTAACAACAAATTACAATGCAAAATGTTTCGATCGAAAAACCTTTATTTTTATGTTCTTTCTAAAGATCGAAGACAGTAACCGAATAAAAGGTCTAAACACAAACCGCATTGTGAACCAGGGCTGGCACAAACGGATATTTGTAAACGGGCGCCATTTTAATGTGTCACTAAAAGAATTCATTCTCACATTACAAATCCAACCTTAACACCATTACGTAAGGTTAAAATTAGTTTGTTCGCTAAATTTATTCAGAGTGAAACAACTTTGATTCGCTCTAGTGAGCAGGCATTAGCTACTTGTTGGAAGTTTGGTAAGTCTGAGTGAGTACTGTATTTCGTAAGCCCTTTTTGGCCTCATTTTTCAGTTGACACACTCAAAGTGAGTCCAGGCGTGCATTGTTATCCCGATTGAATATTTCGTAGTTTTGTCGTGTGCTCAAGAGTAAAAGTAAACAGAAGGTAAATCTGTTAAACCATTGTTGCATTTTATTGAGTAAGTAATTAACACACTTATTTTAGTATGTTGTTAAATCAAATACAAACATTGAAAACATTGAAAAAATCATCAGCCCAGCGAGACTTGAACCTGCATCGATACGCCTTGCCAGGGCTCGATCGCTTTACTAACTAAGCTATGGGTCAAGTTACTAAGTTGACGAAATTACGGCTGCTGTAAAGCCGATGTAGATCAAAATAAATGCAAAGATTAATGCAATGATTGAAAGCATTGAAAATTTCGTCAACTTAATAACTTGACCCGTAGCTTGATTGGTAAAGTGATCGAGCCCCGGCAAGGCGTATCGATGCAGGTTCAAGTCCTGCTGGGTTGATTATTTTTTCAATGTTTATTTGATTTAAAAACAAACTATTGTATGAGTGGAATGCCCCACTTTAAAACCATGCAAAAATAATTTTATTTTTTTTACATTAACACATTGAGTGCCAGGACCCCGCTGGGCGGGGTCTCTGTTCGCAGCCGTTTTCCTATAAAAATACGGGCAACCGCATAAGCGAGCGTAGCGCTTAGTAAACTACGGCACGTAAAGTGTTAATTGGATACTTGAAAGACACAATCGACGTCAAAGATATGTTTATACTGTTGCACCTTATTCTTTTGTAATAAGGTACAAAAGTGTAAACATATCTTTGACGCCGACTGTACGTCGTACGTAAAGTGTTAATTGGATTCACGAAAAATTGTTCTTGAGTTATGAATAAGTACTTTTGATTTAAGCAGGTAGGTATTAAAAGTATTTATATCATTACCTGTTGTAGCATGACGCTACGTTTATCGTACGACATCTGTCGACTTTCTTTAGAACTTCTGTGTCTAAGGGAGGTCTAAGGCTAGGTTGCGGTTGATATATAAAAAAGCGTACATTGTGATTCACGGCATCGCAGGTAGATGGCGCTTATATCAGTCCGCATTTTGAGATACACGACTGGCAGTTATAAATTGAGATAATATTCGCGCTAATTTTGAATATGAATTTTTGAGGTATTCCAGATTGTCAAAAAAGGGAAAAGTTGATTTTGATGGAGTGTGTCAGATGGACGAGGAGATTTTTAAAGAATAAAACATATTCTGGTTTAGTCTGAGGGTTTTGCTATAATTTGCTTAGTTGCAACGTGTTGAAGTGCGATCTATTTCTCTAGATCTTTGCGTTCAAATATTATATAGCAAGTGCTAATACATTATTGAGTTATATACAAATTCTTTTTAAAAACCAAATACGTTGCCGGACAAAAAGGCCACCAGTGGGACCGCCTGAGCCGGAAGGACTCCGGAAGGCGCTTGTGGGTGCCGGACCGGCGAGACGGTCTGCAACCGCCGCGTGTTCCGCGTGATTCTTCACCGTCGTCGGAGAATTAGAGCCCGCATCCAGCGGGCTCTCCAAGTGAGAAAGAGAGTTCAGCGAGCTGTTGGGTCCGCCTAAACCAAAGGGGACGCTTGCCCACGAACTCTATTCAAATTCAACTACAGCTTTAGCCATCCTGTCTTTCGAGAATATCATATTATTTACATTTTTTTAATAACGTTATAAATCCGATTCCTTTTCTTTATATCCAGTGTTTTTGTGCCATAATAGCTTTTTTTTGTTGTTTTGCTAAAATATTCCCAAAATTCTAATTGCCTCGTTTGACGGGCGTACAAAGACCTGGCTCTTTAATTTAGGCTACGTTCAGCCAGCGAATCATCTGTCACCATCCATATCACCCGCCTCATTAATCCATTATTTTCCTGCAGCCAAATTACCAGCCGAGTCTTTATTTGTACTTACCAGTTTTGCTAGTACTCCATCCTTTTTATTTTCCTTTTGTGCGGAAAGTAGACGTTTACGATACTAAGGTAACTATTGAATGTGAAATATCCTTATATAGATACAGTTATCATCATTTTTATGTGAAGTGCTAATATTAAATATTCTGATTATTGTAATTTAATTACATTCTAACCACTAAGGAAGTTACTGAATGTGAAATATCTTTATATAGATACCGTTATCGTCATTTTTATGTGAAGTGCTAATTTTAAATATTCTGATTATTGTAATTTAATTACATTCTAACCACTAAGGAAGTTATTGAATGCGAAATATCTTTATATAGATACCGTTATCGTAATTTTTATGTGAAGTGCTAATTTTAAATAATTTACTTTATCTTCAAAATTAAACGTGTTAATGCAATTATAGAAGTGTTTTACTGCAAATTGGCACCCGAAAAGGTAAAGAACTCTGGATTTACTTTTAATAATTGTAATTAATTTTTTTTTTTGGATTTGTGGGACGGTGACCGTAAGCCGGTCGCGGTTCTATTAACCTTGATTTTGTTTTGTTTCAGCCTGCTGCCTCCTTACGTCCCATCACTAACCCGAATTCCGTCATATTGAAATATTGCTTTTATTTATGTTAAAAAAAAACGAATTAATCTGTTGACCTTTACTTATGCCTTTTTTTCAATTACACGTAACATATCCCGAATACCTTATTTCATAGTTTGAGTCCTGTAGTTAGAGCCCGTAGACGTTAGGGAATTCGCAGGTAAGTCAGACATAGAATATATGATTTGCGTTTTGTTTTTTTTTTTCAGAAACTGAACTTGTTTTTTTTTAATTCGAACTCTAACTTAGCATTTAGACTTCGAGTGTTATTTTCTTTCTTTGACTTAAGTGCTTGGTTTAGACCACTGATATACTAAAACTTCGGATTTTAATTTTGAGGTCGATTAACTTTATTTTTTGTTTGAACTTGCAACGCAAGACAACATTCGACTTTTCGCCATGTGACACTTAAGTAATGAAGGATCAATTGCTGAGACGCCTCGTGTACACTCGTCTTTAAACTCGCACGATCCGAGGATTTTAGATCCAATGGCAAACGATGAAGAACAGTTTTTTGATTCTGAACCACGACCCCAGGTGATGCATATGTCCGGACTTCCCCCGCCTTTTCCTTTCAAAGATTATTCACTTACGAAATGAAACTTGAACTTTTCCGGGTACACTTGTGTTCGCGAATTTTTCTTTCGAATCGAGGAAGAAGGTATGGCGCGTAACGTCAATCCTTCATATGTTGTCAGACGTTTCCATGAATAGTTGTCAGATAGTGCCTTGAAACATTTTAGGACAATCAGATATCCAGGTCTTACTTACGCGGAATTAAAGTCTAAATTCGTTAAAACCTTCGACGTAGCCGATTTCGATTTCAAGCTTGAGAGCCAACTTCGCGCTTTATCACAGAAGGACAACCAGTCAGTGGTTTATTTTGTTATTCAGGCGCGCGATCTAAACGCAAAGCTTCGTACACCGGTTTCCGAAGACAACCTGTTTAACATTATTAAATATGGAATGAATCCTAGATATCATCCTTGTCTTGCAACTAACGTGGTTAGGGATATTGATGGTTTGTTAGCGCTCGCGGTTAGAAGTCGCGAAAAATTTTGAAGCCTTTCAAGGTTCACGTCCAGCACGTTTGGCTATTGCACCGATTAGTGCTCAAGTTGTAGGTCAACCCAGTTCTATAGTGTGTATGAAGTGTGATGCAACTGGTCACAACTATCGTAATTGTCCTTACGTTTCAGGGGCAGTGTGCTTCAAGTGTAAGCGTGTTGGTGCATTCACCCGCGATTGTCCTAGTTGTAATTCTGGTCCGTCAAAAAACGAATTAGTGGCGCACTGAGAGGTCCATCGGTGTCGCCCGTTTATATTAATAATTCCCTGGATAATAGACTTTTTATTGATGTTTCAGTTGCTGGCTCTTCGGTAAGAGCTCTTTTGGACTCTGGTGCTCAGGTTTCACTAATTGATATATCCCTCTTATCGGAGCTCGGTATAACATATCACGAGGATATCCGGCCTTATGTTGTCTCCGCCGACAATTCTCCTATTGAAATTCTAGGCGGTTTGGACGTCCCCATTCTTTTTAGTGGCATTCATGTTCTGCACCCCTGTCTAGTGAGCAGTAATCTTCCTATTGCATTTATTTTAGGAATTGAGTTTTGGAATGCTGTTGGTCTCATTGACATTTTAAAGAAGGCATTCCGTGATGGTTTGTCAGGTAAGCTTTACGTCGCTTCACATCATGTTCCTGTCGCAGTCCCACGAGTAGGTGAGGTTCGCTATGTCCACCCTCGTACGGTGCTTGCACCACTGCAGGAATCAAAACTCCAATCTGTTATTGACGAGTTTGAGGAGATTTCTTCTGATAAAGCTGGATTAGGTTGTGGCTTTCGCATAAGATTGAGACTGTTGGTTCGCCCATCCGCCAACGTTACTATCCCTTATCTCCAGTCAAGCTCAAGATTCTCAACGAAGAGATCGACAAGATGTTAGAGTCGTCAGGCGTCATTCGTCCCTCACGATCACCCTGGGCTTCCCCAGTGGTGATGGTTACCAAGAAAGATGGTAGTGTCAGGTTTTGCGTGGACAGTAGGAAGTTGAACAGCGTTACCATCAGGGATTCATAGCCTCTCCCGCGCGTCCAGGACATCCTTGATAACCTATGAGGTGCCAAATATCTAACTTCGTTGGATTTTAGGAGCGCCTTTTGGCAAATCCCCTTAGCTGATAAGGCCAGTTGTGAGAAAACGTCCTTTATTGTACCCCAAAGGGGCCTCTTTGAGTTCGTTCGTCTCCCTTTTGGTTTAACCAACACTGCGTCCGAGATGCAGAGGCTTACTGACATGATTGTCAATTTTGAATATACCCCTGAGTCTGAGGATTTTATCTTCGGCCATGTTGATGATTTGATTTTGGTGTCTCGTGATTTTGACAGTCATATGCGGCTTATTCGTAAGGTTCGTGATAGGTTGAAAGAATCTGGTCTTACGGTTAATTTAGATAAGTGCGAGTTTTGTAAGTCTGAATTGAAGTATCTCGGCTACATCGTCAATGAGCGTGGTCTTCAAACTGATCCGAAGAAATTAGAAGCTATTAGGGATTACTCTACCCCTTCTTCTGCCAAGTCTCTACGTGCTTTCATTGGTATGTGTTCGTATTATCGCCGTTTCGTGGATGGTTTTTCTTCGATTATTGCTCCTCTGACGGCACTTATCGGTAAGAGAAAGGGACGTGATCCCATCGATTGGAACGATAGTGCTAGTGAAGCTTTTTCTAAATTGAAGGATGCCTTGATGAGCGCTCCGTTGATGGCTTGCCCGGATTTTTAGAAACCTTTTATCCTTCAATGTGACGCTAGCCAGGTTGGCTTAGGCTCGATCCTGGCTCAAGAGTTGGACGGCGTTGAACATCCAATTGCTTATTATTCTCGTTTATTCACTAAAGCTGAACGTGGATACGGGACAACCGAACATGAGCTTCTCGCTGTTGTTGATTCCATAAAGCATTTCCACGGGTATCTCGATGGAATGAGGTTTAAGATCATTACTGACCATATTGCTCTTAAATGGTTGATCACCCTTGATAATCCTACCGGGCGCTTGGCTCGTTGGGCAACTTTGATTTCCCAATATAACTTTGAGATTGAACATAAAAAAGGTGTTCTTAATGTTGTTCCTGACGCCTTGTCCCGCGCTCAAGTTGGGCTTATCTCATTTGCGCGTGGCATGGATCCTTCTGGAGATCCTGGGTATGAACGAATTTACCAGGGGGTTTTGGACAATCCTCAAATGTTTACTGCATTTGCTCTTCGGGATGGTGTCTTAATGCGCAGGGTATCTATCGAAAACCCTTTAGCACCTTATCCGTGGCGTATAGTTCTTCCTGCTTCAAGGACTAGAGAGGCGGTTGCTGAAATTCATAATGGATTTCCCAACGTTCATCCTGGTGTTATGAAAACGTATTTAAAAGGTCGTGACTTATACTACTGGCCGAATATGTACCGTGATGTTACAAGGTTCCTTTCCGAATGTCAGATTTGCAAGTCTTTTAAAATTGCAAATTCACAACCTCGTGGACTTCGCTTATTTCCTCGTCGTGTTGCGGCTCCAATGGATCTTCTTTCCATTGACTTAATTGGTCCTTTACCGGTTAGCCGTAATGGTTGACGTTATATTTTGACTTTGGTTGACGTTTTTACCAAATTTGTTTGGTTGGTCCCTTTGAAGTTGGTGAATGCGAGGTCAATATCGATGGCATTAGAGTCGGAGGTTATTTTGCGGTACGGTGTTCCTACTAACATTCTCTGTGACAACGCTGCAGTTTTTCATAGTCGTCAATTTCTGGATTTCCTGGCGAGCTATAATATTCCAGGTCCGTGTTATACCCCATATTATTCGCCACAAGCGAATGTTGTGGAGAGATATAACCAGGTCGTGATTACTACTTTGAGCATTTTAGTTGAAAATGACCAACGCAGTTGGTCGGGTCATTTACATCGGGTCGCTCTTTATTTAAACTCTTGTATAAATTTGGCTACTGCTTATACACCGATTTTTTTGATGTACGGCCGCGAGTTGTCAATGATTCGTGAACGTGTTGAGAATCAGGTTGTGGACCAAGATGTGGGACTCAGCCGGATGGAACGCGCTTCGAATCTTCAGACGCTTCGTGAGGTGTACGATAAAGTTTCTGATTCGATGGCTTTGGCCTTTCATCATAACGCCGCCAAGTTCAACACGAACCGTTCTTCGCCAAGAATCGTTGGTGACCAAATCGTTTGGCGCCGGAATTTCCAGCGTGGCTCCGCTGATCCTTTTCGAGGCGGTAAATTCGCTCCACGTTTCGTTCGGTGCCGTGTGGTTAGACGGGTGTCTCCACAGGTATATGTACTGGCTGATACCGATTCCGAGCACGTCGGTACCTATCATATTAAAGATATCTTGAAATAGTTTCTTCTTTCGGCCCGTTCAGTTTTCTCAAAATTCTAAAATGCGCTTTAGTCCGCCATTCCCTTATCGGTAATCCTTGCTTGATTCGTTTCTTATCGTTTTTTTGTTTTCGTTTGAGCATTTCCTTGCTCCTTTTTCCAGATTTTACTTTTTTTACCGTTGGTGCTTAAGGCTTCGTTTATCTTTCCCGGTCTATGATAGCCTGGTTGTATAATTTGATGACTCGATGTGAGGGATTAAGATCTGTGGCCAGGTGCAGTTTCTGTCCTATCCCGGCCGTCACGTCTTTGACCGCGTGACGCGTTGGTTGGCGTTTTGTCATCTTGTTAATCTATTAGGTTAGTCTTTAGGGGTAATGTTAATAACTGGTTGGTTTTGTTTTTTTTTGGAATTCGTTTCGGGTTCTCTTGTTGTACCTTTTTTGGCCTTAGCATTAAGTTCTTTTTTTTGGTGCTTGGGGTTAGTTTTCTTGTGTTTTCTTGTGTTGTTGTTTGTTTGTTTCTTTGTTTGGTAGGGAGATGCTATAGCATGACGCTACGTTTATCGTACGACATCTGTCGACTTTCTTTAGAACTTCTGTGTCTAAGGGAGGTCTAAGGCTAGGTTGCGGTTGATATATAAAAAGCGTACATTGTGATTCACGGCATTGCAGGTAGATCGCGCTTATATCAGTCCGCATTTTGAGATACACGACTGGCAGTTATAAATTGAGATAATATTCGCGCTAATTTTGAATATGAATTTTTGAGGTATTCCAGATTGTCAAAAAAGGGAAAAGTTGATTTTGATGGAGTGTGTCAGATGGACGAGGAGATTTTTAAAGAAAAAACATATTCTGGTTTAGTCTGAGGGTTTTGCTATAATTTGCTTAGTTGCAACGTGTTGAAGTGCGATCTATTTCTCTAGATCTTTGCGTCCAAACATTATATAGCAAGTGCTAATACATTATTGAATTAAATACAAATTCTTTTTAAAAACCAAATACGTTGCCGGACAAAAAGGCCACCAGTGGGACCGCCTGAGCCGGAAGGACTCCGGAAGGCGCTTGTGGGTGCCGGACCGGCGAGACGGTCTGCAACCGCCGCGTGTTCCGCGTGATTCTTCACCGTCGTCGGAGAATTAGAGGCCGCATCCAGCGGGCTCTCCAAGTGAGAAAGAGAGTTCAGCGAGCTGTTGGGTCCGCCTAAACCAGAGGGGACGCTTGCCCACGAACTCTATTCAAATTCAACTACAGCTTTAGCCATCCTGTCTTTCGAGAATATCATATTATTTACATTTTTTTAAAAACGTTACAAATCCGATTCCTTTTTTTATATCCAGTGTTTTTGTGCCATAATAGCTTTTTTTGTTGTTTTGCCAAAATATTCTCAAAATTCTAATTGCCTCGTTTGACGGGCGTACAAAGACCTGGCTCTTTAATTTAGGCTACGTTCAGCCAGCGAATCATCTGTCACCATCCATATCACCCGCCTCATTAATCCATTATTTTCCTGCAGCCAAATTACCAGCCGAGTCTTTATTTGTACTTACCAGTTTTGCTAGTACTCCATCCTTTTTATTTTCCTTTTGTGCGGAAAGTAGACGTTTACGATACTATTGAATGTGAAATATCCTTATATAGATACAGTTATCGTCATTTTTATGTGAATTGCTAATATTATATATTCTGATTATTGTAATTTAATTACATTCTAACCACTAAGGAAGTTATTGAATGTGAAATATCTTTATATAGATACCGTTATCGTCATTTTTATGTGAAGTGCTAATTTTAAATATTCTGATTATTGTAATTTAATTACATTCTAACCACTAAGGAAGTTATTGAATGCGAAATATCTTTATATAGATACCGTTATCGTTATTATTATGTGAAGTGCTAATTTTAAATATTCTGATTATTGTTGCTAATTTTAAATAATTTACTTTATCTTCAAAATTAAACGTGTTAATGCAATTATAGAAGTGTTTTACTGCACTGTCTAGTCTAGGTATATGTTATGTCGTCGTTTAGTACCTACAACAGAGGGTCTTATTGAGCTTGTAGGACTAGGAGGATTTATTATTTATTTATTTATTTATATAAACTTTATTGCACAAAAAAAAGTGTGCATGAGGCGGAGTTAATGTCTTAAGGCATACTCTACCAGGCAACCATTGGAACAAACCGAAACTGGACGGGTCGATTAGTCTAAGAACGTCCCAACATATTTAAGGTTAAAGTTAACGCGGACACAACTATCTACAAGGTGTAACAGAAATGCTAACGTATTCTAATGATGAAAAACCAAAAAAAAATGTTTTGTATAAACCAAAAATAAAAAAATCTTGCAAAAAAAATTGGTTTGTATGGAGCCGCCGGTTGGGACAACGTGCCCCATTCAAAAAAAATTTTTTTTTTCACGTCCAAAAATTTTTTTTCCTACTTTTTCTTACTCGTAATACGATACCAATTATGCCCTTAAATGGATGACCGGTATTTTTGTTACATCCTGTATTATTTTCTCTAATTTACGGGCTGGGTGGATAAAATATTTTATCTACACTCATATTGTAAGTTCTCTAAAACGTGTTCGAAAACGGTAGGCAATGGCTAGCATTACCACGACCGACTTCACTATGATAAGCTTTTTATCTGTGGCAGTAACGTAATTTTAACTTTACATGCTCAACTATTGATGTGTTATGAGTTTTGATAACATAATGTACACCTGCACCCTCCCGCGCATCCGCCGACAGCCCGACACGCGCCTCCCCGACCGCCGGCACAATCGAGTTGGCCATGGCGGTGCAATGGCGGCCATTCTATGGTTTCCGAATACGGCATTTTGAATAAATAATATGAGTGTAGATAAAGCAGTGTATGCAACTGTACGTAATTAGGCCTTAAAACACTCGAGTGATCTGATTATAAAAACTCGCCTGCGGGTCGTTTCATAAAACCACACTCATGTTTTAAGGACCCTTATTACGTAACAGTTACATAAACTACTATATTGATTTGATATTTCATAAACTCGTCGTCGTTTCTATGACTGACTAGCGGTTAGTCGTTCGTTATCACTGTCTCTAGTCTGTATTTAATGAGCGAAGACTGTCAGTAATAGTGCAGTTACAGACAGGGTTGCTTGGAAGAGGTCCTTGCGTCTGTGTGTCATATAAAATGCACTTTGTATCTTTCGGTGCTGAAGGGGCATATTAGTTTCAGGTTCAAAAGAAGATTTTTAATTGATTATGATATTTTTTATTGATAGTTAGTCCCATTATAAGAAGAGGAAAATTACCTTGCATAGATGGTAAAATTAAACATAAATAAATTGCAGCTATCAATCATTGTCTGTTGTCAATAAGGCGTTACTGCTATAAAACATCATTTACCTAGAAATAAACTCTACTAACAACCGACAATCTACCATGTACCTTTAAGTAGAAAACGTCACAAATCATTACAAATCTGCATTTTATATTTGCGCTAATGGTTTCATACCTATTCGATGTGTTGTTGCGTGTGTATGTGTGGTCTTTCAATACAGCGTTACCTTTGTCTAGTTATGTAATGCCGAATATATCCTAGCTACGTGTTTCAGGACTAAAAATATTTCGTGTAAAATTTTCCCGCAGTATTTTTTTTCATTATTACACAGCCCAAAAAACATGACGACACAGAAACATACGCGGCCCAATAACACGTTTCTCATAAGACATTCGACCGACACACGCCAAAAATTCGCCATTCATGCAAAAACAAAACAACCATCAGGCAAATGGGACACGCAAGAACCTGGCCCACAGACTACACAGTACATAGACTACGCATGACCGTAAGCAAAGCACACGAGGTGATCACACGTATATATTAACACTTTCACGACCAGGAACCCGACTGCCGGGTTCTCTCTTCGTAGCTACTACGCGCTACATACGACATATACGTGGCTACGGGCTACGAGCGTAGCGCGTAGCAGTAGGTGGTACGGGAAGTGTTAATTAGGTCTTTGAGCTAAGGACCATGCGACCCATGCGTCTTCTTTCATTTTCACTATAACAACGAACTCACAATTTTCTTAAACCTACTTTCTTAAGACTACAATAGCGCTTAGGCAGCACAAGAGTGCCGGTTTCTGTCATTATGAAAATGAAAGACAATTGAGAAATAGGTACTACCTGATGAAGAGAACAGCGGGACATCCTCCGAAAACATTTTTGCCCATCTAGAAACTGACAAGACGCTTACTTGGTCAACAAGGAGGTTCTTTGTGACAAGCGTAGAGTGTCCCAGCAGAGGGACACTGCCTTAAGGCAATCGAACTAAGCGATCGCCTATGTGTGACCGCACCTGCCATGTATGCTTGTTTATTAGTTAAGGTGGTCTGTGATCTCGCCTAATGGGAGTGAAAATACAGGCACCCATCCATATTTGACACCTTTGCCCCGCTTCTGGGGCAAAATGAGACGCGGTGAAAAGTTTGAGTGGATGAGCGCCCTTTGTTTGTTATGTAGAACGTTAAAACTTGGAGGGTTTCAGTCATACGCGGGTCTGAGTGGTTTTTACGTAGTCGAGAGTTTTTGCGGCTTTAAAAAAGTCACTGACAATAAATGTAAAGACTGGTAAGTTATTTATTTATCGTAATTCGTATGGCCACATGTCACTGGATATAGATAGGTATTTCTTCCCTGAGGTAGTAGTAATGGGAAAGCAGATGATAAAGAAAATCTAGTGAGTGCTGCGAGGTCCACATGGGACAATGCAGCTGACAAGTTTGTTACTCTTTTAGCACCACCCAGGGATCACGTGTAGGGTTGTAGGGAGTAAGTAATTAAGTACAAGTTATGTTTTAAGTACCGGGTACAAAAGGGGAACACGGGTATGGAATTTCTATTCTGTCTCCCTTTTCCGGGACAAAATACCTTGTTTCTCTTACCCCACCTGACGGTTATTCTTTTCCCCCGATGGAAAAAAGACAGTACATTTTTTGCGTTTAAATAATACAAAATGTGCCGAGGGCGGTAATAATTTTTTCACACCACCTGCTCGACAATGCCAAATTATATATCATGCAAACCTCACCGAAAGCAAATCATTATAGCCCTTGGCTTTAGCCGGGTTATAATGTTGTACTAAAGCTCATTATAACCCGCTGGTTAATAATGTGATTTCACTTCCCATAGTTCTTATTGTTATGTGCTTAAAGTCTAATTTGGTAAAGTCCGCACGGTGCACAGCCCCGCGACGCCAGCCGGGGCCCGCGCCACCGCGTCGAACTGATTTGAAAATCGAATTTATTCGGAAAATCGTGCTGGCCACCTTTTTTATAGTACATTTTTTTTTTTTTTTTTTTTTTTTATACCACGACGGTGGCAAACAAGCATACGGCCCGCCTGATGGTAAGCAGCTACCGTAACCTATGGACGCCTGCTACTCCAAAGGAGTCACATGCGCGTTGCCGACCCTTTACAAAAAGGAGGATTCACTGTGTTGACGACTAAAGGAACAAGAAGGTCCCTCATCGTTAACACACTGGGTCCTCTTTGAGCTCTTTGGCAACCTTACTCACCAGCAGGAACACAACACTATGAGTAGGGTCTAGTGCTATTTGGCTGTGGTTTTCTGTAAGGTGGAGGTACTTCCCCAGTCGGGCTCTGCTCCAGATTTGAGCGATGACATTCGCTGAACGTGCCCTACCACACTTAGCGAGATGCCATTCGCAGTGCCCATACCTCTCTTTTTGGCGTAGTTTAAGGACATACCCAGGTCCGGACGTAGTTTAAGGACATACCCCGGGTCCATTTAAGGACACATTACTGCAGAGACCAGTTAGTAAGCTTTCCTGGCTGAGTATTTAGTAGCCGTCCGAGTCGAAGACGAGGACGGCTACAATACGAAGCCAGGTAAGCTGATTACGGTCGAAGCATGTATAGTGCTTTTCTCAAACATGTAAGGAAATAAAATTACTTGTTTAGTGCTTCAGTTACTGGCTGAGTGATTTAATGTTGTATGAAAATCCTTTACGTACGTCGCGCTGAACCTGCCTTGGAATAGAGTCTACTGGTCTCTAATTACTAACGTAACAGGAACATTTCCGAGCATGTTTGAGAAAAATACCTAAAACAAATGCCGCGAGTGTCATAAGACGCTGCAGTATACGGAGTAAAACTGCAGGTTCTATAAAAATTGAAGATAAAATTTGAATAAAATGGACTAATGTATCAAGAATACATTTTTAGGGTTCTGTAGCCAAATGGCAAAAAACGGAACCCTTATGGATTCGTCATGTCTGTCTGTATGTCTGTCCATCCGTATGTCACAGCCATTTTACTCGGGAACTATACGACGTATCTGAATAAAATTTACACATAAGGTGTATTTTGTATGCCGCTACTTGGTTATGTAGATTTGAAAAAAAAAAATTAGGGGGGGGGGCGCTCCATACATGTAACTATTTTTTTTTACTAAATATCAACATGTGACACATCAATGATAGGTCTTTAAAAATAACATTGAGGTTTCTTTGACCATTTTGTGATTAAGTGAATATTTTCTGAAATAATCGCTTCGAAAATCAGAAAAATTGTGCCCCCCCCCCCTGTAACTTTTGAACCGTAACTCCAAAAATATGAAAAAAATTGAGGAGATGCGTCTTATCATATACTTTCTACGCAAATTGTTTTGAACATTATCGGTTTAGCTATTTTTGAGTTATCTCCAAAAAACCATAGGCACCAGATACGACCTTTTGGTATTAGTTTGGTTCCATTGAAGGTACGGAACCCTCCTATGTGTGGTCCGACACGCACTTGGCCGGTTTTTACTTTTGATTTACTTTAATAAAAATCCGTTTCTAGTAGCCTTAGCTATTTTATTGTCTCGCAAGAGGTGAGAAAAGTAGAGTATACTCCTCGGGGATAAAGCTGTTTTTGTCACGGGCGCGCTTGAACCCCTCACTGCACTCAGGACTCAGTCTTAATTCCCTCGCTTCGCTCGGGAATTAACTCATAAACCCCTCGCTACGCTCGGGATTAAAATCTGGAGTCCTTCGTTACGTTCAGGATTCAATATTGCGCCCGTGACATAAAACAGTGCTTTATCCCCTTGGTGTACAATCTACTATTTGAACTCAAAGTAAACTTTAAGTTTAATTTTTAGTTGTTACTAGCTTTTGCCCGCGGCTTCGCTCGCGTTAAATTCGGGGTAATACCCATATAAATTTTCACCCCCTCTTTTAAGGGGTTGGGTGCAGATTTCCAAAAAAAATGATGCACGATTTTTTTGTTAGTCACAAATAGTCCGCATACCAATTTTTAGCTTTCTACCTTGAAAATTGCGGAATGCTCCATACAAACTTCCACCCCCCATTTTAGGGAAGTGGGGGGTTTGAAAGAGACAAAAAGTAGCCTATGTCACTCTCCATCTCTTCAACTATCTCCACTTAAAAAATCACGTCAATTCGTCGCCCCGTTTTGCCGTGAAAGACGGACAAACAAACAAACACACACATTCACTTTCCCATTTATAATATTAGTATGGATTACTTGTTCATGGCCCTTTCTAATGTTCGATTGCTTAGTCAAATTTTATCTCATATTTAATATTAAAGTTAAGCAGATATAATAGGCGACCTTGATTTTTAATTAATATGTGTGTTTTAAAAACAGAAACCACACAGATATAATTAATTTCCTGTTATTTTTAATCACATAATATACATAAGCAATTTCATTTACCTTTAATCATAAAAATACAAGCGAAAAGTAAGAGAGTGAGGTTATATTTTCGGTTTTGGTTCAAATCTGATTGTTCATCATACAATTTAGATTAAAGTCCTTAATATTAATTAAGTTATCACTATAATCAGCTAAATACCACTTGAAACTGCTGCCTTATCAACCTCGGTACTTGACCTTTACCTTTACGGTCACAATCTTTGAGGTTATCCAAGTTATCGGGACGCTTCATCATAATTAACAGCATGAAGATGATCTTCACCGAAATGTTTCTTAATATTACTTTGCTACAATGGGAAATGTGGGAAAGCCACCTTCGAGCAACAATGTAAAGAAGGTACAGATTCAAGCAAGGTTTACTGAAAATATGGCTCGTGTAAATTTGTAACCAGCCAATATACCGTAATACGACTGTCAGAGAAAGTACCGCACAAGTCGTTCTTGCGGTACTAATGTGGGGCCATTTTTTGGGCTGATTGTGTATCCCTAGTATTATTTGATCGGTGAAACCCAAAGCACAGACTATAGTGGGCTACTGTCAAAAGTGTTGCCAGATGGCGCAACCATAGGTTATACCTGTCACTAGTTTCGTTCCATGGGATTTGGCCCAAAAAACAATCATATGACACTATATTCTAAGCACTGACAGGTATAGTCTCAGCATATTCGCTATGTGCGAAGTGCATGGTGGGGGTAACGTAAATGATCGCAGTGCACAATATGACAAGAAATTAAACGGCAAAGGGCTCTTGTCAATATCAAATTTCAAAATATTTGACATCACCTAAGTCACCTCAACTTTTTTTTTCTTTTTTTTATACCACGACGGTGGCAAACAGGCATATGGCCCGCCTGATGGTAAGCAGTTACCGTAGCCTATAAACGCCTGCAACCCCAGAGGATTCACATGCGCGTTGCCTACCCTTTAAGAACCTATACACTCCTTTTTTGAAGAACCTCATACTGTAGCCCGCTGGGAAAACCTCGGCAGGGAGTTCATTCCACAGTCGCAGCGTTCGTGGGAGGAAATTCCTCTTAAACCGTACAGTGCGCGACCCATTAGGCTCCAGGGTGTTAGGACGAACACCCTGCCGGCGGCGAGCGGTGCGGTGATAAAAAGCTGCCGTGGGCATCATATCAAACTCAATTAACTGTCAAAATAGTAAATCAGCCAGATACATTTCATAAAAGCAAGGAGTCCATGCCATTCATAAAAAAGAAAAAAAAGATTTAACCCCTGTCCAAGAGATGGCGCAACAATCATCCACACAGCGAATAGGTCACTGGTTTCCATCCGCCATATGTGTAAAACCTTCGATCGGCCAACCCCATCGGTTCTAAATAACCTAACAATGGTTTTGGAACCCTATACAGGGTATTGTCTACAATGTTGATAGTTTTTTTTTATAAATCGAATCATAAAGCCATATTTGCCTCAACTGGCCTTACCTTCGAATAAGATTACATAAAATTAATAAAAACTGGCCAAGTGTGTGTCGGACCACGCATAGGAGGGTTCCGTACCTTCAATGGAATAAGAACCAAACTAATACCAAAAGGTCGTATCTGATGACTATGGAAGAAGTTTTTTGGAGATAACTCAAAAATGGCTGAACCGATAATGTTCAAAACAATTTTCGTAGAAAGTATATAGGGCGCATCTTCTCAAATTTTTTCATATTTTTTGGCCTTACGGTTCAAAAGTTACAGGGGGGGGGGACACTTTTTTCTGACTTTCGAAGCGATTATTTCAGAAAATATTCAATTAATCACAAAAAAGTCAAAGAAACCTCGATGTTTTTTTTAAAGACCTATCGATTGATGTGTCACATGTTGATATTTGGTTTAAATTTTTTTTTTTTAATTTAGTTACATGTATGGAGCGCCCCCCCTAAAAATATTTTTGTTTTCAAATTTAACTACATAACTAAGTAGCTGCATAAAAAATACACCTTATGTGTAAATTGCATTCAGATACGTTGTATAGTTTCCGAGTAAAATGGCTGTGACATACGGACGGACAGACAGACAGACATGACGAATCCATAAGGGTTCCGTTTTTTGCCATTTGGCTACGGAACCCTAAAAACATGTTTTTAATACACAAAATTGAATTCAACGTCACAAGTTTTACGGTTTTCTCGCAAATAACGCTTGAATCCTATTCTCGTACAATTATGGTGACTTCATGGGATTTAAATATGAACTTTTGCTTCGGCATTCAGGCCAAGCTGTTCCATTACTTGCAACGTGCTAGATAGTCAAGCGCTCAGATAAACCAATTAAGAACATGTGTGAAAAATATTTAATTTAATTGGTTTCTGGTAGTATTACTATAGCCAAATTAATGGTATACATAATCAGATCATACATCTTGCAATGAGGCTTACGATTACCACTCTCAGTTAATAGTGTAGTCGATGGTAACACATTATCATTTTGAAAGCTTTATTATGTAAGTAAATCAGTTCCATAATTAACGTCTGTGTTAATACCTATTACGTTACGATATTTAAATACATTTAACAACAAGGGCATCATGAGTACCCAGAGGTCAGAGGTGGATGTGGATGGCTTGAGCCGCGGTATCTCCGAATCAAATCATCACCAAATGCATAGCGATAGCACAATCTTAGCCGTCGATTTTTGTGTCTGGATTTGTTAAGAAGCCAACCTGAAAAAAATTAAACGTTTTATAACAAGCTGTTATTTTATGACTGCCTACTTGTTTTTATCCGATTGAGTTGGAATTTAGCATACTTTGGTATCTTACAACTGTAGCAAAACAATATTATAATGCCATCAAGCGTCTTCAACTTAAGTTAGTAGCTCTTATCACAGAGTATATATTATTGAATTGTAGGATAGCTCCTATATTAAATGATTAGAGAAAACTGCCAAGCCAAATTATGTATACCAATTATTAAACTAATGGGATAAAGAAATAATTTAATTTTTTTTTAATGATATTACAGTCTAAAAACTTGAGTTATACAAATTAACGCAGTTTCAAATAAGTCTGTGTAATGGGTAAGTACGTATAACACAAAATTGATATTTTTATTTTAGAGCGCACTATTCGCCAACAAACTGTCCTCAGTTTGGCGAAGAAAATATGTTTGCCTACCACTTAAATTTTATGTTGAAATAAATAAATAAATAATAATAATAACTATTTTGACAGTTGACCGAGTTGAGGTGAGTTAGATTATGTCAAATATTTTAAAATTTGATATTGACTAGAGCCCTTTGCAGTTTAACTTCTTGTCACATTGTATTGTGCACTGCGAATGGTCACGTTACCGCCACCATGCACTTCGCACATAGCGAATATGTCCAAACATATGCTTGAGTTGCAATTTCTCAAAAAAGTTGGTATTTACTCGTAGATAGGTACAATTTTGGCAATGCGCTAAATCAACTCGATTATTCTCAACGTACGTACGCCTCTCTAAGCAGTCGGAACAACCCCCTCATAAACCAGGCACCGTAAAATTTCGCATTCGCTCCCAAAATTTAATTATATGGAGTAATAACGCCTTTTTATTGCGAGCTCATATTTTCTTCACTTACTGAATACTAGTTCAACGTTCCAGTATATAAAGACCTAGAAACCCTTGAGAATAGCATGAATTTGGAGATCAAGGTTATACAATTTTTTTACGACAAGTTGTTTCTAAGTGATTGTTATACAAAGGCAGGTATTTCCCCTTTCTAGGGTGAGAGTTGATAGGAGACTATGAATTTGGTATGAGCTTTACTATAGCTGAGTTTGTATAAAATGATAGAAACTTTTTTAGCAGAGTTTCATCAAGGTTTGAAATGTTTTGGCGCTTGAAAAATGAATGAATTCTATTAATTGACTGAACGGTAGCGAGGGTCTCCGTTTCAGCTTGAGCCAAAATGCTTTCGTACATATATTAGTACAGGCGGGGACCGCAAGATAGCTACGTTACGTCAAAAGTGAAGTAAATTTGAAACTGTTAGAAAATAGTTTTCACTATGTAGGGTAAATCGCCAGTTACTGGCCACTGTCCAATAACTGGCCACCTCATACTAAAAACGAACTCTGCGTACCTACAAACAAAATTCATTTTAGTATAACGTGGCCAGCTATTGAAACCCTTCAGTTTCTACTTCAGCTTTGTTTGTAGGTAAACAGAGTTCATTTTTAGTACGAGTATCAGGTGGCCAGTTATTGGACAGTGGCCAGTAACTGGCGATTTACCCTAATCAGATTATATTCATTAACTAAAAAAGAAAATCGCACTTGTGAGTTATCGAAGCTCAAAACTGTTCGCATACAATTAATTAATTGGTGAAACCATGTATTTATTTAGTTTTAGCTATACTCGCGAGGTCTACAACTCTACACCTACACAGAGCTGAGTTAAAAAAGCAAAAGTTTGTATCTTTGGACATTTGTATGTTTGACAAAAACTTTACCAACAATTGTTACAAACATACCTTCTACTATAAAAACTACATTGATTTAAGGGGACATTAATGTCTTTAGACTTCAACATTGGCATTTCAATAAATTGTTATTAGAAAGGGAGAAGTCTCACGTAAAAAAGCAAAACTAGCTTTTCTCTTAAATTCAGAGATTGCATATACATAAGAAAATTTGTCAAGTTCCGCCGTGACCGGGTGGTCTAGTGGTCAGGACGTCAGCCGCGAAAGCTGAAGACGCCAGTTCAAATCTGGCCTCGGACACCGGAGGGTTTGGTCACTTTTTCTGAAGTAGGGTAAATCGCCAGTTACTGGCCACTGTCCAATAACTGGCCACCTCATACTAAAAACGAACTCTGCGTACCTACAAACAAAATTCATTTTAGTATAACGTGGCCAGCTATTGAAACCCTTCAGTTTCTACTTCAGCTTTGTTTGTAGGTAAACAGAGTTCATTTTTAGTACGAGTATCAGGTGGCCAGTTATTGGACAGTGGCCAGTAACTGGCGATTTACCCTATATGACATCTATTTTGAGCTTTTCTCTTGTTACTGCAACCAAAAATAGGAACGATTTGTTAAAAATATCGCTCCTGTCTTTCCATTTAATTATTAGAAGTAGGTATTTTGTAAGTTTTACCATTTTATTGGACAATTTTCGCTATATTGAACGGTGTTATAATTATAAAATACCATCAAATATCTTGCATTCTGTATTGTCATTACATTCGTAAAAAAATAAACGTTGGTTTTATGTCTTCAAAATGGCTGTGATAAATGTTAATTGAAAAATGTTTCTTAGTATTTAGTTATCACGACGGCTTTTCTACGTCTTGTTGAAGAAAAAGCCACCAACTATCCTCTTAATACCTTTCCAGACGTTGATATTTCTAATGAGATCTGCGCCCGGCCAATCAAAATTTAAATTAAATGCTCAACTTCGCTCAAAATAAATTCGGACTTGCAGAATTGAGGACCGCTTGTCAAAGCGAAATGCAGATGGAGAAGTATGTTAATTTTATCGTTAAGATATTAGTCGCAATCTCTGTAATAAGTTTAATATAAAGTATCTATTAAAAGGGTAGAATAAAATAGGTAATTAAAAGGGTAAGGAGGAAAGTCTGATGGGGTAAAATTGATACTCGTATCGTTAAAAATACCTGTAAGTTTGCTGTTTTACACGTAAATTAGAGCCAAATGATATTTCGCTTTGGTCTACCCTTCTTGCTCCCGTCATTTTCATTCGTGAAACTTCGTAAATCCGGCGTACTTACACAATAACCCTTATAACCAGCGCGTCGGTTTTTTAAACACACAACAAAAAACTTGAACCAGAACAGTCGCGTAGCGTTCCTACACATATTTGTAAATAATCAAATGTATTCGCAAATCCATTCGCGAAGTCAGTTGCAACCTTTACTCGTAAATATATTTTTTTATACCACGATGGTGGCAAACAAGCATACGGCCCGCCTGATGGTAAGCAGTTACCGTAACCTATGGACGCCTGCAACTCCAGAGGTGTCACATGCGCGTAATACCAATTATATGTAATTACCATTCACCTGTTTGCAGACCAGCGTATGGTGCATTGGGATAATTCCGAAAGTTGACTCTTATTACAATGGGATAAGAGCGATATTTGAATAATTTTCGGAATTACACACTTGCACCCCAATGCACGTACCCTACCTATAATTAACGAATCATGACTCTTCGGAGTACTTAATGTGAGTAGGTACAGTCACCGGCAATAGTATCGTCCTACATGAAGGCCGCAAAAATATGTGACACGCTATTATTTCTAGGGCCATAAGAGCGTGTCACATATTTTTGCGGCCTTCATGTAGAAAGAGACTATTGCCGGTGACTGTTCTTAAGTAGCACATTAGTCTCAGAACATAACTTAGTTTAAATAACATGTTTGTATGGAGGTGTGACCCACATGTGAGTTTCCTGTAAAACATACAAGTAGAACTTTTGCATTTGTCTGTTTAGCGACTTTTGACGCATATTAACAAGTACGGAACAATTTTATCTTCGAAGCATCGTCAAATATATTTTTATACTAATCTGCACTTTAATTAATTGTATTAAAGTACAAAATGCATATTTTTAACGTACAAAGGATAATGGAGTTACCACTGGAGTAATGCTTTTAACGTAATGTAAGGAAATTGTGTGCAAAATTTAAAAGCAAGGGTAGTTTTATTATAGGAATTTTAAAGGTACTGGAATATAATAAACGAACTTTGTTTTACTAGCAAGGGTTCATCCAGAAATCACGTGAAAAAGTCGAAATAAAATCACAAGTGACCACGATGCGGGAGGGATGTGTGAGAAAATAACAGGTGAAATTTTTCGTACAGAGCAATAAAGTAACTAAAGTGAGTGAATTGAGTGTTATTTATAGTAATATCGGTAATAATTGGTATTGAAACGTATTTCCATGTGATACTTAATCTAGTTGGATATTTTCAGTCCCAAAAGTAGGTATACGTGATCTTGCAATGTTCGGTGCGAGAATCACCAAAAATCACTAAGGGAGAAGGCATGCGGACAATGGACACTGTCATACTATCTTGGAAATTCCAAGTGTAAACCCAACAAAAGTCTACAATACTACACATAACTACAGACTTTGGTTGTGGGTTTATGTTTCTTTGGATTATTAGGTAAGGTATATTAATTACAGGCACATTTTTAAAATTTTGTTCGAATACATGATGTTAATTTGTTTTGCTATATTAACCACTGTAAAATTACGACAGTATCTGAGTTCTGGATTAATTTCGAAATAATGATTTGGTACAGAGGTCTATATTTAATTATTTTTTATTATAAATCCAATATAAAGTACCTAATCTAGCCCAGAATAACGTTCTCTCAGTAAAACTTTAATTTAGAATCTCCCGTAATTGTAGAGGGGAGGACCAGGTCCATTTCTGGACCACCCGGTCCAAAAATCGACCAAAATCTAAGACATAATTTATGAACAACCCCATTGTATCTTGATAATCCAATATCGTTAATCTTATGTGATAGCGCTACCGTCACAAATGACCCAAAAGAAGCCAAATATAGCTAACAGATGGGCCGATTGACCAGGTTAGGTACAGTCAAACGGTAAGTAGTGCAGTTGATCGGTTACAACGTGTGTTTCCTTTGCTAGCTCGAGATTGTGAACGAATGAAACGACTGATAATGATTATACAAAAAAATACATTTATCAAGGCTTTTTCTAAATGGGTTTTACTAACCAATCAGGCCAGCAATATAGCAGCGAAATCTGGCCTATTTTGGCCTTGCTAGAATAATAAGAAAGGGAGATGAGAGCCTGGAAAACCTAATAGTAGTTGGAAACACTGAGGGAAACCGATCAGGCAAATCTATAAATGTCGACTTTAAAACGCCCAGGATAACTAACTAAAGATGTGTGTTATAAGTTTGACTGATATAAGTGTCTGTCCAAAAACAGAGAAAACTGGATAAAACTGGAGGAGGCCTATACCCAAAGATGGGTTCCTACCTAAGGAAACTAACAAAGAAATAAATACATACATGTAATACTCAGGGAGAAATAAAAAAAGGCTTATATAATAATAATAAAAGTGTCTGTCTGCGGCACCGGCGCGCTAAAACGGTTGAACTGTTTTTAATACGTTTTTTTTTGACAGCAGGTTTTTTAGTGTCATCAAAGTCGAGAAATCTTAGGTATGTTTCATCAAAATCGGTTTAGCCGTTTCTGCAATATTTACTACAGAACAAATATATCAAACACCCGAAGCCTTAAAAAAATGGCTAACCCAAAAAAAACATCGGTATTTCATCAGACAAATCGAATTGTACAGTAAGTATAAAAAATATAATACATTAATTTTTCTACATTTATGACGTTGTCAAGTCAAAGGTACATCATGGTCGGCTGTTAATAAAGTTTATTTCTAAATGAGTTTTTATTGCTGAAACGCGTTATTGACAACCGACAATTATGAATATGTAACCGAATATGTACCTTTGACTTGAAAACATCACATTTCGCGAATATTCTACAGACTAGTTCTTTGGAGCGTTTAACTTACCCGAACTCAATAAGTTTTTAGAATAGCATCCCTACAGGCCAAGGTTCGTCGCGTGAGAAATTAGAAGGGAACATCATGTGGAAAGTTAATTATGCCAACAAAAAAACAAGACTAGGATGCACAGAATGTGTACTTTTACCTAGACAACTTCCCGGCCATCTTTCCGGCAGTGTAAATCGGTTGCATCGCTAAAGGCTAATTTAAACAAGTTTTGGCTTTCAAACGAATCGTAACAGTAAGATATGTGCGGTAATAATTTTCATATTATTTATTTTATTTTATGTAGGTAGTATGTATTTATAGTATGTATGTATGCATGTATGTATAGTATATATTTTGTATTTATGTAAGAAGTTTATTTATATTTATGTATGATACCGAACTGAGTATCTACCTAATTAGATCATAAATTATAATAAATACAACTCATCTTACCGTATCGTACAGAACCTAAGTCTGCCTAGCACTTCCAACTTTCTCTCTCAATTGCTCAAAGGTTAACTGGAAGAAATCCCTTAAAGGGATAAGTTCGCCTTTTTACGTATATGTTGTGTTATATGTCTTTCTTTGTGTTTTCTTGTACAATAAAGTGTTTTACTACTGCAACTTTTGTTTTAAATATGCCCTCTGCCTCTGTGGCCTAGTTGGTAGTATAACCCTGCGTACAGTCACCGGCAATACTATCTTCCTACACGAAGGCTGCAAAAATATGTAACACGCTCTTATGGCCCTACAAATAAGGGCGTGTCACATACTTTTGCGGCCTTCATGTAGGAAGATACTATTGCCGGTGACCGTACCTACAAAGCTGGAGGTTTTCGGATCGAAACAATCGAAACTTCGAAACCTGGTGAAGGCATAATAAAATTTATTTGTGTGGGTTATTTTTAGAATTTAAGTATGCATCTTATTTTTTGATTAGGTCCATCTTAAATTAAATGTCTTGCCAAATATTAATTTTACTTAAGTAGGTAACCAAGAAAACCTGTCTGTTATGCCCAGTAATATAAACCCATCAAAAACATAAATGTGAAAGGCTGCCAAGTTCGATACTATGGGAATGCTTCGCCTATAAAAGAAGTGAGATCTGAATAAATACCAAGTTCCATAAAAATACCTCCAATCATAAATAGTTATAGGAATGCACACTTGATTTCCAGCAGTGTTTAAGGTACATTTTGAATAAGTATCACGTTACATAGAAATACTTAAAATTATAATAGTCAGAGAAACGCACACCGGTTTTTTTAGCAGTTTCCTGATAACATTTATTATTTTCCGTACTTTTTAATGATGTTACTTGGCAAGTTTTCACACACCACACACCTTTTCAATGCAATGAATCGACACCTTTGAACTGCAATGTGTCAAGTATATAATTTTCTTTTAAAACTTGCCAAGTTACATCATTAAAAAGTACTGAAAATAATAAATGTTATCAGGAAACTGCTAAAAAAACCGGTGTGCGTTTCTCTGACTATTATAATTTTAGGTATTTCTATGTAACGTGATACTTATTCAAAATGTACCTTAAACACTGCTGGAAATCAAGTGTGCATTCCTATAACTATTTATGATTTGAGGTATATTTATGGAACTTGGTACTTATTCAGATCTCACTTCTTTTATAGGCGAAGCATTCCCATAGTATCGAACTTGGCAGCCTTTCACATTTATGTTTTTGATGGGATTTCATTTATTTTTGTTAGGTGTAGGTTCTTTATTATTATTTTATCACTTTTGTTTTAGGAAATGTCTCATTCCACTTAGGTATGTACTTTATACTATACCCTTTATACTAAGCGTCTAATTCTATTTTACTATTTATTTATAGGTGATTTTTACAAATAAACTGGCTCCCTACACCTATAAAATGTACCTACTTACATATAATTACATACAACAATAACGTACTTTATTCTGTTTGTAAGTACGCTACCTACATAGATAGTTAATAACTTGGTAATACCTACCTACCAGTAGGTATTATAATTGGTGGCCTATTATGTAGCCCTAGAGGTGCACCATCCCATCTCATCCTGTGGCGTATCGGAGGGAGAGATGGGCAGTAGTATATATAATTCCATCTTAGAGTATATATGATTTCCATGTTCTTGAATCTGCGATTTTATTAGTTGTAAAATTAGAAATTATTTAGACTATGCGAGAAAAAATAGTCTTTTCATTTTTGTTTGACTGATTTAGCGCACCTAGTGTACCTAGTGACCTGCTTTGCACTTCGTAAATCGTGGGTTCGGTTCCCGCAACAGACACACACAGAGTGGTGAACAATTTTATTGTTCTTGTCTTTAAGACAAACATGTATTGTCTTAAATTGGTATGTATCTAAATTTATCTCATTTCCACTCCATACCTACTTATAGTAGAACAAAATTACACATTCGTTGTTTTCAAAACTGACTCACACTTGGCCGTTTTCAGATTTTTACTTTATTTCGACCTAAAGACAAACCTTCGAGCGAAATTTCAGGTCGGTACGACCATCATTCAGTTCATTATGACTTCATAGTAGAACAAAGTTACACCTTCGCTATTTTTAAAACTGACTCACACTTGGCCGTTTTCAGATTTTTCCCTTTACTTTAGACCTTAAGACCTATCTCCATGCCAAATTTCAAGTCAGTACGACCATTGGAAGTGGTCAAGGTTTTTGATGAGTCAGTGAGTCAGTGAGTCAGTGAGTGTATAGTAAAAATAGCGATTTTCTGACGTCAATATCTCAAGAACTGCTATAGGTAGAATAATAAAATTTTGTATTCTAGACAATTAAGGGGATGGCAACAGACACTCGAAATTTCATATGCGTAGATAAAATATGTTTTGAGTTATACCCAAGTAACACAGGAAGCATTATAACATATGAATAGTTAACTTATTTCGAACTTAAGGACCGTATAACCTCTTATATACGTTCACCGAGCAACTTGTCGCATTATATGATGCTTTGAGCTGTATAACGGTTGTATAATGGCATATCTAAATGCTTTTGTAAAGCCTTTAGCTTTAGTGCAGCAAACCACAACGCAACTGTACAGCTTTCGGCTGTTTAAAAGCACTTAAGTGCTTTAGGTTCTACAATAGCATTATATAATGCTTTAAGCTGTATAACGGTTGTATAATGGCATGTATAAATGCTTTTTTAAAGCCTTTAGTTTTAGTACAGCGAAATGGACGAAGACGGTACAAAAAACTGAATGAGTGACACGTCATATTTGTTTGCATCCTAACAAAATTTATAAAAGTTTTTGACACTTTTACGTTATTATATCCTTCAAATATTACTGCGCAATGTAGTTTACTGTAAATGTGTATATAAGTTTCATTGAAAATTTTCACGCGCCTTTGATTTATTGTGGTTTTGCTATAAAATATTATAAAAAGATATGCGTCAAATAAGCAAAACAATTGTGTAATCCTCGTATAGAACGAGTTTTGCATTATTAACATAATAGTGTTGGTTGAGCAGTCTTAAATTAAGTAATTTCTTTATTATATAGGTATTTTCCTTGTATAAATAGGTCCGCATGATTTTATTTTTAGGTTATTAATTATTTACAAAATGGCGTTGATCTATATAGACGGAGAGCTAGCCCCGTCCACGTCGGATATGACAATAATGAGAGCAACCAAACCCCTCTAGTCAGTTTGGTATATTATGCTTATTTCTAGATCTGGACATCTGGCAGCTTTAAAGTAGTGGAGGTCAAAGAATGGAAACCATTTCAAGAAAATAAATCCCAGAGATCTGGGTTTGATGCAATATTATGAGAAACTATACAAATACTATACAATATTAAGAGAAATTATACAAAAGTTTATGTTGCGAGAAAGTAGTGCCAAACGATGTATAATAAAATATAGTTCATAGTTTTCGCCTACTGTTTTTGTTTCCGTAATAATCATACATCGGGGTTTTCGGTGCGGGAACGATTTGAGAAAGAGTAGAGATAAACAGATAGGTTGAGCGTTAGTCTGAGAAAATATCATATTATGCTTAATGAATAACTACCTCTCTGTGAATAGCTTACACACTATGATACGAGCTTTTTTTCTTAGAGGCATGTTTGTATTGACTATACTACTACTGATATACTTAGTATTTTAAAAATGCAATTGCATATCCGAAATTTATTAACTAGATCTACCTAAGACAAAGACACGGTATAGTAAGTGTCAAATATTAATCTTGACGTCCGATATTTATGAACTATTTGATTAACTGAAGAGGTTGACAATGATCAGTCATTACATGAATTAATAAAAAAATACTTGAAAAAATCATAGGTATATGTACCTACAATATATATACATAATGGTCAGCTATTATATATAAATTGTATATACCTATGATTTTTTCGATCAATTATTCTTTAGGTAGAAACGTGCTAGACTACATTCTGTTTTTTAAGTTAATGCCTACTCTTTGGCTAATGTCAAACATTCCCGCACCGAAAACCCCGATGTATGGTAATAATACACAAAAAATTTTGGTCTAACGTTTTTTTTTATCGATTTTTGACCAGTTTTGAGTCGATATTCCAACATATTAACTATAGATAGAATTATAAGGCAAACGACTATCGGTTTTTGAATCTTTTATCTCCATTCAGTAGAGCCGGATCTTGAAATAAATGAGCCGTTATTTTTTTATGATATTTTTAAAATATGGTCTAAAAAACACTTTTATCGATATTCGAATGGTGTAAAGAATCTTACGTATACGTAATCTACATATTAGGGTTCCTCTTTGATGTCTCTAAAAACTGTAGAGAGATTTTAATTTTTAACTGATTAAAACAAAATTTATGACCATAAAACCACTTCTGATAATATGATAAGCTATATAAATAATTAGAAAACTAAGGGAATCAGATCCAAGGTCGTTGGCGCCAGGGAGCCCCTTAAAATATAGGCCCTGTCCTTTATAACTGAGACAACTTCGGCAATTTTTACCTAATTTGGTATTACTATTTTCCAATTAAAACATTTTGCTAGTCTGTCAATGTGACCTCCACCCATTAAAAGCTGCCAGATGCCAGGATCTAGCAATAAGAATAGTATAGCAATCTAACCAGACGGGTTTTGTTGCTCTCATTATTTTGTCATATCTGACGTGGCTAGCTCTTAGTCCAATAGCAGCTCAGTGACCCTTAAAAAATGCCTTATTTATGCCTACAGCATTACACGTGAATAATTATGCTATTAAACAACATTAAGCATTTATTTATGCTATTGTAGAACCTAAGGCACTAAAACCGCTAAAAGCTGTATAGGGGCTGTTCATAAATTACGTCATCAATTTTTTGATAGTAAAGCTGCCAAATAAAGTGACGTCATTAAAAAAAATGCGTTTTAAGCTTAATTGTAAAATAAAAAACTATTTAGTAGATAATATTTTATAGCATTAAAAGTTTATAGAAACACGACTTTCATTCCTTTTTTTACATATTGATGATGTGATCTTCGGAATGACCCCCCCCCCCCTCCTACGTCATGCTACCATCATCCGATGTCCAGACCCCCCCCATTTGAAATGACGTAATTTATGAACAGCCCCTTATAGTGAATTACTTGGCTTTATAATGGTTTATATTATTGCTATTATACTGCATTAGGAACGTATTGCCTACTTATATTATAAATGCTATTGTACACCCTAAGGCATTAAAAATAGCTGAAAGCTGTATAGCGAATTTACGTGGCATTATAATGGCTAATATTCATGCTCTTAAACAGTATTAAGCATTTATTTATGCTGTTGTAGAACCTAAGGCACTAAACCAAACCGAAGCATTAGTGTAGCAAACCAAAACGCAACTGTACATCATTCAGCTGTACAGTTGCATGTTGTTCGCTGCACTAAAACTAATGGCTAAACAAAAGCATTTACATATGCCATTATACAACCGTTATACAGCGTAAAGCATCATAAAATGCTATTGTAGAACCTAAAGCACTAAAAACAGCTGAAAGCTGTATACCGGATTTACGTGGCATTATAATGGCTAATATTCATGCTCATAAACAGCATTAAGCATTTATTTATGCTATTGTAGAACCTAAGGCACTAAACCACACCGAAGCATTAGTGTAACAAACCAAAACAGTTATATTGCGAGACAAAGTAGTTAAATCACAACGTTCATTGTATTATAACATTTGTTCCGTCGGTATTAGAGACGTTTTTGCATTGACGTAAGGTTTATTTTACTACACTCTTATGCTAGTATAATGCGTTTGTATTGCGATCGGCAAGTTAATCGAGAGTACGTATGCTTCTTTACTGCGATTAGCAAGTTTTTTGGCCGTATTAAGGCTTCTTTAATGCAGTCGGCAACTTAATAGAGCGTACTAATGCTTCTTTGAGGCGATTGGCACTTTCCATGACAACGATAATGTTAATAGCGCAGACATAATGCGCCTGCAATGCTATTAAATGACCTGTATAGGCTGCTGCAAGCTGGGTAATTTGTGCCCATTTAAGACCTATATCAGCACTATAAACGTTTATAATGCTACTATAAAACGAACTCAAAATGCTAAAAGCATACAGATATGCTGTAAGACGGCCGTTATACTGCTTTGATGTGTTACTTGGGTAGGGTGGTTGAAATTGGCCCGAAATGGTTCGTGTAATATAACCCATGGCCGGTGTGTCGCTTTTTTTTGCTCGAACTTGGCGGACACACTGCCGTGTGTCTAGATTAGATATGACTTAATATATCTGACCCTGTTAAGATAGTCGATGTTTAATTTATTTTTGAATCTGAGACTGTATTCATCATATGCCATAATTTTATAGGTATAATTAACTGATTACTTAAACAAACTTCCCAGTTCACAGATAACTTCACTTCAAAAATTACTCACTAAGTAAGGAAGATAAGTTCACTTAAAAAAAAAAAAAATTCTTTGAATTGGATTTCTAAGTGACTCATTCTAGTAGCTCTCGGTATGACCCAAACTGAATCGTAAATTAACCCAAGTAGGTACTTATTTCATAACATGCGCTGGGGCATTCAATATAAATAAATGCATGTATACAGGGTGATTCATGAGACGTGAGCAGGCTTAACACCACGGATTCAGTTAAAAATAAGCTATTGTTCGATATCAGTATTAGTGTGAAAAGCGCTAAAAAATTTTTTAATTAAAAATAAAACGTTTGAAATTATTTACGACACGCATGGTCACTCTACAATTAGAATACTCCGTCGAGTACTGATATTCTCTTGTTTTTCTGTGATATGTATCAACTTGATGTCTGGTTACTTTTGAAACATCGTATCTCACTTAATTTTTTTTTTTAATTTTTCATAATCAAAGTGCTGTCATGATTGTCAAAGAGGTTTTATCTTTATTGATTTGTTTATGTGGGGTGACCATGATTACAGAGAATAAAATTTCTACGAAACAAAAAGGTTAAAAAAAATTGAAAGGCGTTATTGTTTCACTTAAACATGATGGCGGTCGATTCATTATCGTTACCTAAGTGTGTAGGGTCGTTCCTGCTCACGTCTCATGAATCATCCTGTATTTATAGAATATTAGTCTCAACCGGTGCCGGATTCTAATTTAAAAATACATTATCAATACAATAAAAATACAACCTATCTCAAACATAAGTCCAACACACAAAAAACATTCAACCATCATTGAAGTTGTATTGGAGTTGCGTTGGAATATTTCTCAAGCAAATTCTAATTATTCTGATTCAGATGTGTATGTATACCGTAGGTGTATTGCGTTGTTAATGCATTGGAGTTGTATTGAAGTTGGATCGTGTCTATACGTGTTTTAAAGTTAGAATACGGCCCCTGATCAATGTTGCATTGCGTCTCGTTAAAATTAGAAATTATTTCAAGGTTACTGTCGTATAAGGAACACTTAAATAGAATTGACATTCCTAAAATAAATTAAACGTTCACGGCTTTTTCATTATTCTTTTCAATGTCATTTTATTTGTTGTATTACCTAATATTTAATTTGTTTGGCAAACAAGTAGGTATACAGCCCGTCAGATGATAGGCGGTTAAGCCGCTAATTGAGCTTGACTAATTTTAAAATACATAAACAATACATAAAAAACACAATCTATTTCAAACATACCTCCAACTTACAAATAATCAACCAATATTGAAGTTATATTGGAGTTGCATCGAAATATTTTTCAAGCATATTCTGATATTTTCTGATTCAGACGTTTCGGCGCTAGCTGTATTGCGTAGTTAATGCGTTGGAGTTGTATTGAAGTAGGGTGGTGTCTATATACATATGTTTTAAAGTTAGAATACGGCCCGGCCCCTTGTAGTCTGCACTATACTAATAAAATAGTGGGGCTATCAAAACCAAAACGTTAGTTTATTCATATATTATAGTGAAAGTAAGTCTTCCTACATCCATAGAGAGTAGTCTAAATTTTGATTCTAAATTCAGTATCTCAATTGTTATAAACTGTGAAACATCTACAAATCTTAATTTATCTCCAAAATTGCGCCTACGCTCCATTTTCATTGTAAAAGCGACCTTGATACAACACAATAGAATAGCGGTTCGCTTGCCAACAGTTGCGTAATTGTGTAATGATCATTACTAAAATTTCATTGCCTTTCAATGATAGTAGGTTGATATCGCTTAGTATTACTTAACTGACCCGTACGGTCAGACGTACTTATAAATATATATTTTTTAATATTTATTCATTTATAAATAATGACATTTTAATTTATTTCAATAAGAGTTTTATGTGACGAAAAAATGAAAGTTTTAAATAGTGTTTTGTTTATGTGTGCTGTGTTTTTGGGATCCATAAGAGGAGGCGTGTTGAGAAATGATACGTTTAGACTAGACATAGTGCATTATAATGATTTTCACGCCAGGTGAGGGCTATTTTTTAAGTGCCGTACAAGGCTATGTGCATTCAACTGACCAATTAGTTCAAGGAAAGAAAATCTCAATAATAACATGGATATACCGGGTGTTTCCTGCAATACGAGCAATTAATTAAATCGTAGATTCTACTCCTCAAATTAGGCAATGTTTGTACAACAAAAACTTGCGTTTGATTTTTAGCACACATTAAAGTTTTTCCGGCTACCCCGTCGTCCTCTCCTCAGGCAGCTAAGAGGCCTCTCTCTAAGTCCCGATAACTAACAAAAAAAAAGTTTATTCGAACACGCAATGTGTTGCCAATTTGATTCCTAGTGCCGGATTCTAATTTTAAAATACATTAACAATACAATAAGAACACAACCTATCTCAAACATAACTCCAACACACAACAAACAATCAACCAATATTGAAGTTGTATTGGAGTGACGTTGGAATATTTCTCAAGCAAATTCTGATATTTCTGATTCAGATGTTTATGCCGTAGCTGTATTGCGTTGTTAATGCATTGGAGTTGTATTGAAGTTGGATCGTGTCTATACGACGGCCCACAGGCCACTGTAGAACCTTGTCGTAATGACAGTTGCCCATGGATACGTATAAACGTAACCTATTCGCTAGCAAACAAGGTTCTAGAGTGGCCTAGGAATCAAATTGGTTGACTGTACATTGAAAATATTATTTAGTTTATATGAAAAAAAGACAATCTAAAATACGTCATATTCTTTTAAAGTTGTTGAACATAATTTTTGTTGTTTGAGGAGTAGAATCTACGTTTTAATTTATTGCTCGTATAATAGGAAACACCTGGTATAAATCAAGAGGACTGGCAATGTATGAACAACACTTCCTACAACAATATTGCTTTGCTATTCCGCGGTAAGTCCTCGTCGATTAGTGCTGGAGTGCGATTTTTGAATCTCACCAAGTGACTAATTCTCACCGATGTGAGTGATTTACTTTCGGAAATCACTCACATCGGTGAGAATTAGTCACTTGGTGAGATTCAAAAATCGCACTCCTGGTCTGTTATAATATAAGAATAAGAATAAGAAAAAAAAATATTCAGGACGCTTGGTAATCCAAAATAATAAACATCAATTTTTTTTTATACCACGACGGTGGCAAACAAGCATACGGCCTGCCTGATGGTAAGTAGCTACCGTAACCTATAGACGCCTGCAACTCCAAAGGAGTCACATGCGCGTTGCCGACCCTTTACAAAAAGGAGGATTCACTGTGTTGACGGCTAAAGGAACAAGAAGGTCCCTCATCGTCAACACACTGGGTCCTCTTTGAGCTCTTTGGCAACCTTACTAACCAGCAGGAACACAACACTATGAGTAGGGTCTAGTAACAGTAGTAGTAGTAGGTGGGTAGTAGTAGGGGTAGTAATTGTTACAGGAACATTTTAAATATAGCGTCACTGAAAGGGTTTCCACCCAGCTTGGTGTTAAAGTACCCTAGTGATACCTTAACGCTGATCTTCCGTGGAAACCTTTTCAAAAGAGCACATCTGAAAATCTTATTTCTAATTATACTTACATGCGTATTGTGTGCATTAATTCCACCATCCCATCGCAAAAATAAATACGCAAATAAATTTTAACAAACCAGCATCAATAATACCACAACTTGACAAGTGCTTGGCTTCTACGAGGCATCCCCCATGAGATGGAGATGTTGTGAGTGTCAGACCGGCGAACACGTACCGCGGAAAGCACTATTGCTGTCAATAATATGGAATTCAGCAAAATACCGCCTGATTTTGTTTGGCGCTTTGTCATTTGGTAAAATAGCTAAGCTAAAAAAAACTTCCCGTTCAATACATACGAGTAATGCTAACTCATTCTCTGTTCGGGCGGCGCGCCTGTGGAACACACTTCCCCGTAATATTAAAAAACCGGCCAAGGGCGTGTCGGGCCACGCTCAGTGTAGGGTTCCGTAGTTTTCCGTCCGTCACAGTAAGTGTCCCCACTTAAGAGTTAATAACACCGCCATGTAGGATATGATATGAGAGTTCCACGCAATAGTTTACTTAATTTGCTGATAGATGTACAGCGACATCTATCGGCAAATTAAGTAAACTATTGCGCGCGAGCTTAAAGTATGGAAGATGATTTTTATGGAATAATTCTTTATTGCGTGAACCGATTTTCAACATTTTTACTTTATTTGAAAGCACGTCATTTCATTGTAATTTTGTAGAAATTACAGGTACAATAAACATCTGCTTATAAGGTTAAATTACAAACTTAGTTCAGAAATTATTTTGTAATTTTTTTTCAAAAACTATTCATCCTATCAAGTTCAAAGTAATTTTCCTAGAAAGTTTTTACAAAGTTCTACTTTTCAGATTTTTTTCATATTTTTAAAACTTATGGTTCAAAAGTTAGAGGGGGGGGACGCATATTTTTTTACTTCTGGAGCGATTATTTCCGAAAATATTTACATTATCGAAAAATGATTTTAGTAAACCCCTATTCATTTTTAAATACCTATCCAACAATATATCACACGTAAGGGTTGAAATGAAAAAAAAAATCACTTCCCACTTTACGTATAGGGGAGGTACCCTAATAAATTTTTTTTTTCCACTTTTTATTTTACCACTTTGTCGGCGTGATTGATATACATATTAGTACCAAATTTCAGCTTTCTAGTGCTAACGGTCACTGAGATTATCCGCGGACGGACGGACGGACGGACGGGCAGACATGGCGAAACTATAAGGGTTCCTAGTTGACTACGGAACCCTAAAAATGCTCACAGCAAGTTTGCTTTTAAAAAAGCCATTCGTGCCTTTTTCTCTATAACACAATCAAAATACGACAAAACTCGAAATCTGCCGCACAGTTTTGAAATCTGGTGTGTATGTTGATTAGAGGTCCTGTTTTATTGTCCACACCATTTGACATTTGAGGACCTCGAGGAACCGCCAGCACCTTGGAAAATGTCCTCCATCCTGAAGAAATTCGCTTTTCCCTCCGAATCTACGCACTCTATAAAAATATGATCTAGGACAATATTAAAGCTTATTAAATTCTACATAGAAACATGCGTACTCTTTTGCTGAAAAACGCACCTCCTCAGAGAAATCACTTGAGGAAGTGAAGTGTATCGTCAATGCCTTTCCAGGGGATATTCTCATGATATGAAACTTGTGAGAATACAAAGTTAACGTTTATTTATAGTTTTGTATGTCAGCTACACCAATATCAACATTTTAACCGACTGCGACAAAAACCGTAAGTAAGGTAATGGATTCAAAACTGAAAACTGAATGTGTATAGGCAGTACTAAATACTAAACAGAGAAAGTGACGTTTTGAAAGTGGTATCATAAAAACTATACTGGGACGCCAAAACGACATTATGTCTTCAAGCGTAAGGTCTAATATCGTTTGATTTACGAACCTTACGACTCGTCCTGGCTATTAATATATTCAAGTCGAACAACCAAAATCACATGACTAGACTTGAATTCACATAAAGTTGAACCTAAATTGTTTTAATTAAAGTTGCAAATGGAATGGCAGAAATCAATAAATTAGGTACAGGTATCTAGACAATGTACATTGTAGTTTTGCAAAGCGATTGTAAAAAGTGAAAGGAAGTCAAAGGAATTTAAACTTTATCCTCTTGTATATAAAAGTCGTTTTATAAAGATTATATCATTAAGTATTTATCTCTGAAGAATAAACGTTCGATTAGTTTTGGTAATGAGTGTAGCTAATTAGTAATTATAATAGGTACCTAGTATTCTTGGCAATAAAAAGAGACGTTAACATAAACACAATAGATAATCGTACACGATACAATCAGTTATTAAAAAGTGTAAAATACTTAAGACCAGGGTTCTTCGATTAAGTACCTACTTTGATTGTTTTCGTAAAATAAATAAATAAATGATACACCAGTAAATAATTAAATAAATAATAATGCAACATGTCCCACAGTAAGCTCATAAAGGCTTGTGTTGTGGGTACTAACCGACGATATATATAATGGGTAGATATAGATAAATACTTAAATACACAGAAAACAACCATAACTCAGGAACCTGGGACTCAGGAACTCAGATTTGTGATAAACTCACAAATAAATCCCTTACCAGGATTTGAACCCGGGACCTCCTGCTTCGTAGACAGGGATATTCAAATAATATATATATAATGTTCAAAACAATTTTCGTAGAAAACTTAAGGCGCTTAATTTTTTTCATATTTTTTGGACTTACGGTTCAACAGTTACTGGGGGGGAACCCATTTTTCTGACTTTCGAAACAATTAAATCTGAAAATATTCACTTAATCACAAAATATTCAGAAACTTTGATGTTATTTTTAAAACCTATCGATTGATGTGCAACATGTTGATATTTGTAAAAAAAAAAATTTAAATTTAGTTACATGTAAGAAGTGCTCTCTCACCTTCCCCCTTAAAACATTTTTTTCCACAATTTAACTAAATAGCGGCATGCAAAATACACCTTATGTCTAAATTTTATTGAGACACGTCTTCTAGTTTCCGAGTAAAATGGCTGAGACATACGGACGGACAGACGGACATGACGAAACTATAAGGGTTCCGTTTTTGCTATTTGGAACCCTTAAAAAGGACAACGAAAATAGAAACTTCCTATAAAGACATTTATACTATAGGTACAAACCAAACTAAAGCCTGATCAGAAATATATGATCATTCTCAAGAGGGCGCTATTATTCTCATTTATATGGCAACAGTTCAATAACTATAGTCATAGAGAGTATTATTCTCTATGGCAGGGTTTCCCAACCAGTGGGACGCGCCCCACTTGAGGGGCGTAGAGTGGTCCAAGGGGGGGCGAAACGAGCGGCTCCAGGATGAAACTGTACCTATAGGGGCTGTACCGCGGCGCGGACGGTGCCCGGTTTTGACTCCCCATTTCGGCCCCTAGGGGGGCATAGTAGTTTAGTATAACGTTGGGTGGGGCGCATAGGGTAAACGGCTGGGAACCCCTGCTCTATGGTATAGTGCCATCTTGATTTGTTTACTTGTCATCTCTGCTGTTCATTTGAAAATGTTTCACAGCGAAATAGTTTCATTTCCCAAGCGTACTACTTACAGCAGTTTATTATATACACCATTTACAATGTTTCGCTCTTGACTACGAATAATTTAGGGATTTTTTTGACGTTTATTATTTAATATTCAACACTTTACTATTATTCAAATAAACCGCCACATGCATATCATCCTGTCATTAAAAAGTATTGCCAGTGTAACAAGTTAGTTCCAATGAAATTCCGCAACATGACATCATATATTTCTGGTCAGACTTTAACTAAATAAAGTCAGTAAATAAATCGCCAAACCCGGCACAGTAGCGACCCACTATTCAGCCCCACCACGCATGAAAACCGTTACGCATAAAATTCTTTATCATATTCTTAAGCAAATCACCATAAACCTAAATCAATTCCAATGAAATCATTTTCAGATTCGAAGAAACCTCAGTTTCGGACCCAGTGTGTAAGACCAACAACACAGGATGCATAGGCGGCTTCGCGAGACTATTCTACGAGATCAAACATATCCTGAACCAGAAACCTGATGCCCTTCTTTTGAATGCCGGTGACGACTTCCAAGGAACTTATTGGTATACGTTGATGAAGGATAAAGTTATGTCCACCTTTATCAATATGCTGCCTAATGATGCTCATGTAAGTAAATGGGTTCGTGTGTCTTTGCCGTATACGGGACAATGGTGTTCCGGACATTTGGGAGCGCGAAGCCGAAAACAATGCATGACCTAGGTATCAACAATTTAAGGAGTACGAGTAGGTAAATTAACGGGGTTCTACCCCTGCACGTGTTATGAGACGCAGGCAGAGAGCACCCGCCGTGGTGTAAGAACCATCGATGCTTTTAAATTATCGCAGAAACGTCCGGCGTCCACGATATTGTCGACGGTACCTAAACTAAAATTGTCTGCATCCAACCCCATACCTACATTTTCGTCCTTTATCGTGATGGCACAGTGGGCGTAGCCATCGTGCCAATCGTTAACGCTCCGTAGCGAACGAAACGCAACTGTCACTATCGCACTAATATGGAAGTGATAGAGAGAGGTGACTACGATACGCTACGGAGCGTTAACGATTGGCACGTTGGGTACGCAACCTGGGCGGACATGCCATCCTACAAAACTCGTTTGAGTGGTTATTTACGCACGTTTGTACAGTAAATACTAATATAGTCTGGCAAACCATTTCTGTCAGTAGAAACGCGCGGCAAATTCAAAATACGTACATGTGGCAGCCCTTTGTAATGAGACACCGTATTTCATGACGAACATTTCAATTCACATTGCATTTGTTTCTAGTGCATTTCACTCACTCATCTTAAGCGCGAGTGAGATAGAACTCCTCCTACGTTCCCAATTAAAGGAGATCCTCAATTTTTGTTAGGTGATCTGGCCCAGATTATTTAGGACCGTTTAGGAATGGTTCTTACCTTTAAAGAATCGTCATAATTTCTTGATCAGGATGGTGGTAAAAATATTGCGAAATCTAATGGGAAAACTGAAAAATCATGCATTTAAAACTTGAATCTGACAAGGACAATATTTGAAAGCGTGCTTGCCTATGATTTATATATTAATGTAAAAAAAAGTACCGATTTTTTAAAGATAATGTACAAAAGCGGACTTGAAAATAAAACGGGAATAATGATGAAATAATAAAAAGTCATATTTTAATCGTATTTATAGTTCCTGTATTTCGGTAAACAAAGACGGCTGTCAAACCATCGTTGATACTATTAACTGAACATTCCTAACACCTATTGCGAAGCGATAAGGTTTACCACCGTTAAGTGCGATAGCACTAGTATCTGACATTACAAAATTGAAAAAAAGATGCGTTTCGTTATCGAAGGAGCCATTACGAAACCCACTTTTAATATTCAAACTCCGATCAAAAATGCAAAAATACGCATTTACAATCTTTAGGCGTTTTAATACAGTCGATTTCTAATTTAAACTTCCGTATTCGTAGGCTTAGATACCATTTTAATATTACAATGTTCTAACTTACTGAACAGTATCAAAACGCAGATTATGTAACGGTATACATTGACAGTGTCAAACCAAAAAACAATCCCGTTTCAGGCCAGGGTGAAGTTAAACTTTATGTCAATGCCATAAGGACGTTAACGACTTGTCTTGCTGTATTTTAATCGCGGAAAAATCAACAAAATATTTATTTATTTAGTACTTACGAGGGTTGCTCCTTATATATCCGGAAACAAAAAAACAAACAAACGTACACGGCTGAAAATGGTTTTATTGTTTTTCAAAGTATTCCCCTTGATGATCTATGCACTTTTGCATTCGCGTGAACCAATTTTTAAAGCACTTCTGCCACTCCGCCTGAGGTACCTCCATAACGTGTTGTTTGAATGCGTCGACAGCATCTTCAGCGGTCGAAAATCGTTGACCGCGTAATTTATTCTTTATATTTGGAAATAAATAAAAATCGTTGGGTGCCAAGTCAGGGCTGTACGGCGGATGACCCGTTAATTCCACATTTTGACCCTCCAAAAATAGAGTTGTTTCGCGTGACGTATGACAGCTGGCATTGTCACGATGAAGAATGATTCTTCGTCGCTGGTTATTTTTACGAATTTGTTCAAATACTTCCGGTAATAAAATGGTCGTGTACCACTCTGAATTAACCGTTCTACGGTTTTCTAGTGGCACTGTAGCTACATGGCCATTAATACCGAAGAAGCAGGCCACCATTTGTTTCAATGTACTTTTTGCACGAGTAACTTTCGTAGGGTTCGGCTCATTTTGAAACACCCATACCGTTGATTGTTGCTTCGTTTCGGGATCGTATGCATAGATCCAGGATTCGTCACCTGTATAGATGTTATAAACGGCTTTTGAGTCACCACGGTTATATTTTTTTAACATTTTATTGCACCATTCGACGCGAGTCACGCGAGCATCTTTTTGCTCTTTTGTTAAGTTGTGGGGTATCCAACGCGAACAAATTTTTTTTACAGCCAAATAACTATGTAATATGCTATTAATGCTGGTCATAGAAATACCCAGAGTCGCCTCTATCTCGCGGTACGTAACATGTCGGTCGTCCATTATAAGTTTTCGCACAGCCTCGATATTTTGTTGTACAACGACCGATTTCGGGCGACCTGCCTTAACTTCGTCCGTAAGCATACTACGTCCACGATTGAACTCACTAAACCAGTGATACACAGTAGTTTTAGATGGGGCTTCATTACCAAAAGTTGAAGTTAGTTGATCTATGCACTGTTGTTGCGTTAAACCACGCCGAAAATCATAATAAATCATAGCACGAATATTTTCACGAGTGAGTTCCATTCTTGCTGCGAGATGACATTTAAAACCCGTCAAAAACAAAACACGAGCGTTAAGGCTCCTTATTCCCTAAAAGGTCGAAAAACTTTATTAATGAAAAAAGCCGCATAAAATGCTATTTATAAGATAGTTTGAAGTATTAGTAATACAAAAAAATAATTTTGAACCATGTTTATTATTATTAAGTATCCAAAAATATGATTCTTACAAAAAGTGTCCTGTGAAGTGTGATTTAAGTGTCATTTTAAAAAATTCATAGTAATTTGAAATTTACGGCTATAGTAATGTTTTTTTTTATCGTGATAGAAATATAGTCTAACTTTGCAATGGTAATATTTTTAGGGCAAAATATTCATAGGGTTTTCGTGGAAAAAATGAAATGTAACCGTGTTTTCATCAAAAAACTGGCATATAATCAGAAGGTATTTTGTCGATTATCCAAGATGAATCTTCGATTTTTATTTCCATGGCCGTCTCATACATGATATAATCAATTGAATTTAATTCAAATTGAATAAGAATTTTTACACTTTTTTGCGTAATCTGAAAATGAACGGTACACCTAACTGGAAAATCCGGAAAGGCCTTCCAAGACAACCAATTTTTTTCATATTTCATTCGTTAAAATGTAATATTTGCTTCGATGGCCGTCTAGATAAAGAAATGAACTATTATGTGCATCAATAGTTGATTTAAAAAAATTTAGTATTTTCGCCATAGCCTTCGAAGAAAATGAAGCATTTCGTGAAATTCGCGCGTTTTGGGAATAAGGCCTCTTAATAAGAAAGAAAAAATATACCGGTCAGTACTTAAAAAAGTTCAAATTTTACCATGGAGGTCAAATATGCTATTTAAGAAGATTGTAATCCCGGTTTCCGGATATATAAATAGCAGCCCTTGTATTTCTAATTCCCGTTTCATTTTTTTTGCAATATTTTGTCTACTTTAGTAATAAAATGAGTATTTATTTTACATTGCAGTACAAACTGTATACGGTTTATATCAGGTGGCCCAGAATTGACGATCTCCTTTAAACTAATTTTAAAACCATATGTCAATTGCCTCAACCAGATTATCTGTTGCAGTTGATGACATATCAGACGAAATATATCCGTCTCCTTTTTACACACCGTAAATGTCACCTAATGAAAGGGGCGGAAATACCACCTAAAATTAAAAACATAAAATTTGATGCTCATTGCTGCTTTTTTCACTGATTCTTAGTGTTGTCATACTTTTGTTCGCTGTACATTGCTACTGCGTTCGGTGGCTGGCCAGACTATAACACGAATATTTACAACGAGTTCAAAAGCTCTACAATTAAAGCAGCCCATATCAGCTATGCTTACACTTACTACAGACCCCAAACAATTTTAGCAATGTCAATTCTCTGCGTTGCCGTAGTGGACTCCTTAGAGAATTCAACCAACCGGAGTCGCCATTGACAGGCGTTCTCCTCTGCCGAAAACATATGACCAGTGGTCATACACATGTATGGACTGACGTTTATCTGACGTAGCTATTTGTACGTTACGTACGAATAGCCATACATTTGACGTTCCCCTCCCCCGCAAAAATCGGCAGACTTTATTTGTATATAAAATGATTGGATTTGAAAAAATCCGGGTTGAATTCTCTAAGGTGTATTGATCACCTGATTAGTCCGATATCTTTATTTTCAATTTATTACTTACTACAGGTGAATATCCTAAAATCTGGAAGTTATCCCGCGTTACTCCAATACCAAAGAAGGGTTCTAAACTGAAAATAGAGAATTATCGAACCATAGCAATACTATCTGCTTTGCATAAGATTTTCGAAATGGTGCTACACGGATATCTTGTTCCAGTTCTCAACATGCATTTCTGCCTAAAAGATCAGTTGCTACAAACTTAGTCGAGCTAGTTGACATTATGTCGAGGGAATTGGATGCTCGAAATCAGGTCGACGTTATATACTGGACTTTCAAAAGGCTTTCGATAATGACATTATGTTACAAAAGCTAGCCAAAATGGGTCTTGTCCTCGACTTCTAAAATTCTTTGCTAACTACCTTAAAGATAGAAAAAGCAGTTCGTCAAATATGGCCCTTACCTATCAAAACACTCAGGTATTAGCCAGGGATTGAACCTAGGACCATTTCTTTTCCTAGTTCTAATTAACGATCTCCCAGACGTTGTTATGTGTAATGTCCCGACCCGACAAATTGAGAACCTCCTCCTTCGAAATCTTGAAGTCCGTTGAAAAGGGGACGTTAGCGTTCCGACGCGAGGGGATACTCGTCGTTCTAGCACAGTTGTGCAGTTTTTAATTAACGAAGCGGTAGTATACGTTGTTATGTGATATTAACTCAATTTCACGATTTTTTGCGTTAGATCGGTTTAATTCTAAAGGCGCGAAGATAAGTTTCCTACCAATCGGCCGCCGTGGGGTGAGGTAATTCTAATCAAAGTGGGGCATAGCGTAGCTATTATGGATGAAATACTATTATTTATTCTGCACGGTATTACATTACGGTATTATAAAGTTGAACAGCGACCATTCTTTCGCCTTCGGGTGTGTGACTGCACACTTGCAATGGCGTTGGTAAAATAGACATACAAAGGCTATATGTCAAGGTGACATTTGCGTAATCGTAGACTACGGTAAAGAGATCAATCTACACGTGACATACCTAATAACCGGATTCGGTGAATAGAGCACTAGAATTAATGATTTATTTGATATATGATATAATATTGGAATATAACTTACACGTAAGTCAGTCAGATACACAATTACATTTACTTGCAGTAAACGTCAACTTCTTTTTTGAAATTAAGACCCATTGGTTTTCATATCCCGAGTCTCCTAAGTAGTAATTCAAAACATGGGTCTTGTTAGTGGCAATTAGTTATAATCATGAGGATTATGACTAATACTACTGTGCACTGTATTTATTTACCTGATATGTTTATATTTCCATAATATCCTCAACTCTCAGGATTAGGAATACCTTTGTAATATAAGAGTCTTACATTAGATTAGAATCTATGAAGAATATGTGTAAAATTGTTTGAAGGGTCTAAAACCTTAGTTAAGTTAGGAGGCAGTAGTAGGAGCCAAGTTTGAACCCGCGATCCTTAGAGCGTAAGTCGGGCGTCTGGCCGCCAGGCTACCAGAGTTTGTTTTGATAATTACTATACTGTTGCTCCATTTTTCTACTATGTTTATCTGCGTGAAATATCAAATGTCAAACAATCCTTTAAGGCACTGACTTCCAGGCTACCGATAGAAATAACGGCCTCCTAGCCCAGTCGGTAGTGACCCTGCCTACGAAGCAGGAGGTCCCGGGTTCGAATCCTGGTCAGGGAATTTGTTTGTGTGTTTATCACAGATATTTGTTCCTGAGTTATGGATGTTTTCTATGTATTTAAGTATTTATGTAATATATACTCGTCGTCTAGTACCTATAACACAAGCTTTACTGAGCTTACTGTGGGCCTAGGTCGATTTTTGTAAGATTGTCCTATAATATTCATTTATTTCTCGAATTTAATTTCTTTTCTGATGTTTTTGAAATGCCTCAAACTTTCCATAGACGTTGACGTAACAAAGACTGCAGCACTATAAGTAGGTATTAAAACAGACCAAAACATTGCAAAATTAAATAATTATATTATTAGTAGTTAGGTTTTCTTATTAAAATTATTTTCTTGTGTATGAATGCTTTTTCACCACATGAGCACCACCGCCTATCTTGATTTTTTTAAAGCGTCAGTAAAATTGATTTTTTTTTCACAAGGGAGAACAGTAATTACTTTACGTTATAGAACGATGATTTTGAACCATAAATATTTGGCAGAATTAATTTGTTTTGTTTTATGTATTTACCTAAGCTTGTATTTTTTTGCCGTGGCGTGGTGAAAAATGTTGTAATACTCTCGGCAGCAGTTTGTTTGCTTCTAGTGCCCCCCGCAACGCTCAAGATACCACTTTTTTAACCATACACTCGTTATAATTTTGTAATCTTTCACTTTTTCGGGTCTCGATATAAACACGTGAGATAGATATCAAGGTTGTATTCTTGATATTATAATTTATTTACACTAAACCTTTTCTACATAATATTGGATCTACGTGGTCGGTTTACAAGTCAATGTATTGTTTTATATCTTGTCACAAAAAACATTTATTGGTTACAAGAAATCTTAAAATCATTCATACCAGTCATTTTTATTCAATATGTAATATTTGTCACATATATTTTACCCAAAGCACAGGTTTCGTCATAGTTGCTACACCCAAAAATGCATCGTCAAATCTAAAAAATTGCTTGTAAGCCGTCTATGTAGACTACCCTAGTTCTAGCCTAGTATTTTAGCACGAAAATACACGTATGATTTACACACATACTCACACACGTATTTAGTTTCAGAAGACATTCAGAGATGTCGCTTTCAAATGAGTTTTCATAAAATGCTTCAAGGCTCTCTTTACCTACTAGAGGTAAATAAATGCCTTACGTGGGATTCCCATAATTTACTGACGTCAACGTCAAAACAATAAGATGGCGCCCATGCCAATAGAGAAATTCCTCTAGCGAAACCTGTTGATTTTGACGTAGGTGGTTAGGTGAATCAACTGTCACAAAAGTGTGATATCATAGTTGTCTCGCATGCGACTGTCAGTTATGCCATGTCGAATAGACTCCCTGATCTTGGGTCTAATGCATTACTGTAGCCAGTAAGCCAATTACTGTATATTTTTGTAATGTGTGCGAAATTCTACTATTATGAGTGGTGAATTAAAGCTAATATGCAATGCATGTACTTTACACCCGATTAGGTAGAACGCTGGTTAAACCTATGAAAACGATTGTACTCAACACCTATTTATGTAACCCAATATTCATATGCAATAAATCATTCATTCATTCAAAACAAACAAAGTTACAATACAAACAGGTATCTTAAATCTGTCTCTTAAAATAATCTAGTTATCGCTATCTTTAAGTACCCTCCTGTACATGTATATCAACAAAGACTCGGACAACAATTAAATAAAGGGATTTTTTTTTATCCATGTGTCGATGAGTCATGCCTATATCACGCGTCATGTGACATACATGACATGTAAATATCTCATTGATACAATGCTACAAATACAATGATAAAGTCAACCGCGTGCGTTACTTGCATCACTGGAAGATCAGTATAACATTTTTAACGTAATTACTGAAATAGCAAAAGTTACCCATCGCTACTTACTGGAGTTACTGCACGTCGTCGTCGGCAGTGAGCCGGCTAAATATAAATTATCCATTCTTATCCCCCAAAGTTCCAAATATATCCCACTCTACAGTACAATGATAAAAAAACCGGCCAAGAGCGTGTCGGGCCACGCTCAGTGTAGGGTTCCGTAGTTTTCCGTCCGTTACAGCAAGTGTCCCCACTTAAGAGTTAAAAAACTTTATTTGAAAGCACGTCATTTCATTGTGATTTTGTAGAAATTACAGGTACAGTAAACACCTGCTTATACGGTTAAATTGCAAACTTAGTTCAGAAATTATTTTGTAATTTTTTTTCAAAAACTATTCAACCTATCAAGTTCAATATAATTTTCCTAGAAAGTTTTTATAAAGTTCTACTTTTGAGATTTTTTTCTAATTTTTAAAACATAGTGTTCAAAAGTTAGAGGGGGGGACATATTTTTTTTTTACTTCTGGAGCGATTATTTCCGAAAATATTGACATTATCAAAAAATGATTTTAGTAAACCCCTATTCATTTTTAAATACCTATCCAACAATATATCACACGTTAGGGTTGAAATGAAAAAAAAAATCACTCCCCACTTTACGTATAGGGGAGGTACCCTAATAAACTGAGATTATCCGCGGACGGACGGACGGACGGACAGACATGGCGAAACTATAAGGGTTCCTAGTTGACTACGGAACCCTAAAAACATTGTTCATTAAATGCTGCCCACATGATTAAATTGGAAAGGTTGAACAATCGTTTGAAATAATGAACCTACATAATGAAAGTATTTAATAGTCTATTGTGTATTTTAAATGTACCTCACATACGTACATAAGCACCTGTAGAAGTATCCACGCGTATACGTTATTGTCACGTTTTTAAGGTTTTACTGTATATAAGTTATATTTTTATCTAGAAGCTTCTTTGTTATTGTTGTAGACTGATTATTTATGACGTGTCATTTCAAGTCTACATCCACATTCCATTCCAAACTAATATTATAAATGCGTAAGTGTGTCTGTCTGTCTGTTACGTCTTTATGCTTAAACCACTCAACTAATTTGTATGAAATTTGGTATGGAGATACTTTAAATCCTGAGGAAGGACATAGGATAGATTTTATCAAGGAAATCATCCCTCAAATGGGCGAAAGGGGGAGAAAGTTGTACAATATACAAAAGTACATAGATACGAGTAATTAATTATTTCATAAATTAGGTATAGAAAATTACCTAAGGGATTATATGGAAATGATGGTCAATGTGGGTTTAAAATATTTCAGACGTTAGGAAACCACGAGTTCGACGACGGAGTTGCAGGTCTGGTGCCGTACCTGAAAGCCCTCAAAGACCCAGTGGTGGTAGCTAACCTGGACATTAGTCTGGAGCCTTCTCTACAGGGCTTGTTCCGGCCTCATGTAGTGCTGGAGAGGAAAGGAAGACAAATCGGCATCATTGGAGTTACAACGCCTGATACTCTGGTAAATTTTGGAAATTATGAAGTATCTGTTGCAACATTGAGTACCTGTCTGCCAATACACGTTTTATTTACAATGAACGTGGGCCACCTTGTATGAACGTCAAACCCATTTTCATTGACTTAAGCATGATCGAAGACATTTAAAAATAAATAACTGAGGTAAACTTCCGATTGCTCATTACTTCTTTCACCATTTTTAAATTTTAGTCAGTCGCAATAAAATAGCAGCAGGCCTAGCAAGGTGTCAACCAGGGATCGGAAACCGGTATTTGCTCCATACTAAAAATACCGGTTAATTTCGTTATTTTGTTTCCTATTTCATTTTTAAGGAGGCAATCTAATAACACCAAGGCAATACCTAAATACAATATTGAGTTCTACATGAAACCCTGAAAATAATTAAATATTTCACATTATTTCAGGGTTTTTTGAAAATACCGGCCTCCTAGCCTAGTTGGTAGTGACCCTGCCTATGAAGCAGGAGGTCCCGGGTTCGAATCCTGGTCAGGGCATTTATTTGTGTGTTTATCACGGATATTTGTACCTGAGTTATGGATGTTTTCTATGTATTTAAGTATTTATCTATATCTATCTATTATATATATCGTCGCCTAGTACCCACAACACAAGCCTTATTGAGCTTACCGTGGGACTAGGTTGATTTGTGTAAGATTGTCCCATAATATTTATTTTATTATTTATTTATTTTATTTTTTACCGGTTAAGATCCCTGGTGTCAACTATTGGGAATTACAGTGTCCAGCAATAGGGCGTTTTCCTTATCCATTTTTTGTGGATGAATCACAAAAGCAAATCCATGCAACACAGCGTGATCTTTTTGGCCAACCACAGATAACCTCAACCACTAGATAGTTCATAACTACAACTCGAGGTCACCATACATATGCGCTCCCGTACTAAGAGCGCGACCGCTTTATTTCAGTTCAGTTAACGTTTTTGAACATTACTCATGTGAATTAAAAATATCCACAAAAAACCAAGTTATAGCGGTGAACCTAGATTGTTTTACTACAAAATGGTGTAGAATACTATTGGAATGTGCTGTTGGAGTCGTATAAATTTACAAATAAAATTGAGCTTATCTATGGTGACCTCGTGCTCCTTGTAAAAGCTTAATGATGAGGTGTCTGTGTAGTCTGTGTTACCAACATAATATACCAGCCGGCCAAGGAGTTACCGTTTTTGTACGAGACCCTTCTTTATCCACGTGACTGGTTAAATAGTAAGTGATAAATAATGTTGATGCTACTTTTGATTTATATGCTTCTTTTATTACAGACACTGTCGAACCCGGAAGGTGTGCGATTTCTGGACCCACTTCCAGCGGTCCAGAGGGAAGCCAAGCTGCTGACTGACCGAGGAGTTGATATAATCATAGTATTGTCTCATTGCGGGCTTTATGTTGACAAGTGAGTACCTAACTTATCCTAACACGCTTAATGCATATTATTTAAATATCAAGGCGACCTATGTATACGATGTTTTATCTAGTTGGGAAAGGAGCACTTAATCGCCTGCATTTTACTCTTATTGTTTCGCCTAGCGTTACTAACGCAATATTTACTTTCATGGGATCTGGCTGACTGGCAAGAATGGTATTTATCGAACTCGCACTTGGTCTCGCAATTAACTCTTCTCTATCTACAACAAAATAAGATACTGGTGTGGGTAAGCTAGGACTAAGACACACGTCAGCCGAAATGATAAAGGTGTACAAGGTGTAAGGTTGGCAGGCTGGGACAACTTCCCCCATACAATTTTTTTTTCGCGTTATTAATTTTTTACCTAAGTACTTTTTCTTAGTCGCAAGACGATACCAATTATGCCCTTAACCGGATCACCAGTATTATTGTTACACCCTGTATAATAAGTAAACGAAAGTCCCGTTTTTAGGGTTCCGTAGTCAACTAGGGACCCTTATAGTTTCGCCATGTCTGCCCGTCCGTCCGCGGATAATCTCAGAGACCGTTAGCACTAGAAAGCTGAAATTTGGTACTAATATGCATATCAATCACGCCGACAAAGTGGTAAAATAAAAAGTGGAAAAATTTTTTTTATTAGGGTACCTCCCCTATACGTAAAGGGGGGAGTGATTTTTTTTTTTCATTTCAATCCTAACGTGTGATATATTGTTGGATAGGTATTTAAAAATGAATAGGGGTTTACTAAAATCATTTTTTGATAATGTAAATATTTTCGGAAAGGAGCGATTATTTCCGAAAATATTAATAGTAAAAAAAGATGTGCCCCCCCCCCCCCCCCTCTAACTTTTGAACCATAAGTTTTAAAAATATGAAAAAAATCTCAAAAGTAAGAACTTTATAAAATCTTACTAGGAAAATAATTTTGAACTTGATAGGTTGAATAGTTTTTGAAAAAAAAATTACAAAATAATTTCTGAACTAAGTTTGTAATTTAAGCGTATAGCCCACCTAATGAAGGAAAACTAAGAGGAAATAATTCGTGTATAGCCAAATTTTGGTGTAGTTGTAGGCAAAGGTATCTTACACAACATACTAAAAGTACCGGTGGATGGGGGTGCCGCTAGCGGAAAGGGGGGGGTGTAAAGGTCCCTAATTTTGGTTTTTCGTAAATAACTCGGTAACGGTGGCTCATACGAAAAAATGTTCTATTGCTTAATTCATCCACATAAAATTTTCTATAAAAAAGACTATTTGCAATTTTTTGCTAGGATCAATGTTTAATGAGATATCGAGGAAATACGATAAACACTTTTTTAAACTTTCGGAGCTAATATTTACGAAAGTATTAGTTTTATCCAAAAGTGGTTTCAGAATACCCTTATTGTTTTAAAAATACCTATCTAATGACACCCTACACATTAGGGTTGGAGTAAAAAAAATATTTACCCCCCACTCCATGTGTACGGGAGGTACCCGAAAGAATAATATTTTTTCACATTTTGTTTTAAAACTTTGTCTGCGTAATTAAACCACATACTTATACGAAATTTCATTTCTCTAGTACTAGCCATCACTGAGCAGGGTGAGGAGGGGTCCTACCCTTGGAGTTTCGGCATGTCCGTCTGTCCCCGTCTGTCCGTCCACGGCTTTGCTCAGTGATGTTTAGTACTAGACGTCTAGACGGACAGATGGGGTCAGACGGACATGGCGAAACTATAAGGGTAGGAAGTGAGGTAGCAGGGTGAGCAGCCTGCTCAGTGATGGTTAGTACTAGAAAATAAAAAAATCGTGTGAGTATGTACTTTATTCACGCCGGCAAAGTTTTAAAACAAAATGTGAAAAAATATTATTTTTTCGGGTACCTCCCGTACACATGGAGTGGGGGGGTAAATATTTTTTTTACTCCAACCCTAATGTGTGGGGTATCGTTGGATAGGTCTTTTTAAAACAATAAGGGTATTCTGAAACAATTTTTGGACAAAACTAATACTTTCGTAAATATTAGCTCCGAGAGTTTAAAAAAGTGTTTATCGTATTTCCTCGATATCGCATTAAACATTGATCCTAGCAAAAAATTGCAAAGAATCTTTTTTATAGAAAATTAGATGTGGATGAATTGAGCAATAGAACATTTTTTCGTATGAGCTACCGTTACCGAGTTATTTACGAAAAACCAAAATAAGGGACCTTTACACCCCCCTCTCCCCGCTAGCGGCGCCCCCATCCACCGGTACTTTTAGTATGTTGTGTAAGATACCTTTGCCTACAACTACACCAAAATTCAGCTATACACGAATTACTTCCCCTATCAGGCAGTTAAGCGTCTTCGTTTGGTGAGCTAGTATAAGCAGGTGTTTATTGTACCTATAATTTCTACAAAATCACAATGAAATGACGTGCTTTCAAATAAAGTAAAAACGGTGAAAATCGGTTCACGCAATAAATAATTATCCCATAAAATTTATCTTCCATACTTTAAGCTCGCGCGCAATAGTTTACTTAATTTGCCGATAGCTGTTGCTGTACGTGGAACGCTCATATCATATCCTACATGGCGGTGTTATTTTAACTCTTAAGTGGGGACACTTACTGTGACGGACGGAAGACTACGGAACCGTACACTGAGCGTGGCCCGACACGCTCTTGGCCGGTTTTTAATTAAGGAGTGACAATCGTGAATCGTGACACTTTAAATCGGTACGCTAAAGACACAATCATATGTCTTAAGGAGTTGGAAGTGTTCTTAGTTAACCAAATCCTTACTCATGGACAGAAAAAGCAGACAAAATTATTCAGTATGAGGTATACCAAAATCATACAAGACAAAACTTAATCCTAAAGATTTCATACTAAATATCGTTATTAGCAAACTATTCAAGCAACATTATTTTGATTGAAATTTATTCAACCATAATCTCGTTCAGTTTTGATGAAAGACCCTATCGCGCGTATCTCGGTATCTGTCGCAGTTTATTTTATATACGACTTAAAGACAATTTAAATGCAAAGAGTGGCCTCGTGCCATAAATCCTAATAAAGATGTCACGCTATAAAGTATAGTGCCGAAGACACGCAATAATAGAGGCAAAGGAGTGAATAGATTTTCAACGATGGGATATAGTTTCTAGTTCTAGTTACCCGTGGATTTATCTCTAGGGTAAATCTGTACTTCATTGGTGAGTCGCATCTGCGAAATGGCAGTGCTTTGAAATACCTACCGACATATTATACCTAGAAGGTGCTTTTTTAAGCCTATATAGATACAGGTACCTAATTATTTAGTTAGTCAAAATAGGCATGGTGAATTATTTTCATGTATGGTATCAATCGATTCGTTTTGTTGTGAGGATCAAATGTCTATATGCGGCGAATTGCGTTAAAGCAACACAAAAGTCAGAAATTAGACTTAAAGTCTGAGATTTAATTTGTTTCTCGAAACGCTCCTAACAAAATAACGTGCAAAAGTGACGTCACGATCATATAGTCGCCCTGTTTAAAGTATGGAAAAATTATGAAATTGCTATTTTTACACTGATATGTTGCATTTATGTATATGGTTACTATTCAATTTATTTAACAAAAAAAACCGGCCAAGTGCGAGTCGGACTCGCGCACCGAGGGTTCCGTACAAACCTGTAGATATAAGTAAAAGTTCACCCAATGCATTGACATAGAAAATTGATTTTGTTACAGCTTAAAGGTATTATAGACCTGAGTATTTGATATGAATTTCAATTTAATACCTCTACGCGTTTACGAGGAAAAAGGTAGTAAGTTTAAAATTTTAAAATATATTTTTTGTACGATTTTACTAAAATGTCAACTTTTCGTAATTTTTCCTTTGTCTGTGCTATATGAAGTTTCTTCGTGCCAAGTTTCAAGTTTCTGAGTTTACGGGAAGTACCCTTTAGGTTTTGAGTTTCTTGCGAGTACTCAGTTTCAAAATATGCGACTTATTTTGCTATTTCTTTTGATTGCGTTGACATAAAAGTTTGGTTTTTTTCGACATCTGAGAGGTTCTATATCCCTGAGTATTTGACATGAATTTCAGTTTAATACCTCCACGCGTTTACGAGGAAAAAGGTAGTAAGTTTAAAATTTACAAAAATATTATTTTGTATGATTTTACTAAAAATGTCTACTTTTTGTAATTTTTCCATTGTCTATGCTATATGACGTTGCTTCGTGCCAAATTTCAAGTTTCTGAGTTCACGGGAAGTACCCCGTAGGTTTTGCGAGTGCCGAAAAACTCTAAAATCGCAGCATAAACGACTGTATCTTTTGATTGCGTCGGCTTTTAAGTTTGATTTTTTCACAGCTCCAAGGGACAATAGACCTGAGTATTTGATATATATTTCAGCTTGATACCTCCACGCGTTCCTGAGAAAAATGGTCTTGACAGACAGACAGACACACAGACAGACAGACGGACAACAAAGTGATCCTATAAGGGTTCCGTTTTTTCCTTGCGAGGTACGGAACCCTAAAAAATGTTAAAAATCGAATGGTATAATTTTTTTTTTTAATTTCTTACTTTTAAAACTTGAAAAAATTTGAAATTGTGAAGCATGATATCTTTGAACCATTTCAATAGATTTTTTTAATTTTCACTTTATTAGGATATATTGGTAATTTTGCATCCTATCAACTACATTTTATTGCATAATTCAACATGTGTCATCATCCCTATTAAGTAACCACACGCTATAGCGCATGACAAGTTCCGCAAGAGGGCGCTTCGAAGTAAACAAGGACTTACATACATTCTCGCTTGTAATCTCAATTAAAATTAAATCAAACGTTAAATACAGTATAAAAAGTGTCATAAACAGTGGTAAAATGGATAATTCAAGTGCACAATTGTTATCTTCGGTGAAATATGGATAATTATGAGGAAAACTGTGCAGAAGTGATAAAACCAGTGGAATATTGAAACGTCAAAAAGTGTTATTACATGACTATTATTTCCGCAGTGAAACTCTGAATTGCATATAAAGAAGAACAATAACGCTGAAAACAGGATACCAGGACCCACCAATAAAAAAGGGAAGTTCAAATACTATAAAATAACCAAATTCCGGAGAAAAGGTAAAACACAAATTACCCTCTTTATTTATTCTAAATTGAGTATACCGCCATCTACTGGGGAGTAGCTTCTGAACATACTCAACCACGCCTCTATTGGTTAGATCGTGAACTAAAGTAACGCTTAGCCGAACACACTACCGCCATCTTGTGTTGAGTAGATCAACCCAATCATGTCGGAACTTAAAGCACTCATAGAAGAGCTGGGAAGAAAAATACAGACCCTAGACTCAAACTTGTCATCTAAAATAGATAATATAGACCAAAAATTGACAAATTTCCAGGTGGACGTGGAAAATATTAAGAAAACGCAAGAAGACCAGGAAAAACGTATAGATATATTGGAAAAACAAATTAGAGTCAGAAATCTAGTCCTGTTTGGAGTGCAGGAGAGCGAGATGTCATACAGGGAGCTTTCAGAAAAGGTAGAAAATATTATAAATAAAACACTGGGCATACCATGTGAGGATCGGGATATCGAACATGCAAGAAGAATCGGACAAAAAGGAGATCGACCGAGACCTATTATATTTGGCTTGACAACAATGGGAATGAAAATTAAAATTTTAGGGAAGAAACACAAATTAGAAAATACCAGCATGTACATTAAAGAAGACTACCCACCAAAAATATTAGAAATTCGTAAGTCTCTACAAGAAGAACTAAAACAAGAAAAAGACAAGGGCAAACGAGCGGCTCTGCGATATGATAAAATAATTATACTTCCCAATAAACCCCAACATCCCGGAGGTAACAACACATCAGACTCTCGAAAAAGAAATCTAGAACTTTCACCGCCCCAAAGTACGCACGCATTGAACCCTGATGCATCGGGTAGCTCTAAAGCTCCAACCCATTTAAATAAAAATAAAAAATTCTGTAAAATAGACGAAAAACGAGGCATAGATAACTACTTTAAAGCAAACACGACTACCTCAACGACTCAACAAGACAATACAATTGAATAGCAATTACCTACGCCTCCCTCTAGCGGAAACAAAAGTACAACTGAACACACATTTAAAACAGACTTACTAACTCTTCCAAGCCGGCCAGTCACCGTGGAAGAAAATGACTACCAACCCCCCATTTCCGAAAATAAAAGCAACGCACATGAGAGCACAAGAACTCTATCATGCTTAAACATATTAACACTTAATGTAAGAACACTACGTAAAGAGGATCGACTCTTAGAACTTGAGCAAGCACTAAGTAGCATTAAATGGGACGTCATAGGATTATCAGAAACAAGAAGAATGGGTGAAGAAATATCTGAAAAAGACAACTTTATAATGTACCACTACGGCCAAACAAAGGGACTGTATGGTGTAGGATTCTGTGTTAATAAAAAATGGAAAGAAAATATAATACAATTTAAAAGCGTATCCGAACGATTAGCAATCCTAACATTTAAAATCAGCGACAAACAGAACTTGGAAATAATTCAAGTCTACTCACCTACAGAAATGTCTTCATTGGAGGATATCTCAAATTTCTACGAGTCTCTGCAAGAAGTGTTAAATCAACTTAAAAATAAACAAATAATAATTATGGGCGACTTCAACGGCCGAGTAGGGAAAAGTCAGGACTATGAAATAAATAATATTGGTCCCTACTCTACAGGCGAAAGAAATAGAAACGGGCAACATCTCGTTGACTTCTGCATCGAAAACGAACTTAAAATCATGAATACCTATTTTAAAAAACGCCCAGAAAGAAAATGGACTTGGATATCTCCAGACTCAAAAACAAAAGCAGAAATTGATTTTATACTCGGCAAAAATCTTTCACAATTCCAAGACGTAGAGATTATAAATAATTTTAATTTCTACTCCGATCACAGGGCCCTTAGATGTAAAGTACAGCTAAACGTGCGGGTGAAGCCAAAAATACGAATACAGAAGGAAACTTACCAGTTCTCCAACTCAAATTGCAATCAACTTTTCGCCGAAGAGCTTAAACATTCATCACTCTACGAGCAAGTAAAGTCAGCATCAAGTGTACAAGCGAAGTACGATATCTTGACGAAAGAAATAAAATCTGCAGCGAATAAATACCTAACAGTAAAGAAAACAAAACAAAAGCAACTTTCGGAAAATACTGTCGCATTAATTAAGGAAAGAGCTGAACTTAGTAAAGTTCCGAATAAAACGAAACAAGAGAAAAAAACCATCAAATACCTAAACAAAAAAACAAAACGTCAAATTAGAAAAGATTGTAGAAAATATGAAAATGATGCAATCTATCGCTTCATTGAAAACGACGCTGCTGTAAAAAAATTAGAAAAATGTAGAGCCGAGAAAAATTATGGATCACGTCTCTGACTTCTACAAAAATACAGACTGAAACAATCCTAAAACGGAAAAGCATTGTTACAGAAGCTACCGAATTCTACGCAGAACTCTATTCAAGCAAAATGGATCCCCAAGCTACTAAAAGCTACACGATAAATAGACATACCTGGACTAGACCACAATTAATACTACAAAGTGAAGTAGAGAAGACAATTGATACTTTGAAGAATGGAAAATCCAGCGGTACAGATGGCATAAATAGCGAAATAATTAAAATAGGAAAGGAAAGCTTAATAAAACCTCTTCAGGACCTATTTGACACCATTATTCAAAATCAAGAAATACCGAAGCAATGGTTGTCCTCCGAAATTACTCTACTCTTTAAGAAAGGCGATGCTAATGATATAAACAACTACAGGCGTATAACGTTAACAAGTAATATATATAAAGCTTTTACAAAAACACTTTTACGACGAATATCTAGCAAGCTCGACGGAGAACAGCCAGTAGAGCAAGCGGGATTTCGTGGCGGATTTAGCACTAGCGACCATCTACACACTATGCAACAAGTTTTTGAAAAAGTAAAAGAGTATAAAATCCCAATTTTTTTAGCTTTCATCGATTTTACGAAAGCTTTCGACTCTATAGAACATTATCACTTATGGCAAGCACTAGAAAAAGAGAGTATTGAGCCTATATATATAAGCCTACTTGCTCAAATATACCAGGGCAGTACGGCGCGAATAAAACTAGATCAACTTGGATCACCGTTCCACATAAATCGAGGAGTAAAACAGGGAGACTGTATATCACCAAAACTATTTAATTCCGTTTTGGAACATATATTTAAAACCCTCGATTGGGAAGATAAAGGCGTCAAGATTAACGGAACATATTTGTCTAACATAAGATACGCTGATGATATCGTTCTATTTGGGAGGTCGGAAAGGCAGCTACAAGACATGCTACTTGAGTTTAATATACAATGCAAAATGGTCGGACTCTACATGAATATGAAGAAGACGAAGGTCATGACTAACACCGGTAAAGATCTTGAGATATGTATGGATAACGAAAAAATAGAAACAGTCAACAACTTCATATATTTAGGACAAATTCTCAGCTTCCAAAATGATAACATGCAAGAAGAAATAAACAGACGTATCACAAACACCTGGAAAAGATTTTGGCAATTAAAGTTTATATTCAAAAATAAAAGAATAAGTATCCATTTGAAGAGTAAAGTATTTAATATATGTCTACTCCCTATAATGACCTATGGAGCAGAAACGTGGGCCCTTACACAAGGTGAAACAAAAAGACTAAAAATTGCGCAGAGAAAAATGGAAAGATGTATGCTGGACTTATCACTAAAGCATAGAATAAGAAATAAAAATTTACGACAACAAACTAAGATTAGCGATGTCGTCTATCATGCTAAAAAACTTAAGTGGAAGTGGGCAGGACACGTAATGCGCTCCGTGGACGGTAGATGGACGCGCGTGAGCACTGACTGGAATCCACGATATAGTAAGCGCGGGTGTGGTCACCCGCGAGTCCGCTGGCGAGACGAGCTGCAGAATTTCCGGGAGTTAGGCGTCACCTGGACGCGACTCACCGCCGACCGACGAAACTGGAAGATAATGGGGGAGGCCTTTGCCCAGCAATGGGATGACCTGTAGAGTCTAGTACATACCTATAGAAAATGAAGCTATAGAAGAGTGATAGAAATGATAAATTACAATATAAATAGTGTAGAATAATTAAAATTTAAAAATAAACACTTGTGCGAATAAGTGAGATGAAAAATTATAATATAAATAGAATAGAATAATTATTATACATAAACAATATAAATCTTGCATGTTAAATTTCACATTTTGCATGTTTAACATTGAATACTTAGTAGGTATGTAGATTATATTCGTAGTATAAATTGTGGTATTGTATCTACAGGAAGGTTAAAATAATAAATAAAATAATAATAATAGCGCATGACAACTCTAAAAGGCGCCCAAGTCACAACAAAATAATACAACGATTTGCTCAAGATCGCAGGAAGGAATCCTTTGGTTACGGGCGGAATACGATCAGGCATTGTGGAGATCCTGTAACGAGTGCTTTGTGATAAGATGGTTACCATCTCGCAACTGATAATGAATAAGGGGACAATATTTCCAAAATATAGGGTTAATGGACACACCCTACAAGGTAGAAAGAGTACCCTAGCTTTGCGACTGCAAGGGATAGCATGTGCACCTCCTAAGTAATGATAGGCTACACGTTACAAATAGCAAATGCCCGAGCTTCTGTAAAAAATACTCATATCTCTCTAGCTGTGCCTATAATATTTGAAGAGTTCCTTCGATTTGTCCAGGATCCCATTATTAGATCCTGATATTCCTGATCTGATGACAATGGGACCGACTTTCGAGTATACCGTTTCAAACAAAAAAAGTATTTTCCAAATCGGTTCAGCCGACGTCGAATCGAATCGAAAGTGTTAAAATTATAACAAAATCATACAATGCGTGCAATTACGTACTGATGCTGCCATCTGTTAGCGGCTAAGTAAAACCTGTCCATAGATGTAACGGTAAACCAACATATAATAAAGTTAGTCTGTTTGCAACTGTCAACGTGAGGTTATGGGTCCCAGTGCTTTTTTGCCAGAAAAATAAAGTGTTAACGATCAGATTAGTCCAGAATTATTGTTCAGTAGTTGTGTAGTGTTAAAATGACTTCAAAGTTCATCGCTAATGTGCCGAAGCTTAAGGGTCGTGAGAACTACGATGAGTGGGCGTTTGCGGCCAAAAATTTGCTGGTCTTGGAGGGAATGAGTGATGTCATACAAAGCAAGAAAGCTGACCAGGACAGTAAAGAAACTACGGCGGTGGCAACGGCAGCGGCGGCTGAAGCGGATGCAAAAGCCAGAGCGAAGCTAGTTTTGACAATAGACCCGACCTTGTATGTTCATATTAAATGTACGAAGACGACAAAAGAATTATGGGAGAAGTTAAAATCGATATTCGATGATCGAGGTTTTTCAAGAAAAATAACCCTTGTTCGTAATTTAATATCAATCAGGCTGGAGAATTGTGATTCAATGACGTCATACGTAACCCAGGTTGTTGAAACATCCCAGCGGTTGAGAGGTACGGGATTTGACATCAACGAACAATGGATTGGATCGTTACTGTTGGCAGGATTGCCAGACAAGTTTTCCCCAATGATAATAGCGATTGAACACTCGGGCATTCCTATCGACGCAGATGTTATTAAGTCGAAACTGCTCGATATGGAATCGAGTGATGCACAGTGCAGTGGCGCGTTTGCGGCAAAAAGTTTTCAGAAGCCTGGCAACACAAAAAAAGTGTCTATGGCTAGAAACGTCAATGTCAAATCCGCAGGCAATAAAAATGTCACTTGCTACTCATGCCATCCAGTGTTGCCAGACTGTACCTTTTGGTACGATTTTACGTACTATTTTGGACCTCTGCGTACCTTTAACGTACCCTGCGGAAAACCGTACTAAAACCGTACTATTTGGTCTACCCGGCGAAAACCGTACTAAAAATCGTACTTTATAGCGTACCCGGCAAAAGCATACTAAAATTATACTTTGCAGCGCCAATCAGACGTATTGATCCTAGTTCATGAACCGTAAATCCTAAAATTAACGATCCAGAATGTGCATCGTAGTGAATATCGAGCGTGTTATCTAGTTAACACTGTCATCAATCATCATGGTCTATCTACCTAAATATGGTCACTGTATTCAATCATAATTATTTTATACCACTATAACGTCACGTAGTGTCAAATCAACTGCCACCTCTCCCATCCCCTTCCCCTCGGACCACCGTCGTGCTTAGACGTGTTTATGTGTATAGTCCACGCTAAACTGATTTTAAAATATTATTTAAATTTAATTTTCGTTATTTAATTCAAAACGCTACCAGGACTGCAGAAGTATGCAAGTGCAAGATGTCAGACCAGTGCAACATGCCTCCAAGAGCGATTAGCGGGTAAGACTGCATGAGTGCAATTATCACATTAAACCGCTCTAACGCAAGCAGCCATACGGACAATCTAAGAGAGAGAAAAGGACAGCTATAGTTTTCAAGTTGCGTCTGCATCAGACTGCCAGGGTTCTAATTATATTTGACGGAAGTACTGTATACGCGATCTATGACCAGTTTATGTGACCCCCAGACAACTTTACGCCTTTGATCATCTCCGTGCCCTGGATGTTCGCCTGGTAACTTGACCGTATACTGAGCAAGAAATATGTCGAAAATTACAATGTCGTTGCGACGTACCCCCCCGCCAACCCCAGTCCCCACGCGACCAATCGAATCGAGACGTACTCCATCGCCAGCGGCAACACCTATACGCGCCGGTGACACGAAACGTACCCCAGCGCCGGCCGGGGCCGCCGCTGATATTAGTGCGCTACAGTCTTATGCGACATATACAGAGCAATTATTGCATTCGTATGACTCCGACACTCCCTCAGAACATAGCATGAGTGGTGTTAAGACTGCGATGCGACCAAAAAGGAAACGGGAGCACGACGAGCTTGCAGATTTTAGGAAGGAAATGAGAAATTTATTTTCCGCGCTTTCAACTAAAGTCGATGACATTAAGAAAATTACTACTGATTTGCAATCCAGTGTCGAATTTATGTCGGCAAAGTATGACAGTGTGATGGAGCGAATAGAAGACCTCGAAAGCGACAGGAAAAATGACCTTCAGTATATTGCAGAGCTTGAAGACAAAGTGGAAGAGTTGGAGAGAAGGACTCGTATGTCAGGAATAGAAATTAGGAACATACCAAAGATTGAGCTGCAGGATGGAAGAAAAGGGGAACAAAAAAAACAACTTGTAGATTATGTTAAGAAGTTAGCTAGTGTTGCGGAAATAAATCTTCAGGACGTTGATATACGTGATACTTATAGAATAAATACAAGCAAAAGTGAGATGAAGCCAATAATTGTTGACTTTAACAGTGTTTGCACAAAAGAACGAGTCCTGGAAGGCATCAAAACATTTAACAAATCCAAACAAAAAGGAGAAAAACTGAACTCTACTCACCTAGATATACCCGGACCAGTTAAACCCATCTACGTCACTGAAACGCTCACGTCAAAGAATCAAAGGCTGTTCTACATGGCCCGCGAGTTTGCCCGAGACAACAATTACCAACACCGCTGGACGTCGAAAGGGAAGGTATACCTGCGCAAAGTCGAGGGAGAGAAGCCGCATCGTATTGATCATGAATCAGACTTTTTAAAACTGAAGAATCAGGACGTTATCTGACTAGTATTGCATGCCTTAGCTTTAGTTTCTATTTTAGTTTATGTCTCACTTTACCTAATCAATCTCCAATCATTAACTCACTGCGAACAGTTACCAAATAACTCCACACGACTATCACCAAACAACAATCTTATACATAGTACGCTGCAATTGTATTTTACCATACCAAATTATAAAGTACACTCTCAGAATAATAAACGACCAATATCCTCGATCCTTCAGGTGAACCGTTATCGTTACCTCAATTCTATTACTATTGTCAGAAATATACAGACGAACGCATTACACCACTATTTTAAATATAGGTTTAATTAATGATATTAATATTATAGATAATATGCAAGTTTCCAGCTCGTTCTCATGTAATCCCGAAGATAGTGTCGAATATATGACTTCTACTACCGTGCAACGTTCGTTAAAATTAATCACACAAAATATTCGTAGTGTATCGGCAAATATTCATTCGTTCCAGACTTTATTGGGTCAAATAAATGTTGATTTTGACATAATAGCTTTAACCGAATGTTGGTTATCTCGAAATCCACATATTCCTCAACTAGACGGATACATGCAACACTGTAGTCAACTAAATATTAACCAAAATGATGGAGTAATCGTGTATATCCGGAAAGATATAACTAATGTTGTTATATCAGATTGTGACTTGATAGATGCTAGTTGCATAACCATACAAGTTGGTGGAGATACCTGTGTCCTAGCTATTTATAGACCCCCTTCAAGTAAAGATATAACTCCTTTTTTAACCTCTTTAGATCAGACCCTAGCCAAAAATAAATCCTTCAGCACTCTTGTCGTAATGGGAGACATTAACATTGACATACACGATAATAATAAAGACCCTAATTCGTCTGAGTATTTAAACCTGATGGCAAGTCATGGACTCCTGCCAGGACATAACCTTGCGACGCATGGAAAAACAAACCTCGATCATGTAATCCTAAAAACAAATAAAAGTGCCATCACGTTAGTCATAGAGTCGGCAGTGACCGATCATAAATCTGTAATACTTTCAATAGACAAAAAAAAATTAAATATGGCCAATAAATATAAAACGACGGTAAATTACCATGATCTAGATTCTGCGATCAAAAAAATCGACTATTCATATGTGTATAATGAACCAGATGCCAACCTAGCAATTAATTACTTTGTAAACTCCTTAAAGAGAGAAATATCAGCTAATACGAAAATTTGCTTGGTACCCCACCGCTTGCGTATTCTTAAGCCCTGGATAACACCTGGCCTACTGCGATGCATGCGGAACAGAGACAGAATGAGCAAAGCGGCTGGTTCCTCGCCACATAATGAAGTGCTTATCAAGACATTTAAACGGTATCGTAACTTTTGCAATAATTTACTTAAAAAAATTAAAAATCAATACGAAAGCGACCAGTTACAAAAAGCAGGTAATAATTCTAAAAAGCTTTGGAGTACTATAAAGGAAATAACTCATACTACAAAACATAATTCCACAGCTGAGGAGCTTCTTACTGTAGATAAATCTCCGGCCAGCTCTCTGTCTCATATTAATAGCTTCTTTGTTAATGTTGGTAAACAGATAGCTGAAAACATATCGCATAGTGGATATAGTTTTGATACACCCTCCGGTAACAGGAAAAACTCGTTTGTACTTCTCGAAACGGATGAACTAGAGGTAGAACAAATTATAAACTCACTTCGTTCAAACTGTGCAACAGGTCATGATGGTATTTCGACATACTTCCTAAAACGATATAAAACTACCCTGTTACAACCCCTAACTCATATTTTTAATTTATGCATAACTAGCGGTGTATTTCCGGAAATACTTAAAAAGGCACTAATTCAGCCAATTCACAAGTCTGGAAGTCGGAAACTTGTAAATAACTACCGTCCAATCTCAATACTGTCGTCATTGTCTAAGATACTGGAGAAAATTATGAACAAGCGTCTTAAAACCTTCCTAGAACATAATAATATACTGTCTAACAGGCAGTATGGATTTCGTAATTCTAAGTCTACAAATGACGCCGTGCACGACCTCACTAACTACGTAGTGGGTGAATTGGATGCCGGTAATAAGTGTGTAGCCATTTTTATAGACCTAGCTAAGGCATTCGACACAGTATCGATTCCTAGACTTTTACATAAGCTTGAAACAATAGGAGTACGAGGTTCCCAACTTAAGCTATTCCAGAGCTATTTGACAAACCGCAAACAATGCGTTAAGATAGGTGAACACACAAGTAGTGAGCTGGCTGTTGAATACGGCGTGCCTCAAGGGAGTATTCTGGGACCGACACTCTTTTTGCTTTATGTTAATGACATGTGCAGTATGGATATATCCAACGGTAAATTGATTGCATTTGCAGACGACACGGCACTCTTATTTTCAAGTCATTCATGGGAAGAAACTTTTAACAAAGCTCAGTTAGGCTTCGATAAAATAAACTCATGGCTTGTAAGTAATTTGTTATCCTTGAACGTAGACAAAACAAAATACCTGGCCTTTTCTATCACGGCTAGTGGTGCCCAATTTCTTAATGATTATTCTATTATCGCCCATAATCACCAAATATACATTGATCAGAACTGCAACTGTCCTACGCTAAGCCGAACTGAAACTGTGAAGTACCTTGGCATAACTTTAGACGATAGGCTTAATTTTCGACCCCACATAGATGTGCTGTCTGGTAGAGTACGTAAACTAATATTCATCTTTAAGCACCTTAGACATGTTGCTAGCGTGAAAATAATAAAAATGGCTTATTTTTCTTTAGCGCAATCATTGATGGGATACTGTATACTCTCGTGGGGAGGTGCTGCTAAGAGCCATCTTATCAAATTGGAGCGTGCCCAAAGAGCCCTGTTAAAGGTAGCATACTGTAAACCATTTCGCCACCCCACCGAAGATCTTTATAAAACGTGTGAAGTTCTTACTGTCCGACAATTATTTATGCTACATATAGTACTAAAGAAACATTCTGAGTGTTTTTTCTCTACACTGACAAACATCCATCGAACTCATCGGGGCAGACGAAAAATAATGGTTCCACGAGATGCTGCTTGTAAGACTGCTTTCAGTAAGAGATTTTATTGCTTTCTTGGTAGTTTCTTGTATAATAAGTTAAATCCTTTACTAAATATTTTTCACCTTGGTAAATATTCATGCAAACAAACATTAACAAAATGGTTACTAAGGAAAAATTATATTGAAACTGAAAATCTTTTGCACCCTATATCTTAACCCATATCATTTATAATAATAGTGTACTTTAATTCATACACGCACATGCACACTCACGCTTTCACACACTCGCACACACTCACACACACTCACACACACACTCTGGAGTTTCATAATTTTATAGATTGTAGTAATAATCTTCCCTAATTAATATTAACAATTCTTCTTAGTTCAATAGTTAAAAATTTCAAAACTTGCTCAGTATGTATAAGTAATACTTTTTGTATAAATATTCATGTCTAAAGCTTAGTGAAATGGAAGGTAGCTGGTACTTATAGCACAGGTTTATCCTATTTTAAGTATCAGCGAAAAATATTCGGACAACGCATCCTAAATATGTATTATAGTTAAGAAATTTTGTATACATAGTTGTAATTCTTTCTGATCTAATAAAACTTACTTACTTACTTACTTACTAGGCTGTGTCACAGAAATATAGGATGAAAGTAGCAGAAATCGTCACCAAAATGTGTAGTCACTAATCTGTGTCCTCGTGCGGGTTGGCCGTTACTTACCTCCATTCACATTGGCCCGAGATTCTCATGAGAGTATCTATTCTAGGCATCAGCACTCGACTAATATCGTTACCTGAGGCCTACTGCCAACTTCGAAACCTCGCTATTTGCATCTCTTTTGCTCGTATAAGCAAGTGCGATAGACAGGGAGAAAACGAAAATTTCGATATACGACTTTCGCGGTAGGCCCGCTGATCGTGGTTCTCAGAAGTTACCTTTACAATTTCAATGTAAAGCTAATTCTAATGCATATGCTTGTTAGAATGAGAGACAAATAGCTAAATTATAACCCGTACATCAATAAAACACCACCCTGATCTTATATGTGGCGATTTTGTAGAACTAAATAAAAATCGTACCTTTTAGGTCAAAATCGTACCTTTTTTGACACACGACCGTACTTTTAGCTGGTAGTGCTCTGGCAACACTGATGCCATCAGCCCGGACATTACAGAAATCAATGCACGGTCGATAAAACAGACAAACGAAAGCAATCAAACGCATTTAGTGCAGTTTTTTTAAGTGCTCAATTCAGTAGTCCAGATTATTATGTGGATTCTGGATCCAGCTCACATATGAGCCCGAATAAACAGTGATTGACAAACGTGTCAAACAATCCTCGCGAGAGTGAAATAGTGGTTGCAAACAAAAGTATAATACCAGTGGAATGCAGCGGTGATTTATGTATCACTACAGAAGCTGAGGGTATTGAATACGAGATTCCAGTTAAGGACGTACTGTATATACCGAGTTTAGCAACGAATTTATTGTCAGTTAGCGAGCTCTTGCGCAAAGGCAATAAAATTGATTTTCACAAAAGGGGTTGTTGTATTTTCAATCAGGACGGCGTGATAGTGGCTACAGCTGATTTGATCGATGGTGTTTATAAGCTGAATACTGTGAAATCTAACAGTTGTCTAATGGCATCAGCGACAGCGAGCGTTTGGTATAGGCACTATGCACACATTTCAGCACAGGATCTTAGTAAGATGAGTGAAGGTGCAGTTAGTGGAATGTCAATGACAGACAAGTTGTATATTACCAAAGAAAAGTGTGTGGTATGCTGTGAGGCTAAGCAAGCTCGGCTACCATTTTCTCATGTTGGTACCAGAATCACAGATGTTCTTCAGAGGGTGCACGGAGATTTATGTGGGCCTATGGAGGTGAAATCTATAGGAGGTTCGAGATACTTTATGCTGCTAGTAGATGACTACAGTAGAATGACTTTTGTTTATTTCTTGAAAACAAAAGATGAAGCCTTCGAATACTTTAAGCAGTTCAAGTTGATGGTTGAAAATCAAACTTCAAAGAAAATTCAGTCTATAATTAGGACAGACAATGGTTTGGAATTTTGTAATAAACCCTTTGACAAATATCTACTAGACTCAGGTATAGTACATCAGAAGAGCAACCCATACACAAGTGAACAGAATGGACTGGTTGAACGCCAGAATCGATCTACGGTAGAGAAGGCTAGAAGTATGCTATTTGATGCAGGTATGGACAAGAAGTTTTGGGCAGAGGCCTTTCATACATCGGTGTATATAAAGAACAGGTCCATAGCATCAGATTTAAATAACAAAACGCCATATGAGATGTGGACGGGACAGAAGCCAGATGTTAGTAATCTGCGTATCTTCGGCAGTAAAGTCATGGTGCATATCCCTAAAGAGCGTCGTCTGAAGTGGGATAAGAAAGCAAAGCAATGTATGCTTGTTGGATATGCAGACAATGTTAAAGGCTATAGAGTCTGTGATCCCAACAGCAACTCTATAATTACAAGTCGAGATGTAATTGTTATTGAAGAGGGAGTTGACAAGGACACCAGTGTGCAGATTGAAGTTTCATGCCCTGAGGTTAAGGTGGATACTTTGGAAGAAAAGGTGCAGACTTTGAAGGAGGAAGACGCTCAGACCTCAGATGACTGTGAGCAGAAACAGAATACCTCAGTTGAATCTGATAAAGATGAGTTTTTTGAGTTGCCGAATGTTCCCGACGATCATGGGCCTAATCTAGGCGAGGCAAGCGCTCCAGTGAGTGAAGTGAAACCTGTCGAAGGTACATCCAGTAACACATCAACCAAGGGAATTAGGAAGAAACCAGAGCAGTATGGATTTTCTAGTATGTGCGTGGAATCCAACCTGAGCACAACTGATGGAGGTATCAGTCTCGAAGAAGCCCTGAATGGCCCTGAATCTTCATTTTGGAAGGAGGCTATGAAAGAAGAATTGATTTTTTTTTTAAGAAAACAATGTGTGGGAATTAGTGGACTATCCAGAAAATAGCACAGTGGTTCAGTGTAAGTGGGTGTTCCAAAAGAAAATAGACTTGGAAAATAAAGTGAGATATCGTGCGCGTTTAGTTGCGAAGGGCTTCACCCAAAAGGAAGGTGTTGACTTCCATGAGACATTTTCTCCCGTGCTCAGATACTCTACATTAAGACTATTATTTGCACTTGCTGTAAAACTTGACTTAGATATGAGTCACTTGGATGTAAACACTGCTTTTTTAAATGGTTATTTTAATGAAACAGTGTACATGAATCAGCCGGTAACCCCAGACTGCACTGCTAATAATAATAAAGTGTTAAAATTAAAAAGAGCCATTTATGGACGTAATAAGCAGTCGTCTAGGGCTTGGTATCAAAGAGTAGAGGAGTATTTGCAAAGTCTTGGCTATAAAAAATCTAAATTTGAACCATGTTTGTTTACTAAATTTGAAGATGATACTAAAATTATCATAGCTCTGTTTGTTGATGACTTTTTTGTTTTCTCCAACAGTAAATTAGCGACTAATCAGTTAGTGCAGGAGCTAAGTGTTAATTTTAAGATCAAGGATTTAGGCCAATTAAAACAATGTTTAGGCATGATGGAAAAAGTCAAAAATGGTATGATAACTGTCGACCAAGAGCAGTATGTAACTGAATTACTCCATAAATTCAATATGACTGATGATAGTAAATTAGCTGAAACTCCTATGGAGGTCAATTTGCAATGTGAAAAGTCAGAAAATTTACGTAAAGATAAGAAATATCCTTATCAACAGTTGATAACTAGACCTGATATATCATACAGTGTGAGCTATTTAAGTCAATTTAACAATTGCCACAATGAAAGTCATTGGAAACACGCCAGGAGAATTTTAAAGTATTTACATAAAACTAAAAATTTTGGTTTTGTTTATAAAAAGGATAATTCTTGTCTTGAATGTCTTGTAGACGCAGATTGGGGGTCAGATATCAATGACCGTCGGTCATATTCTGGTTTTTGTTTCACATTGTCGAATAGTGTAATATCCTATGAATGTCGAAAACAGAGAATTGTTTCACTTTCTAGTACTGAATCAGAATTTGTAGCCATGTCGGAAGCGTGTAAGGAAGCTATTTATTTAAAAAACCTTATCACTGAAATATTAGGTAAATGCGATACTATTGTTTTATATAATGACAACCAGAGCACGCAAAAATTGGCTATAAATCCTTTGTTTCACAGAAGGTCAAAACATATTGACATTCGTTGCCATTTCGTTCGTGAGGCTGTGGCTAATAATTTTGTTAAAATTAAGTACATGCCAACAGCTGAAATGCCAGCAGATGTTTTAACAAAAAGCTTGAGTGCTGTAAAACATCATAAATTTGTTAAAATGTTAGGCATTACAGCTGTCTAGCTATACATAGGTTTATTTTTTGATTTTGTTAGGTGGTGGTGTTAAAATTATAACAAAATCATACAATGTGTGCAATTACGTACTGATGCTGCCATCTGTTAGCGGCTAAGTAAAAACTGTCCATAGATGTACCTAACGGTAAACCATCATATAATAAAGTTAGTCTGTTTGCAACTGTCAACGTGAGTTTTATTAGAAAGCAACAGCACCAACAACATCAAAGATTCCGATGAATTGAGAACCTCCTCCTTCGAAATCTTGAAGTCTGAAAAAATATTCTGAAGAGCGTTTGAAGGGGAAGGATAAAGTCACCTGACTCCGAAGCAGTAGCTGGGGATGCACCAACATTAATACTTAAGAAATATACAGAGAGATTTACACATTATTTTTACCTTACAGACAAATGGCGAAAGCAGTCGGCGAAAACGTCGACATCATTGTAGGTGGACACACTCATAGTCTGCTTTGGAATGGAACGGCTCCCAGCCATGAAGTGGTAGCTGGCAGCTATCCAGAGTACGAAGAAGCTGATAACAGGCCGGGACATAAGGTATGTAATATTAAGTCGTCTGGGTAGGTTAACGATGCCTATAAGCCTGTAGCTTGATATGGTTAGTACAATACAAATTGAGAAATTATTAGGTACATTGCTCTATGAAGCAGCTTTACTAGTGTCCAGTATTACCTGTTTTTCGTTTTTATTTTTATTTAGTATTTGGACACTTAGAGACGTTATACATCTCTAAGTCTTGCATTCGCAAATATTTATACGTATAGATATATATTTAATGATCCTGACGCTTAGAGACATGTACATCTCTATTTCACTTTTATATTGTAATTTAGTTCACGCATGTAAAATACGAGCACAGAATATTGTTTCTCACCAGACTAAACGTGGCTAGTTTTTATTAATTAATAAAGCCCGCCAGCTTGAACATGTCATGCTCGCTTAAAAGGCTCTGCTTATGGTGGCGTCGTTGATCGGGTCGCCACTTTCCCGAAGAAAGGTTGAGGGAGGCGATGGCTGAGATATGCGTCATACTCGTGAACGGGTGCTGTTTGTGGAGACCGGTCTGTTTAGGCTAACTGGGGCCACACAATTACGTAACTTTTTATTAATCATATTTAATTTTAGTTTATTTGGCTTTAGACACAACATTCGGTGCTTGATTATCTTTTTTTAGGGTTCCGTACCTCGAAAGGAAAAAACGGAACCCTTATAGGATCACTTTGTTGTCCATCTGTCTGTCTGTCTGTCTGTCTGTCAAGACCGAACGCGTGGAGGTATCAAGCTGATATTTATATCAAATACTCAGGTCTATTGTCCCTTGGAGCTGTGAAAAAATCAAACTTAAAAGCCAACGCAATCAAAAGATACAGTCGTTTATGCTGCAAATTTTAGAGCTTTTCGGCACTCGCAAAACCTACGGGGTACTTCCCGTGAACTCAGAAACTTGAAATTTGGCACGAAGCAACGTCATATAGCATAGACAATGGAAAAATTACAAAAAGTAGACATTTTTAGTAAAATCATAAAAAAAAATTTTTAATGAAATTTTAAACTTACTACCTTTTTCCTCGTAAACGCGTGGAGGTATTAAATTGAAATTTATGCCAAATACTCAGGGCTATATGACCTTTCAGATGTAGCAAAACCAAACTTTTATATCAACGCAATCAAAAGAAATTGCAATTTAAGTCGCATATTTTGAAACTGAGTACTCGCAAGAAACTCAAAACCTACAGGGTACTTTCCGTAAACTCAGAAACTTGAAACTTGGCACGAAGAAACTTCATATAGCACAGACAAAGGAAAAATTACGAAAAGTAGACATTTTTAGTAAAATCATACAAAAAATATTTTTTTAAATTTTAAACTAACTACCTTTTTCCTCGTAAACGCGTAGAGGTTTTAAATTGAAATTCATATCAAATACTCAGGTCTATAATACCTTTAAGCTGTAACAAAATCAATTTTCTATGTCAATGCAATGGGTGAACTTTTACTTATATACCTATAGGTTTGTACGGAACCCTCGGTGCGCGAGTCCGACTCGCACTTGGCCGGTTTTTTTTTATATAGAATATATATATCAAGACACTTGGAGACCTTATACATCTCTAAGGATAATTGGAAATAGTATGTTTATTGTATACTAGAATCACTTACTTTTTTTTATTTAAATTCAAAATTTGTTTCTAACTGTTGATGATGGATTATTATATTTTGGTAATTTATGTAGAAGACACAGTTCAGGTAAGAAAGTATATCAAACTTGTATGTAATTCATTTTCAAATAGTCAGATTTGGACTCATCTTTTTTCTTTGGTATTTTTCTTAAACTATACCTATTGTTGGTTAATCTAACTTGGTTTGATATGTTTTCTTATAGAACAACGCACTTATATGTATTGTTTAGTTTTGATGTACTGTTGTTTTAAAAAAATAAGTCCCGCCGAGTTTCTTGCCGGACATAATTCTTCTCGAGTCAGAGGTGTAGGGATAGAACCGGTGTAGTTTGATTTTTGTTTTCTCTCTTTTACTTTGACGTGTAAAAGTGTCCTTGTGGCCTACTTACTGATAAATGTTTGAGTTTGAGTTTGGTGGACTCATACAGTCAGCAGCAGAAGTAGCTAAGCGGGTGAGGTGTTCAAAATGACCTTCACACGCTCTTATTCTTAACAATAAAGTCGTGTCAAGTTCATTTTGAACACCTCAACCGCGTAGCTAATTCTGCTGCTGACTGTGCTTTGCTCTGGCACGGAACGGCTCCCAGCCGTTCAGATAAACAGCCTTTTTTTTCTTTTTTTTGCCAAAAAAGGAGATACAATCAATCAATTTCACCTGCTTTGCAAAACTTACTTTGCCCTACATCATTGTACTATTCATTTACGGTTCTGTGTTTTCAGTTTCGGTTTTTGTTTGTCTTTTGATCTATTATCTTAACTACGCCAATGTTTTTGACAGATCCTTGTAGTCACTGCTTCAGCATACAGCAAATATCTGGGCAACATTGGAGTTGATTTTGATACGAATGGAGAAATAGTATCTTTTGAAGCAGAACCGGTGTTTTTGGACAGAAACATTCCGGAAGGTTAGTTTTTGAAATAAACAGATACTTTATAAGAGTCTAGTCGCCAAAAGTTTAACTGCCACAAAAAATAGAATTATTACTTACTTATAGAGTTTCTATAGCTCACAACAAAATATTTAGGATTGTTTGTAAACATGCCAAGAGAGAAGAATACCATAGACCTTTCATGGTAATAATAATACCAAGATTGAACGGGATGGTCTTATAAAACTTTCAACGCGTTTCCAAATTAGTCGTGTTGCGTGTCTTCTGTCCTTCTTCGGTGTACGCGTGTTTCAAATCTAGAGATACTTGCTTTGGGAGTATTAATAATGTTTATTCGGCATATAAACTTGGAATATAATCACTCTCACTCAAGCTATCTTCAATTTATTTAAAACACGATTAGGATTTCTCTTTCGGCATCAGCACTTTTATGACAAATGACTTTTTATATTGTTCGTCTCTTAACATTATTTAATAACAATAAAATGTATATTGTTATCTTCTACTTTTAGATCCCAACATAAAAGCCCTAATGAAACCATACATGGATCAGATCCATAATATCATAAATGGGGTCATTGGCACTAGCACTGAGTTATTAAGCATGTGTGACTTAAATGAGTGTCCTCTTGGGGACATCATTGCGGATTCCTTCTTAGATATGGTAAGTAGAAATGTGCCGTTTTCGACGTTCTCCGTTTACTATGGGAAATATTCTCGAGCAAGAAGGTATTTTTCATACAAAACTGTTTTTTTTAAACTAGTAGCACACGAGCAGAAAGGGCCGCCTGATGGGAAGCGGTCAATGTCGCCCATGAACATAGGCAATATCACAGAATAACTAATAGTACTTGGCAATATCAAGGGAGCCGCCTATCGAGCGGAATCAAGCGGGAACTGCTTTCTGGAGATTTCTCGAGATCGAAGTTCGAAAAAAATCCACACCCGAGGCAGTACCCATGAGGCGTACGAGTGTGTTTTTAGATCCAACATCATCCCACGCTCTCTGCACTTGCGGAGCCTCAGGTATGGACGCGTTCGGGCACAGGTTTGTCCATTTTGCCAGCGCATCATCGACAAAGGGAATGACAACCATGTCTCCATCGGAATTTAATATTTTAGAGACAAGGCTGCGAACTCCATGTGCCGATGCGAGAAACGCTGGCAAACCCACATCCGCCGCGCGCCACAACCCCAAGCCCCCGTGACGTATGGGCAAAGATGCCTGACTCCACTGGTCATCAGAAAGGGACACATTTAAAATTAATTCCGTCGTATCCCTCAGAGCGCCGTCAAAAGAACACACCTCAGCAGGACACAACCATGTCGGGGTGGTTCTTAAGAGGTAGGTTACCTTTGGAACCGCGAAACACATCCTAAGCAGAATCAGAGCGACATGAGATCCAATGTTTTCGAGACGCTTCCGGGCGAGCAAAAGAAGCCGCCTCCTGGTCTCAATAGCCTCTGGAATGGCCTCAGGGAAAATTGGAGAACCCAGAAGGTAAAACGTACCCCGGGAGAGTTCCTTGAGACCAGGAAGCAAAGAGCTGAAACGAGACAACACAGAAGAAGAAGAAGAATTGGGTCCATAGCGGTAAAACTCACACTTCGCCGCATTAACCTCCAGTCCCATCGCCTTGAGACGGGGGAGTAAAATAACTAAATCTTGCTCTAAGACCTCAGGCTTTCCCCCTATAGTCCCGTCATCCAAGTACCATATATTAAGGGGTGATTTCAAGGACGATATACATTTATGAATAGCGAGACTGAAGGTAAGCGGCCCGAGTGGATCTCCCTGCTGCGCACCCACTTGAGCCACACTACCACACCCACATTCGTAATAATATATATATATATATAATATATATTATATTAATTCATAAAGTATATGACATCTATCTACAGTTTATAATTATATACTACTTGTTGTGTTTGATATGAATATGAATAAAATTATCTGAATAAATCTAACGTCACTTCTAATAGATACAAGTTGAATATCAAATTAAAATCAAAATTACATACTTCAAATAGGCCTCCTGTGCAGTAGAAACGTAAAACTTGATAGCCATTGGTAACCGCGTCGTTTTCCATATTTATTATATATACTATATTTTGCCCGCGACTTTGTCTGCGTGGAATCTCTCCCTTTATACCCCTTAAGGGATGATTTCGGTGATAAAACCATTATATATCCGTCGCCAGAACTCAAACTTCAAATTTCACCTAAATCGGTTAAGCGGTTTGGGCGTGAAGATGTAACAGAGAGAATATGACTTAGTATGGGTTTTTACGTTTATTACCCTACTTGTTCATAATATATTAATTTGTTACCTACAATCTTAGATATGTTTTATCTTTTTTCAGGCAAGACAGAAAGCTCCATCGAATCTGACGACTATATCATTTATTTATAATAAAATGATACGAACTTTTATAGGCAAAGGTGGTGAGTAAATTCAGCAACACTAAAACCCACTGTAGATGAAGCCTCTTCTTTATCTGCCTGAAGAATATAGTTGAAATTGCCGTCTCTTTTTTAGGGTTCCGTAGTCAACTAGGAACCCTTATAGTTTCGCCATGTCTGCCCGTCCGTCCGTCCGTCCGCGGATAATCTCAGTGACCGTTAGCACTAGAAAGCTGAAATTTGGTACTAATATGTATATCAATCACGCCGACAAAGTGGTGAAATAAAAAGTGGAAAAAAATGTTTTATTAGGGTACCTCCCATATACGTAAAGTGGGGAGTGATTTTTTTCATTTCAACCCTAACGTGTGATATATTGTTGGATAGGTATTTAAAAATGAATATGGGTTTACTAAAATCATTTTTTGATAATGTAAATATTTTCGGAAATAATCGCTCCAGAAGTAAAAAAAATGTGCCCCCCACCCCTCTAACTTTTGAACCATAAGTTTTAAAAATATGAAAAAAATATCAAAAGTAGAACTTTATAAAAACTTTCTAGGAAAATTATTTTGAAAAATTACAAAATAATTTCTGAACTAAGTTTGTAATTTAACCGTATAAGCAGGTGTTTATTGTACCTGTAATTTCTACAAAATCACAATGAAATGACGTGCTTTCAAATAAAGTAAAAACGGTGAAAATCGGTTCACGCAATAAAGAATTATCCCATAAAAATCATCTTCCATACTTTAAGCTCGCGCGCAATAGTTTACTTAATTTGCCGATAGATGTCGCTGTACGTGGAACGCTCATATCATATCCTACATGGCGGTGTTATTTTAACTCTTAAGTGGGGACACTTACTGTGACGGACGGAAAACTACGGAACCCTACACTGAGCGTTGGCCGACACGCTCTTGGCCGGTTTTTGCAAATTGATTCTCTTGCAAGTAGCACAACAGCTATTTTTGAGAGATTAACTCTTCTAAGAAAGAGATAACACTTCCATTTTAACACTCTTCTTCAATTAGGTATAGATAGGATAGGAGACATTTGTTCCTTTAACCTACGATATATTTTTGACCTACAGACCACTTAACAGCAGCATTATGACAACATAAGGCGTTCGTCACACTGCTTCGCATCTCGCAGCGACGTCCGTTGATGCGTTTTTTAACTTTGTATGTAGAATCTTGAATTTGTATAGAAAAATCGCATGGTACGACACACTGGCTCCGCCTCGACGCGCGGAGGAGCGAGACGCACGACGACTCGCGCGCTCGGACGGAGACGCGGTGCGTGCCGCAAGGTACGTCACACCGAGCTCCGCAGTGCCGTACGGATTTTAGTGCAAGAAAGGACGTAGGCGCAATGGATATCGACGTCTATAAGTTTATTTTTGAAATTGAAAGTCGTTCGTTTAATCACAATCTAGGAATTCTTATAAAAGTATAATTGAAGATTGAAGTAGTAGCTTTTCTTCCGCTGTAATAGAACGTCGAAAATTCGTGTCCGCGCCAGTAATAATCACTCCAATTTTGCTTAGCAAATAATCAAATGACGCGGTTGAAATACGAGTGCAATTTAAAAAAAATTCTTCGTGTTGCCTTAAATCTTGGTAATATCTAGCAAAAGATCCATTTATAGGTCTGGTTTGTAAATAGGGAAGTACCCAGTGTCTTCTGCGTTTTATGACTCGATTGTACAAAAACAAAACTGAAAGTATCACCGCAGCGTTCTGAATAAGTACCGTGTCCATTTTATCGACAAATAGGAACTATTTTCACCTTAACGTTCGAATGTGAAATGAACGCGAGACGGAAGTAACGCGGGACGTCGCGCAATGCAGCTCCGGACGGAGATGCGGAGAAAACTCGGACGTTGGTGCGTTGTCTCCGCATGCGAGTCCGCGGCGGCAGTGTGACAACCGCGAATCCATCTTCGTTAAATGTACTAGGTGCTTATCATACCTGCTGCTGCCTTCATTGGTCTGCAGAACGCACAGTGTTTCAGAATCGCTTGGGACCGGACATTCTTTGATGGCTTTGCAGAACTATGTGGTTTGATATTCTATTAATCCTACCACCCCAATCCTCCAACCACAATCCTGCCACCTCCTGTAAAAAAAATATATACCGCGACGGTATAATTTTTACGACGGTAAACAAGCATACGGCCCGCCTGATGGTAAGCAGTACCGTAGTCTATGGACGCCTACAACTCCAGATGTGTAACATGCGCGTTGCCGACCCTTTACAAAAAGGAGGATTCACTGTGTTGACGGCTAAAGGAACCAGAGAGTCCCTCATCATCAACACATTGGGTCCTCTTAAGATTGCATAATAAGAGCTCTTTGGCAATCACTCACCAGCAGGAACACAACACTATGAGTAGGGTCTAGCACTGCTATTTGGCTGTGGTTTTCTGTAAGGTGGAGGTACTTTTACATTCGCTGTGCTGTGCCCTACTACACATAGCAAGATGACATTCGCAGTACCCATACCTCTCTTTTGGACGTAGTTTAAGGACATACCCGGGTACCGGGTCGATTCTTTATAGATGAAAAGAAATCCCAAGCGATCTTGGATCCGCTTCAGAGTGATAACCACGTATGTAAAGAATGAGTTTCTTTGCAGATATAACTCAAGGCGATGTAATGAACGTCCTACCTTTCGGCAGCGCCGTGCTGTCGTACAGTATTCAAGGGAAATATGTGAAACAGTCGATCAACGAAGCACTAAAACTTAATGCACTCAATTTGCCACAAGTAGGAGGTAAGTAACTTAAATTACTGTTTTAAAAACAGAAAAAGTGTAGTCAATAAAAACGATATTTCAATAAATTAAAACTTATGATTAAAACTAAGTGTTTGTGACGTAGCGGGATAACCTTAGGACCTACGTATCTACATGAGCAAGATTTTATTATATGTAATTTCCGTTGTCTATTCTAGTTACTTAATAAAGTTTAATATGGTATGTACCTATAGAAAAACTAATATTATTAGAAAAAAAAACTATTATGGAAATAATTGTTCACGAGAGATCAATGTTACTCTACGTCTGTAGAAAACACCTTAGACAACCCTACACGTGATCCCTGGTGGTGCTAAAAGAGTAACAAACTTGGCAGCTGCACTGTCCAATTTGGACCTAGCAGCACTCACTGGATTTTCTTTATCATCTGCTTTCCCACTACCCTAGGGAAGAAATGCCTATCTATATCCAGTGACATGTAGGCATACGATAAATAATACAATTGTTAATTAGCTCATTCTTCTAGATTTTTTACTAAAATGTCACCATATTTTGTGTTGGCTTTATCATGTCGAAGTGCTCATTAACATTTGGTTTTCAGGTTTCAAATTGACCGTGAATACTACAAGCAAAGCCATTGATTCTATCTTAGTCAAAGAAGGTGAAGAATGGAAACCAATGGAAGACGAAAAAGAATACCAATGCGTTACGCCAAGATTTGTTAAGGATAAATCTGAGGTAAATATTCATTATATTAACATTTCCTACTTACTTGATTTCACAGGAAAGGAATACAATAAATGGACGAAGAGCTGGCCACGTCAGATATGACACAATAATGAGAGCAATGAAACCTGCCTAGTTAGATTGCTTTATCATCCTTATTGCAAGATCCGGGCATCTGGCAGCTTTTAATGGGTGGAGGTCACAGTGACAGACCAAGAAAGTATTTCAGTTGGAAAAAAATCATACCAAAATAGGTAAAAACTGCGGAAGTTGAATCATTTATAGAGGATAGGGCCTATATGGCCTATATTTTAACATTATAAAAAAAAACATTGTGTATTATTGCGGAAACAAAAGCGGTAGGCGACTAACTATAAATTGCATTATACAACATTTGGCACTACTTTCCCCCAACTTCTGGCTATGATATAATCTAATTAATTAGATAATTTTCCGTAATATTTCATCAAACCCAGAACTCTAGGATTTGTTAAATAACTCGAAGAAAACAATTCAATTATTTGACCTCCACCACTTTACAGCTGCCAGATGTCCGGAACTAGAAATAAGCATAGTATAGGAAAATAACTTGCTTTCGTTGCTCTCATTATTGTGTCATACGAGTATCTGACGTATCCAGCTCTCCGTCTAAAATATTCTACCCGGAAGACAGCTAAGTAGTTAGCGCTTTACGGTAGCATGCGGTTAGAGTGGTTCAGTCGCCATCAGATATATCGGAGCGGCCAAGGTGGTCTGAACAACGCCTCTATTTTCAAGGCGATAGAGTGCATGCTCAGATATTTTTGAGTAGGTACCTTGGCCGCTCCGATATATTTGATGGCGACTGTACCATCACGAAAGGGGATGGTTTAGCCACTTGCCATTTTTCTGAATTTAGCATTTTTCTGTATAATTAATGACCAATGTTAGCTGATAGCTGCCAGCTTCTTTCTTTCTTAGGAACAATTCAACTATTATAGGCACATCTATAGTGATTTGAGTATTTTTTACAGCAGCTCGAGCATTTGCTTTTGGAAAGGTGGAGGCTAAGTGAAACCGGTTCTTTTTTGTTTAAAATTATATATGTATATCTATGGCCTCTTAAACCCCAAATCCTTTGGTTTCCAGACTTTGAACGCCAACGCCAATGACGTAGTTGAAATATCAAAAGATTGGGAGGCTCTAACGAGTTACATCAAAAAGATCACCCCTGTAACCCCTTCGTTAGACGGACGACTCATAATTCAAAGCTGAAATGTAATATTTTAATAAGGGATAACTGGCGTATTTTCATTTTCACATATAAGTATTTTACAATGCATGCATACCTAGTATCGTATCATCAGAAAGCTTTTACAGAGGCTCAAAAAAGCCACGTACTCATTCGAAAACGAAAAGGATACGTTTTTTTTACTTTTGCATACTCATAATGCATTGTAAAAAGTTATGTAAAACAATACTGTATGTGCGAAAGAAAACAATTAATATATTACTGAAGCTACAAAACAAAGTGTTATCTATTGTTTTCTTTCTGCACTTGACCCGTAAATAACTATTATTTTCAGTTTTTTAACAACAACGCCAAAAACGTAACTGAATTGGGAGAGGAATCTGCATTATTGACGAATTACGTCAGGAAAATTACTCCTATTATTCCTAAATATGAAGGGAGACTCATAGTTCAAACTTAAATGTGATTTTTGCTTTAAGTATTAATAAAATTGATGATCGTGTCTTTTACATACATGTTTTTTACAGAATTTGGTTGTTTTATTTTTTCGTTTTCTTATCGTGTGATTGTAAGTTACAATTCAATTAAGTTTATATACCATTTTAAATAAAACAAGTAGTACCTTGTAACGTATGTACTTATTTAATCATTGTTTTAGCACCTTGTTGTCAAAATTGAATTAGTATTTGACACGAGATGGAAATATTGCATTATTGTATACAGTTTGTCGTATTCTCATTTTAAAATACACGATATTAGAAACACAATCTATCTCAAACATCACTCCAACACACAACAAATAATCAACCAAAACTTATTGAAGTTGTATTGAAATTGAATAAATTATGATATTTCATGGTTAATGCATTTGAGTTGTATTGAAGTTGGATCGTATCTAAACGTATTTTAAAGTTAGAATACGGTCCAGTACCAACCACCAAAATAAATAAAAAAACAGACTAGGTACCTATAGAAACTATAAGTCCCGCAGAAACGAAGTGTAGGTCCGTGGGGTGGTTACTCGTTGATGTCTTTTGATCTACGAGTATTAAGACCGGGACTAGCACGTCGTCGGTTCCTAACTGGAAATTATTATTGTTGAGCTCGCTAGAGCATAAAAATTCAGGAGAAAAAAGTACTAGATCATATAGGTAGTAAGTAATAAGAGTAAATAATTATATTACAACATTTGAGTCTCAAAGCAAAAAACCTACTTAACCGTTTAATCATTTATACTAATAGTTAATTATGTATAAAGGAACTAGTAGTTTATTTTAATGCGTCCATCCGTGGCTATATTCAGCGGCGAATGCTTCTTAATATAAGCTTCCAACAGTCTCTGGTCGCGTCCGATGACTTGTCGGTTCACCCTGTTGTCTTTGAACATCTGCAAAGGAAATACAGTCGTAGATAATATAACATCCCAGTATACCTGGGCTTACTGCCAAATTCTGGTTAGCAAATAGCTTAATTCTGTGCCGTAACAATAGCTTTCGATTGACACGAAACTCGTCTATCGTCATTGCATGGGACATAGACTGTGCAATTACCATGTAGACATCATAGACATCTCCGCCTTCTGCCAAGTAGTACTACTGTGACTTGAGTCACTTGATACATTTGAGACATCTGGTCGAGTTTTAGTTTGGCTGGGTTAGTTAAATAGAAATAGAAAACATTTATTCGTGACAACAACAACTTGCAAACAAACATACTTAATCTAAGGATAATAACTAATTATAATTAAGGTATGAACATGGTTTGAACGAAATGGTCCCGACTTAGCATGGTGCTAGCCTGGAAGGCCAGGGCTGGTCTGTTCAAAAATCTGTATTTCTGTTTTGATTTTAGTGTGTTGGGTGTTGCCAATGTGATCCGCCTGCCTTTATCTGAGCCGTGACGTGACTCGCACAAGGTCAAGTTTCAGGTTGACACGAAACTCGTCTATCGTGATTGCCACCAGTGACTCCAACACAAACTCCAGAACTACATCAACTAGACATTTACCGTGTAGCCATCCCCACCGTCTGCCAAATAGATCGGGGCTGTGACCTGATACATCTGGTCGGGTTTTAGTTCGACTCCCTTCGTTGTGGTTACCGAGGTGATCCGCCTGCCTTTATCAGGGCCGTGACTCGAACAAGGTCCAGTTTCACGTTGACACGAAGCTCGTCTATCGTGATTGCCACCTGTGACTCTAACACAAACTCCAGAACCACATAAACTAGACATTTACCGTGTAGCTATCTCCACCGTCTGCCACGTAGATCGGGGCTGTGACCTGATACATCTGGTCGGGTTTCAGTTCGACTCCCTTCGTTGTGGTTGCCGATGTGACCCGCCTGTCTTTATCAGGGCCGTGACTCAAAGGTCAAGTTTCAGGTTGACACGAAGCTCGTCTATCGTGAATGCCAACCATGACTCCAACACAAACTCCAGAACCACATAAACTAGACATTTACCGTGTAGCCATCCCCACCGTCTGCCAAGTAGATCGGGGCTGTGACCTGATACATCTGGTCGGGTTTTAGTTCGACTCCCATCGTTGTGGTTGCCGATGTGACCCGCCTGTCTTTATCAGGGCCGTGACTCGTACAAGGTCAAGTTTCAGGTTGACACGAAGCTCGTCTATCGTGAATGCCAACCGTGACTCGAACACAAACTCCAGAACCACATAAACTAGACATTTACCGTGTAGCCATCCCCACCGTCTGCCAAGTAGATCGGGGCTGTGACCTGATACATCTGGTCCGGTTTTAGTTCGACTCCCTTTGTTGTGGTTGCCGATGTGAGCCGACTGCCTTCGGGGAGAGTTACGTTGTACACCACACGGACACCTGGAAGGAAATAAAAAACGTATGTGTTAGTCTGAACTGTTGGTGATAACTGGATATAGATCGCAATGGACTGACAAACGCGGAAGAATGGAGGAGGCCAATGTACAAAGATAGGTTATTTAAATGTTGCTATAGATAGGTAGAATAGGTATGTTTGCCTATATTATTAAGTCCCACTGCTGGGCTTAGACCTCCCGTGCATGAGATCGGACTGTATCGCCACGTTTGCCCAAAGCGGGTTAAAGACTTCATATTATACACCTGTCAATTTCGCAGGTTTACTTACGATGTTTTCATTAAGGATGATGCACGTTGTTCCGTTACGTCACGTGATCCTCGTAGGTCACGTGATGTTTTCTATACAAAACATGCTTTAACCGAAAAGCGACTGATTAATAACGAATGATATGATATGTCGCAAATGAGTTCCGAAAAACTCATTGACAAAAGCCGGAGTTTGAAGCCAAGATCTCTGAACTAAAATTCGGACGTCTTACCTTCAGGCTAAAAACGCTACTTAAGTATGAAGTAAACGTGTGTGCAAAGTTAGTAAGTACAGTCACTGGCAATAGTATCTCCCTACATGAAGGCCGCAAAAATATGACACGCTCTTATTTGTAGGGCCATAAGAGCGTGTCACACATTTTTGCGGCCTTCGTGTAGGGAGATACTATTGCCGGTTACTGTACTTGTTAAATAAAATAGAAATTGCTTACCAGACACCTGCAGAACCCAGGGCCCTTTAAAGGGCCTATAAGCCCAGGCACCCACCACGCTCCGCTGTAGCGCCTCCAAAACGTATTTACCCCGTAGCTCGAATGTCTCTATACGGTCGTTGTAGGGTAAAAGCTCGAATATTTCCCCTTGGCTGATTGCTGTAAAATGACACTACCTTTAAATAACTTATTGGCAAACAAAATATATATAGAATTGGGAAAAAAATGGACATATATTTGCATAATATCGATTTTAAACGATTCGCATGGCACGGCAATTTTGGTCCCAATATGAAGATGTAAGTAAGTATACGTATGTAACGGCGTACCAAAAAATATCGCGTGAGGCTTTCGGCCAATGGCATAATTCCATAGATACTATAGTATGTTATAGTACGATTTTTTTAAGATGTCGGTATTGTCGATAGAATTCCTTAGTAAGATTCCGACATCTTAAAAAAATACCACTATACACTAATTGGCCAAATGACCAAGTCACGTGATTATGTTGGTTTACATTATTTAAAAATGCATACGAGTATAGTATAGGACACTGTTAAAACGTGATTGGGATATCTTTGCGCTATTATGGATTTAACTTAAAATGTTTAGGTAAGCATACTAACATTTGTGGTGTACAGTGATCGGCAATAGTATCTTCCTACATAAAGGCCGTAAAACATGTGACACGCTTCTACGGTCCTACAAATAAGAGCGTTTCACATATTTTTGCGGCCTTCGTGTAGGAAGATAGGTACTATTGCCGATGACTGTACACCACTGGACTGTGCCCGAGACTGAGTAAAGGTTTTTCAATTTTTACTTACCTCCCTTAAGGATGGAAGCTTTGATGTTGCCCCTTTGGATAAAAGACAGGTAATCTTTGTCTGTCTTTACTACACTTTTGGCCTGAAAAAAAATGAATTTCAAATGATTATTAAAGAAATAAATGTATGAAATCGTAAAATTATTAATCGTATATTAATTAAAAAGTCGCTGTTTTTTAAACCCGGTATTTTTTATACAACAATCACAGTTCTCAAAATCCAGTTGCCTAAAACTGCATATGTATGTATACAATACCTACTTATTCAATGACGGCAAAAATAACTTGTCATAGGTAGGGACTAGGGACAACACGTCGACTTTAAAAATATGTTAACACTTTTACACTTTATTATAAATGGTCTAAGAGCTGGCCACGTCAGATATGACACAATAATGAGAGCAATGAAACCTGTCTAGTTAGACTGCTTTACCATCCTTGTTGCTAGATCCGGGCATCTGGCAGCTTTCAATAGGTGGAGGTCATAGTGACAGACCAACAAAGTTTTTATGTTGGAAAAAAGTAATACCAAAATAGGTAAAAACTGCCAAAGTTGTGTCATTTATAGAGGACAGGGCCTATATTTTAACATTAGATTAAAACCATTGTCTATTATTGCGGAAACAAAAATAGTAGGCGACTAACTAAAAATTACATTATACATAATTTCGCGCTACTTTCCCCAAACAGAAACTTCTGGATAAGATACAATCTAATTAATTACATAATTTCCCATAATACTGCATCAAACCCAGAACTCTAGGATTTGTTTTCTTCAAGTTACTTGCATTCTTTGACCTCCACCACTTTACAGCTGCCAGATGTCGGGATCTAGAAATAAGCATAGTATAGCAAACTAACTTGAGGAGTTTCGTTGATCTCATTATTGTGTCATATCTGACGTGGCCAGCTCTCCGTCTAAAATCTTTAATGGAACGCACATCCAATAAAAATAATACTAAAACCTTGCGTATGGTGAGTTACAACTGTAAGTCTGTGAAACGCTCAGTTGATTGTATAAGAACGATATGCCCTAATGCTGATATTATTGCGCTTCAGGAGACCTGGCTTTTTTCACACGATTTAAATTTCCTGGGAACCGTCCACCCGGATTTTAGTTACACTGGGATGGGCCATGGACACCTCGGCGGGATCATTGCGGGGAAGGCCATACGGGGGCGTTGCGTTACTATGGCGTAAGGATGCATTTCAATCCGTGTCGGTGATACAATGTGACAGTGTGCGGCTCAGTGCGATTAAGATAACAAGTAGTGAGCGTTCATTCATAGTTTTTTCCGTGTATATGCCGACTGACTCCGTGGATAACCTGATTGAGTTTACGCAATGCCTGGGTGAAATGTATGCGATAATAGACAATAGCGGAATTGACAGCGTTTTTATGTTGGGCGACTACAATGCACATCCGGGCGAATTATTTTATAGAGAACTTTTAGACTTTTGCAGTGAACAACAATGGCGCTGTGTAGATATGGACAAACTGACTACACTTGCGGATACCTTCACCTTCGTAAGTGAGGCACACGGGTGTCGTCGGTGGCTCGACCACGTCCTGGTTACGGAGTCCTCTTGGCACACAGTGACAGATGTTAGGGTGCTTTATAACGTCTACTGGTCAGACCATTTCCCTATAGAAATAACATGTAACATAAATGTTCTTAGGCCGCGGTCTGCTAATTAATACATTGAGGGCGACGAATAAAATTGTCTGGGGTGATAGACAGCCATCCCAAATAGATACCTACATGTCATTATGTGATAGCAAGCTGAAGGATATAGATTTTCCTGTTGAATTATCGGGTTGTTGTGATAAATTGTGTGATGATTCTAGCCATAAAATAATTTTAGATAATATGTATAAAAATGTAATTAATAAGTTAAGTGAATCTGCAGAATTAAGCTGCAACATGCCTGACAATATTAAAAGTTGTAATAAAAGGAAATTTAAACATGTAGTTGGATGGAATAAACATGTGAAGGAAGCGCACGTTCTGGCTCGGCGCAGTTTTCATGAGTGGCTTTGGTATGGGAAACCATCTCAAGGACCTATTTACAGCAAGATGGTGGAAGCTAGAAAATGCTTTAAGCTCAAGTTGCAGTGGTGTCAAAACCATCAAGAGCAAATTAAGATGGATATGTTGGCTACTCACCACATTAACAAGAGCTTTGGTAAATTCTGGACATTTCCAGACCAAAAAACTTAGCGCTGAGCCCGGCCGGGCAACAAATGTGGACGGTCTAAAAGAGTCTTTACCTATAGCTAACCATTTCAGAAACGTTTTCAGAATAGAGCCCCCGCGGCGCCTCGCGAACGGGCGGGTGCTGGATGTGGGTAGTCGTGCTCGGTTGCCAATAACCAACTTTACAGCAAGTGATGTTAAAGCGGTCTTAAAAAGTATGGTTAGAGGTAAGTCACCAGGCCACGATGGACTTAGTATCGAGCACCTGCGGTACGCGGGGCCTCACCTGCCTAGAATACTGGCTATGATTTTCACACTATGCTTTCGGCATCGTTACTTACCAGATGACTTAACGAAAACAATAGTTGTGCCTCTTGTGAAAAACAAAACTGGTGATGTAGGTGATAGTTCCAACTATAGGCACATTTCGTTAGCAACTATAGTGGCCAAGGTGCTGGACAGCTTGCTTGACAAAATTCTGACACAGTACCTTAAACTGCATGACGCACAATTCGGTTTCAAAACCGGTTTGTCCACAGAGTCTGCTGTATTGTGTCTCAAGCAAACTGTGCAGTACTATACCGAGAGGAAGACACCAGTACGAGTATACGCGTGCTTCATTGATTTGTCTAAAGCCTTCGATTTGGTTGCCTATGACATACTTTGGAACAAGTTGGAGTGCGAGACGGACCTGCCTGGCGAAGTCATTGACATTTTTAAATATTGGTACAACAACCAGACGAACTGTGTCAGGTGGGGCGTCTCTAGCTCAGACTCATATCGCTTACAATGCGGCGTAAGGCAGGGGGGACTGACATCACCTAAATTGTTTAATTTATACATAAACGCGTTGATCGCTGAGCTCAGCAGTACCAAAATCGGATGTTTTATTGACGGAATCTGTGTTAATAATATCAGTTACGCGGACGATATGGTGCTGCTGAGTCCATCGATCGGCGCGCTCAGGAAACTCGTCGGCGTGTGCGAGGAGTATGCGGAGGCCCAAGGACTCAGGTATAACTCAAAAAAGAGCGAGCTGCTAGTGTTTAGTCCGCGCGGGAGCAAATTTGACAGAGTGCCGCCCGTTACACTAGACGGAACGCAATTAACACGAGTGTCCAAGTTCAAGTACCTGGGCCATTGGGTCACCGAGGACTTGTCGGACAATGTCGACGTGGAGAGGGAGCGTAGGGCGTTGGCGGTCCGGGGCAACATGTTGGCACGCAGGTTTGCGAGGTGTACTACAGAAGTAAAGACAACTTTGTTTAGAGCCTTCTGTCAATCTTTTTACACCTGCAGCCTGTGGGTCAACTATACTCAGCGGACTCTCAATGCCCTACGAGTCCAATACAACAATGTATTCAGGATGCTGTTGGGTTTGCCGCGTTACTGCAGCGCGTCGGCCATGTTCGCCGACGGCTTCCACGCCATAGTACGCAAACGCGTCGCCTCGTTGGTGCGCAGGGCGCGGGAGAGCTCTAATAGCATTTTTAGCACATTAGCAAACCGGTTAGACTGTCCACTAAATAAGATTCTTGTCAGCCTACATGTCAGGACTCCCACTCACAGGGTATAAATTATTTTTAATTATTATTTTAGCCAATTTAATTTTTTATAATTGTTTTAATTGATTCTAATTGTAGTATTCTTAAGTAATTATGTCTTGACATTTAGGTAATTATTCTATTTGTAATTTATTTTAGCATCCGATTCTAGTCTTAGTCCTATTTTATGTTGATGTTGTGTACTAACAAATAATTATTAAGATGTGTAATTACTAACAGCTTATGGATTTGACATCTGAAATAAACAATATACAATACAATACAATACAATAAAGGAAAATGGCTTCCTTTCCTGAAGCGCAAACAAACAAGTGTATCCTTGAGGCGTTATCACACTTGCGATTTGCGAGCCTTTTGTATGGGAGCGAACACGCCGCGAGTTCGCCACGTACGAATTTTGTATAGAAATCGCTTTTAAATCGCTCAAGTGTGATAAGGCCCTTATCAGAGGCTTAAAAGTCCCGACTCAAAATTTGCCAGCAAGCCATGGAACTCAGCGTACTTGGAGTTCGTAGAATCGAACGGTTCAGCAACACCGAAGTGCGCTCCTGAACTGGTATTTCGGATGTCGGTGTCAAGGCCGTCAAGCTCAAGTGGGATTGGGCTGAACATGTCTACCGTATGCACCCAGAACGATGAGCTAAATTAACTACTGAGGGGGAGGGGACCAACAAGTCGGCCGGGGTAGAGGCAGACCAAAAAGGAGATGGCGTGGCGGGAGTCTTTGCCCAGCAGTGTGACACAATATAGGTTACGGGAAAAATGTGTAACTCTAAACACCTATACTCGTACACCTATCTTTGAAAGATGGCAGATAAGTAACTATACCGCAATTGATGCATGCGTTTGCTACTAATTAATTTAATATATGACGCATACACCTATCTCAAATATACTCTATAGTACAGTGTGTGTACAGTGTATAGTCTCTTTCTTACATTGCCAAACTAATTAATTACACAAATAATCATCAGAAAGCACTTTATTTAATTCACTTATCAGTTTATCAGTCATTTAACCCACCGAGTGCACCAGTTTACATAAGCATGTTATAATATAAATACGTGACGTGTACAGTGTGTACACACGTGTGGAGAAGGCTGGGACCTGTTGCCTACCAGAGAGATGGCACGTGGACTAAAATGTTAACAGAGTGGTTGGCAGTTTCAGATAAAGGTATCCCTTAGCGTCTGTTAACTCGATAAGTAGACGACACTCGGAAGGTCTCTTTTGGATGACATATAAGACATGGCATAAAAAGGCTGGAATTATGAGCATACGTGACCACTGAAAGCCTCAACTAGTAAGTGTCTCATAGTTGATCGTGGTTTTGGTCTCGCCTATGGGCACGCTTTCGGCTTCGTGAACCCCCTGTCGTCTGTTAACTCGATGAGTAGATGACATTCGGAAGGTTGTGGGTCTCTTTTGGATGACTTAATACGACATAAAAGACATGGCATAAAAAGGCTTGAATTATGAACATACGTGATCATTTAAGGCCTCAACTAGTACGTTTCCTAAAGCACACTCGCCGAACACACAGTCTTCGTAGTTAAGCGTGGTTTGGGTCTCGCCTATGGGCACGCTTTCGGCTTCGTGAACTAGCTTGGCATATGGGGCTAGTTTAGCTTTGATGGCTTCATCTGAAACATTGCACATTTATAAGTTATATTGGCAATACCGTAATTGGATATTATAATTAAGTTCTAGTTCTTGTCAAAATCCGGTTCTGATGATGGATGCCATGAAGATTGAGAAAATTCCTCAAACCTGACAGGGTTCTATTGAAAAAATATCAGAACTTTTATCCACAAATCAAATTCAAAAATGACCATTTATAGTAGAACACCGCTCATGAAGGAGATCAATGTTACTCTGTGTGTTTTAACGGTGTTCGTTGTGTTTTCTTGTACTATCGGGTTCATAATTGCATACCCAATTTATGAATGAATTCATTGATGAACTGGGTATGCAATTATGAACCCGATGGTACAATAAAGTGTTTTACTACTACTACTACTACTCTGCGTCCGTAGGCAACACCTTAGACAACCCTACACGTGATCCCTGGGTGGTGCTAAAAGAGTAACAAACTTGGCAGCTGCACTGTCCCATCTCGACCTCGCAGCACTCGCTGGATAATCTTCATCATCTACTTTCACACTATTACTACCCGAGAGAGTAAATGCCTATCTATATCCAGTGGTAGCCATACGATAAATAAATAACCGCTCATGAAGATCAAAACTCATCAAGAGTTCGTATTTCAAGTTTAGCGATTTTATAAGATTGCTAAGGAAAGTATTATTATGAAACAATGTAAGCAGAGCATCAGATAACTGTAGATGGCATAAGCCAAGATACTTCGTCAATATTAAACTAAATTGTTTTTCGGAGTTTATTTATTGTTAAAGTTACCTTCAGCAATAGTCCGGTCAAGATATATTGGTCCTCCATCATGCTTCACGTACTGCCCGCGGAAGTTGAAATAAACAGACATGTTTCCCATGTACTTAGTGAATGCTGACGCCTGCACGATGAGAACCTGAAATTAGACATAAGTAAATGGTAATGGTGGTGACCGGATGGATTCAGACATCCCAGTTTAAAATGTCTATGAGTCGTGAACAGACGTTAAAAAGCTTTTTAAGGATGGTTCACGCTGTAACGTTTCGCGTTACCTACACGATTCGACAACTGTGATCCTCAGAGGTCACGTGATGTTCTGTATACAAAACGAAGTGTCGGAAGTGATTTGTAGGACACGGAAAGCTACAGCATGAACTATCCTTAAGTAGATAGTGGCTAGCTGCAGTGATGCTTAAATTTATTAGTATGTATGCGTGTATGCGCATGCTAACTAGTATGCGAGTTTTTAATGGCCAAAGGCTAGATATGATAGGTAGTATCTTTAGCTATTTAAGAGTATATGTTGGTGACTCTAACCTGATGCTTGTCGGCAACGTTCTCAACAAGCACAGGGTAGGGCCTAGCGACAACCTTACCGCTCGAAGAGGGCCCGTTCGATAGTAAAGGGTGGCTGTGTCCTCTGATAATGATGTATATGTACCTAAAAATTTTAACGTTGTGCATTTAAATGCGCAAAGTATTCCTGCACATTACAGCGATATGTTACTCTCTTTTGACCTTAAGAACATTCATGCTATTTTAATTTCCGAATCGTGGCTCAGACCAGCTTTGCCTTCAACGTCTTACTCTTTACCTGGTTTCAATTTAATTCGGCACGACCGCCTTGGAAGAGGTGGCGGTGGAGTTGCGATTTACCTTCGTTCTTACATCCCCTATTCAATTGTTAATGTATCTGCCAGTTCCTCTACTTCTGATGCCGCAGAGTATATGTTTCTCGACGTTTCCCTCTCTCATTCCAAACTTTTACTTGGCGTTTTTTATTCCCCCTCCCTTCACGTTAATTACTTTGATTCTCTTGAGAAACTTCTCGAAGACCTTATGCCTTCTTATAATCAACACATTCTTATGGGAGATCTAAATACGTGTCTTCTGAAGGATGACAGTCGATCCCGGCGCCTTAAATCCCTGGTAGATGCATGCAATCTAACTATTCTCCCTTCAGACGCCACACACTATTTTCCAAATTGCTCGCCTTCTCTTCTTGATTTAACTTTAGTTTCTTCGACTTCTCATGTGTCTAAATTTGGACAATACTCCGCGGATGCCTTCTCATATCATGATCTGCTCTATATCTCTTACAAAATTCGTCCTCCTAAATATAAATCAAAAATTCTTTTGCAGCGCAATTTTAGTGGATTAAATGTGGAAAAGCTTCGAGATGACGCTTTAACAATCGATTGGAGCAGTATCGCTCGAGCGGGTTCGGTAGACGATCAAGTTTCTCTCTTTAATTCGCTCCTCATACAACTTTATGACGCTCACGCTCCTGTTCGTGCAATAAAAGTCAAGCATTTCCCTGCTCCTTGGCTCACTAAGGATATTAAAGCCCTTATAGAGAGGAAGAATCAATCTAAATCTAAGTATAAGGCTAACAACTCTGAGAAAAATAAACTTAAATATCATATCCTGCGCAATCGCTGTAGCACTATATGTCGAGATGCTCAGAGGCGTCATATTCACAGTTCTGTTGAAGATGGAAATCCAGCCAAAGTGTGGAAATTTTTGAAAGGTCTCGGAGTTGGCAAATCTCAACAGGCAACCAATTTAAACAATATTAGCGTTGACCAGCTTAACCAGCATTTTTCATTGTCCACCTGTTTCAGTGGTCCTAAGAAATCTAACTCACTTCATCATCTTTCATCACTTCCTGCCTTAGATTTCTCTTCTTTCTATTTTAGCCATTTCTGTGAGAGTGATGTTAGGAAGGGTATATTGAATATCACTTCTAACGCCGTTGGTGTTGACTGTGTTAGCCGAAATATGATACTCCCTCTCCTTGATTTGTTTGTTGCTATTATCACCGGTATTCTGAATTTTTCCATTTCATCAAGTACTTTTCCCAGTCTGTGGAAGGATGCCAATATTATTCCTTTACCCAAAAAATCCAACCCCAGTTCCTTCTGTGACTATCGCCCCATCTCCATTCTTCCTTTCCTATCCAAAGTCCTCGAACGGCTAGTGCATCAGCAACTAACTTCCTTCCTGAATAGAAATGACCTCCTAAACCCATTTCAATCTGATTTTCGTCCGGGCCACAATACTACCTCGGCTCTTGTCAAGGTTACCGATGACATCCGTTTGGCTATGAATGACCAGAAGCTTACAGTTCTTGCACTTCTAGATTTCAGTAATGCCTTTAACACGGTCAATTTTGACATTTTGCTCGCGTTCTTACAGTCTCTTAACATATCGGCTGCAGCGATTGACTGGTTCCGCAGCTATTTGGTTGGTCGTCGGCAAAGAATAAAACTAGATTCTTCGTGTTCTTCCTGGTGCAGCACATCAGCTGGTGTTCCACAGGGTGGTGTGCTGTCTCCTCTTTTATTTTCTATCTTCACTAATTCCATAACTCTTGATCTCTCCTCTTCGTATCACCTCTATGCCGACGACCTTCAAATATATTCGCAGGGTATGCATAGCGATCTCAATTCAGTTATAGAAGCCACGAATCTTGATCTGCTCCGCATATCAAATTGGAGTCAAAATTACGGTTTAAAAGTAAACCCCCTAAAGTCACAGGTAATTGTGATGGGTAGCGCTAAACAAATCTCCAAAATTGACTTTCTCAGGCTCCCTCCGATAGTCTTCGATGGTATCCAAATTCCTTTTTCCAACCAAGTGAAAAATCTTGGCGTAATCATGGATCGTTGTCTATCATGGGTGCCTCAGGTGAGTGAAGTGAGCAGGAAGATGTTTGCTGCCATAGGGTCTCTCAGACGGCTCCGGAATTTCCTGCCAATTGCTACTAAAATTGCGCTTGCTCAGTCGTTACTTCTCCCCATTCTTGATTATGCAGATATCTCCTATTTAGACCTAACCGAGGAGCAACTTAATAAGCTTGAGCGTATTCAAAATGCCTGCATTCGGTTCATTTTCGGATTACGCAAATTCGACCATGTTTCTAGTTTTCGTTCTCAACTCAAATGGCTCCCTATCCGTCACCGCCGTAACTCTCACATACTTTCTTTACTCTTTTCTATACTTTTTAACCCTGCAACTCCCCGCTACCTCAAAGAGCGTTTCTCTTATCTTAATTCTATTAGATCCTCTCAAAAATTGCTCCTAAAAGTGCCATCTTCATCTTCCAAATTTTATAATTGCTCATTTACGTTCCAGGCCGTTCGTTTGTGGAATTCTCTCCCTCTCAACATAAAACGCGCGCAATCTATTGGTAGCTTTAAATCGCAACTTAAGGAATACTATTTATCTCTTCCTTAGGGTTTTAAGTTGACACTGTTGTTTCTTACTGTGTGTATTATATATGTATATATGTACGTATATGTATGTTTATTTTGTATTTATTTAAGTATGTATATTCATATGAATGTGCTGTGTTATCTATTTCGTCTCTTTTGTGTCTATGCACCACCTACTGCTTATTGTTTTTCTCTAGTCTCCACTACCCAAAGGTTGTCTGGAAGAAGTCGCTCATTAGCGATAAGACCGCCTGTTGTTACCTCTACCTAAATTTATCTAATTGTAAAATTTGTGCTTGTAACTGTATGAGGTGTGCAATAAAGAGTATTTATTATTATTATTATTATTATTATATGTACTGAGGTAGGATAATGTTAGTCACAAACCTGATGTTTGTCGGCAACGTTCTCAACAAACACAGGGTAGGGTCCAGCGACAGCCTCGCCGCTTGGAGAGGGCCCGTTCCATAGTAAAGAATGGGTGTGTCCTCCAATAATGATGTCGATGTACTGCCCATAGTCGCGGGCTAGCTGCCTGGAAATATATGTCACGAACTGAAACACTGTTATGAATATTAATGACTAAATGATGCTTCTAATTAGATTCCAAGGATTCCAAACAAGCCCTAGTTTCCCCTCTGTGTTCGAACGTCAGATGACAGGCGATTTCGTAGAAAAACTAATTTTTACGCCAATTCGTAGATTTTTTTTTTTTATTATTATATACCACGTTGGTGGCAAACAAGCATACGGCCCGCCTGATGGTAAGCAGCTACCGCAACCTATGGACGCCTGCAACTCCATAGAAGTCACATGCACGTTGCCGACCCTTTACAAAAAGACGGATTCAATGTGTTGATGGCTAAAGGAACAAGAAGGTCCCTCATCGTCAACACACGGGTCCTCTTTGAGCTCTTTGGCAACCTTACTCACCAGCAAGCGACAAGCAAGCAAGCAGCAAGTTGGCAAGCGGACCTCATAACATAACTTAGGGTAACACTGGCCACCGGACCAGACCAGAGTGGCCAGGCGGTGTGGTCACTTTCACTTGGTCATGCAGAGCCACAGAGAGACGAATCTCCGCACTATGCACTTCGTGTATAGGATTACCGCCTTCCATATCTAACCTCTGACCCTTGGTCCAACCACAAGCTTTCGAAATCTCCCATGGTATTTACTACGTTTAAGAATATTTTAGGAACACATGTGTACGCAGCTTTAAAATATGGACACGGTGTATGTATATCATGTCCTATTTAACCAAGGCACACTAGTCATTGATCTCGTAAACCTACTTTATTAACAATAATTAATGCAATCACATTGATAAAGAGTTAAAATAACTAATCTTGAACTGTCTATAAATAAACGTGTAGTATTAAGGGGACATAGCTTGCCCTTTACCCGACACACGAAGTAGAGGGTAATATTTACTTAGCGAGTGAGGTCTTTAGAGTGATCTTGACACGACCTTGTTAGCTAGGGATACACGCACAGATCTGTCCAGCGATCTGTGTGGCGGATATTTACGGCGGGCAGATCCGTCAATTAGACCAGTAAAGATACGGTTGCGTCAATCATTAATTTATAATAGCCTGATTTTTTTTATTTCTCATACTTATGGGATATTTAAAGATAACATATGGAAAAATCCTACTTTTCACCCGGAAGTATAGTTAAAAAGGTAAAAAAATTGCGTATTTTATTTCCAATAATATCTATTATTTTTATATGTAAATATGACGATATTTAAGTCTTCTTTCTGTTGAAAGCTAAAAACTAGAAACCGTGTCAATGTAAGTAAAATCATATCCGATCTTTAGAGAATAAGATGTTTTTTTACAATACAGGGCCATATACGCGATTAACCTCTTTATAATGTCGCTAATTTTAAAACAGCTACAGCTGACGCACTTATCAACTTCCAGCCCACAATGGGAGAGTAGTATGATGATGTCCACACCCTGGTTGGTCAGGGCCTCGGCCTCCCGTTTTGTGGCCTCGCCGGGGTCAGTGAACTCCACGTTGCCGGGTGACGAAAGAGTCTGCAAATTTAACAAGTCTTTCGTGACATTGCATCATTTAAATTTAATTACGTACAGTATATCGAAGCGGCCGAGGTGGACACAAACATCTGAACAACGCCTCTATTGTCAATGCGATAAAGTGCATGTTCAGATATTTTTGAGTACCATGGCCGCTCCGATATATTTGTTGGCGACTGTACTAGGGATGTTACGGAGGTGGGTTTACCGGAGTCGGATCCAGAGCCGGAGCCGAAGTTGGAGCCAGATCTGGATCCGGAACCGAAGCCAGATCCGGAGTTTTTACCGGAGGCGGAGCCGGAGTTGAGTGAACTACAAAACTAGAGGTGGAGGCGGAGTTGGAGGTGTAAAATCAATCGAAGGTTCCGGTTTATCGGAACCGGAGCCGAAGCTCCATAAGATCCCTAGTCAAAGCCGGATTAGCCTTTATACAGAGTAGGGGCCTAGGGGCCCCGCATCGGCCTTGGGGCCCCGCGTGCATAGAAAAAAATACATCTTAATAGATTGAAAATGAAATTTGGAAAATTTGCATACTGGTATGTATATATCGGATAAGTTTTACTATATAAAGGTCCCCTGTTGAGGTACTTATGCTAAACATGCCTCGCGTAGGTATGGTCCGTGTGGTCGTCTTCGTCATATCATATGTTTTTACATATTTTGGCTTACATTTAGACAACATTGAAGCGTATGTACAAAAAAAGGGAAATAAATCACGCGGTGATTTTACATACTTGTACATATTAATTACAAGTTGATATTGATAAGAAAATTTGTATATATCCGCTAGCTTTATTTATCTTCAACTTTTGTAACAATTGTGGACTGGAGCCCTTAAGCGCAAAAGATTGTTTAAGGTCAAAATGTAGCTCTTAAACGGAAAAAGTTGTAAGTAGGTATGATTCATGAACATGTTTAGGCGTACAATTATACATTCCATACCTTAGTGTCCGGTGTGATCAACCCAATGATGCCGATCTTCCTGCTTTTCCTCCTGATAACGATACTGGGCTTGAACAGCCCCTGCAGAGACGGTTCCTTGCTGGCGTCCATGTTAGCGGCCAGTACTGGGGCCTTCAGAGCGGACAGGTAGGGGGCGAGGCCCGCGGGCCCGTCGTCAAATTCGTGGTTCCCGATGGCCTGGAAAAGATAGAAGTTCATCAAGCTTAAAGTTTATCTAAAGCCTGACCAGAAATATATAATTATTGTCATGAGGGCGCTATGATTCTCATTTATATGGCAGCAGTTCAGTATAGTCATAGAGTGTATTATTTTTAACCGACTTCAAGATTTGAAAAGAGGAGGTTCTCAATTCGGCGTGTATGTTTTTTTTTTTTTTTTTTTTTTTTTTTTTTTATGTTTGTTACTCCATAACTTCGTCATGTCTGAACCGATTTTGAAAATTCTTTTTTTGATTGTAAGTATATATATACAGATTGGTCCCGTTTTTGTCAAAACGCAGTTCTGATGATGGGATCCATGAGGAATCGAGGGAACTCCTCAAATCTTAAAGGCATACATATAGTGATTTTTGTATTTTTATCAACAAAACCATCATTTTCATTCAAAACAGTGACATTTGATGAAGTAGAACTGCTGATGATGATCAGAACGGAACTCTTCAACGACGCATAGTTCACGTTTGGCGATTCGTCCTCTTCGCTGTGTTTGTTTAGCAAGTTTAATTGTCAGAACAAATGTTCGTCAAGTTCAAGTTCTGATGATGGGATCCATGAAGAATCGAGGGAACTCCTCAAATCTTAAGGGCTTACACATAGTGATTTTTGTATTTTTATCAACAAATCAAGCATTTTCATTCAAAAGAGTGACATTTGATGAAGTGGAACTGCTGATGATGAACAGAACGGAACTCTTCAACGACGCATAGTTCATGTTTGGCGATTCTTCCTCTTCGCTATGTTTGTTAAGCAAGTTAGATTGTCAGGACCAATTTTCGTCAAGCTCAAGTTCTGATGATGAGTTCCACGAGGAATCGAGGGAATTCCTCAAATCTTAAAGGCATACATAAAGTGACTTTTGTATTTTTATCAACAAATCAAGCATTTTCATTCAAAAGAGTGACATTTGATGAAGTGGAACTGCTGATGATAATCAGAACGGAACTCTTCAACGACGCATAGTTCACGTTTGGCGATTTGTCCTCTCCGCTGCGTTTTTTAAGCAAGTTATTTCATTGTATGAAATCTAAGTGCACCATCTACAATAATCCTTCACCGGCTACCCCCATTGAAGTCGGTTTTTTTTTCTTAAAAATTATCTATGGTATGGTGAAATCTTGATTTGTTTACCTCTCAACTCTGATGTTAATTTGAAAATGTTTCATAGCCAAATAGTTTCATTTCCCGAACGTATTATTTACAGCAGTTTATTATATACACTATTTACAATGGATAATTGCTCTTGACTATGGATAATTTTGGGAATTTTTTGTCGTTTATTGACCGAGCGTTAGCGAAGGTCTCCGTTTCAGCTTGGGCCGAAATGCTTTCGTATGTCCGGATGTTCTCCTCTACAGGTCGCATTTCTTAACGGATTCCCGTGAGATTTTATAAGCGGATTGTTTAGTTACGTAAAATTTTTCAGTCGTGGCGTTTTTTTGGAAATTGTCAAAATCGTGGAAACGGCATAAAGGGCTTTAGCGCCATTACGATCATTTTCGCTAAAATATAAAGAACTTAAGCGCCATGATGATCTATAGCGCTTAAGACTGTTATAAGTTTGAATATTTAAGAGAAGAGGAAAAAATTATTTATAAAGTCAACCACGTGAAATGCGTGGAAGGGGGGGGGACAAAGAAAAAACACACTGAACGAATTTCTTTGCAAACCAAAAATGATAAGGTTGAATATTTAAGATGGGAGAAAATAGTATTTATAAAGTTAACAACGTAACAAGGGCGCGGGGGGCGGAGCTCCCGCATAAAGAAAGTACTGAATAACAGTTTCGATTTATACCAAAAATAGTTAGATAGAATGTTTAAGACGGGAGCAAAAAGTCACAGTTTCTTAATTAAAGCCGTTAAAGGACAAAGCTATTGCTTGGTTTTTGCACGTTTTCTCTCATATCCGCCTCAATGAAAATGATGCCTTATCGAGCTTTCGGCCTTCCGGTTCACTTTATGATATTAATCATTAATTTGTGTTCGATCTCGGTCCTGCTACTACCGCAGAGGCATTTTCTAAGTACTAAGGCGCTTCGGACGTTCGGCTCTACAGCGAGCTTTGCCTTCAACTCGGCAGATCTTTTTAGTCGAAATTAGTCGCTCTCAAAACTAAGAAGGATGATGATATAACCTACAGAACTAGAATTAGGAGTAAGGAGTTTCTTGCTTAAACTACGACCTTCTGTAAAACGGTAATTTCTTTTCATTCAAACCCGGCCAGCCGGCTATAGTTATTTTCAACCGACTTCAAGATTTCGAAGGAGGAGGTTATCAATTCGTCGGAATCTTTGTTTTTGCTTTTTTTTATGTATGTTCACCGATTATTCGAAGACGGCTAGACCGATTTGGAAAATTATTTTTTTGTTTGAAAGAGTATACTTCACAGTTGGTCCCATTGTAACCAAGTCAGGATCTGATGATGGGATCCTGGAGAAATAGAGGGAACTCTTAAACTATTATAGGCACACCTATTGTGATTTGAATATCTTTTGCAGCAGGTTAAGCATATGCTTTTGGAAAGGTGGGTGCTAAGTGAAGTCGGTTCTTTTTTGTTTAAAATTATTGTGTGATCGTTACTCATAGTCCACAAGCTACATAGAGCTCATAGAGCACATTTCACCTGGAAAGTAATCCAAACTCAATGGAACTTTAACGGGTAGTTTGGGGGTATGCCACGAAGACTCTCATAAATTTACGACCTCGAGGACCTTGTGGAATTTGGAGGGGGGACAAAAACCAATTTTTTTTTTCAGTTTTTCGCTTATATCTCATAAACTAAGCACTTTTTGTGTACACCTTGAATGGCAAAGTTAAAGAGCAATACATTTCCTGAAAGTTAGCTGACATATTAGATTTTCAGGCCAAATATTAACGAAGATACAGCCAAATTATTGTTGAAATTCCAATTTGGCGGCAGAAGCATAATTTTTTAGCAATTCTGTAAAGTTATGACTTTTCAAGTGTCATAACACTTGACAGCTCAACGAAAAATAATACATCCATTGGTTGTCTGGGAGAGATCGCTTATTAGCAATAAGGCCGCCTGTTTTTTGCCTCTCTTCATATGTAAATTTTAATATCCACAGAATATCATACATTAATTGCTATTAATGTATGATGCCACTTGACAGTATAACAAAAAAAAAATCCAGCCGAATTGAGAACCCCCTCCTTTTTTGAAGTCGGTTAAAAATAGTATATCCACAAAGTTCCGATGTTATAGGTTTTCAAAGACGTTAATATTGGTGATTGATCGACATAATTAACATAGCAATGTAAAAAAACAGATAAGCTACTTTTTAAATTTTAATAACCTTTTTTCGACTGTATTTTCGTTTATATTTGGCCTGAAAATCTGGTATGACAGCTAACTTTCAACAGTGAAATTTATTGCTATTTAACTTTGCCATACAAGGTGTATTATGAAATATAAGAGAAAAACTGAAGAAAAAAAATAGGTTGGTTTACTTTCCAGCTACCCTTAACTTCATTCACATAACTGCTGGATTATCAGCCAGGCAGAGTGTATTTTACGATTTTACAGTAATATTTTCTTATCTGCTTTATAAATAAATAAAATAAATAAATATGATATAGTAAAATAATAAATATAATAAAATAAATAAAATACAATCTTACACAAATCGACCTAGGCCCATAGTAAGCTCAATAAGGCTTGTGTTATGGGAACTAGACGACGATATATATAATAGATAAATATGGATAAATACTTAAATACATAGAAAACATCCATAAATCAGGAACAAATCTGTGATCAACACACAAATAAATGCCCTGACCAGGATTCGAACCCGGGACCTCCTGCTTCGTAGGCAGGGTCACTACCGACTAGGCTAGGAGGCCGTTACAAAACTTTAAAAAATAATTTCATTATTACCTATTGTCTGCTATGTGTCGATTCAGTTTTTTGAAAATTTATCAAATTGGCAGAGCCATACATCTATATTCGTGGTCAATAGAAAAATAAAATAAGTTAAACAAATGAAAAAATTACAAAAAAAATTAAATTAAAAATATTTTATTTCCTTAAATTTTTTGGCATAATGACAACAAGGTAGAAGCTTCCTATTAAGTAAAATATGACTGCATTTCTATTTTCTAGGTGGAAACAGGATTTGACACATAAAAATATGTTTTTGAAGAACCTCGTTTGTCTGAAATATAAGTAATTCACGTTTATTTTACTAAAATTAATTTAAATAACAAGTTTATGTCTAAATCGTAAGAATTAAATCATGGCGAGAATGCGAAACGATGAAGATAAATGGGTTTACTTACATTATTTGAAATTTCTATCTACCCCGAATTTACTAAGTTTTAGTTATGCTCGCGAGGTCTACAGCTCACAGAGCCACTATTTAGTTATTTAATATGTTGAATATTACTTTATTCTTAGTCAAATAAACTGCCATCCATTCCATCCATTCCATCCATCCATCCATCCATTCAATCCATCCAAATCCATTTTTCTTTCAATTATAAAATTGAAATAAACTGCCTCAATGAGACTGACAAAAGTGACAGCCTATCACATGCACTCAAACATGCATATCATCATATCATTCTGTCATTAAAATTATAGCCAAGAAATTAGTTTCAATGTAATTCCGCAACATGGCGCATGATCATATATTTCTTGTCAAGCTCGCATCAGGTACATATGTTTGCTGAGGCTCGCATCGATGACTTCCACGCAATCATGCGCAAAAGAGTGGCCTCCCTGATGCGTCGTGTTCGGGACAGTCCCAGCAGCCTCCAGAACAACGTTGTTGACAGATTGGACTGATATGGACTCCAGATTTGAATTTAGTAATTTATAATGTGTTTGTAATTGTAGTTTTGGAATTTAATTTCATTGTCATGTAAATATGTTAGTTTTAGTATGGACAACTGTCTGAATAAAGAAATTAATGATAAAAAAACGATTACACGCATTTCGCTCCTCGTTCTCAGTGGACTAAGAGCTCCGTGAAAATACCTTTATGTGCTGTTTTTGGGTGTACAACATGGTACAATGTTAACTAGCTACTTTACAAAAAGATGGAATATTATTTTACAGTTTTTAAGAATACTATACCTATATTTTTAACTTTAAAGTACAAAAAAATATTAATTATCCGTATCGCCATCTCGACCGCCACATAAAAAATTGTGTTTATTTTCACCACGCATTCCTTTATACAAGTCCCAAGTAGCACGTAAGTGTCGGCAACATCGATATATTATTTTCTTATATTCCTTCCGTTAAAGGTCCGGAACCCTCCTTATGCGTGGTTCGACACGCACTTGGCCGGTTTTTAACCAATTTTTTTATTTATTTTTTATTTAGGATCACCAACAGATAATACATCATGCTTAATTAATTCATAGCTTAAGTTGATATCAGATAGATGTTTATCTAATTATAGGTAACCACAGCTAATTTCGCAAAAAAAATTCGCAGTGAATCCCGTTGCCATCAGTCAGAATCAGGCCAAGACTCAGGATGTTTAAAGAAAAGAAAGAAAGATGTGATTTTGAAGTCGGTTCTATTTTTGTTATAACTGTTATACGTAGCGTTCGGACAGGCATTATAGAGCAGAAAGGGAGGGCAATGGAGTCGCCTAGGTTACATTTTATGATTGAATGACTAATGTTTTTTTTGTCTAAAACATACATTTATTATTCAAGTAGTGGCAATATTTTTGGATCAAATTATTGAATCCCTCGTTTTCTCCGCTAAACCTTTGGCTGATGTTTTCAACTCTTTTGGTCTGCCTAATTAAAGTACCTAAGTAAAAATATGAAAAAAGAAATAATTCGATCCAAGAATATTGGCACTGCTTGAATAAAAAAAATAGTTTTAGAAAAAAAAATTAATCGTTAGTCATAAAATGTAACCTAGGCGACTCCAGTGCCCTACATGCTCAATAATGCCACCACCTGTCCGTACGCTAGTTATAAGGTTATTATTTATTATCCATATCATAAATTAACTGCTTCAATATATTCATTACACGTGTATATTTAGAGGTATGTGCTAAGTATAAGTATATAGATTCTAACATACAATGAGATAATTCATCTTCATCTCAAAGGAACTGGCTGTCTGTCAAGAAAGTGCCCATTATCCTCAAATGGCGATACTTAGCCACTTACTTTGATAAAACAATCTGTTGTTTCCTTCTCTTTACAAGAATTGTCACAAGTACACGTTGACACGATTCTCAGTTTAATTTTGGTGACGAAGCTTAATGGATTATAAAGCGAAAAGACCACAGAGCGAATGATCATGTGTATATTAGCTTATTACGCTTGTTATGCCTTACAAAAAATCGTAATGTTCGTTATTAAAAAAACAACGGGGTGCACTCCGGGAGTGCCGGCAGAAATGAAAACTTTGATATTTTGGAATGGTTAGGAAATAAATTTGCACGAATTGCTTTAATTATCAGTATAAAAGTACTATAATTTATGTGGTAAAATACAATATTCATTTATTGCGCTATCGTACACAAACATGACAATTTATATTAATTAATAAAAAATTTAACACTTCAGAACTATTACAATTATTTATTCAGCCATTTTACTCGGAAACTGCTAAACGTATCTTAATAAAATTTGAACATTAGTTGTAGTTTGTATGCCATACTTAGTATTGTAATAAAATTGCTGAAAAAATATTTAAGTCCATGTAACTAATTGCCAAAAACATTTTTTTTACCAAAAATCAACATGTTGCACATCAATCGATAGGTCTTCAGAAATAACAATGAGCTTTTTTAAACATATTTTATAATGAAGTAAATATTTTCAGAAATAATCATTCCGCGTAAAACATTGTATAGGGGGGGCTGTAACTTTTGAACCAGAGTTCCAAAAATATGAAAAAAAAAATAAGGAATCTTTGCATATTCTTTCGAAAATGGTTTTGAACATTAACGGTTAAATCATGCTCGAGTTATCTCCTAAAACCCTCTTCCAAAGGCAGATACAACCTTTTGATTATTTTTCTTTAATCTGTTGAAGGTACGGAACCCGCCATTACCCGTGGTCCGACACGCACTTGGCCGCAACCGGCGTCAACCAGCCACGGCCTTACTGTTCAATTAGCACGTACTACGTATCATTTCGAGATGCGATCAAATCCACTGCCAAACTCAGTCGATTTTACGCGTCGCGAACCGATCGTTTGCTCCAAATTACAACGTTACGCCAAAATAAATAAGAACCGAGATTTCCTACTTTCTTGAGATCTAACTAATAGCGTGCTATCGACTAAAGATAAGCAAAGCCTTTACCCTATAAAGGGGTTCGTATGGCTTTGTGTCGCGTTTAGGTGACGGTCACGTGACTTTTTTTCACCTAGCCGCCCATCCGCGAATCGTCCGATAAGAAATTCGTTCCAATAAAGACTAACTCTTATTGTGCCATGCGACCCTAGTCTGTACTATTCATCACATTTGCGAACCTAGCTGGGCGGGTCAATCCTGCTAGCTCACTGTGGCGATCGTATTACACATCTACTACTAACGTCTTATGTGACCCTGGTACTGTTAAGGATTGCTCCGACCGAATAAGCTTGACTTGCTTTATCGGTAAACTAAGTTCATTCATTCATTATGTCTTGGGCGACCTGCTACGATTTATGTGATCCTAGTAGGTTGTTAATGTTTTTTTGTAATTTTTTATAAAGATCTGTTCATACACACATTACCAAACATTATACAGGGTGGTCCAAACCTTGACGTCAAAAATTTTTTTTAGATACCTCTCGTCGTGGGCTATCAGAATATAGCCCATGTATGTTAGCCGATTTTTCGTAGTTTTCGAGTTATGATTTATTTAATTTTTAACTTTTGTTAAGAAGTTCCGGGTGAAGCAATTAATTTATAAAAAAAAACTATTGAACTTTTTTGATTTTTCCTTTTTTTAGCACAATCCTTAATAAGCGCCGCAGTTGCAAAAAAAAACAGCATCCTCACTTGGCTGAGAGTTAGAAAAAAAATGACAAAAGTGAAAGGTTTACGTCCAAGCATGTCAAGCTTAGATTTTGCGCTTAAATAAAAAAAATACAAACGATTTCACGGACTTTTGGTTATTTTAGAAACTGCTAGAACCTAAGTTTTTAAAGGTAAAAAAAGTGACACTTGATAGAAGACTTGAAGCTATTCGAGCACCATGTTTAACCGCTTATAAATGTAGTACCATAGATATGGTTTTTTCTTTTTTAATTTTAATGTCGCAAGTATACTTACAGAGAGAGTGCTCATTGGCTGTATGTAATATTTCCTTTGTCAGTCTAACCTTAGTGAGCAAATTTAAAAAGTTAGAGCAGCGGACAATAATGTACGTTTCATACTAACTCCCTCCATTACTTCTTGGCCTAAGGCCAAGAAGTAATGTAAGGACTGTCAGGAGCCATAAATGAGCAACTTCATGTCTTCATTTCGTGACATTAACGCATACATTTCGGAGTATGTTTGAGAAAAATATATTTAAGAAACTTTTAAAAATACATTATCTAGATCTAGCGTTATAGATATACTTATGTGACGTTGACAAGTCAAAGGCATACTATTAGTTATTCTGTGTCAAACTCAAAGGTACATCATTGTCGGTTGTCATTAAAGTTCATTTCTAAATGAATTTTTATTGACACCTTATTGACAACCGACAATGATGTACCTATGGATGGTACAAGAAGGATATAAATCTCTATGTTACAAAAGTGTCCGTCAAAAGGCGATAAACTGATGGCGCCACAATGATATTAAATTTGATTAAATTAATTTTGAAATTAAAAAAAATTAAATCCAAAATAATTATTTGCGGAGATGAAAAACACTCTGAATATTAATTTTATTTAGAAAGTCATATAAGTATTAAATATCGGTAATTCATTTCAAATGCTGAACTATACCTAGCGCCACCCGGAGATATTTGGAACTAATGTTTAGTGCTTACCGCTGGACACTTTTTCGACCGTTTTCCTATAAGAGAGTTCCATCCTTCCTATACCATCCATAGATGTACCTTTGAATTAGAACATGTCATGTACTGATTTAAACTTACACGATTTTCACTCATTATTTTGACAAAAACGGGACTTAATCGCGCACACTTACTTTTATTATTTCCCTGACGTTTGGAGCGTGCCGTAACGCTCGTGGTCGCTGGCAGACTGGCGAGGAATTGTATCAGCATCTCCTAGCTGCGCGGGTTTTTCGAACTACTCGCAGTTGGTTGGTTGGTTGGGGGTTGGTTGGTGGTTTTTAGAACATGTCATATTTAAAATTATAACATAACCTACACACATTATGATGCTACCTTTAATAAGCTCTCTGTTACTTACCAACATAGCTACATTATTATTATTAGCTGTTGGTTCCCGAATAAAAAATATAGATGTTTTAAATAAGACTGCGGATCCCACAGTCAAAACGTTGTTACAGTTTTGTCGGACAATATACTAGTTTAAAGTCAAGCATTGTGTTTATTAATTAAATTAAATATTAATAATAAAAAACAGAGAGTACCAGTCAGTGCCTTCTCAGATCTGTCGCCCACGATTAATGACGGCTGCATTTATTAACAATCCCAGTGGATTCGCTACTGGCGGACCATGCTTGCTCATGTATTAAACTTGAGGTTTTTGCCAGTTACAGTTAAAAAAAATTCCGGCCAGTATGATTTATATAGTCTGGCAAACCATTTCTGTCAGTAGAAAAGCGCGGCAAATTCAAAATACGTACATGTGGCAACCCTTTGTGATGAAACACCGTATTTCATGACGAACATTTCAATTCACATTGAATTTGTTCTAGTGTATTTCACTCTCTCATCTTAAGCGCGAGTGAGATAGAACTCCTGCAACGTTCCCAATTAAATTTAAATTCATTTTTAAACCATATGTCAATTGCCTCAACCAGATTATCTGTTGCAGTTAATGACAGATCAGACGAAATATATCCGTCTCCTTTTTACACACCGTAAATGTCACCGAAAGGGGCGAAAATACCACCTAATATTAAAAACATAAAATTTGATGATCATTGCTGCTGATGATTTTATATGATTTCAAGCTCACATGGTCATTCACATTATAAATATTATTTGAAACGGGATATTTACCATGTATATTTGTGTGTACATACATACATGGTATATATCCCGTTTCAAATAATATTTATAATACATTGCTGCTTTTTTCACTGATTCTTAGTGTTGTCATACTTTTGTTCGCTGTACATTGCTACTGCGTTCGTTGGCTGGCCAGACTATATTTCAAATATTTGTTATTTCGATGATACACGAGCAAGCGGCCCGATGATGATGATGTTAAACAGCCACTGCAGGCTATGGACGATAAGATACAACTCCAGTGGAATCACTCGCATGTTGCCGATTATTCAAGTACTAAAGGATTCGCTGCATTGATAGGTTAAGCGATGAACACACAACACACGCTCCTCAGAGTCAACTCATATCCTTGGAAGATCTGGGAACCTTATTACCAGGAAGATCCGAAGAGCTGATTAGAAAGTTTTTAGCTGCTCCTGCGCATGATTACAATGCAATATGGTTAACATTTATACTATTTGGTTGGATATTTCAACACTAATCATGACCAAGAGAAATTACAGGGCGTTTTTTCAACAATTAACCATATTGTGCGAGATGATTAGGTACGCCATAATGAACAACTTTTTTTAGGGTACCAACTACGAAATCACTAAAAAAATAAAGCTATCTTCTTCTTCGGTCTTTTGTAAGTGGAAAACTATAATGGTTACGTTATGTTGTTGAAACTATAATGTTTACGTTAACTCACATGGGTATCATAATTGAGCAGGTTAATTACGTGAATTGAGACAGGATTTTTTGTTGAAACAGCAACAGTTGTTTTTCAACTGTTTTATTCTTTTGAAACGAATTTGCCTTAATGTTTGTTTTCATTACCTGGTAAAGAGGCATTTTTAGGTCGAGTGATTGGTCGTTCGTTTTTCGTGGATTAGTTAATGAGCTATAACTATGCATCAATTAGCAGATGGAAGTTAATCTTACATGGGCGTCGTGTTTGAGGAGGTTCATGAACTGCTGCGTGACATTCCACTTGAGTAGCGTGTACCAGTAGGTGCCCTGGAAGCTGTCCCCCGCATTCAGGAGTACGGCATCAGGCTTCTCCTGCAGGAGGACCTGGATCTCGTGGTACAGGCGAGGGAATCCGCCGAGACACGAGTTGTTGTTGAAGCGGCAGCTTGGGGTGTCTACGGAGGTCTCCTCAAACCTGGTTAAAAACATGATGTTAGTCGATTTTATGCTGAGCCATGGACGTCAATTATCGTCAAGATATAATGGTATAAAGTAGACACCATAAAAGTGGAAGAAGGATTTTTGAATATTCAGGGGATTGACTATTGAGAATCGTTTATAATATGAAAGAATGAAGGGAAATTGCACATTCTTATAAATATTAGATTAATTTACAAAAACGTGCAATTAGCCCAAAGGCGCTTTACATATAAACTGGATAAGGCACCGATCAAATAATACTAGGGATACACAATCAGCCCAAAAAAATGCTATCACAATACTGCCGCAAGAACGCCTTGGGCGGTACTTTCTTTGACAGTCTTTGTCTTATTACGGTATAAGACTGGCCGCTTACAAATTATCAGGAGCCATATTTTCAGTAAATCTTTTTCAATGAGTCTGTACCTTCTTTACATTGTTGCTCGAAGGTTATAGGATATATCTAGGTTATAAGACATAATCTAGGTAGGTATTTTTTTTGGTTGCCGAATGATAAGAGAAGCTCCTGAGTATAATTTGGGCCACAAAACAGATTTTTCTGTGATTCGGGCATCTTTAAATTAAAATATCACTTTACCATACACGGCACAGGGCACAGTTAAAGCACTTAAAGCCCTGTTACACTTTACTTTTTTTAGTATCCTAACTAGCATCCTAATTAGGATCCTAACTTTTTTTCATAGTAAATTTACTTGCTAAAGCGGTTAAAATTGACTAAAATTAGAAACTAAATCATTTAGGAAGCTAACTAGAATAAATGTAACAAGGCTTTTAGGTAGATACCTACTTAATAAATAACCATTCGTGAAGTTGTTCGCAATGTAATAACATTTTTTTAATAGCTTGTTAAGTGCAAATGTACCTAATCGCATTCAATAAAATGTATGGAATGGGCTGTGCTAAGCATGATCGTTCATGCAAGACATCAGACATTTTCGGATTGCCGTTTGAGTAACGCTTGTACTGACATTAATTTTACTACTGAGTCAGGGTTCTCATATTTCGTCGAGTTTCTTTATAAGTACCACGGCGGTGGCAAACAAGCGTGTGGCTCGTCTGATTGATGGTCTACGACTTCAAGGTGCTCCAGATGCGATCACGCCCTATTGGACTAAGAGCTGGTCACGTCAGATATGACACAATAATGAGAACAATTAAACCTGTCTAGTTAGATTGCTTAGCCATCCTTATTGCTAGGTCCGGGCATCTGGCAGATTTTAATGGGTGGAGGTCAGACTTAGTAGGTTATGGGCCCAAGGAAAATGGGGGTATACAAGGTGTGTACAATACGCATCAGCAGTATCTATTGAAGCGAAATGTTAAAAATAACCTTGTCACGCTATTATTCTCTTAACAATAATTCGTGTCAAAAACATTTTGAACACATCGCCCACATGACATTCTGCTGACTTTTCGAAGACGGCTGGACCGATTCGGAAAATTCTTTTTTGTATGAAAGAGTATATATAGTTCACAGTTGGTCCCATTGTAACCAAGTCAGGATCTGATTATGGGATCCTGTAGAAATCAAGGGAACTCTTCAAATAATATAGGCACACCTAGAGATTTAAATATTTTTAGAGTATAGCTCGGGCATTTCCTTTTGGAAAAATGGAGTCTAAGTGAAGTCGGTTATTTCATGTTTAAAATTATATCTACTCCTGCATTATAATTTGTCAATAAGATGACTGACAGGTATATTGAAAACGTATACTTTATAAACGTAATATAAAGTTCTCAATAAGATGATTGCTAAAGGATGTTTAGGGATTTTCATACAATATTGTATTGTAACGCTGTTGTCCTCTCCGACCGCCGGCGCAATCCACCGGGAGATGGAGATCACTACATTTTATACTCGTAGAATCAGCAGGTTGTAACGCGTTCGTCGAACTCAATTCTTACTATCTTGCCTATTTTGAGCACTCGTCGAAAAACTGTTATATAAAATACTATTGTTCAATCCAAATAAAGTAAACTGTAAATGGCACAACAGTTAAACTTGGCCGTACCATCCTTATTGTTTCTATTTACTGACTAGCTGTTCAAATAATTGACTCACTTCAAAAGAGCTCAAAGAGGTTACAGTGTGTTGACGACGGAGAACGCTTTTGTCCCTTTAGCCGTGAACACAGTGACTCCTCCTTTATATTATTGGGTCGGCAACGCGCATGTGACACCTCTGACGATGCAGGCGTCCATAGGCTATGGTAGCTGCTTACCATCAGGCGGGCCGCATTATTGTTTGCCGCCGTTGTGGTATAAAATAAGGAAACTGTACCTGTTATTTAAATAAGTAGACATTCCGAAACTAGTTTCCGCCACAGTAGGTATTATTTGGTTTAATTTGTAAACAAAACCTTACATAGCAAGCTTGCATGTTATGTTTTTAACGCATAGGCGCGTTTTGCATCGCAAATAATCACTTAAGTTCTTTCACTGAAGCAGACAGAACAAAATTTAGAAAATATTTCTCCAAAAAAATTGATAATGAAAATATAGGTAATTAGGTATGTATAGTGGTAATTTTTTAAGATGTCGGAATCTTACTAAAGAGTTCTACCGACAATTCCGACATCTTAAAAAAATCGTACTATACCAGTAAATTTAATTCTATGAATGTTTATACATACCTTGCATGAAAATCATTATAATGCACTATATCTAGTTTATACAATCCTTCATACGGCAAAGTAAATCCGTGAACCAAACACACGAAAAACACAAAAACCAAAAGTCTCAGATCCATTTTAAAACATGTAAAATTTGTGTTTAACGAATTTTATTGAAATAGTTCTAAAGTAACAGTTTGTTTAAAGTGTTTACGGTCAAGGTACGCCGTCTGCGGCGTCACGCGATCGGATAGAGACTGAATTAATGCAGACAGTTTCAAGAGCTGCTGATAATATGATAACGACATGTATGTTCAGCAGCAGTAGGTAAGTTTGATGTTGTAAATAGGTATGACATGACTTTAATGTATAAACGTATAAACCTACTGTTTTGAAAAAATACGACCCGCCACTCCCGCCAAGTTTCTTGTCCGTTATTTTTTTTATACCCCGACAGTGGCAAGTAAGAACACGATGCCCACCTGATGGTAAGCAGCTACCGTTTCCTATGGACGCCTGCAATTCCAGAGGTGTCAAATGCGCGTTTCTGAACCTTTACAAAAAGGAGGATTCACTGTGTCGACGACTAAAGGAAGAAGAGGGTCCCTCGTCGTCAACGGTCCCCTTTGAGCTCTTTGACAACCTTACTCACCAGCAGGAACACAACACTATGAGTGCTTTTGTGCTTTTGGCTGTGGTTTTCTGTAAGTGGAGCTACTACACAATCGCTACTACCTGCTCCAGATTTTAGCGAGATGAAATTCTACTCGATGGAAGTTTTTTCTGGCGTTCCTAAATTGAAAAATCGTTTATCTTTTTTTTTAATCAGACAAGAGCAATGAATAATTTCGAACAAGAACAGATCACCTCGCTCGTATTTGCACTTTAGATGCTAACTGTACAATCATGTTGGCAAGTAAGAACTACCTCTACGGTATGGACAAAAGGACAAATGCACTTAGTAACTCTGTCTGTTCTGTATTGTTTTTTTTTTTATGAAATAGGAGGCAAACGAGCAGACGAATCGCCTGATGGTAAGCAATTAACGCCGCCCATGGACGCCCGCAACACCAGAGGGGTCACAAGCACGTTGCCGGCCTTTAAGATGGGAATACGCTCTTTTCTTGAAGGTTTGAAGGTTGTATCGGTCCGGAAATACCGCAGACGACAGTTCATTCCACAGTTTTGTTGTGCGAGGCAGGAAGTTTCTCGAAAAACGCACAGTTGAGGACTGCCAACCATCTAAGTGGTGATGATGGTAATTGTCTTTTCACGGCTTTGAAAAAAATTCTCCTACTTTTTCTTTGTCGTAATACGGTACCAATTAATTATGCCCTTAAACGGATCTACAGTATTTTTGTTACACTCTCTATACAGATGTCTATTGTAATGAAATAATTTTAAACAAAAAAGAACCACATCACTTAGCATCCACCTTTCCAACAGCAAATGCTCGAGCTGCTGTAAAAAATACTCAAATCACTATAGGTGTGCCTATAACAGTTGAAGAGTTCCCTCGGTTTCTCCAGGATCCCATCATCAGACCCTGACATGGTTACAATGGGACCAACAAACTACGCTTTCAAACAAAAAAATAATTTTCCAAATCGGTCCAGCCGTTTTCGAATAATCGGTGAACATCAGAGTGCACATACATAAAAAAAAGCAAAAACAAAGATCCCGAGGAATTGATTACCTCCTCCTTCGAAATCTTGAAGTCGGTTGAAAACCTGAACAACTCAAGCGACTTTGACGAATCTTATTATCAAGAACATATGAGCGTCTCAAGATCATTTTGAACATCTGGCCCGAGTAGCCCCTTTAGCATTTTCTACTGCCGACTATACTGTAACCGAAGAAACAGAAATTAATTAATTCAGACTTGTACTCGTATATAACTATTCAATCGAATCAGTTAACCTCTTTTTCTTGTCGGTTCAAATGACGTGGCCGACTCACTTCAATACATAATAAGGACAAGTGTTACGAGTGTTGCGACAAGGTCATTTACTTTCTTCACGTTCATGATGACACGTTTAGCATTAAAATACGATACGTTATCTACAGATAACATTGTAATTGTAATCTGTATATCTATATATATAAATGCCTTTTTCCTGACTGACTGATTGACTGATCCACGCAGAACCGAAACCAATGAAGCTAGAAAGTTGAAAATTTCGTGTCTGGTTACATTTAAATGTATAATGTGTACAAGTAATAAGAAGCGATTTTGTTGGTTTTTAACTTTAAAGTTCGAGATTTGAAACTTTGTACGCTTACTGATAATAAAAAGTGATTTCAGCGTTTTTAGAAATTCAACCTCTAACGGGTTAAAAAGGGGGTTGAAATGTGTAGTTATAATTTTTTTGTGACAGACTTTAAATTGCGTTTGTAAGTAACTTTGAAGTAAAAAAAACGAAATTCAGCGTTTTTCAAAATTTTACCCCAGAGGAGTTGAAAAGGGGTTGAAAAGTTTGTATTAAAGGAAGGCCGTAAGTAACTACTGAAACTAGAAAGTTGTTTACCTATATGTAGTTCGGTATAAAATAGACAAGCGAAGCCCCGGGAAAGTGTTATTCAGAGCAACGAAATCCCTCTAGTAAGTTTGGTAATTATAAGAATCGTGGCATCTGGCAGCTTAACATCAGCTAAATCGGTGGAACCCAGACGACTGCTTTTAACTTCTCAACGCGAAATAGGCCTAAATAACCGAAACTTACAGAAAGCTTAGGTATCTAATCTTATAATAATATTTAAAAAAAAACTGATAAAAGCGCCCTCTTTACTGTATCCGGTGAACTTATGCGTCTAGAACATCTTACTGCCGTAGGTCTTCTTTTTAATATGGAGGATGGTTTGTATCTGACGTTGACAACAGATGGCGCTACTGTCGCATACATTATCCAACAATGATGATAAAACACACAAAGTTGTCTGTTTACACCGTATACATACATTTATTTCCTTCCCCAATTCTCAGCTAGCACTCTCCTAAAATCATAACCATTGAATAACGTCCAATAATTTGTAAAAGTACCACGAGATTAAAAACTTCGGGGAATCCCAGTTACTACCTGCCATGGCATCTGTATCACGTTTCGGACATACTTGCTAACATGAACCTTATTTTGAATTAACAAAGCATATTTTCGTGTACCCGACTATAGCTACTTGAGAAAGAGGTAGAGCGACTTGGCAGTTTCGTAGAAACATTATTGCGTTACTATGTCCTTTTTGCACCCCGTGGTCGCTATGGAGATGGAAAAGGATGGCGAACGTAGCATATTTCACTGTAGAAGAGGTCATGAATCATGAAGAACATATGCATTTGGGCAGTGCTTGCTGTTAGTTCCAAAAGTTTGGATGTTCAAAAGTAAAGAAGAACTTTGTACCGAATTGTGGTAAAGGTTGAACACGCCAAAATTTGGGCATGTAAAAATTGCTATAGTTTTTCGAAAAATGGAGATATTCAAACTTTTTAAACAACAATTTTCTCACAAAGAACTGGGCTATAAAATGATGATAGTTTTATTTTCTTTTATTTATTCATTGGCAAAATGTCGAGCGTACAACATCAAAAACGTGAACGCATTCTGCACGAACATGTAAAAAATCTCATGTTAAGCTATAAAGATATCGCGAAAAGGCTGAAATATCCACAATCTACGATTGGTCACATATTAAAAACATTCCGTGAACGCTTCACAATATATAAAAAGCCAGGAAGTGGTGCGTTGTAGGGAGTCAAGAATAAAAAAAGGAACAGAGTATTTTAAAGATTTTTGCCTAAAATCATACGATTTCATCTCGTGATGTTGCTAAAAAAGTGAAAATTTCTCAGTCTTTTGTCCAAAAAGTGAAACAGAGGGCAGGACTGAGGAGTTATAAAGCCCAGGCCGCACCAGATCTTGACTCAAGATAGAACTTATCCGCAAAGAAACGGTCGCGCAAACTCTATGAATATTTTCTTACAAAATTTGAATGCGCGGTGATGGACGACGAGACGTATATAAAAGCGGATTTGAAACAAATACCTGGTCAAGAGTTTTATACTAGCAAATCACGAACAGATACTCCTGAAGATTGTGAATTAAAGAAACGAGGGAAATTTTCAAAAAAATACCTTCTTTGGCAGGCAATATGCAGCTGTGGTAAATTAAGTCGCTCGTTTATCACCACCTGGACAATAAACGGCGATATATATCGGAAATATTGTTTACAGAAGCGTTTGCTGCCTTTTATAAGACAGTATGCCTCACCACCGCTATTTTGGCCAGATCTAGCCAGTTGCTAATACGCAAAATCAGTTATGGAATGGTACAACGCTAACAGGATCATGGTGGTACCCAAAATATGCAATCCGCCAAATAGTCCAGAACTGCGGCGTGTTGAAGAGTACTGGAGTATTATGAAAGGAATTCTAAAAAAGAAAGGCGGAGAAGTAAAATCGGTCCCTCGGCTACAAAAAATACGGACCTGGGCGACAAAAATCTTTCCTAAAGAGAGGGTGCAAAGTCTTATGAGCCGTGTGCGTAGAAAATTCGATCTATGGCTTACTGTGTAAACATTAATCAGATTTAAAAATGTGATTTTAGAGTTCATTAAATTTGTCATTTACTGTGGAATTCATAATGTACTCATTTATTTTCAAACTGGTTTAAAAACAAATTTTGCGTGCCTGAGTTTTGGCGTGTTCAACCTTTAATTGAGTGAGCTTCATAATGGGTCATAATCAATCAAAATCCAGAAATAAAAGGTGAGATTCTTTTATTTTATTATTTATTTTCTATGTTGTTTTTAATTTGTTTCGTTTCCTAATAGCAAAAACTATAATTTACAATATTGAATAGTTACTATAGGACTTGGGTATTGGATCAATTAGTTGCCTACAATATGTAATCATATTTCAATATAATTTTATGAAGTTGTAAATAGGCATGATGTTTTTTTTTTCATGTATCTTTCGATTTGTTTTGTTGTGAGGATCAAATGTCTATATGGGGCCAATTGCGTTAAATCAACACAAAAGTCATAAATCAGACTTTAAGTCTGAGATTTGCATTTGTTCCTGGAAACCATCTAACAAAATGACGTGCAAAAGTCGTTACGATCAAATAGTCGCCTTCTTTAAAGTACGGAAAATTTATGAAATTGCTATTTTTGCACTGAAATGTTGCGTTTATGTATATGGTTTCCATACAATTTATTTTACATTGGAATGTTACAAATTGAATAGTATCATTGTTTTTTTTTAATTTCATACTTTAAAAAATCGTAAAAATTTGAAGATATCTTTGAACCATTTCAATAGAATTATCTTATTTTTTTACTTTATTTGGATAAACGTCTTATAGCACAGATAAAAGAAAAATTGCGAAAACCGTAAATTTTTAGTTAGGTACATCATATAATAAAAATATTTTTAATAATTTTAAAGTTACTACCCCTATATACCTACAGTTTTTACGGAACCCTCGTCCCTCGGTGCGCGAGTCCGACTCGCACCTGGCCGGTTTTTTCTTAATCTCCTTGCCCAAATCTTATTTTAGTCATCTATCTAGTATATGTATTCAAATTGCATACGAATTCGTGTCTAATTTGTATATGTATTACTTTTTTTTACCATATTTCGGTATTTTCAGGCCTACTCCACCTGCGGCACCTACACAACGATTGTACCCTGACTTAGCCGAAGAGTTTTCAACCTACGGTCGTCCGCATACGGTTGACTTTCACGCTCCACCTACATACTCGTATTCACAAGAGGCTTGTTTTGGAAACACGATAGCCACTTGGAACGGACCGAGGTTAGCTTTTTACATGTATAGTTTGAGATAAGAAATGATTGAAATGTGCATTCTTGCACGATTAGGTACCTACGTTAAAACCAAAGAGAATGTATACGAGGGCCGATCCGAAAGTTTTTAGCTGTTTATTCATGCGCTTTGAATAAAATGTATATGGGATATTTCAACACTGAAAAACTTAGAGAAATTAACCAACCGGAGTCGCCATTGACAGGCGTTCCCCTCTGCCGAAAACATATGACCAGTGGTCATACACATGTATGGACTGACGTTTATCTGACGTAGCTATTTGTACGTTACGTATGAATAGCCATACATTTGACGTTCCCCTCCCCGCAAAAATCGGCAGACTTTTTTGTATAGAAAATGACAGACATGGCTACTCCATCCGGGTTGAATTCTCTAAGCTGAAGGTGATGTAAAATTATGTGCCTATAGATAATGATTTGTTTATTTTTTATATTTTTAAAACGGCTATTAGACATGGCAATTTGTAGGGCCCAACTAGACGTGTGCGCCGCCATAAAAATCCGCGGCGGCGGCGTGCCGAGGATTTTTGGCGGCGTGGCTGGGCCACGCCGGCGTCAAGGTCACTTTTGGCTACACTCGCAAGGCTCATTAAAAATATGTTAAATATCAAAAACTTTTTAAGTACAAGGAACATAAAACGATATATAAGGCCGGTTGCTTATTTAAGGTTTTTTTTTATCTAGTACACTTCAGTCCTGCCTATTTTTCGGAAATCGCTTTTATGTTGATGTTTTTCATAATTGTGATAAATTAAGATCCTTTTAAAGCCAACTCCATCTATCTACATCTAAAGCGTGTACCAAGGCCAGCTACCAAGAAATATCTTGCGGGAGCTCGCCAGAAGGTTGCCCCTCAAGATAAAGGACGTTATAAGGGATCCTTTTGAATATACAGAGACTGCGGCTGTTTCAATGCGGTTGTGTCCGAAACAGCGAAAGAAGTGATCCCCACTCCTGGGAGCCAAGCAAGACGGAAACCCTGGATTTCTGATGCTACCTGGGAACTTATTGAGGGACAGAGGACTCTCAAAGAACAAGGCCTTAACACAGACATAGCAAGAAAGGAGTATTCCAGGCTACACACTTGCGTGAAAAGGGCATGCAGACGCGATAAGAATAATTCAATCCATTCTTTGCGTGAAGAAATCTAAAACCATGCTGCAACTGCCCATTCTAAAGACTTGCTCCAGAAAGTCAAACTTCTTACCCGCGACTATAAACCTAGAAGCTGGCAGATAGCGGATACTGATGGAAACATTTTATCAGACCTGGGAAAAGTGTTGGCTAGATGGAAAGACTATTCGGAACAACTCTATCGAGAAGTTCCGGAACATCTTTTAGTGCGAAATGACGCTGTGCATCCACTAGAATCGGACATATTTATTTCCGAAGTGGAAGACGCTATCAGACGTCTGAAAGTTAATGCCGTCGGTACTGATGGTATATGCGCTAGTCTCCTAAATAATCTAGGTGGCAAAATTACACAGTTCTTTCACCAGATTTGCTGCAAAGTGTGGAGAACTGGCCAGTGGCCGAGAGACTGGACTGAATCCATGGTTATACCTCTCCATAAAATAGGCTTGACGCTAAAATGTGACAACTATAGAACTTTGTCTATTATATCGCATGCCAGTAAAGTATTTCTTTACATCATGAATTCGCGATTGACAAAGTTCCTGGAGCGGCAAATACTTGCAGAGCAAGCTGGCTTTGTATCTGGGCGAGGGACACGGGAGCAGATTTTCATCGTGCGCCAGATCATCGAGAGATGCCGTGAATGGAACAAGCCATTAGTCCTATGCTTCATAGATTACGCCAAAGCATTCGACTGTGTTAGATGGAAAAACATGCTGTACGTGCTCCTGGAGATGGGTGTCCCTGCTCATTTAGCTCACCTTAGTGAGTTGAGAACTTGTACGCCGAAAGTACTGCCAGAGTGCGCATCGAGACCACCTTGTCGGACCAGTTTAAGCCGGAAAGAGGAGTAAGACAGGGCTGTATATTGTCTCCGAAGTTCTTTAATATCTACGGCGAATATATCTTACGTAAGGTCACCGAGAACTGGGACGGTGGCATATCAATTGGCGGCAAAACGATCAGCAACCTATGTTGACGACACAACGCTCTTGGCTACCAATGAGGAAGAGATGTGTCTTTTGTTCCGGCGAATATAAGCGGAGAATATCGAATTAGGACTTAGGACTTCACGTCAACCATGTCAAAACCAAGTTAATGTTCGTACACCGGAAACAGTCTCCTCCACGAAGCCTAGCACTGAAAGACCTAGAATGCGTCAGCGCCTTCAACTACCTCGGTTCACTTCTATCTAGCGATGGTAGGTGTGAACGTGAAATCATCCGGAGGATTCAAATAGCGAAGGGTGCTATGACTCGGTTAGATAGGATCTGGAGAGATCGCGGCATACAGAGGCAGACTAAAGTTAGACTTATGCGTTCCATGGTGTTTCAAATTTTCCTATACGGTTCTGAAACTTGGATTTGAGATGTGGTGTTGGCGATGCGTATTAATCAATCCATACTAGAGGAGCTACGCATAAAACGCTGGTTGTCTACGACGTGCCTGGACCACTTACTTCGGACTGAGGATCATCATAACGGGAAAAGTTGAAGGCACAAGACTAAGAGGCCCTACCCCTGCAAGATGGTGTGCCTAAATCACTGCGCCCATGCAATTAAAACCGCAAGAAGCTATGCGCTTAGCGAGGGATAGAAGCCTGTCCCAGGTAGCATTTATACGTCATTATGTCGTCCGTTTACGGTACTGCTCGACGTAAGAGACGTCATTTCTCGACGTCGGGGGGTCCCAGCAGATGACGTCAATTTGTCACAGCCTCAAGACGTCTGTTTACAGACGTTACAGAGACGTCATATACTGAATGCATAGGGACGTTACTGGGCCGTACATATTAGGTTAGCCACTGACGTTAGAGAGACGTCATATACTGAATTCATAGGGACGTTACTGGGCCGTAAATATTAGGGCAGCCACTGACGTTGGAGTGACGTCATATACTGAATCCATAGGGACGTTACTGGGCCGTACATATTAGGGCAGCCACTGACGTTGGAGAGACGTCATATGCTGAATTCATACGGACGTTTCTGGGCCGTACATATTAGGGCAGCCAGTATGTTCGAATAACGTCACACACAGGATTGATTGTGGCGTTACTAGGACATAGGCACAGGTCAGGATCTAGGGGGGCTGCATTATGCTGCTGTGTTCACGATATCAGCAGTAGAAGTTAGCGATTTTCAATTTTATTAAGGCGGGTATTATATAAATTTAAATAACATCTCTCAAAACACACTGCTGATATCGTAAGCACGGCAATATGCTCCTCGTAGCTAGGATGGGTGGGTAGTCTGTTCAAAAATAGAACCGACCTGGCTGTTGAGTGAACTAACGACGTGCTAGATTTAAGTTCTAAGACGGTTCTAACTTATTGGCCAGGCGCCCTAGACAAGACGCCAAATTCTTACGCGTAAGAGTAGATAAGAGTTTAGCGCTTAGCATAGCAGGCATCTTGTCTACGTACCCTGAACAAACTCTAGGACTTATGGATGAAACTAAAAAACGCTATGTAAGTAGTATAATTTATATTTAAAGAGGCATTAAAGGACAGTGGGAACCAATAGCCCCATAACAATAATCCCATCAAAAATATAAATGTGAAATGAGAGCCAAGTTATATATGCCTTGGTTGTTGACTTCAACGTTCAATTCAATCCAAGTTCAATTGTCAGTCCTGAAATTTGTTTATAACAACATGACAAAAATATAACAACTCAAAATATAATTTCTTCTTAAAACTTACTATAATATATTGAAGCCTAAGGTTCGACTTGTCTAGTTAGTCTAGGTACAAGATTGTTTACCTTATTTCTATTACTAAAAAAACAAGTATAATTAGGTAATTTTTGTTTTAATATGTATGAGGCCATGACTTAAAATAACATTTATATCTCTAATGCCCACTATCGGACTACTAAACTAAAAAAAACACAACCGTAAGCATGTCAATTTTAAGTAGATACATTAAAACTTCGAAGAAGTAGGTACTCGTAAAAGTGGTGGCAACACTTCCTTAATGAAGGCGGCTGACCGCGAGTTCGCTCGCTCACATTGGTCCTACCTGCTCCTCTCTATCTTAATAGCATTAGTAAGAGAGAAGGGGACCAAACTGAGCAAGAGAGCATGCGGTCAGCCGTATTCATGTAGGTCAAAGCCACGGACAGGCTAGGGGGCATACCAAAAAATTTAATCCATAAACCGATTTTGAATGATTTATAAAAATCTGTAGTATTTCCTGAGCCAAATCTATACCAAGTTCTCTGAAATCTATAGGGAACCGTAAAAGTGGTAACTCTCCAACATGATAGTCTTCATCAAGCTGCGAACGAAATGATTCACTGGTCCTTGTGGGCGCTGACGCATTTTAATAGATCACGCGGCCGCGATATTCATTCACCTGCCTCTATGCACTTGTCACAAGCTGAATACCTACGATACATACTCGCAGGCGTAGTTGGCAAAAAGGCTTTTTGTTGGATCTCTTTCCATAGAAGTTTTACTGTTACTACTGTGTAAAACAAAATTTCATCAACCGAGACACTTTGCTGGAAATATCCCTGCCTCCAAGTTTTCACGTATGAAACCTGTAACAAACAAGAGAATGTATAATTGTAAAATAGCAAATTATTTGTTGATCAGACCAAATGTGAAAAAAGTGAAGATTTGAAATAACTTTCTTCATACAATGTTTTAAGTGTGTAGATATTGTTATTTTATGTATTTTTATTACTACTAAACAACTATAACTTGCACCACCTGCTTCAAGCTGTTTCTTCCTTCTTTCTTATGTAAGTTGCCTGGAACCACACAAGGAAAAAAATTCCATCTGTCTCTCCATACAATCCATACCCAAACAGGGTTCTAAGAAAAAGATAAGTTTGGCTACAAGACAAACTTCTATATGTATAACAGAGTTAGCAGTTAGGTACAGTCACCGGCAATAGTATCTCCCTACACGAAGGCCGCAAAAATATGTGACACGCTCTTGACCCTACAAAGTCACATATTTTTGTGGCCTTTTATAGGAAGATACGATTGCCGTTGACTGTACAGCTAGCTATATTGATCAAAATGTTTTTCTAAAAAATTACATTTTTAACACAAGATATTTAGCCGACTGTACTTGATGTTACCTATTCTTGTACTGTCAGAAAGTATTCTAAACAACAAAACAAATGAGCCGAAACTCGACCAAGCAAGCACTTTTCATCATTAGGTATGTTCTGGTATCTACATCCCAGCTCCATCATCAGATCAGCTTGATGGTACCATATTATTCCACTGTCACCAAGGTTACATTGAGTACCGGCCAACAATATAACACCTACATGTTTTACAATAGAACTTTTGTTTATATTTGTAAGTGATTTCCACCTCACTACTTAAGTAGTCTAGTAGTAGCCTTTTGGGAGAGTGATGTGATGAGAATAATTAACATAATGGTTTTTTCATAGAAGTTTTTTTTTTAAATATACAGTCAACTTAATTTTTTTATTGGAGCTTTTTAGTAATATGCTGAGTCTCCTATTGTAATTCAAAGTATTTCATTGCAGTATTCATCATATATTTGTATAAAATGACTAGTAAAATATGCATTCTACAAAATAACCTATATTGTTTAGGTTTAACCTATATAAGGTGAACTTTTAATATTCTTTGTATATAATATCATATTTCCAAGGGAACCATGGTATAAAAATAAGTACATTAAAATATTCAAACAGGGCTCTGGCTGAAAGTTCTTTGAATATGAGAATGCGGCAAATATGTTAATGAACTAAAAATAACTACAGATATCTTATAAATCTTAGGAATGAAATGCTATGCTTTATTATTCTGACATGTGCAACAAGTAGTTGTGCAATGTGTCAGGATTTACTTCATAACAGCTGTTGACTATAAAACTCACCTCTATAATCTCCTAAGCCTACACTGCCAGCGGCTTGAAATTTTTGTATTTTCTCAAAGGTCTTTTTTTCAATGGTGGTGGGATTGTCATTATCTTCGTCGCTGCTAGAAACATATCTTTTGGCCCTTTTCCGTTTAAGACCTGGTTCTGATGTATCCTCATCAACCAGTTTTTTTTGCTTTCTCTATGCCATCTTTAGGTACATGCAAATGAAATAAAAAAATACACACAACATGCAAACATAATAAATGAACACAGCATAATGCATCCCTCACTCAATTAAAACAAGGTTATCACGTTATTAGTAAAAATATAGGATGGAGTTTCATTAGTTGGAACAACCTGAAATTGTACAGTCAACCACTTTGATTAGTAGGTTATCACATTTGTCCAAGCAGTTTTAAAAATTACCCATATTAGGTAGTAGTCACACAGTAACAGAAAACTTTCACCAACATCAGTAAGCTCTCGGTAAATCAGGAAATCAAACTGGAGACGTGTATGCCCAACAGTGTGCGCATACTTACTCGCTGAAGAAGAAGAATAAATCAGGAAATATTGCATCCAGAAACCAGGAAACGAAACTGTTTCGTTAGTTTTCATAGCCAAAGTGGTTTGTAAAAAAACTATTAAAATATACGTACCAGTATCACAAAAAACTCTTTGAACACTGTATAATTTCCATTTTTCATCTGGTGTATTGACATCAGCCAAAACCTTTTCAAACGCTTTAGTTCCCTTAACGGGTGGCCAAAAGACTTCACAACACTTTGGCGTAAACCACTGATTGTTTACGCCGTCTTCTACACTAAACTGTATCACTGAGTACATTTTTGTTCTTGTTGAAAGTTTTTATTGGCAGTAGGACGGGCAGCAAGGCAAAGGAAAAAGGAGGGAAAACAACGTCACTCAAAGCGTCACTTCAATCAAAATGACAGAATTTCGTTCCGTTCCAATTTCTTATGTTTTTAAAAATCACATTGCTCAGTTTGTTTTGATGTTTAATAACATTAAAAAATCTGTAATAAATGACTTTATATAAGTATTAACTTTGAAGTTAACTAAAAAGACGTAAATGTTTTTTTTTACTTCATGAATGTTTTACATTACAAGATTGACAAATTTTATTGATATCAAGAAACGAAACGCGTTATATATATTTAAGCTTTATTTTTAAGTCGGTAGTAGGTCGGATACTTATAGAGTTTGTCCGGAAATAGATGTATCGTGGTTTATATGGGAGCTCATACATTCTATGACACTTCTCTTTCCGGACAGACTCTAACGACTAATATGAAACTGTTCAAATTTCAAATTCCTATGCATAAGTACTGGCTTACTGGCTACATAAAGTCTTGTTATAATGTATTAATTAGTATTTTCTCTTAGCATTCGCTATGATAATGGACAGATTTACGAAGAAAGAAGATTTACAAAGCCTGAGTAAAGTATAGGATAACTTACTAGCATATAAATTAACTGCCACATAAAACCTTCTGTTGAAATAGTTTACGTGTCACAAACATCTAACCGTTAATAGTGATCCCAAAAATTTACATTAGCAAAACTTCTCGTTGCCGACGGATACTGTACGTCTTACTGTACATCGTACATAGTACAGGTGATGACCTTAAACCTATTGTTATTGAGACGTTCATTTTGCGGTAAATATGGTACGTCCAGATGCTGACCCTCAATTGACGTTATTAAGACGCCCACGTTGCGACGAATACGGTACGTCCAGGTGCTGACTAAAATTGACGTTATTAAGACGTCCACTTTGCGATGAATACGGTACGTCCAGATGCTGACCTAAAATGGACATTATTAAGACGTCCACTTTGCGACGAATACGGTACGTCCAGATGCTGACCTAAAATGGACGTTATTAAGACGTCCACTTTGCGACGAATACGGTACGTCCAGATGCTGACCCAAAATTGACGTTATTAAGACGTCAACTTTGCGACGAATACGGTACGTCCAGATGCTGACCTAAAATTGACGTTATTAAGACGTCCACTTTGCGGTAAATATGGTACGTCCAGATGATGACCCTTAATTGACGTTAGTACGACGTCCACTTTTTAACCTGACCTTAAATTGACGTCACTATAACGTACGTTTTCAGCGAATAAATGACAGACCTTAATATGACCTAAAAATGACGTCGCTTGTGCGTCGCTGACGTCAGTTTGCTACCTGGGGTGGAGGTACCTGGTCTTCAATAGAAGGACGTGATCCTCAGCTCTGAGGGAACGACTAGTGATGATGAAGATCCTTTTTTGACTCGCAGTAGGTCCAAACATACTGTTCGGTATTAAGTATCAATCCTGCCACCGAAAACACTTCTTTACTCAGTATAATTTAGTTGGTGGTACAATTTTAATGGCAGATTTATTATTTTCGTTACCAATCTTATTAATAAGGCCATCGACTTCATATTTGTTAGGTGAGCGGTTAAATCATACTTATTTATTAATCCCCCGGAAGAGAAGGAATTGACCAAACCCAAACTATTTCAATGTGTAGATGTTTTCATGGTTTAATTCGTCTATACACGTTGTTAAATTTTCAACTGACTTTCCTTCATCGGTAATTTTCATTGGCTAATTTTTGCCGAATTCTGAAATTTTGGCCAACGGCGTGGATTTTGAAATCCGCGGCGGCGGCGGCGGCGTGGGTCCCACGGCGCGGCTACGCCACGCCGGCGCGGCGCACACGTCTAGGCCCAACCTGTTGTGTACCCTGCCTCTCCCTCACCTTCCTTCAGCTCCCGACGGGCCCAACCTCCTATTACACCTCCCAACACAACAGGTTGGGCCCTACAAATTGCCATGTCTAATAGCCGTTTTAACTTGACCGTGTCGAAGCCTTAACCAACCCGGCCACGTCGGTGTTCAAGGCAATTTTTTGTTATGGTTTAATAAGGATTTTTAGTTTTGAGAGTTATTAAAATGTTTAGACATCAATAATTGGGACTTTTTATTTACGTATAAATTTATTTGATTTTGTTAAAATAATAATTACTTAGCACGTGTTCTAAATAAGTCATGTCATAAAACTAGCAATAGTTCGGTATATCATAAAAAAGTATATTGAAATACTTACACCAAACATGCAATAAATTATGCATAAATAAGCCAAAACAAAAAAACAAATTTGGCTAAATTTTAGTATAGTTTCTAACGATTTCGATAAATAATTCGGTTAACTGTCTGTCGCAAAATTTGCCGTTTATTCCAAGAAATTTTTAACTTTATACAAAACGGCTATTGGGAAAAACAATATGCGCATTCGTATTATGATTTCTATTAGTCATGATTAGTATTGAAATATACCAAATAGTAAGTATAAATGTTATTCATATAGCATGCATACAGCCAGAGCAGCTAAAAACTTTCGGATCGGCCCTCGTAAATATAGAAGCACCTACTTTTTGAGGCTCCGAGTTTGACAGCTTTACTAGATAGCGCTGTACGACCCCATACATTATACGGTAACTCTGAAGCGGCACCTGAACCAGAGTTACCGCATAATGTATGGGCTGTACAGCGCCATCTAGTAAAGCTATCAAACTTGGAGCCCCTTTGGTTAAAACCTATAGGGCGCCGGGGCGGAACGGTAATAGTAGGTATAGCATTTGTACGTTAATAGATACTTACTAGATAATTACTGTAATAAGTAGGTACCTACTTCTATTATTATTTTTATTTAAGTTTTTATTAAGTTACTTTGTTACCTTCAAAAAACTGTTTCCGTTCCAAAATTACGTACCTAATTGCTCGGCAGATACGCCTTTTTGCTTTTATTTTTTATTCCATTAAAGATGCGTGGTCAGTGGTTCAATTCTTGGCCGGATTTCTTTAAAACGCGTCCCGTCATTCTAGATACCTACAATTAAAAAATCGGCAGACTATAGTTTGCACGGCGGCTTAGTGTAAGGCCTGAGTGGACGCTCGAAGCGGAGCGTTCGGCGGGGCGTGCAGCGTGGCGGGCGAGCGTGCATTCGCTTTTGTGCGTTTGTGCATCGTCGACTCGGACACCAGTATGAGTTTCATTTGTTTGACATGCACGCCGCACGCCCCGCCCCGCTGCACTCCCAACTCGTCCAACTCGAGCGTCCACTCAGGCTTAACACTTAAGGATAAATGCGTCATACTTACTTTAGTTTGAGTACTTTAAATACTTTATTTTTACAGCGCTGCGCCTTCAGCCCCGCCCGAAACCGAGAAGGCGTGTCCTAACGCGAAAGATGGCTGCATTTTGCACTTCGACCCGGAACAAATGAGGCAGCATGTGAAGGATTGCTTGTTCATGGACATCGTGTGTCCGCTGAACGGAGTCATTGGGAATTGTGCCTGGCAAGGTAACCTGATTTATTTAACAACTATTATACCTAAATTAAAAAGTTTATGAAAACCCCCGAAACGGCTGAACCGATTTTGAACTTATTTTTATTATATTGTCAATAAATATAGGTTAGTTTAATTCCCAACAAGGTCTAGTTTCCCCTCTGGGTTGAAAGGTCAGATGGCAGTCGCTTTCGTAAAAACTAGTGCCTATGCCAATTCCTGGGATTAGGTTGCCGAGCGGACCCCAGGCTCAATATAGCAAAAAAAGGTTAGTTTGGTGAAAAACTCATGACAATTGTCACGAAAATCGTTACGCCTAGACGTTTTGCCATGAAAAATCGACTCAAAACGGACGCCAGATTTCCATTTTGACCGGAGACTTTCCAGTACTGGAAGTTCCGGGAAATTCTGGTAATTTAGAAACAATTAGAAATAGAACCGAAAATGTAAATCCCGTTTATTCAGTTTAACAATCTACTATTTATGCTTTCAGACAAAGTGAAAAACATACCGACACACTTCCATGACAATCACCGGGAAAACATCGGCCAAGTCAACAAAACTTTTACCCTTACGGGGCCCAGAACTATTCATTTAGTACACCTTGTACCACACAAATTTCTGGCTCATATCAAAGTAGATGAAACTGAGAAGAAAATTCTAGTAGCGGTACAACTCTACAACACTCAGTTTTGCGCCTTAAAATGGAATTACGAATTTCTCTTCAAGGTTAAGTATGCTTCTTCGACACTCACGAAGCTTAATGGGACATGTATCACGGCTGGAACGTCGATTGAAGAGAAGTTTGACAAACTCCAATGTACAGTTCTAGATATGAACTCAAGTGTAATGCAAGCGTTTAAAAACGGAGAGCTCAAATACGTGTACCGTATTATGCGAAAAGGAAATGATCGGAGTAATATGAAATGTCCGAAATTAGAGGCTGATAAAAATACGATCAATCCAAAATGTTTGAGCGTTCGTTTGGTCGATTTAAAGCAGAAGGATCGAAAAGTAAATGCGAGTGCTCACGCGCATAAGGGTACAAACTGAGTGGCCGGTCAAGCGGCGGTCGGTGCCCTCGTTACCGCGTCCATATCAACATTATACAAACGTATGGGAGGGGCCTCAGTAACCGTTGTAGTGAGGCCAAATACATCGCAACATATACCTACGAAAGCTTATGCAGCCTTAGGCGGCTTTCACACTGCTGCGGTTTTCGCATGCGGCGCCGGTGCGCGAGCGAGATAGCGCTCTGCATGTGAATAGCGCTGTCACGCTTGCACACCGTCGCCGCATCCGGTTACGGCGCCAGTGTGGTAAGATAATCGCCTTGTGGCAAGAAAAGTGTAGGTAGGTACTCGAAAGTTTTAAAATAGGTACAGTCGACGTCAAAGATATGTTTACACCTTTGCAACTTATACCAAAGGAGTAAGATGCAAAAGTGTAAACCTGTAAACATATTTTTACGTCGACTGTACCTATTTATATTTAATAACCTATATTTAATTTGGTCGCTGACTGACTGTCGTGTTTATTTGATTTGGTCGCTGACTGACTGTCCTGTTTATTTGATTGTCTCCGACTGACTGTCCTGTTTATTTGATTTGGTCGCCGACTGATTGTCCTGTTTATTTGATTTGACGGCCTCCAAGCCCAGTCGGTAGTGACCCTGCCTACGAAGCAGGAGGTCCCGAGTTTGAATCCTGGTCAGGGCATTTATTTGTGTGTTTATCATTATCACAGATATTTGTTCCTGAGTTATGGATGTTTTCTATGTATTTAAGTATTTATCCTTTTTTATCTATTATATATATCGTCGTCTAGTACCCATAACACAAGCCTTATTGAGCTTACTGTGGGCCTAGGTCGATTTGTGTAAGATTGTCCTATAATATTTATATATATTTTTTTTTTATATTTATATTTGATTTGATGCTGACTGAAGTTGTAGTACAAATGATATTGACATGCTCCTGTTTCCTTGTATAGTTTGTCTGGCGGCTTAAGGATAAATGCCTCATTTTTTAAGTATGGAGCATTTGTCCTTAAGGCGCCGGACAAACTATACCATGCTCATTTTGAACACTTCACCTGCTTTCTTCCTTTTCTCTTTCGGCTGTACATCTTTTGTAAACCACATTTGTTTCTAAAATAAAGGATAATGTGTTTAACCAGACGTTACAATTCAATAAACGAAGGGTACACGGAAAGAACATGTCTAGTCACTTTTTTTGTAAAATGAGATTTTTATATCAAAATGTAGAGCTTGAAATGAATTAGTAACAACTTCTGCTACAGATAAATTTTAACGTATATCCACTTCTTAACTCATAAAAACCATCTAGTTACGAAATTAGTATGGTTAAGTGAATCGTTCCAAATTTTAAAAGCGCTATAACTCAAAATGTTGTCAATGTGACTAAAGGTTGAACACGCCAAAACTGGGGCACACAAAATGTAGTACAAAATTATATTAAAAGTGAAAAAGTATATTATGTTTTACACATTTAATAGCATATTTAACGCTGTTTAAAATAACATTCCATATTTTAGATTTGGTCTACACAGTAAGCCATTTTTCTAACTTTCCTACGTACACGGCTCATAAGACTTTGCACCATGTTAATAGAACACTGTCTTGACGCCCATGTCCACATCTTTTGTAGTTCAGGGACCGATTTTACTCCGCCGCCTTTCTTTTTTAAAATTCCCTTCATAATACTCCAGTACTCTTCAACGGGCCGCAGTTCCGGACTATTTGGGGGGTTGCACACTTTTGGTACCACCACGATCCCATTTGCAGCATACCATTCCATCACTGGTTTTGAGTAGTGGCAACTGGCTAAATCTGGCCAAAACAAAGGTGGTGAGTCATGCTTTCTTATGAAAGGTAGCAAACGTTTCTGCAAACACTCTTTTCTATAAATATCGCCGTTTATTGTCCCGGTAGTAATAAACGGCCGACTTCTTTTCCCACAGCTACATATTGCTTGCCAAAGCAGGTACTTTTTTGGAAATTTCGAACGTTTTTTTAATTTACACTCTTCAGGGGCGTCTACTCTACTTAGGCTGGTATAGAACTCTTGCCCAGGAATTTGTTTAAAGTCACCTTTTATGTATGTTTCGTCGTCCATGACGACGCATGCAAATTTGGTTATGTAATTCTCATAAAGTTTTCGAGACCGTTTCTTCGCGGATGAGTTCTGTTTCGAGTCTCGATCTGGTGCTGCCTGGGCCTTGTAACTCCTTAGGCCAGCCCTACGTTTCACTTTTTGAACATAGGACTGAGACATTTTAACTTTTTTAGCAACATCGCGAGACGAAATCTTAGGATTTGAGGCAAACATGTTCACCATCTTCTCGTCCTTTTTTTTATTCTTGACACCCTGCAAGCCTCCACTTCCTGGCTTCCGATCTATTGTTAGGTGCTCACGGAACTTTTTTAATACGCGACAAACCGTAGATTGAGGACATTTCAGTCGTTTCGCGATATCTCTGTAGCTCAGTAATGAATTTTCTACGTATTCGTGCAAAATTCGCTCGCGTTGTTGATGTTGTTTGCTCGACATTTTGACAACGAATAAACATAATTTAAAAAAACTTGATAACATTATAGGCCAGTGTCTTGTGACCAAGTAGGTGCCATAAAAGTTTGTATATCTCTATTATTTGCATAGCAATAGTCGATTGTACATGCCCCAGTTTTGGCGTGTTCAACCTTTAGACATGTTCTTTCCGTGTACCCTTCAAATGATATATTACAGTAAAGGTTTCCTTGATTTATTTATAATAGAATTTAAGGCAATTGTCTGACCTGCGGCGATCAACGAGTGGCAAATCAATTGATGAGCTCTTAGAACTAGGAAAGTTTTAAAAACTCGACTGCGCACTGAGAAAAAAATGTTGTTGGGCGTAACAATAAAACTTAAACGCTATACAACCGTCTATGGAGCTTGGTCTATAGTACAACTTTTATGTTGTCAAACTCTTATTGTTAATCTGACAATATTATATAAATAACATTTTCACTTTGTTATTATTACAATGCTTTATATGTTGTCGTTACAACAATATAAACTTTGTGATATTGGCAACTTTTAACCTAGTACGTTCTGGTTTAAGTTGCTACCTAGACAAAATTGCTTTGTGCAAATGACAAAGTAACTTTGTTATTGTATTGTTTAAATTATGTTCTTGCAACAAATTTGTATTGTATTGTGGCAATACCACAAAATAGTTTTTGTTAACCTAACCAAATAAACGTTGTTATAATAGCAATGTGCTTTGTTTTGGCATCAAATCTTTGAGGTCACTATTCTGCTAACGTAGTTAATCTAACCAAATTAAACGTTGTCATAGCAGCAAAATGCTTTGTTTTGGCATCAAATCTTTAGGTCACTATTCTGCTAACGTTGTTAAATTAACCAAATCTTACGTGGTCGCAATAGCAACATGCTTTGTTTCGGCATCATTTTTTATAGTCATAATGACAAAGGCACTTTGTTGTGCTAACCATTTGGTATTTCTGTTTCAAGATACAATTTATTGTTATTCATACAACATTAGTTCAATATTTTAATAACAACGACCTTCAACTTTAATTTTCGACATTTTAATTTATATCTCGCAATTGGATAATTATGCAAAAGACCAATTTCTATAAATTGCATATTTTTCAATTGCGAGAGACCAAATAGTTAAAATGTCGATCAATGGTGGTTCAAGGCCGCTGACATTATTAAAGGTGGAACCAATGTTGTATGAATAACATTATGTACCTAAATGTTATGTTGAAACAGAAAAAACAAAAAGCAGTGCCAATCATGACCAAACTGCGAGCAAGTGCAAACCATTACGACCCAAAAAAATGATGCTGAAACAAAGCATATTCCTGTTGCGCGATTATTACATCAAGAAACAGCGTTTCACGTTAGCAAAACAGTGACCTAAAAATATTTAGGGAGTATAAAACGTAAGATCAAACCAAAAAGTAATATATTTTCGTTTATTTTAAAATGGACGTTTCAAAGTATATTGCAGAGCCCTCAATATAATATCAGCAACTTCCATGATGGTGACTTCTTTGGTGCCGAAAAGCATTTCCCTTTGATAACAGTATGTTCCTATGTCTGAAACTGTCGCAACACGAGCCAGGTAATCATGTCTTGCTCTTCTTTGGATAATTTCCACACATTTCTCTTCGCCTACTGAAAAATAAATTAATATAAGTTTTTTGTCAAACGTTTCATTTTTGACATAAGCTTTTAGGGTCATATTACTCATCCAAACAATTATAACAGACTCAAACACAATTAGGTTTTGTTGTTTTATTGCAGAGTACTTATAGTCACCTCCAGTGTCCAACAATCAGATCAGCTCGATGGTACCAAAACATTGCATTTTTATCCGAGTTACGAAGGAATGAAAATTTTCAGATCGGTCAGAAATCGGGAGCTGGTTTAAAATTCAGATGCAAGTTTTGAACCGTGTACTAATACATAAACCTTAAATATACTACTGTCCTGACTGTTTTACGAAACGTGCTACTGTATAAAGTCGTCATGAGCAACCTTTTAAAAATGCAGAAATTATTTGAAGAAATACAAAACATAAAATACATATTTAGGATCTTACCAGAGGCCAAATCGAGAAGGTCGATGGTTGACAAGTCAGCCTTGTTACATTCTCCTCTTTCAACGAGTACTCGTAGTTTCAGAATCTTCAACTTTATAAGAGGAAATCTTTCTTTATATGTTTTATTTGCTGCTGGGTACACACATTGAAAGTCAGGCGACACCTGAAACAAACATATATCATAATGCTACAAACAACAACACACTTAAATATTAATTACCACGGTAGACCTTATGGCAATGTTAAAGTGAAAATGAAAATAATTATTAATTATTCTTCAATTTAGGTACTTTACAATGCACTTATGAAAATCAAAAAGAAACTATAGCGGGTCTGGCTGTATATAAACAGCGGCACTGATATTAAAAATGTTTATTCAAACAAATTGAACACAAATGGGTTATACAGACACAAGTCTAGCTAATATTTTAAAGTCTAGGTTAACAAAGTAACGAATGGGTATCGTAGGTCGGTGGCACGCGAGTACAGCGTGCTTACCATGCGGCGGTGCGCTGCCCACTGGCGAGAGCACTTGAAACGCTCCGCGGTGATACAAGATGGCGGCACACGCCAAGGTCTAGTTGACCCACGGTTTAGCTTATTAAGAAGCGAGCCGGGGTCTACCTCTAGTGGTTCTTACGGAAACACGCCGAACAGGCGTGTCGTCAAGGTCACGCGCTATAAAACTACTTCCGATTCTAACCCTACAGCTCCTACATAGATATTTTTTTAATACATACATCTTACAACTATCATGCATTTTTTTACTAAGATTATTGACATACAGTAGGTACGGTTACACCGTATGTAATTTAGATACATTAGATTACTTATACGGGACGTTACTATTGTCATACTCATACCAATAAAGTCTGCCGATGGTAAGTAAAGTATTTCGTTGATGGCAGATACCCACGTACTTACAAATCATAAATAAAATCGTAAATACCTATTTAAGAGATTAAGTTAAATTATCAGCTACTTGTGCTATTACTTGTGTGCAAGATGGCGCGCGGCCGCGTGGTTGCCCAGTTAGACCGAATGTTTAATATAAATAGTGTTGTATGTAATGAGCTAAAGAAAAATTGTGCAACCTAATGAAGAGTTCAATCTGGAATGCATACAATTTTGCATTCGACAGTCCTGCGCATGCGTGTAAAATGGAATTGAAGTACAACATTACCTAAGTAATAAAAAATAATGAGTAGTTACTTACCAAGCATGCTAGGGATTAGGTGTACAAGCCTTGCAGAAACCAATCTTGCAGAAACACGCCCACCTCGACACACATTCCTATTGAAAAACCACAACACTAAGCGCTTATTACACCGCCCGCGCTCCGTCACGTCCTCCACTTCCGGCATCCATTAGCAACTGACCTGTACAACGTCGTTCCGTTCCCCGCCTCCCCTCCATTCCGCGCATTTTGTTAATGCGTTAATGTAATTTTGTCAATTTTTTACATTGTCAATCTAACAATAAAACCATTTAATGCAGATACAAATGTGCTTTGTTAAGTAGTTGACTTTGTTGCCGTACTAATGTTAAACTTGTTAAATTCACAAAATTCAATTGTCAAGTCAACAAACCCAAAAATATTGTCTTGGTGACAAAATACGACTTGTTAATAGTTGTTGACTTTGTTGCCGTACTAATGTTAAACTAGTTAAATTCACAAAATTCTATTGTCAAGTCAACAAACCCAAAAATATTGTCTCGGTGACAAAATACGACTTGTTAATACTGCAATATATATTTGACAACAAAAACGTTGTGATAGTAAATAGACCCGCTTTGTTACAAATGCAATACTTATTATGCCTACAACAAAAAAAACCTGACAAAGCGTATTTTGTGACTTTGTTAGCCATTATTTTTCTCAGTGCGGTAAGATTTCGTAAGCGATTTTGATTTTTAATATTTTTTTGTGCATTATGATGCGAAACAGCTCCGGCGTCAGCTGGCTTCGCGCGGCAATTCGGTGTGGACCCATCTATTAATTTAATATTTTATTATGCCCTGTCAATCGTGACATGACCAATCTAATGAAACCTCACACCTTGTAATCAGTCAAATGATGTAGGCTGTAGGGCGTGCTAAAGAAATATACATACATACATACATACAAATATTTTACTCTCGAATTACACAACCCTCCTTCTATATCCATAAATACTGTGGCGGGCGGGCCGTATGCTTGTGTGCCACCGTTGTGGTATAAAAAAGTACTTAATTGTTAACGTCAAGTAGGTCCTACCTACTTGCCTCATTGAAGCGCCTATCCCAACTGGGCCATTTTATAAAAGTTGTACATACCACGTTTTCCAACTTTCCAAATTAAAAAAAAGTGGCGGGTACAAATTTTAATAAAATGGCCCAACTGACCTTAAGAATTTTACCTTTGGGTGACGCAACAAATACTTAACTGGTTTGTCGAGGTAATAAATTCAATCTATAAAATCATCTAATCCTGTATTAGTGAAAGAGAACCAGTGGCGGTTGTTACGCTGGCGTTGAATGCGGTGGTGTGCGACTGAGATAAACGTATATGCATGTAAACATGCATAGCGCTATCTCGCTTACACACCGTCGCTGCACGCGGAAACCGCCTAAGCTCAATGGAGAAATTCAGTTTATTTATGATTAATAAAACTAAATATTTTATAACGATTTATTGAATATTAAAATAGTGAGGTAATATGACATCAGTATCATAGTTACATAAAGTTATGAGTTAAATCAAGCAAAGCCTTTTAAGCCTGATTAATTGTAGAATTATAACAACATGTACCCAAATAAAGTACCTATTTAAAAATCAACTTAAGAATAAGTTTTTAACAATATGTTTAATCAAACTAGGCAAACCTATACCTGCGAATATAAATGGCTAGTTCATGCGAAAAGAGAAGTCTTGTGGTTGATATGGAAACTAAAGAACCATTTCTACAACACTTCTCTTTCCACAGACTAAAATGACAGAACAGCAAGTCTGTACAAGCTTATAAATCTCACAGTACTTATAGTATAGGAATGTAACCAATAAACCAGCAAGTTAAGGTTTCCCTACATCAAGCGACGCGGAATCGGCAAAATCTGGTGGATAAAAGCTATGTCCACACAATAAGAGCTAACAAGGCACGGTTTGGCTCGGATCGGCTCGGCAGACACCTGCCGACGCGTCGACGTCTTCTTCGGTAGTATTGTATTGCGTAGACATAAAGCTTTTTTCTATCGGCTATTGCCCATTCCGCATCGATAGGTGGGGAAACCCTTAGCCAAGGAAATGGTATGCTCAATGATTAATTTAATAATCAAGACAAAACATGTGGCATAGCACCCAGTACCCTTTACTTAAAAAATTAGAAAAATATAAAAGTTAAAAAAAACTGGCCTCAATCTTGCCACAAAATAAAAGTATGTTCAAAATACAAATAAGTGATTAGTAATAATACACAATGGTGTACTTAACAAGGGATAACAGTATTGGATAGTTCTTTAGATGCCCAAGTAAGCAATACTAATTGATGCTTAAGCCAACACTTAACACATTCATTGCCACCCAGCCAAACAAAACATCCACGCCAGGCCGCAAAATATATATACGACCCGATACTCGGGTACAGTTACACACTTATCAAACGAATGGACACTACACGCCAAGAACTCGACAGTCCGGTACACGATAGGGTTGCGCTAAAAAACATTTGTTGTTATGTTGGTTTGTTCACTTATTACATTATACCGGAAAGTTAGGCCAACGTCTATCTCCGGAATCTGACAGATAATACACATTGTAACAGTGCTGATGCGTACTGTTACATACATGCTTGAGATTCACTTGTTTTCTTCCAAAATTGGGTTACAAACCTTATCCTTACCAAAGATGTTGAAAGTTGTAGGACCTTTTTCAAAGTTAAAACTATAGGTATTGTACATTCTTTTCTTACTTTATCAATTGGCACCACCCCATGAACACTGGCTTCAAATATCTTAGTGGGCAGTTTTTAAACTCTGCAGGTAAATCTACAAAAATCATTGTGTCATCCGGTCTGATATAGTGCCCGCAGTCAACCAGCCAAAAACTTGCAACTCCATGTGTACAATGCCACGGGTCCATTTAACCAACATTAATTTGGTGATTTATCATACAAATTCCATTAATTTCATCCTTTTTTAAGTAAAAACTTTATTCGGTAATAATTTTGTGATACCAATAGTCTTACAGGTTAACGTTAACACATTTCCCGTTACAACATCAATATTTCATTATTAGAAACAATTGAAGTTGAAAATTGAACGCGTGACAGGGATTTCTAACGATTTTCGTTATGATTTCGCGATCACAAGCCAGATCAAAATCATCAAAAAAACCTCAAAGTGAAAAATGGTTAAAATCGTGAATTATGAGCACAGTGAAATATTAAATCTACCATTTTCAACTTAACTGGAATATCTAAGCGACAACCCTGTTCATCAAAAACAGTACCGGTGTGCCCTTAGGCATGTATAGCTATAGCACCATGATCCCGATTATCGGGTAGTGCGGCCTGGGCATGAAATCATAAAATACCCGATAGTCGGGTTTCCGGCATTGAATGTGTTAACAATTACTTTTTGTATAAAAATAAATCTATAATCGCTTTAATCAACAGTATTCATAAAAAAACACTTATTACTTATATTTAGCGGCTCCAGCCTTAGCCAGCCTATCAGCCATCTCATTGCCATGACTTCCGTCATGTGCCTTGACATAGTTCCACTTAACATCCATGTTCCTCGAGGCTCGGTCCATCTCCTTGAAGTCGGCTTGGTTCTTCACAGGCTCTCCGGATACAGTCGTCCATCCGTTGTCCTTCCACCCTATAACAATGTATAATAATTAATTGAAGGTATTTTGCAACATTAACATGGATCATCATGTATAGGCATTTCCAGTCATTGACATCTCGAGGCTTAATGTTAAGCTATGCTCCGTAAAATGACTAGAACTTCCCTATATTATATACTTGCGTACCTATATAAATATAATCAGGGTCACTGTCAAGTAGTAAAAAACAGAGGGTAGGTATATAAAGTATATTAAATCAGAAGACAAGGAGTCTCGCGGGCAATGCTAACCAATGCATACACCTTCACCACTACAGTTTTAAGGCAGGAAAGGATGAATTTTTAGAGTGAGGGTATAAACATACCTGGCATCCATTTAGTGGCTGAATCAATGAGGAACTTCGAATCCGTGTTGATGGCCAGCTTCGTGACGCCATTTTCACGGGCAGTCCGCATGGCCTCGGTAGCCGCTTGTATTTCTCCGGTGTTGTTCGTGGCCCTGCCGTAGACTGGCTGGCTCCTGTTGTAGCGACTATTGTCGCCCCAATAAACTCCGTAGCCCGCTCGAGCACCTTCCTGGCCGTTAGATGAGCACGCTCCATCGGTATAAACTTGCGCATATCCATCATGGTCTCTTTCAAATCCGCCATCATAGTTGCTCGAGCTGCCTTCATAATAATTGTTGTTTGAGCGATAATTACGCGACATCTTGGAGCACGTGCTTCTTAATAACTGGGTTAACTTAAATGACTTGTTAAGCATTCACTAATCCGGAATCCGGTTTCAAATATCAAATACCTCGACTCGAGAAGTCCTTGGATCTGCAATAAAATCATGTGTACTCACTGTTCCACGAACGAATCGAATATACCCGACTTCGACATTCCAGGAAGTGACAAGTGTGCTCTTTTTTATAAAATCATTGACAAAAAATATGCGAACACACCATGCACTTACGGACGAAACTCACTTCCGGGAGCGAGTTTTAGGTTTACTAAACAATTAATAATTTCAAAATAAACATATACAAAATAAAATTATTCTTATGTTATTTGCAAGGTCAAAGCAACGAATACAACAACGAAAACTTAATTTTAAGTATTGTTCACACTAACTTGGTAAATCCCTTTTCTACTTCCTAGCAACTTCCTAGTGGTCAAACCGGTCGGTATTAGACATTGCAATTTGTAGGGCCCAATCTGTCAGGTTGGGAGTGAATAAGAGTTAAAGCCCTGTTACACCTGTCCTAGTTAGCTTCCTAAAGTCATGGACTGATTTCGGTTACGGTTTTACCGGTATGAAACCGGTATTCCATTATGATACCGTAATGGTGTAAAGGTTACGCGCGCCGCGCCAACATAACGGTACCGTAACCGTTTTGAAATATCGGTTACCAGTAATCGATTTAAAGGTAACCAAAACCTTTAAAATACCGGTTCGAAACCGGTATAATAACGGTTACCGAAAAAAATAAGCGGAAAGGCAAAACGGCAGCGCCGGCGGTTTGGCAACGACGCCAAAATCAAAATATCGGTAACCTTTAAAAATCGGTTAAGGTACCGGAAAAATAAAGGTTACCGTTATATTTCGATAGCGAAATATAAAGGTTCCGCTACCGAAACCGCCAGAGCCGGATCTAGGGGGGGGCAGACCGGGGCCCGTGCCCCGGGCGGCAAATTCACAGGACGGCAAATTCGACATGGCAGACGAATACACGTACACGTCTCATCACTCATCATCAACGCAACCTTGACCACTGAGACAGGTGTCCAATAGTCCAGTACTTTAATTTTTTTTTGCGGGACGTTTAGGTCAACAACCAATAAAATGAAACGCGCTCTCTGCGCCGCACGTCTGCGCTAGTCGCGTAAAGCTCGCCACCGCGCCGCCGCCGCATCTCTGCGTGTGTATACGAGACGCGTAAAGCCCGCCACCGCGCCGCTACCGCGCCTCTGCGCTGTGTATACGAGAAACAAAAGGCGGTTTTTACGCATATCTTATACACAGCGCAGAAGTGCGACAGCGGCGCTATGGCGGCGTGGCGGCGGCATCGTGTAGGTACACGATACCCGCAATAGAAGCGCTGCGGCGGCGCGGGGGCGGCATCGTCTACACTTAGCCTGCGTGTGAAAAGGTTGTTGTATATTTGGTAACCCCTTCATCGGTATCTCTCAGGGTCGTATTTTGTTTCAAACATTAAGTCAATTTGTCAAAAAAAAAAAAAATTAATGGCGGCAAGACGTGTTTTGGAAGTTGTTGTGTAATTTAATTAATTTTTCATTGATTTCACGCTGTTTTCTACGTTCTTGGTGTTTAAAAATACTCACAAAATATTGTATTTGCGTTTTTTGATTACTCTGAAGCGGTCCCGACTGCCTCAGCCGGGATCCGTATACTATGTCTGAAGGGACGAATTTTGGTAAGACTGATGAAAATACAAATCACCTAAATAGTTCTGAAAAATGTGTTCAAAATGATTGCTTAGACTCAATACAAAGTAATATGGATTACGAGGTAGAAAATATAACGATAGACAACCATGAAAGGCTGCAACCGCACCCGCATCCAATACCGCCGCCGCACTCAACAGATGATCTAACACAGAAAACTCAGGTTAGTACAGCAAATACTAAAGAAGACCATTCTTACGCAGCTAAAAGAAATCGAGAATCTGGAGATGAGTGGACATTAGTCATCAACAATCCTAAACGGCGTTACATGTTCAACCCAAACTTACCCGTTGGTACGGAGATAAGCATTACTTGTAAGGACCAGTTGCCGAAACAATTTGCGCTAGCAAAAATATTAAAAAGTCATGATATTTTAGGCATCATTAGAGTCAAGTACGTGAACTCCGATCATAGAACCATCATATTCTAAAGTAGTGACAACTCAAGCGGTGGTGCATAGCGAGTCCACAGCTCAGTCGCCGCCGCCTAAAAAACAAAGAGGGCCGAAGCCGAAGAAACCTGTGACTACTCAGAAAAAAGTAAGAGAAGAAGCTGCAGACATATCTGATAATGACTCTGTGAACATGGAAACTGAGGTTATTGACCCACTACCAGAACCAAGCCAACCTAACGAACTTCACAAAGACAAGCCGATATCTAGTGCATTACTAGACAAGTTAAAAGGTATAATATTCTTGAAAAACCTGACGATTACTGAAAAAATTAAACGGTGTGTTCAAATAGGCATTGAATGGTTCTTATCTTACCTTATGAAAACATATTTGTCATGACCTTTTTGGAGCCACTATTAAATGCCAATGGCTAATGACGACTTTAGGAAGTGCAGTCTTAACATGTTGCAATGGAACGCGCAGAGCATTAGACCAAAATTAGTATCATTTGAAAATCTTCTTATTCAAGAGAAAATTCATATAGCAGCGCTTAGTGAAACTTGGTTAGATGTAGACAGTTATCTTCGTATTAGTAATTATAATATATACAGGGAGGACAGATCTGATGGCTACGGCGGTGTTGCAATCCTTGCACACAAATCGATTAGGTCTGAGCAGTGTCGTGTGCAATCTCAAAACCCCGGTATACAAATAATTTACGTAAAAGTGTTTAATTGTGATCAAATTCAAAATGTGATAGCAGTGTACTGTCCATCTTCCGTAGCGACTCAGCAGAGTGATTGGGATTTTATTTTTTCAATTGTGAAAACTAACGTGATTTTCATGGGAGACTTTAATGGCCACCATACTAACTGGTCATATAAAACAGATGCCAGAGGCACTCAAATATTTGATTCACTTATGGATTTTAATCTAGTATCGCTTAACAATCGCAGCCACACAAGGATACGCCTTGTGAATGGAGTATTACAGGAGTCCTCTCCAGATGTTACTATAGTTAAACATCGGTATCAACGTTCAAATTTCGTGGCAATGTACGGTTGGCAGAAAAATAAATACAAACAAATCACTTAGTATTTTTAACCTTTATTTTGTATATGTAAATAAAAAAGCCCCTAAATAGTACATTTCCTAATTAGGGTGGTAAAACAAAGAAAGGCCGCGCAATCGCAATTGTTGCGGCCCAAGCTGCAAGCGAGGGACGTAATTATGCGATCGAGGGCTTTCTTTATTACCTCCCGTGTTGGAAAAATATGTACACATTTGGCCAGAAAGCGGCTCTATCCGTACGCGTAGCGTGCGGAAAAAGCCACTTTATGTCCAGGTGTGGCATACAATATTTTACGAGTTAGAATAGATCACTAAAATTTGTTCCATAGATTTTGCTGTCAATCTTTGACGTCTGTAAGAATATATCCATTTTAAATGACTAAAAGATCTTTCCACGCTGACTGAGGTAATAGGAAGGTATGTCAAGCATTGAAAATTTTGCACACAGTTTTTATTTACACTTTCTGGTATTTCAGCCTCGTTGTTTTTAGATAGTTGGTTAATTATTTGTACAGTCTTATAACCAGGATTTTTCTTTAATACACTTTTTAATTTAAAATAAACTTTTCTGGCATTTTGATGTAACCTTAACGTTGATTTTTTTTTTTGCAAACCATGAACAATGTTTAATGATTCTGCTAGACTCAGTTTTGGATCCTCCAATAATTTTATTGACTTAGCAATTATACTAAAGTGTGTATCGACGAATAGTAACTCAGTTTTTAAATTCCGGTTACGGAAAATTTTTTTTGCTTTAGAAATTGCACTCGCTTCACGCGGATTTAAGGCATCGATGACAGATTTGATTTTATCATAATGCATGTGATAATATGAGGCAGCATTTAACCATGTTCCCCATCTTGTTATCACGGGTCGGGGTGGTAGAGGAATATTTACACACATTTGATGAAATAAATTTGTCCTTGAAGGAGCGTTACGAAATATTTTTTTGATACAGTCAATCAAACTGTTTATGGTCGGGTAAAGACTTCTAATTATCTCTGCGACTCGATTACATCCATGTGCTATGCATGTTACATGAGTCATATTTTTATATTTCTGAACAAGGTTTTTAGCTGCTTTTACCATGTAGGAACCGGCATCCGTTATAAAAAATAATAATTTATCCATGTTTTTTTTGTATTCATCGCCCCAAAGATCTTCAAGGGTTTCCTCAACGAGTTTGGTTATTGTCGAATGGTTAGTCGCCTCCAATACCTTAGAAGCAAATAAATGTGGCTGGGTACTAGTTCCATCTAGAGCTCCGATCAAAATATTTGCCACTTTTTTTCCCACGGAATCTGATGTTTCATCAACACTGAGGTAAATCATTTTATTTTGTAATTTCTCTTTCAATTCATTTTTTTTCTTTTCATACAATTCAGGTAAGCATTTTACTCGTATTTTTGTTTCACTCGGCACAGTAATATCGTTTCCATATTTATGATTTAAAAGGTTTTCTACAAAATTTCTAAATTTAGGATTGTCTAATTTTGACCACGGTATATTCGAACAAATCATAAACTCTGTTAAATCTTTATTAAATTTTTCTTGTGCATTATTTTTATGAATTTTGTTGTGTAAATCTGTTTTTAAATGGCGGTCGATACTAGATTTAGAGGGAAATAATTTCGAATTACACAATTTGCAATATACGATATCGTCTTTAATTTCGAAATCAGCATTATCTCGTATTATATCCTGTAAATGGCAGCGTGAATCAGATAATTTATCTTGATGAGATTTTGATTTCAAATGTTTCTCTATATTGTACCTTTTCTTTTTTATATTCATTTCGCAAATAGTACAGCAAGCACCTTCGTTAGTGAATATAAAATCAGTATACTGCGTCAAATCCATTTTCTCAAGTCTGATAGGGAGTTGGGTAAAGATTTATCAATGCTAAATTGTAGTTGTAAGTGTTTTTAAGAACTATTATCGTTGAAGATTTTACCACATATTATTTTGCATGACAATTAAATTGACATTTGTTGCCTATTTGGCATTTAGAATTTTTTTTACAAATGGATAATGAAATGAGTATTGAGGTTCTATGACGTATTAAGAATATAAACCTCTTTAAATATATGTACAGTTTACCAAAGTACGATTAAGAATAAAAATAAATTAAATGTTATTTATTACTAATAGTAATAAATAAAACAATGATACCTATGTATTTCTTTTTTTGCGACCCTTACCAAGTGCCACGAAATTTGAACGTTGATACCGATGTTTAACTATAGTATCACCTGATATATATTTGGCATTTAATTGGCATGTTATGAAGGAGTCATTAGGAAGTGATCATCTAATAATTAAAATATCCACATGTGTTAATTCTCGTGCCAAGCATATACAAAGGAGAAACTATAAAGCGGCTCAGTGGGATGAATACAGATTATATCTAGAAAATATTTTTAACGATTTGTCTTTGCCTGAATCTTCTCAAGAAGCATATAATTTATTGTTAGATAAAATAAACATGGCAGCCGATCTTTTCATCCCCTTTTTTAAATTCAATAATAATCCTGCTAAAACATTTCAACCAAAGCCTTACTGGAACCAGTCTTTATCCAAAGCCGTTGCCGAACGGCGATTAGCGCTCACTTTGTTTAGACGGAATCCTACACCACTAAATCTTGAGAACCTCCAGGCAAAGATAAGAGACGCTCAGAGATTAATTAGAACGCATAAAAATGAAGGGTGGCATCAATTTTGTAACTCAATAAGTGAGTCATCTTCAGCCTCTGAAGTTTGGTCTCGAATGAAATGGCTCAAAGGCTACAAGACTTCTCAGCCTCATGTTAGTGTAGAGAAAGCGCACAATCTCCTTAGTTCTCTAACACCAGATAACGTATCTCCACGAACACCAGCGATTGAGTCATGTAGCTTGGTCATAGACGAGCCATTTACTATACAGGAATTAGAGTCATGTATTAAATCAAAAGATACTGCACCTGGTGGTGACGGTATATCATTTTCAATGATTAAGAACCTTCCTATGAATGGTAAACTATTACTGCTATTGGTGTATAACAAATTCTACTCCTTAGGTTTTGTTCCCGCTCAGTGGAGGGAAATTAGTGTAGTTCCAATACCTAAACCTGGAAGAGATCCCTCTTCTGACTCTGCTCTCAGACCGATCTCGTTAATTTCTTGTATCTGTAAAATATTTCATTCTGTAATAAATAGGCGATTGGAATGGTTCTTAGAAAAAAATTGTATGTTTGCTGAAGAAACCGTCGGTTTTAGGAAATGTCGATCATCTTTAGATAACTTAAGTAGCTTAGTAAGTCGAATACAGACCGGATTCTCAAAAAATATGGTTACTTTGGGAAGTTTCATAGATATTGACAATGCATATAATAACGTAAACGTTCCTGTTTTAATTTCAATACTTGACGGGCTGAGGGTTGGTCGTAACATTTGTCAATATTTATGGAATTTTTTAAATGAAAGATATCTTACAATTCAAACTGATAGCACTATGTTACGTAGATCAGCTGGTCGAGGGTTAGCTCAAGGAGACCCAACTTCGCCACTGCTTTTTAATGTTTATACTATGCACATTCAAAAATCACTGACAGGTGTATTCTTTTCACAATACGCAGATGATTACATTTTGTATGTTACAAAGAAATCTATCGAGGAGGCTGAAGATGTATTGCAAAACTCTCTGAATATATTTAACAAATGTCTAAACAATCTTGGTCTTGAAATATCTACATCTAAAACAAAGTTATGTTTATTTAAAAAAGGTATTAATAGAGAACCTGTAAATATTAAAATTAATAATTGTAATTTAGAATTAGTTAAGTGTGTTAAATACCTGGGATTGTGGTTGGATCGATCTCTCAAGTGGGAAAAACATATTAATGAAATAACACAGAAGGTACATAAATATTGCAATATTTTAAAAGTTTTAGCTGGACCTGGATGGGGTGTCCATCCAAAACATCTCAGGAGATTATCAATCAATCAATCAATCAATCAATCAAAATTTATTTCGAATCAATTAAGGATCCATAGATTGTTAGTACATACAGCTAGAGAAGACTTAAAATTAGGGTTAGTAACATGGAATTACAAAATAATTAAATAAAATACGAATAAAAACTAAAAACAAAAACACAGAAAAACAATCGGAACAGTATACTTACATATCACAAGTCTAGATGCACCATTTCTCAACATCTGACTTTGCCACATGTAGGCTATTCCAGTGCTTGAGTAATGGTGCATCAAACCTGCCTGCCAACGTTTTCAGGATACTATTGCAACTGCCACTCACTCTCCGCATAAGCGACGCCGATCTGTTGCGTATAATCGCGTAAAAATCGTCCGTGTGCGCCTCCGCAAACATTCCGGATGCACTACAGTGACGTGGCAGTCCCATCAGCATCCTGAAAACGTTGTTATACTGTACCCTTAGGGCGTTGTACGCTCGCTGAGTATAGCTGGCCCACAGGCTGCAGGTATAAAACGATTGGCAGAATGCCTTGAAAAGAGTCTTTTTTACGTCTTTGTTACACCTGGCAAACCTGCGAGCCAGCATATTTCCACGCACAGCTAACGCTCTACGCTCTCTTTCTATGTCGAGGTCATCCTTGAGGTCCTCAGTTACCCAGTGACCAAGGTATTTGAACGATTTAGTGACCTTGAGCAGTTCTCCGCCCAAGGTCACAGGGGGTACAGGCTTGTAGGTTTTTTTTCCAGATTTGAAGACAAGTACCTCGCTCTTCTTCCCATTGTACCTTAGCCCATGTTTCACCGAGTACCCCTCACAAATGACCAGCAACTCTTGAAGTGCACTCATGGATGGACTCAACAACACCATGTCATCCGCATAGCTGATGTTATTAATGGATTTACCATCTACGGAGCATCCGACATAAGCATTGTTGAGCTCATCCATCAGCTTATTTACATATAGGTTAAACAACCTAGGAGAGGTCAGGCCGCCCTGCCTCACTCCACACTCCAGTTGGTATACATCCGAGTAAACGCCCGCCCACCTGACCGAGTTAATCTAATTATACTTTGCAATAATTCGTAGCAGAATAGATTATGCGTCTTTTTTATATGACGATAGTTGCAATTCCAATTTGTATAAACTCGACAAAATTCAAAATCAAGCACTGAGGACAATAGGCGGGTTTATTAAGTCTTCTCCTATACACGCGATGGAATCTGAATTGTGTGTACAGCCCTTATATATTCGTCGCTTTTATTTGGCTTCCAAGTTTTGGTTAAAATCTAGATCTTTTGAAAATAATATAACTATCAAACTCTTAGATGTATTAAATAACGACATTCAAACACGTGATACATTGCGAAATAAAAAACCTCTTCTCCTTACTGTACATAATAAGTATAAATCAACTACTATGCATTCCAGTAACATATTGGAAATGTTTACATTGGACAGATGGGTTAATTCGATCGATATTTCTAAATCTTTTAGGTTTAACATAGCGTCTATCACTAAATCTAAGCGTGAATATAAGAAAAATGCTTTAAAAACGACCGTGGATGATTTTTTGCTAACACATTATTCCGAATATCAGTGTATATATACAGACGGCTCTAAAGAAGGATGCAACTTAGGCGCTGCATTCTATGACCCTCAATCAAACATATCTATTAAGATACACATAAAGCACAACATGTCCATTATGCACGCTGAGCTGGTTGCCATTGCTGAAGCCTTATCCCATATCCAATCTTTAGATTACAGTAAGATTGTCATTCTGTCGGATTCTAAAAGTGCGCTCCAACATGTTGCTCGATGTACGTCAAATATTCGAGGTCTTCCGATAGCTTACACCATTTTGAATTTTATTGACATACTGCAATCAAAGGGTAAGACCGTATTATTGCAATGGATCCCATCTCATGTGGGTATAGTCGGTAATGAAACCGTGGACACCATAGCGAGGCTGGCCTGTCAGGATGGTGTAGAATGTAATACGTTACCATATTACTCCGATTGTATTATTTTCGCCAAACGTGAGTCATATACTCTATGGAAAGAATACTTTGACGAGAGATCTAAGGAAAAGGGCATTTGGTATAAGACGATCCAACCTCATCCTCTAATGACGCCATGGATAGATTGTCCTCTTAGTAGACAAGACTGTGTGTTATTAATGAGACTTCGTTCAGGTCATATCCCATTAAACAAATTTGGTTTTTTAATGAAAAAAGTTCCTTCTCCTAATTGTGATGAATGTAATATTCTAGAAGACGTGTACCATGTTATTATGGAATGTGTCCGGAACGAAGCTGCCCGAGTACAACTGGCTTATTCCAAACATTTTTATTCTATTTCCCATGTGGGAGGCTGCAATAGCGCTCTGGCCGCCCCTCTGTCGGACGCGGCCGCAGCGCTACTGCAGCTTGTTCGAAAGGCTGTTGTAAATAGATAAGGTTAGATGTAAGACATTCATGTTTTGTGGTTCTTATGGAGCGACATGTTCACTTCGGTGACAAACTCTTAAATAAAGAGAAAAAAAAAAAAAAAAAAAAAAAAGTCAATTTGTGTTTACTATTTCCTTATTGGCGGTCTACAAAACATCAGTTTCTGTCAAAAAATCTGTTTGTTTTAAAAACAGCTCACTATTAATCCCTCCTACTTACGAATTACTTTTACTAGGTAAGTATTTTATCGTATCTTGTGCTTTTGAAGTTACTACAGTTCGTTTTTTTATTCCGTAGACTAAAATGACAACTACAAATGTCAAACGTAGAAATAATGTGACCAGCTTAAAACAAATATGTAGTGCTGCTCTTTGATTTCGGTTTGTGAATAACCGATAAATATTATATTAATTTATGATTCAAAATTGTTATTGTAATGTAAATAAATAATAAATACAATCTACACTTACATTATTGGAGACTGAAATAAAAAAAACCGGCCAAGTGCGAGTCGGACTCGCACACCGAGGGTTCCGTACAAACCTGTAGGTATATAAGTAAAAGTTGACGTAGAAGTTTGATTTTGCTACAGCTGAAAGGTATTATAGACCTGAGTATTTGGTATGAATTTCAATTTAATACCTCTACGCGTTTACGAGGAAAAAGGTAGTAAGTTTAAAATTTAAAAAAATATTTTTTGTATGATTTTACTAAAAATGTCTACTTTTCGTAATTTTTCCTTTGTGCTATATGAAATTTCTTCGTGCCAAGTTTCAAGTTTCTGAGTTTACGGGAAGTACCCTTTAGGTTTTGAGTTACTTGCAAGTACTCAGTTTCAAAATATGCAACTTAAATTGCTATTTCTTTTGATTGCGTTGACGTAAAAGTTTGGTTTTGCTACATCTGAAAGGTCCTATAGCCCTGAGTATTTGACATGAATTTCAATTTATCACCTCCACACGTTTACGAGGAAAAAGGTAGTAAGTTTAAAATTTAAAAAAATATTTTTTTGTATGATTTTACTAAAAATTTCTACTTTTTGTAATTTTTCCGTTGTCTATGCTATATGACGTTGCTTCGTGCAAAATTTCAAGTTTCTGAGTTCACGGGAAGTACCCCGTAGGTTTTGCGAGTGCCGAAAAACTCTAATATTTGCAGCATAAACGACTGTATCTTTTGATTGCGTTGGCTTTTAAGTTTGATTTTTTCACAGCTCCAAGGGACAATAGACCTGAGTATTTGATATAAATTTCAGCTTGATACCTCCACGCGTTCCTGAGAAAAATGGTCTTGACAGACAGACAGACAGACAGACAGACAGACAGACAGACAGACGGACAACAAAGTGATCCTATAAGGGTTCCGTTTTTTCCTTTCGAGGTACGGAACCCTAAAAATAACATTAAAAAATTACATTGCCGTATCGCCGTATTTCCGTAACAAACATATTTGATGTAAAGAGAAATTTTTGTACCATTATAAAACAGGTCGCGAAAAGTACAAAGTTAGGTTCTCATTTAAATGAAACTTGGTAAATGTAGAGAAATAGGATGAGTAACTTGGTGCATTTTGAGCTATATGATATGTAGCTTCGAAGTGACTGTTAATCTTACAATAAAATCGCTTTGAACCTTTGAGTCTAAGGAGAGACTTTGCCTCCTTATGTGTGTTCTATCGCTTGTACAATGGGTTGTGCTCTGAAGAACTGTTTGATATGATGCCCACGGCAGCTTTTTATCACCGCACTGCTCGCCGCCGGCAGGGTGTTCATCCTCACACCCTGGAGCCTAAGGGGTCGTGCACTGTACGGTTTAAGAGAAATTTCCTCCCACGAACGCTGCGACTGTGGAATGAACTCCCTGCCGAGGTTTTCCTAGCGGGCTACAGTATGAGATTCTTCAAAAAAGGAGTGTATATGTTCTTAAAAGGTAGGCAACGCGCATGCGAATCCTCTGGGGTTGCAGGCGTCCATAAGCTACGGTAACTGATTACCATCAGGCGGGCCGTATGCTTGTTTGCCACCGTCGTGGTATACAAAATAAAATAAAATATAAGAAATATTGTTTATAGTCCTGGATACAAAATTTCTAAATACTTCAAAATGTTGGCATTTTTACCTACACTATTCCACCTTTTTAGGGTTCCGTAGTCAACTAGGAACCCTTATAGTTTCGCCATGTCTGCCCGTCCGTCCGTCCGTCCGTCCGTCCGTCCGTCCGTCCGTCCGTCCGTCCGTCCGCGGATAATCTCAGTGACCGTTAGCACTAGAAAGCTGAAATTTGGTACTAATATGTATATCAATCACGCCGACAAAGTGGTAAAATAAAAAGTGGAATTTTTTTTTATTAGGGTACCTCTCCTATACGTAAAGTGGGGAGTGATTTTTTTTTTCATTTCAACCCTAACGTGTGATATATTATTGGATAGGTATTTAAAAATGAATAGGGGTTTCCTAAAATCATTTTTCGATAATGTAAATATTTTCGGAAATAATCGCTCCAGAAGTAAAAAAATATGCGTCCCCCCCCCTCTAACTTTGGAACCATAAGTTTTAAAAATATGAAAAAAATCTCAAAAGTAGAACTTTATAAAAACTTTCTAGGAAAATTATTTTGAACTTGATAGGATGAATAGTTTTTGAAAAAAAAATACAAAATAATTTCTGAACTAAGTTTGTAATTTAACCGTATAAGCAGGTGTTTATTGTACCTGTAATTTCTACAAAATTACAATGAAATGACGTGCTTTCAAATAAAGTAAAAACGGTGAAAATCGATTCACGCAATAAAGAATTATCCCATAAAAATCATCTTCCATACTTTATGCTCGCGCGCAATAATTTACTTAATTTGCCGATAGATGTCGCTGTACGTGGAACTCTCATATCATATCCTACATGGCGGTGTTATTAACTCTTAAGTGGGGACACTTACTGTGACGGACGGAAAACTACGGAACCCTACAGTGAGCGTGGCCCGACACGCTCTTGGCCGGTTTTTTAATACCTTTCCTAGTGTCCCCTTTTAGCACTTCACGGATTATCCATTCATTGTGTTACAGACACTTTATCAAAAAGTATCTCCCTATAGTTTGTTTTCGGTTAGTACCGGTTGTAGCACATCACTATTTATAAGACGAAAAAAACAAGCAACACATGAAATGTCATTCTAGTCTACGGAATAAAAAAACGAACTTTATAGTATAAGATCCTCGTTAAAATTTATTTAAATATATATATATATATATATATATGTAGGTACATGAAGCGGGGATGATTTTTTAAAGCTTTAAACCAATTGTTGGGTGTCGCTGGATAGGTATTTTAAAAATAATATGGGTCTTCTATATCAATAATTTCGTAAATAATAGTTTCGAAAGTTTAAAAGATAAAAGCTTATAAAAAGCGACGTCGCCCCTCTAATTTTTGAACCCTGGGCCAAAAAAATGAGGAAAAATTCATAGATGTGAGTCGGTTTTTAAGTTATCTTTTTTTATTGAAATATGCTTAGCTAGATGTTAATATGTCCCAAAATGAGTCTGAGGTAATTTGGTTGGCAAAATAATTGTGATTATAATTAAAAACAAAAATCCATAAAAAATATTTGAGAATGACAAAAATCGAATTTTCTTCAAAAACGCAGATGGTTATAGTACCAATTATTCTTGATTTTTTGTCATACTCAAAAAAATTCTACCAGGTGCACTTTTTTTTAAACCGATTTTAAAAAGATATTGTTTTTTTTAGAAATAGCTTTTACTCATTATTTTGACCTTAATAAATAATTCTCAGCCCATTTGAGTCAAAAACTTAAGAGCAGTGAGCTTTTTTTCGAAATAGATGTATGGAGCGTATCGCAAAATATCGGATTTTCTTCAAACATAAAAAATAAACGCAGATTGTTATAATACCAATTATGCCTGATTTTATGATATACTCACATTTTTTTTATCTGGTGCTCTTATAAAAAAAAAACATATTTTAATTTTTTTTATTAAGTTTACTCGTTATGTGTGTGGACCATAAAAATGATTCTAAGCCTGTTTGAGTCAAAAACTTACGAGTAAGTACTAAGTTTTTTTCTCGAAATTAAGAAATATCAGATTTTCTTTAAAAATAAAGGCTAAAATCACGGATATTTATAATTTATTTATTTATGATTTTTTGATGATATTGTTATTATTGTTTTTATTATTTAACTTGTCAGTGACTTGTTTCCTTGTGTTATATAACATCAAAAAATTATAAATAAATAATTTATAAATATCCGTCATTTCAACCTTTACTTTAAAGAAAATTCGAGATTTCCTATACATCTATTTCGAGAAAAAAACTTCGTACTCGTAAGTTTTTGACTCAAACAGACTCAGAATCATTTTTTATGGTCCACATAACGAGTAAACTTAAGAGCCCGGTAAACTTTTTTTTCGATTTCGCTCAACTTTTTGGTACTATTTTGTAGTAACTAATGAAACTTCTATTTGTTTGTATACATATATTGAAAGTACGTTTTTTTAAATGGTATAAGTGGAACGCTTTTTTATTTTCTTGTTTCATTTATAAGTAATTCATCCTAAACTAACACCTATTTCGCGATTTTTGCTTGGGGAGGTGAACACAGTAAGGTTTTTATTGATTAAAATTAAGTTATACTAGTACGTAAAATACATAAATACGTTGGAAAATGAGTCGCCTGAGGAATAAGTGGAACAGTTTTTTTCATTTTCATATACATTTTTTAAGGGAGAGTATGTTTAGCTAGAGCAATTTTATGAAAAATTTCCGAAGTTTAGGTGATACTTTTCGAAAGCTAATAAAGCATTTTACAAAAATAAAAATACAGAAATAAAATGTACTTCATGCTTTAATCAGATAATCTAAAACGTATTAGGGGCCATAAAAAAACATAATTAATAATCAAGAAACAAGATTGCACGAATCAACGTCCTCACTAAACAAGCTCTGTAAGTTTTAGGGTATTAAATATGAATATACTTATATATAGACCCAAACAACTTTTTTGCAATAACAAGACTTCAAACTATCTTATCAAATGCGATTCATGTGCGTAATTTCATTATTAGCGATTTTCGTTTTCAAATCGTTACCGGACTCTTAATAAAAAAATTAAATAAATGTTTTCTTTTTTTTAAAAGGGCACTTTATAAAAAACAGTGAGAATATCATAAAATCAGCAATAATTGGTACTATAACCATCTGCGAGGATATAATGGTTAAATTTTCATGATTGAAGAAAATCCGATATTTCCGATACGCTCCATACATCTAATTCGAAAAAAGCTCACTGCTCCCACAACACACACGATTTCTAAAAACCGTGAAAAAAATTTTTTTATCTTTTTTTGTTAAACTGCACCTGGTAGAAAATTTTTGAGTACTTATGACAAAAAATCAAGAATAATTGGTACAGTCGGTTCCCCAACATAAGTATCCACTCTCCCATACAACTTTGTATGGCAATGTGGGTACTTAAGTTGGGGAACCCACCGTACTATAAACATCCGCGATTTACCAAATAAAAATATGGAGCGAATGAGAAAATTATAATTAATTATTTTCCCAACCAAATTAGACTCATTTTAGGACATATTAATACCTAGCTATTAAAGCTATTTCAAGAAAAAAAAGGGACAAATTAAGAAACCTTTTTCTATTTCTATGAAAGCCAATTTTCAGGCCATAGTGCGTTGTGGCGTTCTTTCCGTTAACAGGCCTATTTATTTATGTCTAACAGAAGGTGTCTGTTGGTCAAATTTATACGATACTTAATAATTAAGGCAAAAATAGAAAACATATCAAATATATGCAGGGGTGGGGGGCGGCATATTTCAGATTTTGCCCCGCCTCGAAAAAGTTCTAGATCCGGCGCTGGAAACCGCTATTTGAAAACCGTCATATCGGTTATAAAAAATACCGGTATTTTTCGGTTATGCAGTCCCTGCCTAAAGTGCTTGATACACTTGCCCTAGTTAGCTTCCTAAATGAGTTAGTTTCTAAATTTAGTCAGGTGTAACCGCATTTAACATGAAGTTTCCTAAAAAGTAACCTAGTTAGGAAGCTAGGATGGTCACTGAAGAACTTATTGAGTTAGCATCCTAATTAGGACGAAAGAAAGTAAAGTGTAACAGCGTTTAGTCGCCAGTTGACCTAAATGTCATAGATTTTTTATCTGTTCTTTTTCTAAAACTTTAATCGCAGACTGATTCCATTTATTGTGAATTTAGGATCCTAGTTAGGACAAGTGTGACTGGAGATATATTTAGGAAACTAATTAGGATGCTAGTTAGGACACTAAAAAAAGTAAAGTATAACAGGCCTTTTAAGGATTAAGTTTCTAAATTTAGTCAAGTGTATCGGCATTTAGAAAGTAAATTTACTATTGAAATAAGTTAGGATCCTAAGTAGGATGCTAGTTAGGACACTAAAAAAAGTAAAGTGTAACAGGGCTTTTAGAGCCCGTCAGGTTGGGAGGTGTAATAAGAGTTAGGGGCCTTAGGGAGCTGAAGGAGGGTAGGGAGAGGCAGGGTATACGACAGATTGGGCCCTACAAATTGCCATGTCTAATACCGGTTTTAGATTGGTTTAAATTTGTCCAATGTGAAGATTGGCGATAGCAGTCAGCAGTCTATTGGCAGGAAAGTAATTAATACAACTGAATGTTTTCAATGTTTTATTCTTGACAAATCTAGTGAGGTGATGTCAGTGACATAGTACAAACACATTTAACATTACATGGAATTAAAGTAATCAATGCACTTACTTGTAAGGCTTTTAGGAGAAATGTCTTAAACCAAAATAAATATTAAAGAGAGTAACTAATCATTTTAGGGCCCGGGCGAGAAAAAATTGCGAAGGGAATGATTCAAATATTTCAAATTGTTTGATTAAAAAAAGAAACAAAGGGTTGGCGTTCACAATTTTCATACATTTATCAAGCTCCAATCTTAAACTATCACAATTGAATATCTCTCTCTTAATATTTTATCCAGGGATCGTAAGGCGGCTTTCACACTGCTACGGTTTCCGCATACGCCGGTGCGCGAGCGAGATAGCGCTCTGCATGTGTATAGGGCTGTCATGCTTGCACACCGTCGCCGCATCCGGTTGCGGCGCCAGTGTGATAATCTTTATTCATTTCAGTATCTCGGTGGATAGTTTTTTTTTATTTTGCTTGCATAACCTGATAATTTATTGTCCTTTCCTAAATTACATTTGAGAATAACAAAGTGGTATATCGATTTGGATGTTTAGTTATACCGGTAGCGGTCCCTGGTTATCTCTGCTCGCGGTCAAAATGGTGGGAGTGGTCGGAGCCTCAGACCAAGTGTCTTTTCAAAAATAATGTTACATTACAAGTAATCGCAAGTATAGCAACTCATTCTCAATGTTTTATAGTCGGACGTTAACTGTGCACCGACTTTGCAAGTGACCAAGTGTGGAGAACCAGCAAAATTATATGAAGGAAGTACAAAAGTATCACATTTTGTCGCATGCAGAGTTAGCATGGTCGGACTCTACCCTCGTGCCACTCCATGTACCATCGGGTTCATACTTGTATACCCAATTTGTGAATAAATTAATGATGGTACATATGATTGCAACAGAATTTTAACCATTTAACAGTCTTTTAAAGTGCATTTTCATTTGTTTCCTTAATATTTAAAATAAGTGAAAATCAAATATTTTCCATGTAATTAGATTAAAATAATACTGGGCGGCATGGCACGAGGGTACTATTTGACATAACTAATAAAATAAGAAGGCCCGGATATCTGCTGTAGTCCGAATAAAATAGATAGATTTTATTACTTTGAGATCTGTGATTTTTGTTTTGAAAGTAGCTACACTCAAAAATATTTGAAGGCTCCATTCCTTCATAACTATTACCAATTTGAATGTATCCCGGAATATTTACCGTACCAGTTTACATAGAGATGAACACATTTTACTGTTTAAGTTGTTTTACAATAATGTTTCCCAGCAACGAAGCATGTAAACAATTTTGGACGGCATTAAAAGGATATAATAATTTAGGGGTTTTTCATTTAATTAAATTTACTTGTATTTATTAACGTAACAATCCAATGTAAACAGGGCTCGTAAACGATTTCCGTAAAAACCCTATGGTATTTTCATTTCTTTGTGGTCTTTATGACGGAGGACTACATAATGTATTTAGGTAATGGCTCCATTTTAGATTGTCCAGCTAGAAGTAAAATAGCGAACGAAAGAACGGAAAACATGTATATTTTTGTATGGACAAAATACTACAGGTTTCCGAGCCATGCTTATCAGAAGAGCAATATTATTTAGACGCAAAATAAGTCAAATTATTTTAATAAACGTTTAGATTTGTTTCTTTTTGTTGCAGAAGACGCTGGTTCGATCCCAGTCCTGGGCACCGGAGGCCTACAACTATGTAATAACAGTTCTTATGTTTGATTGATTGGATCCGATTAGGAAATCAAATACAGGTATTTTTTGTATGGGCAATCCCGGGATACCGGTGTTGTGCCATACAAAATATACCGGTTTTTCTTCCCTAGTTCTGACGCATTACAGCAGCCTTAATTTCCCAGATATTGTCGTCAAAGAAAAAAGTCCAGGGCTTGTAACCGGTATTTTGCTCCATACTAAAATACCGGTTATTTTTTTCGTTCTTTCGTTTACTATTACATATTTAATCGAAAAATCTTACAATATAAAGTCATAACATAACCTAAAAACAATACGAGTTCTACGTAAAAACCATAAAATATGTTAACATATTGGGTTATTTCGGGGCTTTTGCGAAAACCGGTTACAAGCCCTGGAAAGTACTAGCAGGAATGATAATTCAATTATTTTGTTATATTTTAAATTAAGTATACCGCCATAGCACATTTAAGTTGTAATAACCAAATAAACATGGTTAATCTCTACAATTACCTTTTACAACTGAAGAACAAATCAAATTATTTAAATAAATATTTTGATTTGTTTTTGTTTTGTCTGCCGCGAATGCAGAAGACGCTGGTTCGACCCCAGCCCTGGGCACCGGAGGCCTAGGTCACTTTTTCCTTTGTATATGACATCTATATAATTATAATTACCTTTTAATTACATATTTTCGATTTAAATTCACTTGATAACAAGTGATGCCATACATATACACTCTTTTTATATGTAAATACCCTTTTCCAATTCTCAATCCCTGTAGTTGTTAACAAATAATGGTTATCCATCTCGTCTTCAGTTTTCGGGCCTATATTCAATCTGGTAAACTTACGATAATGACTAGATATAATTATATAACCAGTTAAACACACTTTTTAACATCTAATAGTATAATGGCAATATTATTTTTCTAAATATTACTTTTTTAAATATTAAGTAAGATTACTATTTAAAAAAGTCTGACAGCAATGTAATATCAAAATATTATAGTTTAAAAATTAATATATTTAAGTATTTATATAAACTGTTGTGGGACTGATCACTCAAGGAGTTGGAAGTTTTTTTAAAGAAATTACATACTATGTAATTGGTATTTAGAGAAAGAGAATAATGCCATTGCAACTGTACTCTAGCCACACTTTCCAGTGTATTTTTTACATATATTCTAATCCTTTTCAATACATATCACGCCTTGTAAAATAAGGACCATAGTAACATTATAAGATCTAAAATAGTCACTCGTTTAATAATTATGTCACTCTAATATAAATGAAATATAAAAATTTTGTGAACATCAAACATTGGGTGCTCTAGTGATAACTTATTAAAAGTTCATTGCAAATGCTAGGCGCAAATGCAATTTACAGTAAAGTGTCTTCTAAACACTTAAATACTTCGGAATTGTTTAATGTAACTTGTTCTGTTTCTTTATGATCTATTTTGTCATGATCACGATGTATAATCTAACATGTTCAGTTTGTTTACGATCTATTTTGTCATGATCACGATGTATAATCTAACATGTTCAGTTTGTTTATGATCTATTTTGTCATGATCACGATGTATAATCCAACATGTTCAGTTTGTTTATGATCTAATTTGTCATGATCACATGTATAAGTATAAGAAATAATAGTTTTACAAATTTCAGCTTTGTATAATCATTTTAAAACCATTACATTGAACACATTAATAGTGAAATGATTGAGTTTACTTTATTTAGTTCTTAAATTAGAAACCAATAATTGCTTAGAGCAATAAAACAAATAAATACAAATTTTGAGATCATTTGTTACACATAGTGTATGAAAGAAAAACATTCCTTGTATTCTATACTGGAATATATGAAAAAAAAATGCAAATTATGTGTCTTGGACGAAATACAATGTTTGTTTTAAAAATTTAGTGCCAATCATAAAAACATTGTGTAAACACGAAGATATAAACGTTTTTTTGCAAAAAAGTGTTGTTTCGCGACAGGCGGCCACGATGACAACTACAGGCGTCTTTTTGCTAGAAGAATCCGGTGCATAACATTTTTAACTTTTTTTTGGTAAGAGTACTATTAGCAATCGTTTTTAGGTGAAGGAAAACAATTTAAAATCCCAACAAGGTCTTATTAGGGATGGAAGGTCATACTGCACATAATTTCGTAAACAATGAGTACTTTCGTAAAATTTCGTAAATTGAGCCGACGCAAAATGCTAAGAAGAAAAATGCACGGTTATTTATGGGATAAAAACCCACAATTGCGATTCAAAACAGCTGCCCTAGTCCTTGACGCCTATAGTTCTCAACATGTCACGTCTATTATATGCCGTCTCAGTGCACCTTTAGTTGTTGATACCTCCATTGTAGGCGTAGTCAGCCTTGTTATGCATGACCAGCTGGTTGTCCACAAAGTAGAAGCTGTCCGAGCATGTCTCAAATGGCGCTGTGATCATCTCTTCAACTGGAATGCAGAAATTATAATATTTAGATAACCATAATGATGAAACATGGAAAGAATTTGGGAAGCATTGTATTAAAAAGTTTAGTATTCAGTACAGTGGTTCTTCACCTTTCAAGGGACCATTTGAAAACATTTCTTTCATGGCAGCTAATGGGGCCAAAAAGGATATACCTATGACAAATAAAGTCAACAAATGGTTTTTCTGTTAATAAATTCGCAGACCATATCAGGTGCTTCCAGGGACTGCAAGTGGTCCACCTGATTTATAATACTCCCTGCCGAAGTTTTCCCAGCGGGCTACAGTATGAGGTTCTTCAAAAAAGGAGTGAATAGGTACCTAAAGGGTAGGCAACGCGCATGTGAATCCTCTGGGGTTGCAGGCGTCCATAGGCTACGGTAACTGCTTACCATCAGGTGGGCCGTATGCTTGTTTGCCACCGTCGTAGTATAAAAAAAAAAAAAAAATATGTAAATTTGTCGAATCACAAAATTAATGGTTAGTGTTTCAATGTTTCAGGTATGTAGATCTCTTTAAATATCATACATATTTATAGATCTAACAATTATAAATATAGTAAAACAGGTGTTTTAAATATTTAACAATTATTTTTAAGATCACTGGGTACAGGATCATAAGCAGATTGTTTTTTGTAATGTTTTACCGAGGTGATCATTGGTCACCTCAGTAAAACAATTGAAACAATTATTACCTGTAGATAGGCTATCTACAGGCGATAACTGTTTTAAGTGCCTGCATAAGAAACGAAATACATAATAATTAGTCACATTAACAGGCTTAGGAAATAGGATTTAGTCGGCATCCCGTAACGCGCGTATATTGTATATAATATTTATATATATATTATATATTTTTATGATATATTAGTATGTATTTATACCAATTCTACGAGTATATACGTAGGCATATGTAGTATTAATAGTCATTAAGCATTATTTTAGGAATGTATATATTAATTAAGAAATTTTAATTAGTTTATAATTGTAAAAATATCCTAGTTAGATAGTTACATTTTGTCTCTGCACCCACCTTAACGCATTTCTGTTTGGCCCTATAACTGACTGGCAGAGAATGCCTAAAGGCATTAAGTCCGCCTTTTGTACTCCTGTCCAAGTTTGAATAAATAAATAAATAATTAAATAACCTATTTGAAAAACTAGTTCTCTTCAATTGGATCGGTCACAATCTTAGAAGGGATTCCAACTACATCCCTAGGCAAGTCCTGGAATGGACCTCGTAAGGCAAGAGAGGAAGAGGTAATCTGGAACAGTCCTGGTGATGCACAGTAGCATCTGAGTTGAAGGCAATCTGGCTATCATGGTCCGAGGTGAAGCACGCAGCCCAAAACAGAATGCAATGGCGACACCCTCTGTGGACGAACCTAGGTAGGGACCTAATGGGCTTAAGATTATAAGTTTAATAGACTTATAATCTTAAGCCCAGCTACCTATTGTCACATAGGTAATATTTACCTAGATCAGGAGGTAGCGTAGGAAACTCGTATATGTGTTCACAAGTGTTTCTTGAGAACGGAATGCAGAACCCAAACTCAAAGTCAAAGGTCTTCAACAGGGTATCTCTGAAGAAGTGCTTCTCAATCATTCTGAAGTGGTTGACGGGACGCGAGCCCACTGTGAATTCCACGCTGAAAAATATTATGTCAAAAATTATAGATTAAGTAGAAACATAGTAAGCAGCATTAGCAATAGCACTAGACCCTACTCATAGTGTTGTGTTCCTGCTGGTGAGTAAGGTTGCCAAAGAGCTCAAAGAGGACCCAGTGTGTTGACGATGAGGGACCTTCTTGTTCCTTTAGTCGTCAACACAGTGAATCCTCCTTTTTGTAAAGGGTCGGCAACGCGCATGTGACTCCTTTGGAGTTGCTGGCGTCCATAGGTTACGGTAGCTGCTTACCATCAGGCGGGCCGTATGCTTGTTTGCCACCGTCGTGGTATTAAAAAAAAAAAAAAAAAAAAGCATAATGTATTAACTGCAAAGATAAAATGAGTACCTATTTTAATTTATTTAAGCAAATTACGGGCGAATGCTATAATAATAGAACACATTATAAATGTAACTTACGTAGCTCCAACAGTCTTCAACTTTAAAAATTGCGGGGTGAATTGATATCGCACGAATCTGCCCGCGTTCGGATCCAACGGTTCCTCGGGAGCATCTTCGGCACCCTCGCTGTCAACACCGAAGTCCGTTGGTGGTTTTGCTATCTCGAACAACACTGTCCCACTTTCGAGATCTCGAATCTTGAATCTCGTAAAATCTATATCGTATACGTTAGCCTCGGGGCTGCACAGATATGTGTCTGTAATTCTATCCAGCCTCAAAACATCTTCAGGAGAAATAGCACTTGGTATTACGCCGTCTGTATTCGATTCCAATAGAGATATTGATTCGCACTTTTTTCCTACTAAACTCATCTTGGTAATCGCAGAGTCTTCCAATATGGCTTGAAACTAATTCAAAGGTATAGGCACAAGTAATTTAATTAAAAGGCAAACGTACGCGAAAGTATCAGTGCATTTTATTTGGAATTAGATTAGCAAACGAACTACATGCAGCTCATTATTGTACGAGAAAAATTGTTTGCTCACCGCACGTACGTCACAGTAGTCGCACGTCAAAATATCAATTTGTTGGTTGAGTTGAGGTTGCCCACAGATTACACACAGCAGGTATTTGTTCTTCAAATGTGCTTCTCTAATTTTTAAGTAAAAATAATAAATTGCAAAAAAATATATTTAATGATGATAAGACCAACATTATATTAAATATTCGTTAAAACGTAATAACTAATAAGTATTACAGTACCTACTATATCCCTACCAGTGCATAACTTGAACGCATCTGAAAATGTTGACGTAATATCCGTTGCGTCACGAAGCATGCGCCCTGTCATAATTCGCTCGTAGAAGATTGGTCATAGATTAAAATTACAATAATCGGGCCATCGCTCAAGTCTGGTTCTGTGATAAGTTAATTTGTCGTGAGAGTGGACTGTTCGGTCTAATGTGCATTTAAGTGAAACAAAATAAATATACAAGATGCTTATCAAAGAATAGTGAGTACCTTTAGGCAAGGTTAAGTCTAGTTCGAATAATAAATCGATTTTTACACAATCCGTGGCACAGGTTTTAAGGGTATATTTTCTTATCAGTAGATATCATTAACATATTTAGTTTGGCTGTCTTGAAGGCTTTAATTATCGCGAATTTCGTTTTATCAAGTCACGAAGAGGAATTGAATAGCCTGACAGTGACAGACCTTCGGGTCAAGGTCTACCTGACAGATGGCCATTTCAGCAGATTTCAGATAATTCCAATATCTTCTTAATTTTTGCTTGCCACATATTATTAATTTTTGCTTTAGGCTAACTTGAGAATTTTATGTAAAATTTAGTTTTTAATTTTAATATGCAAGGGATCTGGCCAAATTCTTTTCTACACTTAATTTTCTACTTTGTGACTAAAGTCTGATAAAAGCAGCTTCTATCTCTCACATGGAAGAATGGGAGATCCTTGGTCTTCCTTAAAGGCAAATATGTAAATATTAAGTTATCTGTTGGCTTCCTAAAGCTAATCAGTCTATGTAAACAACCTATCCATCTTTAGCTGAAAAATTAGCCATAGTGTAAGGTATCTGTAAGTTGCTTCTAAAATCTCAATGGAAAATCTTAATGTTTTTGTAGTAATGTTAATATAATAAAAGTGTAAAGTAAATGGTACACTTGAGAAGCAATCTATTAATAGACAGAAAAAAATATAACATGAAATAAAATTAATATTGAGAGTACAGAAATGTCAAAGTGAATACCAAATAGGATTCAATCATGGAAGCCCATGATAAGGCAAGAGGCATCAGATATATTTATGTGATTAGTTTTATTTTTACTGTATTTTTTATTCCTTGACCAACAAAGTGGTGGTATCAAGACAAACATGACAGACAGACACACATTACACAAGACAGACACTAGATCACACATACACATTAGATCTTTATTTAACACACTGTACCCAGAACCATAACATTTTTGAAAGCAATAAGACATGCTACTTTTAACCTGAGAATTCTCCATGCATTTCTATCGTATTCCATAAATTGTGTCTATGATGTTAACTTTGAGGGATAGATAATGATAACTGTTATGAATTAAAAATTTAGGAAAATCCTCATAAATCTTGAACCAATTTTTACTTGCTAGAAAACTTGCTTTGAAATAAAAGATAACGCATTCAAGATAATGCATTCAAGAAATTTTTTTTTAGATTTCGCTCAACTTTTCGATATTATTTTACAGTAGCTTAACTACTATTAGTTTGTATTCATATATTTAAATAGTTTCTTTTTAAACTGCATAAGTGGAACACTTTTTTGATTTTATGTTTCATTTATAAATAATTCACCTTAATCTAACAGCTGTTTCACGATTTTTGCTTTTATAGGTGAAAAAAGTAAGATTTTTTATTGATTAAAATGATGTTAAACTAGTATTGAAAATATATGAATATGGTGCAAAAAGAGTCTGTGAAGGAATAAGTGGAACAGTTTTTTTTATTTTCATACATATCTTTTAAGCAAGAGCATGTTTACCCAGAGAAGTATTTAAGAAAAATTGTCGGTGGTATTTTTGGGAATGTATTTAAGTATTTCATAAAAATAAAAAATGTAGAAATAAACCTATATCTTTATGATAGAAAATGTAAAAATAACTTTAAGATTGTTGTACAAAACCTGTAGGGAAGAGCAGTGTCTCCCAACACAGACATTTTTTTGCTTACCGGGAGGCCCCATCACCTGTATCAAAACCATGTATGCTTAAATGAATAAAGAATTTTGTATTTGTATAAACCTGGCGTTATGCTTTAACCAATGAGGTCTCGGTACAAACCCGATAGGGTTTCACGGCGCTTATCATGTAAATTTGTATATGAACTTAAATATAAAATAAATTAAATAAATAAAATAAAAGTCCTCACTAAACAAGCTCTGCAAGAATTGAATTTTTGGGTATTCAATAATAATAAATGTGTACCAAAAATATTTTTTTGCAATAAAAAGATTTCAAACTATCTTATCAAATGCAATTCATGTGCGTTATTTCATTATTAGCGATTTTAGTTTTCAAAAAGTTACCGGACTCTTAAAATTCAACCATTTTAGTGCTTTTATAAGAGTTGACATCAACTCTTTGCCATGAGGGGATAAATAAATAAATAAATATTATAGGACAATCTTACACAAACCGACCTAGTCCCACAGTAAGGTCAATAAGGCTTGTGTTGTGGGTACTAGGTAAATGTTAAATACATAGAAAACATCCATAACTCAGACACAAATATCTGTGATAAACACACAAATAAATGCCCTTACCAGGATTTGAACCTGGGACCTCTTGCTTCGTAGGCAATGTCACTACCGACTGGGCTAGGAGGCCGTTAAAAACAGGCGTTAAACATATAAAACAGGTTGTAATCGCTTATCCCATCATCTTGCTAGCAGCTAGCATTTCCCCAGATAAGCTGTAAGCACCAGATTTTACAGAAGCAACTGCCATCTGATTTTCCAACCCAGAGTGTAAACAAGCCTTATTGGGATTAGGTCTGGTTTCCTCACAGTTCAATGGAGTTCAGGGTCCGTTTAACTATGTAATGCCAAGATTAGCTGTAGGCACTAGATTTTACAGAAGCAACTGCTATCTGATTTTCGAACCCAGAATGTAAACAAGCCTTGTTGGGATTAGGTCTGGTTTCCTCACAGTTCAATGGAGTCCAGGGTCCGTTTAACTATGTAATGCCAAATTAGCTGTAGGCACCAGATTTTACAGAAGCAACTGCCATCTGATTTTCCAACCCAGAGTGTCTTCTTCTTCTTCTTCTCAGCATATTTGCGTCCACTGCTGGACATATGCCTCTTTCATGGATTTCCATGTTGTTCTTGACGGAGCGGTTCTGTGCCAGGTTGGCCCTGCCGTCTTTTTAATGTCGTCCGACCATCTGGCTCGTGGCTTCCCGTCATCTCGTCTTCCCATTCGAGGCCTCCAGAACAGAACTCTTTGGCTCCATCGGTCGTCGTCCCTGCGGCAGATATGTCCGGCCCATTCCCACTTTAGTTGCGCAACTCTTTTGGCAATGTCAGTAACTTTAGTGCGTTGGCGAATGTTCTCGTTCCGAATTCTGTCTCGCAAGGATATCCCGAGCATTGAGCGCTCCATAGCTCTTTGAGCCACTTTGAGTTGGCGTACCCTTCCGACTGTTAACGTCCATGTCTCGCAGGCGTAGGTCATTACCGGAAGGACGCATTGGTTGTAAACCCTGGTTTTCAGTGACTGTGGTATTTTTGACTTAAAACGTCGCTTAGCTTGCCAAATGCGCCCCAACCCAGTTGTATTCGCCTACTGATTTCAGCGTCCAGAGGGTTATTGTCAAGCGTTATTTTCTGGCCAAGATAGGTGTACTCGCTTACTCTGTCTATCGTTTTGCCTTCCAATGAAATGGTTGATTCTTCATCGGTGCTCATCCACTTTGTTTTTTCCATATTCATTTTTAGACCAACGCAAATTGATACCTGGCTTAGATCGTTGAGCATTTTTCCGAGATCTTCAGGTGTCTCTGCGAGTAGAACGATGTCGTCAGCAAAGCGTAGGTGGTTCAAATATGTTACATCTATTTTGATACCTATACCGTCCCAGTTGCATTGTTTAAAGACATCTTCAAGTGCGTTTGTAAACAGCTTTGGAGATATTACGTCTCCTTGGCGTACTCCTCTTCTGAGTGGGATCGAGGTTTTGGCGCCTTGATTTTGCAATGTCATATTCGCTGAGCTGTACAGGTTCTTCAACAGCTGGATATATCTGTAATCTATCCGGCAACGCTTTAAGGAGTCAAAAACGGCCCAATGTACCACAGTGTCAAACGCCTTTTCATAGTCCACGAAGGCAAGGTATAGTTGTAGGTTATATTCATGTGATTTTTATATCACTTTCCTGAGCGTGAAAATATGATCGACTGTACTATAGCCGCTCCTGAAGCTCGCCTGCTCTTTGGGCTGGTATTCGTCCATTCGTCGTGTTATTCTTGATGTGACAACTCGTGAGAATACTTTATATACTTGGCTTAAGAGGGCAATAGGGCGGTAGTTTTTAAGGCTAGTCTTGGCACCTTTCTTGTGGAACAATGTGACCATGCTGTCCTGCCACTTTTCTGGTAATTTACTAGTAAACAGAGCTTCGTTGAAGATCCATCGGAGTTCTTTCAGTATTGGGCGTCCACCAGATTTAAGCAATTCCGTGGTTATGCCGTCTACCCCTGGGGCTTTATATTGTTTAAGTTGCTTTATAGCCTGCTTAACTCATAGGTACTTATTTCTGGAATATCTTCGGTGTAGTGTTTTGTCAGAGTTCTACGGGAGTTCTCTGCACCATTCATCGTGATTCGACTGTTTTGAGATTCATATAGTTTGCCGTAGAATTTAGATCACATTTAACAGCCCTGGAGTGTCCGTTACTATATGTCCATCTTCATCTTCCAGTTTGTTAAGCTGGCTAGTGCCGTTGCTTGTAGCCCTTTTGAACACCTTTGGTCCCCGATGCTGTTCTATTAGGCGGAGGATTCTATCCGTGTTTCTGCACCTGATATCCCGTCTGACTGCCTTGGATATTTGCCGGTTTAAACGCCGGTGTTCTTGTGATTGGTATTGCCTTGAAGCCAGGTGCTCACGCCGTTCCAGCAGCAAAAGCGTGTTAGGGGATAGTTTGTCCTTCTTGCGAGTTGTTTGCCCAAATAACTCCTTAGCGCTGCAGGTGACGTTTGTGATAAATGTATTATATTTCTCATCTAGATTTTTCTCGAAGTAGTCAGCGTCTGGTCGTGCAAGAGTTAGGTTAAGCTTTTTCTCGAACTCCTCGTGGACTCCTATGGGGATGTGTATTGTACTTCGCACGAGGCGGTGATCGCTCATCTTAAGCTTTTTAAGGACTGTCACGTCTGTAACTATGTGTTTCTTATCTGTGCATATAAGGTCAATCTCATTCTTTGTTTTTCCATCGGGGCTTGCCCATGTCCATTTCCGTTGACTCTTTTTGCAAAAGAAAGTGTTCATTGCAAACAATTTCCTCGACTCCAGATAGTTAACTAAAATCTGCCCCCTGGCGTTTCTACTTCCAACTCCGAATGGGCCAATATATGCCTCGTCATCGTTCCTTGTCCCCACCTTGGCGTTAAAATCCCCCATTACGATGTTGAATTGTGCTCTTTTGCCTGCTCGTAGAGCTTTGTCGACGTCTTCATAGAAGGTTTCGACCGCGGCATGTGCGTGAGATCTTGTAGACGCAGGAGCATAGGCTTGGACTATCTTTACCGCGTAGCGTTCATTTATTTTGATGATGGCGTAGGCTACACGTGGTGAAATACTACAAAGTGCCGTTATGTTGTTTGCTATTTTTCGGTTTATTAAGAAGCCCACACTGCCTATAGCTGACTTTGTACTCCCAGTATGAAAGAGAATGTTACCGGAACTTAGTTTTATAGTGTCTTCTCCCTCACGCCTTACTTCGCTTAGCCCTATGACGTCCCACTTTATGCCAGTAAGACCTTCCAGTTCTTCCAGTTTCGCTTGCAATCTCAAAGTCCTTGTATTATACGTAGCCAAAAATAGTTTTGTTTGGTTTGCGTGACAGCCGGGTCTCTTCCAGAGATTCTTAGCACCCCTGTCCACACTGTACTCAAGGCCGCTGTCGTAGCCAGGGACAGTGTGGACCCTGGGGACTCGGGGCCTTGGTTTATTTGTACTTTCCATGAAGGTCAATAGCCATAGCCTCTTCACGTTGGCAAGACGTCTTGGAGAGCTGGACATTTTAGAGGTTATTTGATTCCTCAAGGTTGCCATTGCCTAGGGACAGGTTATTTGACCGCCGCCTGTTGCTCGGCGTTGGTGTGTTTATGGCAGTTTGTACACCTCTCTGCCTCTCTCACAGTTCAATGGAGTCCAGGGTCCGTTTAACTATGTAATGCCAAGATTAGCTGTAGGCACCAGATTTTAGAGAAGCAACTGCCATCTGATTTTCAAACCCAGAGTGTAAAGAAGCCTTATTGGGATTAGGTCTGGTTTCCTCACAGTTCAATGGAGTCCAGGGTCCGTTTAACTATGTAATGCCAAGATTAGCTGTAGGCACCAAATTTTAGAGAAGCAACTGCCATCTGATTTTCCAACCCAGAGTGTAAAGAAGCCTTATTGGGATTAGGTCTGGTTTCCTCACAGTTCAATGGAGTCCAGGGTCCGTTTAACTATGTAATGCCAAGATTAACTGTAGGCACCAGATTTTAGAGAAGCAACTTCCATCTGATTTTCCAACCCAGAGTGTAAAGAAGCCTTATTGGGATTAGGTCTGGTTTCCTCACAGTTCAATGGAGTCCAGGGTCCGTTTAACTATGTAATGCCAAGATTAGCTGTAGGCACCAGATTTTAGAGAAGCAACTGCCATCTGATTTTCCAACCCAGAGTGTAAAGAAGCCTTATTGGGATTAGGTCTGGTTTCCTCACAGTTCAATGGAGTCCAGGGTCCGTTTAACTATGTAATGCCAAGATTAGCTGTAGGCACCAGATTTTACACAAGCAACTGCCATCTGATTTTCCAACCCAGAGTGTAAAAAAGCCTTGTTGGTTTAAACTTACACGATTTTCACTCATTATTATAATAAAAGTAAGTGTACGCGATCAAGTCCCGTTTTTGTCATAATAATAAGCCTTGTTGGGACTAGGTCTGGTTTTCTCCTAATGTTTCTTTCTTGAAAATTAGCTGTAACTATCATATGACATTTCATACCTAAGTTCTAAGAATAATTGGTATGAGTTGTGGTTTGAACCTGTGAATTGGATTGAAAGTTGCATGCATCACTACTAGGCTACCACTACTGTAGCCACTTATTTATATTCCAATATTAATTATTAAGTAATATTTTTAGCAGTAAAACTGTACTAGAAAACTAACAATCTATTTTATCTTTCAGCCGTGTCACATTGCCCTTAACAGTTGAAGAGGTAAGCCTGAAGTTACATAATTTATTATTGTGCCAATTATTATTCTGCATACATATAAGTATTAGGGGATAAATGCTAAGATTTGAGAAAGAAAGAATGAGAGAGATATATTGGTCATAGGCTAATCAATATAAATAAGTTTTGTCACAAGACTAAAAACAGTTCTATTATCGTACCTTATACGAGGGGCGTCTGATAAGTCCTAAGCCTATGGCAGAAAAAAACGATATATAAATAATAACTTATGTTTATTTTTCAATATAATCTCCCTCTAATTCAATGCATTTTTTACATTTTTTATACAATGCTTTTAGGCCGTTAAAAAAATATTCTTTAGATTGGCCTTCAAAATGCTCCTGTACAGCCGCCTTCATCTCTTCATCACTGCCAAATCGCTTTCCCCGTAACTCTTTCTTTAAATTACTAAACAGAAAATAATCGCTAGGGGCTAAGTCTGGACTGTAGGGTGGGTGGTCGATTTCATCCAAGCCAAATTCCTTCAGAGCCTGCCTCGCAACCCGGGCGGTGTGAACGGATGCATTGTCTTGCAAAAACAAAATGCCTTTCCTTAGTTTGCCCCTCCTTTTCTCAACTACCGCTTCTCGCACCTGTCTCAATAGATTGGCATAATGAAGTGCATTTATTGTAGAACCTTTGGCCAAATAATCTATTAAGAGAATGTCATCACAGTCCCAAAACACAGTGGCCATTAACTTAGATGCCGATTTTTGCACTTTAAACTTCTTCGGTGGTCTTTCACCCTTTTCAATCCACTGCATGGATTCAGACTTACACTCCGGATCATACTGCCTGGTCCATGTTTCATCAACAGTTACTATTCGGGAGCAAACTTCATCTATACCATCTCCGCACAGATCTAAAAACGCCTGGGAAGTTTCAACACGACGTTCTTTATCGAACGCCGTCAGCATTTTTGGTACCCAGCAAGCACTGACCTTAGTCATGTTCAAATGTTCATGTAAAATCTCCCCAACCCGTTCTTTACTAATGCCTACAGTATCAGCTATTTGCCAAGTCTTAACTCTCCGGTCTTCTAATACCAATTTTCTGACTTTTCTTACATTTTCCTCAGTCACCACCGATATTGGCCTCCCTGAACGGGGATCGTCTTCAATCGACTCCCTACCTAGTTTAAATAAGCGACTCCACTTTTTGACCGTAGCATAGGAAGGCCCAGAGGCACCATAAATACTAGCCATTTCTTCAAAAATACATTGCGGTGATTTAGCACATTTTGTAAGGAACTTAATTACAGCACCGTGCTCAATTTTCGTTATATTTGTTGATAATTCAGACATGGTGAACTTTGCCGTTAAATATCTCAAGAAAATTTTAAACAAATATGACATGATTTTGTATTTAATCATTTGTTTTTAAATGGCCTTTCTAGTGGCCAGTACCATAAACGCATATACGACCTCGAAATACCATAGGGTCCATAGGCTTAGGACTTATCAGCCGCCCCTCGTAATGAATCGAATGTCGGCTGAGACACGGCCACACTAGCCGAGCCGCCTCGCGCGGCAATTTCCTCGCGAGGCGGTGCGTCAGGTGTGACCCGCCTATCGACTCAGTCAATTGAATAAACAATTCAATTGAATAAACTAACGATCTTATTTTGTTGTAGTATCAAGTCGCCCAATTATACTGCGTGGCGGAGGTCTCCAAAAACGAAACCGGCGGCGGCGAGGGCATCGAAGTAATTAAGAATGAACCTTTCAAAGACTATCCTTTGCTTGGTAAGTGCTAATCTTATTGGAATAATACGCATTGGACCGTGAGTGTAAAGGTCGACGCACACATCATACGTATGCTGCACGTTTCCGGCTCGTTTGCGTTGCGTAGTCACTGAAAAGGTACCGGAGATGTTGCATATGCTTATGTATCCAGTGTAGCTTGGCCTTTACGCTGTGTCTTGGAAAATCGTCGGGTCGATAATCGTTGCAAAGATGTTACGACCTGACGACCAATATTCGGTTGGTCGAAAGACGATTAAAAAAAAAATTCTTTATTGTCGATTTTTATTCTGGTCTTTATACGCAGGGTTCGAAAGGATAATTATATGAAAATAACCCAAAATTAGTTAGTAAAGGCAAAATGCACAAAAAAACATCTGTTAAACTATGATAGAAAAAAAACCACACCGGGGATAATTATCGGATAATTATCGTGATAAATATCAGAGATCATAATTATCTTGATAATTTTGAACCCTGTTTATACGTAATGTCAACAGGAGAAGTAGCTAAGCGTATAAGGTGTTCAAAATTACATATCATCTTAACAATAAAAATATGCTCAGTTTATTTGGACACCTCGACCGCTTAGCAACTTCTGCTTCACTTAACAACTTACTGTTGCTAGACTTATGGCCTTATGGCCTAAAGCATATCTGTCAGATAAATGTTTGCTGTCCTTTTCTTTTATATGACTGGAGAAAAAAATAGCAATAATTTTAACTGGCAGATAAGTTTATCTGGAGATTGTGAAACAGGCCCTTAGTTTTCAATTATCTTAAAGGGTAGAGCAGGGGTTTCCAACCTTTTTTGCGTCGAGTATGTTTTTAGTATCCCTTTGAATTTTCTAATGATAAAAAACTAAGAACATCTATTTATGGGATAGTATATTGGCAAAGCTTTCCCCTAATCCCCCTTCCCTCATTTACGTTTCGCTACGTTGATTGAGAGCTTCTGGGATAGGAAACGCGCCCATGCGGAGCACGGTACTAATTGTTATTTGATCGCAATATAGAATAGCATTGGGAACACAATCGAATTATATAATATAATATCATATATATATCGATGGGGTTTGAACTATTTTATACTTCTAAAAAACGTTTATTAGCTTTGATTCTGGCTGTCGACTATACTCGATTTTTTGCGGTGTTCGTTTGGAGCAAGAGCCCTTTAGTAATATTTGGACACAGTAAAAAATATAACATAGCACGGCATTATAAAACTGTTACAAGTAGCGTAAATAATTGCCGTGAACAATTCACTTTTGGTCCAAAAGTTAATGAACCATATTATGGCAAAAATGTTTCTATTGTATATACGAGTCAAGCCAACTTTTTAAGGTGATATACTGTGTCGAGTTTCAATAAGGTGACATAAATGATATTCTGTGTCGAGATCGTGATTTATGCTTGATTTCAATCGCTACACGTGTAACGCCCATTTCTGTACAAATGGACAGAGGGACCTATTCAACTGATATTAGACTTGTGTGATAATTACATCACGCGAGATACGCGTGAAATGGAGTTACAATGTCATGAAGCGCATAAACCGTAGATTTTCTTGATTTTTCACCACCGTAAAATTTCAAGACATACTAGTTTTTTTGCGCAAAAAACGTTGGAAACCCCTGTGTCCGCTAGTATAAAGGTTTGAAGTATAATATAGTGTCATAGATTGCGACAGCGAACCATTTGTTTGAAAAATCACTAGATCCATAATCCATAACCGTCGAGTAGGGCTAGCATATTGTCGCCTGTCAATGATACTTCGAGTCGCGCTTGAAGTATGAACTCTCGCGTCACACGTCAAGATATGCTAGGCGTTGTACAGGTTTGGCAAATGCATCATTTTCAGTACGCTATTCACTCGCGAACAGCTATAGTGCTCGAGTTATGTACGACGTGTAGCCACGTGTAGCACAACTAGCAGATATCGTACTATGTACGCGAGCAATTCGTAAACCCTAAGCAAACATACACATTCGCCAGGTCGCATAGATGTTGTACAGTACAGTAATAGTATCTTCCTACACGAAGGCTGCAAAAATATGTGACACGGTCTGTTTGTAGGGCCATAGGAGCGTGTCACATATTTTTGCGGTCTTCGTGTAGGAAGATACTATTACTGTACTGTACAACATCTATGCGTGATTTAAGTATCGTGCCCGCGTAAGGGAAGCGATTGTAATGTAATGACGCTTAAGGCGGTTTGTGCCATGCACAATTAACGAACTGTTTAACGTTAAATATACAGCTGACATCCCACAGAGAACTGTTTTTGTTTTTCATAGACTCAAAGTATGACGATGACTTTAGCAGACGGTTTGGTAGAACCGGCTCTTAGATATGACAGCTCGACAGTGACAGCAAACTATCTATAAGTTTAGTGGAGACAGGTTCACGGTCTTTTTAATGCAGACCAGGTTTTACCAAGCCCCTGTAGCACCTAGACACAGATTACAAATTACCTACTTGTTATATGATATACTGCACTGTCGTACAAAATTGGGATTCCCTTAAATTAAAGTCAAAATATTTTTATCTACACTCATACTGTAAGTACTCTAAAATGCGTTCAAAAACCGTAGACAATGACAAGCATTACAACAAACGATTTAACTATGATAAGTTTCTTATCTGCGGCAGTAACGTAATTTTAACTATGCATGCTCAAATATTGTTAAGCAATGAGTTTCAAATTTGGAACATCGAATTTGATAACATAATGTTACCGCCATGGCCAACTCGATTGGTCCCGCGCGAGCGCCGGCACAATCGAGTTGGCCATGACGGTACTATGGCGGTCATTCTATGGTTTCCGAACAATTAATTTAATATATATAATATGAGTGTAGATAAAGCAGTGTATGCAACTGTACGTAATTAGGCCTTAAAACACTCGTGTGATCTTATTATGAAATTCGCCTGAGGCTCATTTCATAAAACCACACTCATGTTTTAAGGACCCTTATTACGTAACAGTTACATAAACTACTATTTCTGGTAAACGACTCACGGACTTTTTCTGATGGCTAAATATAGTGCTCAAAAATTGGTAATTGCATACAGTCTGTAACAAAAGTAAAAATGTGTGGGATGTTCAAAATTAACTATGAACAACTGTAAAAAGTTATACAATAAACGCATTTATATTTTTGTTTGTATTTGTAAAATGACCTAAACAATATTTTATTGTCTTAACCATGAAGTCGTGCCATCGTGCCAAGATAATTTTGAACAACTTAAATGCTTAGCTACTTCTGCTGCTGACTGTACCAGTTCCGCACATTAGTAAGATTAGTCAATTGTATCTAGGCTTTGCTTTAGCACTTAATAGGATTTTTGATTCGCTTGGAAGACTTTGTTTTACTTCTGTCGTTACGTAATTAGGAAACGTTCTAAAAAAAAAATTACATTATTTCTGTCCAAGTCCAGGAGTAAATTGTAACTAAAAATGTAACAAAACATGTAACTTTTTGCTGCACACTTTTATTGCCGATTGTATTTACGGAAATATACCAAATTTCAATCAGAAACCGGGAAGTGGTTGATATTTAACTTATACAGTATATAAGATTGTATATAAGATTTGCTGCACATAAATATACGGGGTCAAGCTAAATAAAAGTGTGTAACAAACATCAAATTAATTATTTTTATATGTGCCTTAGTTACTTCTTTATAATTATATTATAACATACAATGAATTCAAAAGGCCGTGTACCTGTTCATTAACATATCACTAATTGTATATTATGCATGGCATGTTTGGCATGTTAAAGTCCTAGTCCTTAAGTTTTGGTGATTTCCTACTAGTCTTCTAATTTGTGTAGTGGTTGACAGGCTATTGAGTTAGGGCTAACCCTTATTTGGCAAAAAAATTTCTAAAGCGGTCTTTACAATTTAAGGGTTATTCGCTTCAAAACGGATATAGTACGATTTTTTTAAGATGTCGGTATTGTCGGTAGAATACCTTAGTAAGATTCCGAAATCTTAAAAAAATACTACTATACCTTAAAACACTTAAGCCTGTTAATAGCAGTAAGAATGTCTTTTCGTTATTCTGACACGCCCCTCTTATTCTAAAACGAGTTATTATTTAGTCTGTGGTATAGTCCTGTATACCACAATGAAATTAAAATGAAGATACTATGAACTCTTATGGTGTAACTATACCTACTTAACCCTTTGACCGCCAAAGACGTCAAATCACGTGCACGGAAAGTCGTGCCCTTAGCGCTCAGCGCCACCACGTTATATCTTTTTGACGTGACTTGACGTCTGTTGTCAAAAAGTACTCCTTGTCGTCAATATAAATTGGTACCACTGAAATTCCGCAACATGGCGAGGGCTAAATAGTTAGTTGTCGAGCTTTATAATTTTGAAATTTATCCTTATTGATTTTGATAGTTTTAGATCCGCTAATGATAGGTAATTGCAATAGCTGCCAGCGTGTTGCTTTAGTAGTGACATTTGGATATAATGTTTTTGTATGGTTATTTTTTACGCATGCCTCATATTCAAGGCGGACCTAATAATCCACGGTCGTCAGACATTAACGGTATCATAGACAATTTTTTACTATTTTTGTTAAATATAACTAGTAACTTACCCACTTATTGATAAACGTCTCTTAGGCCTCTGTTAGTTAATTTATGTTTCGTCCTTATCTGTCACTTTGACAGTTGTGTTTGTTAGAAACAGACAAAACATAAATTTACTAATAGAAGTCTGAGAGACGTTTATCACGTTTATGAATAAGGAGGTTAGACTGCACCAGTTGCACATTTACACGTGTTTTATGAAATCACTTAGTTGTTTCGTTTTTTGTACACAATTTTAATATTAAGATGTTTAGGTGAGAACTAACACCATAAAGTATAAACTAATAGAATCAACTCTCCGTTTGCACCTCGCGAACGTTTTATAGATGACGTAAGTGGGGTATTAAGTTTACACAGCTGATAATAGTGACTACAAAACAACGCATTGCATCTCCCAGGCACAAAAGAGAGATACATTATAAGTATTATATTATAACCCATAAATAAATAAATTAAAAAAATACGTGTAAAGTCCGGCCAAGCTAAGGCGCAAAACCACTTGAGCTTATTCAGCTGTCATAGACAAAAATCTGCAGGAAGACAGAAAAACCAACTTTCGGCTGAATTTTATTTATGGGCTCATACGAGAATTCAGCTACCTTAAAAAAAGTTTTTTTTCTTAATTTATGTTTTGTTTTTCGACGCCTCGGTTCTTTCTAGTTGGAGGTCCAGAACCAGAAGACGATTGTTCGGTCTGCTCTGGGTGTAAGGGTAATTTATAAAATGTTCATACTCTTTAAAAAAAATAGGGTGAAGTCGGGAGAGATGACCAGTCAAAGCGGAAAGGCGTACCTTCTTATATCTGGCTACTTTACAACTTTAAATATATCTTAATTACTCACGACATTCAGTCGCGGAAAAACCTTTACTTGCATGTAATATTGTAGGCATTAAAAATAAATTTAAAGCCTATTGCAAAGGGGAAGAAAGATGGACCACTTTTTAAATATCTTATTCTATTCTGAGTCGTGTTTTATTAGACTTGTAACCTGTAACGGCTGTTTCCCTCTCTTTCGAATCAGTTTGCTAAAAACAGGCAAAGGGCTCATTCTACTTTTTTGTGACCATTAATCTAATGCCCGAAAAAAGTATGATAACATTGAATTTGTGTATGAAATTGTACCTGAACCAAATAATAAGAATTTGTTAACCAAAATTCATATATTAATATTGATTAATGTAAAAAGATGGTAACGCAGTAGTAAATGCTTTATTTCATACAAATCGGGAGACAATCAAGGACCACTGAGTTACTGTGATTAAGAATATTTGCAGTTGTTATTTATTATTAAACTAAGCTATCGGGATTGAGAGCCTAATTTAGCCTCTTTCTCTATCACAAAACAGCAAATGAAAGTAATGGCCAAGTATTCTAAAATATGCATTTTACGAAAAAGCGTCAAAATCTTACGTACAACGAAAAGTAAAATTATTATAAACAATATTTCTCCGTTCTAAAAACTAAAAAAATTATGCATCAGTAGGTCCATTTCTCCCGGTTTTGCCTCATAAAAGTAGGTATAGTTATTTAGAGTTTGTATTGTACTGTTTGCCCTATTTTATATGATGTTTTGAAGTAGTTTACGAATAGTTATTTTAGTTTAATAGTAATTAGTACTTTGTTTCTTTGCACGATTTAGTAGTGTTGTATATTGTGTGCATACAGGATGTCCCTAAAACCACTGTCAAGACTTAAAGGGCATAATAGAACAGCTTATGGGCTAAATGTGACCCTGATGAAAATGGCATAGTTTTCGAGATATTGGCAATTTTATACTTTTATAATAAAGCTTAAAATTGTCATTTGCCTATGTCTCGAAAAAAAAACTGTATTTTCTTTAGCGTGTGGCGTGTTTTAAAGCTACCATGCGCCTGCGAGCTGCATACCTGTGTGACGTGTGCGTGCCAGCTCCAACAGTGTCCTGGCGATGATTGCAGACAAGTTTTGCCCGTATATTAATTTTTGCTGTTATGTGGACTTCAAGCGCCTGGCAGCACTGTGGTTGATACATTGAGAAATCGATGACGCCTGTCAATGTGTTAACCAATGTGCCTACCTAGTCTTAACTTTTAATATTAGTTTTAAGTTATGTGATACTTCTTTTTTATTTGATTTAATTATGGTCAAATTTGCTTATTCTGATAGCCCATCACCTTTTCTATCAGCCCATTAAGTCTTGACTTTGGTTTTAGGGATACTGTGTATATTAAAAGTGATTTTGACAGCACTCTTTTATAAAGGCTAAGGGTGTTCTTTCACAGTTTCTACCGTAACAATTGTCACTACATATAATGAAATAGCATAACTGGCTTCCTAGATTAGACGACGTCCAAGGTTTTCCTTGTCTATAAACATGGTATCTACAGACTGGACTACGAGTACGAGTATATTTATAACATTCACAGTATTCACACTAAGCAATGCTAAACTGTGTAATTAAGATAAGGTGACGGCAATTAGGCATTAACAGTGATTTTCACTGGCCAATTTTATTTTATCACCTCATTACAAGTCTCTCTTTGTCCTCTCTCCGAGTTCGTTTTTCCCGGTTGTACCCGTAGTAATAGGCGCAAAATACACTTAGCGGAATTCAGCTATCATAAACAAAAATCAGCCAGAATGCGAAAATTTGTCTATATGTGGATAAGTTTAGTGAAAGGGTCCCTTTGTCGATTTACAAGGATATTTCATTATTTTACTAATAGAGTCTGACTAGCCAAATATGGTTGACAGATATTTCCTTGTTGTATCACCAATTGTCTATGATTTAAAAAAAAAGCTAAAAGTCTGTTGTCAATTTATGTCATTATTTCAAATTGTTCACGGTTTATAAGGGGTTTATTTTAAATAATATTAAAAATAACTGTACCGAGTGGTCCGCAAACTATTATTTAGGCTCGTTAATAATTACGACAATGTGCGAAGTTGACGTGAAGCGTGTTGTATAACGAAAAACTGCAATGTTTACAAGTCGTCAACAATTTTGTAGGTAGGAGCTCTATTAATATTTTGATACTTTAAGTACTAGTTCTAACATTTGCCTATAACTTTGATTAAGTACGTGAATTTATTAATACCTGAATCTCATAAACAGGACAAGTGTGTAAAGAAACGGATAAACTAGAAGTTCTGGAAAATATCAATACAATCAAAACATTGGAACGTAAGAAGTTACTTACTAAAAACCAAATTTAGGACAAATCTGTGGACTGACTGGTCATTAGTAATTTTATGTAAAAATAAAAATATGTTCGCGTAACATGTCTATACAGTATGTAAACCAACTAATCCAACCATCCTTTAAAACAAGTGAATAGGGAACCCATGTACCATCAGGTTCAAAATTGCATAAATTGGCCATGCAATTCTGAACCCGATATTACAGTCAGCTGCAGAGAAAAGGTACCACCCGCCAAACAAGTTTGTAGGGCACGGTGGTACCTTTTCTCTGCAGCTGACCGTACATAGTTATTAGATTGTTTTTACTTGCTTCTGAGCATGTTTTGGGGAATTTAATTTCTGAGTGTATTTCTCTTGTTGCAGTCGGTTAAAGATCTTTCTAACACCCTGTGAAGCTTGTTTACTTCGTTGACTTCTGTCTGTTTACCTAAACCTACCTATCTTACGTGTGCACAGAAGTCCAAAGTATTTTCTAGTATCAAAACTATTATTCCTGTTACACAAGGTGTGACCAGCCCATGATTTTTTTAATTTCCCGCCAAATATTTGGGTAATATTTCAATAGTCAGACTCTAGATACCGTTATGTATACGGGTGTAACAAAAATACTGGTGATCCGTTTAAGGATATAATGAGGGTTTCCGCGATTGAGATTTCCACTAGATGGCAGCACCGTGACGACAGGTCTTTTTGGCAGTAGCTGTCAAAATCCACCAATCAAAAAATATATGGTTAAACATGATTGGTGAATTGTGACAGCTAGACCTGTCGCCACGGTGCTGCCATCTAGTGAAAAACTCGATCGCGGAAACCCTCATTGGGATCGTATTGCAACTTTGCGACTAAGAAAAAGTAAGAGAGAAAAAATTTCGACGCTATAGTTTTTTTGTATGGGACGTCGTCCCAGCCGGCCAACCCTCCATACAAAAGTTTTTTTTTTTCTTAGTTTTTCATAATAAGAATACGATACCAAGTATGCCCTTAATTAAACAAATCACTAGCATTTTCAACCGACTTCAAGATTTCGAAGGAGGAGGTTATCAATTCGTCGGGATCTTTGTTTTTCCTTTTTTTTTTTTTTATGTATGTTCACCGATTATTCGAAGACGGCTGGACCGATTTGGAAAATTCTTTTTTTGTTTGAAAGAGTATACTTCACAGTTGTTCCCATTGTAACCATGTCAGGATCTGATGATGGGATCCTGGAGAAATCGAGGGAACTCTTCAACCTTTATAGGCACACCTATGGTGATTTGAGTATTTTTTACAGCAGATCGAGCATTTGGTGTTGGAAAGGTGGATGCTTAGTGAAGTCGGTTCTTTTTTTTGTTTAAAATTATTGTTATACCTGGTATTGTGTAGTTTAAGGAAGTATTTCGCCCTAGACTGACACATATGGTGACTGATTTCATTAAATTAAACCCATAGACAAAATTTGGATTATTCAGCCTTCCGGCTGTTTATTGTCTATGATAGCTGTATTTCCACTCAAAGTGTGTGTTGCGCCATACTTTTGGAGCTCAGATACCGTATTCGCATCTTCTCTTACAAACATCAAACTATCTCCGGGTCTGGCCTATAATGCCTCTCTGTCGCTCGTACATATATGCAAGTACGATAGAGGCAGATAGTAAATATTCAAATATATTCGCGGCAGACACTCTGTCGTCCTTGCCAACGCCAGCGTCAGCCAGACGATTTATTTTATCGCAAGTGATTCAAACTATTATACAATTTACGCCCTATTGTGTCATTATCCCAACACTTAGACATATGCGAGTGTCCTGTTAATGCATCACTTAACACGTTGACACTACCTTCTTAAAGGAAACTTCGACCTTATTTATAAGTCTGTAAGTCACAATTTTTCTAGTTAACTTCATAGTAACTGTTTCGATGATGACGTCAGAAACAAATAAGTTTACACAGTTGTAGCAATATTTATTCAAATGTGTTCGAACAATCGTTAATAGCTCCAACGTGTCGTTTCTGATTCGGTTTAGCGTTTTAGCGGAATCTTAATCGTGCGATTGTTACGTTTTTATCGCCTTATCGTACGGAATTGTTACATTTAAAGCATGCACAATAATTAAACATCGGTATCAACGTTCTATTTTCATGGCACCCAGTAGAGATAGCAAAAAAATAAAAACATTCGAATATTTATTTAATAATAATGTTTATTATCTTTTAAATTTAATTATGCGGCAGCTAATTTAAACTTTAAAAGAGTCGCAGAAATACTTCGAAATCATTGCCATAAACAAAAAAAATCGTAAATCTTTGCCATAAAAAGTTTAATTAACTCAAAAAAAAAAAACGAAACTCTCCTTCAGACCTTCAAGCATAAAATTATTTCGAGAAATGTGTGAAAATATTCGTGTTTCACCCCGACGATTGTTAAATAGATGGGGCACATGGATAAATGCTGCCTCATATTATCACTTATCACAAACATTATGCTCAAATCAAATTTGTTATCGACGCTTTAAATTCGCGTGAATCAAGTGCAATATAGCTAAAGTAAAGAAAATTTTCCGCAACCGGAAATTAAATGTTGAGTTACTATTCGTGGAAAGCACTTTAGTATAATTGCTAAGTATGAATAATTGTTTTTAGATCCCAATCTGAGCTCTTTAGGTACAATGAAAACCATTCATTGGATGCAAAAAAATATATTTTAAATTACACCAAAAGGGCAGACAACTTTACTTAATTTTAAAGCATATTTTAAAGAAAAACCTTGATAACAACACTATACAAATTATCAAAGAACTGTCTAACAGCAAAGAAGTTGAAACACCAGCAAGTGTAATAATATAATGTGTGCAAATAATGAAAATTTATTTGACTAACCTGAGCGAGTGTGGAAATGGAATAGAATAGTGACATAATTAAGATTTTCAATCTCGTACTTAGACCACTCAGAAAACTTCCTAGCTTAAACACGGTACTCGACTGAAAAGCTCGTCATTATGTCACAATTGTATAAAATACTATTTAGTGTCTTTCTTTTAGTTCATAAAAAATAAATGTTCAAAATACTAGATGTATTTGTTTGTATTTGTTTTTCTGCAAACCGTACTTTGCCATGAAATTTGAACGCTGATACCGATGTTTAACAATAATACAACTGACGTCTAATCGGTAAAATGTAACATATACGATTGTTTTTTGTAAAAATACTTTTAAAATATGTAGTAACTTGACGGCAATAACATATTACTTTAGTATGTATTTACTATACTCTTATATTACTGGCCACCAAAAAGTCACATAAAGTAAGCAATTGCCTACGTTATTTTTTCGGTGTGTAGGTAGTAGATACAAGATGTATGCACATGGATATGAATCATCTTTATTGCCAAACGTCAAATAATCTAAATCGATATTTCAAGTATGTACTTAAATCGCTGTGTTAAGCATCTGATCTGATAAGTAGTTTTTGTTTTCTTATAAATAAGGCTGTTACTCATTTCACTTCTAAAATAAATTAAAGCCATGTTCAAACTGAAGAACAAATCAAATTATTTTAATAAATATTTTGATTTGTTTATTTTAAGTAGGCACTACTATATAAATATGAAGACGAAGAAGAAGACGCTGGTTCGATACTAGCCCTAGGCACCGAACGCCTAGGTCACTTTTTCCTTTGTATATGACATATATATAAGTTTAAAACCATGTTCTTTTTAAAATAAGTCGATTTAAAAACTTAAGTTTATAAGTCTCTTGGCCTAAGATCTCAAGGTGACACGAGACATGAATAAATAGACGAACTTGCTAATTTTAAATACGAAGTCGAGGACCTAAGTAATTAATAAGATTGGCCACTAGAATAATATCTGCCACCAACATTTTGTCACCAAATAATATCAAAACGAACCAAAGAAAAAACTGAAAAGGTCCGGCAAATTATATGTATCACTAAAATAATATATCTGATACCAAAATCGGATCTCCAAACAATATGAAAACGATTACATAAAAACATATTGGTAATTTAAAAAAATTTGCTCCATCTTTAGAAGTCTGTTCTGGCGCTCGTCGGCTGCTGACGCGGCACGGTCGCTTCGCTCGTTCGGCTTCGCGCACTGTTAGTTCGCTTGCAGTTCACCTAACACACTCCTTCTCGCTGCGCTCGTCGTCGCACCGATCTTGACTCCGTCAATTTATTTATGTATATATATTTTTATTGTATGTTTATTTTTGCATTTTTTTATTATTTGGTGGTAGATCTTAATATTCTGGCAATAATATAAATCTGGTAATCAAAGTTTCATATGCAAATGCAAATATCCATTTATATGGTGTTTCCAAATTGGAGACACTTTTGATTAAAATGGTCATGGTCACAGATATATTTGTTGGAGGCAGATATTATAATTTGGGGATACAAGTTAGGTGGCAAGTTTTGTTGGCAGAAAATATATCTGCCATTATAAATACAGTCAGGGGCAAAAACTGCAAAGGAAGGTCCTCAAATTGATCATCACACGCTTTTATTTCCATGTCAATTAAGTCTCAACTTGACTGTTAAGATCATTTTCGAGACCTCTTCCGCTTAGCTACTTCTACTGCTGACTAAATTACACGATATAAACTTTTGTAAGAATGAAAAGTCTAAATTAATATAAACCTCAAGTAAAAAGTGTGAGCGTTGAACAAGAAACACATTAAATGGGTCGAGAGCGCCACATAGCCTGCGGAGATGAGTCAACATCGTCCCCGTTGTGTAACCGTTGCACAACACTTATTGAGTGCTTGTATTACGAGCTTTTCAACGACAAAAAAGACTAGCCAATTAACTGTAACATCCGAACATTGGCTATATTGCACAAGAAGGGACAAAACTGCCGACTTTCTCTTTCCTAAAAATAGGTTTTTGCCGTAGTTTATGTTTAACCCTCGACGGAATAAATAGGGTTTTTTTAAAGGGATAGAACTGTGTCGCTGTCAGTATTTGAAAATCTTGTCTCATCAGATAGCTCTTAGGGTGTTCTTGGTAGATAGGTAGGTGATTTTATTTACTCGTATTTTTTATATGAAATTATTCCCTAATACTCTATGTAATATTTACAACCGTTTCAAGTTGTGCTGCTAACACTATGCATATATTCACAAAGGATTCAAAAGAATTTCGTTCAAATACCTGTCTCATATTCCAAGATTCCCAAGGCGAATACTGAGAGCCTCTGTCTCGACTTTCCCCCAGTGTCCTTCAGTTTCTTATTACATATTACTCCTAATAATGCTGTTTGTTTTAGGAAAAACGCTATTTTTGGCTAGCTATCGACATTCGAGGTGCGACCTCGCGCGCGGCCGTCGAAACTTGTTACCCGAAGGTCTTCATCTTAGGTCTAGACACACGGCAGTGTGTCAGCCAAGTTAACAAATCAATAAGTCGACCCAAAAGCTGGGCAAAAGTATTACACTGTCCTGACAGGTATATATACAAGTTGACAAAAGGTTCCAAAAATCATAGATTCTCGGAAGTTTTCTAAGAAATTTCTAATTTGGAACTTTAAAGTTTCAGTCCCCTACATACATTTGAGAAGTTGCCTGTTTTGTTAACTCATTCGGCACGTGTATATCACACGTATGGGACAAATGAGAAGAGGATATTATGTATTCCCATCTGTGTCTGCGACTGTCGCGTCACGTGGGCCGGGGACAAATGGGAATACACTGTTTTAGTTAATTTGTTTTACAAAAACACCATGTTTGGTTGCATCAGACTCAGATGTGTTTTATGGCAAATTCATAGTTTAATCCAGCCTACGCCAATGTAGAATCCGACTAAGTGTAAACTTGGCGTACCTAGACAGACGAACGCCATTAGGCAAATTTACAAATCTTCCAACCTACGGCAAGTCTAATCTTCGGTTGCTTCCGTCTAACATTAAAAGCTGTATGACTAGAAACATGACGTGTTTACGTTGACAGCTGTCAGTGCTATTTTTAGAGTTAATAGTTTCGTAAAACACAAAAGTAGTCAACACGCCATTCGTTTCACGTTACAATAGTTACGATCTCGTTTATTTTTCAACCGACTTCAAGATTTAGAAGGTGGAGGTTATCAATTCGTCGGGATTTTTGTTTTTGCTTTTATTATTTTTATGTATGTTCACCGATTATTCGAAGACGGCTGGACCGATTTAAAAAATATTTTTTTGTTTGAAAGAGTATACTTCACAGTTGGTCCCAGGTGTAACCAGGTCAGGATCTGATGATGTAGTCCTGGAGAAATCGAGGGAACTCTTCAACTATTATAGGCAACACCCATAGTGATTTGAATATTTTTATAGCAGCTCGGCTCGAGCATTTGCTTTTGGAAAGGTGGATGCTAAGTGAAGTCGGTTCTTTTTTGTTTAAAATTATTGTTCCACGATGGTGGTGAACAAAATTGTATCTACGGTTCGTGTTTGAGGTCTTTTAAAACAGTAACAATCGTATGGAGTTAACTTATGTAAACACCGTAATCTCGACTTATTAGTCGGTAGTCGTCAGATCTGCGAGCACAATCGGAAGTCGCGACGGTCTTTTAGCGTTTTCTTTTACTTGGCTATTTTTTCTCATTAAAAACTGGCTTTCGCGCGGTCCCTTTTAAATCTTAAGAGCTTTTTCGCACTACGTCCGATCCGAATCCGTGAAAATATGGTTCGAAGTAGCCGTAGAACTATTTCTATGGTAATTTACGCACTAGACCCGTCCGATTTCTTTCCGAAATCGGATGACGGAGATCGGATTCGGATCGGACGTAGTGCCAAACCGCTCTTACTGTACTTAGATGGTAATATAAACTTACATACGTATTCGGTTAATTTTGCTAATTATGGATCTAACCAAATGTTACAATGAATTAGGAAGCAATGCATGCTTATGTAATCGATAGCAACGCATAAACACAGGCGGTATTATGAAGATGACCTAGACTGCAATTCACGGAAAATTTAAAACATTTTACCTATTTTAAATATGGTTGACCCGGCCGTTATAGGTACTTTTAACGTCTGTGTATTCTTAATACAATCGAATATTATATTTATAATGTATACGTACGTAGTTGGAGTGTATTCTTTATGAGATTTATGTGCTGTAGGAAGCCAGGAGGGAATCGAGTTTCAGGGACACGCCTCTGATAATTTAGTCACATCGGCACGTATCTAGACACACGGCAGTGTGTCCGCCAAGTTCGAGCAAAAAAAAGCGACACACCGGCCGTGGGTTATATTACACGAACCATTTCGGGCCAATTTCGACCACCCCATAACTCAAAACATATTTTATCTACGCATATGAAATTTCGAGTGTCTGTTGACATCCCCTTAATTGTCTAGAATACAAAATTTCATTATTCTACCTATAGCAGTTCTTGAGATATTGACGTCAGAAAATCGCCATTTTTACTATACACTCACTGACTCACTGACTCACTGACTCATCAAAAACCTAGACCACTTCCAATGGTCGTACTGACTTGAAATTTGGCATGGAGATAGGTCTTAAGGTCAAAGTAAAGGGAAATATCTGAAAACGGCCAAGTGTGAGTCAGTTTTAAAAATAGCGAAGGTGTAACTTTGTTCTACTATGAAGGCATAATGAACTAAATGGGTCTATCTTCCAATGGTCGTACCGACCTGAAATTTGGCTCGAAGGTTTGTCTTTAGGTCGAAATAAAGTAAAAATCTGAAAACGGCCAAGTGTGAGTCAGTTTCGAAAACAACGAATGTGTAATTTTGTTCTACTATAAGTAGGTATGGAGTGGAAATGAGATAAGACTTATTTAAATTTAGATACATACCAATTTAAGACAATACCTGTTTGTCTTAAAGACAAGAACAATAAAATTGTTCACCACTCTGTGTGTGTCTGTTGCGGGACCGAACCCACGATTTACGAAGTGCAAAGCAGGTCACTAGGTACACTAGGTGCGCTAAATCAGTCAAACAAAAATGAAAAGACTATTTTTTCTCGCATAGTCTAAATAATTTTTAATTTTACAACTAATAAAATCGCAGATTCAAGAACATGGAAATCATATATACTCTAAGATGGAATTATATATACTACTGTCCATCTCACCCTCCGATACGCCACGGGATGAGGTGGGATGGTGCACTTCTAGGGCTACATAATAGGCCACCAATTATAATACCTACTGGTAGGTAGGTATTACCAAGTTATTAATTATCTATGTAGGTAGCGTACTTACAAACAGAATAAAGTACGTTATTGATGTATGTAATTATATGTAAGTAGGTGCATTTTATAGGTGTAGGCAGCCAGTTTATTTGTAAAAATCACCTATAAATAAATAGTCAAATAGAATTAGACGTTTAGTATAAAGGGTATAGTATAAAGTACATACCTAAGTGGAATGAGACATTTCCTAAAGCAAAAGTGATAAAAAAATAATAAAGAACCTACACCTAACAAAAATAAATGAAATCCCATCAAAAACATAAATGTGAAAGGCTGCCAAGTTCGATACTATGGGAATGCTTCGCCTACAAAAGAAGTGAGATCTGAATAAGTACCAAGTTCCATAAAAATACCTCAAATCATAAATAGTTATAGGAATGCACACTTGATTTCCAGCAGTTTTTAAGGTACATTTTGAATAAGTATCACGTTACATAGAAATACCTAAAATTATAATAGTCAGAGAAACGCACACCGGTTTTTTTAGCAGTTTCCTGATAACATTTATTATTTTCAGTACTCTTTAATGATGTAACTTGGCAAGTTTTAATAGAAAATTATATACTTGACACATTGCAGTCCAAAGGTGTCGATTCATTGCATTGAAAAGGTGTGTGGTGTGTGAAAACTTGCCAAGTAACATCATTAAAAAGTACTGAAAATAATAAATGTTATCAGGAAACTGCTAAAAAAACCGGTGTGCGTTTCTCTGACTATTATAATTTTAGGTATTTCTATGTAACGTGATACTTACTCAAAATGTACCTTAAAAACTGCTGGAAATCAAGTGTGCATTCCTATAACTATTTATGATTTGAGGTATTTTTATGGAACTTGGTACTTATTCAGATCTCACTTCTTTTATAGGCGAAGTATTCCCATAGTATCGAACTTGGCAGCCTTTCACATTTATGTTTTTGATGGGATAACTAACTCTTGACACGAAATCACCAAATCCGGAATAATGAAACACATGATGTTTTCGCATATTAAGGCCTACGAGTTTAGAAACCTTGAACGCTAGATGTCACCTAGAAATACGAGTTTTACATGAACATTGAACTTAAGATAGTTACAAAACCTACTCATTGACGTTACGAGGCAACAGTTACGTCACTAGAAACTTGTTCCCTTTCATTCGACTGACGTAGACTTCGTTGATGAGAAAATTCGCAATTCTCTTCAAATTCTCTTGATTAGATGAAATAAAACTACTTAATGATGTTATTTAAAAGAAAATTTGTAGGGAATGGTGGGGTTGAATGAAAAGTCCGCTCCTAAAATAGTCCGGTTGATCTTACCTTGTGTGATGTCTGATATCAATGTTCGTTTTGGAGTTGGGCTTGTATTTTTTTTCGTTAGCCTATTTAGTGCCCCACTGCTGGGCAAACGCCTCCCCTCTTTTTCTCCACTCGACCTTATTGGTTGAAATTTTAGACCACTCTTTACTTACTGAATGCGTCCAAGTGATGCAGGCATCATTATGCTTTTTAACTGAGCTCTTGCTTTATTAATTAATTATTACATTATAATTATGTAACTTTGACCTTATCGAATTAATTGACTACTTACTTTATTAATCTTGGAAGCCAGAAATGAAATTTAAATATCAACATTAAAGTTCTATAAGAGTTAATGTCATGTCCCTCAGTCTCACGTAGCACCTAAATGTAGTTTAAGATAGTACCTACTCTACTCGTGAGAGAGAACCCGAGATGTGCTCCAGTCGCATGGGGTGTGGCCTGGCCAAAGTGGCCAGTACCCCTTAACGGAACGCACGCTCTAAACGTGAACTGACACCGACCGCTATTGTTAAATTAAATGTATGACCGTCTATGTCAGCGTCCATCGGACCGAGTGTTTCCTGGCCGAGCAACAAGCGTAAAACAAACGAAATTCGAAGCCTACGTTTCAAAATCAAATGTTTCGACAGCATTACTAAACCGTTACACGATAAAACAGATCAATCAACTCTCAACTTTATCCAGCAATACACTAAGTCCTTTTCTCAACAGGCGGCAAGTACTCATCCGGGCAGTACACGTACAAGATCTACCACTTGGCGTCGAAGGTGCCGGCCTTCATCAGGCTGCTGGCGCCGAAGGGGTCCCTTGAGGTGCACGAAGAGGCGTGGAACGCTTACCCTTACTGCCGGACTGTCCTCACGGTAAGAGTGAAGGCTTAGTTTTATTGATCGATAACTCGGTCGATATGCAGCATGCGGTTACTCCCCGCAGGCGGTATAACGACTAGTGAAACTCATGAGACGATAAATTGGTCGATATACAGCATGCGGTGACTTCTCGCAGGCGGTGTAACGACTAGTGAAACTCACGAGTAGATAAATCGGTCGATATACAGCATGTGGTGACTTCCCGCGGGCGGTGTAACGACTAGTGAAACTCATGAGTCGATAACTCGGTCGATTTACAGCATGCGGTGACTCCCCGCAGCATATGACGAATATACTCAAACTGGAATTCAAGACCAAAAAAACTACGACAGATAAGTCACTGTCAAAACTATCAATGTCACCTATGTCACTGTCAATAAGCTTCAGGTTTCGTCAACCTTTTTTTTATGGCTGCGGCGTCTTTAGAATAGTTTGTTTTTTGCTAATTTACGTAATTCAGTGTGTAATATTGATAGCTTATTGTTGTGACCTATCGAACAAGTGTGCAGCTAATGAAAAATTTGTCTCAAAACGCGCGTAACCACAACCACCCTTTAGTTTAACAAACGGTTATCCGGGGTCTCGGCCACCCACGTGTTTGTAGGTGGTAGGTGTCTATCACCGTAAGGATCGATCAAGGGGTTATGGAGCTAGAAGGCGCGAAACATCATCATAAGGGTCTTGTTATATTGTTCAACTCGTTTGCAAGTAAATCGCGAGTTCTCGGTTCGAGGCGGACTATTAGTTACACATCTAGTTAGTAATACATCGTGTGGTTTTATGAAACCACGATGCAAGTAAAAATCACGGATGTTTAAGGTCATATACAAAGAAAATAGTTACCTAGCTAGGCCTCCGGTGCCCAGGGCTGGGAACGAACCAGCGTCTTCTGCATTCACAGCAGACACCCTAACCACTTGGCTACCCGGGTCACAGCGGCACCGGTCGAACCGGTCGGTCGGTCCCAGCGCTGGGCACCGGAGGCCTAGGTCACTTTTTCCTTTGTGTATGATATTTATATAACTTTATTATATTTTATTTTTGCTGAATTTGTTTGTTAAAAAGTGACAAGAAAAAGTTTATTTGATGTACCTGGCTGTTGTCACTAAAAAAGTACAGCCAAAGTAACTGTCGTCACAACAAATTGTTTATACGAGGGCTGCTATTTATATATCCGGAAACCGGGATTACAATCTTCTTAAATAGCATATTTGACCTCCATGGTAAAATTTGAACTTTTTTAAGTACTGGCCGGTATATTTTTTCTTTCTTATTAACGCTCGTGTTTTGTTTTTGACGGGTTTTAAATGTCATCTCGCAGCAAGAATGGAACTCACTCGTGAAAATATTCGTGCTATGATTTATTATGATTTTCGGCGTGGTTTAACGCAACAACAGTGCATAGATCAACTAACTTCAACTTTTGGTGATGAAGCCCCATCTAAAACTACTGTGTATCACTGGTTTAGTGAGTTCAATCGTGGACGTAGTATGCTTACGGACGAAGTTAAGGCAGGTCGCCCGAAATCGGTCGTTGTACAACAAAATATCGAGGCTGTGCGAAAACTTATAATGGACGACCGACATGTTACGTACCGCGAGATAGAGGCGACTCTGGGTATTTCTATGACCAGCATTAATAGAATATTACATAATTATTTGGCTGTAAAAAAAATTTGTTCGCGTTGGATACCCCACAACTTAACAAAAGAGCAAAAAGATGCTCGCGTCGAATGGTGCAATAAAATGTTAAAAAAATATAACCGTGGTGACTCAAAAGCCGTTTATAACATCTATACAGGTGACGAATCCTGGATCTATGCATACGATCCCGAAACGAAGCAACAATCAACGGTATGGGTGTTTCAAAATGAGCCGAACCCTACGAAAGTTACTCGTGCAAAAAGTACATTGAAACAAATGGTGGCCTGCTTCTTCGGTATTAATGGCCATGTAGCTACAGTGCCACTAGAAAACCGTAGAACGGTTAATTCAGAGTGGTACACGACCATTTGCTTACCGGAAGTATTTGAACAAATTCGTAAAACTAACCAGCGACGAAGAATCATTCTTCATCATGACAATGCCAGCTGTCATACGTCACGCGAAACAACTCTATTTTTGGAGGGTCAAAATGTGGAATTAACGGGTCATCCGCCGTACAGCCCTGACTTGGCACCCAACGATTTTTATTTATTTCCAAATATAAAGAATAAATTACGTGGTCAACGATTTTCGACCGCTGAAGATGCTGTCGACGCATTCAAACAACACGTTATGGAGGTACCTCAGGCGGAGTGGCAGAAGTGCTTTAAAAATTGGTTCACGCGAATGCAAAAGTGCATAGATCATCAAGGGGAATACTTTGAAAAACAATAAAACCATTTTCAGCCGTGTACGTTTGTTTGTTTTTTTGTTTCCGGATATATAAGTAGCAACCCTCGTATTTACTGGAAAATTTTGTTGAAGTCATATTTAAAAACATATTTTATGAACAGCCATAATTTTTGACGTGACGATAGTTTGGGTGCAGTGGGAGCGCCTGCCCTTTGACACTGGTTATTTATACTTTACGATATAGGTCAAGTCGATAAGGTCTTTCGGGGCATTTAGCCTCTAATTTCAAGTACTTAACCTTTATTACATACCGTAAAACACGATGACAAATTTATTGAGGCTATTTTGATAGATTTCAAACTGCGATGACAGCATTATTTTATAATTTACGTGATTTACTTAATCGGCTATAATCATATAAACACTTACTTGTACGTCTGAAGGTAAATGATTAGTACTTTGGCGTATAAATTTATTTTCTAATTCGCCGCTCTATTTTATAGCCACCCCCTTTGACGGTACGCAATAAGCGTTTCTAGAGCCGTGCTTTTCAATTTACATAAGGGATTTTTTGTGGTCATAAATTGTGTTTTTTTTTTCAGAACCCTGGCTACATGAAAGACAACTTCGTCATCTGCATAGAGTCCCTACATGTACCGGACGCTGGTGACCAAAATAATGTAAGTCTCATTTTGAACACGTCACCTGCTTTTTGATTTTAATACCTCGTATTGTACCTACACTAACTAATGTGCTTATATAATTTATTGGGACAGTTAGTTACTTTATTAATTTTAGACTAAGCAGAAACGTCTGCAAGCGAAAATTTCAATTTTATAATTGAAAGAAAAATGGAAAAATTCACCGCGTCGAGCAAGATTCGAACTTTCGACCATCCGGTGTTGGACCGGTGTTCCGAGAGGTCGCAAGTTCAAATCTTACTCGACGCGGTGAATTTTTAAAGATTTCTTTTAATTATAAAATTGAAGTTAGTTGCTTACTCCCTCTTTTGCTTTACGCTCATCATTTCGAATTTCCTTCCACAAGAAAAATAAGATATTTGTAAATCGATTAAAGAACAATCTCCCTAATTTATCATTCACGCAAAATAAAAAGAAAAACCCAATTCACGCAAGTTTGTATCTGTATAAACACCTATCGAATTTTGAATCTTATGTGAATATATAAAAAGTCTATTTATGTATGAATCCGTAATCGGTTCTCACATTATGTTCCCAATTTAGCTAATTGGTTGATAAGTATTATAAGTATTCCATTATCATAAGGTGTCAGAGTGATTAAGCCGGGGTTTTTGACCTATACATACACGTTTCCGACTTCATTTATTAATAACTATTCAAGTAAAGTACCCCGATTTAAGGCTGCGTTTCCACCAGAGATGTGCGCGGATGCGTGGCGAGGGATGTGTTTGTTAAGTACCAATGTAATCACTTCATTTGAGCGAGGATAGGTACCGTAAAGCCGGGTTACTTTGGCCCAACAGAGAGTTGAATAGAAAAATAAACGTTTTAGGCGATAATGTTATTATTAATAACATTTACTTTTCATGTGCAATAAACATTCAAAAAATAGAAAAAAAAAGAAAGTAAATAATTTTTTTTTGGCGAAATTGACCTAAAGTCACATAATACTTTTTCCTTCTTTTGGTCTCAGAAATTAAGATCTGTCGGGTTATACGTGCCCACGGTGTATATGTATATTTTCTGGTTAGTTACAACAGAGATTTGTTTTATTTTGATCAAATGTAGGTACTAGTTGTTTATATTTATAAACCTGATAAGAGTTAAAATGTAAAAATATTAGTGTTACTTAGACAAACAGATTGCTATCAGCTACGTTCTAGACGCCGCACAAAAAGTACAAAACCCCGAACGCTCCCCGTACGGACTCAAAGCACTTTATTTTCTATTTTTGCTGCAACTTATTTGAGTTTGGATTTTAAACCTTTACAGGTAATACTTAGAGTTCCCGGTACAAAACGACAAGCCTTCTAGACCAAGATCAGGGTTACGGAACTCCTATTACCTTATTGTTAACAAACACGATTGTTGTCTTTTTTTCTGCATTCTATTCAGATGTCAGAATGTTCCAAGTTATCCGTCTGACAATTATAGGTGGTATAGACCATGGCGTGCAATAGTAGGTAATAATAACTGATAAGTGGGTAATCAATGTTGAGACAGTAATTACCGGTAGCACAGAGCTATGACATGTAGCCAGAGATAAATGTGACAGTGTACATAAAACAGTACATTTTTTTGTATACGTTGTACAGATTCAATGCTGTACCTATTGAAGCGTAAGCGACGGCCACCAAATGGTACCTTTTGAAGTAGACTACCACAAATTATTAGCTCTAAGTAATCATCCCATATAAATATGACACCGGAGGTGGGGCATGCAATTAGGTTCGACGTCTAAAATCGTCTTTTAGTCAATTAACTTGATTAATCAAACACAAATTTTATAAGTGAGAAATTTTGTACTGGGTAATATTTAAAGGAAATTCAAGGGAAAATCAATACCGTTTTGGGAGGCATTTTTGTACCGAGGGCGATGTCTACATACTGTAAATATTTTGCGCCGCTGCATGTAGCCATAGCCATTTATATGGAGTCATTTGGACTATTTACTTAGGTTAGGTATTGGTAGGCTGGTGTTTAGAGATTTGTAATGCCGTCAAAATAGGAAATATATGGGGTTTCTAAATTATTGTTTCTACTCCTGCATTAATTTGCCAATAAGATGACTGACAGGTATATTAAAAACGTATATCATAAACGTTATATATAGTATTCCATAAGATGATTGCTAAAGGATGTTCTTAGGGATTTTCATACAATATAATAACACTGTTGTCCTCCTCCTAGACCGCCGGCATAGTCCACAGGGAGATTGAGTTTACTAAATAAAATTGTAGTATAGAATCAGCAGGTTGTAAGGCGTTCGTCGAACTCAATTCTTACCGGCTTGCCTATTTTAAGCACTCTTAGAAAAACTATTTTATCGTATACGATAGTGACATAGGTTATTAAGCTTTTCAATCTCATACCTTACTTAGGTACTCGACTGAAAAGCTTACCATTATGTCACGATTGTATAAAATAATAACCTACGTATATTAAGTAATGCCGGATGACGATCAAACTCTTTACGATCCTACATATTATAAAAGTATGTATAATTATAATGATACATGCCTACAGATGGCTCGTAACATAGTATAAAAATTATATATTTAGTTTATCTAAAAGGTTTATAGATTCAAGTTCTACAAAACTTATATTAACTAATAAAAAAGCAGTTGCATAGCAGCCAGGTCGTAAATGACGTCACTTAATCTATTATGACTGTATAAAGTACAATAAGATATACAATATCAGCAAGGTCGTAGATTACAGGTAATTTCTTGCCTTTTTTCCTATAAGTTCTTCCTTAATAAAGTCATAATTAATAAAACATTAGGTAATTAAGAAAACAAACGTCTAGCTTCAATTCAAGGGAGTATAAAAAGTGAAGAGATTTATGTATTCTGAATAGGTGCAAGTCATGTAATAAATAATAAATACTATAGGTACGTAATATATACTGAGTTTACGAGGAAAAACACGCATAGCAACGCGCGGATTGAAATAGAATCGTTTCAAAATCTTTCAATATAATATTCACTAAATACAAAGTCGCTTTCCGCTGTCTGTCTGTCGCTATGTAAGCTTAGATCTTTAAAATGACGGAACGGATTTTGATGCAGTTTTAATAGATTCAAGTGGAAGGTTTATATGTATAATACATGCATAATATAGTAGAGAAAAACTGATAATTTTAGAGGTTTCTAACGTGATGTCGTAAATAAACACATTTTTTACGCTTACATTGCAAACGCTGGCTGAACCCTACGAGATAGATCAAAATAATGTACTACAGTATTGTACACCTTAAAAAGGTCTACAAAAAAGTCCACGATGGTATATGTCTATCTCTTAGGGATAACCCACAATAACCATTTTTTTATCCCGTGCGAAGCCGGGGCAGGTCGCTAGTATAAAATATGTTTGTATTTTTATTCATGTATGTCGTGTTCGTATTTTCATAATAAGTTTTTTGCACCTCCTATTGACTTTTTCAGCATTATCTTTTCCGCTACCCAAAGGTTGTCTGGAAGAGACCGCTTATTAGTGATAAGACCGCCTGTTGTTTGCCTCTTTTTGTCATGTTCATCATGTGTTGTCTTTTTTTTAAATTTGCATTCATTAATTTATTCATCTTAGAATATGTCAAATCCATACACAATTTGTAAACTCATGGCTCCAAAACAAGAAAGTTGGAACCGAAATGAAATTATGAGTTTTTAATCTCATTACAGGTGAGTATTCCAGTCTGGAAATGCAATTTGATCAAGCCAGTTGAATTTGTTTGTTGAATTGATAACGATATTCGTGCAATAATTACCTAAAATAGGTACCTGTTCTCAAAATTTAATAAGAAAACAATACGCCTAAGACCCTATAATGTATAAGCCAGGGATTCGCAACCTTTTACCCTATGCGCCTCACCCAAAGTTATGCTAAAACACTACGCCCCCCTAAGGGCTGAAATGGGGAGTCAAAACCGGGCACCGTCCGCGCCACGGTACAGGCCTTATACATTTTAAATCTGGAGCAGCTCGCTGCGGGGGCGCCCCACTGGTTGGGAAAAAGAACTAACCCAGGTTCCAGTGCAATTGTTCTAATAATTCTGGTCACGAAAAAAAGGCGAAAATGTCCAAAGTTATGTCACTTCTGACTTCCTGTCATGACTTACATGGTGTAATTTAATTTGCAGCCATTTGTCATCCGCCTTAGGCTGCGTGTCCACCAGAGATGAGCGAGTTTGCATCCCTATGTGTTAGAAACAATTTATAGAATCACTTCATTTACAGTAAAGCCCTAGAGGGAAACTTTGGCCTTTGGAATTTACTCGGTCTATGTTTTACTAATGAACGATTTGGACGCTTTCCTCAGCACCTGGCCGGAAAAAGCACGGGACCGAGAGTTATGGAAATCAGCAGGAGAGGCCTTTGCCCAGCAGTGGGACACTATTTTAGGCTAAAAAAAAATGTTTTACTAATGGCTCATTGCCATGTTGAAGGGTTCAAACACTAACAGTCTACGTTTATTTTTCTATTCAACTCTCTGTTGGGCCAAAGTAACCCGGCTTTACGGTACCTATCCTCGCTCAAATGAAGTGATTACATTGGTACTTAACAAACACATCCCTCGCCACGCATCCGCGCACATCTCTGGTGGAAACGCAGCCTTAAATCGGGATGTACTTTACTTGAATAGTTATTAATAAATGAAGTCGGAAACGTGTATGTATAGGTCAAACACCCCGGCTTAATCACTCTGACACCTTATGATAATGGAATACTTATAATACTTATCAACCAATTAGCTAAATTGGGAACATAATGTGAGAACCGATTACGGATTCATACATAAATAGACTTTTTATATATTCACATAAGATTCAAAATTCGATAGGTGTTTATACAGATACAAACTTGCGTGAATTGGGTTTTTCTTTTTATTTTGCGTGAATGATAAATTAGGGAGATTGTTCTTTAATCGATTTACAAATATCTTATTTTTCTTGTGGAAGGAAATTCGAAATGATGAGCGTAAAGCAAAAGAGGGAGTAAGCAACTAACTTCAATTTTATAATTAAAAGAAATCTTTAAAAATTCACCGCGTCGAGCAAGATTCGAACTTTCGACCATCCGGTGTTGGACCGGTGTTCCGAGAGGTCGCAAGTTCAAATCTTACTCGACGCGGTGAATTTTTAAAGATTTGTTTTAATTATAAAATTGAAGTTAGTTGCTTACTCCCTCTTTTGCTTTACGCTCATCATTTCGAATTTCCTTCCACAAGAAAAATAAGATATTTGTAAATCGATTAAAGAACAATCTCCCTAATTTATCATTCACGCAAAATAAAAAGAAAAACCCAATTCACGCAAGTTTGTATCTGTATAAACACCTATCGAATTTTGAATCTTATGTGAATATATAAAAAGTCTATTTATGTATGAATCCGTAATCGGTTCTCACATTATGTTCCCAATTTAGCTAATTGGTTGATAAGTATTATAAGTATTCCATTATCATAAGGTGTCAGAGTGATTAAGCCGGGGTTTTTGACCTATACGTACACGTTTCCGACTTCATTTATTAATAACTATTCAAGTAAAGTACATCCCGATTTAAGGCTGCGTTTCCACCAGAGATGTGCGCGGATGCGTGGCGAGGGATGTGTTTGTTAAGTACCAATGTAATCACTTCATTTGAGCGAGGATAGGTACCGTAAAGCCGGGTTACTTTGGCCCAACAGAGAGTTGAATAGAAAAATAAACGTAGACTGTTAGTGTTTGAACCCTTCAACATGGCAATGAGCCATTAGTAAAACATTTTTTTTTTAGCCTAAAATAGTGTCCCACTGCTGGGCAAAGGCCTCTCCTGCTGATTTCCATAACTCTCGGTCCCGTGCTTTTTCCGGCCAGGTGCTGAGGAAAGCGTCCAAATCGTTAATTAGTAAAACATAGACCGAGTAAATTCCAAAGGCCAAAGTTTCCCTCTAGGGCTTTACTGTAAATGAAGTGATTCTATAAATTGTTTCTAACACATAGGGATGCAACCTCGCTCATCTCTGGTGGACACGCAGCCTAAGGCGGATGACAAATGGCTGCAAATTAAATTACACCAGGTAAGTCATGACAGGAAGTCAGAAGCGACATAACTTTGGACATTTTCGCCTTTTTTTCGTGACCAGAATTATTAGAACAATTGCACTGGAACCTGGGTTAGTTCTTTTTCCCAACCAGTGGGGCGCCCCCGCAGCGAGCTGCTCCAGATTTAAAATGTATAAGGCCTGTACCGTGGCGCGGACGGTGCCCGGTTTTGACTCCCCATTTCAGCCCTTAGGGGGGCGTAGTGTTTTAGCATAACTTTGGGTGAGGCGCATAGGGTAAAAGGTTGCGAATCCCTGGCTTATACATTATAGGGTCTTAGGCGTATTGTTTTCTTATTAAATTTTGAGAACAGGTACCTATTTTAGGTAATTATTGCACGAATATCGTTATCAATTCAACAAACAAATTCAACTGGCTTGATCAAATTGCATTTCCAGACTGGAATACTCACCTGCAATGAGATTAAAAACTCATAATTTCATTTCGGTTCCAACTTTCTTGTTTTGGAGCCATGAGTTTACAAATTGTGTATGGATTTGACATATTCTAAGATGAATAAATTAATGAATGCAAATTTAAAAAAAAGACAACACATGATGAACATGACAAAAAGAGGCAAACAACAGGCGGTCTTATCACTAATAAGCGGTCTCTTCCAGACAACCTTTGGGTAGCGGAAAAGATAATGCTGAATAAGTCAATAGGAGGTGCAAAAAACTTATTATGAAAATACGAACATTGAAATACTAATCAGACATACATGAATAAAAATACAAACATATTTTATACTAGCGACCTGCCCCGGCTTCGCACGGGATAAAAAAATGGTTATTGTGGGTTATCCCTAAGAGATAGACATATACCATCGTGGACTTTTTTGTAGACCTTTTTAAGGTGTACAATACTGTAGTACATTATTTTGATCTATCTCGTAGGGTTCAGCCAGCGTTTGCAATGTAAGCGTAAAAAATGTGTTTATTTACGACATCACGTTAGAAACCTCTAAAATTATCAGTTTTTCTCTACTATATTATGCATGTATTATACATATAAACCTTCCACTTGAATCTATTAAAACTGCATCAAAATCCGTTCCGTCATTTTAAAGATCTAAGCTTACATAGCGACAGACAGACAGCGGAAAGCGACTTTGTATTTAGTGAATATTATATTGAAAGATTTTGAAACGATTCTATTTCAATCCGCGCGTTGCTATGCGTGTTTTTCCTCGTAAACTCAGTATATATTACGTACCTATAGTATTTATTATTTATTACATGACTTGCACCTATTCAGAATACATAAATCTCTTCACTTTTTATACTCCCTTGAATTGAAGCTAGACGTTTGTTTTCTTAATTACCTAATGTTTTATTAATTATGACTTTATTAAGGAAGAATTTATAGGAAAAAAGGCAAGAAATTACCTGTAATCTACGACCTTGCTGATATTGTATATCTTATTGTACTTTATACAGTCATAATAGATTAAGTGACGTCATTAACGACCTGGCTGCTATGCAACTGCTTTTTTATTAGTTAATATAAGTTTTGTAGAACTTGAATCTATAAACCTTTTAGATTTTTTTTTTTTTTTTTTTTTATACCACGACGGTGGCAAACAAGCATACGGCCCGCCTGATGGTAAGCAGCTACCGTAACCTATGGACGCCTGCTACTCCAAAGGAGTCACATGCGCGTTGCCGACCCTTTACAAAAAGGAGGATTCACTGTGTTGACGACTAAAGGAACAAGAAGGTCCCTCATCGTTAACACACTGGGTCCTCTTTGAGCTCTTTGGCAACCTTACTCACCAGCAGGAACACAACACTATGAGTAGGGTCTAGTGCTATTTGGCTGTGGTTTTCTGTAAGGTGGAGGTACTTCCCCAGTCGGGCTCTGCTCCAGATTTGAGCGATGACATTCGCTGAACGTGCCCTACCACACTTAGCGAGGTGCCATTCGCAGTGCCCAAACCTCTCTTTTTGGCGTAGTTTAAGGACATACCCAGGTCCGGACGTAGTTTAAGGACATACCCAGGTCCGGACGTAGTTTAAGGACATACCCCGGGTCCAATAGATAAACTAAATATATAATTTTTATACTATGTTACGAGCCATCTGTAGGCATGTATCATTATAATTATACATACTTTTATAATATGTAGGATCGTAAAGAGTTTGATCGTCATCCGGCATTACTTAATATACGTAGGTTATTATTTTATACAATCGTGACATAATGGTAAGCTTTTTAGTCGAGTACCTAAGTAAGGTACGAGATTGAAAAGTAATAACCTATGTCACTATCGTATACGATAAAATAGTTTTTCTAAGAGTGCTTAAAATAGGCAAGCCGGTAAGAATTGAGTTCGACGAACGCCTTACGACCTGCTTATTCTATACTACAATTTTATTTAGTAAACTCAATCTCCCTGTGGACTATGCCGGCGGTCTAGGAGGAGGACAACAGTGTTATTATATTGTATGAAAATCCCTAAGAACATCCTTTAGCAATCATCTTATGGAATACTATATATAACGTTTATGATATACGTTTTTAATATACCTGTCAGTCATCTTATTGGCAAATTATAATGCAGGAGTAGAAACAATAATTTAGAAACCCCATATATTTCCTATTTTGACGGCATTACAAATCTCTAAACACCAGCCTACCAATACCTAACCTAAGTAAATAGTCCAAATGACTCCATATAAATGGCTACATGCAGCGGCGCAAAATATTTACAGTATGTAGACATCGCCCTCGGTACAAAAATGCCTCCCAAAACGGTATTGATTTTCCCTTGAATTTCCTTTAAATATTACCCAGTACAAAATTTTTCACTTATAAAATTTGTGTTTGATTAATCAAGTTAATTGACTAAAAGACGATTTTAGACGTCGAACCTAATTGCATGCCCCACCTCCGATGTCATATTTATATGGGATGATTACTTAGAGCTAATAATTTGTGGTAGTCTACTTCAAAAGGTACCATTTGGTGGCCGGCGCTTACGCTTCAATAGGTACAGCATTGAATCTGTACAACGTATACAAAAAAATGTACTGTTTTATGTACACTGTCACATTTATCTCTGGCTACATGTCATAGCTCTGTGCTACCGGTAATTACTGTCTCAACATTGATTACCCACTTATCAGTTATTATTACCTACTATTACACGCCATGGTTTATACCACATATAATTGTCAGACGGATAACTTGAAACATTCTGACATCTGAATAGAATGCAGAAAAAAAGACAACAATCGTGTTTGTTAACAATAGGGTAATAGGAGTTCCGTAACCCTGATCTTGGTCTAGAAGGCTTGTCGTTTTGTACCGTGAACTCTAAGTATTACCTGGAAAGGTTTAAAATCCAAACTCAAATAAGTTGCAGCAAAAATAGAAAATAAAGTGCTTTGAGTCCGTACGGGGAGCGTTCGGGGTTTTGTACTTTTTGTGCGGCGTCTAGAACGTAGCTGATAGCAATCTGTTTGTCTAAGTAACACTAATATTTTTACTTTTTAACTCTTATCAGGTTTATAAATATAAACAACTAGTACCTACATTTGATCAAAATAAAACAAATCTCTGTTGTAACTAACCAGAAGATCTTAATTTCTGAGACCAAAAGAAGGAAAAAGTATTATGTGACTTTAGGTCAATTTCGCCAAAAAAAATTATTTACTTTCTTTTTTTTCTATTTTTTGAATGTTTATTGCACATGAAAAGTAAATGTTATTAATAATAACATTATCGCCTAAAACAATTTGGTAATTTTTTTTTGGAAAAATTTAGTTTCTGCATAGTTTTCCTTGTCACTTTGATATCTGTCAATAAGGACGTGTAAACTATGCCCAATAGTGACAACAACGCCATCAGAAAGGCGTTTTGTGCTGAGTTATAATAAAAAGTGTATTTAAAAAAAATTGGTATTAACTCTGAAACTAGGCGTATTCCAGATAAGTTTATAGGACATTTTAGTATCTAAATATGATCAGGAATACATTGTTAAAATCTTCATTGTTAAAACGGCCTCCTCGGTCCAGTCGGTAGTGACCCTGCCTACGAAGCAGGAGGTCCTGGGTTCGAATCCTGGTCAGGGCATTTGTTTGTGTGTTTATCACACATATTTGTACCTGAGTTATGGATGTTTTCTATGTATTTAAGTATTTATCCATATTTATCTATTATATATATCGTCGTCTAATACCCATAACACAAGCCTTATTGAGCTTACTGTGGGCCTAGGTCGATTTGTGTAAGATTGTCCTATAATATTTATAATATTTATTTATTATTTATTTATTTCTAGTTATAAGGGCCCACGGTTTATAGACAGCCACAGTCTAGGAACTTATTGAGGCTTCAAGTCTGAAGACCAACCTAAAATTTCCGTAGTAATACCGTAATAATAGTAACGCCATCAATTACAAGATGGCGCTGAGAGACAGAGAGTACTCTGCCATACATTAAACGGCAGCTTTGGTTGGTCTCGTTCTTAGACTGGCTGTCTATATATGCTATAACTAATTAACGGTATTCGTTTATTTCACGACAATCGTGTTAAATACGAGTAAAATAGATGCTTTGAATCCATTCAGATATCACCGTTTTACCGTTATACAAGGCTACCGGGCTCACTTTCAATTTGTTTTCTTTTGGTCGGGATTTCCAACACAAACGCTTTTGCTTTCAAACCTAAAATACTAACGATGTTATAAAAGTACGATCAAGTTCAGGAGGTATTTACGACGGATAAATGGAATATAGAAATGTAGGTTAATGAAACAAATTGGTAGCTTTTGTAATGCACAATATACCTTCGATTAGGATAGCTTTAAAAGAATTGGTCAAACTATTAAAACATTTTGCTTACTTTTTTACAGTTTAGTTTTAATTTTTTCACATTTAAAAGCTCATAAAAGTACGATCAAGTTCAGGAGGTATTTACGACGGATAAATGGAATATAGAAATGTAGGTTAATGAAACAAATTGGTAGCTTTTGTAATGCACAATATACCTTCGATTAGGATAGCTTTAAAAGAATTGGTCAAACTATTAAAACATTTTGCTTACTTTTTTACAGTTTAGTTTTAATTTTTTCACATTTAAAAGCTCATAAAAGTACGATCAAGTTCAGGAGGTCTTTACGACGGTTAAATGGAATATAGAAATGTAGGTTAATGAAACAAATTGGTAGCTTTTGTAATGAACAATATACCTTCGATTAGGATAGCTTTAAAAGAATTGGTCAAACTATTAAAACATTTTGCTTACCTTTTTACAGTTTAGTTTTAATTTTTTCACATTTAAAAGCTCATAAAAGTACGATCAAGTTCAGGAGGTATTTACGACGGTTAAATGGAATATAGAAATGTAGGTTAATGAAACAAATTGGTAGCTTTTGTTATGCACAATATACCTTCGATTAGGATAGCTTTAAAAGAATTGGTCAAACTATTAAAACATTTTACTTACTTTTTTACAGTTTAGTTTTAATTTTTTCACATTTAAAAGCTCATAAAAGTACGATCAAGTTCAGGAGGTCTTTACGACGGTTAAATGGAATATAGAAATGTAGGTTAATGAAACAAATTGGTAGCTTTTGTAATGAACAATATACCTTCGATTAGGATAGCTTTAAAAGAATTGGTCAAACTATTAAAACATTTTGCTTACTTTTTAACAGTTTAGTTTTAATTTTTTCACATTTAAAAGCTCATAAAAGTACGATCAAGTTCAGGAGGTCTTTACGACGGTTAAATGGAATATAGAAATGTAGGTTAATGAAAAAAATTGGTAGCTTTTGTAATGCACAATATACCTTCGATTAGGATAGCTTTAAAAGAATTGGTCAAACTATTAAAACATTTTGCTTACTTTTTTACAGTTTAGTTTTAATTTTTTCACATTTAAAAGCTCATAAAAGTACGATCAAGTTCAGGAGGTCTTTACGACGGTTAAATGGAATATAGAAATGTAGGTTAATGAAACAAATTGGTAGCTTTTGTAATGAACAATATACCTTCGATTAGGATAGCTTTAAAAGAATTGGTCAAACTATTAAAACATTTTGCTTACCTTTTTACAGTTTAGTTTTAATTTTTTCACATTTAAAAGCTCATAAAAGTACGATCAAGTTCAGGAGGTATTTACGACGGTTAAATGGAATATAGAAATGTAGGTTAATGAAACAAATTGGTAGCTTTTGTAATGCACAATATACCTTCGATTAGGATAGCTTTAAAAGAATTGGTCAAACTATTAAAACATTTTGCTTACTTTTTTACAGTTTAGTTTTAATTTTTTCACATTTAAAAGCTCATAAAAGTACGATCAAGTTCAGGAGGTCTTTACGACGGTTAAATGGAATATAGAAATGTAGGTTAATGAAACAAATTGGTAGCTTTTGTAATGAACAATATACCTTCGATTAGGATAGCTTTAAAAGAATTGGTCAAACTATTAAAACATTTTGCTTACTTTTTAACAGTTTAGTTTTAATTTTTTCACATTTAAATGCTCATAAAAGTACGATCAAGTTCAGGAGGTCTTTACGACGGTTAAATGGAATATAGAAATGTAGGTTAATGAAACAAATTGGTAGCTTTTGTAATGCACAATATACCTTCGATTAGGATAGCTTTAAAAGAATTGGTCAAACTATTAAAACATTTTGCTTACTTTTTTACAGTTTAGTTTTAATTTTTTTACATTTAAAAGCTCATAAAAGTACGATCAAGTTCAGGAGGTCTTTACGACGGTTAAATGGAATATAGAAAAGGTTAATGAAACAAATTGGTAGCTTTTGTAATGCACAATATACCTTCGATTAGGATAGCTTTAAAAGAATTGGTCAAACTATTAAAATATTTTGCTTACTTTTTTACAGTTTAGTTTTAATTTTTTCACATTTAAAAGCTCATAAAAGTACGATCAAGTTCAGGAGGTATTTACGACGGTTAAATGGAATATAGAAATATAGGTTAATGAACCAAATTGGTAGCTTTTGTAATGCACAATATACTTTCGATTAGGATAGCTTTAAAATAATTGGTCAAACTATTAAAACATTTTGCTTACTTTTTTTTACAGTTTAGTTTTATTTTTTCACATTTCAAAGCTCACGAAAATATGCACCTATCAACCAAGAATGATTAAATTTTACACGTAATCTCTTATAACTAGTCATTTATTAATGTGTTGTTACAGGAATATGCAAAAGAATGTTAAAATCATTTCTCTGCCCTTTTGGTCCTTACATAATAATAAGTTAACGACCCAATGGAACATCTTTCTCTCCTCCTACCTCTAATTACGAACATTATATCAATTCCAGGTGCACGAACTACCTCCAGAGAAGTTAAAAAATCGAGAAGTCGTACACATCGACATCGCCAACGACCCTCTCTCATCGGCAGACTACAAGGCCGAGACGGACCCGACCAAGTTCAAGTCGACCAAGACCGGCCGCGGACCGCTGGTCGGACCAAACTGGAAGGCGGACGTTAAACCAGTCATGACTTGTTACAAGCTCGTCACGGCTGAGTTCAAGTGGTTTGGCTTGCAGGTGAGTTGTTTGTTGATGGCCGAGACTCGGCCAAGTCCAAGTCGACGTAGAGCAGCCGCCGGCGGCTGGTTAGGCCAAAGTGGAAAGCGGCAGTCAGGCCAACCATGACGTGCTGCAAGCTCGTCACGGCTGAGTTCATCAAGTGGTTCTGCTTGCAGGTAAACTGTTTGTTAATATTGGCCGAGATCAGGCCAATTACAAGCCGACCAAAACCGGCCGCGGACCGCTAGTCGTGAAACGAGCTAGTGACGAGCGAGTTCAAATGGTTCGGCTTGCAGGTAGTCTGTTTATTATTAAATTGTTGCCCGAGACCCGGTCAAGTTCAAGTCGGGCTCGATAGGCCGCAGACCGCTGGTCGGTCCTAACTAAGACGGACGTCAAATCTATCATGATTTCGCTGGCCCAATATTACATTGTTCTATGTTTCACGTTTATCAAAGTGGAATTTGAACATCATAACTACCCTGAAAATGTAACATAGAACCCTGTTATATTGGGACAGCGACTTTTTACAACCTCATAACGGCCGAGTTGAAGTGGATCGGCTTGCAGGTAAACTGTTTGTTGTTGTTGGCCGAGATCCGACCAAATAAAGTCTAGTAAGACAGCCCGTGGCCGGCGTTTCACATCTTTATTAACTAGGCTGTTCCGGCAGTGTCGGAGCACAAGGCCGTACGCTCAGACACGTGAGATAATTATCAAGGATAATTAATTTTTATGCCACGTCTGTGATAATTAATTAGTCATTAATTTAACCTTACGAGGTCAAATAAAGAATACCTTTATAACATTATTATTGTTGTTTATTGTTCATTAACGGTGTGGACAACTAGCAAGGTTTCTAGTTTTTTTTCTATTGTTTTCATAAAATATGACACGGATAAATATTCATAATTGCTGTAATTAAATTTTAAATTATGTTAATATAGATAGATAAGTTTGTCATATCCATAAAAACGGTTACCAGGCAACCTTAGATAGCAAGGCAGGGATACCTTATTATTTCTACAAATCCCCATGTTAGTTACAATATTAGGATAAAGCTGTATTATAAAATTGCTAAGTTGAATAAAAGAAACCATTTATAAATTCCCTTACGGTTCCTCTTTCGGCTAAGCTATTTTTAACAAGCATTTTGATGTTCATGTACATTTAATTTTTGGGGCTCCGTACCTGAAACTGAACGCTTATCATTACGTCATGTCCGTTTCTGTATGGGGGCATTTTTATTTTAACTTGTGCTTTATAGCATGACTTAAGTCGTGTTTCAGTAACGTCTAACCGTCACATTCCTGACAAAATGTATGGGGTTTGACATTGACCGTCAGTTTTGTGACGATTGCTAACTGGCCGTTAATGGTATACAGTTAAGTGACAATGCCCATGATTGGATTCTTTCGTTTCTTAGGACAAGATTTGCTTGCTTATGCTTCGTGTTGGGTACTATCTAAACACGCATGTTAGCACACTCGGCATGAAATCCCATATTTTTGCCATTTTTGCCCCTATAGGTACTGTTACTAAGACTTGAAAATAAACAATGTTTTTTTTTCTTTTTCAGAGCAAAGTAGAAAATGTCATCCACAAATCGGAACGGCGGTTGTTCACGATTTTCCATAGGTGAGTAATTTAACCAGTAAATAACACATAAAAATCATCCTTTTGTTCATAATTTTGGCTCGTCCTTGACAAACTCCAATGCAAAAAGCCAATGAAAAATATAGTAAAAAACTAAATCTAAATTTTCAAAGGATTGTAAAGTACCTACACGTGGCTACAGTTCAATTTAAAAATATAAATAAATATTATAACTACAATTAAAAATTATAACATATAGGAATATGCATGATTTTTTTTTAAGACGTCATTCGATTCTATTTCCCTGTAGAATCAAATGTCTCTAATAAACCTACTATCTATGATAGCCCTGAAACGTCAAAAATGTGAAAATACGTTAGGCGTTTGCGCCGCGCATCAAAACGCCCCATACAAAAAGTGTGAGGTTTGTGACGTCACCGACCACAAAGTTGCAGAAAACTGCTTGGAAGGTTTTTGGAAGATTTTTGTAATTTTAGGCACGAAAAAATGCGTTTTAGCTATATAGTTGTCATACATTTTTTTTCTTGTAATCATAAGTAATCGAAATGAAGTTTCAAAAATACATTTGAGGTATAAAAAAAATGCCTAAAATTTTACGTTTTTAAACCGCAACATCTTTAAAAAACTGTTAAAAATTATTACGGATTTCCACTTATTTATATTAATTTGGGATTGTTGAACGTGTTTATGGAACAAATTCCATTAAATATTTTTCACGCATGTTCTCTATTTACAGACAAGTATTCTGCTCCATGGACGACTGGCACGGCATGACCATGGCGGACATCCGCGCCATCGAGGACCGCACCAAAGAGGAGCTCGAGCGCCTGCGCCGCGAGGGCGAGGTGCGGGGCATGCGCGCCGACAACGAGTAGGCCTGCGCGCCGACAACCAGGCGTGCGTGCCGACAACGGGTGGGTGTGCGCGCCGACTAGTAGGCGAGCGCGCCGACAACGAGGAGGCATGCGCGCCGACAACCAGTAGGCGCGCGCACTGCGCAGCCTCGCCCGGCGGGAGAATGTTCGCGACGGGGGTGAAATGTTACGGAAACTTCATCGAATTGTCTCTTTTCATGTTTTGTTAATGGACCTGTTTCGTTAAACTTACAATATAACATGTGAAATCTTTTGTTTCACGAAAGCTTGTAATAGCGGAATTAAAAATCACTTTTTGATTGTTTCTGTTAAAAATGGACTACGGCTTTTTTGATAAGGTTCAATATTTTTGTATATTTTGTAATGGTATAGTATTTTTTTATTAGTTCTATACGACAAAATGTAAAAAGAACAATTGAAACTTTATCCTAGGGTTTGTTTTAATGAAAAATTCGTATACACAATTTTTTCTTACTTTACGTGAAATTAACTTTTCAATGAAGTTTTCTGTAGCAATTCACGTCTAAAGTGGCGTCCATCGCAATTCCTCCGAACGCTCACATGGCCCGCGAACAACTGAGATTGTATAAAATCTATTCAAAATCTACTTAATATAAATGTTGTTTACTTTTAAAGTATTCGTTAGTTTCAACAATCTCAGTATACGCGACGGCATTTGATTAGTTTGATTACCATTAGAGAAATAATGTCATTGAAATGTGGTTATAGATAACTATTTAAATGAGTAACTAATAAGTCGATGTAGTCAGTTAACAGGTAGTGTTGTCGTTACCTAATAATAATTAAAAAATAAAATTCTAGAAGATGTTTTGGATTCGCAACGCGAATTGGGGATTGCTAAGTGTTTATCATGAGCTTTTAATGAAATGATAAAATATTAAGAGGAAGGGGCCGGTGATTATGACTGTTTGTGTAAAATATCTGGTCTTATAACTGTTGGTCATACAAGTGCATGGAATATAAATATACTTGTATTTTGAACAGAAGATTTTAGATTCACTTTCGAAATCAATGATATTATAATACTGTGTCAGAAACGCCGATTTAAAAGTGCTCTAAAGTATTCAAGTGCAAGTTACGGAAAGTTACCAGAATATTTAAAATTTTTAGGAATTTTCTGGAAATTTTTACTAAAATTTAAATATAATAATCGCAAAGATTCTATCCCCATCCAAAAATGTAATATGTTTCCAAAATTTTCCTATGATGCAAAAGTTTCACAATTTTGATAAATTTACGTAGCCTGCACTCGGTCTAAACACCATAATATGATAGAGAAAGCTCATGATAAAGTATAAATAAACACGATTTAATAATGTTCAACAGTTGTATAATATTTAATGTCATACCATTTGCGTCATTCGTCAGTACCACTTAGTCTTCAGCACTACGATAAATAATCTGTGCAATATTTTTTGTGACAACACAAAAGCGCAAAAGCCGTACAGAGATTTTACATTAAAAAAGAAGAGAAATGTATAGTCCGCATGTGAAATACTAGAGGGGTATTTAATAAGGGGAGGGGGAGAGGTGTTGCAAGGTGTCTCGGCAAACTAACTTATTTTTGGGTATCGGTCGGCTGTGGGCATGTTATTAGTCCTGGTTATTGTTACTATAATTTTAATTTGGGTATAGTCCTTTGAGGTCAATTCACGAAACTAGTAACGCGAGTCACGACTTCATTAAGTCTTTTTTTAATGATGCAAACTTAAGTGTGTATGTATTTAGAGACAAAAAGTAACAAAGAGCTCAAAGAGGACCCAGTGTGTTGACGATGAGGGACCCTCTTGTTCCTTTAGCCGTCAACACAGTGAATCCTTCTTTTTGTAAAGGGTCGGCAACGCGCATGTGACTCCTGTGGAGTTACAGGCGTCCATAGGTTACGGTAGCTGCTTACCATCAGGTAGGCCGTATGCTTGTTTGCCACCGTCGTGGTATAAAAAAAAAAAAAAAAAAAAAAAAACACTAAAATTTTCACTTCAATTTGCATCATGAAAAAAGTCGTGACTCGCGTTACTCGCCGTGGAATGAACCTTTGTAAATTGCAACACCTTTGGATATAGTGATGACTTGTATATTTGTATTTGTAAGTTATGTTGGTTTACAAATCAGTATTTTAATATTTGTGTGACATTCCAGATTCTATTAATGGTAACATTTTATAAACTCAAATTAGTTTCATTTGCTGTCTTTATTTCCATTAGTTGAAATAGCTCTCTTTGTTGTGTTTATATGCATGCATGCATAGAAAAATAATAATTTGCCAAGAATAATGTATTTAAGAATTAATAAGATGTCTATGTTGTTTTTTTATTTGATTTTTCATATTTTCGGTAATGAACTCAGTTGTATTTATAGACGTATCGTCCTTTTCAGTTACATTTATTTTTGTGGTCGTGCTTATATATATTATTGAAACTACGGGGCTGTCGCGAGTACTGAGGTTACACTACGTTTTTTGGGGACAAAAATATCTCATCTCCATCTCACTCTCGAGCCATGAGAAAGAGACAAAAAACCCCATCGCAGGCAAGCTAAGACTCGAAACGTGCGCCCAAAGTAGTACTTTTGCTTATTGATACTGCACTTTATTTTAATTAAGTTTTTTTACTTGTGTTGTATACGTTTTACATCAAATACAGCGTGATATATATTTGAGAGTAGTCTTTTATTAGTAGACATTAGCAATGTCGCTACCCGCTTTTAGCGTCGCATAGAGCTTTTGTTATTTTTTCAATTTCAACATGTACTTAATGTGTGGTAAACGAGGGAGATGAGCACAATTCTGTTCCTCATAAGTCATAACGATAAGACAAGGTTTTTGATATGTAAGACAAAATTTAACTTCCCTATTAATCCATGACAATATTTGGTAGGTTACTGTCTAGGACCAACTTCTTGAGAATAATCGCACGTTCCTCTATAGCTATACCAAAAATTTCTGCCCTTTTATCATTATTATTCGAGCCTTACTTTGCTTCTTTAAAATTGTTATAACTTAGTTGTTGCAGTTACCAAATAAAATAAGTACACTTGAAACAATCTTTTTATTTTTGAAAACGCCTATTTATAAACGAATTATCGATTCATCCTTTGATGTACTAGATATAACAGGTCAATGAATCAATGCATGTTTAATACATTTTATTTAGTTACGCTTATCGTAGTCGGTTAAAGGGACGCGCTGTGCGGGCAGGATGGCCGAGTCGCGAATTTTGATAATCCATCCGTCTCTTTTCGACAACATTTGATAGAAAGAGATGGGTGCTTCTCAGCGGCAAATGAACAATCGAATGAGGTGATTTATAAGTGTTTCTAGTTGTCTGTGAGTAGGTGCTCGGAACTTCACGACGTAAATAGAGCGCTAAAATTGTCAATTTTTAAATGTTTAGCTAATTATTAAAAGTTTTGACGAGTTCTCGCATTGAACTGTAAGTATTGTATTATGTAATTAATTATAAACATTTGTTGTAAAATGGATATTTTGAGGCCAACAAAAATAAAAATAATTTAACCAGTTGTGGATTGTTTGGATTGTAGTTAGGACCTCCTTTAATACAGAGTCCGGCAAATTCAGTGTTTCCCTGATTAGAGTTGTAAATTTTAATGAAACGAACATAAGTATTTGGTCTTTTATTAAAATGCGGTAAGCAATAAATTGTTTTGTACTTACATAAAATTAATATCAAAAATTAACAAAATAACATTGCAGATTACTCGTTAAGCCACAAGAGTTATAATATTATTATATCTAATGCTCCACGATTGCAAACTGCTGTATAGTCAAAACCTAGAATAGGTTTTAACCGCCACTTTTTTTATATAACACGCAAAAATGGACCTTATTAGAAGGAATAAAGGTGCACTTTTAGCTTCGAGATATCGTGTATGGTCGTTGGCGGTTAAAAGGTGAAGGAAATCATGGGGCATAAAGATAGAAAGCATCAACATGACTTACGAAATTGAGACATATCTCCATATTTAATATTTCATCAATATTACACCTATTTTGAACATTATCTTTCTTTACATAATAGACCCGCTACAAAACTGCTTGGCCAGTTTATGAACTTTTAATTTATAATAGGCTTGTCCATAATATTTTGCAGCTCGTTGTAGTACTTACATAATAATAATAAATATTTTTCACGGTCACATTTATAAAGGAAATTATATTCATTTAGAGATTTTAGAACTTTAAGGACACAACTTTTTTATGCCCGCTACACATTGGGACAATGTCGACCAAAATAGAAGCAGTTGGAGGTAAAACCGGTATTAGACATTGCAATTTGTAGGGCCCAATCTGTTGTGTACCCTGCCTCTCCCTTCCCTCCTTTCAACTCCCTAAGGGCCCTAACTCTTATTACACCTCCCGACCTGACAAATTAGGCCCTACAAATTGCATTGTCAAACACCGGTTTAACAAATATTGCAATCTCATTCCGTCGCATAGATGTACCACTCAGATTAGCCGACTTGTGGATGTGGTATTGGCATAATAAAATGCAAGTAATTTTATAGTATTTAACGTCTACGATACGGCAATCCAAATATAAAGTATTCACTAATCTCATTTTACCGGGTAAGTGGAACATGTAAATAGCGGGCCTACCGCGAAAGTAGAAATGTCGATATCTCCCTCTCTATCGCACTTGCAAATACGAGCGAAAGAGACGCAGATGCAGTCCAAGCTCGCGGTAGGCCCTTTGCCATCACTATGAGACATTGAGGGACCTTCTTGTTCCTTTAGTCGTCAACACAGTGAATCCTCCTTTTTGTAAAGGGTCGGCAACGCGCATGTGACGCCTTTGGAGTTGCAGGCGTCCATAGGTTACGGTAGCTGCTTACCATCAGGCGGGCCGTATGCTTGTTTGCCACCGTCGTGGTATAAAAAAAAAAAAAAATTATGGCGGCTATCAATCACACTGCTGCGGTTTCAGCATGCGGTGACGGTGTGCGAGCGAGATAGCGCTGTCTCATTCACCAATCACGTTGCGGCGTCAGTAAGTATTATATATTTCTTCATAATATTTAATTAATAGGTACACTTATATTAGATATATTTTATAATAATTAATAACTTAGTAACAACAGGCGGCTCTTCAATTGACCAAAATCCTTAAATTAACATTTTCAGTAATGGCTGGCTGTATTTTATTTATTAACGTCTTTTTCTGTTTATGTACACTTAAAACAATACATAAGGAGTGTTCCCACAAACCCTTTGACCACCTTTGAGTCGCAGCGCGCGCGAGCGCTCAAAGCAAACCGGTTATATTTTGGACGTGATATCACGTGCTAGCGCTGAGGGCACGACTTTCCATGCTCGTGATTTGAAGTCTTAGACGGTCAAATAAACGCGCGGCATGTACGTGCGACTGCGAACATGTACCTATGTAAGAAGTATTTTTTATTTTATTTGTTTATTTATCAAACCAGAAATATTAGATTTTAAACAGAAGACATTATAGCCACACGTCCACGTCACATTACACTTCAACATCTTTAAGGTGTAGTTAATAACTAGGTACAATAAATAGGTACTTCCCAGGATAAGCTTAGAAATGTGTAGATGGCAGTAGCAGTTTACCTACGTTTTGTCAAACAACTTTTCCCCTAATTTCGGTCTATTTTTTTAATCTTTCGCTGGTTCGAGTCTCAAATAAGCACGAGAGGTTAAACGACAACTTTGCTCCATTATATAATAAATAACTATTGCTCCCTCTAACACATAACTGTACATCGGATTCTATTGGTAGTCATCCATAAATGGTACAAATGTCAACAAACTTCCCATTGCGCCATTTCATAGCACACTCACTTACTGTTTTTGACTGTGTGACGATAATCATCTGGTAGGTATATTAAGCTATAATAAATAAATAAATACCTTATTAACCCTATTATATACTTATTACCGGCATCTCGCTGGCGGGCTGCGAGCGTGACGCGGGCGCGACGCGCGTCGCTCTCATCGCGCCCTGCTTACGACCCACTAACAAAACGCGGCAGTCTGACTGAGCCTTTAATACTTTAAATTAATTTCAACATGACTTACGATAATAAATAAAACAGGTACAGTAAAATGGGGTGAGTTGGGTCAAAACAGACATTCAAACCTCTATAGAAATGTATTTTTTATACGTTGTGTGTCACGTTGATTTTATAAATGGGAAAGTGTATGTGTTTGTTTGTTTGTCCATCTTTCACGGCAAAACGGGGCGACGAATTGACGTGATTTTTTAAGTGGAGATAGTTGAAGGGATGGAGAGTGACATAGGACACTTTTTGTCTCTTTCTAACCCCCCACTTCCCTAAAATGGGGGGTGGAAGTTTGTATGGAGCATTACGGGGGGCACAGGTGAACCGTGTTACCCCGAATTTAACGCGAGCGAAGCCGCGGGCAAAAGCTAGTACGGACATAAAAAATGTTCCGGCCGTATGAATTTTAGATTTTTAATGATTATCTGTCGTTTGATTTCATAACTTTTACGATAAACGTAAAAATAGTGGGAAGCCCCATCTCACCCCGTGTGGACTAGGAGCTGGCCACGTCAGATATAACACAATAATGAGAGCACTGAAACCTGTCTAGTTAGATTGCTTTTACATCCTCATGGCTAGATCCGGGCATCTGGCAGCTTTTAATGGGTGGAGGTCAGAGTGACAGGCCAACAAAGTTTTACAGTTGGTAAAAAGTAGGTAATACAAAAATAGGTAAATACTGCCGAAGTTGTGTCATTCATAGAGGATAGGGCTTATATTTTAACATTAGAACAAAAAACATTCGTGTATTATTGCGAAAACAAAAACAGTAGGCGAGTAACTATAAATTGCATTTTACATCATTTGGCACCACTTTCCCCCAACAGAAACTTCTGGCTATGATAATCTAATTAATTACATAATTTCCCATAATACTGCATCAAACCCAGAACTCTAAGATTTGTTTTCTTTAAGTTATTTGCATTCTTTGACCTCCACCACTTTACAGCTGCCAGACGTCCGGATCTATAAATTAGCATATTATAGCAAACTAACAAGAGGGATTTCGTTGCTCGCATTATTGTGTCATATCTGACGTCCCCAGGTCTCCGTCTAGTAGTGGAGTTAGAGACAGCAATGGGGTGAGCTGGGAAAATGTATGGGGAAAACTTTCGAACTCTCTCCGCTCATATTTATAGCTCCTCTTCCGCATGATCGCTCTCCGCAACCCTGGTTTCACTCTAGGCCACATATCTTTTACCTCGCACTTCAAGAGGCTCCAATTTTTTTTAATGTTATAATTTGGCTACTCCATGTTGCCGCAAAATAATATAAGAAAATATGTCTAAAAGTATAATAAAATTACTTTTAGAACAACCTGAGCTATGAAATCAAAGTAGTTCTAACAACTGAAAATATTTGCGTCCCATCTGCCCCCTCAATCCCTTAATACCCCACTTTACGGTATTCACCGTTCAATCATCGACTTCTAACTCGAGTTCTATATCAGCAAGGCTGATGCGGCGCAGCGTATTGATGATCATGTAGCGGGAGAACAGTACATACAGGTGTCGAAACCAGACCATCTGGGATTTGTGAAGTTTCATGGCGCGAACCACGCGCCGCGACTCTGTCCAGCGGAGGAAGTACCTGGAACCACCAATGTACACTAAAGGGTCTGTATTGACGTTACAACAAATCAGCTACGATTTTTAATACATTGCGGCATTTGATATGTCCATTGTTTTCGTCGCGCCCACCTAGACGGCAATGTATCGAAGTTGTATGCGATTTTTGCATCGAAATTGCGCCTTGTATAGACATCTTATTCCTTTGGCCGCCAAAGACGTGAAATCACGCGCACGGAAAGTCGTGCCCTCAGCGCCAGGACGTGAGATCACGTCCAAAAACCGGTTTGCATTGCCGCTTACGTGCGCTGGCGCTGAGCTGAGGGCACGATTTTTACGTCCGATGCTTGGCGGTCAAAGGGTTAAGGCGGACTGCTAATTTCGACCAAAAAAGTAAGGCATAAAGAGAAGACAAAGTAAGGGAATGTATCTCGTTTTGAATAAGGGAACAAGAGCTCAAAGAGGACCCAGTGTGTTGACGATGAGGGACCTTCTTGTTCCTTTAGTCGTCAACACAGTGAATCCTCCTTTTTGTAAAGGGTCGGCAACGCGCATGTGACTACTTTGGAGTTGCAGGCGTCCATAGGTTACGGTAGCTGCTTACCATCAGGCGGGCCGTATGCTTGTTTGCCACCGTCGTGGTATAAAAAAAAAAAAAAAAAATGATGTCTAGTCTAGACAGAGTCTAGACAATAATTTCAACATGACATTATTGACTTATGTCAATTATGTTGTTGCGACGAGTGCGAGTGAGACACCGCCCCCTACTTTGATGCACTCTTTCAGACCATTTTCTCTTGTCTCCTATGACCCCCCCCCCCCTGTTGCTCGGTATTAAGGTTCGATTAAGTTCGGCAAACCAAACAATGTAAAAGGGCAAAGTATGTACAGTCACGTCTGAAAATATGGATACATTTAATGTGACAAAAATATGTAGCCACGACTCTATTACCAAGGCGTAAAGTCACATACATGATACATGTGTTTTTCACATTAAATATATCTATATTTTCAGATGTGCGGTCAAATCATCAGCTTATAACTTATAAGACGCCTAGAGGTCATTGTCATTAATAAATAAATATAATAATAATAAATAAATATTATGGGACAATCTTACACAAATCAACCTAGTCCCACGGTAAGCTCAATAAGGCTTGTGTTGTGGGTACTAGGTGACGATATATATGATAGATAGATATAGATAAATACTTAAATACATAGAAAACATCCATAACTCAGGAACAAATATCCGTGATAAACACACAAATTAATGCCCTGACCAGGATTCGAACCCGGGACCTCCTGCTTCATAGGCAGGGTCACTACCAACTAGGCTAGGAGGCCGTCATTACATATCAAGTTATTATTAATTCACATGCTAATTTATTATAAAAGTAGGACCAGGCGCGGTTAAAGCCTGAAATTTAGGGGCGGGGCACTATGAAATTTCGAGGGGTCACTAATGCAGAAATGATTTTTTGAGGGGGTCCGTAATGATTTTTTTCAATTTGACGTGTACTATTTGAGGGCGGGGTGGGGGGTCATGGCCCCCGTGACCTCTCTTGTGACTGTTTATTTAATTTGCGTCCACTTTTTCGGCAGGTATACATGCAGAATATCATTTATAAAAATTTTGTTTTACTATATTATTGCCTTACCTTTTGGAAGACAAAACAAAGCTCAGTGGTAGATCTAAGAAGCCCCAGTACTTTCTTAATATATTTACAGTGTCTAATGTGTATACTGTGCACCCTGAAAACACAAAAAAAAACATTTATACAGATAGAATAACACCATAAATCGTTTGTAAGCAATGACTGTAGTCATTGAATTTAACTGATGTAAATCACATCACCCTCTGGTGCCTCATCACACATAAGAACCGCAAGTACTGGGAAAACCAGTAAAAATTTAGAATTAATTATGAAAGGAGCAATAAATGAATGTTTCATTATCTTTTACACCTTTTTATGTTTGGTGAGCGGTATGTAACTCTAGGTCTAGATAATAGGTATTTACTTTGAGGTTAATTCATCCAAAAATAGAAAATTATTGAATTAACCTTTTAACACATGTCAATCATGCGCCAAATCATTAGTGAGTTTAGAGTCAAACTTATGGTATCTTATGATGGATATATCCATATTGGCATCGAAAAGGTTAAATGAATCGAGACATAGGTAGTGAAATGTCATAGAGAGAAACTCTGCTGGCTACACTCAAATGAAGGATCTTAGGGTAAAGTTATGTTTAGGATATCCAAAAAAAGCTGAATAAATAGATCATAAAAATACTTACTAGTAGGCAAAAGTTTCTCAACAAACATATAAGCAATAGCATAGAATACTGCAGAATGGTTTGGGTGGGAGGAGACCCCACCCCTATCAAATGAGACTAGAGTGTCAATATCCAAAGCTTCCAGGTGGTGTTGTATCAGCTTAGCGATGATGGCCACAGGCCACTGTGCCTTTGGGTTGTCTGGGAGCCGTGTGTCTGTGACGAGACATATGTTCCTGTCAGGTACTCCAAGCTCGAAACATGCAAGCCATAGCTCTTTACAACGAACATTTCCTTTGCCCTCATGGTTGCCTGAAAACAAATTATTGTCTATACAGATTGCTGCAGTATTGCTTCAGGAAAAGACCTACTATGGCTAGTACCAATTTTAAACTTTGAATTTTTATTTTAGAGTGTGACAACACTACCCCGCATGGACTTTGCAGGGATATATGTGGACTGCCATGGCAGCCACTCTTGGCGGCTACAGCTACAGGAGGCAGCGCGGGGCCGCCAGCGGTTCTGGCCTAAATTGAGCCTAAGTAGTCAAATTTATTGTAAGAGATAATTACCATTAGAGAGACAGAGCATGTACACGTCTGCACCCTGCTCGCACAATCTAAATATCGTAGGGCCGAAGAACATGCACTCGTCGTCCGGATGGGCCACCACAATCAACACCCGTTTAGCTCGCAGGGCTCCACGAGACCGCGTCGGGAGCCGCCGCGCGTACCGCCGGTACACCACACAACACACCAGCAGGTACCCCAACACCCAAACACTTATGTACAAAGCAAAGTTCCGAAGATACAATACAGTATCAGAAAAAAATTGCACGTAAAAATTATCTAAAGTATCAAACCCTAAAGTTGACCCCAACAGGAACATTTCTGACTAGAATGTTGGAAACTTTTGTCCCAAGTTAATACAGAATGCTATAAATTATTGAGTATCATTAGGATAACTCTAATTTGAACATTTATTATGATACTTTTCGATACATTTTTATGTTAAATGGATTATATTCACTTATTGGTTTCGCTTTGCATATTTACACGTCAGTTTGACATTATTGACAGTCAAGTCAAGAGAAATTGATATCATTGTGGCAAGACTACTGTGAAAACAACGCAGACGGATGGTTGTGTAAGCGCGCCTTTTGGTAGTAGTGGTGGTAGTTTGCGGACCAAATGCGGACTTCCGGCGTGTGATGACGGCGAAACATTTTTTGTAAGTACATCCAACATACAGGCAAAAAATGATAACAAAATTTTGACAGCAGCTGCACTTCCATTCCATCAATAACTGTCAAACGACAAAGGGAAGGGAGGAACGAGAATAACGAGTTCGTTTCTATGTACAAGTTCTGATTTATTGTTTAAATTCCATATTTATCTTACTAGTTATGTGTATTACTAAGTCTAATACACAAATTTTCCATAAATTAGTGACAAGTGTAGTGTACTGGTAGATTGAAGGCGGCCTGACTGGTTGATTAGTTATCAAAAAACAAGCAAAAATGATTCAACCAGATTACACTTCGGCAATGGGTTTGCTGTCTCATCTCAATTCTGACGAATTGAAAGAAATATTGAACGACGATTCTAAATTCGACTCAGTGCTTAAAGATGTGAAACAGGTAAGAAAGGCAATAGTAGTATATTATAGCTCAAATTGTTTTGACAGTTACTTCCTTGATGAGTCAGTGTTTGTTTCTAGCAGGTTGCTTATGCTAGTAACTGACAGAGAAAAGAATATTTCACAACTGATAATTGAGGTCAACCATGATAATCTACGATTATGCTTATAATAAAACACATTCCAAAAGACTTTATCTTATTTATATGACTTATCCTGGTAACAATAACTGCTTGTTAATTCTTTATTGTTTGAAATATGAATCTCTCTTTTCTTTTAAAATTAGTCTAATGCTATAGTATTTTCAATTAAACATGTTAAATGACACATTACATGGTTAATAGCACACAATTTTAATCCGAGGACTTTTACTTCTCCTAACTCATTAATAACATTAAACTAGAATTTAGAAAACCTGACATTACTAAGCATATAGGTACTCTGGTGCCTCAAAAACAAACAAGCTGAAATTAGTATTTTCTCGCTAAATATTTTCTACATATTTCAGGTAAAAGATTGGGAAACAGAGAAAGAGATGATAATAGCTAGTAACAGGTCCCTAGCCGAGTTTAACTTGAAGATGGAGCCTCAGCTGCAGGAGTTGAAGGCAGCAGTGCAGGAGCGCTCCGAGGAGGGAGAGGCACTCTGCAGTCGCATACAGGAACTACTGGAAGATTATAGTAAGTTTAAAAATGATTTATTAACCCTTTGACCGCCAAAAATCGTGCCATTGACGCCAGAGTAGCGCATACGGTTATTATTTTGTGTGATATCACGCGCCAACTACCTGAGGGCACAAGTTTACGCGTGATTTGACGTCTTTGGTGGTCAAAAGGTTCAAGTCATATTAATTAAGCTACTGGGCAATTTTAAGTCATAGTATCAACTTGCTTGATTTCCTTGCCAAGCCTTTCAGTCCAAGGCTTGGCAAGGAAATCAAGCAAGTTAAGTAACACAAAAGTTCGACATGAAAAATCATATTCTTGTTTCTGGGCACAATATAATTTTACATTTTTATTTTCTTTTTACTCATTGAAATTAGAATTTTAAAGCTCTATATGTTACTTGTAAACAGTCTTCCAAAAATTTTAAGAAAAAAAAAAATTGCAGAATCTAAATCAGCTGGAATCTCACTTGACACAACACAAGCCCTGCTTCAGACAAGTGCTGCCGAATCTGAAGAAAAGTCCGAAGAAATAGCACAGGATTATCTCATGGGGAAGAAATATGACGTAGAACAGTTCTTAGAGACCTTCGAACCCGTCCGCAAGCAGATGCACCTCAGGAAATTCAAAGCAGAAAAAATGGCCGAACTGATCAGATCGGGTAGCAGGAATTCTTGTGGGAATGGATTGTCAAAGCCATACTTACCTTATCCTCATTATGGACCCGGCCAGAGCGCTCCCAATGTGCCATATCCTATGGGCCCTCTTAACATGCCTATGCCTGGCATGTATGGAAACCATTTCTGATTGAAGCAAGCAGATTAAATACTATTTCAAATATCGTCCTTAGATATATAGGCAGTTCTTTAACATAATAAACAGTTGTAAAGTGAGGATAAAAGTGCCAATGCCTGCAGATGGCGCCACAATCGCAACAAAAAGAGAAAAAAACATTTGGTTGTGGTTTGTATATGTCAAACACGGATTTATATGAAGTGGATCTAATTCTTCGGTCACAGAGTGAGGCTGAAAGAGAAGGTTATCTAAGGGACTGTGTCTCGTTTTGACTAAGGAGGTATAATGACCTCATCAGACATCAAAATGTCACTACACATAGTCATTGCCACATTTGACACTTCAAATGTGGCAATTTTGTAATGAGTGCAAGTGAGACACCGCCCCCTACTATTATGCTCTCTATCTGACCGTTTTTACTACTTTTTACTAGTCACCCATGAACGACTGTTTTACTCGGTAATAAGGTTTACTGTGGTTAGGGAAAAAGTGTAAGAATTAAATCCACTTCATATAAATCCATGATGTCAAATCCATACACTTGTGGTACAGAGTCTGTACACCTCAAGAAAAGGTGTTAATAAAAAAGAAAAAGCACTATTTATAATCTGTGAGTTTTATCCTCATTGGTAACTTGTAAAGGTAAAAGATTTTAAACTCTTGTTTTTTAAGTACACTACATGTTGGTGCTTGCATAGTAAATATGTGATTAATTCAGGATATATAATTTGTAGACACTATGAGATAATGTAGTCTTACAAAATATTATCTTACGCATAATTGATAGCAAAAGTAAAATTAGGTTTTGTTAATAAGTTTAGATGCCTAAAGCTTTAATTTTTCTGTCAATACAACCATACAAGTTGTATGTAATTAAAATTATAATAAATTATAATTAAAGGTTATATTTAGTTAAAATTATAGCTCTCCTTTTTTTAATAGAGGAAGGTGTCAATAAAACTAATCATCAACTTTAAATAAATATTTTATTTTCTAGTCGCTATTTTTTTATAACTATCTCCTCACATGATTTAGGCAACGGGCCAAGCTTTACACGTGTCGTAGTCTCACGTATCACATTCTATTTATGGCTATTGGGGTATGTACAATATATACAAAGCACTTTTAACATTAAATGGAAACAAAACAACATTGAAAAACGACATAATTGGTGCTAAATTTGGACCGAATTAATAAAAAAATATTCTCTTTAAAACTACAGTAATATGAAATAAAATTACACTTCATAAATAAACTCTATTTCCAACACAATAGGGTCTTAAAGATTTTAGGTATGTCTAGACAGGAGCATAAAGGCTATTCCGCTAATTTATGCATGGAATTTACATTTATTTACAAAGACAATTCTTATGGCTCGTTTACACCATGGCTCATAATGGGAACACAACTTTGCGTTAGACAATCGCAAACTGTATTGCGATTTCGTTCTGTCGTATAGCTGCGTCCCTAAGACTGGCCCATGGTGTAACCTTTAACCCTTTCACCGCCACAGTCGGCTGTAGCCGACATCAAAAAGTTGTGCCATGGACGCCAACGACGGCTACAGCCGACAGGCTTCGTAATGCAATAGGGACCTACGCGGGCTTCCGCAAAGTTCAATTTCGCTTGACAAAACGCGATTACGAGGCGTCGGTGGCGCGTCATTTTTGTTCAATGCTTGGCGGCCAAAAGGTTAAGCATTAGAAGCACAGATAACCTCAACCACTAGATAGATCATAAGTACAACTCGAGGTCACCACACATCAGCGCTCCCGTACTAATTTAGTATGAGAGCGCGACCGCTTATTGAGTGAGATTTGAGTTTTTGATCATTACTTATGTAAATTAAAAATATCCAGAATTTTAGGGGTTATAGGGGTTAACCTGGATTGTTATACTACAAAATGGTGTAGAATACTATTGAGATGTGCTGTTCGAATCGTAGAAATTTACGAATAAAATTACCTACGCTTATGTGTGGTGACCTGATGCTCCTTGTAAAAGCTTAACACTTTCGCAACCGGGCAAAATTTTGAACAATACCCCAGAAACCGACAGAACCCGCCAGGCGGGCCACGACGTACAACGCGATGCCGCACGCCGCGTGCCCGGCATCTGAGCAAACATTACGAGTGCCTACCAGGCGGGTTCTCGGTAGTCAAAGTGTTAATGATGAGTTTAGTCTGTGATTAGAAGTGACCAATTTATTCCACATTACTCTATACCCATATCAACTACCTACATTTCACTATGAAGACTATGGTTTTACGGTACTTGTTTCTGTATTTTCTACTTTACGCGTTCTGTCCACGTCATATTCTGACTTCCCGCGTAGCACCAATGCGAAGAAGAGCCCCGTTAGTGCAAAAATAATATAGATGGCAGCTTCTTGACGGTCAGAATGCACTGCATCCATTTGCTTCTCTCTCTTCTTCCTCAAAATTTCTCTATCGTACTGTGATTTTTTAAATACCTCTCCATAATGGTTTTTGGACCTGAAATGAAATTAATTGGTTGCTTGACAATCAATATGAATTTTGCAGTGCTCATGTTTATATAGAACTAGCTGATTACTTTTTTTTTTAATTTCTCCAATATCTCTGCTATTTGGGGCAGAGATAAATACAGAAATCAAACCTCATTAAAATCGGTTGAGCCGTTCTTGAGTTATAAATGGTATAATCGACACAGCTTTAGTTTTATATATAGAGAGCGGATTTGAAGTAGCGATCTCAATATTAATATGGATATGACTGGTATATTTCATTATTTTTTCTACACACAAAAATAATGTATTTATCGGAATAAGAAAGTAAAAACCTTGTATAAAAACTACTTTATTTAGAACAAAATACTTTTCTTAAATGTAGTTTGTTGCAAAAATAAGTAAAATAACATTCATTTATCTAATTATATAGCTAAGATTGCGGTGTGCGGTGTAATAATAATAGACTGTAAGACCTTATATAAATAACATGAGATGTATTTAACAAATTGCACTAGTCATATCTATATTAATATTGAGATCGCTACTTCAAATCCGCTCTCTATTTATATATATAGATTGATTTCACTGGACAGTTACAGTGAGGTTTCAGTAAGGTGATCCTTAGGAGGCCGGGCTTACATTGTATGAGATAAATATGAAATGACTAGTCGTAGCTTGCAAAGCTTGATAACAACATTTAACAACTCAAAAAAACCAATATACTTAGGTAGGTGCTGTGGGAATAAAAAAAGGAAAAAGTAGAACTTAATAAGGTTTGAGTTTTGAGACTCATATCATCATCATCATCAGTATTTAAGAGCTATGCTCTTGTCGGAGACTCATATAGAAGACCTATATAGAAAAAGTGAAATTTTGTCATAAATTTTGAGGATTCTACTTAAAATGAAAAACAAGTAGGTATTGACCATAGACTTACGACTTTATTAACACGGGCGGGCACGCACGAGCAACTTAGTCGCAAGGAGATTTATTTGTCTCTTTCGACAAATTAATCGCCTCCTCGCCGTGATGCGCGCACGAGAGCGCGACAGCAACACTTGGAAGAATAATACAGCAACACGAATTTTTTCTACGCAGTCATCAACGTAGATTTTAAAGAGAAGGTTGTGGTCGTTGCACTCGTAATAAAAAATCGAAGAAAACGTAAAAAAAACAATATTGGGTGCATCCATTATGGATCAATCGGCTGACTCTCGGAAAATTTCAGACTATGTTTATGAAATTGAGAGCATACCCAAAAACATCTTCCACTCCTTCTACAGCAATTAGCCTACTATTGTCGATATCATCTACGACCGGCATTTTGCTTCGTATTGAATGCGTGCGCGTATCCGTACACGTACAAGCTCTCGCCGCGGCGGTCGAGTGACAACTGGCCGACCGGCGACTTATTTGTCGCCCGTCCCCGCACTAGCATTAAAACCAATAGGGAAGGAGACAGTTGCGTCGCGGGCTTGTTTCCGAACCCGCGGACAAAAAAGTCTCCCAGGAGTCGCGTCGCTACGTGTGCGCACTTCCATACTAACTCACAGACTTGATGTGAGAGACAAAATAGTCGCGGTGACAAAAGTTGCTCGTGCGCTCACCCTAACTGATTGTAAGCTAAACATTACATACCAAGCATCAAAGTCGTAAATTGGTACTTTTCCATCCATTGTAGGAGTGATATGTCTAGATGCGCGGGACTTGTAGAACTTCAGGGTAGGGTCTGTTGGCTCAGGCTCTGGGCGGTAGTTTGCTCGATTATGGGGGCTCTCTCGCGTTAACAGACCTGATGAAATGATGGGGATATTTGAACATAACGGTATTAAAATTACACATTAACATTATTAAAAAAATATATTTATTGCAAAGTGACTGGAACCTCAAATTTTTTAGTTTTTGCTTGTCCTATTAACACATTCACTGGCACATTTGTATATTATAAATAAATAAAATTTACTGATTGAAATTTCATAATCTAATATTTTTGTAGTATTACAGTGCTACAAGTAATTTATTGTAATTTTTGTAGGAGACATCAGTATCACTATCACTACAAAGTATAAAACATAGTCGCTTTCTGCTGTCTGTCCCTATGTATGCTTAGGTCAGTGAATCCTCCTTTTTGTAAAGGGTCGGCAACGCGCATGTGACTCCTGTGGAGTTGCAGGCGTCCATAGGTTACGGTAGCTGCTTACCATCAGGCAGGCCGTATGCTTGTTTGCCACCGTCGTAGTATTAAAAAAAAAAAAAAAAGGTCTTGAAAACTATGCAACGGATTTTGATGCGGTTTTTTAAATAGATAGTGATTCAAGAGGAAGGTTTATATGTAAAATACATGCATAATATAGTAGAAAAACACTGATAATTTTAGAGGTTTCTAATGTGATGTCGTAAATAAACACATTTTTTTGTGTTTACATTGCAAACGCTGGCTGAACCCTACGAATTCGATCAAAATAATGTACTACACTATTGTACACCTTAAAAAGGTCTACAAAAAAGTCTGTGATGCTATATGTCTATCTCTTAGGGATAACCCACAATAAGCGTATTTTATCCCATGCGAAGCCGGGGTGGGTCACTAGTGTTGAATAATATAGGTACCGTCAAAGGTTGTAAGCATGTAATCGTAACAATAAGGACTTAAGGACATTGTATGGTAACAAGAAGGGACTTAATATTTTTTATTACTTACCCTTGTCATACATTTTCTTCAATTTTACATTTCCTAGTACTTCATATGCCTCTGATATTGCTCTAAATTTTTTTGCAGACGTTTCATCCTGAAATCATTAAAATAATGGCTGTAGACTATGCATCAAGACCTGTTTTTTACTAAATTTAGCATTAAAGAGTAAATAATAACTAGTTACCTATTACAATAACCCATCATGTCTCATTAAGATATAATAAATGCAGGAAATAATGTGGCCTTCAACAACTTACACTTGATCTGTCTGGATGATATAATTTTGACAATTTGTAATATGCTGACTTTATATCATTTTGTGTACACCTCGGTGTGACTCCCAGGACCTCATAATGGTTAGCAAAAGCTGCTGAAGAGGTGTGAAACGTTCTCACAACAGTTTTGACAAATCTGGTTTTATTATGGCTAAGCATCTGTAAAAACATGATGGATGTTTGAGAACTTAAATAGCTACGAGTGTGTTTATAAGCGAAATAACAATAAAAAGAGAAGTAGTTACAATTTAGATATTTCCAGGAGACTACGAGGAGTTTGTTTTCATTTTGGATAAGAAGTCATATTTTATTTTCCTAGCCGATATCAGTCTGATTTTGACAGCGAATTATAGTTTTTATTACGTAAAAAGTGGATTTTTCCATGCAGAATCCGTATTTCTGTTTCTGAACGATGCTGACAGATGCGATCGGATATGCGACGGAAATATCCGCCTACGGACCACTACAGATGCTCGGTCGGTCCGGGTAGGCATCAAACTTTTAAACGGCTATTAGACATGGCAATATGTAGGGTCCTACCTGTCGGGTTGGTAGGTGTAATGGCACCTAGGGAGTAGGAGTCCCGATCTTGGGCGATCGGGGCGATCGGCAGTGCTCCGACACCCGCAGTTGTTTTTATGGAGGTCGTTAGAGTTATTTTACCTTTTTTATTTATAAATTTGCTACACATTCCGTCTAGTTTTTTATTTAAAATAAATGTTAAAATGTGTAGATTCGCTGGTAATTAATATATTTATCTAGTTTTGTATTTAAATAATAGAAGGGTTGGGCAGATGAAGTTAGATTCAGGCAGCTCGAGCGGTCATTGAAATATCTATAATAATAAAAACAGTTTCTTTTTTTATTTAATGTATACTGTTATAAGTACTATCACCGTGCTTCACTAAAATACATTTTTTAGATGTTTTGAAGGCATCTCTGTAAACGTTGGTAGGAACGATTTGTTGGTGAGGTAGGGTTTGTAGGGACGATTTGTAGGGAAAGTGTAATAACGGGCCCAACGCCGACAGGAGTTGGACACAACAGGTTGGGTCCTACAAATTGCCATGTGTAATAGCCGTTTTAAGAATGATTGAATTTTGCGCATTACATACTTAGAGAATTCAACCAACCGGAGCGGCCATTGACAGGCGTTCCCTCTGCCGAAAACATATGACCAGTGGTCATATTTATTATATGGACTGACGTTTATCTGACATTGCTACATGTACGTTACGTACGAATAGCCATACATTTGACGTCCTCCCCCGCAAAAATCGGCAGACTTTTTTGCATAGAAAATGACAGAGATGGCCGCTCCGGTTGGTTGAGTTCTCTAAGATTACATATATTATGATGTCATTACCTACGTGCAGAGAGTTCTAAACCAGGAGAGGCCCTGAGTATCATTTCCCCTCTGTCAAAAGTATTGGCGGAAAATCTAGTACATCTATAAAAACTATTTCAATAATCGATGCCACGCCATTTTCGTCATCGCTGTCGATGGATAACAAGCTCCGTGAAAATGCCCTTATGCGCTGTTTTTGGATGTAAAAAATGTTATATTTCGTCTAGTTTACAAAAAGATGAAATACCATTTCAGATGTAAGTACAGTTTTACTTTATTTACCATTAGTTTCGTAATAAAAGATTTAACCTAAATCGAAAATCAAGCTTCGTTTACAGAATCGATTCAAAGACAATCGTTTTCTTTCTGACGGGCAGTAACTATTTGACGTTTGACACTTCTCCATATTTAATGCGCTTAAGGATTGCTGTCTTCTATATTTTGTTTGAAAATACAATCAAAAATGATCCTTGGCTTTTTTGTTTGACATTTCCAAAGACTGCATCCAATAATGAACCATATGTTAACGTATGTACAGTCGACTATCTATTGCTCCATTTAGTGTTATGAAGTATAAAAATAATATGTCAAATATGTTTGGTGTTTTCAAGTCAAAGGTACATCTTTGTCGGTTGTCAATAAAGCGTTGCTGCCATAAAAATTCATTTAGAAATAAACTGTATTAACAACCGACAATGATGTACCTTTGAATAGAAAACTTCACATGCGTGCTACCTCGCCCCCCTCAGATTTTGGCAGACTTTTTTGTTTGGAAAGATGAGGCGAAGCGTACTCCATTTATAGAGCTTTATGCCTACGTGACTTATTTTAATGTGTCATAAATTTATTTTAAAACAAAAAGGAAATAACACGTGACAATACAATAAAAAATATTATAAATAACTATAAACTAGAGACTACCTACAAATAAAAAATGTCCTCCAAATCGCTGCCAATGGGCAGGGTGCCCAGAAGGCTGGCCGCATTGCCACGTTGTATAGCGATGCTTATACGTTGTGCAAAGTATTGGCCAGCCCTCTGGTCACCCGTCGTTTCAATTAAACGCGCCGCTAAGTCTTTGTAGATGCGGCGCGCGCTCGGCCCCCATGGCCCCAACGTTTCGACCCCAAACGCCTCAAATATATAACCACTACCGAGGGTGGCGTATTTGCGGCGTTTGAGGTCTTCTGCTGCGGACGCGGCATTGCCAGCATTTTTACTGGTACCTGGAAGATGGGACGGGGCAAGAGTGTCTACACATGTAGCGTCCCAGACCAGAGGCCGTCCCATTCTCCAAGGCACCAGCGTCATGCCGTCGGGCCTCTTGCCGTCGTCCCTTGCCAAGCCAACGGGTTCCAAGGTGGCTGGAACTTTGACACTGACAAGGGCCCTTCGGATGACATCGTTTATACTGGCATGACGGGGTATGCGCCCAGTACTTCTACTGCAGGAGAGGCCATGGTGACCCAGGTTGTCAACCATCGCACCGCATTGGCACCGATGTGGGGCGTTTGTTGATGCCCCAATTCGCAGACTTGTCGCCAGTCTAAAAGTGGAATTGTCAAGGAGAGTGCCTATAGATGGTGAAGGTAGAGCCTGTAGCCACAGACCCGACTCCCACTCCACAGTGGCAAGGAGACGAGCTCGATCTGCCGGACCAGTTGACGTGTCAATTAGGTTATTCCGTACTAGTCGGCAGAGCGGCTCGTCCCATTGTCTCTGAGAACAAGGATTGGCAGGCGGGTCAGCGTTGGGACAGGTTATTGACCAAACATTCTTGGCCTCAGTGCAATGAGCAGCTTCCATAGCCCCGAGAGAAGGGCTTAAGATACTCTCTATTAGGTTCTGGGCGCTATGCACTGACGCCAAGAAGGCAGGCAGTGAAACACTGGAAATTTTGCGGATCCCCAGGCCACCGTGCCGAATAGGTAAAGTGGCCTGGGTCCAGGATCTCTCGTCAAAAGGTATGTTAAGGACTGATGATAGAGTTTCTTGAATAAGGGAATCTAGTTTTAAGAGTAGGGACGGGTGTTTCCAGAGATGGCTACCACGAAGAACATATGTAAATTTAGGAACGAAAAGACAGTGTCGAATGATTGTGTAGGCGGTATGCATGTTGATGTTTAATAGACGGTCGGAAACACATTTAAAATTTTGAATTTTATCGTGGATGTATTTGTCGAAGGATTGGTCCAAAATGGGGCAGCCAAGGAGGTGAAGCAGGTTTTCGCTGACTATTTTTATTCCAGGGGCTATATTTTCGAAATTTTGTATTATTCGGTCTTTATCAGTAGAAGAATCGGAAACAAATAGTTCGCACTTAGAATAATTGAGAGATAAACCAATAGTCTTTAGATTAGCTGATAGTTTTTGTAGATCGTCTAAGACTGTATCTGCGTCACCACCTAGTGTACCATCGTCTAGGTACCAGACATTTAATTTCGAATTTAGAGTTTGTATGAATGGATGGATGGCAAGGCTAAAGATGGCTGGGCCTAAGGGATCACCCTGCTGACACCCAACAGAGGAGGCCAAAAGGTTCGATTTATATACAAGTTTTGTCGGGGAACTGTAACATTGCCATAAAAAATTATAGGTTTCGTGGATCTTTTCTTTTATTTGGGTCAACAGGGTGCCTCGATCTACAGAGTTGAAGGCATTCGTCACATCAACTTTCAGCAGCACCTCGCCAGCCCGACGTTCCACAAATGTACGCACAGCGTGGACGGCGGCTTCGCAGCCACTTTTTGAGCCAAAGCCCAGTTGGAGAGGTCTAAATTCTTGGGTTAATTTTTGTCGGACGGCTCGGCAGGCTACTTTAGCCGTGAGACGACGCAAAGTGGTGCCAACGGCGATCGGTCGTATGCCGCCGTCTTTTTTTACTAGCGCGCATAAATTTGCGCCATACAGTATATCAATAACGTCTGTGGGTACTTCACCTGCCAGCATCAGGTTCACCAATGCGGTTAGATGCTTTAGGAGCTCGTCACGCGTTCCGTTGCAGTCGCTGCTTAAAAGGTCTTTGAGGTGTTGTGGTGTAAGGCCATCTAAGCCGCCAGCTGAGCCGTTTGGGAACGACATGACGGCCCCCAAAACATCTTCCGGTGTAGCCTTAAGCGGCGCGTCAGTGGTTAGTGGAGGGCCGGGCAGGACGAAGTTTGCTGCTGGAAGTGGGTGCTTATTAGTAAGGGCCGAAAGTGTATTTGAGTTTTCAGGAGCTACTGTGTCGCTAGAAAAAATGATGCGGGCGGCACCCCTAATGTCCCCATCGGCTACCTTATTTTCTACTATTTTACTGATGTTTCGTTTCGTAGTGTATTGCTGGGGAGTAGTGAGACAAACAGGAGAATTGTTAATACAGTTTTCTTTTATTTTAGTAGCAAGGGACCTTCTAGTATTATCATCGTCGTTGACATGGAGAACTTTGAACGAAAAAGTCAAAAGTTCTTCCCAGGCGCGCTTTGAGTTATCACTTACGGCAGTTTTTATAATTTCTGCTAAAAATTTTGAAACTGTGACGCGGGCGCCCCGGGGTATACGTTTAAGAGTCGGTAGGGTATTTTTTAAGCTACTTATAGTTTGCCAAAAAGGTGGGTCAGAAAGTATGGATTGTGATTGCAGAACGGTTGTCGAAGGAGGGGCGGAAATTATAGGTCCCGAACATGAGACCTGGTGTTTATGTTTTTTTGCGATATGGATATTTAAACCTTTTGTACCTTTGAAATAACGGAGCTGGGGACAATGTGGGCAGCGTACATCAATGTCCAGCGACACAGTAGCGGCGACATTGTTTGCTAATAGGGACATACAGGTTCTAACTACTACTTATACAATACAAAGAAAAACTTATAGTTACTATAAATAAAAGGATATAAGATAGGAAAAATATCAAGGTAACAGGCACGATAAATTAAAGTAAATGCCACTAATTTCTCTTGGACGTAACTCTGAAAATCACTTATATTAGACTGCACGCATGCTAAGATCCAGTTTCGTTTTTTGCAATCGTTTTTAAAACAATTCTGCAGTGTCCAACACATTAAAACATTTTAGAGTAAAGAAAATAGTCCGATGTTTACGGAATTGAAGTTTGATTGACAGCGGCATGTCAGTACTTGGGGCGCAGTCTTTGGACGCATTCGGGGCCTTCGTGGTGAATTAAGCCATGCGCGCGCGGGTCGTGGGGGCCGATAAGTCCTGCAGGGTGTCGCTGGGGTTATGATGTCCAGCTTCGTTTGCACGTTACGGTGAAAAAGTATATGATCGCACGAATGACAGGAGAAATCTCTGCGCAATTTCTTTCAAAAAATTAGATTATTGGAATCTTTTGGGACGTAAATTTATTCCATCTGTGTTTTTACGTGTAAATAATGTTAAAAAGGCACTTTTACTGGCTCAAATGGTATAAAAAAATTGAAATTAGATTTTATATTTGGGAGTGAAAATAAAGTTGACAAGTTGTCAACATTGCGTTTTAATTCGATGTCATTTGTCATTGTGACATATTTTTAAAACAGGCAACATAGAGTGATTAGTCACTGCTTGGTTCACCAAAATTTTGTTTTCCTGCTTTATATCCATAATTCCGTTACAAACGGCTGTTTTATCATTATTAAAGTGTAAATAACATATCGTGTGAGTATTTTACTTATTTACATTCTTTTACCAGATCATATTAGAACCAGATGGGCACTATTAAAGACACGTCCATGTATGGTCATCCTTGGTTTTAGCCGTATTTGACACTGTGTGGCCTACATTTTTAGGTGTGAACGTAAAGTTTGTGCAATATTCTTTACATGACTCACTTTCTCGTTATTTGAGGTGACGATAGGTGAGTGACACGGTGTGGGCTTCATTAGATTTTATTTATAAACTCGTCATCGTGGATCGTGGTGTGTTTGTCCAGCATTCTCAATATTCTCATTGTCCCATCTTCTCGCGTCCTGCGTCGCACGTATCAGTTTGCAGGTAATCATCAAATGACTAAGTACTAAAATATATTAACTTGTATGTACCATTGAATCGAAATGTAGGAGCTTACTATATCTATTGTTAATAGTAGACTATTGTTAGTAAAGTTCAATTATTTAACTTATATTGTTATCACAAATTGGATACAGATGTCTATTGTAAAGAAGAAATTAATTGTGAATTACTCGAGCAACTGTGAGACTTGAACTCACATCTTATTTGTTGGTGCAATATATTATGTACAAACAGCAACACTCTTAACTGTACATCGGTGGACCTTATTACAAAAGGCATAAGGTTAACAGTGTGGGACATTGTACAACAAAGTGACCATCTGAATATTTTTAAACATTTAATCTTACAGAGGGCAGCAATTACTGTTCTCATCTGTATTTGATTACCAATCTAACTACAAATTTCCGTACACCAGATAATCAAAATGTCGTCCCGCAAGACTGCCGGCCGCCGTGGCACAAACAAGAAGCGTGCTCAGCGCGCCACCTCTAATGTCTTTGCGATGTTCGACCAGGCGCAAATCGCAGAGTTTAAGGAGGCCTTCAACATGATTGACCAGAACCGAGACGGATTTGTCGATAAGGATGATCTGCATGACATGCTTGCTTCTCTTGGTAAGAATTAACTTCTGTTAAGTATCTGGGCCAGTGGCTTCAAGCAACGGGCATATTAATGTAATTTAGCAGAGAATGTTGAAACTTCCCATCCAAAAACATTTACTAATGTTGCTAGATGATTTGGAGCAACTGACAATATGTATGCCTTTAAATCTACAATGTTACTCATCCATTCTCATTACATTAGGATACTTATCAGACGGGCTCTTGGTAAAATGTGTAAGCAAAAACAAGCAGAAGAGAGAAACTAGTCAACTTTTGGGAGCAGATCTTTGGTAGTTTGTTCATCAAATGGTCTGTTTATTTAAATACCTCTTAAAGCAACGATTATCTGTTCTAAGGAAGGACACCCTACTTTTATAATTAAGAAGTCTGTGAGCTTCCATTCGAGATAAATAAAAAACAGTTTTGATAATAATAAGATTAAATACATAATCTGTTAAGAAAAACTTTGGGATAAATCTGACAAAAAAAAACAATATATGGTAAGCTGATTGTGACCTTTTTGCAATGCTAGTGTGTTGTACAGTCAGCAGCAGAAGTAGCTAAGCGGAAGAGGTGTTCAAAATGACCTTTGCACCCTCCTAAGTTGTGTCAAGCTCATTTTGACACCTCACCCCACTTAGCAGTAGCTGCTGACTGTATTAACTTTTGTGCCACAAGATTTAATCACTTAAAATGTTCAAAGATAAATTGTAATCTTCCCAATAAAAAGATAGTTTTAGATCCATCTGTAAGGTAACTATTTTCATGTTGATGTTCTCAAATATAGTATCAAATCATTTTTTACAATTTTCGTAACATTTTTGTCCAGGTAAGAACCCAACTGAAGACTACTTGGAAGGCATGATGAATGAAGCCCCCGGCCCCATTAACTTCACCATGTTTCTGACGCTGTTCGGTGAACGTCTGCAGGGCACCGATCCTGAGGATGTCATCAAGAATGCTTTCGGGTAAGTTTCAGTGTATTCATAATTACCTAGATATTACGTAATATATTACTTGTTGGTCCTGAAAGTCACAAAATACGCTCCAAACGCCAGCGTTCAGCTATTTACAGATACAGAAATGGAAATTCTTGGAAATTTAACAATATTTATTTATTTATTTATTTTATTTAAGCCTTCTTTTACAAACTTATATATTTTATTTTTCGTTGAGTTATTGTTTTCTCGTATCTTATGTTTGCAGGGTCCTTTTGACCTAGGCCTCTTCCGAATTGCCTTCTTCTATATTTATGTATTTATCTAACATCTTCTTCCATTTTTGTCTGTCTGTTGCTATTTCTTTCCAGTCTTTCCCTATTGTTTCTATTAGGTCACTTTCCCATCTGGTTTTTGGTTTGCCCACTTTTCTTTTACCAATTGTTGGTTTCCAACTTGTCAGTGTTCTTGTCCATCTGTTGTTTGGCATCCTAGCTATATGACCAGCCCAGTTAAATTTTTGTTTGAGTAAGTGTTTTGCCGCATCTATAAATTTCGTTCTTCTTATCTCTGTGTTTCTTATTCTGTTTGATAACTTGATGTTGAGAACACTTCTCTCTATGGATCGTTGACATACCTGTATTTTTTTGATAACGTCTTTTGTTATTGACCATGTTTGACTGCCGTATGTGAGACAAGGTAGGATGCATGAGTCAAAAGCCAGTTTCTTAAGTTTCATTGGTATTTTTCTTTTAAATGTGCTCTTCATTGCCCAGTATTTCTTCCATGTTTGTCCAATTCTCCTTTCTAGTTCTTTGTTGGTGCAGTCAGTGAATGATACTTGTTTACCTAGATAAATGTATTCTTGAACATATTCCAATGGTGTGGAAATTTAACAATAAGAATGTGGAAATTTAGGAATTAGAAAGTTAATTCCCATATAAAAACTTAAGTTTCCGAAAATTTCATATGTTAAAGAATTTTAGAAACATTCCGTAGGCATATTAGAAATTTACATATAACCTATTTTTGTGGCCGATGTATCTGCCACAAAAATAGGTTATACGATTCTCGATTATTACTGGGATTATTATTAATCGACCGTCGAGTCTGCGGTCACTTGAGGTCACTTGCATCAACCATAATCAACTGACTGATCAACGAAACGGATTATAAAACTTCTCAATTAAATTAAGCCGATGTTTTAAAGGTAACTGATGGTTTCATGCAAACGACCTTAGTACCGATCAACATGTTAGACCAACCACTTACGCTGGCCCAATGTCTGGACGGGCATTGGACGAAAGGTTTCGATATTTGCGTTAGGTGCCTTAAAAACTATGCCTGTTTAAAAAGGGAAATATCGCCGGGTCAAAGGCAAATCCAACTATCTGCTAATAAAATTAAATCTTAATAGTCGGTTCTGCCTTTAACCCGGCGACATTTAATTTGCTTTGCAAAAAAATACTGATTGCACATCAAAAAATACTATTTTACATCAAAACCAAGGTTAGATGGTCGATTACGCATTTTTGATGTGCAATTAGTAAGTATTAGTCAGTTGGTTAGGTTATGGATATATTTTTGTTGTGCTGTTTAACACTAGCCGTTTAAAAGTCACGTAAAACGACTCAGCTATCAGTCATCTTTTTAGTTTAAGATTAGCAGTTAAGACTGGCATGTTATTGCATCACTGGCAAATAATTTTTATATTAAGCAGAACGTCTGCTAACGATACCACAATGCATGTATCCCAGAGTCGCGAGTTCGAGTCTCGCCTGAGGCAGTGGATTTTTCTACTTTTCCATTTTTTCTAAGCATTGTGGCATGTTATTGTTCATCTTTCCAAAATAAACAGTATAAATTAAAAAATATTTTTTTTTGTCTAACCCTCCAGCTGCTTCGACGAAGAGAACAACGGAGTGATAAACGAGGAACGCCTCCGCGAGCTCCTCACGACCATGGGCGACCGATTCACCGACGACGACGTTGACGAGATGCTACGAGAGGCGCCCATCCGCGACGGGATCTTCGACTACGTTGAGTTCACGCGCATACTCAAGCACGGCGCCAAGGACAAGGACGAGCAGTAAGGGAGGCGACGGCGGATTTGTAAAGCTGTGAGGTACTGTTTTACAAGTGTATATCTGAGGTGTGTCGGGTTTTGTTTCTGGTTTCTCGCAGAGGCAAAAAGCGCAGATTATGTGACACTTCAAGGGTAAGTCCAAACTATATCTCGTTTATCCAGGATTACTAAATTAACGGTTGAATTCGCCCATGTCTCTTTATTTTTTCAGCCATATCAGGGAAACAGTTAAACGTAACTATTCACTTGTTTCCGTTATTAGTACAATAGCTTAAAACAATAAGAGGCAAAATGGCGAGTTATAACATCGTTTTCCCAGAAATCCTTGATTTTTCTAATCTTAACAAAATCGAGGTATCATAAGGTAAATATCACTCTCGTCATACGATGAGAAACGTCGAAGACCAAGATATTAAACTTGTAAAATAATAACTTTCAGCTTTATAAAGTTTAGCCAAGGTTGGATGTACAGTCGCCATCAAATTGATCGGAGCGGCCAAGGTATTCAAAAATATCTGAGCATGCACTTTATCGCCTTAATAGTAGAGGCGTCGTTCAGATATTTGTGAGCACCTTGGCTGCTCCGATATATCTGATGGCGACTGTACAGGTAATAGGTCTACCTTTACAATAGAATAGAAGCTCGATGAAGATGGAAATGTCTTACAAATATGTTAGATTTCTACGTAAACCTATTTAATCGATAGTCTTAATTTGCCATACATATAAAGTAGTCGGATATTCAATCGAGCTCCATTACCAACGTCTTCCCTATTTTAAAATAAATTCACACCATACCTATTGTTAGGTAGTCACCGGCAATAGTATCTTCCTACACGATTCCGCAAAAATATGTGACACGCTCTTATGGCCCTACAGATAAGAGCGTGTCATATATTTTGCGGCCTTCGTATAGGAAGATACTATTGCCGGCGACTGTACACGTGAAGTTTGTGAGATATATTAACTCGTCTTGAATTATATCGTTGACAGCTAAAATTGTGACACCTTGAGGTAAATAATAAAGACAATAAAATTTCTCTTCAAGAATCGTTTATTTTTGTATCTTATTGTTACCATCTTTACTTATTGACATTTAAATTGCTCGTCTGACACAAATACCTCTGCCAAGTGATATTATACTGTCATTAATAACGTTATAAACTTCGCTAATAAGCCTCAACGACATACTTTAGCCTGAGTCATATACAAGATATTTCTATACTCAGCTTAGCGCGTTATTTCTTTGAAACCTAAGCTGCCAAAAAGAAGGGGTGCGGGAGGGGAACACGCAATGCTAGACAGGGAACGCGCCATTGTTCCGTGGGGCGTAAGAGAGAGTCGACATTAATGGTTGCCATGGAGACGTACTACGTTTACTGTCACTTACAATAAATTAGTGTCTCACCATAGGGTGAAATTACTTCGAGCGTGGCAGCGGGGTCTTGGGTTATTAGTTATTAGTCTATGGCCTGAGTTAATATTTTGGCATGACGTGAATTTACTAACGTTATTTTTACTGACGCTATATGTGACAGCGCGTGCATCTTAAAAAGAACCTTCTTTTCTTAGAATAAGGTTTACTATTGCGCGTAATATTAACTGTTTCATATATCGGGGCGGTTAAATAACAAAATGTACTTGTGAATCCAACCTGGTTTATACTTAACAAGTATATTTTATAGATTTTTATATATGTATTGCCAAACTAAAAACTGTTATAAGACATAACCTTTTTAGATTGTAAGTTTTAAGTTGTTATATGGATTATAAAATCTCTAGAAGGTACTGCGGTGCTAAAATATAGTACTTATGATATTCTTTGCATTTTGTGAGTTAAGTATGCATTTCTCTGAAATTATAATTCCGTTTTTGGACCATTGGTATAAGTTCCGGATTTAGAAGATATTTCCAAATAATTGATTTTAAAGTAGTTTGGGAGTGACACTGCTTCTGTAGAGATTAGTTTAAAAGTATTATATAATAATCATTCCTAGAATTAAAATTGGTTGATCAATGAAGTATTCTAAGTTAAGACGAATTTTGTTTTAAATTATGAATTATTTCCGAAAATATAGCGTTAATCTAACCACGTTTATCTAAATATTATGTAATCATGTATGTATTTATTTGGTCTTAAATAAATTGTCTCTTACCAATTTTGTTGTTTTATTACGTTACTATATAATACAAATCAATAGCCAGATTTCTCTTAACCGATTCAGTGCGGATGGCACGACAGGCGTGTCATCAATGTTTTTAACGTGTGGCGTATGACACGAGAGGAGTGTCATTTTAAAATCGATTAAAACATCTTCAAATTAAGTTTCAGAAGGGTTCACCCCGAACAAAATTATTATTGTTTGTCACGTAGAACAAGCTTGTACCCTTCGTTTCTGGTTTATTCTAGATATTGTTTAAAATTTTCAAAATCAGTTGTTAACAACCTTTTCAAGTTGCATTATTTTTACGAGTTAAACATTACTTACCGATTCAGTGCGGCTGGCACGACAGGCGTGTCATCAATGTTTTTAACGTGTGGCGTATGACACGAGAGGAGTGTCATTTTAAAATCGATTAAAACATCTTCAAATTAAGTTTCAGAAGGGTTCACCCCGAACAAAATTATTATTGTTTGTCACGTAGAACATGCTTGTACCCTTCGTTTCTGGAATATTCTAGATATTGTTTAACATTTTCAAAATCAGTTGTTAACAACCTTTTCAAGTTGCATTATTTTTACGAGTTAAACATTACTTACCGATTCGGTGCGGCTGGCACGACAGGCGTGTCATCAATGATTTTAACGTGTGGCGTATGACACGAGAGGAGTGTCATTTTAAAATCGATTAAAACATCTTCAAATTAAGTTTCAGAAGGGTTCACCCCGAACAAAATTATTATTGTTTGTCACGTAGAACAAGCTTGTACCCTTCGTTTCTGGAATATTCTAGATATTGTTTAACATTTTCAAAATCAGTTGTTAACAACCTTTTCAAGTTGCATTATTTTTACGAGTTAAACATTACTTACCGATTCGGTGCGGCTGGCACGACAGGCGTGTCATCAATGTTTTTAACGTGTGGCGTATGACACGAGAGGAGTGTCATTTTAAAATCGATTAAAACTTCTTCAAATTACATTTCAGAAGGGTTTTCCCCGAACAAAATTATTATTGTTTGTCACGTAGAACAAGCTTGTAGCCTTCGTTTCTGGAATACTCTAGATATTGCTTGAATTTTTTAAAATCTGTTGTTAACAACCTTTTCAAGTTGCATTATTTTTACGGCCTAAACATTACTTATTAAATATTATTATTCATTAAATAACTAATCATAATAACATCTTACAACAAGATTTCAATTTAACTTCAAATTATATGATTTTCAAAAAAACGAACGTAGGGGAGAGTGGGGTTGGAAGTGCCGGGGGTTTATTGTGCCGACCTCAATAACTTTTTAAATAAAGATAGCGATACGGTCAAAATGCGCAATTATAGCCTCAGATAACACGCCATATTGGCAACAATTTTATTTCCACTAATCCTGACGGTTGATTGGATGGGTGCGCAAACATTCAGAAGCTATCAAAATGATACACTTGTACATTTTTTCGTGCTTGACCTATTTGGCCTGTATCTGCGCACTTTGAATCGATTCAAGCGTTGTTTTCCTAAATTATAATTATATTATTTAGGTATCTTCTTGTTAAGTTATTTTTAAATTGATCGACACGGTTCCCAGTACGCCAGCGTTAGTCCGTATGCCCAACTTGGGCTCAATGTTCCCTTTTGAAAGGGCAAGTTTTTCCCAAAAACAGCTCACCTCGATCGACCTCAATTGTACAAAAAAAAATTTTTGGTCGATCATTAGATATAGTCTGGCAAACCATTTCTGTCAGTAGAAACGCGCGGCAAATTCAAAATACGTACATGTGGCAACCCTTTGTGATGAGACACCGTATTTCATGACGAGAATTTCAATTCACATTGAATTTGTTTCTAGTGCATTTCACTCTCTCATCTTAAGCGCGAGTGAGATAGAACTCCTGCAATGTTCCCAATTAAATTTAAATTAATTTTTAAGGCATATGTCAATTGCCTCAAAAAGATTATCTGTTAGAGTAGAATCAAATGAAAACGGGTGACTAGAAAAAAAATAATTTTTTACATGACGCCCGAAAAAGCATAGGTAGCACTTTGTGGTGTAGAGCATAGACATTTATGACAATCTTTTAGCATAATATATCCGGAACAATTTGCCCCACTGGTGGCACAATTTGCCCCAAAGAGGGGCTAAAATTTCCGCTACGAAATTGTTCTCATAAATGCTTGTATAAAAAAAACTATTACAATTTTCGTTGCAGTTACTGCGTTGTTTCAAAGAAAAATAAACATACTTATAAAAATATTTTTTTTATGACAATCTTATGAATTATAATATATGAAAATCGGCACGTCAAACCCCACCCTCCTGTACAGGGTGCATCGTCATCTTTAGGAAAGTTGTGTCACTAGTTTTTGCTACCTAACGTACGAAAGTTGGTATTTGACGGATAATTTATCACATCAACCGATTTTTAATACATTATGTGAAAAAAGATGGTTTCAGCATGATTACATGAGAATCTTATAGGGTGGCCGAGTGCGAGTCGGACTCGCGCCTCGATTTTTTTTCTTAAGTCCGACTCACGGTGTACAATCCTATTATTTTTCCTGTAATCTATACGTAAATAACGAATGTCAGTATTTTTTTTCAAAATTTTCGGTCCAGCAGTTTCAGAGATAAGGGGGGACGGGGATGGTAAATTTTACAGTTTCGTCATCTCCGTCTGTCCGTCCGTCCGTATGTCACAGCCATTATACTCTGAAAGTATAAGACGTATCTTAATGAAATTTAGACATAAGGTGTCTTTTGAATGCCGCTATTTAGTTATGTAGATAAATTGCAGAAAAAAAATTTGGGAGGGCGCCCAACCCTCAATATCAACATGTTGCACATCAATCGATAGGTCTTTAAAAATTACATCGAGGTTTAACATTTTGTGATTAAGTGAATATTTTCAGAAATAATCGCTTCGAAAGTCAGAAAAAATATAAAGAAAATTGAGAAGATACGTCTTTTCACATACTTTCTACAAAAGTTATTTTGAACATTGTAGATTCAGGTATTTTTGAGTTATCTTCAAAAAAATTCTTCCATAGGCATCAGATACGAGCTTTTGGTATTTTTTTGGTTCTTATTCCATTGAAGGTACAGAACTCCCCATTATGCGTAGTCCGACACGCACTTGGCCGGTTTTTTTTTAAATTACTGCAAAACTACATACGTTAAAATTATACAAAAAAAATATTTGAGATCCTCATATTAAGCCGGTTTATTTGATGTCATACATTATAGTTTTGAATTTTTTTATTTATTTCTCATTTACCCGCCACAAATGCCCCCCATATTTAAAATGTATAGACTGGCGTTACATACCTGCCTTTGGGTTGATGACTTACATATGTGTACAAAATTTTTGCTCAATCGGTCTAGTAGTTTCTGAGAAAATTGGCTTTGTGGCAGGCAGACAGTTCGTTTTATACCGATTTGGTATGGAACCCTTAAAATTATTTTCATTATTGTACCGTTTTAACGGACGCAAAGTTGTAATCTATGCGGAAAGTGAAGTGACATAGTTCGTATGAATTCTCATATAAACCATAACACTTCTTTTTACGCACAAACTCTACTACAATCCATTAATGTATTGTTTTTTACCTTTTAAATATTCCTTTTGACTACGAAATATCAATGCAAACAGCCAATGGCAATTATTAAAGCCGCGTGTACATTGTCCGATATGGAATGGTCATTCTAAACTGTAGGGCAAACGGAGATATAAACATTGGTTGTGTGTATCATTCTATATCTTGGCTTGCGAATACGGCCTATTGTCATAGACACCAGAACTATTTACCTATTTACCCTCTTTAAATATTTTATTATAAAATAAAAATGTATGCCTAGTATACATTAAAAATATTAGAATGAAGATTTTACTTTTTGTGATTCAAGACAAATTATTTGTTATCTATATGGCTCGAATAAATAATTCAAGGAGAAATCATGAAAATAGTGAATGCATAGTTTTAAATTGCGTCGCACTTTAAAAAAAATATATTTACCCATTCCGTTAGCCGGGCTAACTTAGCCCACTATACATATATGTATAAAATTGTACTTAGTAGAAAATGTTTGTGATACCTGAATTTTTAAAGTCACTTACCATCCATTTCAAGTAAAACAGGTAGTTTAAATGCTACTAAAAATTTAAAACAACGTTTTAATCAGTTTACTTCCTTGGTTTGATTTCAAATGAACTCAATCAAGTCTAAATCAGTGAAAAAACACAAAAAATTACATAATTTTTTACACATGGCTGATGACACGATAGGCGTGTCATCATATTCTATGGCGTATGGCACGCCTGTCGTGTCATGAAATAATTGTTCGCCGCCACAGCCAAAAGTTTTCGAAAATGGAAGACGCAACGAATCGGTTAAGCTTTACCAAGCCAGAGGTGTTTTATATGTATTAATCATATGAATGAAGCAAATGCCTGAGGCGCATATGAAGGATATGGTCGAATAATTCGGTGCCAACGGTAAGGCCCGGTAGCTTAGTTGGTAGAGCGGTGGGCTGATACCCGAAGTCACAAGTTCGAGTAATTGTCGTTTATTTATAAACAGGCATAAACAAGCGTTAAGTGGGACCCTTGATTTCAGGTTGATTTTGTATTATTTGTAAATAGGCGGGCCCACACTGAACAAGTCGCCTCACGAGGTAATTGTCACGCGAAGCAGCTCGGCCAATGTAGTTGTCCCTCGGCCGAGGCAAACGCACACGACTGGAATGCATTGCCTACACTGGCCGAGCTGCTTCGCGCGGTAATTTCCTCGCGAGGTGGCTCTTTCTCTTAAATACATGTCTGATTATTAAGCCTGATATCGTGCTGATGAATCGATTGCAGCACCGGGCCATGCTGGTCGAGATCATCGTCCCATGCGACGAGAACCTCGTACAGGCCCTAGGCCGTGAAGGACAAGTTCAGCAAGTACCGATAGTTGTTTTTGCGAACGGACTCATAGCCAAGAGTCTCGACCAACATCTTGAGGTGTACAAGGTTGTGATCGGATCAAGGGTTAATAGCAAGGATCGGACAAACGCCCGTCATTTCGAAAATACAACCCTGTTCCGTACAGCAGAGACTTCCTTATGTTAATTTAAAAAATAGTATTTTATGGATTTATTGGACCATAATTTATATCCTGTGACAAATTAATTAATGATTGACATTCCGAAAATTACTTTCGCCAATAAAATAGAATGACCAAATTTTTTTCTTAATTTTTTTTTCGAATTCGTATCGTATCCTAATTATAAAAAACCGGCCAAGTGCGTGTCGGACCACGCATAGGAGGGTTCCGTACCTTCAATGTAATAAAAACCAAACTAATACCAAAAGGTCGTATCTGATGCCTATGGAAGAAGTTTTTTGGAGATAACTCAAAAATGGCTGAACCGATAATGTTCAAAACAATTTTCGTAGAAAGTATATGATAAGGCACATCGCCTCAAATTTTTTCATATTTTTTGGACTTACGGTTCAAAATTTACAGGGGGGGACACAATATTTCTGACTTTCGAAGCGATTATTTCAGAAAATATTCACTTAATCACAAAATGGTCAAAGAAACCTCAATGTTATTTTTATAGACCTATCGATTGATGTGTCACATGTTGATATTTGGTTAAAAAACATTTTTTGAAATTTAGTTACATCTATGGAGCGCCCCACTAAAAATATTTTTTTTTTTAAATTTAACTCCATAACTAAGTAGCGGCATACAAAATACACCTTATGTGTAAATTTTATTCAGATACGTCGTATAGTTTCCGAGTAAAATGGCTGTGACATACGGACGGACAGACAGACAGACAGACATGACGAATCCATAAGGGTTACGTTTTTTGCCATTTGACTACGGAACCCTAATAAGAAAAAAAAATCTTGCGAATAAAAATTGGTTTTGTATGGAGGGTTGCACAGCTGGGATGACGTGTCCCATACAAAAAAAAATTCTTTTCGCGTTCAAAAAATTTATCTCCTACTTTTTTTTACCCGCATGCACCTGATCGATCATCGGTATATTTGTTACATCCTGTATAATAACTAGCGTTCGGAGTAGCGGTGGCAAATTTCACACAGAGGGAAATGGAGTCGTTATTTAATACTAACTTTTTAAGATTGAATAAATAAATTATCTATTTAACTGAAGTAGTATAACATTACTCGTAAATAGCAAATACTTAAAACTATTTATTTTCGTTAAACAATTTCAGGAACACCCAAATCATTTTCCACACATAAAATGGGTCTTCAATAAATTAAGAAACCGATTTACTCCGGAAATACTAGGATCAAGTGGCCATAGTCCATTCATTTTATAACATGGATACACACTTAACTGAAGACAGTGAGGAAGACCTCGAACACTTAATTCCAGTCACCAATTGTAGTTCAATGGCGTATAAAGGAATATATATGGCAGGTTTCACTTCTTAATCTAGTTATTTTATAAAAAAAATGTGAATAATATTTTGATAAAAAAATCGTATTACCATTTCACAAACAAATTATAGGAAGTATTACGCAAAATTAATCATTTAATCGTTATTCGTTTAATCATAAACATACTTAGGCGACTCCATTACCCTCTTTGTGAAATTTGTCACCGCTACTCCGAACGCTAATAAATATAATAACATGATCTGGATGAATCTTATGCATTAGGTCACCCAAATTAGAACGTTTTTAGGGTTCCGTAGCCAAATGGCAAAAAACGGAACCCTTATGGATTCGTCTTGTCTGTCTGTCTGTCCGTCCGTATGTCACAGCCATTTTACTCAGAAACTATACGACGTATCTGAATAAAGTTTACACATAAGGTCAGGGCCGGATTGAGCAATTGCAATGCAATTGTTGGGGCCCCTTTTTAGCAAACGTATGACAAAAAAAATTGCGTCGATAGATTAAGTCAGTCAGTAAGGTATAGGTATTTAATTCTATGAAACATTTTCAATATCTTCTTTGCCCACGCTAGGCCCCTAGCCGATAATGACTAATTTTCCAATTAATATTTCACTCTGAAACATTTTCATTTTCCTCTGTGCACACGCGGGGCCCCTGGCCGATGCGGGGCCTCTAGGCAGTTGCCTACTCTGCCTAAAGGATAATTCGGCTCTGCATAAGGTGTATTTTGTATGCAGCTACTTAGTTATGTAGTTAAATTTGAAAAAAAAAAATTTAGGGGGGCGCTCCATACATGTAACTAAATTTAAAAAAAAATTTTAAACCAAATATCAACATGTGACACATCAATCGATAGGTCTTAAAAATAACATTGAGGTTTCTTTGACCATTTTGTGATTAAGTGAATATTTTCTGAAATGATCGCTTCGAAAGTCAGATAAATTGTGTCCCCCCCTGTAACTTTTGAACCTTAAGTCCAAAAAATATGAAAAAAATTGAGGAGACGCGCCTTATACTTTACTGCCATTTACTATAATTTACTGCCATATACAGCCTGTAAATTTTATACGGGCGTATACTTTATCCACCTATAGTATCCTGCAATAGGACTCATATAGTATAATCATTTAGTTAAATAGTGTTATTAATTATGTGTAATGATTTTTTAAAGTCCTACCGGGCACCAATGTACGCTATCCAACTGATTTAAAACTGACATAACTGACATGACGCACCGGTAAGTTAATTGTCATGGATGCAATTCATTGCGGGCTGAATTATTATGTATGAAAAAAAAAAATTCTTATTTTCATAAAGAAATAAATGTAAATAGGTTCCCTAGGTCCAATACTAATCGCCATCACAATATACGCCCGTATAAAATTTACACACGGTACTTTCTACGAAAATTGTTTTGAACATTATCAGTTCAGCCATTTTTGAGTTTTTTGGAGATACCAAAAAACTTCTTCCATAGCCATCAGATACGACCTTTTGGTATTAGTTTGGTTCTTATTCCATTGAAGGTACGGAACCCTCCTATGCGTGGTCCGACACGCACTTGGCCGGTTTTTTTAAATAAACAACCTTCAGCACTTGTTTACCGATATTTACTAGTGCGTAGTATTCATTAACGTAAGCCTAATGAGGTCAATTATCTTACGCAGAAACCTAATCTTGTGCTGGAACGACGTCAATTCCTTGAACTATTTTCATAATTGGAGTAGGTACCTATAGGGAGAAGTGGCATTCAATATACGGAATTCATCCTTACTTTGTCTTATCATGTAATGTAAGTAAACAAACATGAGCCCATAGACATATAAATTAAGAAGACGTAATCCCACGAAGATAAAACTGTGATTCCATAATGAGCCGCGATCTCGTGCACACACACTTACTTTTGACGTTTGAACTAATTACCGCTCGTCCACGAGTTGTAGATGTGTGCGTGTCGCGCGTAAACACGAAGAAATCGGCTTATTATGGAAGCACAGTTTTGTCTTCACGGCGTTACGTCTTCTTATTTTATACGTCTATGCATGAGCTGTATTCTAACTTTAAAACACGTTTAACCACGATCCAACTTCAATACAATATCAAAGCATTAACTACGCAATACAGCTGGCGCCTAAACGTCTGAATCAGATACGTCAGAATTTGCTTGAAAATTATTCCGATGCAACTCCAATACAACTTCAACATTGGTCGATTATTTGTTGTGTGTTGGAGTTATGTTGGTGATAGATTGTGTTTTTAATTTATCGCTTATGTATTTTAAAATCAGAATATGGCACATGTATTGTGTCAATCTAGTCATTGTAATGTCATTTATTTTTGAGGTTATTCGTTCGTTACCTCGATTATAGATTTTTTTTATTAGAAATGTTTTTTTCAGTGGTTACTTTGTTGAATTCAATACTTTGTGAGTTTGATAATCCTAGAGAAAATTGCAATAATGTCTTTGAGAAGTGTTTGTTTACATGATAGATAAGACAAGTAAGGATGAATTCTGTATAGCTAAGGCGATGATCACACTCGCGCCGCAACCGGATGCGACGACGGTGTGCAAGCGTGACAGCGCTATCTCGCTCGCGCACCGGCGCTGCATGCTGAAACCGCAGCCGTGTGAAAGGGATCTAATTTATGAATGACCACATGATGACCACTAGCATTTTTACAATGTACAGTCACCGGCAATAGCATATTCCTAAATGAAGGCCGAAAAAATATGTGACACGCTCTTATAGACCTAAAAATAAGAGCATGTAGCATATTTTTGTGGCGGTATACCTTATCTGTAGTTATACCGGATGCGCAATCAGATGTTTTTTTTTGTTATGGTTAAAATATTATGAATTATGATAGTTGTAGGTACACTGAGGTACACCAAAGGTACAGTACTTTTATTAACAATTCGATCAAATTTCCGTGGTCCACCCGCCATCCTGACGTCAGGATGGCGGGTGGACCTGGTAAATCTTGCACTATATCACTCAAAAGGTGTGTAATTAGTTTGCATCTTCAGTGTACCTCAGTGTACCTTTATTAAAAATCAGTGTACCTCTTGCAAAAAAGAGAGTTTTTGAAATAAAGGTTTATGGCGGGTGGACCTTTATTTGCAAAAATCTTGTTTTTGCAAGAGGTACACTGATTTTAAATAAAGGTACACTGAAGACGCAAACTAATTACACACCTTTTGAGTGATATGGTGCAAGATTTACCAGGTCCACCCGTCATCCTGACGTCAGAATGGCGGGTGGACCTGGTAAATGATACATTAAACCACATATAATGTATGTGGTTATAGTGTACCTTCAGTGTACCTCTGTATAACTTTAAAAACAATCTGCGTACCTCTCCTGAAAAGGAGCTACGCTTAAAATAAGGTTTACGTCACCACCTGGCCATAATGTGAGTTTTACCGCTCGCTACGCTTACGGTAAAACTCGCATTATGGCCAGGTGGGGACGTAAAATTGTGTACTCACCACGGGCAGTAAAAAAGAAAGCCCTCTATCGCATATTTACAACCCTCGCCTGCGGCTCGGGTCCCAAATACCTGCGATTTCGGGCTTTCTTTTTTTTACAGCCCTAGGTAAGTAATGTACTATTATGGCGGGTGGACCTTTTTCGAAAAATCTCATTTTAGCAAGAGGTACACTGATTTTTACTAAAAGTACACTGAGGTATACTGAAGATGTAAACTATTTACATACCTTTTGAGTGATATAGTGCAAGATTTACCAGGTCCACCCGCCATCCTGACGTCAGGATGGCGGGTGGACCTTATTTTGAGCGCAGCTCCTTTTGAGGAGAGGTATACAGATTGTTTTTAAAGTTATACAGAGGTACACTGAAGGTACACTATAACCACATACATTATATGTAGTTTAATGTATCACTTACCAGGTCCACCCGCCATCCTGACGTCAGAATAGCGGGTGGATCTTTTTTTGAAAAAATCTCGTTTTAGAAAGAGGTACACTGATTTTTACAAAAGGCACACTGAGGTACACCAAAGGTACAGTACTTTTATTAACAATTCGACAATATTCTCGAGGTCCACCCGCCATCCTGACGCACACCCCAGCCCATCGTATCAGTATCGCGCGCTAATAAGAAGCCATAGAAATAGATTGGGAATGATTTTCCGAAAATAAAACATGCATAAAATCTCTGCTCAGCTTCCAATGAGGGTTTCCGCGATCGAGTTTTTCATAATCCACCAATCGTGTTTTATCATTTTTTTTTGATTGGTGGATTTTGACAGCACCTCTCGTCACGGTGCTGCCATCTAGTGAAAATATCGATTGCGGAAACGCTCATTTCTTCATACCAAAATCAAGTCAAAAAGAATAATATTTATAATAAATCAAATATATGATTCAATTTTAATTTATTTACAAAATTTCTTCTCATTATGTGACATTGTCAATTTTATCGTTCCGTTTCAGAAAATAAAGCTACAATTGGTTTAAAGAGTTCCTTCTTTAAAAATATGGGGTGTGTAGGCGTAATTATCGGCTTTTTCCTCCACTGGTTCTTTTCCCAATTGTTTTTGATGAAGGCGGCTCCCCGCTCGGCGACCATCATGACCGCTCCTTGTGGGTTACCGGTCACTTGTGTGGGCATCACGGATGCATCGATCACTCGCAAACCTGAAGGTAAATTCGTTGTTAAGCCCAGATATATATATATATATAGTACAAACGGCAACACTCTTAACTGTACATCGGTGGACCTTATTACATGAGGCATAAGGTCCACCGATGGCATACAGTATGGGCGATTGTACATTCTACCGACCACACTTTTGCTACAACGCTTTGGGTGTACAACGGCTGCTTCGCTCACCTTAAAACTACCACTACAATTCACCAGTGACTTGCGTGACCCGGCCTGTGTTGTATCAACCACGGTGCCGATGGCGGCGGTGCCCATCTGATGGTTCTGCGGATCGGTGTTTATACGCGCCGTGCACTCCACCCACTTGGCCGACCACACTTCGGCAGTACACTTGGCCGTATAGCGGTTGTGTAGGTCACCTTAAAGCTACAATTTCAGTTCACCTGTGACTTGTTTGACTCGGAGCTGCGTATCAACCACGGTGCCGATGGCGGCGGTGCCCATCTGATGGTTCTGCGGATCGGTGTTTATACGCGCCGTGCACTCCACCCACTTGGCCGACCACACTTCGGCAGTACACTTGGCCGTATAGCGGTTGTGTAGATCACCTTAAAGCTACAATTTCAGTTCACCTGTGACTTGTTTCACTCGGAGCTGCGTATCAACCACGGTGCCGATGGCGGCGGTGCCCATCTGATGGTTCTGCGGATCGGTGTTTATACGCGCCATGCACTCCACCCACTTGGCCGACCACGTCTTGGCGGTACACTTGGCCGTATAGCGGCTGTCTAGCTCCACGCCATACTTCTCTTTTAGGATCTATGGATAATGAATACGTATTATAAATTTGCTATTCGATACGAGTACATCTGTAAGTTTTATGCTTCGTTCACGAAAAAAGCTCCGAGAAAACGATCGAATTTGCTGTGAACATGATAAGATTGATAAGAGAGCTCGCTGACAGCTTACAGCATTCAACAACCGGAGTCGCCATTGACAGGCGTTCCTCTCTGCCAAAATAATATTCTTGACCGGTGGTCATACATTACGTCATTTATTGTATAAACTGACGTTATCTGACGGGGCTATTTGTACGTTACGTACGAATAGCCATACATTTGACGTTCCCCTCCCCCGCAAAAATCGGCAGACTTTTTTTGTATAGAAAATTACGGATATGGCTACTCCGGGTTGAATGCTCTAAGGCTGACAGCGTCAAAATTAAGCGATAACGCGGGGCGTGTTCTTTTCGTGAAATAGGCATTAGGGCATTACTCAGCAAGCAAGACTTCATATCAAGTCGAGGCGTTCGTCAGGTTTTATCGTTATCGTTCCCTTATAATTAGTAAAGTGACATCTTAGATTTACAAAATTTACAAATCCTGTGTACCTATCCAATAAGATCTACCCATCGTTAGTTAACACTTGCAAGACTTGTGCAAAAAATAAAGTGCTAATCCTGAACCACCAAAAATACTAAACTTACTGTGGTATCAAAAATTCTCTGAAGGTATCTGGCTCCGTCCCTCAGCATGACCAGGTCCCTCGGGTCCTCGAAGTAGCCAGGGTAGAACAGCGGCGGATCCATAGGATCCGAAGAGTTTAGTGTGAGATATCCGACAGCGTAAGGTAGTAGTAGAGCCGCGTTGGCACTTAAAACAAAAAACGTCGAGTTTGATGCTTCGTCGTCACAGTAACGCGCCGCAACCGGATGCGGCGACGGTGTGCAAGCGTGACGGCGATATATGCACATGCTATCTCGCTCGCGCACCGGCGCCGCATGCGAAAACCGCAGCAGCATAGATTAATAACCCAAGACTCTGCATAGCCGGGCGACCCCCGCTACCACGCTCGAAGTAATTTCACCCTATAGTGAGACACTAATTTATTGTACAGTCGCCATCAGATATATCGGAGCGGCCAAGGTGGTCACAAATATCTGAACAACGCCTCTATTGTCAAGGCGATAAAGTGCATGTTCAGATATTTATGAGTATCCTGGCCGCTCCGATATATTTGATGGCGACTGTAAGTGACAGTAAACTTAGTACGTCTCTCGTCTCGTCTCGTCTCGTCTCATTAATGTCTGACTCTCTCTTACGCCCCACGGAACAATGGCGCGTTCCCTGTCTAGCATTGCGTGTTCCCCTCCCGCACCCGTTCTTTTTGGCAGCTTAGGTTCCAAAAAAATAACGCGCTAAGCGGAGTATAGAGCATTGATTTATACAAAACCGGCCAAGAGCGTGTCGGGCCACGCTCAGTGTAGGGTTCCGTAGTTTTCCGTCCGTCACAGTAAGTGTCCCCACTTAAGAGTTAATAACACCGCCATGTAGCATATGATACGAGAGTTCCACGTACAGCGACATCTATCGGCAAATTAAGTAAACTATTGCGCGCGAGCTTAAAGTATGGAAGATGATTTTTATTGAATAATTCTTTATTGCGTGAACCGATTTTCACCGTTTTTACTTTATTTGAAAGCACGTCATTTCATTGTAATTTTGTAGAAATTACAGGTACAATAAACACCTGCTTATACGGTTAAATTACAAACTTAGTTCAGAAATTATTTTGTAATTTTTTTTCAAAAACTATTCAACCTATCAAGTTCAAAATAATTTTCCTAGAAAGTTTTTATAAAGTTCTACTTTTCAAAAGTTAGAGGGGGGGGGGACGCATATTTTTTTACTTCTGGAGCGATTATTTCCGAAAATATTTACATTATCGAAAAATGATTTTAGTAAACCCCTATTCATTTTTAAATACCTATCCAACAATATATCACACGTTAGGGTTGAAATAAAAAAAAAAATCACTCCCCACTTTACGTATAGGGGAGGTACCCTAATAAAAAAAAAATTTCCACTTTTTATTTTACCACTTTGTCGGCGTGATTGATATACATATTAGTACCAAATTTCAGCTTTCTAGTGCTAACGGTCACTGAGATTACCCGCGGACGGACGGACGGACGGACGGGCAGACATGGCGAAACTATAAGGGTTCCTAGTTGACTACGGAACCCTAAAAAGGGAGATATGGTACCAGGCGCTCGATTGTGTTCCATCAAATATAGGTTCCAGGACCTCTATTGAATGAGTCGTGTGGCAGAGTCTCGCAGTCACACTTTGTGCAATGCGCAAAATATGGAGGTCTTGCTTGCATACTCGTGTTAACTATATAGGTTTATCTCTTTTGCCCATGATGCACATACATTATAGCGGTGTATAGCATTTTACGAGTGTGTAGGTGCTGGAACACATTTCATTTTTGTTTACTATGAACGTCACTCATCTTCCTTTTTGTTTATGTCTATGGTATAGAGTTATCTTTTGTATATGCGCAGCAGTGTGAAAGCCGCCTACGGCTCGCTCGGATTTCTACTACGACTAAGTAGTCTTGGAAGACGCGACTCGACATGGATCGGTAACGCTCGGTTATGTCCGATGTATCCTAATAGTCTGAAGAGGAGGGCTCTCTGTTTAAATATAATTATAACTGTGTGGCTATTGTAATCAGAAGACATCGGTTGACTTTTGTATCATATAATAAATGAAATCTTACACAAATCAACCTAGTCCCACAGTTAGCTCAATAAGGCTTCTGTTGTGGGTACCTACTAGGTGACGATATATATCTAAATATATAAAAGTAGAAACTGACTGACTGACTGACTGACTGACTGACTGACATATCAACGCACAGCCCAAACCGCTGGTTCTAGAGATTCAAAATTTGGCACGTAGGTTCCTTATAAGGTCTAGAGGTGCACTAAGAAAGGATTTTTCAAAATTCAACCCCTAAGGGCGTAAAATGGGGGTCCAAAGTTTGTATGGCGAATCAAGATTTGTTAGACTATTTTATTCGAAACTTCACAGGAGTATTCCTAACGATAAATGAGTAAACACGTGTTTCAGGTTTTTTGAAAATTCAACCCCTAAAAGGGGCAAATGTGGTCACAAAGTCTGAAAATCAACATGGGTATCGTATCCTTTTTGAGTACTTAGGTATAGTACGCGGGCGAAGCCGCGGGAAAAGGCTAGTAATAGATAAATACATAGAAAACGTCCATAACTCAGGAACAGATATCCGTGATGAACACACAAATAAATGCCCTGACCAGGCAGGATTCGAACCCGGGACCTCCTGCTTCATAGGCAGCGTCACTACAGACTGGGCTAGAAGGCCGTTAAATAACAATATGTGTGTGTGTGTGTGTATTAACATAATATATAAAAAAAAATATCCTTATGACTATAATTTGCGAATTATTATTATATAATAGCTCACTAGTATTGATTTTAGTATTAATTTTACTTTTGAAGTGTATTGTATCTGTGCATTTACAAAATAAATGAATATGAATATGAATATTATCTCTTTTTGAGCTAAATTCTTCACTTTTTATATACGTCAGTGAATTCTTGACTTTTTATTTTATAGCCAACTTAAATAAGTTCTTCAGTAAATATGAAATCTTAGAATTCATAATGCACTGAAACTGGTTATAACTTTTAATTCACTTACGAAATATTGCGTCCTCGCGGCGAGTCCGCCACCTCTTCCCCGATCACCCCTTCAATGGACTTCTCTGCGTAGAAGCCATTGAAGAAGAACTGCAGATCTGGCTGCTTGCGGCTGCGGTCTGCGATTGAGGAGTACGCCAGCCCCGTCAACTGGACAATCACTCGTGGTTATCAATATCATAATCTAGGAAAACGGGGCGTGGTTATCATAATCTAGGAAAACTAAACAGGTATAATAGATCAAATAACCTTAGAGCACTAAAAGATTCGAAGCACTTCACTATACCGAATAGTAACAACTTCTATGGGCAGAGTCTGGTCCAGGTACTTACCTAGTATCCTGAATGAATTTCCTAGAAATGTAATAGACAACCTAGGGGAGAAACCCCATAAGCTTAAAACTAATTGTTAAAAAAGCTCTGTTTGAGCAGTTATAGTTAATATGTTAAAAATATAATTCAATGAAGAAAACATTATCTGAACTCAAAATAATTATAACTTATTATGTAAAGCATGAAAATCTAAAACTACTTTGACGCTTGGCAAAAAATCTCTATAAAGTGAGATTATGCTAAGGATATCATGTAAAAGTTGTGTTTTTTATTTATAATAAACAGTTTTTTTTTATCAACTTACTCCTGAACGAATTCGCTAAATGCAGGCGCGGATCCAGGATTTTATTCAGGGCGGGGGCAATTTCCTTCACAAAAAATCTTGCGGTCCGCATATATGGCCAACGTAGTATACGAGGCTTGCGTGTCAGGGGGGGCAATTGCCCTTGTTGCCCCCCCTCCCCCTTGTATCCGCGCCTGGCTAAACGTCATCCTAGAGTAGGGTCTGTTATGACATTTATGACTCACCAAGCTGCTTTGTAACCTAACTATTACCACTTAAGAGACTTGCAGGTTTTGTATACTGTAAGCTTATCGGAAATAAAGAATCTTTAAATAGGTAGTTGTTGGCTCAAAAGTATCTTTGGGACAATGTTTTACCTTATCAACGTTAAAGAACTGCGAGATACAATACATCATAAGATTACTGCTTAGCTGATTCTAAGAGCTAAAATGCCGTATAAATAGGTACATAATAAATAGCTGGTTGAGTAGGTAGGTACTTCAAAGTTGAAAAAAGTAAAACCAAATTAGCTCCGGCTCCAGATATTTTTGACACACCGCCACTGGTTTTTACAGGTATAAATAAATAAATAAATAAATATTTGGGGACAATCTTACACAAATCAACCTAGTCCCAAATTAAGCAAAGCTTGTACTATGGGTACTAGGCGACGATATACATACTTATATAGATAAATATATACTTAGATACATAGAAAACACCCATAACTCAGGAACAAAAAATATTCCTGATAAACACACAAATAAATGCCCTTACTAGGATTTGAACCCGGGACCTCCTGCTTCGTCGGCAGTGTCACTACCGACTAGGCTAGGAGGCCGTTAAAACATTGGATTTATACACACCTGTGTAATCCCAGTGCCCGTCATAGGCCCCTTCAACTCCAGAAGATACTGCGTCAGCGCGTTCCAGTCCAAACCCCTAGTGTTGTTCAATTCCGTCAACACGAAATACAGCGTCATGCCGTAGTGGTTCCGCAGGTTCTGGCCGACGGGCAAGTCGGCTATTACGGGGATGTTGAACTTCTCTAGAGTCTCACGAGGACCGATGCCGGAGTTGAGTAGGATGTGGGGAGAGTTTAGCGCGCCTGCGCTTAGGATCACCTGAAATATAAGGGAATTTAGAGTAACGAGGATAAACGCGCATCATACCTAGGATAAAAGGTATAGACGGGGCATGGTAATAACAATACCATGCCCCGTCGATCGCCCCAGATCGTACGGGATGGTCTTATTACACTTTCAATAGGTACGACAGAGAAGGTGCTATTATCGTTGGTCCTTGTCATGGTCTCACATTTTTTTATTACCCTCCACACCATTACTTATAGCAATGGAGGGTCACAAACAAATATAATTCGCGATTTCTTCAAGAATTTCTGTGTTTACTACGAAAACACCTGATATTTTTCTTAGAAAGTTGTGTCGGCTAAGGAAAACAATGGTAAATGGTTTTTTTTGGGCTGTACAAGTGATTTTATCGTCATATGTCTATCCCTTACGGGTGTACGCGTGTGCGGTCTCTAGTTAAATTCTTGTTTTGAGTGTCAAATCCGTAGTCAATGGTACAGAGTCTCTAGACCTCAAAAATGCGTCAGAAATGGTTCCACAATGGCGGTTAAAAAGACATAAGTATTTATAATAACTATGTGGGTTTTATCCTCATTTATTTGGATGTTAGGGGAATGAGAATCATGGAACTTCAGTCACCATCAGAAGTTGTGGTGCATATTTTGAACTTAACTAGGTACATTGGCATCAGAATATGGCTACGGTATTCCCTGCCTGTCCTACGAGGCGACTTAAAGGGAATCTTGGGGCAGTCAAGGGTCACAGTAGGGGACTGTGATCCTATACGGATTGGAACCCGCAGAGGCGTAACGCCGGGGCGGCACTGGCTCGTTCCGTAGGAGATCCCAGAGCCGTCCAAAAGGCGTTGAGGAGGACCCTCGGGGGGGTATTAAGTCGGTGCGACGCCGACGCCGACATTACTTTAGCGTTGTCCCCGTGGCGTAAAAGTATCTATACCTAACGGATTGTCCCCCGAAAAAAGAAAAAAAAGGTACATCGAGGTTCAGTTTAGAGCATAATTTTATTAATCAGTCGAAATCCAATAAAATGTGGTTGTGTCGTTGATAAAACTAGTTGTGGATTTGTACTGTGAATTCGACGAAGCGTGTTGCAGATGTTTTTGTGTTGGGAATCTGGACGTAGCCTGCGTTGTGGATAAATATTATCATTGTATCTTTTATTTTGACCTTAGCAAAATGAATGTACCTAATAAGTGTGAAGTGCCAAAAAAAATACATAAAATGTTAAACGAATAATAAATTAGCTATAATTATCCAACTGCATACAGAAATTGCATTAAGTAGGTACTCGTTCTAACTAAGTTCATTTATTCTTTGCGTATTAAGTACCTCGGAAACCTTAAAAGCTATCAACAATAATATTAACTTCCGCAAAGTAGGAAAAGCCTGTTTCAATAAACCTTAAAAACTAAATACAAAGAACATAAAAATCAGAGATCAGCGGTGTGTTGGATGGGCTTACGTTTTTACAACTTGATAGAACTAACAATAACAACTGATAAAACGATGATGATGGTTTAACTTGACAAGCAATGTAAACATTTGTTTCAGTCTATTACTTTCAAAACAGGAAAATATATACATGTTTTTCCTTGGTACAATAAATTTGGAATGACATGTAATCTAGTTTATAGTGGAGGTGGAATACCAGAAATAAATAATACCTAAGCCTAATTGATAAGCCTAAATAAAGCCTAATTGTTAAGGCTAAATTTGCTTAACAATGACACTATCAATGCAAAGTTGTGTTGTCATGTAATTGGTTTTCTGATAAGATTGTGCGTATTTATCTACGTATAATAGACGAAAAGCAGACGCAAAGTCATTGTTTAGTTAAAAAAACAGTAGGTACCTATGAACGCCTTCTAAGGTTACTTATTCTGAGATAAGTTCGGTGAATAGATCCGGTTCGTTACCTATATTCTCATCTGTCGACGGGGACAAAATAAATAGGGATGATTCCTTAGAAAAATCTATAGATAGAGAAAAGCCAAAGTCGAGCATAAGACTATAGCATTGGTTACCTCTTTCTTGGCCCGCACTGTGTGTATCACTCCATCTTTGTCGACGTATTCAACACCGGTGGCTTGCCGTCCATCAAGGAGTACTCTGGTGACGCGTACGTTTAGCTTTACGCTAAGGTTGGGGCGTTTCGCGTGAGGCTTGAGGTAGGCGCGCGCTGTCGTCACGCGCTGGCCGTTTCTGGGTAAATTACAAAAATTAAAAGACAAATCAACCCACGTAAGTGAATCTAAACTTTACTTAGTACAACAGCAGCTTTACTTAAGCAGGTGCAGCTAAGCGTAAATTCCGTATGGGTCAAAGTGTATCTGTAACCCACATCTTGCTATTAATCTAGAAACCAGATGGCTAAGATGCTCTTTAGTCGAATGCAATGTGATCATTGCAAAAGTCAGGTGTAAAACTTACCTAAATATAATAATGTCGTCCCGTCTAGTCGCTATACGTCAGTAAGGTTTTCTAAGTGTGATTCCAAGAAATCGGCAGAACTGTAAGGTTGCGTTTCTACCAGAGATGAGTGAGGATGTGTTTTTAAGAACCACTAAGTATCACTTCATTTACTTATCCTCGCACAGCGCAGCTCTAGGATTGGTTCTTAGCAAACACATTCCTCGCAATGCATCCTCGCTCATCTCTGGTGGAAACGCAGCCTACGTCTGATGGGCCATGGGCAAAGTTTTATATCTATGTCTACACATTGTAGTACTCGATGAACTTTCTGGGATCATTCATGTCAGCTAACTGCAGCTCGTGTGTGAATGGAGGCTGGTCTCTAAACAGCAAGCAGTTACATCTTTTGTCTACACTATGTTTGCTTACTCGTTGAACGTCTGAGCCACGGCGAACCCGTCTAGAGAGCTGGAAATGTTCATGTCAGCTAAGATAGGCAGCCCCGCCTTGCTGATCGCTGACAACAACTCGGATATGAATGGGGGTTGTTCTCTGAACTGCAAGCTGTCACAATCTGTCTACACTATGTTAGCTTACTCGTTGAACGTCTGGCTAAAACGGTGAATCCGTCCGGAGTGCTGCTGCTGGGGTTGTTCATGTCAGCCATGACAGACAGTCCCGCCTCGCTGAACGCTGACAGCAGCTCGTTTGTGAATGGAGGCTGTTCTTTGAACTGCACGCAGATACATCTTTGTCTACACAATGTAGCTTACTCGTTGAACGTCTGAGCCACGGTGAAGCCGTCCGGAGTGCTGGGGTCGTTCATATCGGCGATGACGGGCAGCCCTGCCTCACTGATCGCTGACAACAACTCGGATGTGAATGGGGGCTGGTATCTGAACTGGAAGCATTTTTAACTATTTAAACGGTAAAAATAGTAATAAAATAATTCATCGAGCGCAGATTAGAAGCTCGCGGAAAAAACTTCTGTATTTATCAAACAAAAAAATTTACTTGTTGAACAGGCATCGGCCCCTTATCAGAGTGGTGGCTTCCGCTCACGAGGGAGCCGATCTGTTTGTTGCCCTCAGACAAGTCGAAGTAGGGCAGGTTGTCTTCCCACGACCACCCTGCGGCCCCTGCGTTCACCCAGTCATCGTAATCCGCTGCGTGGCCCCGGTGGTACATCATGCCGTTAAGCACGCTGCATCCACCTGTCAATAGTCAATCTTTATCAGTCACTTGGTCAATCACTTGACATTAATTAGTGACATGCTTTTTTGCTGGTCCGCTATCATAAAAAATACTGAGAGCATCAAAAATACTGAGAGAGGTGATAAAGGAATCACCATCGAATAGAAAACTTGGTTTATGGTAGTTTAAACAATGTGCTGTAGATATTTTTTTTACAGGATAACTAATAATGCAAGTCCTTCAATCCATTTAATCCGACATAGTTTTGATTTACAGAGGCAGCGATAATTCTTTAAAAGAATCCAACTATTTGTTAGCTTAAATAAATTTGTTAAATAAATTTACGGGAACCAGTGGCATTCACTTTCGCTCATTTTGATACTGCTCTAGATACTGGGAAAGTCCCTCCATCCTAAACAACACCGCAGATAAAAAACTACTTACCCTCTCACTTTGTCCAAGATACCAACATGATTTCTTACAATTTTTAAAAAAGTAAAGCGCAATATAACACTTACCAAGAACCTTGCCCCTTGGCCATTGGCAACCTTTGCCGTCCTGGTCGAGGCAGTAGCCCTCCGGAACGGTGCGGTACAACCAGTCATAGCGATAGTCGTGCCAGAATGTGGTGTAGAAGGAAGGAACTTGCGAGGCGATTGGCGCCTCATCACCAGCCTCCAGAAGAAGTACCTTGAGGAACAAACACGATTGGATATTGGCGTTGAAGTTACTTGAAGTTAAACATCGTCTTAAGTGTCACTATCATTTGAAATTTTCGAATCACTGCTTTATCGTTACGAACGAGCTGTTGGTTGCCGTGAATGTCAATGGCAAAGTATTAGGAGCGACGAAAATCACAGTGCATAAATGAAGTCATCTACTTAAAATTATATTTGTTTTTTTAATATCACAACGGTGGCAAACAGGCATACGACCCGCCTTACGCTTACAATCCCAGGCAACCCCAGAGGATTCACATGCGCGTTGTCTACCCTTTTTATTTGTTACAGTACCTACATAATTAGGTATGATAAATATGATCTTAGATTCAACACCGTGCACCTTGAAAATTATTGACTTTTTTGTAATTTTTGTTGGTTTGTGTGTAAACAAAAAAAAAACCGATCTATCTAAAAATGGCTTGTTGTTTTTAGATCGGTTTTAACTCGAGAGATGGCGCTGTTATTTTGCGGAGGCTTTATAAATTTTAATTTAATATTTTCTAACTTAAACCAATTTGTTTACATTTTACTCTAAATATTTAATGTCTTACTTATCTAGTCGTATCTCGCAAAATTAACACATTCCAGCGCCTTATCGACGCGGAACACGAGCTTACAAATCTCCATCGACCTTGTTTGGTCTAGATCTATAATCTCAGACCAAGTGGGGCATTTCCATAGATGTGTTTGAGTTGCGTCAAAGCACGTCACCTATACGTGCGTCCAGATTAACCACAGGTACTGTTTCCACGCATGCTAGCTTCAGCGTAACATATTACACTCGCGTGCAAAAGTATCGAATCACTTTGCATTTTTTCGTCTGCATCCAATATCTTTGTAAATCGGTTTATTTTTCTAAATTATCTAAATGTAATTATGTTTGTTGGAATATTAGCTTTATAAAAAGCTATGAAACATGAGCATTGGCCCAGGATTTTTCAGATTATGGCCAATCTCCCGGTTTCCCGTGTTGTTACGGCTTCTAACGCCCACGAGTTGCACTACCCTTGACCCCTAGCTATAAAACGGGGGTGGTGGGGGAATTCTTATCAGTCACTTACCAGAAGTTGACCTGCACACATCTCCGCATCTTATCCTGTGAAGAATACCCTGAAAAAATGGAAGCCACCGAAGCTCAAGTCGCCGTAGTCGTCCAGCTCCTGCAAGAAGGGCGTAGTCAACGATCAGTAGCTGCCGAAGTGAACCTGAGCCAATCCACAGTTTGTAAACTGTTCCAGCAAACAGCAGCACTTACTGCAAGACCTAGAAGCGGCCGCAGAAGGTGCACATCGGAGAGAGACGACCGCTGCATTGTGTCGACGGCTCTTCGAAATCGTCACCAGACTGGAGTTACCATCCAGCAGCGTCTGCGGGAGGTGCGAGGAGTGGTTGCCAGCGAGTGGACCGTGAGAAGAAGACTCAAGGCAGCGAACCTGACACCCAGGAGGCCTGCGACAGGGCCCAGGTTACTGGCAAGGCACCGCACAGCCCGAAAGGAATTTGCAAGGATTCACAAGAATTGGACCCTGGACCAATGGACCTGGATTCTGTTCTCGGACGAGTGCAGAATGTGTTTGAATGGCTGCGACCGAAGAGAAAGAGTCTACAGGAGGCCAGAAGAACGCTACGCTCAGTGCTGCATCTCCGAAAGAGTCGCCTATGGGGGTGGCTAAATCATGTTCTGGGGCGGCATCTCGTACGATGCACGGACTGAGCTGGTTTTTGTTCCTGGCGATGGTCGTGACGGTGGATTACCTGCTGCCAGGTACATAACGGAGATTTTGGAAGACCACGTCGTCCCCTATGCCGGTATTTTTGATGAGGGGTTCATGCTAATGCAGGACAATGCCCCTTGTCATACCGCAAGGGTCACCGCTGCCTACCTCCGCGAGGTGGGCATCGATACCATGGTCTGGCCAGCGATGAGCCCGGACCTTAACCCCATTGAGCACATGTGGGACCGTCTGAAGAGGAACGTTCGGGCCCGGAATCCTGCTCCAGCTACTGTCGACGAGTTGAAGATTGCCTTGCTGGAGGAGTGGGAAGCGATTCCTCAAAATGACATCAGGAAGTTAATAAAATCCATGAAAAATCGTTTACGTTGTGTCAGTAGGGCTAGGGGTAGTGATACCCGTTACTAACGTAATAATAATAAATTGAATTTTATTTTAAACAAGCCTTTTATTTCGAGTTGCCCTTGTTTATTTTAAGGCCGTTTTCGAGTTACTTCCGGTATTCGAGTTTTTTCCAGCTTTGGATCTGAAATATTATTGAATTCGCACATTTTCCAAAACGTTACATTGTAAGCTTTCATTTAATACCATAATTTTCAGATTAAAATGGGAAATTACAAAGATATCGGATGCAGACGAAAAAATGCAAAGTGATTCGATACTTTTGCACGCGAGTGTAGTTGCGCAATCTGGACGGCGTATTACACGCGGAACGGCGGAAAGGGTTCCGTCAAGCGAATCTCCTTCGGCCTTACTAAAGTAATTCATTTATTCGTGCAAATGCAAATGAGAGAGTTACAATGAGTTTTATGATAAATCTCTAGAAATAGATTGCAGTTTTTACTTAGATTAATTATAATTATGCATAGTTGACTAACCCATGCAAAAATAATAAAATTAAAATAGGAGCATAATGGAGGTATTTCAGTAAATTTAATCGACTTCTATAAACGAGTTAGTTCAAACTTGATCACTGAATTATTATTTTTCACACCACCTAATTTGTACGGGCTTTTTCTTCCCTGCTAAGAGGGAACAAAGTGGCACTTTTCTGTTTTAGGACATTAGTTTTTTTGTCAGCTAGTCACGTCATTACAATCAAATTTGTTATTAAAATAATAGATTCGTTATAATCAGGAAGCACACTAAGCACACATAAAGTTAAATAAATATTAGCCGAGCCGTGTCCAACGAGTCGTTAGCAACACGTGGTCGCATTTGTCTATGATCACATAGACCATCCATACCACATGAAGCCATCAGGCTTGTAAATGAACAGTACCTACTTACATCTTTCCTGTTCTAAAAGTATGAATAAATATATCGCGCTGACAGTGTTGTAATGCGCTTAGATTGAGTCATATACAGCCTGTAAATTTTATACGGGCGTATACTTTATCCACCTATAGTATCCTGCAATAAGACTCATATAGTATAATCATTTAGTTAAATAGTGTTATTAATTATGTGTAATGATTTTTTTAAGGTCCTACCGGGCACCAATGTACGTTATCCAACTGATTTAAAACTGACATAACTGACATGACGCACCGGTAAGTTAATTGTCATGGATGCAATTCATTGCGGGCTGAATTATTATGTATGAAAAAAAAAAATTGTTATTTTCATAAAGAAATAAATGTAAATAGGTTCCCTAGGTCCAATACTAATCGCCATCACAATATACGCCCGTATAAAATTTACACACGGTATTAAGAATGCATCGCGCTTGTTCTCTGTATCTGTACTCGTACTTACACTGAAGGTGGTGCTCTCGGTCAGCCGCCCGGCGACTATGGGCCCGGCCGAGCCACCTCCGACGACTATGAAGTCGTAATCGGCCGAGACCGCGTCCACGGAGCGCACTCTGTTGCACGGGTCGTTGATGGCGCAGCGCCCTTTGATGTACTTCTCCAGGAGCACCATGAACAAGATGGCGCCGCCGTACAGTGGGGCGTCAGCGAGGGACGAAGGGGAGTCTTCGAGTGGACATTGGCAATTCTGTGGTTTTTTTTTTATTTTAAGCGTTTTTTTAGTCAAATTTTACGAACAATTTAATTATTGTAATAGTCAAGAAAATGAGCTGTTACTACGGTTCTATTTCTGTGTTTTTTATATCGTTGGATATGTACAGTCAAGTGCAAAAATACGTACCGAAAAATCGTCTCATAAATATGGTACTACGCACTTATTACAACGGAATAAAGATACTGAGACATATTTTTGAGTAAGATGAGTACACCCATATTTTTACACTTGACTGTACAAATTAACTTAATAAGGCAATGTGTAAAATTTGCTTGTTGGTGATGTTCCGAAAAAAATAATTTAACGTAGATGTGTAGGCTAAATGTAATGATAATGACCCACTATCGACTCTTGCATTCTCTTGTAAAATTTTAGAAACTTGATCTTAATTATTTTCAACTAAGTAGAATGTTACTAGAGCTTTATGTATGTTACTTACCTCAGCTGATAAAATCATTTTGACGACGGCGTGTCTTCCAACCGCACCAGCTAATAAATGAATACAAATTCATAATTATTTCCTTATATATTTACAACAATGAATAATATAAATTATGGGAAATGCATTGCACACAATGGGTCAAAGTTTATTTAATGAAAAGCAAGGACCATATTATACCTACCTAGACTGCCAACAAATTCGCGTTCCCGTAATTCAGGTAAATTAGCGCCATCTATCGCTTAACTATCGAAGCGTCTCAGTTCCGGCGATTTGCATTATGTCACATAACAAAGCGGACTAATGAGGATAAAAAACCAAAGAAGAAAGAAAAACCCAAAGAATGAAGAAGTAAATAGTCCTGACTAACTTTTGTTTTTTGGAAACGTTAAACACGTTTGGTGAGATTTTACCACCTTAGACGGTCTTTTGCGCGCTTGTAATAGTACATTACTTACCTAGGGCTGTAAAAAAAAGAAAGCCCGAAATCGCAGGTATTTGGGACCCGAGCCGCAGGCGAGGGTTGTAAATATGCGATAGAGGGCTTTCCTTTTTACTGCCCGTGGTGAGTACACAATTTTACGTCCCCACCTGGCCATAATGCGAGTTTTACCGTAAGCGTAGCGAGCGGTAAAACTCACATTATGGCCAGGTGGTGACGTAAATACTTTTTCAGTCCGCCTGAGCGCAAACGAGATCTGATTTTGACAGTTGACCGTGTTGAGGTGACATAGGTGATGTCCCTTTGGAGTTTCATTTTTGTCACATTTGTGCACTGCGATCGTTCACGCTACCCCCCACACATAGCGAATAGGTAGTTCATATGTATACTCGTATATATAAATGTCAAACAATGTACGTCTTTCTTAATATATTGGCAGATAATGTAGTTAATAATATGTACTTATATCATACATCCAAAAGGAAAAAAAACGAGTGGAGCTAATTCAGTCCTTATCAATTAGTAATTATCTACACCAAATGTTTATTTTAGTCCCCGACTTCCGCAGCACAACCAAAGAGAATGAAATAGTGTTGTAAAAGACTTGAATTCTGGAGTCCTAATTTTGGAGACGACTCAGTTAACAGAGGACTCGGTAAACTCGATGACTCGGAGTCTCGAGTGTGAGTCCTCTTTACAACGACACGAGTCTTTTTTTATAGCTCAAGTCATCGAGAAAACTTGAGTTTTTTACTGCCATATTACTTTCGAAATTAGACTCGCGGTTATGTTCGCAATTCGATTCAAATCAAGCTGCAAAATATATATAACAGGTACCCAGTCGTACTAAGAATTGTAAGTTATCATCGTTGAGGATAAGGTGTGCTTAAACAGTAATAGAGCTCGAGTACGACTCGTTATAGAAAAGGACTCAATCGGAGAAAAGAGGCCCGAGTCCTATGCGTCACTCGCTTTAGTTCTCGAGACTTGCTAGATTCGAAGTTCCGAAATAAATGAAGTTCTATATACCGAGTCCAGTTCCGTTATTTGAGGCCCGAGTCGTAATAAAAAGGACTCCCAGAACTGGAGTTCTTTATAACACTAGAATGAAGTTGTTAGAAGCGAAATGTGTAAGAATAACCGGTTACAGACGGGAATACACCATTCAAAACACAACCAACAAGATTTTTTTACGATTGCATTGCAGCGTCATCTACTGCGAAATATGCTTTACGCGTTTATCCTTATTGTTAATCCGAGGACTCAACGAACGTGAGCCAGGCTCGCGACTACCGTACCGAGCGGCACGATCCAAATCTATAGACTTGAATGGAACTGTCTTCGATGACAGCGGCGGCCGCTCGCCGCGTTGCAGTTCGCGCCGCCGGTCGCGTGCATCGATCGAGTCCGCGGCCTCACACGTCAACTTTGAGCTTCCGTACGCATTATGGCGTACGGTTGCACCTTACGGGTGTCCGACACAACAAACAGATAAGTTCGCCTTTTTACAAATGTTATGTATTTTTTTTCATTTGTTATACAATAAAGTGTTTCACTACTTGATACTACTCTTACTATAACCGAGATCAGATGAAGAATGGCGCCAGGAGAAAAGCACAGATTTTATTCATTTACTTTAACTTAATTGCCCAAAATAAAATAATTAATATACAGCCATGGCGGACTTCATGCCAAATAGCATTCTCTACCAGTCGGTTGGTGGGGGCAAACTGAGATACGTAATACAAGAGGTGCCATAAGAATCCTTAGTTGAAAAGATCAAATGAAGTAGGTATATACATTTTAATTTTACTTCCACGTCATCCTAAAATGCTTTAATTTTATATTCAATACACGTTCTTACTTAGAGTTAGACTATAGAAAACTTAAAAAAATCCATAATTATCTGATAGTACTTTTAACACGTCAAACCCAAGACCCAATTACACTTCTTAATTCCAAAACAGAAAGGTTACACATATTTTTGTCCAAAAAATCGCATCTATATTGACTCTACCTAATATTTATTTTTGTCTTTTTGCAGTGACGTGAGCATCGATACCTTCCATAACCTCTTAATTAACGTAAAAAAAAATTGAAATGCAAATAACAGAAGTGTACTTACAATTATTTTGGCACCGCACCGGTTGATAACGAGTGAATTCGCGTAAGTCACATTCAGGTTTTTAAGGATAACGACCCCGGGTCACTCCTCAAACTTTTTGGTTTCGTTGTAATCGAAAATTATGCTTTTAGACGTTCCGAATACTAAAATAAGTTAGATTGCCCCAGTTAGTTTAAATAAATATGTCATTTGAGTACAAAAAGTCTGGCATCGAAGTCATCAGTAACTATATAATAATTAATAATAAAAAAATCTGGCCTAGTCCGAGTCGGGACTCGGGACACCACGTGTTTCGTACCCGTAGGTTGACAAATAATCCTGATCGTTTGACCTTAAGAAGGTTTCTATATTATAATATATTTTTTGCAAGCTTTCTATTGGGTCCCCACATGATTCTTACAAATGAAAAATAAAATTCACTTTCCCCCTTAATCCCCCCACACTTCCTCTTAAGATTAAATATAAGCAGTTAAGAGCCTCAGTACCTTAGTCTCATTACAGCCGACATCTTCTATACATATACCAAATTTCAGCTTTCTACGCCAAACTGTTTCCGAGAAAGACGCGTTTTACCAATTTCGACGACCGAAATGATTCCATAAGTGTTTCGTATACCAAGTAACAAGTAATTATTGGTACAGTCACCGGCAATAGGATCTTCCTACATGAAGGGTGCAAAAATATGTGACACGCTCTTATGGCCCTACAAATAAGAGCGTGTCACATATTTTTGTGGCCTTCATATAGGAAGATACTGTTGCCGGACTTGCCGGTGACTGTATGAAACACTAAAAAGCTTTACTAGAGACAGATTTCGACCCACGATTAATTAATTTATGTTAATGGCCAGCGGCGGCATGAGTATATATTTTATGTTTATTTTAGCTTTGTTGTCCGTAAAAAGAAGTACAAAGGGCGAACTTAATGCCTTTGGGTATTCTCTACATTGGTTGATTGCAACCATTATGTCCATAAAGAGTAAAATAGTTATTTATTATACAAGGGAGCAAAGTTGTTGTTTAAACTCTCGTGCTTATATTGAGATCCTAGCCAGCAAAATATTCTGAAATTGAGCCACGAGCGTAGCGAGTAGTTAAAACTACAAAGTTATTCAAGAGAGCATAGTTGTTGTTTAACCTCTCGAGCTTATATTTAAGACCCGAGCCAGCCAAAGATTCTCAAACTGAGCCACGACCGTAGCGAGTAGTTAAAACTATAAAAGTTATTCAAGAGAGCAAAGTTGTTGTTTAACCTCTCGTGCTTATATTGAGACCCGAGCCAGCGAAAGATTCTGAAATTGAGCCACGACCGTAGTGAATAGTTAAAACTAAAGAAGTTATTTAAGAGAATATAGTTGTAGTTTAACCTCTCAAGCTTATATTGAGACCCGAGAAAGTGAAAGATTTTGAAATTTCAAAAAGTCGAATCACCTGGCGAGGGCCTTAAGGCTCGAATGGGTTGAACAAACTTTGCCGCCGAGTGTAATACAAACATTTTCATCACACAATAATACCAGCTATAAAATATTACAAATGCAATCATCAAGTATTCAATACTTATCAATCAAATACAAACACTGAAAACATTGAAAAAATAATCAACCCAGCAGGATTTGAACCTCGCATCGATACGCCTTACCGGGGCTCTATCGCTTTACCAATTAAGCTATGGGTTCAGTTACTGAGTTGACGAAATTCTCAATGCCTTCAATCATCTTTTTGCATTTATTTTTACATCGACTTTATAGCAGCCGTAAGCGACATCTAGGTGCTAACTACTAGAGTTAGATACCCTTCCCGCCGACCCTTTTACAAGTGTCACAACGGAAATTATAGATGGCGCTGCTATCAACTCATAATTATTTTACATGTTTTTTTTTTTAAAGTGGGGCATTCCACTCATACAATAGTATGTTATTCAATCGAATACAAACACTGAAAACATTGAAAAAATAATCAACCCAGCAGGATTTGAACCTCGCATCGATACGCCTTACCGGGGCTCGATCGCTTTACCAATTAAGCTATGGGTTCAGTTACTGAGTTGACGAAATTCTCAATGCCTTCAATCATCTTTTTGCATTTATTTTTACATCGACTTTATAGCAGCCGTAAGCGACATCTAGGTGCTAACTACTAGAGTTAGATACCCTTCCCGCCGACCCTTTTACAAGTGTCACAACGGAAATTATAGATGGCGCTGCTATCAACTCATAATTATTTTACATGTTTTTTTTAAAGTGGGGCATTCCACTCATACAATAGTATGTTATTCAATCAAATACAAACACTGAAAACATTGAAAAAATAATCAACCCAGCAGGATTTGAACCTCGCATCGATACGCCTTACCGGGGCTCGATCGCTTTACCAATTAAGCTATGGGTTCAGTTACTGAGTTGACGAAATTCTCAATGCCTTCAATCATCTTTTTGCATTTATTTTTACATCGACTTTATAGCAGCCGTAAGCGACATCTAGGTGCTAACTACTAGAGTTAGATACCCTTCCCGCCGACCCTTTTACAAGTGTCACAACGGAAATTATAGATGGCGCTGCTATCAACTCATAATTATTTTACATGTTTTTTTTAAAGTGGGGCATTCCACTCATACAATAGTATGTTATTCAATCAAATACAAACACTGAAAACATTGAAAAAATAATCAACCCAGCAGGATTTGAACCTCGCATCGATACGCCTTACCGGGGCTCGATCGCTTTACCAATTAAGCTATGGGTTCAGTTACTGAGTTGACGAAATTCTCAATGCCTTCAATCATCTTTTTGCATTTATTTTTACATCGACTTTATAGCAGCCGTAAGCGACATCTAGGTGCTAACTACTAGAGTTAGATACCCTTCCCGCCGACCCTTTTACAAGTGTCACAACGGAAATTATAGATGGCGCTGCTATCAACTCATAATTATTTTACATGTTTTTTTTTTAAAGTGGGGCATTCCACTCATACAATAGTATGTTATTCAATCAAATACAAACACTGAAAACATTGAAAAAATAATCAACCCAGCAGGATTTGAACCTCGCATCGATACGCCTTACCGGGGCTCGATCGCTTTACCAATTAAGCTATGGGTTCAGTTACTGAGTTGACGAAATTCTCAATGCCTTCAATCATCTTTTTGCATTTATTTTTACATCGACTTTATAGCAGCCGTAAGCGACATCTAGGTGCTAACTACTAGAGTTAGATACCCTTCCCGCCGACTCTTTTACAAGTGTCACAACGGAAATTATAGATGGCGCTGCTATCAACTCATAATTATTTTACATGTTTTTTTTTAAAGTGGGGCATTCCACTCATACAATAGTATGTTATTCAATCAAATACAAACACTGAAAACATTGAAAAAATAATCAACCCAGCAGGATTTGAACCTCGCATCGATACGCCTTACCGGGGCTCGATCGCTTTACCAATTAAGCTATGGGTTCAGTTACTGAGTTGACGAAATTCTCAATGCCTTCAATCATCTTTTTGCATTTATTTTTACATCGACTTTATAGCAGCCGTAAGCGACATCTAGGTGCTAACTACTAGAGTTAGATACCCTTCCCGCCGACCCTTTTACAAGTGTCACAACGGAAATTATAGATGGCGCTGCTATCAACTCATAATTATTTTACATGTTTTTTTTTAAAGTGGGGCATTCCACTCATACAATAGTATGTTATTCAATCAAATACAAACACCGAAAACATTGAAAAAATAATCAACCCAGCAGGATTTGAACCTCGCATCGATACGCCTTACCGGGGCTCGATCGCTTTACCAATTAAGCTATGGGTTCAGTTACTGAGTTGACGAAATTCTCAATGCCTTCAATCATCTTTTTGCATTTATTTTTACATCGACTTTATAGCAGCCGTAAGCGACATCTAGGTGCTAACTACTAGAGTTAGATACCCTTCCCGCCGACCCTTTTACAAGTGTCACAACGGAAATTATAGATGGCGCTGCTATCAACTCATAATTATTTTACATGTTTTTTTTAAAGTGGGGCATTCCACTCATACAATAGTATGTTATTCAATCAAATACAAACACTGAAAACATTGAAAAAATAATCAACCCAGCAGGATTTGAACCTCGCATCGATACGCCTTACCGGGGCTCGATCGCTTTACCAATTAAGCTATGGGTTCAGTTACTGAGTTGACGAAATTCTCAATGCCTTCAATCATCTTTTTGCATTTATTTTTACATCGACTTTATAGCAGCCGTAAGCGACATCTAGGTGCTAACTACTAGAGTTAGATACCCTTCCCGCCGACCCTTTTACAAGTGTCACAACGGAAATTATAGATGGCGCTGCTATCAACTCATAATTATTTTACATGTTTTTTTTAAAGTGGGGCATTCCACTCATACAATAGTATGTTATTCAATCAAATACAAACACTGAAAACATTGAAAAAATAATCAACCCAGCAGGATTTGAACCTCGCATCGATACGCCTTAGTAGTTAGCACCTAGATGTCGCTTACGGCTGCTATAAAGTCGATGTAAAAATAAATGCAAAAAGATGATTGAAGGCATTGAGAATTTCGTCAACTCAGTAACTGAACCCATAGCTTAATTGGTAAAGCGATCGAGCCCCGGTAAGGCGTATCGATGCGAGGTTCAAATCCTGCTGGGTTGATTATTTTTTCAATGTTTTCAGTGTTTGTATTTGATTGAATAACATACTATTGTATGAGTGGAATGCCCCACTTTAAAAAAAAACATGTAAAATAATTATGAGTTGATAGCAGCGCCATCTATAATTTCCGTTGTGACACTTGTAAAAGGGTCGGCGGGAAGGGTATCTAACTCTAGTAGTTAGCACCTAGATGTCGCTTACGGCTGCTATAAAGTCGATGTAAAAATAAATGCAAAAAGATGATTGAAGGCATTGAGAATTTCGTCAACTCAGTAACTGAACCCATAGCTTAATTGGTAAAGCGATCGAGCCCCGGTAAGGCGTATCGATGCGAGGTTCAAATCCTGCTGGGTTGATTATTTTTTCAATGTTTTCAGTGTTTGTATTTGATTGAATAACATACTATTGTATGAGTGGAATGCCCCACTTTAAAAAAAAAACATGTAAAATAATTATGAGTTGATAGCAGCGCCATCTATAATTTCCGTTGTGACACTTGTAAAAGGGTCGGCGGGAAGGGTATCTAACTCTAGTAGTTAGCACCTAGATGTCGCTTACGGCTGCTATAAAGTCGATGTAAAAATAAATGCAAAAAGATGATTGAAGGCATTGAGAATTTCGTCAACTCAGTAACTGAACCCATAGCTTAATTGGTAAAGCGATCGAGCCCCGGTAAGGCGTATCGATGCGAGGTTCAAATCCTGCTGGGTTGATTATTTTTTCAATGTTTTCAGTGTTTGTATTTGATTGAATAACATACTATTGTATGAGTGGAATGCCCCACTTTAAAAAAAACATGTAAAATAATTATGAGTTGATAGCAGCGCCATCTATAATTTCCGTTGTGACACTTGTAAAAGGGTCGGCGGGAAGGGTATCTAACTCTAGTAGTTAGCACCTAGATGTCGCTTACGGCTGCTATAAAGTCGATGTAAAAATAAATGCAAAAAGATGATTGAAGGCATTGAGAATTTCGTCAACTCAGTAACTGAACCCATAGCTTAATTGGTAAAGCGATCGAGCCCCGGTAAGGCGTATCGATGCGAGGTTCAAATCCTGCTGGGTTGATTATTTTTTCAATGTTTTCAGTGTTTGTATTTGATTGAATAACATACTATTGTATGAGTGGAATGCCCCACTTTAAAAAAAAACATGTAAAATAATTATGAGTTGATAGCAGCGCCATCTATAATTTCCATTGTGACACTTGTAAAAGGGTCGGCGGGAAGGGTATCTAACTCTAGTAGTTAGCACCTAGATGTCGCTTACGGCTGTTATAAAGTCGATGTAAAAATAAATGCAAAAAGATGATTGAAGGCATTGAGAATTTCGTCAACTCAGTAACTGAACCCATAGCTTAATTGGTAAAGCGATCGAGCCCCGGTAAGGCGTATCGATGCGAGGTTCAAATCCTGCTGGGTTGATTATTTTTTCAATGTTTTCAGTGTTTGTATTTGATTGAATAACATACTATTGTATGAGTGGAATGCCCACTTTAAAAAAAAACATGTAAAATAATTATGAGTTGATAGCAGCGCCATCTATAATTTCCGTTGTGACACTTGTAAAAGGGTCGGCGGGAAGGGTATCTAACTCTAGTAGTTAGCACCTAGATGTCGCTTACGGCTGCTATAAAGTTGATGTAAAAATAAATGCAAAAAGATGATTGAAGGCATTGAGAATTTCGTCAACTCAGTAACTGAACCCATAGCTTAATTGGTAAAGCGATCGAGCCCCGGTAAGGCGTATCGATGCGAGGTTCAAATCCTGCTGGGTTGATTATTTTTTCAATGTTTTCAGTGTTTGTATTTGATTGAATAACATACTATTGTATGAGTGGAATGCCCCACTTTAAAAAAAAAACATGTAAAATAATTATGAGTTGATAGCAGCGCCATCTATAATTTCCGTTGTGACACTTGTAAAAGGGTCGGCGGGAAGGGTATCTAACTCTAGTAGTTAGCACCTAGATGTCGCTTACGGCTGCTATAAAGTCGATGTAAAAATAAATGCAAAAAGATGATTGAAGGCATTGAGAATTTCGTCAACTCAGTAACTGAACCCATAGCTTAATTGGTAAAGCGATCGAGCCCCGGTAAGGCGTATCGATGCGAGGTTCAAATCCTGCTGGGTTGATTATTTTTTCAATGTTTTCAGTGTTTGTATTTGATTGAATAACATACTATTGTATGAGTGGAATGCCCCACTTTAAAAAAAACATGTAAAATAATTATGAGTTGATAGCAGCGCCATCTATAATTTCCGTTGTGACACTTGTAAAAGGGTCGGCGGGAAGGGTATCTAACTCTAGTAGTTAGCACCTAGATGTCGCTTACGGCTGCTATAAAGTCGATGTAAAAATAAATGCAAAAAGATGGTTGAAGGCATTGAGAATTTCGTCAACTCAGTAACTGAACCCATAGCTTAATTGGTAAAGCGATCGAGCCCCGGTAAGGCGTATCGATGCGAGGTTCAAATCCTGCTGGGTTGATTATTTTTTCAATGTTTTCAGTGTTTGTATTTGATTGAATAACATACTATTGTATGAGTGGAATGCCCCACTTTAAAAAAAAACATGTAAAATAATTACAATACTTATCATTCAAAATCATCGAATAAAAGTATATCCAAGAAGCTAACGTACGAAAAACAAGTCAAACTTGTACCAAATTTCTTTCCATTCTGTTGTCACGTAGCGCCGTCTAGTAAGAGCCGGTGGAACTATGTGATTAATTATTTTATTTGATGATAGTATTAATTTGTAATTATTAAAGAACATTTTATTTCGATAGTATGTAAAATAAAATAATTATATTATTATTATATAATACAAAATCTCATTCCGTTTTGGGAATAAGGCCTCAGCTATTAAGCTTGTGTTGCACATCGCTGCTGTTTGTTTCGGCTGATTTGTAAGTATTTTTGTCTGTGTAGCGAGTTTTCACTCAACGCCGCCATGACCGTGTTTGTTTGAAATTTTTATTTGAGTTCATTGATCTTTCCAGGTCAAGCCAGTTAAGAAAATGGTTTTCCTTTGCGGGAAGTCTTTGTTAAAGGAAGAATCGGTCCCCGAGCGGGGCAAGGTTTTTTTGGATGACTTCTCTAACGGAGATTCGAGGCCTGGAAGGTCTTCGCTACGAGTTCCAAATGCTTAGTGTATGTTGCTACTGATTTTCCCGTAAGTATTACTGCGGGTCATCTTATGGTGTTTAAGATTATCATAAGCTGTTGTGCAAAAGCTAGATGATCATTATATTCTATTGTTTTCAGATCATTCGCCTCAAAAGACTGGGGGAAATGCAGTTGAAATTTATGTTTTGTCTTCAGTGACAGGTACGTGTTGGCCCTTAAGTTTGCAGTAGTCTTGGACCTGTAGGTATCCTTTTAACGTTACCATTGCTTTTTAAAATGATTTGAATATCATAATAAAGGATGAGGTCTGATGGACAGTTTTGTTTGACATATTTAATGCATAGGTTCTAATACATATTATTTAATATCTTCAAATAAACTTAATTTAATTTAACAATTATGGTGGTTTATCCTATAATGTAAAACTAGACATTAACGAACCAATAGCTCTCCGGATAACAGCTGAGCTAGTTGTTAATATATTTTAGGGTGTATTAGCAGACTGCAAGAAGTAATAAATAATTACCAAGTGGAGACTGTGTTTCTTTCATTTATTTATACCCCTTAGTATTATGTAACCAGACGGGATCATTCATATAGGTTTTTTTTAAATATAGGTTACACTGTAAGATGATAAAATGAGCCTTTCCGAGCGATTGTGGTGAAATAAAGTATAAACACATTTACAGTTTCCGTCAAAACTTGGACTCGGAAATTCAGAACGAAACTTCAAATAAAAATTACCAAAAGTTCTAATTATTATTAGGTACTTACTTACTCGTATTATTCGCAAATAAACATCTACAACTCTATTATTCAACACCCAGTTATCGACAACTACCGATTATCGACAATATCGACACCCAGTTATCAACTATTACCTACTCGCAATGCACTTTTACCAGATCATCGCAATTAACAGATCAAAGAACAAATACGTAAAAGTTTAAACACATTTTTTAAATAAGGAAAGATAAGTGAAGGGAATAAGCTATTACTATAACTCCCGCTACGACTGAGTGTTTGCTTTATGAGCAAGTGCGATAAAAACTAAATTGTTGTGAATGGTGTGATGTTATAAATAGTAAGTATACATACCTACCTCGGGAGTCTACAATGTAATCAAATGATCCTTAATCAATATTTTGCACCTGTACAAGGTCTTGTTAGTTGCAGTAAGGTACCTATTAGTTTTTTTTATAATACTAGTAGTCCGCCTGGAACTAAGAACTCGCGATTTACTTGCAAACGAGTTCACCTATATAACAAGACCCTTATGAAGATCATTTCACGCCTTATAGCTCTATTACCCCTTGACCGATCCTGCTTGTATACGAACTCTCAAATTATATGTATCTCTGCTATAAACTCAACAAATTTCATAAAGTTCAGAAAACCGTTACTAAAGTTTTCGCGGAACAACTATTCAAAATCAAAAGGCATCGAAATGCTCGGACGTGTCAGTAGTCAGCTGACAGTTCCGTTGTTTCCGAAGTTGTAAACTACTTAAACTGCGACTGACCTACGCGATCGACATATTTTTTCACTACACTACCTCGGAAAGGAGCTCTTTATCCTTTGAAAGCGGAGGGGAAAACGCATTTTATCCACATGTGGGGAAAGTAATTTGGTACAAGTTTTGACTTGTTTCTTCACGCTAACTGGCAGGATAGACAATAAAAGAGATGATTTTGAATTATATACAATTTTGAAAGCATTCATTTGGCATCAATTTTTAATATTTTTGAATGCGAAACGTGATTTTCACTTGGCACTTTCGGCAGTAAACTTTGTTCAACCTGTCTTGCCTTGAAACCCTCGGACGCTCAAGGTTCTATTTATTGAACCACTCGCTACGCTCGTGACTTAATTTTAGAATCTTTCGCTGGCTCGGATATAAGCACGAGAGGTTAAACAACAACTTTGTTTCGTTGTATAATAAATAACTATTACAACTCCTAGATGGTTGTTGTAATTAAGACGCTTGTATACGAAAGAAGTTTATTGATATTGATGGGATAATAAAAGGAAATAAAAGCTAATTTATCAACCGACTTCAAGATTTCGAAGGAGGTTCTCAATTCGTCGGAATCTTTTTTTTTTGCATGTTCACCGATTATACGAAAACGGACCGATTTGAAAAATTCTTGTTTTGTTTGAAAGAGTATACTTACTTTACAGTTGGTTCCATTGTAACCAGGTCAGAATCTAAAGATGGGATACTGGAGAAATCGAGGAATCTCTTCAAATATTATAGGCAAACCTATAGTGATTTAATAGTAGATTGTACACCAAGGGGATAAAGCACTGTTTCATGTCACGGGCGCGATATTGAATCCCGAACGGAACGAAGGACTCCAGACTTTACTCCCGAGCGCAGCGAGGGGGTTATGAGTTAATTCCCGAGCGTAGCGAGGGAATTAAGACTGAGTCCTGAGTGCAGTGAGGGGTTTAAGCGCGCCCGTGACAAAAACAGCTTTATCCCCGAGGAGTATACTCTACTTTTCTCACCTCTTGTGAGACAATAAAATAGTTAAGGCTACTACTAGAAACGGATTTTTATTAGGGTCCCGTAGCCAAATGGCAAAAAACGGAACCCTTAATGTATTTGTCGTGTCTGTCTGTCTGTCTGTCTGTCTGTCTGTCTGTCTGTCCGGCCGTATGTCACAGCCATTTTACTTGGAAACTATACGACGTATATGAATAAAATTTACACATCAGGTGTATTTTGTATGCCGCTACTTAGTTATGTAGTTAAATTTGAAAAAACAAAAGTTTTATGGGGGGGGGGGGGCTCCATACATGTAACTAAATAAAAAATGAAAAAAATTTAACCAAATATCAACATGTGACACATCAATCGACAGGTCTTTAAAAATAACATTGAGATTTCTGTGACCACTTTTTGATTAAGTGAATATTTTCTGAAATAATCGCTTCGACAGTCAGAAAAATTGTGTCCCCCCCCTGTAACTTTTGAACCGTAAGTTCAAAAAATATGAAGAAATTTTAGGAGATGCGCCTTATCATACTTTCTACGAAAATTGTTTTGAACATTATCGGTTCAGCCATTTTTGAGTTATCTCCAAGAAAGTTCCTCCATAGGCATCAGATACGACCTTTTGGTATTAGTTTGGTTCTTATTCCATTGAATGTACGGAATCCTCCTATGCGTGATCCGACACGTACTTGGCCGGTTTTTTAAAGTAAATCAAAAGTATAAATTGATTCTTGATGCATTAGTCCATTTTATTCGAATTTTATCTTCTATTTTTGGAGAACCTGCAGTTTTACTCCGTATACTGCAGCTCATATGACACTCGCGGCATTTGTTTTTGGTATTTAAAATTGAGGTGGCCAGCGCGAGTTTCAAATCAGTTCGACGACGCCGACGCGGCGGCGCGGGCCCGTGCACCGTGCGGACTTTACGAAATTAGACTTTAAGCACATAACAATAAGAACTATGGGAAGTGAAATCACATTATTAACCAGCGGGTTATAATGAGATTTAGTACAACATTATAACCCGGCTAAAGCCAAGGGCTATAATGATTTGCTTTCGGTCAGGTTTGCATGATATATAATTTAGCATTGTCGAGCAGGTGGTGTGAAAATAGTTTTTACATTAGCTCGGGCATTTCCTTATGGAATGGTGCAGTCTAAGTGAAGTCGGTTCTTTTTTGTTTAAAATTACAATTTCAATGGCAGTTCAGGTTTTGCGGTGAAGGGTCTGAAGCCGGTGCAGGAAAGGGCTTTGCGCCTTAAAAATCAATAAATAATTATAACAACATAACTAACTACTTATATTTTTCTTTGAACATCCTATGATTGCCTGATTTTAGTTTTTTCTGTATCGAAAACTCTATTTTTTAGTGTTTATAATTTGCGGTTTACACACTATTATTATTATACCTATAATTAAGATTTCACATTGTTTGATTCTTCCACTTCTACTTCTAAAACTGACAGGAATCGGAACTCCATAAATATATTGAAATATGATTGATATGTATAATTTATAAGTTTAATATGTTTGTATGTAGGTAGGTACATCTTTATTTATACAAGGTGTGAAATGGTGCGTCCAGACTTGGTTAATGCGCAGCGAATTCGCTTCTTAGTTAACGTAAAATAATCTAGGTAATTCAATGTGCAATGCACGAGCATATCGCGAATGACGCGATATGCGGCGCATTTGCGTGGTCTGGACGCACCATAAAAAGGGCAATTTTATATTATTTTATCGTCAGTGAAATACCTGTTCATATATTTTTATTGCGTCTAAACTCTTGAAGAATTCTCTTCAGCGCTATTGAACTTGACATCCATACACTTTCATTTTTCACAAACTTCGCAACATCACAGGACTATGGTTCATTATATGTCTTTCATTATATTTCAACAGGGACTTTGTTAAAATAGCAATTTGTTTTTCATTCATTATTTAATCAAGAATATTTGAGTAATAATTTTTTGACACTTCACTTTACGAAAAACTTCCCATAATTCTATCCCATTATATAAAAAAATATGGGAATATTTTTTTCATAATTTGATTTTCAAATACAAATTTTCTTTGCACACCTTTTCCTATTTTTAATCAGATTTTCCCATTTTTAACCGCTCACTTAATTTGGTTTGCGCGATATTAATTGCCGCTATTTTAGGCGACACGCTGTATAGACACAAATAAATGTCTAAATGTCTATCTTTCCTTATTTGCGTAAGTTTTTAAAACACAGTAGGTTGTCTAATTGTTTCGTATTTAAGTAATTTAATTGAATAAATTTGCGCGTCGAATACGTTTAGAGCGGACGGAATGCTTCACTAATTTAAACATTATCAACATTCAGGTTAATGAATAAATTACATTTATTATAATTCTCCTTACTCGTATATTTTTTGTAAATGTAGGGTTAGTGAGGTCTGGTCCGTACCTACTTGGTGTCATAACGCGAGTCATGTAACCGCTTCATTCGTTCGTCATTTACCTCTGTTACTGGAGTTTACAAATTTTGCTAATCTGTCTTGACCTCCACCCATTAAAGGCTGCCAGATGTCCATACATCTGCAATACTTTATATCTAGGTAATTAATACTTTGCATATTACAATTATGTCTAAATTTGTAACTTAACAACTATGTTATATAATGTACTGATTTAAACTTACACGATGTTCACTCATTATTATGACAAAAACGGGACTTAATCGCGTACACTTACTTTTATTATTTTCCTGACGTTTCGAGCGTGCCGTAACGCTCGTGGTCGCAGGCAGACTGCGACCACGAGCGTTACGGCACGCTCGAAACGTCAGGAAAATAATAAAAGTAAGTGTACGCGATTAAGTCCCGTTTTTGTCATAAAAATATGTTATATAATAATGACAGATGGGCTATGTACGCTCCAAAAGTGAAGCACTTTAAATGAGTGAATTCAAACAACTGTCGCTAGTCGCGCTCCGACAAGCGAGAGATGCGGACGTGTCATTGTCAAAATAGATAAACATAACAGAATCATCGCTAGGTTATGAAATAACTCTGGAAGTATTTTTTGTGCTCATTTTGTTAGAGTGCAACTGTTCACAACATTTGTTAATTTACAGTTAAGATGCACAAGTTACAATAATAGAAAAATAGAAAAAGTGACAACAGTACATTATTATACTGCGATACTAATTAGTCACTGATGACTAGAGGCACAGCGGCTTTGAAATCTTGTTGAGAATATATCCACATTCGGAACAAATATCATTATACAAACGACACATGCGAATAATTGTTTGTAGAATTTGAAGAAACATTATTATTACTAATAGGGTACGCAAACAATCGGGGATGACGGATAGGTCTGTTGGTATGGTCAACCAATTTGATTCCTAGGCCACTGTAGAACCTTGTTGTAATGACAGTTGCCCGGATACGTATAAACGTAACCTATTCGCTATCAAACTAGCTATTGTGACAAGGTTCTAGAGTGGCCTAGGAATCAAATTGGTTGACTGTACATTTGAAATTAGAGTCTTGTAACTATAATAATATGAGCATCTATGTACCTTTGGAGTTTACAATTTTATATAAAAGGGTTACATCAGCCATTTAACGCCTACGGGCTAAACTATTAAAATTGAAAAAAAATCTGGTTTCATAATTAGACGATGTTTGATGTAGACTGTCACCAGAGACTATACATATATAGACCACCACAGTCTAAGAACTTATTGAGGCTTCAAATCTGAAGCGCCATCTGAACGAGGCCAACCAAAGCTGCCGTATAATGTAGGGCAGAGTATTCTCTGCCCCACTACACTATCTAGTAATTGATAGCGTTACTATTATTAGGGTATGACTATGGAAATTTTGGGCTCGTCTCGTTCAGGATGGCGCATCAGACTTGGATCCTTAAAAAATCTTAGACTGTGGCTATGTATACGGGGTGTAACAAGACAAGTGATGATCCGTTTAAGGGCTTAATTGATATCGTATTGCGACTAACAAAAAGTAGGAGAAAAAAGAAAAAAAAACCCTCCATACAAAACCAAAATTTTTTTTCGCGCAAAAATTTATTTTTCTTGATTTTTATAATAAGAAAACGATACCAAATATGCCTTTGAAGGATCACCAGCATTCTACTTACACCTTGTATAGTCTCTGCTGTCACTCAACTTTATGAGATTTATACTCTCTGCTCCTAAACGACATATCTTGATCAAATCAATGAGTGGTTTTTAGTATGGCTACACATACCCGAGGAAACGAGACCGTGCGTTTGTATGTTGACTTTTTTGAGGTATGACTTGTAATTTCGGTGATTTCAGCTTATATATATTATGCCCTTAAATTGAATCTTGATATTTGATTAGATAACGTAATAATACATGTGATGCTGATGTCATTTGTTTGAAGTAACTAAGGCGAGTTATCATTTATTTATGTGATCATTTACTGTAATTAAGGAACCTTTGTATATCATTTTTTTGTTTTCATTTACCGAACAAAAAAAAATATAATTATTTTTTTAAATAATCATCCCCTATAATGTACCTGTCAAGATGTTTAACACTGTCTGTCATGTCACGTCAAAAGTTTTTTTCTTAAATGTCATTATGATTCGGGTCTAAAGAGGTTTCATTAATTATCTTATTAACAGGATGTTTTTACGTAGGAAATTTGTTTCCTAGTTTTCTCCAAAAAACATAACAAAATCTATGATGTTTCTTACTTAAATATACTCCGAGAACCGAGGTAATATCAGCGGTAAAAATATCCTTGACTAATTTGTTAGCACCTTATATATAATGTATACAGTGTGGAAAAACAATATGGGCCTCGGAGGAAAATTAACTTAAGAGTCCGGTAAACTTTTTTTTTCCATTTCGCTCATCTTTTTGATACTATTTTGCAGTAACTAAAGAAACTTCTATTAGTTAGTATACATATTTTGAAAATACGTGTCTTTTTAAATTGTATAAGTGGAACGCTTTATTATCTTCTTATTTAATTTATAAGTAATTCACCCTAATCTAACACCTATTTGAGAAAGGTGAAAAGAGTAAGATTTTTATCGATTAAAATTAATTTAGACTAGTACGTAAAATAATAAACACGTTGGAAAATGAGTCGTCTGAGGGATAAGTGGAACAGTTTTATTAATTTTCATATATATTTATTCATTTTCATATTATGTTTAGCTACAGCAATTTTATGAAAAATTGCCGAAGTTTAGGTGATATTTTTGGGAAGGTATTAAAGCATTTCACAAAAATAAAAATACAGAAATAAACTGTACTTTATGCTTTAATCATATAATATAAAACATATTAGGGGCCATAAACATAATAATTAACCAAGCGACAAGATTGCACGAATCAACGGCCTCACTAAACAAGCTCTGTAAGAATTCAGTTCAGTGTAAAGGTCCCTTATTTTGGTTTTTCGTAAATAACTCGGTAACTGTGGCTCATACTTAAAAATGTTCTTTTGCTTAATTCATCCACATATAATTTTCTATAAAAAAGATTATTTGCACTTTTTTGCTAGGAATGTTTAATGAGATATCGAGGAAATACGATAAATACTTTGCTTTGCTGAGTTATTTACGAAAAACCGGCCAAGTGCGAGTCGGACTCGCGCACCGAGGGTTCCGTACAAACCTGTAGGTATATAGGGGTAGTAATTTTAAAATATTTTTATTATATGATGTAACTAAAAATTTACGGTTTTCGCAATTTTTCCTTTATCTGTGCTATAAGACGTTGCTTCGTACCAAATTTCAAGATTCTGAGTTCACGAGAAGTATCCTATAGGTTTTGATTCCCTTGCGAGCGAAAATTTGCGGAAATTTGCGGCATAAACGGCTGTATCTTTTGTTTGAATTATATAGGGAGGCAGCAGTGGAGGAGATAAATTATAACAAGATGACGAATGAATGAGAGATTTAATTAAGATATAAAAACTACATCTAGATCTTAACCTAAGGTGTCCTAAGACCCGATGTTAGGTGTCAAAAGGCACAGAGTGGATGCGCACTCTGGTTTTATCAATACGACGGGACCGATTGCCCAATATCGATGATGCGCGGCGCGGGCGGCTGCAACGTAACGTGGTGACGTAGACGCATATGCAGGCGTGATGCAGTGCTGATGACGCGACGTTGTGACGTATACCGGTGACGTAGCCATGCTGTGGTGCAGTGTGCGAGGTGCGTATATAACAATTGCGTTGGCTTAGAAGTCTGATTTTTTCACAGCTCCAAGGGACAGTACATCTGAGTATTTGATATAAATTTCAGCTTGATACCTTCACGCGTTCCTGAGAAAAATGGTCTTGACAGACAGACAGACAGACAGACAGACAGACAGACAGACAGACAGAGAGACAGACGGACGGACAACGAAGTGATCCTATAAGGGTTCCGTTTTTTCCTTTCGAGGTACGGAACCCTAAAAACCAACAAAAGGTACCTTTACACCCCCCTCCCCGTTAGCGGCGCCCCCATCCACCGGTACTTTTTGTATGTTGTGAAAGATACCCACAGATAGTTCTGTGAAGATACCCTTTATCTACAACTACACCAAAATTCAGCTATACACGAATTATTTCTCCTATCAGGCAGTTAAGCGTTTTCGTTTGGTGAGCTTTCTTATCAAATGCGATTCATGTGTGTAATTTAATTATTAGTGAATTTCGTTTTCAAATCGTTACCAGACTCTTAAAACGTTGAGATTGCTCAGTTCACTGAAAGGAAACAATTTTAAATTTTTCCTAAAAAGTAAAACTGCATCTCAGAATCAATCTCAGAATGCAAGATAACAGAACACGTTTGTCTGTTTGTCTGTTTATCTGTTTGTCTGTTTATTTGACCGCGCATCACGTAAAACGGCTGAACGGATTTTTATGAAAGTTTGTATAGAGATAGTTTGAGTCCCGGGAAAGGACATAGGATAGTTTTCATCCCGAAAATCAACCCTGGAGGGAGTGACAAGGGGGTTAAAAATTTGTTTGAATTTTTAACCGCTGAAACGATTTCGATAGAACTTAGTATGGAGATAATTTGAGTCCCGAGAAACGACATGGGATAATTTGAGTCCCGAGAAACGACATGGGATAATTTTCATCCCGAAAATAGACCCTTGTGGGGATGAAAAGGAGGTTGGAAGTTGGTATGGGTAACATTTAGGGTTCCGTAGCCAAAATGGCAATCATGGAACCCTTATAGTTTCGTCATGTCCGTCTGTCTGTCCGTCCGTCCGTCCATCCATCCGTCCGTCCGTATGTCACAGCCATCCTCCAGCCTCGGATACTCGGAAAGTATAAGACGTATCTTAATCAGATTTAGAGATAACGAGTATTTTGTATGCTGCTATTTAGTTATGTAGTTAAATTGCAAAAAAATATTTGGGGGGGGGGGGGGGGCGATATGTAACTAAATTAAAAAAACAATGTTTACCTCTTATCAACATGTTGCACATTCATCGATAGGTCTTTAAAAATTACATGGAGGTTTCTTTGAACATTTTGTGATTAAGTGAATATTTTCAGAACTAATCGCTTCGAAAATCAGAAAAGTTGTGTCCTGAAAAAATATTTTTGGGGGGGGCGCTTCATATAACAAAAATACTGGTGATCTGTTTAGGGGTATAGTTGGTACCGTATTGCGACTAAGAAAAAGTAAGAGAAAACATTTTTCGACGCGAAAAAATACGAAACGCCGTCCATACAAAACTTACTAACTTACTAACTTTTTTGGCGTGAAAATTTTTTTTTCTTACATTTTCGTAATTAATATACGATACTAATTATGACCTTAAACGGATCACCGGCATTTTTGTTACACCTTGAATGTAACTAAATAAAAAAAAATTACCAAATATCAACATGTTGCACATCAATCAGATCTTTAAAAATAACATCGAGGTTTCTTTGAACATTTTGTGATTACTAAGTGAGTATTTACAAAAATAATCTCTTCGAAATTCAGAAAAGTTTTATCCTCCTTAAACTTTTGAACCGTAAGTCCGAAAAATATGAAAAAAATTGAGAAGATGCGCCTTATAACATACTTTCTACTAAAATTGTCTTGAACATTATCGGATTAGCCGTTTTTGAATTTCAAAAAAACTTCTTCCATAGGCATCAGATACGACCTTTTAGTTTGGTTCTCATTCCATTAAAGGTACGGGACTCTCCATTATGCGTGGTTCGACACATTATTGGCCCGGTTTTATATCTATTCTCCTTTCCTCTAATGTTACTTCTAAGTAATATTAGACCTTAATTCGAAAGTTTGTTACGGTCGGAAGTATGGATTTCTATACGTATGTTTCTTACCTTTTCATTCTTAAACTCATTTGACTGGAGGACCGATTTGGATAGATATCCGCCATGGACATGATATAAATAGGTCTGTACCTATTCATATATCATGTCCATGTCCATGTCTTGACTGTTCAAGGACGTAAAAATACATAAGTGGTAGTACTCTATGTCGTAGGGGCGAAGAAAATATTGATTTTGGAGTGTAGTTTTATTTAGTGGTAATTGTGAAATATTTTATCTGGTCTACTGTCCTCTAGCGTATCCATCTGTCAACTTTACTTCAAGTTCCGCCTCCAGAGGAGAGGGAGATAAATTTGGGGTGAATTAACCGCTCACTGACACAGACCGAATTTCACGCGGGCGGAGCCGCGGGCATAGCTAGTTTATAAATATTTTCAACATTTTCATAGTTCAAAAGTTAGGGAACGACATTTTTTTTCCACGGTCTGAGTGATTATTTACAAAAATATGGTCTGGTGTGGTCTTCCAAATCCCGTGTAACTAATCCCATAAAACCCCCATGAAATGATACTTATCAGAGTCACAGAATAACTAATAGTACTACCGTACAGAAAATTCACTCCTTCACAAAAGGCAGATTTAGGTATAAAATTATACCTATACTCGCCGCCTGCAAGCAAAATTGAAACTTATAACCGCGCACGAACCGTGAATCTTCTTTGCGCGCCGCAGTTTTATGACCGAGCTGTAAGGGTTGTGACTTGACAAGTTTTTGTACAGTCGAGGTCAAAAATACCTTTACAGTTGAGTGTTACAAAAATACCTTTACATTTAAATATGTTTACACATTACATGACAAAAACATGCTTACAACTCACATGACAGATTCTGCTTTTAAGTTAATGCTCCAAAGGAGATCGTCAATTTTTGTTAGGTGATCAGGCCCAGATTATTTAGGACCATTTAGGAATGACTCTAACCTTTAAAAAATCGTCATAATTTCTAGATCAGGACGGTGGTAAAAAAATTTCGAAATCTAATGGGAAAATTGAAAAATCATGCATTTAAAACTTGAATCTGACAAGAACAATTTTTGAAAGCGTGCATGCCTATGATTTATACATTAATGTAAAAAAAGTACTGGTTTTTTAAAGAAAATGTACAAAAGCGGACTTAACAACAAAACGGGAATCATGATGAAATAATAAAAAGTCATATTTTGATCGTATTTATAGTTCCTGTATTTCGGTAAACAAAGACGGCTGTCAAACCATCGTTGATACTATTAACTGAACATTCCTAACACCTATTGCGAAGGGATAAGGTTTACCACCGTTAAGTACGATACCACTACTATCTGATATTGCAAAATTGAAAAAAAGATGCGTTTCGTTATCGAAGGAGCATGATATTATGCCATTATGAAACCTTCTTTTAATATTCAAACTCCGATCAAAAATGCAAAAATACGCATTTTCAATCTTTAGGCGTTTTAATACAGTCGATTTCTAATTTAAACTTCCGTATTCGTAGGCTTAGATATTATTTTAATATTACAATGTTATAACTAACCGAACAGTATCAAAACGCAGATTATGTAACGGTAGATATTGACAGTGTCAAACCAAAAAACAAAGCCGTTTCAGTCCAGGTGAAGTTAAACTTTATGTCAATGCCATAAGGACGTTAACGACTTGTCTTGCTGTATTTTAATCGCGGAAAGATCAACATAATGTTTATTTATTTAGTATTTCTAATTCCCGTTTCATTTTTTTGTAATATTTTGTCTACTTTAGTAATAAAATGAGTATTTATTTTACATTGTAGTACAAACTGTATACGGTTTATATCAGGTGGCCCAGAATTGACGATCTCCTTTCAGTTTACAATCAGTCTTCCATAAATATATTTACAACAATTGTGTCATAACAGATTTACATTGCATGTTACAGAATAAGATTTACTGCCAATGTGCCGTAAATACGTTTACATTTTCAGTGACATTAGAAACTTTACGATCAAGCTTACGTTTCATAAATATCTTTACAGATTTGATTAGCCCGTTTTTAGGGTTCCGTAGTCAACTAGAAACCCTTATAGTTTCGCCATGTCTGCCCGTCCGTCCGTCCGTCCGTCCGTCCGCGGATAATCTCAGTGACCGTTAGCACAAGAAAGCTGAAATTTGGTACTAATATGTATATCAATCACGCCGACAAAGTGGTAAAATAAAAAGTGAAAAAAATTGTTTTATTAGGGTACCTCCCCTATACGTAAAGTGGGAAGTGATTATTTTTTTCATTTCAACCCTAATGTGTGATATATTGTTGGATAGGTATTTAAAAATTAATAGGAGTTTACTAAGATCATTTTTTGATAATGTAAATATTTTCGGAAATAATCGCTCCAGAAATAAAAAAAAATGTATCCCCCCCCTCTAACTTTTGAACCATAAGTTTTAAAAATATGAAAAAAATCACAAAAGTAGAACTTTATAAAAACTTTCTAGGAAAATTATTTTGAACTTGATAGGTTGAATAGTTTTTGAAAAAAAATAATTTCTGAACTAAGTTTGTAATTTAACCGTATAAGCAGGTGTTTATTGTACCTGTAATTTCTACTAAATCACAATGAAATGACGTGCTTTCAAATAAAGTAAAAACGGTAAAATTCGGTTCACGCATTAAAGAATTATCCCATAAAAATCATCTTCCGTACTTTAAGCTCGCGCGCAATAGTTTACTTAATTTGCCGATAGATGTCGCTGTACGTGGAACGCTCATATCATATCCTACATGGCGGTGTTATTTTAACTCTTAAGTGGGGACACTTACTGTGACGGACGGAAAACTACGGAACCCTACACTGAGCGTGGCCCGACACGCTCTTGGCCGGTTTTTTAATTTTAATAATGACATGAAATCGTCTTAAATATAAATTTCGGCTTTATAAAGAGAGCTTCATTATTTATTAACGCTAACTAAACTAGTAAAGTTTATTTATTGTAATTATTGTTTATTAAGGGAGTTAAAAATAGTACTATTTTTTTTAGTTGTATTTGTTTGGTTTAGTGTTTTTACATACATTATATAGTATGTCGACAAGAAATCCTTAGTAGTAATTTGACTGTTTCTTTATATCATATTCTAACATATCTCAAATTATGTAAGAGTTCCTTTTAACCCTTTGAACGCCAAATACCCATAAAGTGGTCATGAGATGTCGTGCCTATCATGCTATTGACCCCCTAAAGTGGTCTGGACTAAGATGTATTGCGATCATGCTAAAAAAAACAATATAAAGGCATTCTCGTTTATTTTTATTGGTGCTTGTGTTGCATTAAATTTATGGTGGTTAGCGTCTGACTGACCACTTCATTCGATCTTTTTATATGTCAATGAACCATCACCATTTTGCACGTCAGTCAGTTTCAATTTGGGATTGTAAGAATAATAAATTCAGTGACAAAAAATATTTCTGAGTGCTGAAATTCCTGACTCAGTGATGTTACTTCGTAAAACACCCGAGTGGAGTTCTTGTATATTCGGCGGGTGTCCAAACACTGAAATTTATGATGTTCCTATACTTATGAAGGCAAAAATCTTAATGAAGTTTCATTTATATATTTCTCCAACAACAACAGCGTGCTTATTTCATTTTGGAAAGCCTATTGATGCTTGGGGTCAAATAGCTGAGGCCGAAGAAAATCTCATGGATTTTAACGCTGACCATATGAACGACATCACTACATAGTATAAAACAAAGTCGCTTTCAGCTGTTTGTCCCTATGTATGCTTAGATCTTTAAAACTAAGCAACGGATTTTGATGCGGTTGCGGATTTTTTTAATAGATAGAGTGATTCAAGAGGAAGGTTCATATGTATAATACATGCATAATATTGTAGAGAAACGCTGATGATTTTAGAGGTTTAAATAAATATTATAGGATAATCTTACACAAATCGACCTAGGCCCACGGTAAGCTCAATAAGGCTTGTGTTATGGGTACTAGACGACGATATATATCCATACTAATATTATAAATGGGAAAGTGTATGTGTGTGTTTGTTTGTTTGTCCGTCTTTCACGGCAAAACGGGGCGACGAATTGACGTGATTTTTTAAGTGGAGATAGGTGAAGCGATGGAGAATGACATAGGCTACTTTTTGTCTCTTTCTAACCCCACACATCCCTAAAATGGGGGGTGGGAGTTTGTAAGGAGAATTTAACGCGATCGAAGCCGCGGGCAAAAGCTAGTAATAGATAAATATGGATCAATACTTAAATACATAGAAAACATCCATAACTCAGGAACAAATATCTGTGATAAACACACAAATAAAAGCTCTGACCAGGATTCGAACCCGGGACCTCCTGCTTCGTAGGCAGTGTCACTACAGACTAGGCTAGGAGGCCGTGAAAAGGTTTCTAATGTGATGTCGTAAATTAACCCATTTTTTGCGCTTACATTGCAAACGCTGGCTGAGACCTAAAAGATAGATTAAAATAATGTACCACAGTATTGTACACCTTAAAAAGGTCTACAAAAAAGTCCGCTATGGTATATATCTATCTCTTAGGAAAAACCGACAATAACCATTTTTTATCCCGTGCGAAGCCGGGGCGGGTCGCTAGTAAGAATTCTATTGAACGTTCTTAATTTCACTACATCGGCTATTGTGAATTAAATAGAAAATTGGTAATTATTAAAATTAAGAACGGGCCCATCAAATCTGTAAACATATTTACGGCACATTAACAGGAAATCTAATTCTGTAACATGCATGTAAACCTATTATGTCAGAATTTGTGACAATGTTTCTATGGAAGACAGATTGTAAACTGAACTTTGGTGCATTAAGTGAAAAGATGAATCTGTCATGTGTGTTGTAAGCATGTTTTTGTCATGTAGTGTGTAAACTTATTTAAATGTAAAGGTATTTTTGTAACACTCAACTGTAAAGGTATTTTTGACCTCGACTGTACCTAAAATACCTACTGATTTTTGAGATAAATATGTAGGAATTACAAACGTTGATTCTGTAAACATGAATTTTTTATCCGAAGATAGTATGTCTGATTCTCACGGAAGTAGGTATGCCACAGCCGTATTCCTTTGAAAATATGTCGGTCAGCTCCTAATATTGTTTCTGGGCAACCAATATTCAATAAATTAAGGATGTTTATTTTAACTATTACCTACTAAGTAAGGACTTCGGGACTTTTCGGGAGATTAGATCGAGATTTAGGTTTCGAAGCCATTGTGTATTTTCAATTTTGCTTGAGCGCCACGTGACACGACTATTAAATACACTATCAATAAACAGGTACTCATGTACTATGTAAAAAACCTTCAATTACAAATGATAAAAAAATATAAGCTCATTAAATGTACATTCAATGGCAAGGTTAAATTTATTTTTAAAACATAATTAAGTATCACCATAATATCTGGTCGATTTTCACTCTACATGTTTAGATCAACTTTCTATAAATTTATTAATTCAACACAAGAACACATAACAGTAAACATATAATAAACACTAAACTACTTAAAACTAGAGATAAAAATTTGGCCCAGCTCGCTGTCAACGGGCAGGGTACCCAGAAGGCTGGCCGTATTGCCACGTTGAATGGCGATAGCTATACGTTGTGCAAAATAGTAGCCAGCCCTCTGGTCACCAGAGGCTTCTATTAGGCGCGCCGATAGATCTTTGTATAGTCGGCGCGCTCTTGGCCCCCACGGCCCCAAAGTTTCAACCCCAAACGCCACAAATATGTAGCTACTTCCTAAAGCAACATACTTGCGGCGCTTGAGGTCTTCGGCCGAGGATGCCGCGGCGCCAGCATTGATCTTGGTGCCTGAAATACGGGACGGTGCCAAGGTATCAACGCAAGTAGCGTCCCAAACTAGCGGCCGTCCCATACTCCAAGGCACCAGTGTCATGTCATCGGGCCTCTTGCCATCGTCCCTGGCCAAACCGCTAGGTTCCAGGACTGCCGGCAGTTTGGCGCTGACAAGGGCCCTTCGGATGACGTCGTTAATGCTGGCGTGGCGGGGGATCCTCTGAGCACTTCGGACGCAAGAAATACCGTGGTGGCCTAGACTGTCCACCATGACGCCGCATTGACAGCGATGAGGTTGGTTTGTTGGTGCCCCTAAACGTAAGCAGGTTGCGAGGCGAAAGGTGGTGTTATCTAACAGTGTTCCAATATTGGGAGACGGTAGAGCTGTTAACCAGAGACCAGACTCCCACTCTGCAGTAGCGAGGAGACGAGCGCGGTCTGTCGGACTGGGTGACGTATCTAAGAGATTTTTCCGTACTAGTCGACAGAGCGGCTCGTCCCATTGCCTCTGCGAACAGGGATGGTCAGGTGAGTCGGTGTTCGGGCAGGTTATAGACCAAACGTTCTTGGCCTCGGAGCAGTGTGCAGCCTCCAGGGACCCAATGGAAGGGGCCAGTATTTTTCCATAAGGCTTTGAGCACCATGCACCGAGGACAAGAACGCAGGTAACGCCACGCAGGAGATTTTGCGGATACCCAGGCCACCGAACCTAATAGGTAAGCTAGCCTGGGTCCAAGTTCTGTCGTCAAAAGATATGTTGAAAATGGATGTCAGTGTTTCTACGACTAATGTATCTAATTTTGAAACCAAATCAGGGTATTTCCAAAGATGGGATCCGCGGAGAATGTATGTAAATTTTGGCACAAATAGGCAATGTTTTATGATTGAATAAGCGGAGTGAATGTTAATTTTTGATAAACGATGTGATGTTGCTTTGAAATTTTGAATTTTAGAATCTACAAAGATTTCAAATGACTGGTCCAAGACGGGACAGCCAAGGAGGTGAAGTGATTCTTTATTTATAATTTTGATACCAGGAGCTAGATTATTAAAAAGGTCTATTGTATTTTTCTTGTTTGGACAGGAATCGGTAATAAATAGTTCGCATTTGGAAAAATTTAGGGAGAGGCCAATTGTTTTCAAGTCTGTAGTTATCTTTTTAAAATCTTCGAGTACAGAAGTCGCTTCACCGCCGAGGGTCCCGTCATCCAGATACCACACGTTTAATTTAGAATTTAGTTCCTTAATGATGGGATGTATGGCGAGACTGAAAATTGCTGGGCCGAGAGGGTCGCCTTGTTCTACCGATGAATCCAGAACGTTTGTTTTATATAATAATTTAGTCGGGGAGCTATAACACTGCCAAAGAAATTTGTATGTCAAGGGATTTTTTTCTTTTATTTGAGTCAACAAGGCGCCTCTATCTACAGAATTAAAAGCCTTACAAACATCCACCTTCAGTAGGACCTCTCCTGCCTCATGCTCAAGAAACGTTCGCACGGCATGCACGGCGGCTTCGCAGCCACTCTTGGAACCAAACCCCAGTAGGATTGGCTGAAGTTCTGAGCTGAGTTGTGAGAGAATGGAGCGACAAGCAATCTTGGCGGCAAGCCGTCGAAGCGTGGTACCAACGGCAATAGGCCGAATGCCGCCGTCTTTTTTTGTTAGGGCACAGAGGTTTGCTCCATACAGGTCGTCTCTGATATCTTCTGGGACCTGACCGGCTAGCATGATGTTCACCAGGGCCGTCAGGTCCTTTAAAAGGTTTTCCCCAGTTTCTCCGCAGCCGTTGCATAGGTCTTTTAGGTGCTGGGGTGTCAAGCCATACAGCCCCCCTGCGGAGCCATTGGGGAAAGACATGACTGCTCCAAAGACGTCCTGTGAAGTAGCGGTAAGATTTCGATCGGTCATTTGCGGGGGATCAGGGAGACAAATGTTTGTAGCTGGAGGTGGATGTTTGCTGTGGAGAGCTGCGAGTGAGTCAGAGTTAGAAGAGACTACTGCATCGTCAGAGAAGAGCAAGCGAGCGGCACCATTAATGTCGCCGTCAGCAACTTTGCTTTCAACTATTTTAAATAAATTATTTTTGGAATTCCTGGAATTGTTGGGAGAGGGCCGAAATGATATATCTGTGTGGCAGTTGTCCTTAACTATTTTGGTAAGTGATTTTGAATTTTAATTTGAATCTACATGTAGTATTCTAAAGGTGAAAGTTAGCAAATTTTCCCAATTTCGTGTTGAATTATCAGAGAGGACGGCTTTGATGGTGTCGCTCAAGTATTTGGAAACGGATATCCGGTCACCACGTGGTATCCGTTTTAAAAATTACATTAAAATTAATCAATTAGTCGTAATATTAAAATAGATATTAGAATACTAAAAGTAAAATAAATAAATAATAATTGGTAACCCTACAGTGTTATATAACATGTTAGGGAATTGATGTCAGCACATGAATTATACGACAATGATTCAGGTACTGACAGTCGAATCTCTCCACCAACGCCCTCAGGATGCCAGGATGGATGAAAGATGGTTAAACAAATCTTCATTTGAATTAAATTTTAATATTATAAATGCGGAAGTAACTCTATCTGTCTGTTACTTACGCTGAGACCACTAAACCGATTTAGATGAAATTTGGTATGGAGTTCTGTGGAAGAATATAAAATAGTTTTATCCCTGAAATAATCCCTTAGGGGATGAAAAGGGGGTTGGAAGTTTGTGTGAAAATTATGAACAGCTAACCTTAAATACATTAAATTTGGTATTGAAATGGAGATAGTTTGAGTTCTGGGAAAGGACAGAATAATTTTTATCCCCGATATCCCTTAAAAGTGAGTAAAAAGGGGCGTGGACTACTAATTCCACGCAGACGGAGTCACGAGCAAAAGCTGCTACCAAATATACCTAAGATTCTAGATAACGATTAATTGCTACTCAATGTATGATATTATTTAGTGGTTTTGAGTTAACTTCGATGAACAAAAAACAATTTTTAGTTCCCTTTTGCCACCAGAGACGAATTTGTACTCCTACTTAAGTGGTGGTGGGATACGCAAGCACGTAAAATTGAGGTGTTTCGTGCAAGTTTTATGATGAAATCACAAGTGCTTTGATTTCATCATAAAACTTTGGGAGCATCGATGTGGCATGATCTGAAGGGACATATGTATAGTCAGGTTTCATGTGAAGATAATGGTTTTCTCCTGTATGTCATAATTAGATATATACAGGGGTATAACGTGAGGGGATATTTTTAACCAGATTGTAGGGCAGCTACTAGATCCCGTGCCGCTACGCGAAAATGGTCTTGGAAGACCTTTCCTAAAATTTTAATTAATTTTTATTGCCATTGTTATTTTTTCGAAAATTGTACAGTTAGCGAAAGTTAGATGGTAAATATATGTAAAATGTTTTCTTCGATTTGTGCCTTTTCTAGTGCCCTGACCGAGTTGGTTCCTAAGAGACTTAAATCCCTGATTGAAACTGGATCGATTGCCAAAAAAATATTTTTTGGAAAAAATGCGCTTTACTTGCTGACTGGTTAATTTTCGAAAAAAAAATGGCAGTAATAGAACATTAAAAAGTGCTTAGATTTCATTACAAAACTTGCACAAAAATACCTAAATTTTGCGTATCCAATCGCCTTAAATTATTATTTTGTTCGTTTTGATCACTACTGACCTAAACAAACTAAAAATAAATTGTGATACATTTTCTTCAGCAGTATAAGATAGTGTCGTTTTTAGGTTTTCGTAGTCAACTTATAGTTTCGCCATGTCCGTTTGTCCCTCTCAATTCCCGCCAGTTCCACCTCACTTCCACTGACTTTATATCCAATTCCGCCAGATCTGCTCCACGTTCCGTTCCGACAAGCGAATTAAAAATATATAATTACGTTTTTTTGGAAGTGACGAATGACATTACGCATAATGGCTAATAAAAACTGATATGACGAACATAGAGATGCTAAAATTACATTAGTTTGTTGAGAACGAATGAAATATTTTTATTACCTAGATATCAATACAAGGGTATGGTGGCAGTGACCTAGACGCACGTAGATAAAAATAATAAATGAATAAAATAAAAAGTCTTTTTATTCCGTACCACTTAAATAAAAATAATTACAATATATCTATCTATCTATCTATATTAATAAAAACGAAAAAACAGAACGGGATAAAAAACGAGGGATGAACGGAGATAACGCCTAATCAAATTTTAAGAACTTCCTTGACACGTTTCTCGAATACAACGCACGTATCATTAGAAAAAACTATGCAAATCTATTATCTAAATATCAGAATAGAACAAGAGCATAAAACCTACCCCTTGCGCTGCGTATTTATTTTACAATTAGCTAAACAAATTTTCATATATTGCTTCATCTCACGACCATCGGTCATTTTCGGCGACTCTCGGTTCGTTTCGCTAAACTTGAAGTAAGTTTAATAGACGGAGAGCTGGCCACGGCAGGAATGACACAATAATGAGAGCAACGAAATTGATATAGTTAGACTGCTATACTATTGTTATTACCTAATCTGGCAATCTGGCAGCTTTAAGCCGGGGGGTTCAAGAGTAGCAAACCAGTAAAGTTGTTTATAAATCTAGGGAACGACGCAATACTGAGAGTTCTTGCTTTAGTACGATATCGTGGCATTTGATGTATGTAAATGGAATATAACGTGAAAGCTGTCGCAGTGGGGGGGAAAAGAGGCAGGTTGAAGTTAAATGCATTTATACCGGACGCCTGCAGTTTATTTTAATCTGATCTGTGAAAACTGTTTGTTTTAATTAATCAGGCGCTCGAATAAAACTTATTAGTTGACAGTTTTCGATGCCAAGACGATATTACCGATAGTTATTTCTAAATAGGAAATCGACTTTAACAGCCAGGATTCTCGGTTTAAATTGTTATGAAAAAATATGTGACATATTAGGTTTTGTTCTGATAATGAACTTAGCTTACAAAGCCACATCATAATACAGCTACTCGTTACTAGGTTGCGCTTATATCTACTAAACATAGACAAAATATTACATTTGAATTCCAACTGCTGACCCAGCACGGGTGAGCAGTAGATAATAAACCAATATAAGTGTGCCGCATTGCTACGAATCGCGCGGTCATGTTACACTGGCAGTAAGAGAAATTGGCTCGCCAAGGGGCGCACAACCATTAGGAAATTACAGATATATGGCTGCCTAATTTGTCGATAAAAATATTAACCCTTAGCCATACCTGAATATTTTGATCATTAATACTTAGAGAATTCAACCAACCGGAGTCGCCATTGACAGGCGTTCCCTTCTGCCGAAAACATATGACCAGTGGTCATACACATGTATGGACTGACGTTTATCTGACGTATCATCCCGTCCGGGTTGAAATCTCTAGTTGAAGTTGAATACCGATTCTGATAGCCATCAGCTTAAAATAAAAGTTCTTATTTTATTATTATATTCTCTTTATTTATTACAATATCAATATAAAAGTAATGTTGGAAATGTCATTGTGATAGTTGCCTTCCCCATTCATTTTAATAACATTAAGTAAGATTTAAACAAGGGTGTACATCTGAACGAAGTGACAGCTACGGCCTTGGAACGTATCGGATACCATTTCGGGGTTGTCAAAATCTCCTTTGTTTATTTGCTGCATGACAACAGGTAAGATAAAATATTTATGTAGTTTATGTAGTAGTTTCGTTCTAAAATAACGGTTAGATTGGGCAAATTAACTAATAAATCTTACATTAATGTATTTTTGTATTAAAATTACTGATGTATCAGGTAGATTAGGGCAGGTCCAGCAATCAAACTAATCGCGTACTTGTCAACCCTAGATAATCGACAGGAAAAACTGTATGTAGACGTCATGTGCCACCGTTCATATGTCAAAGTTCTGTCAAACACTGATTTTGTAGGGAAGATTGAAGAGGAATGGCATGAAACCTTTGCGGAATGAAGATTAACACAATAAATGTCAAAGTCAAAGTCAAAGTCAAATAGTTTATTTGTACAACATGGGTATATATATAGTACAAACAGAGGTACAGGTCACAGAAATGACGCTTCAAAAATGGGTATTTTATTGGTTAACAAGACATGAGACATTTTATTTTTGTAAACCTAAAAATGGGTTAAGTTTTCACATGAGCATTGTTTAACTTTACTCGTTTTAATATTTTATGTCGACATGCTTGCCTATTAATCATGAACTTGTATCGATATAAATATCGACTTTGCGCAGCATTTGAGTAGCGAGTATTTGAAGTGACAGAATGATAGAAAGTTCTAGATAAATAATAATTTACTTGGTGGTACTACCAATGAGCAACATAGATTACCTCACTAAGATCCCGCACTTTAGCGTTTATGAAGGCTTGCAGTCGTTATCTATATGCTGTTTTATTTATAAATATTGAGCCGCCTGTCGCACCAGTGGATTGTAGGTTATGACAATATTTGAAACTACAAAACCTAACGCGTACTCAATGAACTCGATTCATTTCTCATTTTATAAGAAAGATTGGCGCCATTCGTATGCGGGAACATTCATACTTTGGCCATATCTCGAGTTTAAAAACATGCTGACACTTATTTTTGTACTTGTGGAAGATTCCTTCTCATACGCTTAAAATACTCTCGAATAATGGTAACATTACCACTGTTGGTTTCCTTGAAAAGAGAGTTTTTGTGTTTTTGATAACTGCGGACTCTGCATAGGTTTAAAAACTTCCTGCCTGTGAGTACCAAGAAGCTGCTTGTGCAGGCTTAAATTTTTCCTATTATAGACTAAGCTGATGTGTGCACTACCAACATTTCCCAGGCTTCCCTAAACAGACTCGATCGTATATTAAATAATGCCAAACGCTTAACTTTCGGCTTGCGTAAATTCGATCACGTCTCAGGTTATCGTTACCAACTCCAATGGCTGCCTGCACGTCAACGCAGGACTCTTAGAATTCTCTGTAAGTACTCTCTTCTCTATTTTGTTTGATCTCTCTGTTCCAGACTACCTTAAGTCCAAATTCAGTTTTGTCAACCCCCGTCCCGGGTGTGAGCTTCGCTCCTCCCAGTCTCTTAAGCTTCTAGTACATCCTCCCCATAGCGGTTATCTCTCTTCTTCTTTTACAATCCAGACTATTTGTCTCTGGAATGCACTTCCCCTGACAATAAGACAAGCCCCAAGCAAGTTCGTTTTCAAACGCTTGCTTCACAAGCACCTGCTGGATCATGACCAGCTTGAATGAGTTTTTTCCCCTTTGCGCGTATGCATTATAATATATACGTATGTTAATTAGTATGTATATATATTGGTATTTGTGAAGTTTATGTAGCATATATCGAAGTATACAGGGTGTTTGGTAACCGGATGCAAAGCCGAAAGTAGGAGATAGCCTAGGTCATGTAGAACATTTTTAGCCATACTTGTCTTAGACAAATGTTATTAGTTTTTTTTAAATTTAAATTTAAAAATTTGTCGGAGAAAACTGCAAAACTTCAGACTAAATCGATAATTAGTACTTTTTTTACTGCAGGTAGATTTTTTTTTGTTTTATTTCGTATTGTGCAATGTCTATCAAACACTAGAAAAGTGATTTCAAACATCTGTGTCTAAAGAAAACAAGTTGACAGCGATTTAAAATTTTAGTTACATGAAAATGTAAACGATTTAAGTGATTTCAAAGTACGAAAAAAAAAAAACTAAAATAGCCACGAATTTTCAAACCATTTTAAAAACATGCTTGGCTTTTACCCTTTTATTTAAGCTATCAAACACGACTGTAGCTACTGTATCCTTGAAAATAAGCCACCTAAACCAACTGGGTAGCTAAAATGTTTCACTCTACTTGTGATACTTGTGGTAGTTGTGGTGACGAATCTCATTATGATTTTACAATAAAACATTGGTTCTGAATACTAAGTTGGCGTTGACTTGACATTTGACTTGTTTTAAAAGGGTTAAGTGTACTGGACAAAACTACCACATGCAATTTTAACAAACAAAGGCTTGCGGCGGTGAGAGACAAAAGGGACTGATAGCGGCAGGCGGCGGGCGATAAGACAATCATGTCTCAAGCCATTTTATCTTTGAAAATAGGCTACCTGTACTAATAAGAGGGAATGTTTAGGGTAAATTAAACCAAAAGCATAAAAGATAAGTTATTTATTTTTACGATCAACACATTAAAATTACACATCATCGCTCGTTTTCAAAATGTGACCCGCCGTTTCGAATACAAGCACGAGCCCGTCTTCTTACTTCTGTGGTGGTTGTTCCGAATATCATTTCTTCCCTCATCCTTTCGAACGCCGCTTCTATCCTCTCCCTCAGCTCTTCTACGGTATTAATGACCTCTTGTGTGTAGACTAGCTCCTTAGCTCGGCCCCAAACGAAAAAATCCAATGGTGTCAAATCAGGTGACCGAGCGGGCCAAGGGATTCGTCCGCCTCTGCCGATCCAACCGTCCGGGAAACAGTTATCCAGATGCTCCCTTACAGCCAGAGAGTAATGGGCGGGACAACCGTCGTGTTGAAATGTCACTGCACCGGGCAGCTGGTCTTCGTCAATAAGCCTGGGCAAATCGTTTTGTAAAAATTCCAAATAATTTGCCCCATTTAAATTATTTGGCAAAAAATGTGGCCCAATAAGGACTCTGCCGATGATTCCAGCCCACACATTGACGGAAAACCTTCTTTGGAAGGACACTTGCTTTTTCCAATGTGGATTGTTGTTTTTGTCAGCCCATTGGTGTAGGTTATGGAAATTTGTGATCCCCTCCCGGGAAAATTTCGATTCATCGGTCCAAAGAATGCTTCGCAAAAAACGTCGGTCTTCGATATCCGCATTGAGTAAAAATCGGCAGAAGTCCACTCGGCGTGCAGGATCTCCTTCGTCCAAACCTTGAACTCCGATGCCGCGAAAAGGATATTTTCCCTCACGATTCATTGTGGCCCATACTTTCCATGTGGACAAGTTCAGATTACGAGCTACCACTCTGATGCTCGTATTCGGATCCTCTGCAAATGCCTGTAGAACGTCTTCCTCCACTTCAGGGCGATTACGTCCTGGATTCCCTCCATGTTGCACAGCAATACCATTCTCACGTAGCCTTCGGAATGAATTGTAAAACACTCTCACATTAGGCAATCTCCGGTTTGGAAAACGCTCTTGGTACATCCGTCGGGCCATCGCTCCATTACTGTCAGCTTTGCAGTACATGTAGATAATGTCGGCGTATTCTTCGTTCGTAAACTCCATGTTTACAATGAAGAAGTCGTAATTACACGTGAAGGAGCGCCTACGGCAGCTACAACTTGACACGGTAAATTGAGATGAGAGCGGGAAATTAAACCACAATGAACGTCTAATCGCAACTGAAGTTGTAACTAGACTAAATTACTAGTTTTTGCACAAATACTCATGTAACTAATCAGTTTATCTTTGTCAATAAAGCACAAAACCGATCATCTTTGTTTAACGCCGCTCACCGCCTGCCGCTATCAGTCTCTTTTGTCTCTCACCGCCGCAAGCCTTTGTTTGTTAAAATTGCATGTGGTAGTTTTGTCCAGTACACTTAACCCTTTTAAAACAAGTCAAATGTCAAGTCAACGCCAACTTAGTATTCAGAACCAATGTTTTATTGTAAAATCATAATGAGATTCGTCACCACAACTACCACAAGTATCACAAGTAGAGTGAAACATTTTAGCTACCCAGTTGGTTTAGGTGGCTTATTTTCAAGGATACAGTAGCTACAGTCGTGTTTGATAGCTTAAATAAAAGGGTAAAAGCCAAGCATGTTTTTAAAATGGTTTGAAAATTCGTGGCTATTTTAGTTTTTTTTTATCGTACTTTGAAATCACTTAAATCGTTTACATTTTCATGTAACTAAAATTTTAAATCGCTGTCAACTTGTTTTCTTTAGACACAGATGTTTGAAATCACTTTTCTAGTGTTTGATAGACATTGCACAATACGAAATAAAACAAAAAAAAATCTACCTGCAGTAAAAAAAGTACTAATTATCGATTTAGTCTGAAGTTTTGCAGTTTTCTCCGACAAATCTTAAAATTTAAATTAAAAAAAAACTAATAACATTTGTCTAAGACAAGTATGGCTAAAAATGTTCTACATGACCTAGACTATCTCCTACTTTCGGCTTTGCATCCGGTTACCAAACACCCTGTATTTAAGTAGGTACAAATAAGTTATAGGATAAATCAGCAAGTTTTCTCTTACAGCACCCACTTTAGCGAATTTCTGTTTGGCCCTATGGTTGACTTGTAGAGAATGCCTTGAGGCATTAAGTCCGCCATTTGTACTTATTTTTACTTTGCAATGAAGTTTAAATAAATAACTAAAATTCTTGGGTGCATATTTAGATGCACCTATCTGTAGTAATGTTTGTTACAATTGCAGTTATTTTGCATAGTTTATGACCAAATACCAAACAATATAAAATGTACATTATTTTTGGGAAACTTATCCCAAACCTAATGTACCATCGGGTTCATAATTGCATATCCAATTTATACGTAAACGTACAGTACGTACAGTAAACGTGATGCTACAAAAAAAACGTATAACATCCTAGTAACTATTTTTACGAGTATTTTTTTAGTATTAACTCAATTCCGGAAAATATTATAGGGCAGATGCCCCGGTTGTGACCACTGTGCCGGTTTTGGCCATTTTCAAAATTACTAAGGCATAGACAAAGGGTTTAGCAGGCTAAGGAAGGACGTGTGGCCCCTGTGAGGAATAGTTGAATTGGTAAATGTCAATTGTTTGTCGCCTCATAACTAGTAATCACTCCAACTTTCAGCCCTCTATCTTGAACTGTCTCAGAGATAATGTCAAAAATGTATTTTTTTTACATTTTTTTTCAAACTCGTATATCTCCTAATCCATAGCAGCTAAAGCGTTGAAACAAAATCACAGCTACGTAGTTTGAGTGGGAGTATACCCTATAATTTTATTAATATTTTATACGTGAAAAATAAAAGAAATAAATGTCAATTTATTTTTTGACAGCTCTTTCCAACACGTTTTTTTGAAAGTACAATTATGAAAAAAATCATGTAAATTGCTTATAGTATTAGCTACTAGCATACAAAAAATCAATTGATTATATTTGGTGCAACATACTGTAAAAAAAAAACTAACGAAAGTATTCAAGTATCAAGAGTAGGCTTCTGAACTGAAAGTTCGTTTTTAAGTTTTATGTTCGTTGCCTAGCAACAAAGGGTGTATTGTTTTTAATTTGACGTATGACTGTCAAAAAAGGTCACTGAACTACTGCTGTGTTAGCATTTGTAACTAATTTTACTAACTACTAAATCAACGAAACGACGGATGTGCTATATGTTTATTATTTTATAATAGTACATTACTTACCAAGGACTGTAAAAGAAAGAAAGCCCGAAATCGCAGGTATTTGTGACCCGAGCCGCAGGCGAGGGTTGTAAATATGCGATAGAGGGCTTTCTTTTTTACTGCCCGTGGTGAGTACACAATTTTACGTCTCCATCTGGCCATAATGCGAGTTTTACCGTACGCGTAGCGTGCGGCAAAACTCACGTTATGGCCAGGTGTGACGTAAACAAAATTAATTGGTTTCATTATAGTACACGTATTAACATAACGAATTAAATAACTCATTAGAGCAGATATCACAATATAAGTCACTTAGATAATGACTATCGTAATATTCGTCGTCCCAGGTATCCTGCAGTCATCGCAATATCCTTTTAACATAACATTTTCGTCAGAGAGCGATATCTCAATACTGGTAAAGACTGTAAAAACAGTTGCTTCGCTATGAACCGTGGCAAGTTGAGCCCAAATATTTTTGATTTTATGATTTCCATCTGAAAGAATGTACCTATATACATGAAGTTTCTGTTTTATTTTTTATTTTATTTACATTTAAAACTTACTTTCGCCATTATGGAAAAATCGGACTCCTCTTCTACATAACGTGTTGTATATTCCCTTAAACAATTCACTATTATGTTAAATGTGCTAGCGTATAAATTGTATAATAGTATTATATAATTTAAAGATAGCTCATACCTAATAAATCATAATGTCTAATGTTATGTTACTCGGAATCGACAAACGCTTAGTTTATACGCTAGCACATTTAACATAATAGTGGATTGTTTAAGGGAATATACAACACGTTATGTAGAAGAGGAGTCCGATTTTTCCATAATGGCGAAAGTAAGCTTTAAATGTAAATAAAATAAAACAGAAACTTCATGTATATACATTCTTTCAGATGGAAATCATAAAATCAAAAATATTTCGGCTCAACTTGCCACGGTTAATAGCGAAGCAACTGTTGTCCTATACCTGGGACGACGAATATTACGATAGTCATTATCTAAGTGACTTATATTGTGATATCTGCTCTAATGAGTTATTTATTTCGTTATGTTAATACGTGTACTATAATGAAACCAATTAATTTTGTTTATAAAATAATAAACATATAGCACATCCGTCGTTTCGTTGATTTAGTAGTTAGTAAAATTAGTTACAAATGCTAACACAGCAGTAGTTCAGTGACCTTTTTTGACAGTCATACGTCAAATTAAAAACAATACACCCTTTGTTGCTAGGCAACAAACAAAAAACTTAAAAACGAAGTTTCAGTTCAGAAGCCTACTCTTGATACTTGAATACTTTCGTTAGTTTTTTTTTTACAGTATGTTGCACCAAATATAATCAATTGAGTTTTTGTATGCTAGTAACTAATACTATAAGCAATTTATATGATTTTTTTCATAATTGTACTTTCAAAAAAACGTGTTGGAAAGAGCTGTCAAAAAATAAATTGACATTTATTTCTTTTATTTTTCACGTATATAATATTAATAAAATTATAGGGTATACTCCCACTCAAACTACGTAGCTGTGATTTTGTTTCAATGCTTTAGCTGCTATGGATTAGGAGATATACGAGTTTGAAAAAAATGTTAAAAAAATTCATTTTTGACATAATCTCTGTGACAGTTCAAGATAGAGGGCTGAAAGTTGGAGTGATTACTAGTTATGAGGCGACAAACAATTGACATTTACCAATTCAACTATTCCTCACAGGGGCCACACGTCCTTCCTTAGCCTGCTAAACCCTTTACAAGTCTATGGTTTATAGAGTTGATATAAGAGTAAATTAAGGCAGCACAGATGGCCCTGTCATCTGTCATGTATCAGTTGTCAGCGTAGCACTATCTATGTGGCTGCTAAAGTGTTTAATAAGTTACCCGTAGAAATTAAATCACTCAATTACTTAAAATTTCTGACAGCACTTAAAAAACATGTTATTGACTTATGCCCCTACAGCTTAAGTGAATATTATAATATTGGTCACTGTTAGTTAATAAGTATGTATATGTTATAAAATGTTAGTTCATATTTACATAAATATGTAGCTACACCCACTGGATAAAATTGTAATGATACTATCTGTATTGCTTAACATCATTATGTACACATACAATTTATGGCTAAATAAAAAAATAAAATAAAAATAAAATACCATGGAAAAAAATGGCCAAAAGTGACTCTTGGGCTTTTTTTAATATTTCTCAAAAGAAAAAAAGATCAGAATCTTAACAGCGAAAGTTCATATAAATATAGTCATACATATTTTATTGAATTTAAACTTTCGTGAGACATAGTAACACTGTATAAGTTTAAGACTCATTAAATAAATATTTTCATCATTCCTTATTGATACAAAATGACAGACGTCTGAATAAACAAACTCTCCTTAAAGTGGCCCAAACCGGGGCATTAGCCCTAATATTTTTAGATGATCGTTTTCAGAAAAAATATTAGCCATTTTAAAAATTGTTTTCCTAGTACCTGCACTCAATTTTCTACTCTTTAAAACAATATATTATTTTTAATTAGTAGGTACAGTTGCCATCAAATATATCGGAGAGGCCAAGGTACTCAAAAATATCTGATCATACACTTTATCGCCTTGACAATAGAGGCGTTGTTCAGATATTTGTGACCACCATGCCCGCTACGATATATCTGATGGCGACTGTACTTAAATTTTTAACGCTAATATATGTACCCGTAGTGATCACGCGAGTCGTTTTGTATGCTCAATCTAATATGTACATACGTTGTGCCGTTTATTCCCACCAATAGTTGTGCGTACCTTGGCGAGCCGACTGCTCAAACTACCAGTGTAACATGACCGCGAAATTCGTAGCAATGCAGCACACTTATACTGGTTTATTTTCTACTGCTCACCCGTGCTAGGTCAGCAGTTGAAGTTCAAATGTCATTCCCTGTCTATGTTTAGTAGATATTAGCGCAATCTAGTAACGAGTAGCTGTATTATGATGTGGCTTTGTAAGCTAAGTTCATTATCAGAACAAAACCTAATATGTCACATATTTCTTCATAACAATTTAAACCGAGAATCCTGGCTGTTAAAGTCGATTTCCTATTTAGAAATAACTATCGGTAATATCGTCTTGGCATCGAAAACTGTCAACTAATAAGTTTTATTCGAGCGCCTGATTAATTACAAACAGTTTTCACAGATCAGATTAAAATAAACTGCAGGCGTCCGGTATAAATGCATTTAACTTCAACCTGCCTCTTTTCCCCCCCACTGCGACAGCTTCCACGTTATATTCCAATTACATACATCAAATGCCACGATATCGTACTAAAGCAAGAACTCTCAGTATTGCGTCGTTCCCTAGATTTATAAACAACTTTACTGGTTTGCTACTCTTGAACCCCCCGGCTTAAAGCTGCCAGATTGCCAGATTAGGTAATAACAATAGTATAGCAGTCTAACTATATCAATTTCGTTGCTCTCATTATTGTGTCATTCCTGCCGTGGCCAGCTCTTAGTCCATAAGTAGCCCAAATTATTTGACGTAAGTTCATTATGTTTGTCATGTTGGTATACAGTTATATCAGTGTTTTTTTACTCGATATGAAATTAAAAGTGCTTTCATCTCACTGTCTACCTGTCTATTGCCCATGGACAAGGTACCCTGTGAGACAAGTGTCAAAATGGACATAAATGGATATTTATGTCATATCATAATTATTGTTTATTATGATGATTGTTTAATATATCTATATTGCTGACTGCCTGAAATGATATCTGAAATAATGATTGATTATAGAGTAAATACCAAGAATTGTAAGTATTTAACTTATCATTAGAGACACTGGGCCCCTCAGCCATCAGCCGACATGAAGTGTTTTATGAGGGCCCTGTCGGCACGGCTGGTCAAGACTATAGGACCATAGATCTGGCGCGTCGTCTTCCGGCGTATTATCCTTAGCTGTACAGAGAGGTAACGCCGCCAGCGTAACGGGGACCATGCCGCGGGCGGACGTTTTAGACAGGGTATTCTTTTTATAGTTGGGATATTTAAACGTAGATTTGTTTTTATAAATATATTTAAAATTTGTCTATTAGTATAGCTTTATTTTATAAGTTTCATTTTAGTTTTAATTAATTTAGTGATATTTATTTTCAAGCCATCAGATATAAATTAAAATTACGCAATAATTAAAATTAGCATGTCGGGCATAGATTACTTATCAATCTTATCATTTAGATTTCTGATTGAGTTTAAAGACCTGCGCAAACCGGCCAACGGTAGCGGAGATTATCAAATAAACGCACACTAATGACTTGACAGTCATGATTACTCATGATCCTTGGCAGGGTTGAATGATGAAGGTTGCCTTATGATAGATAATAAGAGATAATAAGGTGTCGGAATTTAAGTAAACATAAATAAATTTATATATACAATATTTTATATACACTCTTAATTTTACTTACGCGAGCGGAGCCGCGGGCCCGTCTAGTTATATATATGTATATATATTCTATTAACTAAGTGTTAGGACTCCTTTCGGGTATAGTAGTGCTCCCCCTTATGGGAGAGGGCCTAAGTGATAGTTCAGGGTTGGATACGTTTACCAACTTTTAGTTTGTTGTTTGGCATGACACTGGGATTCTAAACTAAAACTAGGTACCAAAAGACGGGGACATAGGTGAATGTCTCCCACGTAATGACTTACTAAAAAATCTATTAATTATTTTAAAGATTAATGGGTTTTGGTTTCAAAGTAGGTACTTACCATAATGCCATTGCTATAATGTTTGACAGTTATTATTTTGAATTTAGAGTTATAAACGCTGTAGTGTCGGTATCGGTATTCGTTTCATCGGCGGAAGCTGCCCTCTTTATTCACAGATTACTTTCCCTTCGTTGAGTAGAATGGCCCACTCCAGAATATTGTAAATCCGCATATTGGGTCTCTCATTTTTCACTAAAACAGACAATGTCATTAAATTAAAATATAATCAGAAGGGTTATTCCTAATTTTTATGCATGTGGTCACACTCAACTTCGTCATAGGCATTTGTTATGGTACGGTAACACAAAAACATGTATCGAAGACTACGCCTTGGTAATAGAGCCGTGGCTACATATTTCTGTCACATTCAATGTATCTATATTCTCAGACGTGACTGTACGGACAGCCTTTTCTGGAGACAGCTGGCACAATTTCATTTCAACAAGTCCGTGACCGTACAAAAAATACCGGTACCTATTGCATGCCCTAGTTGGGAGCGGTATTCTTTCGCTCCGCCACTGCACTGCAATCTAATGCGTGTGAAACATATTGTTGTTCGTGATAGCAAGATGGCTTAAAGCAAAATGTGTCACTCGTAGTTTTCAGAGCTATGACGCGTAGTTTTAGTGACCGCGAGGCAACCGGATGGCTCGCGGCATTTAAGCTCCTGAAGTGATGAGGAACCGCCCTGTGCAACCCGAACTGACCCAACTTGGACTCAAACAGCGGTTGCCTGAGAGAATTTACCCTGGTTTTATAACAAAATTTTAATGCCATCCCTCCTGGTTGGACTGGTTCCCTGTACGAGAGCGAAGGAAAAAAAATATTGCCAGGCAACCGCTTGAAAATTAGCATGCTTGTTCTTGGATGGCATTTGGGTCACTATGATCATTTCCGGCACTCCTATCTAATCAATCTTATTTAGAGCCTCTCTATTCATTGTTTGTGATTGTCTCTATTTTATGAATGTAAAACCTATTGCACAACCATTTGCAACTAGAAATATTAGCAGGGGCCGTATTCTAACTTTAAAACATATTTTGACCCGATTAAATTAAATAAAACTCCAATGCATTAACTACGCAATACAGCTAACGTCTAAACGTCTGAATCAGAAATATCAGAATTTGCTTAAACATTATTCCGATGCAACTCCAATAAAACTTCAATATTCGTTGATTATATATGTCATGTGACATGTGTTATGATGGGGATATACTTTGATAAATATAAAGGGATATATTGTGTTTTTAATGTATTGTTTATGCATTTTAAAATTAGAATAAGGCACCAGGGTTCTCTTTCTAAAAATATTACAATTTACAAATTGTTGTGTAATACGAGTAGTTAGTTGTTTCTATCTATATATAGTACGATTTTTTTAAGATGTCGGAATAGGCCTGGTGAATTTTTTTCATGTATGGTATCAATCGATTCGTTTTGTTGTGAGGATCAAATGGGCTAATTGCGTTAAAGCAACACAAAAGTCAGAAATGAGACTTAAAGTCCGAGATTTGCATTTGTTTCTCAAAACGCTCCTAACAAAATAACGTGCAAAAGTGACGTCACGATCACATAGTCGCCCTGTTTAAAGTATGGAAAAAATATGAAATCAGAAATTGCTATTTTTACAGTGAAATGTTGCGTTTATGTATATGGTTGCTATACAATTTATTTTACAGTAAAATGTTAAAAATCTAATGGTATCATTGTTTTTTTTTTAAATTTTGCTCTTTAAAAAATCGTAAAATTTAGAATTTTTGCAGCTTGATATCTTTGAGCCATTTCTATAGAATTTATAAATTTTCACTTTAGTTGGTTATATTGATCATTTTGCATCCTATCAACTAAATTTTATTGCATAATTTAACATGTGTTATTATGCCTATTTACCCTATTGTCGATAGAACTCCTTAGTAAGATTCCGACATCTTAAAAAAATACTACTATACCTATTAGGGGAACCATGAAAAGTTTTTTTTTCGACTTAAAAAAAAACGTCTGCCTCCTTGCCAGATGTGCAATTTTCTAGCTACATTATTCCACAGTAAAAGAAACAATGCCATTACTGGTTTCTACAGGGTAGGGCTGTTAGAAAAAAAGGGAAATGTGTCCATGGTACAACACCCCTGATGTACCTTGGACATTCACCGACATTCCATAGGGAAGGTTGTTAGGCGAATAAAAACATATTAAATATTATGTTCGGTTTACATTATGAATACAATGAAGCGAGCTAATTGTTAGAAATATTTTGTAATTGAGAATGATGATATTGATGATACTTAGTAATATTTTTTGGAGTTTAAATTTATGATTATTTACGATGTAGCACCAAATTGCCAGCATTTTATGCTGTAATGTACCAAATGTGATAGAATGAACGCAGAACCATACATTAAAAAAACATTCCACCCACCTATATTTATTTTTGTTAAACTATGTTCAAGATGCAACGAATGCTAGGTGTCCAAGGTACAACGTAGATTAATTATTACTTTATATGCTTCGTAACTAAACTTAAATTTGACAAAAGGATTCTCATCGCTATCATTCGGGTAAAAGTGACATCTATACATCTTCTATACATATAATAAAGCTGAAGAGGGTCGAACGTCTGTACATGGAAGATAATCGAAAAAAAGTTGGCTGGGGATACTTAGAATCGATAACAGAACACGTTCCAACAATTTTTAGAATTTTTGTCTGTTTATCTGTTTGTCTGTTTATCTGTTTGTCTGTTTATTTGACCGCGCATCACGTGAAAACGGCTGACCGGATTTTCATGAAATTTTGTATAGAGATAGTTTGAGTCCCGGGAAAGGATAATATATAGTTTTAATCCCGAAAATCAACCCTGGTGGGGGTGAAAATGGGGTTGAAAGTTTGTATGGAGAATTTTTAACCGCTGAAACGATTTAGATAGAAATGAGTATGGAGATAATTTGCGTCTCGAGAAACGTCATAGGATAGTTTTCAAACCCTTGTGTGTGTGAAAAGGGGGTTGGAAGTTGGTATGAGGATTTTTTTACCGCTGAACTGATTTAGATGAAAATTGGTATAGAGAAAGTATGGGTCTCGAGAAAGGACAAGGGATAGTTTCATCTTCAAAAAAACCTCCCCCCCCATCTTACTTTAGAACCGTAGGTCCAAAAACTTTGAAAAAAATAATGGAAGTGAAGCCTGAAAGGTACTTTCAATAAAAACTATCTATCTATACATATAATAAAGCTGAAGAGGGTCGAAAGTCTGTTCATGGAATATGAATCGATAACAGAACACGTTTCAACAATTTTTTGAATTTTTGTCTGTTTATCTGTTTGTCTGTTTATTTGACCGCGCATCACGTGAAAACGGCTGAACGAATTTTGATGAAATTTTGTGCAGAGATATTTTGAGTCCCGGGAAAGGATATCATCCCAAAAATCAACGCTGGAGGGGGTGAAAAGGGGGTTGAAAGTTTGTATCGAGAATTTTTAATAGAAATTAGTATGGAGATAATTTGAGTCCCGAGAAACGACAGTATAGTTTTCATCCCGAAAATAAACCCTTGTGGGTGTGAAAAGGGGGTTGGAAATTGGTATTAGGATTTTTTTACCGCTGAACTGATAAAGATGAAATTTGGTATAGTATGGGTCTCAAGAAAGGACATAGGATAGTTTTCATCCCGAAAATCAACCCTAAAGGGGTGAAAAGGGAGTTGGAAATTTGTATAGGGAATTATGTATTAACCGCAGAATCGATTTAGATAAAATTTGGTATGGAGAAATTATCCCTTAAGCGGATGCAAAAGGGGTGGAAGTTTACATGGGGAAGAAACAACCAATAACCGCTGTACGTATTTAGATGAAAGATATATCTTCTTGAAGAACTTCGCATTTTTTGTATCTTTAAGATCTAATAAAATAATGTATTACTGTTTTGAAAAAAAATAAGTCCCGTCGAGTTTCTTTTCAGTCATAATACTTCTTGGGGCAGAGGTGTAGGGTTAGAACCGGTGGTAGTTTTGGAACGAAGTTCCTTATCAGACGGTTCGCGGATGTGGGGCTAGGTGAAAAAAAGTCACGTGACTGTCACGAAAAAGCGTCACGTCACGAAAACGCGACACCCATACGATTGAGAAACATGTAAAATGGAATGAAATAAAAAATATATAAAATAGAATAAAGTGAAGTGAACTTCACTTCAGTTCACTTAGTGAAACTTTCACGTAGTGAAAAGTGAGTGTGAAGTGACAAAGTGATAAAAGTGAAAAAATTAGGGAATCTAAAAGTAAAAATGTCGAAAATGTCAAAAATGGCAAAATTTCAAAATTTCAAAATTTCTAAAATTTTTAAAATTAAAAAACTTCAAAAATATCCAAAATTTCCAAAATTTTCACAATTTCAAAAAAATACAAAAAAAATTAAAACCACAAAATTGACGAAAAAGTAAAAAATACAAAAAAAATTAAAAACACAAAATTGACGAAAAAGTCAAAAATGAAAAAAAAATTAAATAACATAACTTCGTTCCAACCGAGTGTTCCACGACACTCACGTATTTTGTTTTTCTCTGACGTTCATTAGTGCATTGTAATGTGCTTACATTGAAGAATAAATATCTTGATCTACACCAATATCATAAATCCTCTATTCCGCGTTCGGAACCGTATGTAATTACCACCATTATTGCAACCAGTAACGTAACATCAGTGTATTATCTGTCACAGTGTGGTAAAAACGGATGAAAATTCATTAGTCATTACCTACGGTAACGTAAGGAAAATCCGCCCCCCCCGACCGCCGGCGCAATAAGGTTGGTCATGGCAGTGTAATGGCGGTCATTGTATCAATGTTGGTTTCAATGTATTTTTAATATGTGTGTAGATAAAGTAGAGTATGCTTCTGTACATAATTAGACCTTAATACGTAACAGTTACATAAACTACTATTTATCTCTTTTTAGGGTTCCGTCCGTCTGTCCGCGGTCTAGCTCAGTTACCGTTCGCACTAGAAAGCTGAAATTTGGTGAGGCCTGATAAGAACTTTCAATAAAAACTATATTGAATAAAGTCGGTTCAGCCGTTTCTGAATTATCAGTCAAAGGAAGTGCCGTGCCAATAGTAAAATGACGTAAGCGCCGCCAAATATCCCTTAATAAACGACCTTTTGAACGGATGTTTTGTAACAGGGCGGCATCTACGAAACTACACTGAGCATCGCCCGACATGCTCTTGGCCGGTTTTTTTTGCATTGTTATCCCGGAAATCACCCCTTAAGGATTACTAATTCCAATTCAAGAAAATCCCCCGCCAGGTTATACGTAGCCTATAAAAATTCAACGTCTAAAAGGGGGTAGCCACTACACTCGATTGAGTTAAATTTGCATGGGTCATGGACCCCCCCCCCCCCTCCAAGTGCACCTCAAATAGAAAAAATAATTTCTGCACTTGTGACCCCCCCCCCTCCACCACCCCAATTTCAACCGTGCCTGTTCTTACCTTTCATGCTTAGACTGATTTGACGGGAGGATCGATTTGGATCATATTTGCCTACTGTCCTCTAGCGTATCCATCTGTCAACTTTACTTCAAGTTCCGCCTCCAGTGTAGCGGGAGAGAAATTAGGGGTGAATTAGTCGCTTACTGACACAGACCGAATTCCACGCGGGCGGAGCCGCGGGCACAGCTAGTTCACAATATTTTAAAAGAAGCAGTAGGTACAAAGCGTTGAAAGGTTATGTCACAAATACAGGCTACTCACATTTATCATGTGTCCAAGGTGCTGAATATTTCCAAAAATTTTGAGAAATTTTCGCAAGAAATATAGGAAATTTAAATTGAAGAAACGCAAAGATCACTCTTCATACAAAATTGTAATGTCGCATTTTTTTAACGTCCTTAGGCACATCAGTCCACAAATGGGACACAGTGCACACTTGGAATGCCAATATTTTTAGAGGGATCCTGCCTTTTCGCCGAATAACGTTTCCCAAACTATTTCATTTGCCAACTGTGTCATTTAACATAACATAAATACTTACTCTTTATTGCACACCTCAAATTATAGACACAAAGTATACCTACACAAGTCAACCATATACATAGGTTAGGTTAGGTTTGTTTTATAACAATCCTGAAATTCTTTTTGTAAAGGGTCGGCAACGCGCATGTGACTCCTTTGGAGTTGCAGGCGTCCATAGGTTACGGTAGCTGCTTACCATCAGGCGGGCCGTATGCTTGTTTGCCACAGTCGTGGTATATAAAAAAAAATCTTATGGTTTCAGAAAAAAATCTGTATGCCAAATGACACAGTTGGCAAATGAAACAGTTTGGAAAACTTTGTTCGGCGAAAAGGCAGAGAACTATTTTTAGGACCTGCCTTCGACCGTTTCTAATTCAGAATAATTATTATGATTTTTAGATAATTTGTGGTCTTTCAGTTTATACTGCATATATTATATTTTTAAGTTTATATGTAGCTTGCTAGTTGTATTTATCCTTTCTCTTTAGGTGCCGTTATTATACAGGTGATCCGTTTAAGGACATAATTGGTATCATAAGGTAAATGTACGTTTCCACGAACGCTTAAGACCTGGATGTACGTTTCATTTTTTAATAAGGTCTGGCATTTTCATACGGTTATTGTCAATACTATACTGGTAACTTAAATACATTTGTAATCATGTTATTGCACTTAGAAATTATTTGTAAGGTTTATAATTATTTGTAAGGTTTATAATTAAAAAATATTTTTAAAGTTTTTTAGACCGCCTTACTTGATTTGTACCATTAAGCGAACTAAGAAACATGATTTGCATATATTACCGAATCCGGTGACCACTTTACCGAACTAGAAGAAAAATGTATGGGAATATGGTGTTGAGCGATTCTCAAACTTAAACTGTCTCACTGTTTAGATAATGTCATCTAAATGCGCTAAATTTGTGTCTCCATACATTACTGAATTGCTTAATACAAAACAAAAGTAACCTTATTTTTTTTATATTTATTCAAAATACCTAACCATTATTTTTATATAATACATAAACATCATTATCGTTTTTTGGGGTGTTTATGTAATGGAAGTTTTTACAATATTAATTCAAAAGTTAAATTTTATCTAAAAATATAAAAAACACAATTTAATATTTGATTTTATTATTATACAAAACGACCTATCAACAGCAGGCCCATGAATATGTTTAAATGTTAGAAGCGCTGGCCTTTATAAAAAGGCAGAAAAAATAATACATTTTAATGTCGACCTAGCTGTGAGAGAAATAAGAATGATATTTTAATGTCTATCAAATACAAACGAGGCCGATGCAGATACGAATTCGGTGGCAGAGACTATGGGCACGATTTACCGAACGTGCATTCGGTAAATAAACCATGCAAAATATGTGGAACCTAATACGCGAACAAATTTTGAAAATAGTACCTAAATTGCAACAATATTGTGACATAACCACAAATTTAACATTGAAAACAATAATTAGAAGGATTACGAATCCGTTCATGTATTTAGTCTTCACTAATATTGCCGTAAAATAACTATAACAAAATATTAAAGATAGCTTTGTCGGAAGGCTTATTTTTAACTCAAAAAGTCGTAAAACTATAAGATTTCAAACGCGGATTTACTATAGTCTTTACTGTCTATAGATGTTCGGTAAATGCTCATAAAATTACAAATACTTTTCATTATTTGAAAAGTCAACAAGTTTATATTAATAGTTTATAATAAATCAGTAAGAAAATAATTTCAAAGACATACGCTTTCCCTGATTCCGTACGCTGTTCGGTTAAACCATCCAGTAAAAAAGTAGGGTCACACATCACCGGATTCACATTTATCTCAAATTCTGAGAATATAACTGCACTAAATTTACTTAAAATACCAAAATACATAAACTTATTAAATAACATCAGTCTAAATCCACAATTTGGAACCCACATATAGTTTTAAATGTTTCTATGATCTTAAGAAGTGCACGCGATTTCTTAACGATTTTGTTAAGGGCGCCCATACAAAGTGGCACTCGACCGACTAGATCAGTTGTCATGTCGAAACTGAGCCCCAACATGGCCGTCTCTGACGCGTATTCGTAGGGGTAGATATGTAACGGGTGATAACAAAAAAATGAGACTCATTTTCTTTAGACATAAAAATTAAACTATTTACGTAAACAAAATAGTTTGTTCATGAAGTTGTGGCGATGTTTTAGAGGTTCTTTAATTTTGTTTATTTTATTTTTTCAAGCACTTGTATTTGTAAAAAATGGTGTCGAAACAAGAAGCTATGCGAAAATCCCTTGTACTTTTTTATATTTCAAACTTAAACATGGACAAAAACCACTGTGTATGTCATTTTAGTAAAGGAAAATGTACCCGTATTTACTATTTGTAGAATTCTTACATCCCTGACTGTAGTTTACAGAAATGGTAGCGGGAGATCAGCAAACATAATGACCAAGGGAAGACTGAACAAACAGAATGGCATCTTTAATGATGATGATTCCACCAGCCAACGAGTTGCCACGAAAAATTTCAAGTTTTCCAACGGTACCTACATTTGTTGATGTTTAAATATATAGGTCTAGAATGCCGCTAGCAGATAAGATTACTAGAATACATAGATCAGCAAAAATAAATTTTATATCACAGTGTCGCTGGACGATGCGAAATCACACATGAAAATCATTAATTTTAGACGTCGAGTGAAAATCCGATACCTCAATTTTTTTTCACAATGTGGCTGGATGCAAAATATTTTTAGTCATGTCGTAATTTAGTATTTAAACAATCGGAGAGCTGAAAATTTTACCCAGTTGATAAAAGGGATCAAGGTCATATGTGCACAAAAGTGAAAAACATGCCGTCCAACGATCTTGTTCGGACATTGTGTCTGAACTTTGACGAACAGCTGACCACGGGCCCTATTCTTATGTCCATTTATGGTTTTGTAAATAACTATTATGTGTGAATTGCCTAAGAACATCCAAAACTCAAAAAAGGTAGAGAAGATTTTTTTTTTCGCCTCTGAAAGAATTCTCATTTTTTTGTTATCACCCGTTAGCTCAAAGAAAAAAATATCACAACGTAGTATCTGCTGTAAATAATCGACTTATAGCTTAAAATGGAATATATTCGGCGATACGGCACGTTCGCTGAAGCGTACATTTACCTTATTGCGACTAAGAAAAAATAGGAGAAAAAAATTTTGACGCGCAAAAAAAAAATTTTTCTACGAGATTCGTCGTCCCAGTCGGCCAAGCCTCCATACAAAACCATTTTTTTATTTTGCTAGAAAAAATTTGTTTCTTAGTTTTTCGTAATTAGAATACGATACCAATTATGCCCTTAAACGGAACACCAGTATTTTTGTTACACCTTATAGATAAAAACGTGATCAATCATCGTGACGGATATTTAAAGATAATTTATCTACACTCATATTGTAAGTTCTCTAAAACGTGTTCGAAAACGGTAGGCAATGGCTAGCATTACCACGACCGATTTTACTATGATAAGCTTTTTATCCGTAGCAGTCACGTAATTTTAACTTTTCATGCTCAATTATTGATGTGCTATGAGTTTTGATAACATAATGTACACCTGCACCCTCCCGGGGATCCGCCGACAGCCCGACACGCGCCCGCGCGACCGCCGGCACACGAGAGTTGGCCACGGCGGCGGTGCAATGGCGGCCATTCTATGGTTTCCAAATAAGGCATTTAGAATAAATAATATGAGTGTAGATCACGGACTAGATAAATACTATGGACGCGGTACTGGGCCGGGCGCGCGTTACATGGTTTATGATCAGATGCGCATAAACTTGTTGAAACCTCATGCCGCGCGGTTCAGTCGTCGTTCGACCACGTGTTACGAATTTAGTGCCAAAAACATGTAAAAATGCCGTGTTGTACAATTTTGTCGTGTCGTATACGAAGCAACGAATTAAAAGAGGCCCCTGGAGTAGTTACTTTCCACCGGTAAGTATAAAAACCGAGTATTTCACATTTTTTCCAAAAATTGTAGGCTTTTATTACGACATTCACCCATTATCTGATGGTACAACAGTATTCATATCAATTGCTCGCTGGCTATTGCTGGCGGTCGCAGGATTACGCGAGTGACGCGCAATGTATTTGGAAATAAGAACGTCGCTCGTCAGTCTCGTCACACGATCGGCAGCCACGTTGCTGGGCAACATGGCTGCCGCGCGCCTGCCGCCACGTGAGTGCGGCTCGTTATTTATTATCGATAATTTCGAACACATTGTTTAAGGTGTAACTTTCTGTCCTATAGTAGAAACTAATTTTATTTCTTTCGAAAACAAAATAACGTGATTGACTGGATTAATTAATCCAATGATCAACTTATTTTATAGATACGATAACTTTATAATGCTACTTTTAACCATACTAATATTATTAATGCGAAAGTGTCTCTGTCTGTCTGTTACCTTTTCACACTTAAACTGCTGAACCGATTAAGATGAAATTTGGTATGAAGATAGTTTGAGTCACGATTATTTTTAGTATTTTAGCAGACACATAAATTAGATAGATAAGGGTACATCCACAAATACGTCAAACAAATTTCAACAATAATGTTTAAAATTACAATTTCTTTATTTTCCCATTTTAAGTAATATATTAAATGAAATTAAATCAAGAAAAATAATAATCCAAAGTGTTTGAATGTCAGACTAGAAGACATAAATGGTTCCTTTCCTTCAAAAAAAGTGTACACTGTACTATATGTATATATGTACACGATATTTGTATTTGTGATGTCACAAGAAATAAAACTCCCCCTACCCCTTATAAGAACTCGTCACACTTTGTTGATCCCTCCGTCCACCTTAACATCTGACGTAATTAATGGATGAACCCTTATTAGGGTAGATTTTTATCCAGCTATTAATAAAAATCGACATTGTTTTATTAATATGAGGTGTGGCGCGGTATTATGGAGTTAATTATCGATAATCGATATCGATAAAATATATATATCGACAGGCCACATCCCTAATGTAGGCGGAGCCTACGAGGCAATGGTAGTGGTTACGTATTTTCGAGTGTACGCACACATCAACACAGCGAATGAGAGTCTGACATTTCTTTGTGTGTATCACCTCGTGCGTACTTTAATGAGAAGGTGTGCGTGTAAATGCCGGCTACGCTGGTTTTGGAACAAACTACGGCTGATACCGTCTCCATATACTCCGTGGTGTAGATAAAGCAGTGAATGCAACGTACAGTTGCATTCACTCGTGTGATCTTATTATGAAATTCGCCTGCGGCTCATTTCATAAAACCACACTCATGTTTTAAGGACCCTTATTACGTAACAGTTACATAAAGTACTATTCTTTACACATAAACTATTTAGGCGCGTATCTCCTCGGAGCCGCATTTAGGCAACATACACTTAGCGTAATTCCGTTGAACTTAGTCGGAGGGCGGAGATTTGTCTAATTTCTGGTTTTTGTATAGAGCTCAAAGACAATTTTCTGCATTCCTTCTGAATTTCGTCTACGGTCGACTGAATTTCGCTGAGATCTGGTCTGAATTCCGCTAAGTGTGTGTTGCGCCTTATGTTTCGTTCTCACACGTACCTTCCACTCGAATATGATCCTTATTTGGGACATCTAAGATCTTCCATTTTGGTCGGCCGAGAATGAAATGGGTCGTAGAAGGTATACCCTTGTGGAATTCCTACAAACACAAAACTTTTTTAATTACTTATATTCGTAACTAGCGACCCGCCCCGGCTTCGCACGAGATAAAAATGGTTATTGTGGGTTATCCCTAAGAGATAGACATATACCATCGCTGACTTTTTTGTAGACCTTTTTAAGATGTACAATAATGTAGTACATTATTTTGACCTATCTCTTAGGACTCAGCCAGCGTTTGCAATGTAAACGCAAAAAATGGATTTATTTACGACATCACATTAGAAACCTCTAAAATTATCAGTTTTTCTCTACTATATTATGCATGTATTATACAAACACATAAAAATTCCTCTTGAATCACTCTATCTATTAAAAAACCGCATCAAAATCCGTTGGTTAGTTTTAAAGATCTAAGCATACATAGGGACAAACAGCGGAAAACGACTTTGTTTTATACTCTGTAGTGATACGTACTTACTAATCAAATTATTCTTATAAAATATTTTGATTTGTAACTTTTTAGTAGAAACATACAATACACTCCTACTCTGCCCTAGATCGCGACCCTAGATCGTAACGAGGAATTACTCAACAAGATGGAGCCTCTGCAGAATGTTTGCCTTTTATATATTTGGCCCATTGATTTATTATGTATTCTACTAGATGTGACATCTAGAACAAATTTTGTGCGCCATGTTTGGCGGTTAACAGCTATGCCTGAAACAAAGAGTAGTATAGACTTGTAGTGATTTTCACTACAACTATTGGGACAAAAAAAATCTTAGGGATGTCATCTCCTGTTACTCAATGATTTGGCCTGCGGAAATTTGACCACGTTTCGTTATTTCTTTTCAGCTTGAGCTATTATCTCTTCTGTTGCTTGAGTACGTAGAGACATGCACATGCATGCCTTTTATGCCCTCCTCCCCACCCTACCTTTCAGAACGTTTTTGGCGGATGGAAGCGACCAATCGGCTGAGATCTAGTGCGGATCTCTCTCTCTCGCCATTCCTCCTCATAATCACAGTATCAGTATGATATTTCAAGGCTATGATCTTATAGGCTTTTATGATCTCATCGTACAGTCAAGTGCAAAAATACGTATCGAAAAAATCGTCTCATAGATATGGTACTACGCACTTATTACAACGGAATAAGATACTATGGGACGTATTTTTGAGTAAGATGAGTACACCCATATTTTTACACTTGACTGTACAAAACACATCAAAATAAGCATGTTTTGTATGGAGAACTTTTTTGTAAACTTAATAATTTCGAAGCAATTGGGCGCAGAAGATCCTTAGTACCAATTTCGAAACAAAAAATCTAAGGCTGGGTCCAATTACTTCGGAATTATTAAGTTTACAAAAAAGTTGTCCATACAAAATATGTTTATTTTGATGTATTTTGTAGGATACAATCATAAAAATATAGCCTTATATGACATCACGCTGATGAAAAATTTAAAATTGTCGCGGACGCTTTGCTACAGTCCGACTAGTGATGGGCCGTTCCCGGGCACGTTCCCCATTCCCCAACTTTCCCGGAAACGTGCCCGGGAACGTGCCCCACTGTGGGGAATACTGGGGAAAGTTGAATATGTGTATATTATTTTTTTGAATGGTATCTACTATAAAAGGAATAATAACAATATTTAGCATGAGACAATATATAATGTATTTCTTTTCCAAAAGCAAATTCCCGCGTGTTCTCGGGAAAGATGGGGAACGTTGCCCAACTTTCCCCAACTTTCCCGGGCACGTGCCCCAATGTTTCCGGCAATTCCCCATTATACCGGGGAAGCGAAGCATAAATATATATAAGCAATATAAGTTTCTTCATCATAAAGAAACTTATATTAATGCATTATCATTTATCACAGATTTTGGAACGAAGTTCCTTATCGGACGGTTCGCGGATGGGGGGCTAGGTGAAAAATAGTCACGTGACCGTCGCGAAAACGCGACACATACGATTGAAAAGCATGTTAAATGAAATAAAATAAAATAAAATAGAATAAAGTGAAGTGAAGTGAAATGAAGTGAAAAGTCAAAAAAGTAAAAAAAGCAAAAAAAGCCAAAAAGTAAAAATGAGTCGTACAAGTAAAAATTTAAAAAGTAAAAAAAGTAAAAAAAGAAAAAAAGTCAAAAAAGTCAAAAAAGTCAAAAAAGTCAAAAAAGTCAAAAACGTCAAAAACGTCAAAAAAGTCAAAAACGTCAAAAAAGTCAAAAAAGTCAAAAAAGTCAAACAAGTCAAATAAGTCAAAAAATTCAAAAAAAAAAAAATAACCAAAAAAGTCAAAAATGTCAAAATGACTGACATAAATACAAAAATTACAAAAAAGTCAAAAATTAAATAACATAACTTTATTCCAACCGAGTGTTCCACGACATTTTCATTATAAATGCAATAAATAACTAGTTACATAAATAAAACTATATACTATCTAAATATTTTTAGATAGTATATTTTTAGATAGTATATATTCTTTCTTCGATCTGCAAATTACAAAGAATTGGTGGAACACATAGAAATAACTGTTAAAGATATCTTAAACACCAATGTAATCGTGACCTGTCCACTTAATATACACAACAAAATATTGTACAATGCTAGGGTAAATTTGTTTAATAATCTGCTGACCAAAGATTTTGATAAAAAAAGTTCATGCTATTTTGTTTACAATCCTAACATATTAAATTTATCGCACGATATGTTTTCAAAGTGGACGGGTCGCCTCAATAACTTCGGTATGAAATATCTTTTGAACACTCTTCACAGTAATATTTTGTCCCTTGTCAGTATTACAGAAAATTCACAAAAATACTTTGATTTAGTAGAAAACGATAGAACAAATCAGTTTTTTCGTGAATAATTCAGAGGAAGGGCCTTGTAAACATAGCTCCGAGTGCGTTCCAACTCCAACTACTGTACTTGACATTAATGAAAATGCCACATACAAATACTTAAACCTGTATCACCAAAACCTCTGTGGCGTCAGTAACAAGAAACACGAACTTGAATTATACTTGCAAAATATGGTTACTCCACAGGATTTTGTTTGCATTAATGAACACTTTTTGAACAAAACTTCTGCTCCGTTGTTTAATATAAACGGTCACGCTCTAATGAGCTATAACACAAGAGCTAAGAAATTAAGAGGAGGAAGTTTAATTATTGGTCAAAGTAATAGGGTCGTCGAAGATCTGCAAATATGTAAAAAATTATATAGATGTGAATGTTTTGAAATATGTGGAGTCAAAGATCTGTCTACTAATGTTTATGTCTGTTGTTGCTATAGGAATCCAGTTGACAAAAATTTTGATAATTTCATGGATCAGTTGGAAAAGTTTCTAGAGCACTTTTTCAACAGGGTGTGTTGCTTATTGGGAGATTTTAATATAAATATCCTTAGTGATACAAAAAAGGCTAGCGATTTTCTCTCACTCATTAAGCGGTATAATTTTAGGCATCTTATTGAGGTACCTACTTATCAACGTGATGTGAGTTCTTCATGTTTAGACAATATACTGACCAATATTCCGGAAGATTCCATTATTCAAAGAGAGGTAGACCACAATTGCTTAGGTGACGGGCATGCCGGGATTTCTTGTCGTTTAAAAGTTAAGTGTACAGGTAACGCTGTGAGAGAGCAAGTAATATTTACAGAGAAACGGATTTTGTCCAAGAAAAATAAAACTACGTTTAGCAGTAAAATCAAGGAATATGACTGGTGCACTTTGGGCACTGATCAGTTCATTCGGTGTTTTAATGAAGTTTTCGCCCAAGCTTTTCGCAAACAGAAAAAGAAAATCCACTTAAATAAAAGCAACAAAATAAATTGGATAACTAAGGGACTCCGAGTTTCCAGCAAAATGAAACGATTTTTGCTTAGTGGAAATAAAAATAATATCCACATTTCGATAACGGACTACAGAAAAAAATATATAAGTTTGTACAGAAAGCTCATTAGCGTAGCAAAGAGAAACAGCATTGCTAACTACATACAGCAGTCTGATAATGTTTCTCAATCAATTTGGAAGGTGGTAAACGAGCAAAGGAATAAATCAACTGCTCCCTGTCGGCAAAAGTTGATACTTAAAGAAGGTAATCAGGTCATAGGCGACCCCCGCGACGTGGTAGAAACTTTCTCGCGTGTATTCAATAAAGGAACTAATACCGATGGCCAAGATCTCTGTCCAGACTTAGCGCTGGAAATATTACGTATTCACGATAAAAACATGTACAATGATATAGCTTTTAGTGGTACTAGTGCACAAGAAATTATCAAAATTGTGAAGGAAATGAAAACAAAAAAATCAGTGGGTTATGACGATATTCCGATCACTATAATTAAGGAAAATTTAAAAATGCTTGCGGTGCCACTCGCATGCTTTTTCAATAAGTGTATATCACAGGGGGTGTTTCCTGATCAATTTAAAATTGCCAAAATCATTCCACTTTATAAGAAGGGCCCAAAAACGGACCCAAAAAACTATAGGCCAATATCCCTGCTACCAACGCTGTCCAAGATTTTTGAGAAAATTATTCAAGGTAGGCTAATGGCGCATTTGCATGTTAATAACATTCTGAGTAGTGCACAGTTCGCGTATCAAAAATCTAGAGGAACCACTCAAGCCATTGATACTTTAATTAATGCTATTGTACATAAACTAAATGTAAAGCTCAGAGTAGCAGCGATATTTCTAGACCTTAGCTCCGCCTTCGATATGGTTGACCACGGCATTCTCATGAAGAAACTGGCGTTTTATGGCATAAGGGGGAAGACCTACGATCTAATAAGGTCGTATTTTAATAACAGAACCCAGTATGTAGAAATTACAGATATAGACGGCAACTACGAAAACGTTATTAAATCCAAAAGTGTCACACTAACCAGAGGAGTTCCTCAGGGCTCAATTTTAGGACCCGTTCTCTTTGTAATTTATACGAATGATCTAATAAAATGCGTCAGAAAGGAATTACCAGATACTGAATTAGTAGTCTTTGCGGATGACACTAATGCCATTATAAACTCAAGTTCTATAGGAGATTTAAATAATAAGGCAAATAGAGCTTTGGAACTTTTTCATGAATGGTTTAGCTGCAACAAGTTAAAGGTAAATCCAAGCAAAACAAGTGCAATGCTCTTTAGATCTACTTCACGGCAAAAGGATGAGCTAGAGCTTTTTTTTTGTGGGGACAAAATTTGCAATGTTAGCAATGTTAAATTTCTCGGTGTCAACATTGATGATCTCCTTAACTGGAAAATTGAGCTTGCAGGCTTAGAGAGTTCTATTTCCTCGGCTTGCTATGTACTGCGTAGTCTACGAGATTTAGTAGACCGTAGGCATTTAAAGATGGTCTATCACGCATTGGTCGAGTCAAAACTTCGGTATAGTATCAGGTGTTGGGGAAATAGTTATGACTACAACATCCATAAAGCGTTCGTAAGTCAAAAGCAAGCCCTGAAAGCCATATTGCGTCTTCAACAAAACTGGCCACACAAAGAGCACTTCAGAATGTTAAAGATACTGCCGGTACCGTGCTTGTATATCTTGCTACTCCTAACCGACGTGATCAAAAATCTAGGAAAATATGAGACCATTGAAGAAAGACATATACGTGAGAGTACTAGAAGAAAACACTTACACTGTACATTGCAGCCGGATCTAAACGTAGTTAGTCATTGTGCTTACTTCCAGGGTATACAACTGTATAACAAGCTTCCTAGCGAGTGGAGGAAAATTTCTGGCCTTAATATTTTTAAAAATAAACTAAAAGCATTGTTGTTGCGTGAGTGCTTCTTTTCCATTGACGAATTTATAAAACATTTTAAAAGTAATTGACATATTTTTTTTTTGTTATTTTAATATTGACATACTCGTAATTCTGTTTGTAATTAATAATCGTAAACACTTACCTACCCAGTAATATTAATTATAGTTAAAACCTATTATTATATATAATGATGCATGATAGATTTAAGAGTATTATTAGTTAGTTGTAGTTCAACATTCAGACACAATTGTAATATTGTTATTGAATAAATGAATAAAAAATTGTATTAGTCACATACTAACACGTAATATGAATTACAAATACTAATCGTTACAAAGAGTATTTAAAACACATTGATTTTTGAATACGCTATTTGCGGTTGGTAATTTAAGACGTCCATACGATTTGTTAGGAGACATATGTTTTTAAACTTCAAATGTAAGTTTGTATTATTTATATTAGATACGAAAAAAACATGCTATATTTGGGGGTTATAGTTGACCGCGTCCGTAGGCGAAACACTTGTGTTTCTTGACTCTAGATACCCTACACGTGACCCCCGGGTAGTGCTAAATGGTCGACACAATTCCTTCGGGTTGTGGGGTTTGTCAGTGGCCCTATGTAATTTTTAAATCACTGTACATTAGCTGGTGGTAGAGTTCTATAAAGGACGGTCTCATCTTTCTAGTCCTAAGGACTCGTCTGGTCGGCAACCACCTTCGCGTTGTAGTTGGCCGCAAAGCATCCTTCCTTGTTGATGTGTTCCGGTTGAGTGCGCGAAAACCAGTCCCCTTTCCGATCAGCTTAATTCCGACAGCCCTTGGTCTTACATAGGCCTGTTACCTTGCTTGGGTGCTTCAAGCGTGGTTCCTTGTCATGGAGGCCAGGGAGACCCGGTGAAACGGTTGTGCGCTGGCCGCCCGCTGGTTCGTAGAGGACTCGAACCCTGGCTTATCCCAGCTGGGGAGGCTGTCCTGCCGCCAGTGTTAAAAGCCCGTGTAATTATCGCTGCGCCGGCCTGGGAAACCGGAGTGGAACGTAGCGTTTGACCATGGGTCGGACCGGGGGCCCTTCCGTCCCCCATGACAGGAGACCACTCCACTTGCGGCGCCAGGCGAGGAGTGGCCTTGTTTGTGACCTTATGGCAGTCGGTTCTTTGCTGATCCATCACTTTTCCCCTATACAACCCGCTTCTATTAAATATGCCTGCTCATTAAAAGAAAAAACGTTTTACAGCGGCTTCATTTTCCACATTTACTGTGGATGTATGCAACATCAGGGGACTTCACTCCAACTTGAATTCCGTTCATCATCATCTCGAGACAGACAAGCCCGCCCTGTTTTTCTTGACGGAGACACAGATATCTACCCCGGCTGACATCTCTTACCTTATGTACCCCGGCTACAGCCTTGAACACAAATTTGTGTCGCGTGCTGGGGTATGCATGTTTATCCGGGATGATATCTGCTATCGCCGTCTGAGCAGTTTCGAAGACAGAGACCTGTCAATAATTTGGGCGCGCGTAGACTACGGGGGCCACGTCTGTGTCTATGCGTGCCTCTTCAGGTCTCACAGTGGAGACTCGGAGACTGATCGTCTTCTGGAGCGTCTGCAAGCGGGGCTCGACGAAATTCTCCAGCGGCTTCCCTCTGCAGAGTTAGTAAATCTCGGCGATTTTAACGCACACCACACTGAGTGGTTGGGATCAACGCGTACTGACTATGCTGGGAGAGCTGTTCATAGCCTTGCTGTGGCGTATGATCTCTCACAACTTGTCGATGGTCCCACTAGAATCCCAGACATTGAGGGTCATACCCCTGCTCTACTGGACCTACTGCTGACCTCGCTTCCAGAACGCCACCGAATATCACGTCTTGCACCCCTGGGGTCATCAGATCATTGCCTGGTACGTTCCAGTTCAATCTCGGATCAGACAGGGCAATCTCGACCCCCAGGGTCACGTCGTGTTTGGCATTATCGGTCAGCAGATTGGGACGGATTGCGGGAGTTTTACGCGTCCTACCCTTGGAAGCAGCTCTGCTTATCATCAGATAACATCGATACCTGTGTGAAATTCGTAGCTGACACGATATTACAGGGTATGGAATGCTTCATTCCAAGCTCGTTAGTTCGTGTTGGTGGTCGTTCTCAGCCTTGGTTTGGTAAGTCGTGCGCTGAAGCCTCTAAATTAAAGTGTGGCTTACCAAGCTTGGGCTTCTGCGCGAGAGGGCGATGATCCGGAGTCCTCTGAATTGAAGAAGCGATTCAATGCTGCTTCCAGGTCCTGCAAGAAGCGGATTGCTGCAGCAAAGTACCAACATACCCGCAGTATTGGTGAGAGGCTGGTTAGTTAGCCTTCTGGGTCCAGTATTTTCTGGTCTCTCGCTAAAGCTGTCCAGGGAAATTTTTGTAGGGTCTCCTTACCTTCCTTGCGTAAACCCGACGACTCACTGGCTTATTCCGCAAAGGAAAAGGCGGATCTATTATGCCATATATTTGCGTCGAATTCGACTCTTGACGACGGGGGCAATACACCACCTATCATTCCGCATTGTGGGCATTCTATGCCCAATGTCCGCTTTACCCAAAATGCGGTAAGGCATGCTCTCTTTGCCCTTGACGTCAAGAAATCCAGTGGGCCCGACGGTATAGCTGCCATTGTGGTAAAAACCTGCGCTCCAGAGCTGGCTCCAGTTTTAACGCGTCTATTCTCGCTATCATACCGCTCAGGGAAGTTCCCGTCTCTCTGGAAAATTGCCTGGGTTCACCCTATACCAAAAAAGGGTGACCGCACAGGCCCATCCAACTATCGGCCGATTGCGATCACCTCCTTGCTCTCTAAAGTGTTAGAGCGTGTGGTAAATAACCAGCTTCTTAAGTACCTCGAGGATCACCAGCTCATAAGCGACCGGCAATACGGATTCCGCCACGGTCGAGGCGCCGGTGATCTTCTTGTCTACCTAACTCACCGTTGGGCCACTACCATCGAGAGCAAGGGGGAGCATTGGCAGTTAGCCTCGATATAGCAAAGGCCTTTGATAGGGTTTGGCATAAGGCACTTCTTTCTAAACTTCCATCATACGGGCTTTGTGAGGGGTTTTGTACATGGGTTGCCAGCTTTCTATCTGGGCGAAGCATTTCTGTCATCATTGACGGAATTAAGTCAGATTACAAGCCCATTAACGCTGGCGTCCCCCAGGGATCTGTTCTATCGCCAACTCTGTTTCTCTTGCATATCAATGATATGTTGGTAATCCATTGCTATGCGGATGACAGTACTGGCGATAGCTACTACACAGGTCGTGTATATGCCCCCCCTGAGCGGGTGTTGGAGTGCAGAATGCAACTTGTGTCTGAAATAGAGACCTCCCTCGAGCAGGTTTCCGAATGGGGTAGACGTAATCTCGTCCAGTTTAATCCTAGTAAGACACAAGTCTGCGCGTTTTCTGCTAAGAAAACCCCATTCGTCATAGCGCCAAAATTTCAGAACGTCCCTCTAACTATATCCAAGAGTATCGGGATACTGGGTGTCGACATTACGAACGAAGTCCAGTTTCGGGGTCATTTGGAGAACAAAGCCAAACTGGCCTCTAAGAAGCTCGGGGTGCTCAGTAGAGCAAAACAGTACTTCACGCCGGATCACCGGCTTTTGTTATATAGGGTGGGGCCTGTAACTAAAGCAAAAAATTAAAACGTAGATTCTAGTCCTCAAACTAGACAACTTTTGTGTAGCAACTTTTTAAAATCATAAAGTTTTAGATTGTTATTTTTTCAAACAAAGTAAATAGTATTTTCAATGTACTTAAAACTCCGTCTAATTGACATCGCCTATCAATCTAGTCACTCTACAGACATAATCAATTTCATAGTACATTGCGTGTTCGAATTAACTTTAAAATGTAATAAAATTCAAACCGCAAGTTTTTTTTCAAAGTCGTCAAACAAACGTTGCGTAGTTTGAGGAGAAGAATGTACATTTTAATTTTTTGCTTTAGTTACAGGCCCCACCGTGTATAAAGCGCAGGTTCGACCTCACATGGAGTACTGTTCTCATCTCTGGTCTGGCGCCCCGCAATACCAGCTTCTCCCACTTGACTCCATCCAACGTCGGGCAGTTCGTATTGTTGACGATCCCGATCTTACTGACGGCTTAGATCCACTTAGTCTCCGGAGAGATGTTGGCTCTCTGTGTGTGTTCTACCGTCTTTTATTTTTGTATTTTTATGAAATAGGAGGCAAACGAGCAGACGAATCGCCTGATGGTAAGCAATTAACGCCGCCCATGGACGCCTGCAACACCAGAGGGGTCACAAACGCGTTGCCGGCCTTTAAGATGGGAATACGCTCTTTTCTTGAAGGTTTGAAGGTCGTATCGGTCCGGAAATACCGCAGACGACAGTTCATTCCACAGTTTTGTTGTGCGAGGCAGGAAGTTTCCCGAGAAACGCACAGTTGAGGACTGCCAACCATCTAAGTGGTGATGATGGTAATGCTGTCGCGTAGGACGATGGCGGAAAGAGGCGGCAGGGATTAATCCGAACAATTCCTCGGAGCACTCTCCGTGATAGAGGCGATAGAAGATGCAGAGCGAGGCTACATCTCTACGCAGCGCCAAGGAGTCAAGCCGATCCGTAAAATCCCGGCAGCCGACAATTCGAGTCGCTCTCCGTTGGATGCGGTCAAGAGGGAGAAGTTGGTACTGGGGCGCTCCCGCCCACAGATGAGAACAGTATTCCATATGTGGGCGTACTTGTGCCTTGTAAAGATGGAGGCGGTGGGCCGGAGTGAAATACTGCCTCGATCTGTTGAGCACACCGAGCTATTTTGAGGCCAACGGCCTTACCCTCTAAATGGCCGCGGAACTGGACTTCACTCGAAATGTCGATGCCAAGGATTCGGACACTGGCAGTGGCAGTTAAGGAAGTGCTCTCAAAACGAGGTGAAGCGACAAACGCAAGCTTTTTTGCGGTAAACGCGCAAACCTGTGTCTTGGTAAGGTTAAAATGGACTAAATTTAGTCGACCCCATTCTGAAACTTCTTTAAGGGAAGTCTCAACTGCAGACACAAGTTTGTCCCGGCTCTCAACGACATTCTCCCGAGAAATGTTGGTTCGGCCGGTGTAGTAGGCATCGCCCGTACTATCGTCTGCATAACAATGAATGCCGCTAATCTGCAGCATGTCATTGATATGCAGAAGGAACAGCGTGGGTGATAGCACGCAGCCTTGGGGGACACCAGCATTCACAGACATGGAGTCAGAGCATTCACCGTCAACTACGACCTTGATGCGTCTGTCTGCAAGAAAGCTACTGACCCATTCACACAATTTCTCGGGAAGTCCACAAGATGGAAGTTTCGTTAGAAGTGCTTTGTGCCAAACCCGATCAAAGGCCTTCGCAATATCCAAACTAACTGCCAATGCTTCACCCTTTGTCTCGATCGCCTGCGCCCAACGATGTGTCAGGTAAACTAGAAGATCACCAGCCGAGCGGCCCCCACGGAAACCGTATTGTCGGTCGCTGAGCAACTGGTGGTCCTCTAGGTACCGAAGGAGCTGGCAGTTGATAGTGGATTCCATTATCTTCGAGAACAGGGAGGTAATAGCTATTGGCCTGTAGTTGGATGGATTTGAGCGGTCACCTTTTTTTGGGATCGGGTGCACCAAAGCTGACTTCCACGAGATCGGGACTATGCCAGAAGAGTAAGAGAGCCGAAAAAGGCGTGTTAAAACCGGGGCCAACTCAGGAGCGCACATCTTCAGCACAATCGCAGGGATTCCATCGGGCCCACTCGACTTATGAAAGTCGAGGGAAAGAAGTGCTTTACGCCGTCTGTACAACGGGGAATGTTCTGAAGAACTTTTTGAACTGGTGCCATCGTCACGTTTCTACCATCGCACCTCCCGCCAAAGGAACAAAGTTCATCCTCATTTTCTAGACACATGGTATACCAAAAATAAACGGGCATCTCACTCGTTTCTGCCTAGAACGTGCGGAATGTGGAATGAGCTGCCTCCCGAGGTGTTTCCATTGCGCTTTGACATGGGGTTCTTCAAGAAGCGGGCGTACAGGGCTCTCAAGGGTCGGCAACGCATAGGCGGCTCCTGATGTTGCTTATGTTCATGGGCGACGTTGACCGCTTCCCATCAGGCGGCTCGTCTGCTCGTTTGCTACTAGTTTCATAAAAAAAAAAATCTAACTAACAAGTCTCACCATAAAATGTCAATGTATAACCTAATCTGGTAAACTTTTGTAAAAACCGTACAATAAACATCAGACTTCTGTAATTTAGTAGTTTGAAAAGGCAACATTGAAAAAATCACATATTATCATCAATTAAATAAATGTGATAAAAACCTAAAAAACTTCAGCGAGTCGTTTTGTATTTTTTTAATTATCACATATTTTAGTAAAATTAAACTTTTAGACAACTAAAAATAAAAAAAATCTAATGAAATGTAGTCAAAATCCTACAGCAATCAGACTTAGGTAATTTAGTACTTTAAAAAGGTAACATTTAAAAAATCAGTTTTTTACCATTACTTAAATAAATATTACAAAAAAAAATAAAAACAATCATCACAGAACCGCATCTTTAATAACCACATATTTTTATAAAATTAAAGATTTGTCAACGCTAAAAAAATCGAATGAAATGAAGTAAAAATCGTACAGCAATCATTACGCCAGGGAATATTATATTTAAAAAATATTTATAAAATATTCTTATTTTTCCCCATAATTTTTTAAATATTTATACTGTAAAATACAAAAATTTATGGTATTTCTATTATTAATTGAATTTATTGTTTCTAGATTATTTATTTTCAAATTCAATAATGACTATTAATGACATTCTTGAATTTTTAGTTTTTTCTACTACTCATCATCATCATATCAGCCGAAAGACGTCCACTGCTGAACATAGGCCTCCCCCAAAGAGTGCCACAATGACCGGTCCTGCGCCACCCGCATCCAGCGGACTCCCGCGACCTTCACCAGGTCATCAGTCCACCTTGCGGGGGTCTACCCACGCTACGCCTTCCGGTTCATGGTCGCCACTCGAGAACCTTTCCGCCCCAACGGCCATCGGTTCTACGAGCAATGTGCCCCGCCCACTGCCACTTTAGTTTAGCGATTCGGAGGGCTATATCGGTTACTTTGGTTCTGCTGCGGATGGCCTCATTTCTGATGCGATCACGCAGAGAGACTCCAACCATAGCCCTCTCCATTGCCCTTTGGGTGACTTTGAGCCTTCTTATGAGGCGCATTGTAAGCGACCACGTTTCAGTTCCATATGTCATCACTGGCAACACACACTGGTCAAAGACTTTCGTCTTGAGACACTTTTTTTTTTTTTTTTTTTTTTTTTTATACCACGACGGTGGCAAACAAGCATACGGCCCGCCTGATGGTAAGCAGCTACCGTAACCTATGGACGCCTGCAACTCCAAAGGAGTCACATGCGCGTTGCCGACCCTTTACAAAAAGGAGGATTCACTGTGTTGACGACTAAAGGAACAAGAATGTCCCTCATCGTCAACACACTGGGTCCTCTTTGAGCTCTTTGGCAACCTTACTCACCAGCAGGAACACAACACTATGAGTAGGGTCTAGTGCTATTTGGCTGTGGTTTTCTGTAAGGTGGAGGTACTTCCCCAGTCGGGCTCTGCTCCAGATTTGAGCGATGACATTCGCTGAACGTGCCCTACCACACTTAGCGAGATGCCATTCGCAGTGCCCATACCTCTCTTTTTGGCGTAGTTTAAGGACATACCCAGGTCCGGACGTAGTTTAAGGACATACCCCGGGTCCAAGACACTGAACTGAACACCGGGTCCAGTACACTGCGGAATATTGGACAAAAAGATGTGCCGTAGCTTCCCGAACGCTGCCCAACCGAGTCGAATTCGTCGATTGACCTCTTTCTCGAAGTTGGATCTACCTAACTGGACAGTCTGTCCTAAGTATATATAATCGTCCACAACTTCGAGTGTAAAGTCTCCGATTGTAACAGGAGTTGGTGCTACATGGGTATTTGACATGATCTTCGTCTTACCCCGTCTTTAGACCAACTCACTCGGAGGCTTTACTGAGGTCATCGAGCATCGTACTCAAATCCTCCATGGTCTCAGCCAAGACTACTATATCGTCAGCAAACCGAAGATGAGTGATGTACTCGCCGTTTATGTTGATGCCTAGCCTTCTCCAGTCCAGAGTCTTGAAAACATCCTCCAGTGCAGCGGTAAACAGTTTAGGAGAAATAACATCTCCTTGCCTGACTCCCCGCTGCAACGGAATAGGCTTCGAGTTCTGATTCTGGAGTCGGACTGACATAGTGGCGTTCTCGTACAAACACTTCAGCACTTCGATGTAGCGATAGTCCACTTGGCACCTCTGGAGAGATTGTAGTTCAGCCCAGGTTACGATCGAGTCGAAGGCTTTCTCGTAGTCCACGAACGCTAAGCAGAGGGGCAGGTTATACTCCTCAGTCTTCTGTATAACCTGACGGAGCGTATGGATGTGGTCTACGGTACTAACGCCTCTTCGGAAACCGGCTTGTTCGGGAGGCTGGAAGTCATCTAGCCTGCGTGCGAGACAGTTCGTAATAACTCATGTAAACAGCTTATAGACATGGCTCAGAAGTGAAATGGGTCGGTAGTTCTTCAGTAAAGCGTTATCACCCTTTTTGAAGAACAATACCACCACACCTCTGTCCCATGGCTTAGGCGTTCTCCCTTCTAGTAAAACGGAGTCGAACAACTTCTGAAGGGCCATAAGGACCGGTTTACCACCCGCCTTCAGAAGTTCGGCTGTAATTCCGTCTTCACCAGGTGCCTTATTGTTTCTGAGTTGTTTAAGAGCCATTCTAATCTCGTACAGGCTGATGTCCGGGATTTCTTCGGTATAATGTCGGGTCAGTCTAGCTCTAGGGTCTTCCGCCAGATCAACTTCAGGTCTGCTAGTTGATGTGTATAGCTGTCGATAAAAGTCCTCTATCTCCACCAGAAGCTCGGGTCTGGATGAAACGATTCTACCATCCTCAGTTTTTAATTTGGCAAGCTGGCTCTGCCCAATAGACAGATCTCTTGCGAAAACTTTAGAGCCCTTATTCTGCTCAATGGCCTCTTCAATACGATTTGTATTGAATTGGCGCAAATCATGGGTAAGGGACTTAGAGATCCGTTTATTGAGCTGCCGGTATAATGACGCATCTGCTGAGGATTGCAGAACCATTTCTCTCCTTTCCTCGATGAGTTTCTGAGTTCCTTTCCTTTTGGTTTTGTTGCTCCGCTGGGCCTTAAAAAACTTAGACCCAGTGCTATGGACAGCTTCCACAAACCCGTTGTTGAATTCGTCTACATCGCCGCCTAGACAATCGAGACAGTTTTGAAGTTCCAGCTGGAAGCTCTCAGGGTTTTGGATTTGAAGTGCTGCTGGACGGAGCGTAGATTTCATCAGTTGAGAGCGCTCTAGCTTAACACATATATTTAATGTGCCTCTCACCAGATGGTGAACACTTCCGGTTTTAACCGTATTGATCACAGAGACATCATTAAATAATAATAATAATAATAAATACTCTTTATTGCACACCTCATACAGTTACAAGCACAAATTTTACAATTAGATAAATTTAGGTAGAGGTAATAACAGGCGGTCTTATCGCTAATGAGCGATTTCTTCCAGACAACCTTTGGGTAGTGGAGACTAGAGAAAAACAATAAGCAGTAGGTGGTGCATAGAAACAAAAGAGACGAAATAGATAACACAGCATATTCATATGAATATACATACTTAAATAAATACAAAATAAACATACATATACGTACATATATACATATATAATACACACAATAAGAAACAACTGTGTCAACTTAAAAACCTAAGGAAGAGATAAATAGTATTCCTTAAGTTGCGATTTAAAGCTACCAATAGATTGCGCGCGTTTAATGTTGAGAGGGAGAGAATTCCACAAACGAACGGCCTGGAACGTAAATGAGCAATTATAAAATTTGGAAGATGAAAATGGCACTTTTAGGAGCAATTTTTGAGAGGATCTAATAGAATTAAGATAAGAGAAACGCTCTTTGAGGTAGCGGGGAGTTGCAGGGTTAAAAAGTATAGAAAAGAGTAAAGAAAGTATGTGAGAGTTACGGCGGTGACGGATAGGGAGCCATTTGAGTTGAGAACGAAAACTAGAAACATGGTCGAATTTGCGTAATCCGAAAATGAACCGAATGCAGGCATTTTGAATACGCTCAAGCTTATTAAGTTGCTCCTCGGTTAGGTCTAAATAGGAGATATCTGCATAATCAAGAATGGGGAGAAGTAACGACTGAGCAAGCGCAATTTTAGTAGCATTTGGCAGGAAATTCCGGAGCCGTCTGAGAGACCCTATGGCAGCAAACATCTTCCTGCTCACTTCACTCACCTGAGGCACCCATGATAGACAACGATCCATGATTACGCCAAGATTTTTCACTTGGTTGGAAAAAGGAATTTGGATACCATCGAAGACTATCGGAGGGAGCCTGAGAAAGTCAATTTTGGAGATTTGTTTAGCGCTACCCATCACAATTACCTGTGACTTTAGGGGGTTTACTTTTAAACCGTAATTTTGACTCCAATTTGATATGCGGAGCAGATCAAGATTCGTGGCTTCTATAACTGAATTGAGATCGCTATGCATACCCTGCGAATATATTTGAACGGCATAGAGGTGATACGAAGAGGAGAGATCAAGAGTTATGGAATTAATGAAGATAGAAAATAAAAGAGGAGACAGCACACCACCCTGTGGAACACCAGCTGATGTGCTGCACCAGGAAGAACACGAAGAATCTAGTTTTATTCTTTGCCGACGACCAACCAAATAGCTGCGGAACCAGTCAATCGCTGCAGCCGATATGTTAAGAGACTGTAAGAACGCGAGCAAAATGTCAAAATCGACCGTGTTAAAGGCATTACTGAAATCTAGAAGTGCAAGAACTGTAAGCTTCTGGTCATTCATACCCAAACGGATGTCATCGGTAACCTTGACAAGAGCCGAGGTAGTACTATGGCCCGGACGAAAACCAAATTGAAATGGGTTTAGGAGGTCATTTCTATTCAGGAAGGAAGTTAGTTGCTGATGCACTAGCCGTTCGAGGACTTTGGATAGGAAAGGAAGAATGGAGATGGGGCGATAGTCAGAGAAGGAACTGGGGTTGGATTTTTTGGGTAAAGGAATAATATTGGCATCCTTCCACAGACTGGGAAAAGTACTTGATGAAATGGAAAAATTCAGAATACCGGTGATCATAGGAACAAACAAATCAAGGAGAGGGAGTATCATATTTCGGCTAACACAGTCAACACCAACGGCGTTAGAAGTGATATTCAATATACCCTTCCTAACATCACTCTCACAGAAATGGCTAAAATAGAAAGAAGAGAAATCTAAGGCAGGAAGTGATGAAAGATGATGAAGTGAGTTAGATTTCTTAGGACCACTGAAACAGGTGGACGATGAAAAATGCTGGTTAAGCTGGTCAACGCTAATATTGTTTAAATTGGTTGCCTGTTGAGATTTGCCAACTCCGAGACCTTTCAAAAATTTCCACACTTTGGCTGGATTTCCATCTTCAACAGAACTGTGAATATGACGCCTGAGCATCTCGACATATAGTGCTACAGCGATTGCGCAGGGTATGATATTTAAGTTTATTTTTCTCAGAGTTGTTAGCCTTATACTTAGATTTAGATTGATTCTTCCTCTCTATAAGGGCTTTAATATCCTCAGTGAGCCAAGGAGCAGGGAGATGCTTGACTTTTATTGCACGAACAGGAGCATGAGCGTCATAAAGTTGTATGAGGAGCGAATTAAAGAGAGAAACTTGATCGTCTACCGAACCCGCTCGAGCGATACTGCTCCAATCGATTGTTAAAGCGTCATCTCGAAGCTTTTCCACATTTAATCCACTAAAATTGCGCTGCAAAAGAATTTTTGATTTAGATTTGGGAGGACGAATTTGTAAGAGAGATAGAGCAGATCATGATATGAGAAGGCATCCGCGGAGTATTGTCCAAATTTAGACACATGAGAAGTCGAAGAAACTAAAGTTAAATCAAGAAGAGAAGGCGAGCAATTTGGAAAATAGTGTGTGGCGTCTGAAGGGAGAATAGTTAGATTGCATGCATCTACCAGGGATTTAAGGCGCCGGGATCGACTGTCATCCTTCAGAAGACACGTATTTAGATCTCCCATAAGAATGTGATGATTATAAGAAGGCATAAGGTCTTCGAGAAGTTTCTCAAGAGAATCAAAGTAATTAACGTGAAGGGAGGGGGAATAAAAAACGCCAAGGAAAAGTTTGGAATGAGAGAGGGAAACGTCGAGAAACATATACTCTGCGGCATCAGAAGTAGAAGAGCTGGCAGATACATTAACAATTGAATAGGGGATGTAAGAACGAAGGTAAATCGCAACTCCACCGCCACCTCTTCCAAGGCGGTCGTGCCGAATTAAATTGAAACCAGGTAAAGAGTAAGACGTTGAAGGCAAAGCTGGTCTGAGCCACGATTTGGAAATTAAAATAGCATGAATGTTCTTAATGTCAAAAGAGAGTAACATATCGCTGTAATGTGCAGGAATACTTTGCGCATTTAAATGTACAACGTTAAAATTTTTAGGTACATCATTAAACTGAGATTCCAGAAAGTCGTGAAGCGAAGGAGGCAAACTATGGAAACTGTCTTCACTTACACTATCTAAGGAGGAAAAAGATAAATACTGATCACTGTTATCACTGAAAGGCATCTGAAAAATATATATAAAGTTAAAAATATAATAAGTATATAATAAGTGTATACTAATATTCAATATATATAAAAATATATACAGTAAAAACTAAACAAAAACTCCACAATCTACCCGCCAGCAGCAAATAAAGAAAGAAATACTCTTATAAAGAAACGGAAGTTCAATTTAAAAATACATTTTGGCTTCAGATTCGACAGGCATTAAGTTATATCACAAAACTAAGGAAATAATTAACTAAGAAAAACGGAACGTAATTTAATAAGGAAATATTTAACTTGGTAAAGCGGACCGCAATTTAACAGTTGGCAACACTATACCTGCCATCCGTCAGCACACATGTCAACTGTCAATGTCAGTTGGAACTTGGCAAAGTGACATTTAAAGTTAGCAATGAAGTTATTGGAATTAATTTATAATATTTACGGGAGACTATTAAAGAGGGTATACAACAAATAACAGTCATTACACGTCGAAATAGAAAAGCGTCAAGCAGTATAAACCGAACAAATACAGAAGAAAGCTACACTATGTACATACTAAGGCTTCAATTTGGCAGCCGCACGTCTGGGCTTTATCTGTTTCTCCGGTTTCTCGGCTTTGCTGCAATTATCTGCCTTGGGAGGAGCATCTACGCTTGGGGTCGGAGTCACAGGCTGCTCTGGCGCATCCGAAATCGCCTTAAGCTCTGCAAGGCTCACTACACGCCTGCGCACGTCGCTCGCATCCAAGACATGAACAACGCCGTCCCAGGTCCAACATCTTCTGACGCCAAACCGCTCCCGAGCTGCCATGAAGGTCTGCTGACGTGATTTGGTCAAGAACTCGGCTATCGTTACGCCGGAGCCTTTCAATGACACCTTACCAAACCACACTTTATCACGGACGGCAGTCTCACAGAACTTCACCACAATAGCCCTGGGTTTGCTGCCTCTGCGACGGCCAAGTCGGTGGCTGCGCCTTATGTCATTTGCAGCCACGTCAGTCTTAACAGCTTTGAGCTGTTCAACTACAAGGGCCGTTGTGTCCTCTTTGTCAGCCTCCGGAACACCATGGATGACCAGCATCTTGCGTCGAGATCGCATTTCTATTTGATCGACCTGTTGAGCGATGAGCTCCACCTGCTTCTGGAGTATATTGAGAGAGTTCAAAACAAATGCTTTGAAGCTAGTGAAGTCCGCCGCTACTGCCTCAATACCGCTCCCAGGGTTGCTTGAGCCCGCTTTGTCCAAATTACTCTGCATCTCAGCCATCCTGGCATTGAAGGTTTTAGTGAGCTCCGCAATTGATCCTTGGATTGAGTTGATGTCCGACATAGTATGTTGATGTTGACAGTTGAAGTAGGTGAAAGTGCAAAAATCAATGTAACTTCCTGGAGAAATGCTTGAATACTACTGGTAGGTAAACTATATTATCTAACCATCAATTTTATTGTTTCAAATTATCCAAATTACTTTTAATTCTATTTTTTCTAATAAAATATGTGAACAGTGATGTGGTTCGTTTTATTCACCTACCCGTGATCGTGAAATATATGCTTCTTCGTCGACATGATGAAGTCAATCTCGTTTTTAGTTGCACCGTCGGGACTCATCCAGGTCCACTTCCTGTGCTCACGTTTCTTGAAGAAGGAGTTCATCACGTAGAGTCCCTCCTTCTCCAAGAAGCCAGCCAGTAGTTGGCCCCGGTGGTTCCGACTTCCAAATCCAAATTGCCCCACTCTCAGCTCTTCACCATCTCTCTTGCCCAGTTTCGCGTTGAAGTCCCCCATAACAACGGTGAAATAGGTTTTGGAGCTATGCGTGGCCTTCGATATGTCCTCATACATAGCCTCCACCTCGTCATCGGAGTGTGCCGAAGTCGGCGCATACACCTGTATGACCTTCAACGAGTACCTCTTGGATACTCTGAGTATAAGGTACGCCACCCTGGTCGACACACTCTCGATCTTCACCACGTTGTTCACGAGGGACTTATGAACGATGAACCCGACACCTCCCTGGGACTGTTGGTCGCCCTCCCGGAAATAAAGCAAGTTGCCGGACTTTAGGATTATCGTTTCCTCCCCCTCTCTTCGGACTTCAGATAACCCTATGACATCCCAACGCAACTTGCTCAATCCTTCCCCCAGTTCCACTATATTTTCGTCGGTCCGCAGTGTACGCGTGTTATAAGTTGCCAGGGCCAGAAGTCGTCGGTGGTGGTAGCGGGATCTTTGCCGGGGATTCTTAGCACCCCTGACCCCGCTAGTACCCTGGCCGCTACCATAACCAGGGCACCGGGGGTCGCCGGACACTCGGGGCCGTGGTTTTTGTGTTCTTTCCATGGGGGGTGAATGCCGTAATCGCCACGCTTGGTATGCGGGTTGGCGATCGCAGTATCTCCACCGCACTACGAGGATGCTGCTGCCCATCCCCCGGTGGTCTTGGCCGTAGTTTTAGGACATACTCCGGGTCCACTACATACTACTACTTTTCAATAAACAATTTATTTTCTGATAAAATAATATAATTGAAATACATATAAGTACTTACAAATATTTATCTTATTTTGTCTACAATAATAACATTAAACAATATTTATTGCAACTTAGGGTACACAAGGGTGTACATTGTACAATGTACTCTGTATGCTTTTATCTATAACATTTTTAATTTTCACTTATGGAACTTTTTACCTTGTATGCAACTTTCCCCTGTTTGGGGAACGTGCCCGGGAAAGTAGGGAATTCCCGGGAACGTGCCCGCGGGGCACGCTCCCGGGAACGAGGCACGTTCCCCCTGCCCATCACTAAGTCCGACCAATTTTAAACAAAAGGCGACTTACCTGGTCCCATATATTCCTCCTGATAATCTTAGGTTCCTGGCGATCGGATCGTGCGGCCTTCGGATTGTAGTCCGGTGGATGATACAACATGTCGTAAGGGCACAATGGTACCCGCTTCGATACCCATTTGGTGTTGAAATACGTCTCTTTTGATACTGGGATGATCATGCCTGTGGCTTCAGAGCCCTCTACTTTGAACGGTGCGACGGGAGGAGACATGGTCCGATTTCTTCAAACTAGATCCTGGACAACAATGCTTAGAACATTTGACTTAGACGACTTGACTTCTTAGACGATTTGACTTGAACTTAGACGCTGTTGACATCTGTTATGAATTTGGCAGTGATTTTATTCGCAAATAGGAAAAATTTTGACATTACTGATATCTAAATATTAGCCATGTGATTAATTATTTACGTAACTAAACGGTGAATTAAACAAATAATTAAAATGTAATCAAAACTTTAATATACCATCATGATAACATATTGTTATAACATAAGATAAACAATGAAATAACAATCATATATCTTTTTAAGGATTTATAAATGTCACGCTCGTGTCATGTTGGGCTGGAAGTAAGGCTGGGCTCAAACGTCAGGTACTCGGTCCAGTTGCCTGATTCGGTTCCCCCGATCGGATGAGCTCCGCAGACGACCGGTTGATTTTTAACCCCGCCCCGACGCAAAAAGAGAGGGGTTCAAAATCAAATTTTAATTTTGCGTAAAAAAAATTTTTTCTTTGTTTTTCATTATTAGAATACGATACCATAAGTTATGCATAAAGCTCTATAGAGTACGCTTCGCCTCATCTTTCCAAACAAAAAAGTCTGCCAAAATCTGAGGGGGGCGAGGTAGCACGCATGTGATGTTTTCAAGTCAAAGGTACATCATTGTCGGTTGTTAATACAGTTTATTTCTAAATGAATTTTTATGGCATCAACGCTTTATTGACAACCGACAAAGATGTACCTTTGACTTGAAAATACCAAACATATTTGACATATTCTTTTTATACTTTATAACACTAAATGGAGCAATAGATAGTCGACTGTACAAATGTGACCATTTGGTTCATTATTGGATGCAGTCTTTGCAAATGTCAAACCTAAAAGCCAAGGATCATTTTTGATTGTATTTTCAAACAAAATATAGACAGCAATCCTTAAGCGCGTTAAATATGGAGAAATGTCAAACGTCAAATAGTTACTGCCCGTCAGAAAGAAAACGATTGTCTTTGAATCGATTCTGTAAACGAAGCTTGATTTTCGATTCAGGTTAAATCTTTTATAACGAAAGTAATGATAAATAAAGTAAAACTTTACTTACATCTGAAATGTTATTTCATCTTTTTGTAAACTAGACGAAATATAAAATTTTTTACATCCAAAAACAGCGCATAAGGGCATTTTCACGGAGCTTGTTATCCATTGACAGCGATGACGAAAGTGCGTGACATCGATTATTGAAATAGTTTTTATAGATGTACTGGATTTTTCTGCCAATACTATTGACAGAGGGGAAATGATACCTAAGGGCTCTCCTGGTTTAGAATTCTCTGCAGTTATGCCCTTACAAGGATCACCAGCATTTTTGTTACACCCTGTATATGTACACAATAAGACTACAATAACAATAAACCTTTATATAAAAATAATAAAACTAAAATAAACTTATAAATAAAAGATGCTCCCCAAGTCGCCTTCGTGGGTGCGGATTAAAACAAGCGGCGCAAATATTCTGTTCTCGGTGAGGGCTACATATTTGTGCCGTTTGGAGTGGAAACCCTGGGACCGTGGGAACCAGCGCAAAGATGCTTTTCAAGGAGCTCTCCAAGCGCCTCGTCGATGCCTTAGGTACCCAAAGGATGGCAGCGTTATCTCTTCGGATGGCCCGGCGTATCCTTTGGCCAAAGTAGCTGCCCGCCTTCCGGTTACGGCACAAATATGTAGCCCTCACCGAGAACAGAATATTTGCGCCGCTTGTTTTATTCCGCAGTTCCGCAGTTGTAGCCGCAGCTCCCGCCTTGGAGGAGGACGCCTGTAACTGGGACGGTGCAAGCGTGTCTACGCAGGTGGCGCCCTACACAAGCGTCCTCCCCAGCCTCCACAGAATGAGTGTCATAAAATCGGGTCGCTTGCCGTCGTCGCGAACGATACCGTCCGGCTCAAGAATAGCCGACACGCTAACGGAAGCCAGCGCCCTCCTGATAACATATCGACATTTTGATTGTCTAATGACGTCATTACCTCCTGAGTTAAAACGAGTCACAGTCCCCTAGATAACCTTCTTTTTCGGCCTCACTTTGTGACCGAAGAATTAGATCCACTTCATATAAAGCCTGACCAGAAATATATGATTATTGTCAAGAGGGCGCTATTATTTTCATTTATATGGCAACAGTTCAGTTCTCTCTGGTATGGTGACATCTTGATTTGTTTACTTGTCAGCTCTGATGTTAATTTGAAAATGTTTCACAGCGAAAAAGTTTCATTTCCCAAGCGTATTACTTACAGCAGTTTATTATATACACTATCTACAATGTTCCGCTCGTGACTATGGATAATTTTGGGAATTTTCCGTCGTTTATTATTTAATATTCAACACTTTATTATCATTTAAGTAAACCGCCTCAATGACAGTGACAGCCTATCACATGCACTCACACATACATATCATTCTGTCATTAAAATGATTGCCAGTGTAAGAAATTAGTTCCAATAAAATTCCGCAACATGGCGCATGATCATATATTTGTAAAAACTCACCTATACTAACCAGTAATATTTTAAAGCTGAACCTACCTAAAGCTTTAACTGAAACTTTTCTTTGAAAGCGAGGATCTTATCACTAAGGGAAATAATAGGATTTAAACAACATATGAATTAATAAGAAAATTTATTCAAGTAATAAGAAATTACTGTTAATGGAAAATTTAATGTCTCTAGAAACTATTATATCTAATGTAACCGTTAGGTCACATTAGATATACCGCTACAGTTCAAGAGCCAAAATATGCCAGAGAAAAACTATAGCGGTGAAAAAAAACTCTGACGCCCAAGTTTAACCTGTACACATACATAATAAATTTTGTAAAGATTAAAGACACACAATTTATAAAAATTGTAAAATAATGGCATGATTATCTAGTGGTACATATTGGACTACATTATGATAAGTAATAACCAAGGTCTCCTGAGGTGTGAGAAACGCTAAACAACAGAATTAAATCTGAACAATGCTCAAACAAACACAGAGAACCAGAAATTAAAGAAATAAATATAATTTTACATAAAACAAGTAAAATTTGGTAATATCCTACATTAACCTACAAACTGTTAAAACAAGTATTTAATTATAACCTCCTCAATATTTAACATCACAATCATATACCAACTACTATTATGAAACATACCTACTCCCTATATAATGCTATTGTTGACTATGTAAAAATCGTACATAAGAATTGAATAAAGCAAAATATTGAATCTACTGTATACACTGTATAATACTGTATATACGATAAGCCAGAAGGATTTTCCTTTATGCAGTTAAATCTGTAATTGTAATAAGTTAAACATAAAAGGTAAATGTAATATTATGTTATAATGATTAATGTCATTTTATTAAAAGATTGTAATATTAAGAATGTGATCATAACGTGATATGTCATAATATGGATATATGGGAATAGGATAATGGAACTCTGGCTCATTAAAATCTTAATATTAATCAAGATTATCGTTAACATAGAATAGATGATTGCAGTCAACTATAAGGCTACTTTTTACACCTCATAAAATTACCGAGCATACGCCGATACTATAGGCTAAGCTATGTCTACGCAAAAGGTCACAACGTGAGTTATTCCATGCAGAACCATAAGATAAACGTCTTTTAGACTTGTATACGAATGCGTAACCCTCAGGTGACGAACATGCAGACCCTAATGGGAATGCTGATTAGCAAATCCCTCAGGTAGGCCCTATCATTGAACATGCATACCCTAATGGGTTAGCCCTTATAAATTAGACTTGCATTCTTATACATTATCTTAGGTTAACCCGGCCCTATCAAGCATACATGCACCACCAACCAGCCCGACTAGCATACTGGAACATCTCACGTGTGGATAAGAATGACGAGTATGCTCAGACACCGGAGCCTATTCTAATTAGTTAATAGACAATAGCACCCAGCACGGCCATAAACACGTCAACAATATGAGGGCAGCCTCTAATATTATGAAACCAGCCATTCTATTGTATTTGTTATTCGATATAAGTATGAACACAACTATTATTCCATTTTATAAGCCAGTTGGATTAGGGTTTGTTACCTTTTACCCAATAATGTATTCAATATGCTTAGCGGTTACAATAAGGCTTTATTTCCAAGTTGAATCATACTTAAAATGTAGTTGTACTTATAGACTAATTTGACCGCATAACTGAGCTTTACATTCGTAAATCTCAGTAATGTATAATCCTCTCACAGTAGAGTTCTGTACATATTACCTATATCATCATTGACTCCAATGCAAACCGTCTCATCCATATGATAAAATAGTTAAGCATATGATATATTTATATATATTGGAGTCTTTAACGGTTTACTATCGGCAAACAAATGATACAGACTCTCGTGGAGCGAGATCAGCGAGTAAACTCGTCAAAGAATCAATTCAATCCATACCTTAAAATATACTTCCTGTATGAATCATTAGATTCATACAGGAAGTATATTTAGTCTAGATTACTAGACTCATCGAAGTAGCATATTTTCTCTAGAATGAATTCACAGTCGAGATCTCTGAGAAAAATATACGTCTTGTATGAATCATATAAAATTCATCCAAGCAGTCTATTTTGGAATATAATAAGTTCACATGGATCACCCTTTTCAAAGATCTCCAAGCTAGATCCACTAAAGACAGAATACCACTGTTGGAAGATCGGTCTGGCCCTATAATAAAACACAGTTGCGTATTCCATCAACCTGGATCAAAACCCTTGCTTAGCATAAATATTAATAAATAATTTTGGGTAATACCGTTACCTTTGTTACCAAGTACCTTTTGTCACAACTGGAAGGAGTCTTTACAACTTGTTGACATTTCCAGTTATAACTACCTCATCGTTGGAACAATCACTATTTAAATAATATCCATCGTGACTGGTTCTCAACGACTACAATATTATAAATAAATATGGTGTGTGATTTATATATATATATATATATATATATATATATATATATATATATATATATGTATACACATTTCAGTATATAAATGGACAGATGCTGTTGACGAGATTACTATCAGTCTATATACTTAATGATATAGAATCATTATATAGATATTAAGTTTACTTGTATGACCAATCTATATTTATGTCAACAATAGCATTCTGAAAATGATATCCATGAGATGTAAGCTATCACAAATCATTCGCAATTCACGCAATCCGAGCTACATACCAAAATCAAGGCATCTACGATGATTAAAACCATTTTGACTTCAAGTATCATTTAACTAGTGCAACATAAAGTATTATCTATTCCTTCAGTGGAAAGATCGTGTGATTTACAAATAACTAACAGCCGAACTATATCAATGGAAAGGAAGTACGAGTAACTTAGGACTTATATATACTATCAATAGTTTATTGTAGATGTCAACTTCGTTAACAGTAGCGTTAATACTTAAATAAAATGTATTGTTAAATCTAGACGATAAGAGTAAACGTCAACATGAAGTATGTATATATATTATAAGTCCTTCGTACTCGGGTATCCTCACATTATGAAATCACAACAATCAGATATAAATTACTAGGTAAGTTGCATGTTATTCAAATATGGTTGAATCAAACATAATAGAGCCCTATTTATTGGTATAGAGCGTCTACATTTATAAATATCAATCTCTTATTTAAGTAACCTCCAAATTCGGATAATTTGCAACTGTACTAAGTACATAGAAACCGCTGACGCTTAACGTTAGACCTATTCTATCACCCGTCGGTGTAATAAAGAGAAGTATGGAACTAACTCACAAGAACACTTTTCGTATATCACCATACGTGGCAACGTGGAGAAGCATCATCACTGGCTGCTGCTTCTGGCCTCTGGAGTTTGCTCAGGGTAGCCGCCGTTGTTCTGGCAGTGATGAACTCACGATGTCAACGAGCAGCGTGCCTCGTGCAGCAGTAGTACGTCCGATGCTCGTGTACCGGAAAACACATACATGTACAAGTTTATAACTGTAATAGTAAAGGTGTTTCTCCGTACTATGGTATATATGTATATAATAATAATAATAATAATAAATACTCTTTATTGCACACCTCATACAGTTACAAGCACAAATTTTACAATTAGATAAATTTAGGTAGAGGTAACAACAGGCGGTCTTATCGCTAATGAGCGATTTCTTCCAGACAACCTTTTATATATATATATATATATATATATATATATATATGTATATTTAGGTAGGTAGCCAATTGTACTAAATATTGAACTTTTCAAAGTATCTACATTTATTTATTGGGCAACCTAAATATAATTTTCACTATTTGACTCTATAAGTTATAAAGGTTTCTCAATCAGTGTCTAACAAACACCGTCAAGAAAAGATAAAGTAAATATCTTAATAATTTACTGTTTATAATTACGTGGATTTAACCACTTAAATTATTTAGCCGTATATTGAGCAACAAACTGCTCAATAATGTTTATTTATTTGAATAAGCTGTAGAAACCTTTAACGTAATCATTACTTGGAAATGTACAATGGTATTTGCATGCAAGACATAGAAAACATTAATTAACCAATATGTTACACAACTAACATGGTACTAGCTTCCATGTGCACCTGCAAGCCACCACCATGACTAGCTAGATAATGTAATTTCCTATTATAGTGATAATTATTTTACATGTTTTAAAGTGGGGTTGGCACCTAGATGTCGCTTACGGCTGCTATAAAGTCGATGTAAAAAATAAATGCAAAAAGATGATTGAAGGCATTGAGAATTTCGTCAGCTCGGTAACTGAACCCATAGCTTAATTGGTAAAGCGATATCGAGCCCCGGTAAGGCGTATCGATGTTGGTTCAAGTCCAACTGGGTTGATTATTTCTTCAATGTTTTCAATGTTTGTATTTGATTGAATAACATACTAATGTATGAGTGGAATACCCACTTTAAAACATGTAAAATAATTATGAGTTGATAGCAGGCGCCATCTGTTATTTCCGTTGTGACACTTGTAAAAGGGTCGGCGGGAAGGGTATCTAACTCTAGTGGTTGGCACCTAGATGTCGCTTACGGCTGCTATAAAGTCGATGTTAAAAATAAATGCAAAAAGATGATTGAAGGCATTGAGAATTTCGTCAGCTCGGTAACTGAACCCATAGCTTAATTGGTAAAGCGATATCGAGCCCCGGTAAGGCGTATCGATGTTGGTTCAAGTCCAACTGGGTTGATTATTTTTTCAATGTTTTCAATGTTTGTATTTGATTGAATAACATCCTATTATAGTGATTAAACGAAATCAATGCATATACCATCATATTCAATTTATCGAACCTTAGTAGAATTTTATTACGGCGGCATAACGCACACTAATATTCAAATATGCTGGTGAATACTAATTTCACTGAAATTTAATACGGCACAAATGAAAATGAGCATAAAGCAATAAATCAAAAACAACACACCCGGAGGACTGACTTCTGTTGGATGGATTGACTCTTCGCAATGGCGCCGAAGTCTCGCAGTCTCGCCTTAGCTCTGCTGACAGCTCCCTGAAGTGCTCGTTAAGGCTTCAAGATGGGTCCAACTGGACAGGCCGAAGATCTGTACGCCCGAAGCTGCATCCCGCCACCGAAGCGCTCACTCACGCTGCGGCAACGATCCTTCAGAAGTTTACGGTGAAGGCGCCCTCTCAGCCGATGTAACCGGGAATTTGAGAAATAACCAAGGATTAACAAAACGTATTTTCCATAGTTGGCTTACTAATTTTACGCCCTATTGTGGGATATGTAGAATTACTCATTTATCAAGACTGAAACTAAAACTTTAACTACAACGAAGAATAAATATTTTTATCGTTATAAAATAAACTAATGCAAAGGTAAGGTAAGGAATGAATGACGGTTAATTATATAGAATAAATAAATGGATTAAATATGATAGGAAATCATATTCAATTAGAGAAACCTAATAAATTGTCTACTCAGAAACCGTACTCTAAAGAGCACTAGATAAATACGTAACCCTCTGACGTAAGCAAGGACGGAGCTTGCTAGAAAGATTCACCGAGGCTGAGCAAGCCTCGATGGCTCAACCGGTCAGAGCGATCGGACCAGTGTTCCGAAAGGTCGCAAGTTCGAATTCTGCTCGACGCGGTGAATCCTTCAAGTTCAACTGAACCCGCTAATGATTAAGACCTACAATTGTATTTGCTCATCCAACTGTTTCTACTAACAATAATTTAGATAACGTATACCTTCCCCTTTATTTACCATATACGAAATATTAACATAAATGCGCAACGACGAATAAATAAAACCCGTGAATCAATACTTTGATGACCTCAATACAATGAATTTAAAATTGCACAGAAAATATTTACGTATACACACCGACACACAATACACTTAGAATTATTTAACCTTCCTATTGTGCATCCTATTTAGTTGGTTAAATGACAAGGACAACCACTCATACTAATAAAACTGATTACAAATTTTATAAATAATTCAACCACCAATTCTATGACACCATGCTATGCAATACGAGTAAACTGTTATCATACATTTTAATTATAATCTTCAACTACATCCACTTCGCACGCCCTTTATAGATACCTGTAGGTTTTTAAGTCTTTTCCCGGTTTCTATCAAATCTATGCTCGTAATCACCATTCTTTTGTTATACATTTGACTAACCACTAACTCACTCAATTAAATGGCGAAACACAACAAAATAGATAGGCGTACTTAATAACGGACTGAAATTCTCACCAACTGCAATCTACACATATCCCAATGATTTTACTTTTTATTTTGGTTAAATAAACACGCCTCGATAAGACTATCAGATTATCTGCTGAATAACGAACTTAAAATTTCAACACGTTTCAACCCGAAACTACCCACTATTCTGTAAATATTAACGCGACGGTCCGTCATACGCACTTGCTATTAAAACCCGAATAAATCTAAATTTCTTACCGAGATAGTTAGTAGTGACTGATGCTTGCGAGCCACGTGGAACACGAGACTCTTCATGCCATGGTCTTCAGCGCCCCAGCAAGGTCCCTCATCTTCGTTACCATAGAAGCGCGCGGGCCGTGGATTTCTCTTGATAATAGATCTGTGAACAAACTCAAACACTATTTGTACCTTACAGCCTAAACTCACTGATCTCCGTTATACGCGACGCTCTGCTGAAGAAAAAAAACCCAGATATTTCCTTCCACGACCTTATATAGACTTTCATGTCTTGAGATGAGAACCCCCGAAACCGACCCCCGCTAATTCAAACGTTCCTCAATCCATTCAACAACTCTTATTTTGATTGGTCCAACCAACTCAGCTTGATTCTGATTGGTTCCCATTTTTCCCGCGTGTTTTACCGAGCTATTCTATAATCTATCGTGAACCATAGATTAAAGACAAATCTAAACAAACTTAAAACAACCAACATTAAAAAAAATCTAAAATTATGTTAATTTTATTATTTTACGTTTCAATAAAAAAAGTAAATAATCATTTATTTTGTTTATAAAATAGGCTTAGATCTGTCCATTGAGAAACTGAACGACTCTGGCAACGACTAAATTAAAAAGGTCACCTATCAAGGAACATAATTTTGTAAGCTACCCTCACTTCATTTTCGTATTGTAGCAAATTGATTTTATTTCGAAGTCAAAGACAAGGTATAGTTCAAAATAATTTAATGCTTACAGCGTAGCTGGATTAACCGAAAACGTATCAGGTTTCCGGGGTAAACTAAATTCTCAAGCCATCGTTATTGTCAACATTCATTTTACGATGTTTTACTCCAGCCTTAAATATTAAAACCAACTTTTTGGTAGGATCTTACCTAACGTCAACGATTCACTAAAGCTTGTCATTGGGTCGACAAGTCATATTGATACCGTATCGGACGTCACGCGTGTCACACTTGACACTAAAACCGTGTCAAAATTTTATTTGAAGATTTTTTTAGCTAATATTTTTTTTACAATTTCTAATATTATGTTAATTTCAAGATATACCATTATGTAAAATGGATAATTTCGATCGAATGACTGGAGTACTAGGTCCGTGATTGTGTTTTTTATGTGAATGTTTTTCTTTTTACATTTATTTTATATTTTGTATTTTTTTAGATTCGTGGGATTTGCTTTATCCTGTATCACGTACCTACTTACATCGAAATAAAGAAAGTGTACAATTTAATAAATTAAATCTGCTTTCGGCTTCTGCATCGTTTTTTATAAAGGAACCATCTTATAATCCGGTAAGGAACTCTACAAACGTAAATGTTAGTTTTGTAAAACATAGGTAAGTTAGGTTAGGGCTTTGAGGTAAGGAAACGGTAACGCTGCAGAGTGACAGTAGTACAGTACCCCACTGTCATGTTCTACGTATGTAGATCATGACAGTGGAAATCAGGTACAGGAACAGGAAACTACTGTATAACACGCTGGTACCTATAAGGTGCGTGATATGTTTGATACAGCTATTATAATCACTGCTATTTATTTTTAGCTTAACCTAACCTAACCCACCTACATGTCAACTAATTATTTTTTATGTTTAAACTGCTATCGATATTTATTCGTCAGGTATTGAACAGCATCTCGGCAGGCTATTACCCAGTGTTTGGCGGTTTCTACAAAAGCTGTCCCTCAACATATGTCAGGCCACTCATCCAAGTCACTGTAAGTCCAAAATCTCCTATAACGGTCGCCAACGCCCACAAAAGAAGAGAGCGGCCAAAAAAGAAATTCCCTGACAACTCTGGAAAATCCAAAAAGGTTTATATCGTTTTACCAGGAAATAAAAAAAAAGAAGTGTGTCTCATAGACACATCAAATGCAGAGATATTTAAAGAAATAAACGATAATAAATTATTATCGGAATGTATGAAAAAAAGTTATATTAAAGATATGAATAGAACTAAGAAAAAGAGCCCAGACAAGGGAAAGGAGCAAGACAGTCAATTACAGCCTATTCCAGAATGTAGCCCCGGTTGCGCTTATATGAACATCATGAACAAGACAAAAAATGTATCACCAGATAGATCAGGTCCACCATCGCCCCAATCCCCTGTTAGATCGAATTATGAAATGAGCACTAAGGTTGAGTCTATGATAAAAAAGCAAACGATTAACAAGCAATCTACGTCTCAAAGACAGACGTCGAAATCACCTGATAAAAACAGTTTGCAGAGTGATGATGCGAGACCTAAATCACCTACTCGGACCAGTCAACAAAAGACAAGGATACACATATACCAATCGGGTAAGCATCAAAAGGATGAGACCCCAAAATCACCCGAAAGATTTAGTTTACGAAGCAAGAGATCGGTCGAATCAGTAATTTCCGAGGAAAAGCAAAGGTCACCCGAAAGATACGAAAAAAAAAGCTTGGATACCGGACGCCCTGATCGAATCAGGATAACAGGACGTCTAGGACTTACGGAAGATGACAAATGCGTCCTAAAATGTGACGCTACTCTTAATGATCAACCGAGTAAGCTTAAAGCTGAATAACTGGAATACGCGTAATGTATTTCCATCGGTAAAACATGGATCTCAACCGAATACGACGGAACTCGGAGTGTCAATCAATTTTTGGGTTAAATAATTAAATAAAGTGACATTTCATATCCAATAATAATGTTCCATACACGAAAGTGTTTCATCTTGACATTTGACACAGAATAATAAAGTTCCGTATTAATGTATAAATGTATATGAAAATGTCATTTAATCCAATCATTGATTGATACATCGGGTTTCTCTGATGGAAATACATTATGCACTATATTTGTACCTATGTTCTGTTAAATTGACTGTACCTACTTGTTTACTTTTAGTTCTAACGCAATTTCAAGGAGCGGACTATGCACTACTACCACCGTGCTACCAAGCTTGTAATGAACAATTTAGGTAAGAAGCTTTATGCTTTTAAAGGCGTGTTATTTAAGAGCGAGTAAAGGTAATTTTAACACCTCACCGGCTCAGCCATTGGTATGAATTCGGTGGCCTCAAAATTATATTCCTCTTTCATTTTTAGCTTTACATGTTTAAATAATTTGAGTAAAAGTTCAATATTACAGGTCTTCCAGAAAGCAACGTGACGTGAAAGTACAAGCAAAAGAGAGTCCAATGGGAGCCCGTTTTTATTCAGGTTCCGCAACTGGGTGAGTTACGAAATGCGTCTTTGATATAAGATTTATATTTTTATGACATAGGAGGCAATCGAGCAGACGAATCGCCTGATGGTAAGTAATAGTTTCACGCTAAATGCCAAGAATGCTTCTTGATTCACTAAAAGATGTACTTTATGTCTCTAAACTCAACTGAAGAACAAATCAAATTATTTTTAATAAATATTTTGATTTGTTTATTTTAAGTAGACACACTACTATATAAATCATAAACTTATATAGATGTCATATACAAAGGAAAAACTGTCCTAGGCCTCCGGTGCCCAGGGCTGGGATCGAACCAGCGTCTTCTGCATTCGCGGCAGACGCCTTTACCACTTGGCCACCCGGGTCACAGCTGCACCGGTCGAATTTACAAACAAATAAACAAATCAAAATATTTATTAAGAATAATTTGATTTGTTCTTCAGTTGTACTGAGGGCAGCGCCATCACTCTCGCTTTCAATGAACTCCTACGAGTTCGGATTGGAGGTACGGACTCATAATGTCTACCTTAGATGATTGGCTAAAATGCGCCTGAGCATTTTCAAAGATTGCATATACACGGGAAAATTCGACCGGTGCAGCTGTGACCCGGGTGGTCAAGTGGTAAAGGCGTCTGCCGCGAATGCAGAAGACGCTGGTTCGATCTCTAAACTCAGCCCGTAGGTAAAATATTTCAACTTCATTTTAGCTCCTTAGTAGTTAATTTTCAAACAAATATTATAATACGTTGACTTAACTGTGCGTTTTCTTCTCTCAGTATGAGCGGAAAAGTTAAAGTGTTTGATTTATACAAATAGACTAATATAAAATCGTTCTTTTATTTTTAGTAAAGAATCTCAAGGAACACAAGTGGATTTTCAAATGGCATTGTCAACTGCCTCGAGTCGAAGGGAGGACAGCGGCCGTGGCAAAGTAAAGCAACAATGTGCTTGTGTAAGCACCGCCGATAACGTCAGCGACATGTATGAAAATAAAGACACGAGCGTTGCTATCAAGAAAAATCAAAATCACAGTCCTCTTATTGTAATCTCCGTGTATTCGAAAAACGACAGTTCAGTTCAAAATAGCGGTGATTTAAATCCAAAAAATACTAAATCAATGGAGCATAAAAAAGAGAGTAAAAAAATTGGACGCAGTCGATCCCCTTCACCGGCAAAAAACAGCAAGAAAATTGGTGATAAGAAATCTGAGAGTCGCGTCAATGCATCAACTTCCAAAAAAATTGTCCGAGAAACCGCAAGAAAAGTAACTAAAACAAAACTAAGTCAAAAACAAAGTCGGAGTATGGTCCGATCAACTAGTGCAAAAATGAAGACCGAAAACAAATCAGTGAAAAGCAAGTCCCCCAAAGGTCAACAAACTCCCCCACAAAGTAGGCGATCTTCTAGCCCCCAAACAAAACAGGAAGAACCTAATGTAACAGAACAGATGAAGAAGGCATTAATTGAAGATTTCACAAAAAGTTATACTGAACAGATGCAAAGAAAAGCACATTTAGAGATACCACTGCAAACAAAACACAATGTTTCTAATATTACCATTGACATAGAAGGCGACAGTGATTACTACAATGTTAAACTTGAGCAAGATGCTGGAATGAACACAGAACTGACTGTTCGTAATCCAAGACGATCTCGACCAAGAGCAGCTGACATCAATATGTCTACCGTGGGAGAGACAGATTCAACATCATTAGAGAACTTTTTATACATGCCAGAAAACGAGCCTAGAAAGCGATCTTTTTCGCAAACTTTAATGTTTGATGGGGTAAATCCTCCTACTTTGATTATGAACTAATAGAGTTTTATGAAATGGACTTGAGTGTAGTTCTTAGTAATTACAATCAAGCTACAAGCAGAAGTTGTTACGTTCAAAATTATCTTGACTCCTCGAACCTCGTCGTCTTAATAAGAAGGTCTTGCTAAGGTCGTTTAGAATACTACAACAGCTAAGCTAAGCTTCTATCCAAATCCAATCTAAAACTTATTATATATTGTATATATGTTTATTTAAAGTATTAGTTTAGTGTTGCCTTTCATAAAACTACGATACAGATATTCTTGTGTTTTTCAGACAGATCTCACGATGAACAGCGAACACGAAGACGGGAAAGCATTAAACGTTAAGGACAGTATCGAAGTATCTCACAGGTTAATATAATCACTATACAACTATTTAAATTCCGGTCAAATGCTTACCTGTGTACCTATTAGGTATGTTATATCTACTAAATATTGTAGGTATGTGCATTAGATTTTTGAGCGTAAGATATTATTTTTGAGTCCCTACCTAATCATAAATTCTTCTCCAGAATTTCAGATAGGTATTCGCTTGCTCATGTCTCACAATTAGTATTTTAGGCGAAAACAATCTTTGCTCCCGTGTTACACAAAATAGTATACCATCAACCCCTTCCGGATGATCTGAAGCATCAGGGTGACTGACATGAGTCAACTGCGTTTTAGCCTTATCACCTATTTAAGATAATTTATGCCGCAATTTTATTCGTCTATGCATTTAAGCTACGTGAATGAAATGTTTAAAGGGAAATAAAAAGATAACCTACTTTAGCACATGATTATAAGATCTTCATTAGTTATTGGTTTTCCTTGCTGGTTGAATCTTCTTGATCTCTATTTTTGAAAAAAGTTACGTAGCATTGCTGAACGTCGTTTCAGGCGTGAAACGAAAGCCAGCGTACACGTTAATGATTTCTACGAAAGAAATGATATACCTAAAGAAGTTGATCCCAATTATTTAGGTAATATATGTTTTTAATTTTTTATGTGGCTTAGTTATATTGAAATATGTCTGAACTGCTTGAGTGAGCATTTAATTACCAGTTAATTCATACATTATCTATAGTTTCACGGAGTAGTAGTTGTACGAATATTTCCAAATTTAGATGATTTTTGTCTTAGCCCAGACAAAGCACTTCCAAGGCGACGACTGCTCGATTTCAAATCCCGTCACAAGAGACAGGGAGATCCAAAAACTTCTAGGAATAGATAAAGGAGTTAAGAGATCCTCACAAGCCACCAAGCCATCGCAAGTGAGCGGAATTTTTAAAGGATCTTATATTTGGAACCGAAAGTAGCATATATATCTTTTTTTGTTTTTTTTTTTAGCCCTTCGCTGCAACCGGAAAAAACAGCAAAGTTCGAAGCATTAATGAAAATTATAAGTAGGTGTTTTATTTAAGTAATACGTGTTTAGGAAAAAACTATTATAGTGGCAAGCGTTAACGTTTACGTTTAAATAAGGATTAAATTGTAATACTCAAACACCACTTTATAGAGTTATTTTTTCTTGTAAACGATACATTTTGTATATTTACCTTTAGATCCAGATTGACCTTGTAAATATTTTTCTATTTTGACAGTAATAGTGCCATTTGGACCAAGAAGACGAAGACGGAGAATGACACCAACAATTTGACCACACACTCTTTGTACGATGTTGTTAATACTGTCATATTAATTAGACATTTACACCGAATGGCTTGTAATGAGAACATTCCATTACTTCACCAATTAAGCTTGCGCAGACCCAAACCAGTCATTTTAACCCGCCGCCAATATGATAAAGTAAAAAGAATAATTGATCACCGTCTGATCGCAAAGCATAACTCATACCTTGCAAGATCTTATTGCAATGAACGACGGCTTCGCAATTTTAAGCTACAATTAGTTAAAAGTAACACACAAAATACCATTTTACATTACGACAAGAATTCTCAGACTGACAACGTTGTAATTGACCATGCGTGTGCCACGATATCTGAAGCGAATACATACACAGTTAGAAAAACAATCTGTGGTGATGCTGGGGGTGATATCGGAAATGATAAAATTAATTCAAGTTCAGTTACATTTGTGAATTCCAATAACAACAATTGTACTCGGCAAGTAATAAATGTCAATAATTACTATTCGCATAACGTGAGAACAATTTTTATAGCAAGAGACCAAGTAAAACATAGTTACAACGAAATTAAAAAAGAGCATCTTACGAAAACTGCATCTGTTAAAGATATCCAATATAGGAGAATGGCTATTAAGAAACAAAGAGTAAGATTTTCATCCTCTGATTCGGCAAATTATATTCCAAAAGCTTGTATCGAGAAAAAGGATTCATGCTCTCTTCACACTATTTTTAAATGTAAGTTACATACAGTTCAAGTTTGTGATTGGTAAATAGATAGATAAGATAAATTTGCGGAGTTTTTAATAATTTAGAAAAACAGACAGATATCATTGGTTTCCGGATATTTGCAATATTTATTTCCTTTTAGTACTTTCGTATTTAACTAATTTAGGAAACTAAAACTGTAAACATAATTCAGCAGTTAAGTCGAATGAAGTTAAGGGTAGCTGGAATGTAATCCAAACTCAATGGAACTTTAACGGGTAGTTTGGGGGTGCCACGAAGACTCTCAGTGCCACGAAGACTCTCAGTGCCACGAAGACTCTCTTTTTTTAGTTTTCGCTTATATCTCATAATATTTGGCCTGAAAATACGGTATGACAGCTAACTTTCAGGAAATTTATTGCTCTTTAACTTTTCCATACAAGGTGTGCACAAAAAGTGCTTAGTTTATGAGATATAAGCAAAAACTGAAGAAAAAAAAAGTTTTTTGCCCCCCCTCCAAATTCCACAAGGTCCTCGAGGTCGAAAACTTATGAGTCTTCGTGGCATACCCCCAAACTAGGGGCTGACAACAGCTAAATTCCCTCCCTATCTTATTCAGCGCGAGTGAAAGAGAAACACTGTGTTACGATTAGTATGGGAGCTCATTGCAAATTTTACAAAATAATGAATTAAAAAAAACGACGCATTCATTGAGAAATATAAGGCAACGAAGTTTTTAGTATTAGTGTGGTGGAATTTTAACATACATTTTTTTTACTTTCTCAAAACAAGTAGTTATAGCTGAAACACTGTTTGAGTAAAGTCAATTTGAAGGTCATCGGGTGTTGTCAGCTTCTTAAAGTTCCATTGAGTATTCCACTTTCCGGGTGAAATGTATATAACTGCTGGACTAACAGAGACGAGATTCCGAAATTAAATATGTATATGTAAGTGTATTTGTTTCAGAGATGTGTACAGAACAGAACCTGTTGTTGTTTGCCAGAAGCTGAGATCAGACTTTCTTATGAGATTTGAGTTACTTAAGCAGCATTTTAGTGCCATTTCACTATTTACTAAGTTCAAACTTTTTACTCTGTCCAGGTCATCAAAAATCTATAACACCAAATCTCGGAAATTCGGCTAACTCACTGTGCGTCACTAGTGAAAATATTGATTCGAGGTTTAAATTCTCCGATGATTCATTGCATGACATCAAACCTAAGAAAGCCTTCCTGAAAAGACTAATATCCTGCTTAGTTTTCAAGATCTCACCACAGGTGTCTCAGACAAAAAACCCAAGGGGTCTGATTGAAAATGGGAGCCCAACAACTTCATTCGATTCTTACCATGTCAGTACTTCGCTCGGAGTAAGTGTTCGCAATATTTCTAGTTTGGGATTAGGGAATGCTCCCGGTTCTGATTTTGTATGGCGAGAACCGGGAATTCCCGGTTCCGGTACTGGATTTGTATAGAAAACGAGTACCGAGAGCAAACCCTATTTGGGATTGGCCCAGTTTGGCAGGAGAAGGCTTAGAATTTGTCAGGGGCTCTCAGCATGGAAGAACCGCCTTGGGCACAGTGCGCATCAACTATCTTTTACAACAAAGGGTTTTATTATAACAAAATTCAACATATGCAAATGTCAAAATGGTGGTGTTGAATTGTCCCTTCGCGCCGACTTTACTCCTTACGCCACCATTGAATATTAAAATTTTCTTGTCATGGTCACTAATTGTTTCGTTAGTGCAGTAACAACTAACAACATATAAAATAATGAAGTACTTACTGAAGTATTTAATTTATGTTTTGTCCTTATCTATCACTTTAACAATTGTGTTTGTTAGAAACAGACACACAATAAATTAATTAATTGAAGCCTGAGAGACGATTATGAATAAGGAGGAAGTATAAGTTAAGGTCATCGATTTGTTGATCTAATCCTAATTAAATCAAGCTAAATACAGTGAATAAGTGAGCAGAATAAAAATGCTACACGCCTTACATTACTGAGGTAGCAATGTATCGCCTAAGAATAACACCCTACCCTACACAACAAGTGCCGGATTCTAATTTAAAAATACATCAACCATACAATAAAAAAATACAACCTATCTCAAACATAATTCCACATAACACAACAAACATTCAACCAATATTGAAGTTGCGTTGGAATATTTCTCAAGCAAATTCCGATATTTCTGATTCAGATGTATATGCCGTAGCTGTATTGTGTTGTTAATGCATTGGAGTTGTATTGAAGTTGGATCGTGTCTATATGTGTTTTAAAGTTAGAATACGGCCCCAAGTCCGTGTTCGTCAGTTCAATGTAGTAAATATGAGTAAATCAGAATTTTAGGGGAAACTGGTATAGGTAGAGAATTGATCCTAACTTGTCTTATCATGTAAAAAATAGTTATCAAAGACAGTATCACACTTTTCTCTGGGATTATTACTTAAAAAGTCTTTATATACTTAAATAAACCCACAAAGTATTCAATTCAACCAAATAATCACTGAAATGTATCAATTCTAATAAGAATGTCTTCAATAATCGAAGTAACGAACGAATAACCTGAAAAAGTGCTAGCTGTCTAGTGTAAACGCGGCGGCAAATGTCAGTCAATTCTTTGTGACAGATTTAACTCGCCCTCCTCCCGGCTTCGGCTTCATTGAGATTGGGGTTCACTCGGCAACCTAATCCCAGGAATTGGCGTAGGCCCTAGTTTATACGAAAGCGAATGCCATATGACCTAATCTAGAGGGGGCAACTGGGTCTTACTGGGATTCGTTCCTGTTTTCTCACGATGTTTTCCTGCGCCCAAACGCGGCTGGTACTCGTCAATAGACATAATGCAGCCGGTATGAGAATGGGATTTTAGGGCTTGCAATCCGAATATTTCGAATAGTAATTTGTATGGAAATTATTCGAAATATTCGTATTATTGGAAGCCTTAGATTGAGTTGATAGATTTGCCATACACTTACGTCAAAATTAATATGGATTGACAGCTATCTCAAACCTGTTCTAATCGCGGTTTAGTCATATCAAATGATATTTCGTTTCGTACACAAATTTCGAAAAACTTAGTAGTACGGTCACGTGTGAAAATATGGATACATTTAATGTGACCAAAACTTGTAGCCAAGACTTTACGCCTTCGTAATAGAGTTGTGGCTTCATATTTTTGTCAATGTATCGATATTTTCAGACGTGACTACACGAGCCGGTATTTGATTCCGAGACCTCCGGATTGAATGTCCGTCGTCTTACCGCCAAGCTACCAGCGCCTCTCATACAATCTTACCATGGATAATGAACTCCTCTCTCTACGCATAGCGCTGTCTCGCTTACACAACAGAGCGGCTCTTCCTCCTAGCGTTTGTCCCGGCTTGGGGTCCGCTTGACAACCTAATCTCATGAATTGGTATAAGCACTAGTTTTACGAAGGTGACTGCCATCTGACCTTCCAACCCAGAGGGGAAACTAGGCCTTATCGGGATTAGGTCCGGTTTCCTTACGATGTTTTCCTTCACCGAAAAGCGACTGGTAAATATCATATGATATTTCGTACATAAGTTTCGAAAAACTCAGTGGTACAGTCACCAGCAATGGTATCTTCCTACACGAAGGCCGCAAAAATATGTGACACGCTCTTATTTTCAGGACCCTAAGAGCGTGTCACATATTTTCGCAGGCTTCGTGTAGGAAAATACTGCTAATGATTGTACGAGCCGAGGTTTGAAGCCGATACCTCCCGATTGAAAGTCGGACGTCTTACCGTCAGGCTACCAGCGCTCTTATGCTTATGCTTTACGTATTAGGCATGTTAATCCAAACTGTGTCTTATGTTGCAGGCGATAGAGATGAGTTCGTCCTTGTACGATACGACAGCTTCGTTCTACAGCGACCACACTACACGGGGCGCCAAGACCAAAGGTGGATTCCTATCTTCCGTTCGTGGCTTGCTTTCTCGCAAGAACTGTTCTTAAACTATTAGCGTACATAGTTCAGCAAAATGTTGAATGGACCACAATTATAAAAGGGAACTCTATCTTCAAGGAGATGGTTAAGCCTTACGTTGAGATAATTTTAAACATGAGGATACTTTTACTACTGATGCTTGCCTGTACTTATATTTGGATTAAAAATCAACGTAATTTTTTACAACACTTGTATTGATTATATGATGGCAAGTAGGTACATTTTATCTACATTATATTATAGTAATGGTGTTTTAATACGACATAGATGGGGCCGTATTCTAACTATAAAACACGTATAGACACGATCCAACTTCAATACAACTCCAATGCATTTACAACGCAATACAGTTACGGCATAAACATCTGAATAAGAAATATCAGAATTTGCTTGAGAAATATTCCAACGCAACTCCAATACAACTTCAATATTGGTTGAATGTTTGTTGTGTGTTGGAGTTATGTTTGAGATAGGTTGTATTTTTATTGTATTGTTAATGTATTTTAAAATTAGAATCCGGCACATGTAATAATTGAAATGAAATAAAGATTACTATCAATCCAAATTGTGGGCAGTAATTTAGTGACGTATAAAAATAATATGACAAGAAAGGTGTTTTTGAAAACCGTTTGTTTCTTTTAGCAACCTTTGTTTGTCTAATTGGGTATGTAGTGGTCCCACAAAAGGTGCTAACATCTATTAAAAAACCGGCCAAGAGCGTGTCGGGCCACGCTCAGTGTAGGGTTCCGTAGTTTTCCGTCCGTCACAGTAAGTGTCCCCACTTAAGAGTTAAAATAACACCAAGTTCAAAATAATTTTCCTAGAAAGTTTTTATAAAGTTCTACTTTTGAGATTTTTTTTCATATTTTTAAAACTTATGGTTCAAAAGTTAGAGAGGGGGGGGGGGCACTTTTTTTTTTACTTCTGGAGCGATTATTTCCGAAAATATTTACATTATCAAAAAATGATTGGAGTAAACCCCTATTCATTTTTAAATACCTATCCAACAATATATCACACGTTAGGGTTGAAATGAAAAAAAAAAACACTCCCCACTTTACGTATAGGGGATAATAAATAGTTATTTGTGCAACAAGAGAGGAAAGTTGGTTTTCCTTGCGAGTGTTGATTTTGAGTCCCGAGTAAGCGAAAGATTGTATAATTGAATCACGAGCGAAGCGAGTGATTCTAAGTTAGAATCTTGAGCGTAGCGAGGGACTCAAAAACCCGAGATGTAAAATAACTTTGCTCTCGTGTGACACATACAACTTTTCACCTCAGTAGTGAGAACATATTAAAGGTTAATAGTAGTTTATGTAACTGTTACGTAATAAGGGTCCTTAAAATACGAGTTTCATAATAAGATCACACGAGTGTTTTAAGGCATAATTACGTACAGTTGCATACATTACTTAATCTGTGTAGATTAATGTGTGTACATACTATAAACCCTATAAAATGGTTCAGAAACTCTATGTAATGCATTGATAACAGGGCAACAACTAACATACTCATAAGCGAATGATTCTATCCTATATAAGAAGAAGACAAAGAAGATGATGCTGTAGACGAGGAAGAAGATGAATAATAAGAAAAAGAAGAACGAAGAAGCAGATGAAGACGCAGAAGGAGATGAAGTAAAAGAAGATGATGATGAAGAAGAAGATGATGATGAAGAGGGTAAAGAAGTAGAAGATGATGTTGATGAAGAATAAGATGATGATGAAGAAGATAATGATGTTGTTGATGAAGAAGATAATGATGAAGAAGAAAATGATAGAGAAGAAGACGAAGGAGATGAAGACGACGAAGAAGGTGGTGAATAAAAAGGACATGAAGCTGAAGATGATGATGATGATGATGAAGAAGAAGATTTCCAAGCTTATTAATGAAAACTCCAAATTTAGACAGATTAGCGGGTTTATGGTGTGTGTGTAGATAAAAATATGTATTTCGAATTTGTAATAGACCCCTAAATATGAAGTAGCAGTTCATGGCCTTCACAAAATTAAAAAAACTACTTTGTCTCACTCCCTGGAGTGACGAAAGTCGCACTTTCATCACTCCAGGGAGTGACGAAAGTGCGACTTTCGTCACTGTGTATTCGCAGGGAAGTAGGCTTGTTCGAGCTGCTGAGGTGAAAACATTTTTTTCCACTTTTTATTTTACCACTTTGTCGGCGTGATTGATATACATATTAGTACCAAATTTCAGCTCTCTAGTGCTAACGGTCACTGAGATTATCCGCGGACGGACGGACGGACGGACAGACATGGCGAAACTATAAGGGTTCCTAGTTGACTACGGAACCATAAAAACACGAAGGGAGGTCGCCCACGGCCCCTTGTCCCATTTACAATCCGCGACAGAAGCGACACCTACCTACTGAATCGCGATACAAACGCGCGACTGTCGCGATGCAGTCGCTCTGTTTCAATTCAGCATTGCTTCTGCATCGATGCAAACTATATTGGGGACCCGGGGTATGTCCTTAAACTACGTCCGGACTTGGGTATGTCCTTAAACTACGCCTAAAAGAGAGGTATGGGCACTGCGAATGGCATCTCGCTAGGTGTGGTAGGGCACGTTCATCGAATGTCATCTCGCTCAAATCTGGAGCAGAGCGCGACTGGGGAAGTACCTCCACCTTACAGAAACCCACAGCCAAATAGCACTAGAACCTACTCATAGTGTTGTGTTCCTGATGGTGAGTAAGGTTGCCAAAAATTTTAAATTAATTTAAAGCTGCTTACCATCAGGCGAGCCGTATGCTTGTTTGCCACCGTCGTGGTATAAAAAAAAAGATTCAGTATTGCTACTACCTAATGCGCGGCTGTTTCGCGCGACATCAGGTATCGCGTTTGAATAAATTATGCAACGCAAGTGTATCGATACGGTATCGCGGCTGTGTAGCGAATGCTGTAAGTACTTACCGCCATTAGATGTGCGAGGTCCTGACCGCGACTGTTATTATTATAGCCTCATTTATTTATTTCATTATTTTAATTAACCAGGGGCCATATTCTAACTTTAAAACACGTATAGTCACGATCCAACTTCAATATAACTCAAATGCATTAACAACGCAATAAACTTCTGACTATGAGAAATATTAGAATTTATGGAGAAATTTTCCAACGCAACTTAGTTGGAGTTATGTTTGAGATAGGTTGTATTTTTATTGTATTGTTACTGGGATTCGGCACTGGGATAGATAACAATTCATAAATAATTCGACATGCAAAATAATTTCAATTGGCAATTTCACATTTCATTTAAATAGTAGAGTTAAATTTGAATTTAATCTTACTGTAATCTATCAATAAATTAAATATCATTAAGCACTTAAAATTTTAAAATATCCATTCTCCTGTTTTATTTCAGTTACTATATTTCATGCGGTTTATTAAATTGTTTATGTAGGGTTAATATTAAGGACCTCTCTTCGAGTAAAGGAATCCTCCATATTATTCCCTAAATCTCTATCGTTGGCTTTAGTCCACCAGTCTTTACCAGCTGCTATTTATCTCATCTATCCATCTTTGCCTTGGCCTTGCTCTTTTCAACCGACTTCAAGATTTCGAAGGAGGAGGTTATCAATTCGCCGGATCATTGTTTTTGCTATTTTTTTAATGTATGTTCACCGATTATTCAAAGATGGCTAGACCGATTTGAAAAATTCTTATTTTGTTTGAAAGAGTATACTTCACAGTTGGTCCCATTGTAACCAGGTCAGGATCTGATGATGGGATCCTGGAGAAATCGAGGGAACTCCTCAACTATTATAGGCACACCTATAGTGATTTGAGTATTTTTTACCGTATCGAGCATTTGCTTTTGTAAAAGTGAAGTCGGTTCTTTTTTGTTTAAAATTATACGTTTATTTTATGCGACTGTATCGCGGCCTTTTTGCAACTGAATCGCTGCAAAAGTCTCGGTGTGCGACCTTCCAGTCGTTTGTTCTGATATTTCAAAACTATTATATATCTAATACATTTTACGCTATGGGAATTCTGACTTGAGACCTCATGTATCCTCTATAAGATCTTCGTAACGGATCGAAACGTACCGAGTGAAATCAAACATTAATTAACTAAGTGAGTTACCTGCTATAGATACACTTTAATATGCACGAGTCTCGCGAGAGTTTAAAAGTTAAAATTGACTAAAATAGTAAAATCAGGAACTCAAAGAATATAATTTCTGTAGCTGCTTGTAGAAACAAAAACAAATAGAGTAACTTCCACGATCGCAAAAAAACATTTTGATTAGATTACTTCCATTTAATTTTTTAGCGCCGTCTACAGTTATTTTACTACACCCCGTATATTATAACGTTTTGGTTTGACATTTGATTTTTCTTTAATGAAGGAATAATATGGCTCTCTAAAGCACCTTTTATTTTTTCAAGATTCATAATTGTTTATAAGTTATGGAGTTTTTCCTTGTGAAATAGGGAATTTCAAAAAAAGTATTTTTTTATTTTATATGTTTTTGCTTCGGAATGGTGTCAAAATTATACCATAAATGAATTCGGCATCCCCGATATATACAAAGACGATACCAAACTTGGCCTAGTAGCTTCACTGATGTAGATATCAAGATAAAGTTGAGAGCCTGTTCCCCCCCTAAAAATTTACATCAAAAATCTTGGTGGCTCCACTTGTCAAATCCATCCTTGGGTCCTAAGGAATAATCATGCCGAAGGAAATCTCTTGTACACGAAGAGTCGTATTTTTACTGCTACAACTATATCGTTCTCAATTACAAAATATTTTTAAATAAGTTCCCTGTATTTTATTTTATGCATATATGAATAGCCGGACATAATACAATGTTATTATTCTTCAAATAACTTTTCACAAGGAATATCCAAGATCGGTGAATGTCCAAGGTACACAAGTGTAACTTGGACACATTTCCCTTTTTTTGTAACAGCCTACCCTGTCGAAGCCAGTAATGATATCGTTTATTTTACTGTGGAATAATGTAGCTTATTGTATATATCAAAAAGTAAAATGAGAACTGATGACATATTTTTTTATTGTACAATGTATAAAAACGAATTATATTATTAATAACTCCTAGGTTGCACAATAATTTACGCAATTTACCTAATTATAAGTAATCTTATTAGTAGTTCATTCCAGTTTGTCAATACGTATGCCAGAGCTATAAAACATAACCAAACTACGACCCACTACCATCCCACTATCGATAATCAAATAGATTTTTTCCGATTATCCGTTACAAGACAATAATCTACTTATAGGTAGAGGTCATAGACTAATAACCCAAGACGCCGCATAGCCGGGCGAACCCCGCTGCCACGCATACAGTCGCTTCACTCGACGGTGTGAGAGAGAAAGTTGTCTTTCCTTTCAGTCCTGTATGTAACATCGCTTGCTTGCGGCATTAAAACGCATTATTGTTGCATTTAATTGTGACGCAGAAACACTATAACATCTGGTCTGCAAAATTTTGGCATTTAATTTCACTGGTAAACCGTTTTTTATCTTAATTACCTATTAAAATTTGTCCGGAAAGAGAAGTGTCATAGTTTATAAGGAAACTCATACATTCTACGACACTTGTCTTTCCGGACAGACTCTAAATATAATTGTAATTATTGGATGTGACAGTAAACAAGTGTGTTACCATGGCAGCATTAATGTTTGTCTCTCTCTTATGCACCACGGAACAATCGCGCGTTCCCTGTCTAGCATTGCCTGCAATCGCTCGGTTCCCCGCCCGCACCCCTCGGTTTTGGCAGCCTTGGTTTCAAAGAAATAACGCGCTAAGCGGAGTATAGAGATATTTAGTATATGGTAGCGGTAAAGTAAAAAAGTGTTCATTCTTGAAAATGAAAATGAAAAATGTTTATTGGGCTAAATAGTATACATTCTTAATACAATTCGACTTGGATCCTCCTTGTAAGTGTACTTTATTATATACCTGTATCAGGAGAACCCGCTCTTCTTTAATATGGGTACTTGTAATCTAAGTATATCCATTTAACCTAAACAAGTAACTATTTAATACTATTATTATTATTATTTAATTATAAATGTATTTAAACATTCAAGGGATAAAGTAATATAAAATAAGTGAGTATTTGTGTGTGTGTGCGTGTGTGCGTGTGCGTGCGTGCGTGAATGTGTGTGTGTGTGTGTGTGTGTTAATTTAGTTCAGTATATAAGTTTTTCTACATCATTGTATTCAAGGGATTTCAGCCACTTTGTTACAGATATTTTGCATTTAAACAGAGGTAGATGATAAATGGAAAGTATGTTATTTATGGTATTGTACAAGTGAGCAGATTGTGCAGTAAATTGTCTTTTGGCAAATAAAGATCCTACATATTGGAAGGGGATAACGTTGTTTTTTCGTCTTCGGTATGTTAGTTGGGATGTATATGTTAGTGATTTATGCAGCTTTAAAATTGAGTTTAGTATGTTCTTATAGTGAGTTGATTAGAGATTTTATAGAGTTCAGAAGTCGGAAATCGGTACGGTTTTGAGTACATAACTTTGAGAAGGCATCTTTGTCCTCGTTCAGCCTCTAGAATTTTTGTCTTGTTGGCTCCGCCCCACACTGGGATGCAGTAGGTTATGATCGATTGAGCAAGTGCAGTATAGACTTGATTTAGTAATGGTTTAGAGGCAATGTAGCGTAGTTTTTTAAAAATCCAAATAAGTTTTCTAATCCTGGCGTTAATGTGTTCAATATATTTATGCCATGCAAGTCGCTGATCCAGTATAATTCCTAAGTATTTGGTAGAAGTAACTTTATTTATTTGTAGACATATACATTGTTTATCATTAATATGTAAGTTGCACGTGTGGATTTTTATTTTGAGGTGATCTGAGGGTTGCGAGGTGTTATATTTGGAAAATCACATAAAATTGGTTTTAGAGATATTCAACGTGAGAAGGTTATTATTAAGCCAGGAGTAAATGAGGTTAAGGCCCCTTTCAGCCTTTTTGTAGGTTGATTCCCATGTAACATCATGGAAAACAATAACAGTATCGTCCGCATAAGAGAACACACAGCTATTTTCAACAGTGAGATTTGTCAAGTCATTAATGTACGCTAGAAATAAAGTAGGGCCAAGAACACTGCCTTGGGGTTCTCCAAAAGATATTTGTAGTGCTTGACTAATATGACTGCCAATCTTGACCTTCTGAGATCGGTCACAAAGGTAATCCTTCAGTAACTCTAGTGGAATGCCCCTAATTCCCATGGATTCAAGCTTATGTATAAGAGTGGGGTGAGAAACGGTGTCAAAAGCCTTCTTTAAATCCAAAAATACTGCAAGACACTTTTTACCCTTATCAACATGTTCAGTGATAGTTTTTGTGAGTGCTAAAACTGCATCTTCAGTGGAGCGTCCTTTTCGGAAACCAAATTGTGAATCTGACAAGATTTTGTATTTGTCAAGATAATCAACGAGTCTATTATTAATCAGTTTTCCATAATTTTGGAAATGGCCGATAAAACTGAAATGGGTCGGTAGTTATTTACGTCGTTCTTTTCTCCATTCTTATACACAGGTGTGACTATAGATTGTTTTAGTATATTTGGGAAAACTCCCATAGAAAAACAGAGATTGGCAAAATGACAAATAATAGGGACAACTATGGTTTTAGCGAGTTTTAAGAACTTAGTAGGGATGCCATCACTGCCCGGAGCACTTTCTGATTTTAGGCTCATAAGAGTATTATGCACTTCATTCTCGTCAGTGTCAAGCAAAGCAAAAGATAATAAAGGGCTATTGTGTATTTTTGAATTTGATATGGTGTTATTTGCAATATGTATATCATCAGCCAACTTCTGACCTATGCTGGCAAAAAAGGCGTTAGCAAAATTTGCAGATTCTACGGGCGTTTCTTTGGAGTTAAGTAATTCGTGATTGTCAGTGTTCGATGATTTGTAGCGGGTTATTGATTTTATAATGTTCCATAGAGTTTTTGGATGATTAGTAGATTTTGCTAAAATGTCACTCTCATATTTCCGCTTTAGTTTTTTAATCAGATTGTTGCAATAGTTTCTGTATCGTCTATACGTGATTTTTAATACATCGTTGTGGGGATCAGCACGTAGTGTAAGTTGCATTTTGTTTCTGTTTTTAATACACCGTAAGATTCCGGCTGTTATCCAGGGCTTTATAGTGCGTTTATTTCGTGGTATACTTTTAATAGATTTGCTTTCTTCAAGACATTCTCGTAATTTATATGTAAGTTGTTCAATAACAAAATCAGGATCATTACTCAAAAGCAGTTTGTTAGCATTTTTTTGAATCAGATTATTTAGTGCTTGATCATAATCTATAATTTCCATGGTTTTAGGACGCGACTTTTTTACTACATAGTTAGTTAGGGTTAAGAGAGTAGTTAGGTGATCACCTAACTACTCTCTTAACCCTAACTAACTATGTAGTAAAAAAGTCGCGTTCTGCAGTAATAAATACATCTATAACCGATCGGTTATAGATGTATTTATTACTGCAGAAAAAGCAGCTATTTTATTAGTGTTTATTTTAATCATGAAGTGATCTATACAACTGTTTTCTCTAGTAGGAAATATATGAGCTGGTAGTATACTGTACGTAGCAAGCATGTTAAGAAAATTATGTCTGTTAAGACTTTCATGTGTGGTTTCATTCTGACGGGGAATTAGGTTTATGTTAATGTCACCTGTAACAATTATGTTATTGTATGATCTTATAGTATCTAGGTGATTACCCAGTGAAGCTATGAAATTAGTAGCATTTACATTTGACGGAGATCTATATATACCCAAAATAATGGTGTTTTCAAGTTGTATCTGTAGACATGTTGCCTGATCAAGCTTGACCTCATTAGTATTAGATTTCAAGTGACATGCTGTATAGCTGACCACTCCATCGTTTTGATTGAAATTGTTAGTTGTAGATAAAGACATATAATTTAGGATATTGGGAATTTGATTCCAAGATTTCAATCTACATTCCGTTAGGATTATCACATCTATATCGCAGTTAAATTGAGAGAGAGTTAGTTCTAAATCATCGAGCCACACTTGAAGTTACGAATTTCTAGGATCTAAATTAATATTATTAACATTATATTTTGTTTTCAGCAATTACTGCATAGTACACATACAACACAATTTACAATAACCTTAACTATACCTTTTGAATTGAATGACGTTATTTATACAAAACAATACAAATATAACTGCGGTAACAAAAAAAAACAATAAGTTAGGCACCTGCATAAAACTTTAAGCATAAGACGTGATCCGTTTGAAATTTGCCAAATTCAAAACCCTGTTAATGGTACTGAAACCAGTTTTTTATTTTTTTATAATTTCTTGAAAATTTGTTTAATATACAATAATTATTTCCTAGCTGACCCGGCGAACTTCGTACCGCCAACATCCACTGACTCCCATCTACCTCAACTACTCCTACGCCAGTCCTACCGTCCCTTACCCCACTGCCACTGACTCGTACGCCAGTCCTACCGTCTCCCACCACTCTCCCACTCCCTTCCACCCGTCTTCCACTTCCTTTCACGACTCGCCCACTCTCACCCACCCGTCTCCTAATCTCTTCCACCCTTGTCCCACCAACTCTAACCCCATTCTCACTGACTCCTACGCCAGTCTCATCGTCTCCCACTCGACTCCCATTATCTTCACCCACTCCTATTAACTCCTAACCTTGCCGCAACGACGCTTGCCTACTTCACTTCAATAGTTTTTTTTATATCTCCTATATTTTAATAGTTATTCTGCTATTCGGGGTGGAGACAAATCCAATATCATCATCAATCATGAATCATTAAAATCGGTTCAGCCGTTCTTGAGTGATATTGAAATGGTGTAACCGACACAACTTTGTTTTATATATAACTATGGATTAGTGAATTTATCATTTTTCATTTTTCCCCGCTCCTATCGTAAGTTTTGTTGTATGCCCTCCATTACACATTCGACAGTGTCTTTTGACACATTATTAGTGTGAGTTCTATCAAGCAATATCTTTTCTAGAAATATTTTTATCGCATGTCGTTATTGTCGCTTTTACGAAAGACACTCTTGGTCACACAACCCAATACGGTTCAACAGGTCAATACTGTGGGAGTATGTTGGATCAAGTCTTTAAGCTCGATTTAGAGAGCGTTGGATTAAGGAAGCTCATAGCTTCTACCATAGCGGATCATCTCCAACTACGCTCAAAAATTTGGCAGCTATTGGTTTTCGCCGTTGACTTTAGATCTTTTTTGCAATAATCTGAGAGTTCGTTTTATTTTTGGTATAATACTTTAGTGATTCAGGCGATTTCTGTGGTTGAGTGCGTAAAGTTAAGCAAAATGAAGTTTGCAAGATTATATTTAAGAAAAAGCAGAAAAGAAAAGCAGCTGGTAAAGACTGGTTGACCGAAGCCAACGATAGAGATTTATGGAATAACATGGAGGAGGCCTTTACTCAAAGAGAGGTCCTTAATATTAACCATACATAAATAATTTATGTTAAAGAAACTCAAAGAAATAGGGCTGGATTACAGGGACAGAAGATTCATAAACAATCTATATAAAGCACAAGAAACAATGATAAAAGTAGGAGAAGAGACAGGAACAGCTAAGATAAGGAAAGGGGTAAGACAAGGTTGCTCACTCTCTCCATTAATCTTCAATATTTTCACAGAATCAGCCATTAAGAAAATTGAAGAACAAACAGACATAGGAGTAAAATTTAATAGACATAATATAAAATTCATAAGATTTGCGGATGATATAGCGGCAATAGCAGAATCAAATAAAGATTTAGAGACATTATTAAGTTTAATGGATACAGTTTTTAAAGAATTCGCACTGAAGATAAATGTAAATAAGACCAAGATTTTAGTGACGTCAAAAAAAGAAAACCAGCTCTTGTCACAAATTTCACTAAATGAATCAACGGTAGAAAAGGTTAAATCCTTTAGATATTTAGGAAGCCTCATCACCGCCGACTCTAGGTGTACGCCCGATATAAAAGCCAGGATAGCAATGGCCAAACAAGCATTTCATAATAAAAAAAACCTACTAACTTCAAACATATCCAAAAACACAAAGAAGAAATTTTTAAAAACATATATATGGAGCATAGCACTTTACGGCAGCGAGACATGGACACTGACACAGAGGGACAGGAGTATACTTGAGGTGTTTGAAATATGGTGTTGGAGGCGGATGGAGAGGATTAGCTGGACTGAGAGAGTGACGAACGAAGAAGTGCTGGAAAGAGTGGGGGAAAAGAGGCAGTTGACGGATAGCATAGAGTCAAGAAGAGGGAGGATGATGGGTCACCTCATACGACATGACAACTTCATACAGAAGATAGTTGAAGGAAAAATGGAAGGAAGGCGAGGAAGGGGAAGACCTAGAATTAATTATATAGACCAAATTCAAAATAATGTTAATGTCAGGTCGTACCAAAAGATCAAAGAGGAGGCCTGGGATCGAAGCAAATGGAGAGCCCACTTTGAGTTGCACCGACAAGAGCATGGCTCTTAAGTGTTTGATGATGATGAAATAATTTAAATAAACCGCATGAAATATAATACAAAAAAAGTGCTTAATGATATTTTAATTATTTTTTAGATTGCTGTACGATTAAATTCAAACTTTAATATTGAAATGAAATGTGAAATTTCCATTTGAAATTATTTTGCATGTCGAATTATTTATGAATTGTGATCTATTCTACTTAATTAAGGAATAAACGAGGCTATAATATAATATATATTGAAGAAAAATTACTTTGAATTTGGCGGATTTCAATCGGAGCAGGTCTTATAATAAACTACGGTAGGTAAACATGGGTAAACGTACAATAGGTACGATACGAGTATATACCTACCTACCAGAAAACCTAATGCATCAAAATATCTTCTACGCGGATATTCCTAAAAAGGTCAATATTCACAATACTTACTCGTTAAACTTAATTGACAAAGAAATATTCATTTGAATTTGCAAGAACCAAGTTTCAATTGGTTGTTTGCCGTTGGAATGAATCTTGCTTAAAAAGCTTTTAATATACTATCACACACACTATCAGAGAAACTCAGACATTATGTGAGGTCAGTGCTGTCCTGCTGATAATTTCCTGAAGGTATTCGTACTGTTGAGTCGCTGGAAGCTTTCGATCAACGTTTTCGTGTTTCCAGAATTTGGATACTCCGAGTTTCTGTTTTTGCGGAGGTCTAGGATGTAGTCCAGGACTTTTCCTCTGGCAATTTTGCCGGATACTGTTCTGGGAAAGTCATCGACGAAGATGACACCGCCATGCAGGTGTTTGTGGTGTGATAGTTTATCTGTAAACGGAATACATTTAACTGTCTTAACTGTCGATGGTAAGTATTGTAACGTTTCTGACATGATGCTGCGTTTCCACCAGAAATGAGCGAGGATGCGTTGCGAGGAATGTTTTTAAGAACCAATCCTAGAGCTGCGCTGTACGAGGATAAACAAATGAAGTGATTTTATTGGTGCTTAACCAACACATTCCTCGTAATGCATCCTCGCTCATCTCTGGTGGAAACACAGCCTTAGCCTGTAAACTGACTTCATTATCGATTATGAAGAGTCAACATTTGCCAAACTTTTTTAAAAAGGTAAATTAAGGGCAATGTAACCATTTTCAACGGGAAGTAAAATATCAAACAAAAAACCGGCTAAGAGCGTGTCGGGCCACGCTCAGTGTAGGGTTCCGTAGTTTTCCGTCCGTCACAGTAAGTGTCCCCACTTAAGAGTTAAAATAACACCGCCATGTAGGATATGATATGAGCGTTCCACGTACAGCGACATCTATCGGCAAATTAAGTAAACTATTGCGCGCGAGCTTAAAGTATGGAAGATGATTTTTATGGGATAATTCTTTATTGCATGAACCGATTTTCACCGGTTTTACTTTATTTGAAAGCACGTCATTTCATTGTGATTTTTTAGAAATTACAGGTACAAAAAAAGAAAGAAAGAAAGAAAGAATGAAAGAAAGAAAATATATTTATTCACGTCACACCAGTTAAATTATACATGCAATTTTATAAAACGGACGATAAAAAGGACCCCCACTCAGCGTAATGCCACGGCAAGCCGCGCTTATGATATGACTAACGAGTGACGACACAACTACAGACAAGAAAATAAGTAAAGCAACACAGAAAAAAAAAGAAACAATTAGGAACAATTTATGTGCGAATCAAATACATTTTGTATGTTGAGAGTTTGCCCCCCGGTGTGTAAATGCTAAAAGGAAGAAAGGTAAGAAGATCATATAAATAAAATATACTACTGCCGCTAGGTGTTAAATTGTGCGCTGATAAACATCATTCGACTTTTAAATTTGAAATCATTAATCGTTTTCAGCGCACGAATAGGTGGAGGTAGATTGTTCCATCATTTGGTAGCGGCGTACCGAAAACTACCACGAAATGAGGCTGAATGGTGAAGAGGACAGGCAAGCATCAGAACCCTGCAGGACCTGACACCTGCAGACGTAGAGCCTTTCATCCAAGTCAACTTATCGTAAAGGTATGAGGGCACTTGTCTATTTACAATGCCGAACATAAGAGAGGCCAAATGTAATTTTTGACACATAGACATTCGTAAAATTTTATTTTGGTTCAGGTATGGTGTAACATGTGCTCGCGGGGGTATATGGAAGCAGAAACGCGCGCAGGCATTTTGAACCCGCTGAATAAGCCTTTCGCGCCAACAGCCGCGGCCCATATACAGTGTCGCAATAGTTCAACCTGGACAGGACAAGCGCGTCACATAGCCTTATTCTTAAACTTATATCAACATAATCGCGAATTTTATATAGTAGTTTGAGCCTGTAAAAGCAGTTACGAATAGCATTGTGAATATGGGTCTCGAAGCGCTGTTCCCCGTCCATCATAAGACCTAAATTTCTAACTTCCTCTACTCGCTCTAAAGATTCATTCTGTATGTGAACCTTAAAATTACATTCGGATATGTTTTCAATTTGCTTCTTTGTCCCCAGAATTAAGTATTTTGATTTTATCGGGTTTAGGGATAGTGAGTTCTTGTGCAACCATCTAGCGACACGTTCTAGACCATCGTTCAGTTTGTTTACCTGTGCAATAGTATCATGCTTGCTGCACGATATGTACAACTGCAGGTCGTCGGCGTACATATGATAATTACAGTGTTTTATAACATGTATGATATTGATATCACTGTGACGTATGTTGCTCGTTTTAGATTTAGAACCTTGTCTTTTTTATCTTCTTGTATCCATAGAAATAAAAATAACTAATCTGCCAAAATTGTTAATACCCATAAGAATTTTTCTCTTCTCAATAAAATAACTGAATTCGTTAAACTAAACTAAGTGTTTCAATCGAGAGAATCCATAACATCTGGCGACCGTGACTTTTGTGCATGTATTAAATAAGTATGGAATCTTGGAAACGCAAACGGACTCTGTTTCGAAAAGAGTTTACCATTCTCGCGGACAGGACGACTAAAGCAGTGGAGAACAATGATACCACAGCCCTGCAGGTGTTTGAACTCCTGTCTGAAGCGGCTTCGAATTTATTTGAAGCAGAAGCCACATTGCGAGATTTATGGGTGGAAGCTGAAGACTTTAACGAAGATCAACTTCATGCAGATCAAGATAAGGCCATGCACTATAAAACACGCTGGCAACAAGTCAAAGCCTTATTTCCCAGGACTCTTCCTCGCGTCAGTAGCGCCTCGTCTCTACAGTCAGGACAATCCACAGATCTTGAGCCAAGTAAGCAGAGACGGCCTAAACTGCCTATGCTGGAGCTAGTCAAGTTCGACGGCAATGTTAAGTCATGGCTATCATTTTGGGGCCAATTGAAGAAGATCCATGAAGACGCAGAGATCGACTCCACAGATAAGTACCAGTATCTTCTGCAATCCATGACCCCAAACAGTAGTGCACGACAGCTTGTCGAAAGTTACTCACCTTGCGCAGAAAACTACAGTAAGGCAGTTGAAGCTCTAAAGGCTAGATTTGCTAGAGATGACGTACTAATAGAAACGTATGTTAGAGGTTTGCTTGCCCTGATGCAACAAAAAGGAGAGCCTAAAAATCGATCAAACCTATACGATAACCTGCAAACACACCTACAAGCACTGGAAACACTCGGCGTGACAAAGGATAAGTATGCATCAATGCTGTTCCCCATGATTGAGTCAGCACTACCAGAGAGCATACTTCGTGCTTGGCACCGCAGTCAAGCTGACTCCAGAGACCTAGCTAACCTGATGCAGTTCCTGAGGCAAGAGGTGGAATCAGAAGAACGCATAAAGCTAGCTAGAACCAAGATTGATAAAACAACCCTAGCTGAGCCAAAACCGCCCACCGCTTGTTTTGTGCAGTTGTCAGAAGCTAAGCGCAACAAGGAATGTTCCGGTAAACAAGGCGAGTCATCAATATCATCGTGTGTATGGTGTGGCAAGGACAATCATTCAGCTGTAGAGTGCTACAAGGCAGCAAAAATGACAGTGAGTGATCGTATAGAATTTATCAAAGGTAAGAAAGCCTGTTTAATTTGCTTAAGAAGCAATCATATTGCAAAGAAATGCAAGAGTTTTCCGAAATGTCTGTTTTGTAAGAAACGTCATTTTACAATTATGTGCACAGACATAGCATCGGGTCTAGACAGTAGCAACAAACAATCGGAGTCATCAAACAACTTGTCATGTTTGCAAAGGTCTGCAAAAACAACTTTATTGCAAACTGTCATGGTGAAAATTGCACACGGCAAGAAAGAGGTCTGTGTTAGAGCATTTATTGACAACGGTGCACAAAGGTCTCACATAAAAAAAGACTTAGTACAGAAGCTTGGATTGATACCTACTAGAAAGGAGGTAATAACCAACTGCTTGTTCGGCGGGTTCGAAACGAAGAAAGAAGAGTATGGCGTGTTTGACATACGCGTCAAGAACGTCGAAAACAATTTTTCTATGAACTTGTCCGTTGTAGAGCAAACTAATATTTGTGGTTTTTTACCTAAAATAAGATCCAATGTAATTCTAGAGCAACTGCGTCAAAATAATATTAGCCTGACTGACTCTATGACTACTCCTGACGAGGTAAGTCTACTGATTGGAGCCGACTATTCCGGGTTACTTTTGACAGGTGCCATTAAACAGTTAGAAAACAACTTAACCGCTGTACAGACTAAATTTGGCTGGACTATTCAAGGTCCAATAACTGGAGTATACAGTTCGATGACAAACGCAATAACGACTCTTCATTGTCTAAGTAAAATTGATCTTACAGATTTATGGAGTTTGGAAGCTTTAGGCATCCACGACCCCGCAACACAAGCAACAAAAGCAGCGCGTGAGGAAGAAGTCTTTAGATCTTTCAACGACAGCATCAAGATCAACGAAGAAGGTCGTTACGAGGTAAGTTTACCATGGCGTGACGTTCCGCGACCTAAACCTAACTACGGGCTTGCCAAAAAGCGGTTAGATTCTAACATGATTCGGCTTAAGCAATTAGGTAAGCTCAGCGACTACGATAAGGCATTCCGTGAGTGGTTACAGCTTGACATAATTGAGGAAGCACCCGACCAGGCTGTCCAAGGTCATTACTTGGCGCATCATCCTGTCGTTAAGGAGTCCAGTTTGACAACTAGGATTCGTCCAGTTTTCGATGCGTCAGCCAAGGATAGTAATGGTATTTTCTTAAATTCATGTTTAGAAAAGGGCGTGAACCTTTTCGAAAAAATTCCTAACCTGTTAATTAATTTCAGGAGAAATAAGATCGGAGTGACAGCAAACATAGCAAAAGCGTTTCTTCAAATCTCGCTGGTTCCAAAGGATCGTGATTATCTTCGCTTTTTATGGTGGTCCAGGATTGATGACGAAGAAAGAACGATGATCACTTATCGTCACAGACGCGTCGTTTTCGGAGTGACATCGTCACCGTTTCAGCTAGTAGCCACCATCAATCACCACCTGGATAGTTGTTCGAACCCACTTAGAGAAACTGCAACGAAATTGAAAAAATCGTTTTATGTGGATAACTGTGTGACTAGTTTAGATTCGGAGGCAGAGCTCGAGACATTTATAAGGGAATCAAAACAGGTAATGCTGGAAGGTAAATTCGACCTTAGAGGTTGGATATCTAGCCCTGTACTTGTAGATGTAAATGTACAAAACACTTCAGTATTAGGAGTTACTTGGAACGTAAAAAATGACACTCTCCAGTGTAACGATAATTTTAGTAATATTGACCAAAAATTGACCAAACGAACGTTACTCTCTGTAGCGCAAAGGGTTTTTGATCCTATAGGTTTAGCCTGTCCTACAACCATAGTCCCGAAAATGATCTTACAGACAACGTGGTGCAGGAAATTGACCTGGGACCAGGAACTACCCGAAGATTTGGCCAAGGAGTTTAGAAAATGGATAGAACAAGCTTATGTAATTAATGACTGCGTTATTCCTCGACGGCTTACAAGCGTGTCCCTGCAGGAGTGTGAAACGTCGTTGCACGTTTTTTCCGATGCAAGTAAGGATGCTTACTCAGCTTGTATATTTCTGCGGTCAAAACAGGGTGAAAACGTCACTTTAAGCCTAGTCCTAGCAAAGTCAAGAGTGACACCAGTTAATAAAATAACTATTCCAAGACAGGAGTTGATTGCTGCAACACTTGCGTGTAGACTATCCGTGACAGCAATTGATTCTCTGGCCTTGCCTAATTGTGCTGTGTACTACTGGTGTGATTCAAGTGTCGTGATCACGTGGGTAACCTGCGAAGGGCCTTGGAGTGTATTTGTTTCCAACCGGGTGCAAGAGATAAAAGGGCTGAGCCCAGCTTCGGCTTGGAGACACGTCCCTGGCCATCTAAACCCTGCCGATTTGCCATCAAGAGGCGTTAATCCCAAGGGACTCCTCGAAAGTAGATGGTGGGAGGGACCAGAGTGGCTACGCCTAGATCAAGAACATTGGCCAGTTACAAACTTCACACAGGACTCGCAAGCAGATGTCGAACGGAAGAAGACTGGTACTGTTGTCATGCATGTCCAAGATGAATCTTTCTTAGATAGATTAACCTACTTCTCAAGCTATACGAAATTAGTCAGAATGATATGCTGGATGTTACGACTAAAGAAAAAATCTTCATCAAAAGAACTGACCTATGACGAGTTTGAATATGCTGAGAATGTATTGATAAGGTTAATACAAAAAAGGTACAAAGACTCTTTAATGAATAATCGAAATATACAAACCTTTGTTGATGAAAATGACATTATACGTCTTAACACAAAGTTGTCACTCGGCAATGAAAATTATAATTTCAAGTTTCCCGTGATTCTTCCTGGGGCTGACTCGATTATTCGGCGTTTAGTGGAGCGTAGGCACGTCGAGCTGAAACATGCTGGAGCACAAACCTTGCTTAATAGCTTACGCCAGAATTTTTGGATCATAGGTGTCAGGAGGTTAGTTCGTAACGTGATACACCGCTGCATACGATGCAAAAGGTTTACAGCAAAACAGTCAACTGGCGAGTTCTTAATGGCACTGAGAAGATTTGTAGCACGGCGCGGAAGAATAGAAACGTTTTTTAGCGATAATGGTACAAATTTTCGAGGCCTGGATAATGCGTTTAGTTCTCTTGATTGGGACGAAATACAACGGTTTTCCTCGATTACAAGGATCAAGTGGAACTTTTTGCCTCCAGCCGCTCCTTGGTGGGGAGGGTTCTATGAAAGGTTAATTGGATTCCTAAAACAAATCCTCCGCAGGGTCTTAGGAAAGGCCTCTATCTCTCTCATGGAGCTGCAGACGGTACTTTGTGACTGCGAGTCGACGATAAACAATAGGCCGCTTACGTACGTAGGTGCTCAAAGCGATTTGCAACCATTGATGCCTTCAATGTTTATCCAGCCGTTGCCCTCTAATCATTCTACTGATTTTGATGAGGTTGATAGGTCAGCTCTTAACGTCAGACACCGCTATTGCCAGGATTTACGCGAGCATTTACGTAAACGTTTCAGGGACGAGTACATCAGCTCGCTCATACAAAAACGTGAGCGGAATGGACCCGTGCAACTTCAGACTGGAGACGTGGTCTTGGCGGAGACTGAAGATAAGCGCGTAACATGGCCGTTGGCCATTGTTGAAGAGGTATACGCAGGTGCCGATGGCGTCAATAGAGTGGCTCGTGTGAGAACCGTTACCGGAACAAAGGTAAGACCAGTCCAACGGATTTTCCCATTAGAAATAAGCTCGCACGACAGACTTGACTCAACTTTCCGACGAGACTGCGAGATTACGACAGTGGACACGGAACCTACTCGTACTAGACAGGCGACAGATGAGAATCGTAATTCGACACGAGCCAGGAGGTTACCCCAACACCTATTTGATTATGTCATGGACTGAGGCATGGGTAACGTAACCTTCCGGTTCTTCCCTGTTGGGAGTGTGACGTATGTTGCTCGTTTTAGATTTAGAACCTTGTCTTTTTTATCTTCTTGTATCCATAGAAATAAAAATAACTAATCTGCCAAAATTGTTAATACCCATAAGAATTTTTCTCTTCTCAATAAAATAACTGAGTTCGTTAAACTAAACTAAGTGTTTCAATCGAGAGAATCCATTCCCAGGACTCTTCCTCGCGTCAGTAGCGCCTCGTCTCTACAGTCAGGACAATCCACAGTTCTTGAGCCAAGTAAGCAGAGACGGCCTAAACTGCCTATGCTGGAGCTAGTCAAGTTCGACGGCAATGTTAAGTCATGGCTATCATTTTGGGGCCAATTTAAGAAGATCCATGAAGACGCAGAGATCGACTCCACAGATAAGTACCAGTATCTTCTGCAATCCATGACCCCAAACAGTAGTGCACGACAGCTTGTCGAAAGTTACCCACCTTGCGCAGAAAACTACAGTAAGGCAGTTGAAGCTCTAAAGGCTAGATTTGCTAGAGATGACGTACTAATAGAAACGTATGTTAGAGGTTTGCTTGCCCTGATGCAACAAAAAGGAGAGCCTAAAAATCTATCAAACCTATACGATAACCTGCAAACACACCTACAAGCACTGGAAACACTCGGCGTGACAAAGGATAAGTATGCATCAATGCTGTTCCCCATGATTGAGTCAGCACTACCAGAGAGCATACTTCGTGCTTGGCACCGCAGTCAAGCTGACTCCAGAGACCTAGCTAACCTGATGCAGTTCCTGAGGCAAGAGGTGGAATCAGAAGAACGCATAAAGCTAGCTAGAACCAAGATTGATGAAACAACCCTAGCTGAGCCAAAACCGCCCACCGCTTGTTTTGTGCAGTTGTCAGAAGCTAAGCGCAACAAGGAATGTTCCGGTAAACAAGGCGAGTCATCAATATCATCGTGTGTATGGTGTGGCAAGGACAATCATTCAGCTGTAGAGTGCTACAAGGTAGCAAAAATGACAGTGAGTGATCGTATAGAATTTATCAAAGGTAAGAAAGCCTGTTTAATTTGCTTAAGAAGCAATCATATTGCAAAGAAATGCAAGAGTTTTCCGAAATGTCTGTTTTGTAAGAAACGTCATTTTACAATTATGTGCACAGACATAACAATCACTGCAGTATAGAATAAACAATACGGGACCCAGGATTGAGCCCTGAGGAATCCCTCTTGACACCGGCAGCATTTCTGACACCATGCTTGCACCGTCTGGCCGCTGCAATTCCACTAACTGGTTACGACCACTCAGATAGCTAGCAAACCACTTTACTGTATCGTTGTCAAATCCGTAGTATGCTAGCTTAGACAATAAGAGGCATACATTTATTGTATCGAATGCTCTTGAAAAATCGAGTAGAGCAAGGATAGTTCCTTTACCTTTGTCTTGAGCGGCTAGGATATTATCCGTCACGTCTAGTAAGGCCGTAGCAGTACTTCGGTGCCGCCGAAAACCAGATTGACGAGCTGGTAGTATATTGTTTGACTCCAAAAACTCCGTTACCTGAGAACACACTATCTTTTCAAGGACTTTAGATAGGCATGGCAGAATACTAATGGGTCGAAGGTCATTGATTTGCTGAGGATCGTTCACCTTAGGAATAGGACGAATCAAAGCTGTTTTCCAACCGTCGGGGAATGAGTGGGTGGCAATAGATGTATTAATAATGGTCGTTATAGTTCCCAAAGTGTGTGGCAAGGTGAGCAGTATCATGTCTAATGTCATACCATCAATACCCCGAGCACTAGACTTAAGGGATCTAATGGCTTTTAAAACTTGTGTTTCTGTCACTGTCTTTAATGAAAACAATGATGAACCAAAACGATTAAATTCAAAAAAAGTTGGGGTGTTAATCTGGGGGCACGGCAGTGCCCCCGCCAAGTCGAGCGTGAAGCAAACACTGCCGTACCATCCTTTACTGGAACCATTTTGCCGCATTTTCAGGCCCCTATTTGAGAACCTCTGGATAAGACCAGAACGCAGAAATTTTCGTCATCCAGTAAGCTATAATCACATACTTAAAATCCAAAATTTCAAGTCTGTAGGTCATTTAGTTCCGAAGTTAAGCGAAAGCAAAGTTTCGCATTTATGACACTCACTCACTCATGATCATAAAAATAGAACTAGTACTTCCCATAAACTCAGAGAGCTGAAATTTGGTACAGAGTTAGGGTTTAATGGCCACATAAAGGGAAAACTATAAAAACTAGGATAATCGAAGATCTGGAGTACCTGGTGACCCTGATTAGAAAACAAAATTTGGTCAAAATATAATGCATTGGACTAAGAGTGGCGGTGATACCCGCATACGTCGCTAGATGGCGCTGACTGTCGCTGTCGTCTAAATAAATCAATAAGCCCACGTTTCTACAAAAAGAAGTGAAATTCCACCAAAAACATTCTGTAAAAAACTAGCCAAGTCTCGATGGAGCTGCTTGTTTATCTCTAAAAAGTAATGAAATCTAGACAAAGTCGTGCCAAGTCTAAGGTTCCTTACTACGATTTCTTTATTATTATAGTTAATCTTGTGTGACTTGGCCGTTGAAGGGTACAAAACCAGGTGCTCCAGCAGACACCAGATTCAATAACCAGTTATTGAATCAACGTTTCCCAAGTGGCAATTTTCCATCGTCAATGGGTAGCGGTTCTGGCGACAGATTGGTGCAATAGTGTCACGGAGCACCTGGTTTTGTACCCTTGTATACCCGTCAACGGCCAAGTCACACAACATTAACTATAATAATAAAGAAATCGCAGTAAGGAACCTTAGACTTGGCACGACTTTGTCTAGATTTCATTACTTTTTAGAGATAAACAAGCAGCTCCATCGAGACTTGGCTAGTTTTTTACAGAATGTTTTTGGTGGGATCTCTATTTCATTTTCAGTAGGTAGATTTAAAAAAATTTGATTGATAGTATTCGGATTATTAAAATGACTAGGCAGTTGCTTTTCTTTACGGCTATCTATGAGTACATCTTTTTTTAAATTATGCCACAAGGATTTGGAGTCGTGTGCATTGAGGTTTATTTTTTGTTTGAAGTATGCGCGTTTTTCGTTTCTTAAGGCTACAGTGACAATATGCTTCAGGTCCTTATAATACTTCTTATGTGCTTCATATCTAGTGAGTTTATACTTATTGTGAGCATTATCTCGTAACGACATCATTTTTTGTAAAGTATTCGTTATCCACGGACAATTATGAGGTTTGATATAACAAATTTTCAATGAGGCATGTACGTCAAAAAGAGAGATAACATAGGAATTAAATACTTCCAACATTACGTTTATATTAGGTAAACGTGAGACATTTTCCCATGGCACTCTCTTTAGGTCCCGTTCAAATTCAGCGGAATTTATGTTTTTCAGAGGCCGTATAGAAATGTACTTAGGCGACGGTTTTTATAGTTTAATATCCAGTTGACAGGTAATGAATGCATGAGCACTAAGGTCTGGGATATGATTGACCCGAGTAAAGCACACATGCGCGTCGGTACAAAACAGGTCTAAGAGGGTGCTACTATGCTCAGTGAAGTGTGTTGGCTCATTGACATACTGTTTTAAGTTAAAACAACGCAGGAAATTCGAGAGCTTTAAAGTGGATGCATCGCTAGTGTTTAACATATTTATGTTAAAATCTCCCACTAAAATAACAAGTCATGCTTGGCAAAGGAGCTTACAGTTTCCAGTAAAGCCTCTATAAAAGTGTCTACGTGTAGCTATGGGGGACGATATGCGGTGCCAATAGCGACCCTCGTACCCTTAAGACAAAAACTCAACCACATTTGCTCAACCGACGGTGTAACGGGATGCTGCCGGCAAACCCGCGCATTAATACCGCGCCTTATATAAAAACCGACCCCTCCACCTCTCGAGCGCACGTCCGACGCACGCGGAACGTGTTTCAGTGTATAGCCGGCTACAGAAGGGGCGCAAGCGTCTTGTCCGTCCTTCAGCCGTCTCATTAAACACCTGCTTCACAATAAACACCTGCTTATACGGTTAAATTACAAATTTAGTTCAGAAATTATTTTGTAATTTTTTTTCAAAAACTATTTAACCTATCAAGTTCAAAATAATTTTCCTAGAAAGTTTTTATAAAGTTCTACTTTTGAGATTTTTTTCATATTTTTTAAACTTATTACTATTTTTTTATATTTTAGTAACGTGCAAAACCATAAAAGTAAACTTTTTCTTTGAGTTTATTAAAGAAGATAACGAGAACGCTGCGCATGGCCCCTCGCATCCCCGCTCCCGCGTCCCGCGTCCTGCACGTGCGCATTCCACTAACGAGTGAAATATTAGGTATCTTTATTTGTGACATGATTTAACTTTTTAATACGCAGGATATTTTTTTGGATTTTTATACAGTAGCAAGAAAACTCTTAAAGGAAATATAATTTAAAAAAAATATTGACGGAGCAATATTCTACTGCAAATAATGAGCAAATTTTTATACTGAAAAAGTTTGATGATGACATTTTTGGATTTTTTTGTCCATTTGTCCATGTGACATTTAATGTCACTTCAGTAAAAACAAAGACGGAGCAATTTTCCGATGTGAGTTACACAAAAAAAGTATTTTTTATAAAAAAAATATGTTCAGTTATGGATTTTTTTTTGATATTTTTAACATTGGTTACATACATCAAGTCAATATTTCTAGTGCAATAAAATTAGACTGAGCATTTTTCCAAACGTAAATATAGACAATATAAGAGTTTAGATAAAAAAACCTAAGAAGGACAATAGTTTTTTTTTTAATATATATATATATATACCATCTACTCCTGACACTTTATCATGCTGTAAAGTTTTTTTGGACAGAGGAGTTAATGCGAGGTCAACCCCTCTATTGCCTGGCCTATAACGTGTGATATATTGTTGGATAGATATTTAAAAACCGGCCAAGTGCGAGTCGGACTCGCGCACCGAGGGTTCCGTACAAACCTATAACAAGCAAAAGTTGTAGTATGTTTATTACTAATTTCAATTTAATACCTCTACGCGTTTACGAGGAAAAAGGTAGTCAGTTTAAAATTCGTACTTTTCGTAATTTTTACTTTGTCTGTGCTACATGAAATTTCTTCGTTCCAAGTTTCAAGTTTCTGAGTTTACGGGAAGTACCCTTTAGGTTTTGAGTTTCTTGCGAGTACTCAGTTTCAAAATATGCGACTTAAATTGCTATTTATTTTGATTGCGTTGACATCAAAATTTGGTTTTGCTACATCTGAAAGGACCTATAGCCCTGAGTGTTTGACATGAATTTCAATTTAATACCTCCACGCGTTTACGAGGAAAAAGGTAGTAAGTTTAAAATTAAAAAAAATATTTATTGTATGATTTTACTAAAAATGTCTACTTTTCGTAATTTTTCCTTTGTCTGTGCTATATGAAGTTTCTTCATGCCAAGTTTCAAGTTTCTGAGTTTACGGAAAGTACCCTTTAGGTTTTGAGTTTCTTGCGAGTACTCAGTTTCAAAATATTCGACTTAAATTGATATTTATTTTGATTGCGTTGACATCAAATTTTGGTTTTGCTACATCTGAAAGGTCCTATAGCCCTGAGTATTTGACATGAATTTCAATTTAATACCTCCACGCGTTTACGAGGAAAAAGGTAGTAAGTTTAAAATTTAAAAAAATATTTATTGTATGATTTTACTAAAAATGTCTAAGCAACTTACGCTTCGCCGATGACTTAGTTCTATTCTCAGAAACAGCATCACAATTGGAAGAGATGATAAACGAGCTAAACTGTGTAAGCCGCGATATTGGTTTAGAATTAAATATCGATAAAACGAAAATTATGTCTAACAAAGCTCATAGGCCCATTTTCGTCGAAAACCGACAGTTAGAGTATGTAGAGCAATATTTCTACCTAGGCAAACAACTGTCTCTATCAAAGTCAAGACACTGTGACGAATTAGAAAGACGTATTACAATGACGTGGAATAAATTCTGGAGCCACAAAGAAGTCCTAAAATCTGACCTACCCTTAAGATCAAAAAAGAAAATTTTGGACTCGTGTCTTTTACCGTGTCTCTCTTACGCAAGCCAAACATGGATATATAATACGTATACAAAAAGAAAAATTATAACATGCCAAAGAGCCATGGAGCGGAGCATCTTGAACCTAAAACTTAGAGACAAACAACGTCATACGGTTATAAGGGAAAAGACTAAAGTTATCGACGCACTATTACATTGCAAGAAACTAAAATGGAAGTGGGCTGGCCACGTGGCACGAATGAACAACGAAAAATGGGCAAAGAGAGTCACTACATGGGCGGGACCTCCCGGTAAGAGAAAGCCAGGCCACCCACTGGAAAGATGGACAGAGGAAATAAAAAAGTTGGCTAGCGACGACTGGGTAACAATAGCTCAAGATAGGGGAATATGGAGTAAAATGGAGGAGGCCTTTACTCGTCAAGAGGTCCTTAATAACAAAATATCCTATGCTTAATATATACAATTATTACAGTAATGAATTTGCATGTGAAACAGCTTGATAATATATATATTTAAATTAATTTTATTAATGTATTACTATTTTTTTATTTTATTTTAATAATGAAATGTATAATGTTATTAAGGAATTAAATGGCTTAAATAAATAAATAAATAAATAAAGTGAAAATTAAGAAAAAAACTGTGAAAGCAGTTATAGTTTTTAGGAAAAATTAAAGAATGTTTCCTTTGAGCGAATTGAGCTATCTCAAGGTTTTAAGGTAGTTTCCCTCCAGGGCCCGACTTATCTTTCCACCCTGTATAAATAAAATAAGTATATAGCTTATATCAAAATATATATACGTCCATGTTAAGAATATTAAAATGTGCTATGCCAACCCTAGCATTTTCATTAAAATTTTACCACTGAAAACGGGGTCTAGTCATATGGAACAAATAAAACTATTTCGTAAATTTTTTGAAATTGTGATTTTCTTTAAGTTGAAACAGATTTTTACAAAAAGATTTATTCAATCGGTCACTAATGTAACTGTGGTGACAAAAATTTGTTCCTGTTGTACCTCATTAGGGACATAGGGCTCGCATAAAAGTTTTGCACTTGCCACGATCGTAAACGGCAACTTCTAGCCGAGACCGGCTTAGGCTACATCTGTCTCAACTTATCGCCTCTTTGTATTGCGGGTTTGGGGGGGCGACCCGACATCCTACTGCCAGTAGATTGCCAGCGGAGACTATGTGGATAAGTGGTTATCCGGTATTCGGAGTAAGTATTCGCTTCGATCCATACAGATACAAATAATTTATTGTACCTACGAAACAACACATGACAATGGCCAGTGTTTGGCGTACAATAATGTTGATTCTATTACATGTTATATCATTGAATGTCTAATAATGTTTATAGTTATATCAACCATAGGTAGATGCCAAAAAAAGATGCTGCCTGCTGACTTGTTCACTTTTTCTAAAGCATATGACATCTACTCGTATTTCGACTTATAACAAAAGAAATAATTAAATATTAAATACAGAGAAAAAAATACAGTTGTCACAGGTGAATTACACAACAGACATAAATCTTATTTAAGCGTCATTTATAAGTACAATTTATGTTTAAATTTGGGTAAAATAAAAAGTTTAAGTCATCTGGCAAATGCGCTGTTTCGGATATGTCTTGATATACCCGTTATGAAGAAATCTATGGTTATCGCTCTAGCGGGGAGGCGGGGGCGACGACAAAAAGTCGCGCGTACCAGTTCTGTGGGCACGGCAGTTCCCCTGCCAAGTCGAGCAAAACAAAGGCACGGCCGAACCATCCTTTTCCCGAAGCCATTCAGGCCATTTTCGACCCCCCTCTAATTCTGTTATCGATAAAGCTAGAAGGCTGAAATTTCTGTGACAAAGAGGCCATAATACAAGGAAGATCCCAATATCATTGAATTTTGCTACTTTAAGAACTATTGCAAGTCAAAATTCCTTAATTTTTTCACTGACTCACTGATTACGATCATCGTATATTTAAAATACTTCTGGCAGTCTCACAAGCTCTAAATTTCGAACACTTCTAACTTCTAGGGTAAACTCTTAGACTATAAAGCCACTGAAAATTAAAACATACCGCAATATCCCGGGTTCTCTAGTTTTACAAACCGCACAGTTAACATTGTAATCCCATATAAATATATGCAAAAACAAAGTTATTTTTTCTGTTTCTTTTTAAAAATATTAACATCTAATATTCAAAAGATCACAATGACATGTTGTTAGTAAACTCCGGCACACCGGCTTGGTTTTACATTAGACCTTATTACTTTTTGAAGTAGGAGAACTGCGTTGCGAGGCTGGCATTATTGTACATGTAATGTTTTTGATGGGATCCAATTTATTGCTTTAGAAATTTACATGTACTCTCTTCTCTCTAGTGATTACTTGCCGAGTACTACCCAGCTAGGTAGATGTGTACAATCGCGTTCATAATTGCATGGACACGACTAGGTCGACTTTCGTATGCAGTCGCTTGCTCTCTGATTGTATGGTTTGTTTTAATACCAAACTAGATGGCGCTGCTAGCAAAACGCATCGAAGTATTCTGAATAATTAAAATATTTTTGACGTATTCGCCAATAAATAATACTATTTACCAAATAATATTACTTAATTAATCATTGGAGGAAATCTGTAGTAACTAAATGTAAAATTGTATACCGTCGTCAGTACTTTTATAATTATCTTTGCTAAGGTAGTTTCGACTTCTAGATGAGCATATTCGAATAGATTTGTCATTTAGGTATAGGTAAATAAAAATCGATGGTTTGGTCAGGCGAGTTTTTGCGTAGTGAAGTGCTATCTAACCTTTTTAACCGGATATCTAATATGGCATAATATGAAGTCTAGGTCTTGTAGTCTTTTAGTTTAATTCCTATTTTTACGTCATGTTCTTTTAAAAAGCATTCACGACGCTGAATTTAGTAAAGGCCAATTGTGCCGGTTGGCAATAATCATGATTTTCTAATTGACTGCATATTCAAGAAGTGCCTCGTCGACAACCGGCACTACGGGCCCCTTCTAGAGTCATGTCGTAAATGAAACACCGAGCTCGGATGACAACTGATTTATTAAACTAATAACGGGTAGATATATGTTGCGGAATTACCTACTACATCTTTCCCTTAAAAACAATAAGCATGCATAGTTAGACTTATATATATATATATATGTGTGTAACTACAATACACTAACAAGGTACCGTTACACATTCCACTCTTCTAAAAAAATAAAATAAATTGGTAAGAGTAGTGTGATTGTAGTTACAAACTTAATATTAAAACAAAGCATTGATGTCAATGCCCATTTTACGAGCCCTACTATGAGTAAGAGTCGGGTCGTTTGGCTTAGTATCACTCGTGCCTGCACTTGGGTTCGGAGCCTGCGCCTGCTCGACAGCAGCACAGGCGCACACTTTACATTGAACGGAATCGAACCCATTACCGGCGGCGGCAAAGGCGGTGGCGGCGGCGGAGGCGCGTACCGTGCACCCGCCATTGCCGGCTCGCACTTAATTAGATGTCGGCGATTACGACGGTATTCCATACCTCTGCGATTTTTTATTATATATGACCGGGGAGTACTACAACTTTTTACAACTTTTCCTCTCATTTTATTAGTCGCGCTGGTATGGTCCATTACAATGACGTGGTCGCCAACATTTAACTTTGAAAGGGGTCTGGCACGTTTGTCATAGTTTGTTTTGGTAATCTGTTGTTGCTTTAATAATTGTTTATAGTACTGTAAGTTTCGACTAACTGGTTCTAACAAACTATGATGAACGGGCAATCTGCAATTTAACCTTCGACCCATTAACAATTGCGCGGGAGAACCTATTGTTCCGCGCGGCGTGTTTCTGTAACTTAATAAATCTAGATAAAAATCAGTGCCACTATTAATTGATTTTATTAACATCTTTTTTATGCTCTGTACAGCTCTCTCGCTCTTTCCATTAGACTGAGGATAGTGGGGAGACGATGTTATGTGCTCGAATCCCCACTCACCTGTGAACCGATTAAAATCCCGACTTGTAAATGTTGTAGCGTTATCTGTAATCACTGTTTGTGGTATACCGTATCGAGAAAAGTTTTCTTTCATAACTGTAATTACAGACAACGATGTCATGTTTTTCAATTGAGCCACTTCAATAAATCCCGAAAAATAATCAACCATGATTAAAAAGTAGTGTTTCCTGTACTCAAATATGTCCATTCCTACTTTACACCACGGCAATTCTGGAATAGGTACGGGTAACATTGATTCCCTAGCGGGAGCATTCTGGCACTCCTGGCAGGCCTCACAGCGGCGCACATACAACTCAATGTCGCGTGTGATGCCTGGCCATAACAATACCTCTCGCGCGCGGCTCTTGCAGCGGTCAATGCCCTGATGACCATCGTGGATGATTTTGAGCATTTGTTCTCTAAGCGTGGCAGGGATGAGAACAAGTTTTTGTTTAAAAATTACGTCTTCAATAATTTGTAAGTCATCTTTATATGACCAATAACATTTTAACTTTTCTACTACATCACACTTGTGTTGTGGCCAACCCTTACTTATATATTCTTTTAACTTGCACAAGGTGTCATCTTTTTCGGTTTCATCTTTTATAAGTTTCAATTTTGATTTCGACATCTGTATACTGTCTAGCAATTGATTTACTTGGTACACAACACATTTACTTATTGAGTCATCATATAAATCTGGAAGAGGCGCGCGCGATAAGGTATCAGGTATATACATATATTTACCAGGTTTATAAGTAACTTTTAAGTCATAGCCCTGCAAACGTAATTACATTCTCTGTAAGCGTACTGGGATAGTGTCTAACGGTTTCTTAAAAATATTCTCTAACGGTTTATGGTCAGTTTCAACGAGAACATTCTTTTGACCATAAATGTACTGATGGTACTTCTCACACGCGAACAAAATTGGATGGAACTTTAATTAGATATTATTTTATCTACACTCATACTGTAAGTACTCTAAAATGCGTTCAAAAACCGTAGACAATGACAAGCATTACAACAAACGATTTAACTATGATAAGTTTCTTATCTGCGGCAGTAACGTAATTTTAACTATGCATGCTCAAATATTGTTAAGCAATGAGTTTCAAATTTGGAACATCGAATTTGATAACATAATGTTACCGCCATGGCCAACTCGATTGGTCCCGCGCGAGCGCCGGCACAATCGAGTAGGCCACGACGGTACAATGGCGGTCATTCTATGGTTTCCGAACAATCAATTTAATATATATAATATGAGTGTAGATAAAGCAGTGTATGCAACTGTACGTAATTAGGCCTTAAAACACTCGTGTGATCTTATTATGAAATTCGCCTGCGGCTCATTTCATAAAACCACACTCATGTTTTAAGGACCCTTATTACGTAACAGTTACATAAACTACTAGTGTTTATTAAGGAAGCTATACTATAAAGAAATTTAGACATTAAAAAAATAAAACCACTCATTTTTCTTAACCCATTATTTATAACTTACAGCCAGTCTTAATTTTAATGAAATAAATTATCATTTCACTTGACAAATAGCCTTATAAAGTCCCAGCGAATTGAACCTTATCTGCACATTAGGTTTGTAACACTTTGAGGGTGTCAATTTGTAGGTTTATAAATGTAAGTTAGATGGTGTTTGTATATGTTAGGAACTAAGAGATTTCCAGCGGACAGTTGGTATTTGTAGTGGTAAGTTGTTTGTTTATGAATAGGTATTGACCATCTATATTGAAATGTTGTGTATCGAAGGCCTAAAGACGTGAAAGATCGAAAATACTTACATTGTAGTCTGGTCGTTTGCTGTATTTGAAATTCCATTGTTTTGCATGTACTCGCTCCTATAATCACGGAGGCGAGGTGCACATCGTGTTTGTCGTATGATACACACACTCTTGATATACTTTCACTTGATGTTCAAGACCATTTTCAATGGGAATCAAAACAATTTGTTAATATTTGGCTCTGGCCCATCGGCTGTGTTTTGACGTATCTGTCATAGGGGACAGCTTAAGCGCTGTTCGAGCCAGTAGTTTCGCTGCGTCGAAGCGACGTCATTCAATGAGTGATATCTTTTCGTAAATTGTTGAATTTATATTTTTTTCTTTTAAAAGGTTGAACTTAATTCAATTATTCGTATTTTTTTAATAAGAGAATATATGAGCACATAGTTCAAGTGTGTGTTTCATTCAAAGGTTTCATTCAAAATCTTACATTCGCTTGGATATCTCATTCGCCGGGACGCCATTGATTGCTCCATCGTCGTTGAGATAATGTCATCCAGCTAATTGTGTGGAAGGTGATAATTTGATATAATGGTGAGGATTTTGGGTTATGAAACGTTGTATTTCCATAGTCGGATCAATGAATAATCCTATTTTGTTTCGTTGTTTTTAGCCTCGTTAGGCGTGGTAGCATTTTTTCTCGCCGAACAAATGTCGGACCACGAGTGGACACACCCATGTTCGGTAAGTTATTTTCGTGATTTATAAGTAAAGGATTGTGTAGGGAGTGGCTTTATTCATGTTTCGTAACCTAAAATATCTATTTTGTCCTAAACAGAAACCTGGGCATGTCTTTGTCGGCCTAACCTCTACGGGTCCCGTCACATGGCGCGTCACAGGCGCAAATAAAAGAAAACCCAGTTAATTCTGGTAAGTGGATTACAAGGCATAATAATAATAATAATAATAAATACTCTTTATTGCACACCTCATACAGTTACAAGCACAAATTTTACAATTAGATAAAAGGCATCTTGTTTATCTTGGGCTTTATTGTGGAAGAAATTAGAAATTAATTAATATTTAAAGGATTTGATTTTTAACGGGAATATTTTAATTCCAGGGTTTTTTATTTCGGTTCCGGAATCGGCCCAGAGCGAATCACACCGGAATGGTAGGACGCGCCCCAGCCTTCCGGGGACATCCTTGGTTCCAGGAACACTACCAGTTAAAAGATATGTAGGGGAAATATCCATAGCTTTATTGCGGAAGACTGTAAGTCAATTTTCTGTTCCTTATAACTTATAACGAACCGTCCTTGTTTGAGCGTTGTGTTTCCTTCGTGAACGCACCATGTAAAAGATATACCTACATAATATGAAGATGGGTTAGCAGGTAGTTGATGCAGCGCCTGCCTCCATACAACATATATTTAATATGTAATAAGGGGTATGAAGAAAGGAGAGGAGCGCTACCTTTTGTTAGGTTGTATATTAAGTAATTTTGTTAAACATTTAGAATTTTTGACACGGTTATAGCCGATGATTATTTCTGGTTAAACACCAGGTAGTTGAACTGTCTTTATGATTCAGGAGAGATGTGAATTTTAATTTATAGTTCCCTAAGGATAGTATTAATCACTGTCTGAGCATAATAAATAAAAATAAGTTGTGTAATGGTTTGTTTTATTTGAACATGTCATATGTTTGTCGAGGGTCTAGGATCTAGGACGTCCTAATTTAAATACTGGACCTAGACGCCTTGCTCCAAGGGAGGCCTACCCGCGACCTTGTTAAAGTTTCATTTTTAGCCGTGAGCACTTTGTAATATTTTTTTTTGTAGTAGGGGATAATTGGGGGTTCTAGACCTATTTTCTGAGGTTTGTGGTAAATTAATTTACCAACCATTTCCTATTATTTAAACTCTCGTCGCACCCTCAGTCATCACAGTCCCAAGTTTTACAGTGGCGCCCAACGTGGGGCCTTTTGGAGTATGACATTTTCAAATAACAATTAAAATAATATTTTTAAATTTAAGTTTACTTTTAAAGAGATGCATATTGATGTTTAAACTTCGTGTAAGTAAAACTTAAACAATGACGGTTAAACTTATAAATTTAGCCTGACCTTAAAACTTTTACTTATATCTTTTCAAAGGAAATATTTTCCGAATAAACGAGTTAAAATTTAAGATCTTATAAAATCTTAATTTCACTTTTATCTGATTCTGACACTACACATAAAAAGTTAACATGGATTTTCTTAAGGCTGGGTGCAAACTTGCACACTTACACAAGGACGAAATTACACATGAATTGGCGATTCGCCAACTTCCGGTGAACCCAGCAGCACGCAGGCCCAGTTTGTGTCAAGCGTTGAAGCAAACAGCTGATCTCGCTAAACAGGGTAGTCTGAAGTTACAGGACCTCGTTTTAAATGATCCTGATACTGAATTAGAGATTTGTCAACGTAAGGTTGGTGTTCTTGAGGTGGAGTCGGAAATGACTGAAGATTTATCTGCGTCTGCTATAGATAGATTGTCGTCTAGGTGCAAATATCTTATGTGTCGTCTTGCGCGTTTTCAACAGGAATCCGAGGTGGTCCAACTGTTGAAAGCGAAGCTTAATAATGTAATGGAACGCTTTCACGTGCAGAGTCCTTCAGCATCGTCAGGTTCGGATGATGAGGACCGCGTTCCTAATGATATGAGAGTAATTAGGGAGATAGTTTATAAACCGGAGAAGACATTCAATATAAATTCGTTAAATTTAAAATTTAAAGGTGACACCTGCGTGCGTACATTTTTGTCGCGGCTTTAGGAGTTGAGAGATGCCAGAAGGATTTCAGAGACAAGGATATATCGTGGTTTTCCCGAGATTCTTGAAGGTCCGGCGTTGTCATGGTTTAGATCACAACGTTCTAAGCTTTTGTCGTACCAGGAAGTTACCGAAGCTTTGAGGGAGGAGTTCGATATTCCGGATTTGGATCATCAGTTGTTGCAGGAGATCAGGGCTAGGACACAAGCTAAGTCGGAGACCATAGTGTATTTTGTATCTACGGTTCTCGGTATGTACGAGCGACTTACCAAGGAGGTTCCTGAGCAGGAGAAACTGGACACAATGATGAGGAACATCCGTCCCGAGTATTCAAAGGATTTGGCGCTGCATGATGTTCAGTCTATTCAGCATTTGAAAACACTCTGCAAGCGCATTGAGCTGGCCCAAATTAAGGCTCAGCAATTTCGTGAACCGGTTTTACATAACAAGTCAGGAGGTTCTTCTTCGAGTATTCCTCAAAATAAGGTAGAATATCGACGGGGGTCGTTCCCCTCGCGCTCACCTAACTCTTCTAAGGCTTTTGTGGCTGCTGCAGCTCAAAGCCCTTCCAATTTGAAATGTTTTCGTTGTGGTAGGGTCAACCATTCCACTAAAACTTGTAGGGTCTCTCATGAGATCGTTTGTTATAGATGTGGGGAAAAAGGAGTTCGTACTCCTGAGTGTACAAAATGTAACCCCGATTCAAAAAACTAAATAAGTTTGTCTTTTCTAACAAAAACAACTATAAACCTTCTGCTCCCTTTCACGCAGAAAAGACAATTTTCTTTAATCCTCCAGAGGGAGATGACAGAGTTTATGCTCTTTTGAATATACTAAGTCTAAATTTTAGGGCTGTGTTGGATTCAGGTGCATGGTAGGAGCTTCTGCTACTATGCAACGTTTGATGGATACTCTCTTTACCGCGGAATTTGATAACAAAGTGTTCTGTTACATCGACGATATAATTATTTGTACTTCAGACTTTGACGAGCATGTTCGCTTATTAAAAGCTGTCTTTGATAAACTTAAGTCTGCAAACTTAACTATAAACATGAAAAAATCATTATTTTGCAGAAGCGAACTTAGATATCTCGGATATCTAGTAGACAGACATGGTCTTAGAACCGATCCGTCTAAAATTGAAGTAATTTTGGATTTTCCTATTCCGGAAGATGCCAAAGCGATAAAACGTTTTCTTGGTATGTGCGGTTGGTACCGCCGTTTCATAAATAATTTTTCTAAAATAGCTAGGCCATTATCTAGGTTAACTAGCAAAAACGTTAAATTCGTCTGGACTAACGAAGCTAATGATTCTTTTAATTTGCTTAAGTCTGCTCTAGTATCAGCACCCATTTTGAAATGCCCGAACTTTAACGAAGCTTTTTACATTCATACTGACGCATCTTCGTATGCGATCGGAGCAGTTTTAACTCAAAAATTTGACGGTGTAGATCATCCCATCGCTTATTGCAGTCGTACACTGAACAAGCCTGAAACTAATTACTCGGCGACTGAACGTGAACTTTTGGCTGTTATATACGGGTTAGAACAATATCGAGCTTACGTAGAGGGTAGGGAGTGCTATATTGTAACAGACCATGCTTCTTTGAAATGGTTCTCTAATTTGAAAAATCCAACTGGTCGTTTAAACCGGTGGGCTTGCCGACTAAGTCAATTCAATTTTGAAATTATTCATAGAAAGGGTAAAGAACATGTCATACCTGACTGTCTTTCCCGTATTCATCTCGGAGCTGTTGATGTTTCAACCTCCCAAGATCCGTGGTATGATGATCTATATAAGAAGGTCTCAGAGAAGCCCTCTCTGTTTCCCAACTTTAAAATAGAGAACGACAAACTCTACCGTTACTCTAAGAATAAGTATCGCCTGACAGCTCAATTTGACTGGAAGTTGGTATTACCTTATGAGGAGCGGAAAGAGGTTCTGAATAAGTACCATGATGATCCTACCGCTGGACACTTTGGGGTGGCTAAGACTCATTCTAAAATAGCTGATATTTATTATTGGCCCACTCTTTTCCAAGATGTAAAAGAATATGTAGATTTTTGTGAAATATGCAGGACTTATAAGCCTGTAAATTTAGCTCGACCTGGTCTTATGGGTTCTACCAGGCGTGTATCGTCACCAGGCGAAGCAATTTCTTGTGACATTCTCGGTCCATTCCCTCCTTCTTATTTGAGAAATCAGTACCTCTTTGTGTGTACTGATTATTTTAGTAAATATGTTACTTTATTTCCTCTGCGTACCATAACTGCGAAGGCAATAATTAAGTGTATGGAAAAAGGAATATTTCTGGTACACGGGGTACCCAAATATATTTTCTGCGACAATGGTGCGCAATTTACTTCAAAAGACTTTCGAGACCTAATGGTTAAATATAGTGTCCCACATGTCTTCTATAACCCTAGATATCATCCTCAGACTAACCAAACGTAACGCGTGAACCGCGAACTGGTAAGAACCATTGCATCATACGTACGTTCTGATCACCGTAACTGGGATAAGAACATAGCGGAGATCCAATGCGCTCTCAATACCGCCAGACACGAGGTCACTAAAAACACACCGTACTTCTTAACACATGGTCGTCAAATGATTCTAGAAGGTTCTCTTTATAATGACGAAGGTCCCATAGATCAAAGCGCTCTACAACTGGATACCAGTGGTGCTTTTTCTGAAAAGCTTAAAGAGCTCAAATCTGTATTCCAGAAAGTACGTAACTTGTTGATTGCCTCCCATGAACGTAATGCTCGTTATTATAACATGAGGAAGCGTCACGTAGAACTAGAAGAGGGGCAAATCGTGTATAAAAGATGTTTTCCATTGTCCAATGCGGCTAAGCACTTTTCTGCGAAGCTAGCTCCCCGTTATGACAAATGTGTCATTTATAAAAAGTTAGGACCTCTGGTCTATGCTGTAAAATCCTTAGAAGGAAAACTTCTAGGTAACTTTCATATAAAAGATATTGTCCGACCTGGCGAAATCGAACCATCATCGTAATGGAACCGCCTTACGCCCTCGTGATATCTTTTATTTTCCTTTAAGGAATATAAATTTTAAAGATTATATTTACCTTACTTTTGGTACCGGATGCATACGGACCAACCTTTAATCCCTATTATGTCCTAATAAAGATATATATAGAGGGATACTTACTTTTTAATACGGGTATAAACTTAAACTTTGATTGTATCCTAATAAAGATATAACACTAAATATTCAAATACTTGCAACACAATTATTTTTGTCGTTGTTTCTTCCAGGAGACAAACTTTTCCCTATCGGTTGAGTCCTCTCCGCGAATAGATGTTCTTGCTGAAAGAAGTATATCGTAAAAGCTTCTTTCCAGCCCAGTCTTGTCTTTGACAAGCAATTCCTCGAGATCTAGTAGTTGTGATTTCGCTAAGAGAATAGCTTTTCCAATACTACCTCGGTTGTAAATAGCCTGGCATATCTTTAATAAAGTCAAAGCCGTTTTGCCTTCTTTAGATCGTAAATTTTTCTTAGTTGTAACGGGATCCCTTTAGTCACATAAGCGTAATAATAAGGTTGTTTTGGTTTATCCAAGTCTAGGATTTAAGATTCTTGGATGGACGCAGCCGATCCACCAGGTAAGTAGTTAGGTTTTGTCTTTTAGGAGTTAAGTCGTATATTTTATCATAACTAGTTGATAGGAATTTTGTTAGAATCGATTGGCGTGTCGCACGTTTTGTCACGGTTCTTTATGGTCGTTAGTTAGTAGTTGTATTCCTAAGATACGGAGTTCTGACTCCACAAAAAAAAAAAAAAAAAATTTATTTAAAATTTTAATTTTTTTTAACCCAACTAAAGATGAACTGTAACACTTTGAGGGTGTCAATTTGTAGGTTTATAAATGTAAGTTAGATGGTGTTTGTATATGTTAGGAACTAAGAGATTTCCAGCGGACAGTTGGTATTTGTAGTGGTAAGTTGTTTGTTTATGGATAGGTATTAACCATCTACATTGAAATGTTGTGTATCGAAGGCCTAAAGACGTGAAAGATCGAAAATACTTACATTGCAGTCTGGTCGTTTGCTGTATTTGAAATTCCATTGTTTTGCATGTACTCGCTCCTATAATCACGGAGGCGAGGTGCACATCGTGTTTGTCGTATGATACACACACTCTTGATATACTTTCACTTGATGTTCAAGACCATTTTCAATGGGAATCAAAACAATTTGTTAATATTTGGCTCTGGCCCATCGGCTGTGTTTTGACGTATCTGTCATAGGGGACAGCTTAAGCGCTGTTCGAGCCAGTAGTTTCGCTGCGTCGAAGCGACGTCATTCAATGAGTGATATCTTTTCGTAAATTGTTGAATTTATATTTTTTCCTTTTAAAAGGTTGAACTTAATTTAATTATTCGTATTTTTTTAATAAGAGAATATATGAGCACATAGTTCAAGTGTGTGTTTCATTCAAAGGTTTCATTCAAAATCTTACATTCGCTTGGATATCTCATTCGCCGGGACGCCATTGATTGCTCCATCGTCGTTGAGATAATGTCATCCAGCTAATTGTGTGGAAGGTGATAATTTGATATAATGGTGAGGATTTTGGGTTATGAAACGTTGTATTTCCATAGTCGGATCAATGAATAATCCTATTTTGTTTCGTTGTTTTTAGCCTCGTTAGGCGTGGTAGCATTTTTGCTCGCCGAACAAATGTCGGACCACGAGTGGACACACCCATGTTCGGTAAGTTATTTTCGTGATTTATAAGTTAAGGATTGTGTAGGGAGTGGCTTTATTCATGTTTCGTAACCTAAAATATCTATTTTGTCCTAAACAGAAACCTGGGCATGTCTTTGTCGGCCTAACCTCTACGGGTCCCGTCACATGGCGCGTCACAGGCGCAAATAAAAGAAAACCCAGTTAATTCTGGTAAGTGGATTACAAGGCATCTTGTTTATCTTGGGCTTTATTGTGGAAGAAATTAGAAATTAATTAATATTTAAAGGATTTGATTTTTAACGGGAATATTTTAATTCCAGGGTTTTTTATTTCGGTTCCGGAATCGGCCCAGAGCGGATCACACCGGAATGGTAGGACGCGCCCCAGCCTTCCGGGGACATCCTTGGTTCCAGGAACACTACCAGTTAAAAGATATGTAGGGGAAATATCCATAGCTTTATTGCGGAAGACTGTAAGTCAATTTTCAGTTCCTTATAACTTATAACGAACCGTCCTTGTTTGAGCGTTGTGTTTCCTTCGTGAACGCACCATGTAAAAGATATACCTACATAATATGAAGATGGGTTAGCAGGTAGTTGATGCAGCGCCTGCCTCCATACAACATATATTTAATATGTAATAAGGGGTATGAAGAAAGGAGAGGAGCGCTACCTTTTGTTAGGTTAGGTTAGTATAATTATTACAACTTGTGTTCTCTGCATGATAATTTATATCTGACTATAGTCGCAAGACATACCTAGACACTTATTTACGGCATCATCAATACAATCATCATCGGCATCATCAATATTTACGAATAAAAAGTAGGTAATTTAATTTACCAATCCGACAATCCGACCCTCTTATCTTATTTTATAAACCAGTTGAAGCCTCAAATTGGTTATAATACCCACTAAAGTTTTACATTGATAATAATTACTTACTTATCAATAACATAAACCACAGAAGAAACACTTCACTGCAGGTTGAATGGAGACATTTACGAGTAAAAGTAATTAATATAGGTAAGGTAGTGAACATGTTAGGTATACCGATAAGTTTACTTTTTTACTGTTTTTATTTTGTATCACATTATTAAGCATTATTTGGTTATCTTATTCATTACAACTACCTACTCACTTACCTTTTTTTATTAGCGTTTCGATAAAAGGTCACTTCAAAGTAGCATATAATTAACAAATTATTAAAATACTTTTTTGTTCTACTTAAGCACTACCCGGTCCACTAAATGTATTATTTTATTATTACTCTAATATTTAGTATAGCCCCCTGCGTTATCAATAACTGCTTGCAAGCGGGAAGGCATCGATAAGATTAAATTTTGACATAAATCGGAACCACGAACACTATCCCATATTTTTAAGCAATGTGCTTCCAACGCTTCCGGGCTCCTTTCATTTTGATTATCCCAGCGTTGGACCATAATACTCCATAAATGGTTCTATAGGGTTTAAATCTGGTGGTCTGGCAGGCCAAGGAATGACCTTGACATCGGTTTTGTGTTTTTCAAACCACTCTTTTACACTACGCGAGCGGTGTATTGGACAATTATCTTGCACAAAAGTTACCAACGGTAGTTCAGTCTCCGGATACACATTTCGAACTGTAGGGAGCATGGTCTCCTGCAACACGTTGTAATGTCTACCTACATCTGTATATTCGACAGCTTTCTAAATGCTTACAAAAGCCTACTAAAGCTTCCTTACCTCAAGCTTCAGACTGAAATTTCTGTAAATATAAATACCTACATAAGGGAACTTACTACAGGGAAAGAAAATCAAACAAAATATTGAAGGTTAAAATGAAAAAAAATTATTTAAGTTTTAATTTTAGATTTTTGTTATTGAAAAGCGAAACACAGACTAATTACCCCTAATGCTGCCTTTGCAGACGTCATTAGGTGTTAGTTTCCGATTCCTAGGCTTTGCGAAGGTAAAAACGAAACTAACGAAGCAAAAAACCTTCGCGCCGTATTACAGTAAAATAAGTAACGTGAATATAATATCAAATACATTAATTAATAACCTATCTATACAGTAGCTTGCTCTGATACGCAGTTTGGCCGAGATGATCGTGAAAGCTAGTGGAGACCCAACGTTGTGTGTGTGTTTACCGCAAGTCCTTTTCGATAAGGTGAGAAATAACCGCAATATTTAAAATACACGTAATTCCTAACTTAAATCTAACGGAATATAAATACAATAGACAATGGTAGGTTAGCATATGAACTGTTGACGTTAAAAATAAAATAATAAGATTGTGAAAATATATCCTAATTAATAGAATAATAAATAGTAATATTGAATATTAAAATTACACTAAAATTATAATGATTGATTAAATAGGTATTTCGTTGTTTGTTAAATAGTTGTATTTATAACAAAATATATATAAGGAGGTTTGCTGGACTCCCAACGTAGTGATTGTTGGCGAAGTACGCCAGTACAAAATATGTGGCATGTCAGTTTTGACAGTTCCGTCTTCCAACGGTGGAACCACGACCAGTGGTCTACGGTTCGAAGCTTAATGGATCTGGTAATATATGTCGTCCACGGCCAGTGGCCTACAGACCTGGTGGTTGTGCGTTCTGAGCATTTGTAATGATCCAAGTGTGCGACCGGGCCAGTAGCCTACAGTCTCGCTTCATACATCAATGTATAGTTGACAGATAACCGCCAATCCCTCCACACCACATATGCAAATAACGACTGGTACATTTAATAATTAAGTAAGCAAGCACCAACCACCGTTTATGACGAATGGTATATAAATTTAGGGAGTAAATAGCAAGTACCTATCATCGCTAATAAGCACTATCTGTGTAGTAACCCAGGCGCGTAAGACCCTCACCGCCCGCGATTCATCACTGCAAGAGAACGGAATTAGCTAAGAACACCTTATACACTAATGGCGTACCTACATGGCAATAAACCTCTGTAAGCACATGCTATTTTTCATGTCACATGTTCAAGATCATTGGGTGATACAGAACGCTTTGGCCTCAAACCCGAGGGGAGTCCGTTGCCACCTAGGCACTACAACAGACACGCATTCTACATGGAATAATCTTCTACGCTAGAAATCCAGCATCTTATCCCTTACATAATTACTAAAGTATTACGTGGAAGTACATATTACGCGATATCGTTTAACCATGGCCAATAGTTAACCGATATCGACAATTAACATTTAAAAGATCGAAACCTATCTTGGTTATAGTACGTTCAAACAATTTCGACCGTTACATTAAAACTATATATTTATAAGGTGGTAGATAGAAGTAGTTAACAGATGGAACGCAGTTACCCGAAAATTGTATTAAAATCTACTTAGATAAAATATGGCTTTGTACTTTCATATAGAACCTATTCGACACGTCAACAGTAAATATATACACTACGATGGAGAATAAATATTACGTATCCTAAATAGTTAGGTATTGTAAATATAATATACGCACACATAAATACACCCAGACGTATATAGAGAATATAAAAGGTTCAATGTTAAAACAACAAACACAGGCGATATATTATGAAGAACCTGTACAGAATATACGCTATCAACCTATATAAGTAATTGAATGTAAATAAGTAGAATATCATTAAATTGTTAAATGGTTTCCTCACGAGAACGAGTTCCACGTAAATATAAAATACTATTATTTATTAGCTGTGTTATTATGTGTTTGAAAACCAAGTCGAATAATACCCTACATCAACCTATAACTCAACTATGTTGAAACGTCCATACGATTTAAGAATCGTTTTTGAAAGAAGACGAAGATTGTATTAAAATTTCACACTCAATAAATAATTCAAATATTTAAGTACTTATTTAGACACACAGGCGGCTCTAGGCACAGCGGAATAGTGCTTCGCTTCGCTCACTCCGTAATAGTTGAAATAGTACGTAATATACTTAAATGTAGACCCCTACTTCATTGTAAACCCAAACACAGCTAAAATATTTACAAATGTGGATTAATAATATATCCCTCATTATTCTAACACTCACTGCAGGTAAATAAGCGTAACGCCTGTAATATTAGTCCCCAAATAACCCAATTAATAAAAGAAAGGTATTGACCGTTATTATAATATTCGTACGCTTCACTAGTAAAGATATTGTAAAGTACTAGTTAGTACACGACAAACAATTAAGATAAGAGTGAAATATTTAAAAGGACTTACATAAGGTTGCAGACCTCGATCTTGGCTGAGAGATGCTGATGTCTTGAAATCTCGTTCCGACTAAGCTAAGTTCGAACCTTACCACCCGCTTTTATAATTTCCGTACCCTGTCTCCCGCAATCACCTACATTCCCCTTTGTAGCTTTAATCCAAACACCTCTCTAAAAATCTTACCGATTACTCATCCGATTCCGCTATTGAACCTAGTTATCTAAATAATAAGGTTGATGATCCAACCTGTAGATACTAAAACCAAATAAATGTCTAACAGACAAGTTTCAAATTCGCGTGAACTCCTGACTCGTCGTCTGCACACCGCTTCTCGATCGCCTGCGAAAATCTAAGCAAATATGCGGGTGGGTTAAGATTAACCTCGCGCGCTGCAAGATTATTCCTACCCGCATTTATGTAAAATTATTAATTTATAATTACAATTTCAGGATTTTCTGGTAAATTGCTGAATAGAACTTAGAAACTACATTTGGATAAATATGCTAAAAATATAGGGAATATATATATGATAGTGAAATATACATACAATAGTGTTTCTACAGGAAACGAAAGCAAATTCAATGTAACCGCATGGTCAATTTTCACCAATAATTATTAATACGCATATATTTCTAACAAATATCAATAGGAATGCTAAGAGGACTATATTGTTTATCGAATGAAAATATTTATTTGTACTCGGAAGTAAATAATCACGTGTTTATGACACAATACTGTTCTTAACCAAATCTTCCTAAATAACTATTATTTTTATTCAATCTCACAAGAAACATTGTTACTTTTAATGCCTATTTAGATCAAGGAATTAGATTTTACGTTTTCATTTGTTTTCTGCTACATACACTAACATCTATAAATTCGAGGTTAGGTTTTTTAGGAACCAAAATTTATTAGAAAATACTATTATCTGTATTCCAAATGAATACCATCTTAATATCTAACCGAAAATGTATATTATTTAGAAAAGCCACTTGTAATAAAGTTAGTTTTCAGTATTTATTTCAACACTAAATTCTCCTTCCCGAACTGCACCAAAGCTATGAAAATTAAGACATAACTACTAATTGATTTTATGATACTCCATATTTTCCAGGTGAGTTGTAATTCGAACTTTAATATTACAGTATAATTTTTCATTAAAGCTTAATCGTAAAGTCGTAAATTTTCCTGAAACTGAAAAATGAAATTAACTCCTACATAACGTTAATAGCAATGTCACAATATCGAACAATTTTACCGTCCATTGAAATAGGCATTATATGGATCCCTTGGATTCATTACATTTCTGCTCCCCAATAATACGCAGTGCAGAAATTTACGATTTCGAACGTAGTATTTATTGTTTTAGGAAACTTTAAATTAATCTTACAACACATAATAATTGCATTTAACCTGTGACAGCGTTCCTGTCCCGAACAATCGAGAAAGCATACTCATTCCTTCAACCTCCCCTTATCTCACATTCATCAACTCACACTCACACACCTCTAAAAAGTCATTGTCAATGGTCACACCCTAAGTCATTTCTCGGGCCCGAGCGTTAGTTATGTTATTCCTAATTAGTCATGTCATCTCTGTTACTTAGTCATGAACCACACTCTATTCATCACCCTCTCTCATAGTTTCACAATTTTTCAAGACCAACAATACAGTCACAAGTAATAAATATAAGATAATTTAACAATTCAAACAGAATTTGATAATCAAATTCTAAGACAAGTTAAAATAATATTGATCTAAATTAACCAAACTGAAGTAGTCGTATAACGTATAGTCTAATAAGCGTTTTTCATAACTAGTTTATCATCTGAACCGTAAAAATTTGTTTACCCTACCGTACATGATATCCGTATGTTTTTATTCATCTATGTACTGGTTGAGAATTTTGAAATCCTATACCAACAATCAAGATCGCTTCAAGTTATAATTCATTAGTTTCCTAAACGTGTATTATTTGTTTCAATCCGTTTCTATTTTTTTCTATTTTATGATAATTATTTGGATAATGCTAAGTGAACCATAATGTAAACCAATCATAAATTTTTTTTTTTTTTTGAAGTTTGATTCCAAACTCAAACTTTAAGAAAAACAAATTGCGTCTGCAGTATTTTCTCTCCCTGCTCTCAATGTAAAATTGCCTTTTTTCTGTTTGCTAAACTCCTCCTTGGCTTTACCCCGACGTTTCGTGTTTTAACATGGTTTCCAATAAGGAATTCTTGTTGGATCTGGTTAGACAATATCCTTGTCTTATTGATCCGAGAAACAAAGATTTCCTCAATAAGACTTCAACCCAGGGAGCAATGGAAGAAATCCTACATACTTATAACGCGAGGGTTTTTCCCGCAATTACGACGGAAGATTTAAAGACGGTTGTCGCCCACTTCACCCACTTCAAAAGGTGTCAACACAAGGTACTATATACATTTTAATTATTAACAACAAAACAATCAAATCCTTTACTTTTAATAGTTTATTATCGAACTTGAACACAACATCATTAACTATTAACATTACCAACAACTATGATTAGACTAAACTTGTTTAACTCAATATTAACACAATAATTAAATATACGTATCTAATAAATCATACTGATTTCAATGAATAATTTGTTCTAGAGTGATACCCTACTTGATACGGATCCATTGCAAAGCTGCGGCGTAGCGTACAAGCCAACCCTAGTACTAGATCAATCGGAACACAAACCATTGACTTGCCAACAACAATATTACAAGCGAGAACGTCCAATATTCGACCCTTACTTAGGGTCGCACCTATGCCAATAGTATTGTCCGATGACGATTCTGACGAGGACCCTATAAGTTTGTAACCAGTGCCGGTATGTAAATATAATATCCCCTTTTTTTTTCACGTCTTTTACTGTTAGTTGTTATTTGATTAAGGTTTTATTTGTCATGTGTAATTTTAATCCAATTAATCAATTTCTTTTCACTTTGTTTCAGATTATTTAACTCCAATGATGATTACAATTTTGAATCAACTCTATACAATTTTATTATAATTCCACCCTCTTAATTCTCAATCAAAACCTGTATAAGTATATGTATTTTTTTTGATAATAAAGTTTAAATTAAATCTCTGATTGTTCGTTGTTTTAATCGTTACCCTGGTAAATTATGTATTAAGTACCTAAGGAACTCGACAGAATTTATCATTTGTTTTAGCATTATAATTTTGGACAAAGTTTCATTATCCTTTATATACTCTCATACAACCTAAAGTATCCCTATTAACTAAATTACATAAATATCCACCGTAACATAACAATTTATAGTATTTTAATACTCCTTCCCCGGGTCAGCCGTTTAATACCTTGTCCCTATGATATTTCGACAGGTGTATAGTATTGAATTTTCCCCTTATCGCCTTTGTGTTAGGATCAACCAGTATATATACGTTTTGACAAGGATTCGCAGCTACTATATAAGGTCCCTCATAAATCATGTCAAACTTCTTCGTTAGTTTACGATCAGCATTAGATTTATTTACCCGCTTAATTTTAACCCAATCCCCTATTTGGTATTGTATTATCCGAAAATTCTGATTAAATTTTCCCTGCCTATATTTTGCAGCCCTTTTCAAGTTATCTTTAGCAATCTCCCTAACGCGTTCTATATCTAATTCTTCGTTCTTTTTTATTTCTCTGTCAAAAGTTAACCGTGTTGAATGCCCATACATAATCTCACAAGGGGTAAATCCTGTGCTCCCATGATATGTATTGTTATATAACACCTCAATTTTTGGTAAAGTAACTACCCAACTTTTATGATTCGTGTGACAATAAGTTCTTAGTAGTCGGCCTATCTCTTTATTAACCCTCTCTGTTGTGTTAGGACGTGGATTTCTAATGGTGGTATAAATAGTGTTTACCCCTTCTTTTTGCATAAAATCCTTCCACTGTCGACTTTCAAACTGTGAACCATGATCGGTCATAATCGCTTTAGGCCTTATTATTTGGAAAAACTGTTCGACTTTCCCTATAACTGACCTAGCTGTGGCTTTTTTCAAGGTATAGAGCTTAACAAATTTACTAAAGGTATCTTGCAATACCAAAATATAGCTCATACCATATTTTCCCGCAGGCAAAGGCCCATACAAATCACCCATTACTAGGTCCCCAATTGCCTCCGTCACTATGGAACAACATGGACCCACATACTTCCTATTATCAGTTTTAGCTAATTGGCAAATATGACAAGTTCTGATAATGTTTTTTACATCGCGTGTCAACCCTCTCCAATAAAACCTGTCCTTTAGGTATTTGCTAACCTTTTGAGTTCCTTGGTGTCCCATTTCTAAATGGATCTGGATCACTACATCAGTTATCAATGACTTAGGTAAATAAATAACCCTTTTCTCAGTATGTTTCGGTGTAAAATACAATATCCCATTCTCTAACGTGCAATACTGTACTATCCTTCCCCTCTTGTTGGACCCATCTCTACTTCCTAAACCCCTTTTAATTTCAACTATCTCCCCATCTTCCTGTTGCAACTCAGATATATTTCTTAGCTTACTTATTAGCTCCTTGTTTTTCCCTGTTTCAGTATATAATATCTCAGGCAGCCTAACCTTGTCCTCTTGCAAAAATTCGCTCTTAGGAGGATATCTTGACAGAATATCCGCTCCTACATTTTCCCTTCCCTTTATATGTTGTAATTCGAAATGGAACTGTTCTAAATAATTTATCCACCTGGTAACACGAGCATTATACAGTTTCCAATTCTTCACAAATACGAGCGCTTTATGATCAGTCTGTATAAACACTTTAGTGCCCCTTAAGTACGTCTCGAACTTTTCCAAACAGCTAATCACTGCAAAGAATTCGCGTTCTGTTGTTGTCCAGTTCAATTGTGCTCCTCTCAGAGATTTGCTATGGAATCCTAATATTCGTTTCTGCCCTTCATCATTTAATTGATACAAGACTCCGGCTAATCCAATCCCAGAACTGTCAGTTTGCAAGTAATATGGTTTTGTGAAGTCAGGATGCTGGAGTTCAATAGCGTCTACAAATAAGGATTTAATCCTTTCAAACGCCTCTTGTTCTCTATCTCCCCAATTCCATTTCGCATCTTTCCTCAATAATTTACACAAAGGCTGAATGTGCAAATTATATTCCGGTATGAACTTCCTATAAAAATTGCATAATCCTAAGAAGGCCCTAATTTGTTTTAACTTCGTAGGAATTGGAAATTCCTGTATTGATCTAATTTTGTCAGGATCCGTTTTTAACCCAGAGGTGGATATTATATATCCCAGCATTTTAACCTCTTTACAAAGAAACTCACACTTAGTCAAATTACAAGTAAGTCCTGCAGTTTTCAATTTACCCAAGATTAAATCGATGTGATTTAGGTGTTGCTCCATAGTTCCTGTGGTAATTATCGCCAAGTCGTCTAAATAATTAACACAAAATTCCCTAACCTCTGGCCCCAGAATAACGTCCATAGCTCTGCTAAAGCTTCCAACAGAGGTCTTAAGGCCTTGTGGTAAAACGTTATACACATAGGATTTACCGTTGAAATTAAACCCAGTATATTTTCTACTCTCATCCGAGATGGGAATTTGAAAGTAAGCATTATTCAAGTCAATAATGCTGATGAAATTTGCCCCGTGGAATGAATTTATGACGTCTAGTTGCAACGGAGGCTTCTCCGTCTCAGCCACCATATATTTGTTGATCTCTCTTGCATCGAGTAATACCCTTAAGGATCCATCCCTTTTCAGTGTAAAAGTCAATGGACTACAGTACGGAGTCGACACCCTACTAATAATTCCTTGTTCTTCCATTTCTTTTAACTTTTCTTCAATTTTCCCTCGATAAGCATAAGGTATGGGGTATGTTTTCCTAACTATAGGCGTTTTATTCTCCATTATAATCTCATGTTGATAACAGTTAGCTCTACCTAATCTCTCGCAAAATAATCCTTCGTACTTTCCTAATACTGTTTCCAGCTTCCTACGGTCCTCATCGACCAACAATTCACCTATTTTATAAGTATTCGAATCTCTTGTAACTATTCCACTTTGCATTTTGACCGCATCTTTCTCAAATTCCTCTACTTCATTCCGCCTCAAGAATTTAATCCACGCCGATTTTCCTTCACGATTAATCAAAAAGCCCCCCTTTTCTTTCCCTAAATCTATCATTATTCCAATTTCTTTCATCCAATCAAATCCTAGAATGACAGGCGAACTTAAGTCGGGCACAATCAACAAATTCACATCTAAAGCTATTTCTTGTATTTGTACGGGTAATAGTACTATCGATTTTATATCCTTACTTTTGTGCCCAGCCGCGGTCTTAATCTGAAACGGTTTGATCGGCATTATAGGGATTCTGTTATATTTCTGTTTTAACACCTTCCATAGTTCTTCGCAAATGCAAGTCACATCACTCCCTGTGTCCATTAACCCTATAACTTCGTAATCGAGTATCCTTAATTTAACCTCTGATTTAAAGTCCTTGTGTTTATTCTCTTCTTCTTCCGACTCTTCAAACACTGAAGCCTGGACAACTTCTCCTACTTCTAATAATTTATCATACTCTACTCTGTGTACACCTCGTATTTCTATTTGTTCGGCTTTTAATTTTAAAATTGTTATCAAATCATCAATCTCATTTTTGTCGGTTTTACCCATTCTAGGATACCCTAACCCATGTTTTTCAACCTGACCTCTCCTACCTACTATAGGGATCCGCAGCCCGCTACCATTTATTCCTAACAAATTTCCTGGCTCCCATCCCATATTTCTCATCATGCGTAATCCCTTGACCCCAAACTCTAAAGTAAGTTAAAATTTTAAACATCTTGGAATTTAATTAGACTGAAATCGAACTAGTACTGACCTAAACATGTTAGTAAATACTGTTTAAATAAACATCCAGTAATTTTACTACAACCGGAGTTGAACCAATCAACTACCTTACTTGTTTGTATTCATTCCGAATGAACATCTAAAACCTTACTTATGAACTACTATTACTATGACAAGATACTTGTAGTAAGATCTAACAATTGGATACTAAATAATTTACTGAACGAGCTAAAAATCCGAACTTATAATATGTATTTTAATTTGAAATTTTTAAATTGAAGCCACCATCAATAATAAGATAAATGATTCAAGTGTTTATCAAGTCATATAGAAAATACTATTTGTTCCTCATATTGAAAGATTTTTAAATAAGATTTAATAAACTATGTCCAACATAACCTCAACTAAACTGTACTATCCTAAACTAAACCAAACGAATTGGACCTGAAGTAACTTAAACTGAACTTAAATAATTTAAAATAACATGATGTTTAGACTAAACTACTCTATGTCCATTGAAATGAAAGATACAAACTAAACCCACATTAGGTATATTATAAAGCTAAATAAGTGATCACGGTTTGACTAATCCGAATTCGTAAATAGCTAACATTGTAAAGTGAAATCAAATTTATTTAGATATTTAAAACAACTTGAAACTAAAATTTATAACCGAAACAATACAACTGTGAATGACACGTTTCCATTCTTTAAAGTGTACGAGAATATACCACTAACAAACCTTAAATAAAATTACGAAAAATGTAGGTAGATAAAAAATTCCAAACCGCAATGTTTTGAACATTGAATTGTACCGACATATAATATTGTTGCAACAGTTTTTAACATTACGTTGTTAAGAATTTAGAGTTTGCACAGTTATCGAACGAGCGGAGCGTATGAGAAGCGAAGTTCTTACAAACAATTTCGGACGCAATTGTCACCTGGCTACTGGGACGTCTCGGCATTTAGATTGCTTTTGATTTTGAGCGTTTGTCCCGCGATAAGTATAACTTTAGTAACATTGATGATGATGATGATGATGATATGCGCAGGATCGATCAAGGGATTATGGAGCTATATTTAAGACGCGTAACAATCATCATAAGGGTCTTGTTATATTGGTCAACACGTTTGCAAGGAAATCACGAGTACTTAGTTCGAGGCGGACTACTAGCGTTACAATTAATAAAAATATGTATTACATATAATAAACTCGTGTGGCTACAACGCCGCAGACTCCTTATCCTTACCTTACCTTACTTTACCCTATGATATATAATAATGACAGGCGGGTTATGCATACTCAAGAGTGAAGCTCTTAAAATGAGTGAATTCAAACAATTTGGACCCGTTCCTATCACCCGCGCGAGAAAGAGACTGTAATTTTTTTTTTTAACGTTGTTAAACGAAATTAAAAGAATGACAAAAATGTAATGATCGTCAATATATTTAGATAAATATAATTTAATCAGTAGGTAGGTTATGAAATAATTTTGTGTTCATTATATTAGAGTATCAATCCATGGTAAAAATCACCTTACCCTACCATAAAAGATTTTATTACTATCACCTACACAAAGTTAGCCTAAAATTGACCAGTACAAACCTGATCTTTTATTACGTACAACTTCTATGACTCACGGGGTTAAGTTACACTAGCTACGAATTGCAATGAAATCAGTTGGTGATTAGGGAATTGATTTTAAACGGTCGATGGAACAAAAGGTCGTAAGTGACACTAATTTTATGTGAACTTCCGACATTCCGTACTTAAGTCACTAAACGAAGATAACAAGCAGATTGATAGGAAGTAACTTCGTAGCATATGAACGTTCGCCGATTCCGCGTTGCTACACGTGACAAGATATAATGTTGTTTTATATAAATGTATGTATGTTTTCTTAACAATATAAATATCGTAAAGGTTTTATCTTTAATAAAATTAATATATTTTTTTTCTTCATTTTTTTTTTAAATAGGTATATTTAAAAGTGATAATGTAAAGCTGGTATCTAACATAAAATGATATTACATACTATGGAATACGAGACTTTGACGGTATTAAGAATAAACTTTTAAACATAAATTAAACCGGTCAAGTGCGAGTCGGACACGAACCTTGTGAGTTCCGTTTTTTTTTCTTTTTAGATATGAAACTCTAAAAATAAATCCAGACGATAGTCTGCTCCCCACATTTTGAACTTTTAACCGGTCTATCGTGTTAGTTAAATTAAGAAAATAGGTACTCATAGTTATTAACAACCTACAGTTACAATTGAACCCTCACGTACCACCGATAGTTAAATAACGTTTAAATCTAAGTTTAACTGGCCTCTAGTTATTGACTGCACAGTTCATGTCGCTACGAGGCGACTCGTTAGTAGTCGCTAACTGTTTTGCATGCTACCCTCTCTTACATAGTTTTAAGCAAATTATGAAATTATGTTTTTCCCTGTAAGTTATTCATATATTATGTAAATATTTTGAGAAAATAAATATCATAACACATGAAAGTTTCTTAAGAAATTTAAATATAAAAGTTAAGATAAATATCCTACGATTTTTGTTACATGTTGATATTAGATCACAAATGAAAAATAAATTTACTAATGGCGCTGCTCCCCGCATATACACCTCTTAGCACTACTTTGACGCAAAAGATCATAAAACGCATTTTTGAAATTTCTCACCTTTCTATCCATTTACGGCAACAAATTGTGGGTCTAACGACCCACTAAAACACAAGTTACCTACATAAGCTATTTTAACCGACAGAGCAAGCTACTATTGAAAACGTATTTGAAACCTAAATCAGAGCAAGCTACTATGTGTTAAATTAAAATCTAGTTTTAAATCTTATCCTGGTCGCGGCACCAAATTGTAATGTCTACCTACATCTGTATATTCGACAGCTTTCTAAATGCTTACAAAAGCCTACTAAAGCTTCCTTACCTCAAGCTTCAGACTGAAATTTCTGTAAATATAAATACCTACATAAGGGAACTTACTACAGGGAAAGAAAATCAAACAAAAGATTGAAGGTTAAAAAGAAAATTATTTATTTAAGTTTTAATTTTAGATTTTTGTTATTGAAAAGCGAAACACAGACTAATTACCCCTAATGCTGCCTTTGCAGACGTCATTAGGTGTTAGTTTCCGATTCCTAGGCTTTGCGAAGGTAAAAACGAAACTAACGAAGCAAAAAACCTTCGCGCCGTATTACAGTAAAATAAGTAACGTGAATATAATATCAAATACATTAATTAATAACCTATCTATACAGTAGCTTGCTCTGATACGCAGTTTGGCCGAGATGATCGTGAAAGCTAGTGGAGACCCAACGTTGTGTGTGTGTTTTTAGATTTTTGTTATTGAAAAGCGAAACACAGACTAATTACCCCTAATGCTGCCTTTGCAGACGTCATTAGGTGTTAGTTTCCGATTCCTAGGCTTTGCGAAGGTAAAAACGAAACTAACGAAGCAAAAAACCTTCGCGCCGTATTACAGTAAAATAAGTAACGTGAATATAATATCAAATACATTAATTAATAACCTATCTATACAGTAGCTTGCTCTGATACGCAGTTTGGCCGAGATGATCGTGAAAGCTAGTGGAGACCCAACGTTGTGTGTGTGTTTACCGCAAGTCCTTTTCGATAAGGTGAGAAATAACCGCAATATTTAAAATACACGTAATTCCTAACTTAAATCTAACGGAATATAAATACAATAGACAATGGTAGGTTAGCATATGAACTGTTGACGTTAAAAATAAAATAATAAGATTGTGAAAATATATCCTAATTAATAGAATAATAAATAGTAATATTGAATATTAAAATTACACTAGAATTATAATGATTGATTAAATAGGTATTTCGTTGTTTGTTAAATAGTTGTATTTATAACAAAATATATATAAGGAGGTTTGCTGGACTCCCAACGTAGTGATTGTTGGCGAAGTACGCCAGTACAAAATATGTGGCATGTCAGTTTTGACAGTTCCGTCTTCCAACGGTGGAACCACGACCAGTGGTCTACGGTTCGAAGCTTAATGGATCTGGTAATATATGTCGTCCACGGCCAGTGGCCTACAGACCTGGTGGTTGTGCGTTCTGAGCATTTGTAATGATCCAAGTGTGCGACCGGGCCAGTAGCCTACAGTCTCGCTTCATACATCAATGTATAGTTGACAGATAACCGCCAATCCCTCCACACCACATATGCAAATAACGACTGGTACATTTAATAATTAAGTAAGCAAGCACCAACCACCGTTTATGACGAATGGTATATAAATTTAGGGAGTAAATAGCAAGTACCTATCATCGCTAATAAGCACTATCTGTGCAGTAACCCAGGCGCGTAAGACCCTCACCGCCCGCGATTCATCACTGCAAGAGAACGGAATTAGCTAAGAACACCTTATACACTAATGGCGTACCTACATGGCAATAAACCTCTGTAAGCACATGCTATTTTTCATGTCACATGTTCAAGATCATTGGGTGATACAGAACGCTTTGGCCTCAAACCCGAGGGGAGTCCGTTGCCACCTAGGCACTACAACAGACACGCATTCTACATGGAATAATCTTCTACGCTAGAAATCCAGCATCTTATCCCTTATATAATTACTAAAGTATTACGTGGAAGTACATATTACGCGATATCGTTTAACCATGGCCAATAGTTAACCGATATCGACAATTAACATTTAAAAGATCGAAACCTATCTTGGTTATAGTACGTTCAAACAATTTCGACCGTTACATTAAAACTATATATTTATAAGGTGGTAGATAGAAGTAGTTAACAGATGGAACGCAGTTACCCGAAAATTGTATTAAAATCTACTTAGATAAAATATGGCTTTGTACTTTCATATAGAACCTATTCGACACGTCAACAGTAAATATATACACTACGATGGAGAATAAATATTACGTATCCTAAATAGTTAGGTATTGTAAATATAATATACGCACACATAAATACACCCAGACGTATATAGAGAATATAAAAGGTTCAATGTTAAAACAACAAACACAGGCGATATATTATGAAGAACCTGTACAGAATATACGCTATCAACCTATATAAGTAATTGAATGTAAATAAGTAGAATATCATTAAATTGTTAAATGGTTTCCTCACGAGAACGAGTTCCACGTAAATATAAAATACTATTATTTATTAGCTGTGTTATTATGTGTTTGAAAACCAAGTCGAATAATACCCTACATCAACCTATAACTCAACTATGTTGAAACGTCCATACGATTTAAGAATCGTTTTTGAAAGAAGACGAAGATTGTATTAAAATTTCACACTCAATAAATAATTAAAATATTTAAGTACTTATTTAGACATACAGGCGGCTCTAGGCACAGCGGAATAGTGCTTCGCTTCGCTCACTCCGTAATAGTTGAAATAGTACGTAATATACTTAAATGTAGACCCCTACTTCATTGTAAACCCAAACACAGCTAAAATATTTACAAATGTGGATTAATAATATATCCCTCATTATTCTAACACTCACTGCAGGTAAATAAGCGTAACGCCTGTAATATTAGTCCCCAAATAACCCAATTAATAAAAGAAAGGTATTGACCGTTATTATGATATTCGTACGCTTCACTAGTAAAGATATTGTAAAATACTAGTACACGACAAACAATTAAGATAAGAGTGAAATATTTAAAAGGACTTACATAAGGTTGCAGACCTCGATCTTGGCTGAGAGATGCTGATGTCTTGAAATCTCGTTCCGACTAAGCTAAGTTCGAACCTTACCACCCGCTTTTATAATTTCCGTACCCTGTCTCCCGCAATCACCTACATTCCCCTTTGTAGCTTTAATCCAAACACCTCTCTAAAAATCTTACCGATTACTCATCCGATTCCGCTATTGAACCTAGTTATCTAAATAATAAGGTTGATGATCCAACCTGTAGATACTAAAACCAAATAAATGTCTAACAGACAAGTTTCAAATTCGCGTGAACTCCTGACTCGTCGTCTGCACACCGCTTCTCGATCGCCTGCGAAAATCTAAGCAAATATGCGGGTGGGTTAAGATTAACCTCGCGCGCTGCAAGATTATTCCTACCCGCATTTATGTAAAATTATTAATTTATAATTACAATTTCAGGATTTTCTGGTAAATTGCTGAATAGAACTTAGAAACTACATTTGGATAAATATGCTAAAAATATAGGGAATATATATATGATAGTGAAATATACATACAATAGTGTTTCTACAGGAAACGAAAGCAAATTCAATGTAACCGCATGGTCAATTTTCACCAATAATTATTAATACGCATATATTTCTAACAAATATCAATAGGAATGCTAAGAGGACTATATTGTTTATCGAATGAAAATATTTATTTGTACTCGGAAGTAAATAATCACGTGTTTATGACACAATACTGTTCTTAACCAAATCTTCCTAAATAACTATTATTTTTATTCAATCTCACAAGAAACATTGTTACTTTTAATGCCTATTTAGATCAAGGAATTAGATTTTACGTTTTCATTTGTTTTCTGCTACATACACTAACATCTATAAATTCGAGGTTAGGTTTTTTAGGAACCAAAATTTATTAGAAAATACTATTATCTGTATTCCAAATGAATACCATCTTAATATCTAACCGAAAATGTATATTATTTAGAAAAGCCACTTGTAATAAAGTTAGTTTTCAGTATTTATTTCAACACTAAATTCTCCTTCCCGAACTGCACCAAAGCTATGAAAATTAAGACATAACTACTAATTGATTTTATGATACTCCATATTTTCCAGGTGAGTTGTAATTCGAACTTTAATATTACAGTATAATTTTTCATTAAAGCTTAATCGTAAAGTCGTAAATTTTCCTGAAACTGAAAAATGAAATTAACTCCTACATAACGTTAATAGCAATGTCACAATATCGAACAATTTTACCGTCCATTGAAATAGGCATTATATGGATCCCTTGGATTCATTACATTTCTGCTCCCCTGCTCATACGCAGTGCAGAAATTTACGATTTCGAACGTAGTATTTATTGTTTTAGGAAACTTTAAATTAATCTTACAACACATAATAATTGCATTTAACCTGTGACAGCGTTCCTGTCCCGAACAATCGAGAAAGCATACTCATTCCTTCAACCTCCCCTTATCTCACATTCATCAACTCACACTCACACACCTCTAAAAAGTCATTGTCAATGGTCACACCCTAAGTCATTTCTCGGGCCCGAGCGTTAGTTATGTTATTCCTAATTAGTCATGTCATCTCTGTTACTTAGTCATGAACCACACTCTATTCATCACCCTCTCTCATAGTTTCACAATTTTTCAAGACCAACAATACAGTCACAAGTAATAAATATAAGATAATTTAACAATTCAAACAGAATTTGATAATCAAATTCTAAGACAAGTTAAAATAATATTGATCTAAATTAACCAAACTGAAGTAGTCGTATAACGTATAGTCTAATAAGCGTTTTTCATAACTAGTTTATCATCTGAACCGTAAAAATTTGTTTACCCTACCGTACATGATATCCGTATGTTTTTATTCATCTATGTACTGGTTGAGAATTTTGAAATCCTATACCAACAATCAAGATCGCTTCAAGTTATAATTCATTAGTTTCCTAAACGTGTATTATTTGTTTCAATCCGTTTCTATTTTTTTCTATTTTATGATAATTATTTGGATAATGCTAAGTGAACCATAATGTAAACCAATCATACATTTTTTTTTTTTTTTGAAGTTTGATTCCAAACTCAAACTTTAAGAAAAACAAATTACGTCTGCAGTATTTTCTCTCCCTGCTCTCAATGTAAAATTGCCTTTTTTCTGTTTGCTAAACTCCTCCTTGGCTTTACCCCGACGTTTCGTGTTTTAACATGGTTTCCAATAAGGAATTCTTGTTGGATCTGGTTAGACAATATCCTTGTCTTATTGATCCGAGAAACAAAGATTTCCTCAATAAGACTTCAACCCAGGGAGCAATGGAAGAAATCCTACATACTTATAACGCGAGGGTTTTTCCCGCAATTACGACGGAAGATTTAAAGACGGTTGTCGCCCACTTCACCCACTTCAAAAGGTGTCAACACAAGGTACTATATACATTTTAATTATTAACAACAAAACAATCAAATCCTTTACTTTTAATAGTTTATTATCGAACTTGAACACAACATCATTAACTATTAACATTACCAACAACTATGATTAGACTAAACTTGTTTAACTCAATATTAACACAATAATTAAATATACGTATCTAATAAATCATACTGATTTCAATGAATAATTTGTTCTAGAGTGATACCCTACTTGATACGGATCCATTGCAAAGCTGCGGCGTAGCGTACAAGCCAACCCTAGTACTAGATCAATCGGAACACAAACCATTGACTTGCCAACAACAATATTACAAGCGAGAACGTCCAATATTCGACCCTTACTTAGGGTCGCACCTATGCCAATAGTATTGTCCGATGACGATTCTGACGAGGACCCTATAAGTTTGTAACCAGTGCCGGTATGTAAATATAATATCCCCTTTTTTTTTCACGTCTTTTACTGTTAGTTGTTATTTGATTAAGGTTTTATTTGTCATGTGTAATTTTAATCCAATTAATCAATTTCTTTTCACTTTGTTTCAGATTATTTAACTCCAATGATGATTACAATTTTGAATCAACTCTATACAATTTTATTATAATTCCACCCTCTTAATTCTCAATCAAAACCTGTATAAGTATATGTATTTTTTTTTGATAATAAAGTTTAAATTAAATCTCTGATTGTTCGTTGTTTTAATCGTTACCCTGGTAAATTATGTATTAAGTACCTAAGGAACTCGACAGAATTTATCATTTGTTTTAGCATTATAATTTTGGACAAAGTTTCATTATCCTTTATATACTCTCATACAACCTAAAGTATCCCTATTAACTAAATTACATAAATATCCACCGTAACATAACAATTTATAGTATTTTAATACTCCTTCCCCGGGTCAGCCGTTTAATACCTTGTCCCTATGATATTTCGACAGGTGTATAGTATTGAATTTTCCCCTTATCGCCTTTGTGTTAGGATCAACCAGTATATATACGTTTTGACAAGGATTCGCAGCTACTATATAAGGTCCCTCATAAATCATGTCAAACTTCTTCGTTAGTTTACGATCAGCATTAGATTTATTTACCCGCTTAATTTTAACCCAATCCCCTATTTGGTATTGTATTATCCGAAAATTCTGATTAAATTTTCCCTGCCTATATTTTGCAGCCCTTTTCAAGTTATCTTTAGCAATCTCCCTAACGCGTTCTATATCTAATTCTTCGTTCTTTTTTATTTCTCTGTCAAAAGTTAACCGTGTTGAATGCCCATACATAATCTCACAAGGGGTAAATCCTGTGCTCCCATGATATGTATTGTTATATAACACCTCAATTTTTGGTAAAGTAACTACCCAACTTTTATGATTCGTGTGACAATAAGTTCTTAGTAGTCGGCCTATCTCTTTATTAACCCTCTCTGTTGTGTTAGGACGTGGATTTCTAATGGTGGTATAAATAGTGTTTACCCCTTCTTTTTGCATAAAATCCTTCCACTGTCGACTTTCAAACTGTGAACCATGATCGGTCATAATCGCTTTAGGCCTTATTATTTGGAAAAACTGTTCGACTTTCCCTATAACTGACCTAGCTGTGGCTTTTTTCAAGGTATAGAGCTTAACAAATTTACTAAAGGTATCTTGCAATACCAAAATATAGCTCATACCATATTTTCCCGCAGGCAAAGGCCCATACAAATCACCCATTACTAGGTCCCCAATTGCCTCCGTCACTATGGAACAACATGGACCCACATACTTCCTATTATCAGTTTTAGCTAATTGGCAAATATGACAAGTTCTGATAATGTTTTTTACATCGCGTGTCAACCCTCTCCAATAAAACCTGTCCTTTAGGTATTTGCTAACCTTTTGAGTTCCTTGGTGTCCCATTTCTAAATGGATCTGGATCACTACATCAGTTATCAATGACTTAGGTAAATAAATAACCCTTTTCTCAGTATGTTTCGGTGTAAAATACAATATCCCATTCTCTAACGTGCAATACTGTACTATCCTTCCCCTCTTGTTGGACCCATCTCTACTTCCTAAACCCCTTTTAATTTCAACTATCTCCCCATCTTCCTGTTGCAACTCAGATATATTTCTTAGCTTACTTATTAGCTCCTTGTTTTTCCCTGTTTCAGTATATAATATCTCAGGCAGCCTAACCTTGTCCTCTTGCAAAAATTCGCTCTTAGGAGGATATCTTGACAGAATATCCGCTCCTACATTTTCCCTTCCCTTTATATGTTGTAATTCGAAATGGAACTGTTCTAAATAATTTATCCACCTGGTAACACGAGCATTATACAGTTTCCAATTCTTCACAAATACGAGCGCTTTATGATCAGTCTGTATAAACACTTTAGTGCCCCTTAAGTACGTCTCGAACTTTTCCAAACAGCTAATCACTGCAAAGAATTCGCGTTCTGTTGTTGTCCAGTTCAATTGTGCTCCTCTCAGAGATTTGCTATGGAATCCTAATATTCGTTTCTGCCCTTCATCATTTAATTGATACAAGACTCCGGCTAATCCAATCCCAGAACTGTCAGTTTGCAAGTAATATGGTTTTGTGAAGTCAGGATGCTGGAGTTCAATAGCGTCTACAAATAAGGATTTAATCCTTTCAAACGCCTCTTGTTCTCTATCTCCCCAATTCCATTTCGCATCTTTCCTCAATAATTTACACAAAGGCTGAATGTGCAAATTATATTCCGGTATGAACTTCCTATAAAAATTGCATAATCCTAAGAAGGCCCTAATTTGTTTTAACTTCGTAGGAATTGGAAATTCCTGTATTGATCTAATTTTGTCAGGATCCGTTTTTAACCCAGAGGTGGATATTATATATCCCAGCATTTTAACCTCTTTACAAAGAAACTCACACTTAGTCAAATTACAAGTAAGTCCTGCAGTTTTCAATTTACCCAAGATTAAATCGATGTGATTTAGGTGTTGCTCCATAGTTCCTGTGGTAATTATCGCCAAGTCGTCTAAATAATTAACACAAAATTCCCTAACCTCTGGCCCCAGAATAACGTCCATAGCTCTGCTAAAGCTTCCAACAGAGGTCTTAAGGCCTTGTGGTAAAACGTTATACACATAGGATTTACCGTTGAAATTAAACCCAGTATATTTTCTACTCTCATCCGAGATGGGAATTTGAAAGTAAGCATTATTCAAGTCAATAATGCTGATGAAATTTGCCCCGTGGAATGAATTTATGACGTCTAGTTGCAACGGAGGCTTCTCCGTCTCAGCCACCATATATTTGTTGATCTCTCTTGCATCGAGTAATACCCTTAAGGATCCATCCCTTTTCAGTGTAAAAGTCAATGGACTACAGTACGGAGTCGACACCCTACTAATAATTCCTTGTTCTTCCATTTCTTTTAACTTTTCTTCAATTTTCCCTCGATAAGCATAAGGTATGGGGTATGTTTTCCTAACTATAGGCGTTTTATTCTCCATTATAATCTCATGTTGATAACAGTTAGCTCTACCTAATCTCTCGCAAAATAATCCTTCGTACTTTCCTAATACTGTTTCCAGCTTCCTACGGTCCTCATCGACCAACAATTCACCTATTTTATAAGTATTCGAATCTCTTGTAACTATTCCACTTTGCATATTGACCGCATCTTTCTCAAATTCCTCTACTTCATTCCGCCTTAAGAATTTAATCCACGCCGATTTTCCTTCACGATTAATCAAAAAGCCCCCCTTTTCTTTCCCTAAATCTATCATTATTCCAATTTCTTTCATCCAATCAAATCCTAGAATGACAGGCGAACTTAAGTCGGGCACAATCAACAAATTCACATCTAAAGCTATTTCTTGTATTTGTACGGGTAATAGTACTATCGATTTTATATCCTTACTTTTGTGCCCAGCCGCGGTCTTAATCTGAAACGGTTTGATCGGCATTATAGGGATTCTGTTATATTTCTGTTTTAACACCTTCCATAGTTCTTCGCAAATGCAAGTCACATCACTCCCTGTGTCCATTAACCCTATAACTTCGTAATCGAGTATCCTTAATTTAACCTCTGATTTAAAGTCCTTGTGTTTATTCTCTTCTTCTTCCGACTCTTCAAACACTGAAGCCTGGAAAACTTCTCCTACTTCTAATAATTTATCATACTCTACTCTGTGTACACCTCGTATTTCTATTTGTTCGGCTTTTAATTTTAAAATTGTTATCAAATCATCAATCTCATTTTTGTCGGTTTTACCCATTCTAGGATACCCTAACCCATGTTTTTCAACCTGACCTCTCCTACCTACTATAGGGATCCGCAGCCCGCTACCATTTATTCCTAACAAATTTCCTGGCTCCCATCCCATATTTCTCATCATGCGTAATCCCTTGACCCCAAACTCTAAAGTAAGTTAAAATTTTAAACATCTTGGAATTTAATTAGACTGAAATCGAACTAGTACTGACCTAAACATGTTAGTAAATACTGTTTAAATAAACATCCAGTAATTTTACTACAACCGGAGTTGAACCAATCAACTACCTTACTTGTTTGTATTCATTCCGAATGAACATCTAAAACCTTACTTATGAACTACTATTACTATGACAAGATACTTGTAGTAAGATCTAACAATTGGATACTAAATAATTTACTGAACGAGCTAAAAATCCGAACTTATAATATGTATTTTAATTTGAAATTTTTAAATTGAAGCCACCATCAATAATAAGATAAATGATTCAAGTGTTTATCAAGTCATATAGAAAAGACTATTTGTTCCTCATATTGAAAGATTTTTAAATAAGATTTAATAAACTATGTCCAACATAACCTCAACTAAACTGTACTATCCTAAACTAAACCAAACGAATTGGACCTGAAGTAACTTAAACTGAACTTAAATAATTTAAAATAACATGATGTTTAGACTAAACTACTCTATGTCCATTGAAATGAAAGATACAAACTAAACCCACATTAGGTATATTATAAAGCTAAATAAGTGATCACGGTTTGACTAATCCGAATTCGTAAATAGCTAACATTGTAAAGTGAAATCAAATTTATTTAGATATTTAAAACAACTTGAAACTAAAATTTATAACCGAAACAATACAACTGTGAATGACACGTTTCCATTCTTTAAAGTGTACGAGAATATACCACTAACAAACCTTAAATAAAATTACGAAAAATGTAGGTAGATAAAAAATTCCAAACCGCAATGTTTTGAACATTGAATTGTACCGACATATAATATTGTTGCAACAGTTTTTAACATTACGTTGTTAAGAATTTAGAGTTTGCATAGTTATCGAACGAGCGGAGCGTATGAGAAGCGAAGTTCTTACAAACAATTTCGGACGCAATTGTCACCTGGCTACTGGGACGTCTCGGCATTTAGATTGCTTTTGATTTTGAGCGTTTGTCCCGCGATAAGTATAACTTTAGTAACATTGATGATGATGATGATGATGATATGCGCAGGATCGATCAAGGGATTATGGAGCTATATTTAAGACGCGTAACAATCATCATAAGGGTCTTGTTATATTGGTCAACACGTTTGCAAGGAAATCACGAGTACTTAGTTCGAGGCGGACTACTAGCGTTACAATTAATAAAAATATGTATTACATATAATAAACTCGTGTGGCTACAACGCCGCAGACTCCTTATCCTTACCTTACCTTACTTTACCCTATGATATATAATAATGACAGGCGGGTTATGCATACTCAAGAGTGAAGCTCTTAAAATGAGTGAATTCAAACAATTTGGACCCGTTCCTATCACCCGCGCGAGAAAGAGACTGTAATTTTTTTTTTTAACGTTGTTAAACGAAATTAAAAGAATGACAAAAATGTAATGATCGTCAATATATTTAGATAAATATAATTTAATCTGTAGGTAGGTTATGAAATAATTTTGTGTTCATTATATTAGAGTATCAATCCATGGTAAAAATCACCTTACCCTACCATAAAAGATTTTATTACTATCACCTACACAAAGTTAGCCTAAAATTGACCAGTACAAACCTGATCTTTTATTACGTACAACTTCTATGACTCACGGGGTTAAGTTACACTAGCTACGAATTGCAATGAAATCAGTTGGTGATTAGGGAATTGATTTTAAACGGTCGATGGAACAAAAGGTCGTAAGTGACACTAATTTTATGTGAACTTCCGACATTCCGTACTTAAGTCACTAAACGAAGATAACAAGCAGATTGATAGGAAGTAACTTCGTAGCATATGAACGTTCGCCGATTCCGCGTTGCTACACGTGACAAGATATAATGTTGTTTTATATAAATGTATGTATGTTTTCTTAACAATATAAATATCGTAAAGGTTTTATCTTTAATAAAATTAATATATTTTTTTTCTTCATTTTTTTTTTAAATAGGTATATTTAAAAGTGATAATGTAAAGCTGGTATCTAACATAAAATGATATTACATACTATGGAATACGAGACTTTGACGGTATTAAGAATAAACTTTTAAACATAAATTAAACCGGTCAAGTGCGAGTCGGACACGAAACTTGTGAGTTCCGTTTTTTTTTCTTTTTAGATATGAAACTCTAAAAATAAATCCAGACGATAGTCTGCTCCCCACATTTTGAACTTTTAACCGGTCTATCGTGTTAGTTAAATTAAGAAAATAGGTACTCATAGTTATTAACAACCTACAGTTACAATTGAACCCTCACGTACCACCGATAGTTAAATAACGTTTAAATCTAAGTTTAACTGGCCTCTAGTTATTGACTGCACAGTTCATGTCGCTACGAGGCGACTCGTTAGTAGTCGCTAACTGTTTTGCATGCTACCCTCTCTTACATAGTTTTAAGCAAATTATGAAATTATGTTTTTCCCTGTAAGTTATTCATATATTATGTAAATATTTTGAGAAAATAAATATCATAACACATGAAAGTTTCTTAAGAAATTTAAATATAAAAGTTAAGATAAATATCCTACGATTTTTGTTACATGTTGATATTAGATCACAAATGAAAAATAAATTTACTAATGGCGCTGCTCCCCGCATATACACCTCTTAGCACTACTTTGACGCAAAAGATCATAAAACGCATTTTTGAAATTTCTCACCTTTCTATCCATTTACGGCAACAAATTGTGGGTCTAACGACCCACTAAAACACAAGTTACCTACATAAGCTATTTTAACCGACAGAGCAAGCTACTATTGAAAACGTATTTGAAACCTAAATCAGAGCAAGCTACTATGTGTTAAATTAAAATCTAGTTTTAAATCTTATCCTGGTCGCGGCACCAAATTGTAATGTCTACCTACATCTGTATATTCGACAGCTTTCTAAATGCTTACAAAAGCCTACTAAAGCTTCCTTACCTCAAGCTTCGAATCAGACTGAAATTTCTGTAAATATAAATACCTACATAAGGGAACTTACTACAGGGAAAGAAAATCAAACAAAAGATTGAAGGTTAAAAAGAAAATTATTTATTTAAGTTTTAATTTTAGATTTTTGTTATTGAAAAGCGAAACACAGACTAATTACCCCTAATGCTGCCTTTGCAGACGTCATTAGGTGTTAGTTTCCGATTCCTAGGCTTTGCGAAGGTAAAAACGAAACTAACGAAGCAAAAAACCTTCGCGCCGTATTACAGTAAAATAAGTAACGTGAATATAATATCAAATACATTAATTAATAACCTATCTATACAGTAGCTTGCTCTGATACGCAGTTTGGCCGAGATGATCGTGAAAGCTAGTGGAGACCCAACGTTGTGTGTGTGTTTACCGCAAGTCCTTTTCGATAAGGTGAGAAATAACCGCAATATTTAAAATACACGTATATCCTAACTTAAATCTAACGGAATATAAATACAATAGACAATGGTAGGTTAGCATATGAACTGTTGACGTTAAAAATAAAATAATAAGATTGTGAAAATATATCCTAATTAATAGAATAATAAATAGTAATATTGAATATTAAAATTACACTAGAATTATAATGATTGATTAAATAGGTATTTCGTTGTTTGTTAAATAGTTGTATTTATAACAAAATATATATAAGGAGGTTTGCTGGACTCCCAACGTAGTGATTGTTGGCGAAGTACGCCAGTACAAAATATGTGGCATGTCAGTTTTGACAGTTCCGTCTTCCAACGGTGGAACCACGACCAGTGGTCTACGGTTCGAAGCTTAATGGATCTGGTAATATATGTCGTCCACGGTCAGTGGCCTACAGACCTGGTGGTTGTGCGTTCTGAGCATTTGTAATGATCCAAGTGTGCGACCGGGCCAGTAGCCTACAGTCTCGCTTCATACATCAATGTATAGTTGACAGATAACCGCCAATCCCTCCACACCACATATGCAAATAACGACTGGTACATTTAATAATTAAGTAAGCAAGCACCAACCACCGTTTATGACGAATGGTATATAAATTTAGGGAGTAAATAGCAAGTACCTATCATCGCTAATAAGCACTATCTGTGCAGTAACCCAGGCGCGTAAGACCCTCACCGCCCGCGATTCATCACTGCAAGAGAACGGAATTAGCTAAGAACACCTTATACACTAATGGCGTACCTACATGGCAATAAACCTCTGTAAGCACATGCTATTTTTCATGTCACATGTTCAAGATCATTGGGTGATACAGAACGCTTTGGCCTCAAACCCGAGGGGAGTCCGTTGCCACCTAGGCACTACAACAGACACGCATTCTACATGGAATAACCTTCTACGCTAGAAATCCAGCATCTTATCCCTTATATAATTACTAAAGTATTACGTGGAAGTACATATTACGCGATATCGTTTAACCATGGCCAATAGTTAACCGATATCGACAATTAACATTTAAAAGATCGAAACCTATCTTGGTTATAGTACGTTCAAACAATTTCGACCGTTACATTAAAACTATATATTTATAAGGTGGTAGATAGAAGTAGTTAACAGATGGAACGCAGTTACCCGAAAATTGTATTAAAATCTACTTAGATAAAATATGGCTTTGTACTTTCATATATAACCTATTCGACACGTCAACAGTAAATACATACACTACGATGGAGAATAAATATTACGTATCCTAAATAGTTAGGTATTGTAAATATAATATACGCACACATAAATACACCCAGACGTATATAGAGAATATAAAAGGTTCAATGTTAAAACAACAAACACAGGCGATATATTATGAAGAACCTGTACAGAATATACGCTATCAACCTATATAAGTAATTGAATGTAAATAAGTAGAATATCATTAAATTGTTAAATGGTTTCCTCACGAGAACGAGTTCCACGTAAATATAAAATACTATTATTTATTAGCTGTGTTATTATGTGTTTGAAAACCAAGTCGAATAATACCCTACATCAACCTATAACTCAACTATGTTGAAACGTCCATACGATTTAAGAATCGTTTTTGAAAGAAGACGAAGATTGTATTAAAATTTCACACTCAATAAATAATTAAAATATTTAAGTACTTATTTAGACATACAGGCGGCTCTAGGCACAGCGGAATAGTGCTTCGCTTCGCTCACTCCGTAATAGTTGAAATAGTACGTAATATACTTAAATGTAGACCCCTACTTCATTGTAAACCCAAACACAGCTAAAATATTTACAAATGTGGATTAAATATATCCCTCATTATTCTAACACTCACTGCAGGTAAATAAGCGTAACGCTTGTAATATTAGTCCCCAAATAACCCAATTAATAAAAGAAAGGTATTGACCGTTATTATAATATTCGTACGCTTCACTAGTAAAGATATTGTAAAGTACTAGTTAGTACACGACAAACAATTAAGATAAGAGTGAAATATTTAAAAGGACTTACATAAGGTTGCAGACCTCGATCTTGGCTGAGAGATGCTGATGTCTTGAAATCTCGTTCCGACTAAGCTAAGTTCGAACCTTACCACCCGCTTTTATAATTTCCGTACCCTGTCTCCCGCAATCACCTACATTCCCCTTTGTAGCTTTAATCCAAACACCTCTCTAAAAATCTTACCGATTACTCATCCGATTCCGCTATTGAACCTAGTTATCTAAATAATAAGGTTGATGATCCAACCTGTAGATACTAAAACCAAATAAATGTCTAACAGACAAGTTTCAAATTCGCGTGAACTCCTGACTCGTCGTCTGCACACCGCTTCTCGATCGCCTGCGAAAATCTAAGCAAATATGCGGGTGGGTTAAGATTAACCTCGCGCGCTGCAAGATTATTCCTACCCGCATTTATGTAAAATTATTAATTTATAATTACAATTTCAGGATTTTCTGGTAAATTGCTGAATAGAACTTAGAAACTACATTTGGATAAATATGCTAAAAATATAGGGAATATATATATGATAGTGAAATATACATACAATAGTGTTTCTACAGGAAACGAAAGCAAATTCAATGTAACCGCATGGTCAATTTTCACCAATAATTATTAATACGCATATATTTCTAACAAATATCAATAGGAATGCTAAGAGGACTATATTGTTTATCGAATGAAAATATTTATTTGTACTCGGAAGTAAATAATCACGTGTTTATGACACAATACTGTTCTTAACCAAATCTTCCTAAATAACTATTATTTTTATTCAATCTCACAAGAAACATTGTTACTTTTAATGCCTATTTAGATCAAGGAATTAGATTTTACGTTTTCATTTGTTTTCTGCTACATACACTAACATCTATAAATTCGAGGTTAGGTTTTTTAGGAACCAAAATTTATTAGAAAATACTATTATCTGTATTCCAAATGAATACCATCTTAATATCTAACCGAAAATGTATATTATTTAGAAAAGCCACTTGTAATAAAGTTAGTTTTCAGTATTTATTTCAACACTAAATTCTCCTTCCCGAACTGCACCAAAGCTATGAAAATTAAGACATAACTACTAATTGATTTTATGATACTCCATATTTTCCAGGTGAGTTGTAATTCGAACTTTAATATTACAGTATAATTTTTCATTAAAGCTTAATCGTAAAGTCGTAAATTTTCCTGAAACTGAAAAATGAAATTAACTCCTACATAACGTTAATAGCAATGTCACAATATCGAACAATTTTACCGTCCATTGAAATAGGCATTATATGGATCCCTTGGATTCATTACATTTCTGCTCCCCAATAATACGCAGTGCAGAAATTTACGATTTCGAACGTAGTATTTATTGTTTTAGGAAACTTTAAATTAATCTTACAACACATAATAATTGCATTTAACCTGTGACAGCGTTCCTGTCCCGAACAATCGAGAAAGCATACTCATTCCTTCAACCTCCCCTTATCTCACATTCATCAACTCACACTCACACACCTCTAAAAAGTCATTGTCAATGGTCACACCCTAAGTCATTTCTCGGGCCCGAGCGTTAGTTATGTTATTCCTAATTAGTCATGTCATCTCTGTTACTTAGTCATGAACCACACTCTATTCATCACCCTCTCTCATAGTTTCACAATTTTTCAAGACCAACAATACAGTCACAAGTAATAAATATAAGATAATTTAACAATTCAAACAGAATTTGATAATCAAATTCTAAGACAAGTTAAAATAATATTGATCTAAATTAACCAAACTGAAGTAGTCGTATAACGTATAGTCTAATAAGCGTTTTTCATAACTAGTTTATCATCTGAACCGTAAAAATTTGTTTACCCTACCGTACATGATATCCGTATGTTTTTATTCATCTATGTACTGGTTGAGAATTTTGAAATCCTATACCAACAATCAAGATCGCTTCAAGTTATAATTCATTAGTTTCCTAAACGTGTATTATTTGTTTCAATCCGTTTCTATTTTTTTCTATTTTATGATAATTATTTGGATAATGCTAAGTGAACCATAATGTAAACCAATCATAAATTTTTTTTTTTTTTTGAAGTTTGATTCCAAACTCAAACTTTAAGAAAAACAAATTACGTCTGCAGTATTTTCTCTCCCTGCTCTCAATGTAAAATTGCCTTATTTCTGTTTGCTAAACTCCTCCTTGGCTTTACCCCGACGTTTCGTGTTTTAACATGGTTTCCAATAAGGAATTCTTGTTGGATCTGGTTAGACAATATCCTTGTCTTATTGATCCGAGAAACAAAGATTTCCTCAATAAGACTTCAACCCAGGGAGCAATGGAAGAAATCCTACATACTTATAACGCGAGGGTTTTTCCCGCAATTACGACGGAAGATTTAAAGACGGTTGTCGCCCACTTCACCCACTTCAAAAGGTGTCAACACAAGGTACTATATACATTTTAATTATTAACAACAAAACAATCAAATCCTTTACTTTTAATAGTTTATTATCGAACTTGAACACAACATCATTAACTATTAACATTACCAACAACTATGATTAGACTAAACTTGTTTAACTCAATATTAACACAATAATTAAATATACGTATCTAATAAATCATACTGATTTCAATGAATAATTTGTTCTAGAGTGATACCCTACTTGATACGGATCCATTGCAAAGCTGCGGCGTAGCGTACAAGCCAACCCTAGTACTAGATCAATCGGAACACAAACCATTGACTTGCCAACAACAATATTACAAGCGAGAACGTCCAATATTCGACCCTTACTTAGGGTCGCACCTATGCCAATAGTATTGTCCGATGACGATTCTGACGAGGACCCTATAAGTTTGTAACCAGTGCCGGTATGTAAATATAATATCCCCTTTTTTTTTCACGTCTTTTACTGTTAGTTGTTATTTGATTAAGGTTTTATTTGTCATGTGTAATTTTAATCCAATTAATCAATTTCTTTTCACTTTGTTTCAGATTATTTAACTCCAATGATGATTACAATTTTGAATCAACTCTATACAATTTTATTATAATTCCACCCTCTTAATTCTCAATCAAAACCTGTATAAGTATATGTATTTTTTTTTGATAATAAAGTTTAAATTAAATCTCTGATTGTTCGTTGTTTTAATCGTTACCCTGGTAAATTATGTATTAAGTACCTAAGGAACTCGACAGAATTTATCATTTGTTTTAGCATTATAATTTTGGACAAAGTTTCATTATCCTTTATATACTCTCATACAACCTAAAGTATCCCTATTAACTAAATTACATAAATATCCACCGTAACATAACAATTTATAGTATTTTAATACTCCTTCCCCGGGTCAGCCGTTTAATACCTTGTCCCTATGATATTTCGACAGGTGTATAGTATTGAATTTTCCCCTTATCGCCTTTGTGTTAGGATCAACCAGTATATATACGTTTTGACAAGGATTCGCAGCTACTATATAAGGTCCCTCATAAATCATGTCAAACTTCTTCGTTAGTTTACGATCAGCATTAGATTTATTTACCCGCTTAATTTTAACCCAATCCCCTATTTGGTATTGTATTATCCGAAAATTCTGATTAAATTTTCCCTGCCTATATTTTGCAGCCCTTTTCAAGTTATCTTTAGCAATCTCCCTAACGCGTTCTATATCTAATTCTTCGTTCTTTTTTATTTCTCTGTCAAAAGTTAACCGTGTTGAATGCCCATACATAATCTCACAAGGGGTAAATCCTGTGCTCCCATGATATGTATTGTTATATAACACCTCAATTTTTGGTAAAGTAACTACCCAACTTTTATGATTCGTGTGACAATAAGTTCTTAGTAGTCGGCCTATCTCTTTATTAACCCTCTCTGTTGTGTTAGGACGTGGATTTCTAATGGTGGTATAAATAGTGTTTACCCCTTCTTTTTGCATAAAATCCTTCCACTGTCGACTTTCAAACTGTGAACCATGATCGGTCATAATCGCTTTAGGCCTTATTATTTGGAAAAACTGTTCGACTTTCCCTATAACTGACCTAGCTGTGGCTTTTTTCAAGGTATAGAGCTTAACAAATTTACTAAAGGTATCTTGCAATACCAAAATATAGCTCATACCATATTTTCCCGCAGGCAAAGGCCCATACAAATCACCCATTACTAGGTCCCCAATTGCCTCCGTCACTATGGAACAACATGGACCCACATACTTCCTATTATCAGTTTTAGCTAATTGGCAAATATGACAAGTTCTGATAATGTTTTTTACATCGCGTGTCAACCCTCTCCAATAAAACCTGTCCTTTAGGTATTTGCTAACCTTTTGAGTTCCTTGGTGTCCCATTTCTAAATGGATCTGGATCACTACATCAGTTATCAATGACTTAGGTAAATAAATAACCCTTTTCTCAGTATGTTTCGGTGTAAAATACAATATCCCATTCTCTAACGTGCAATACTGTACTATCCTTCCCCTCTTGTTGGACCCATCTCTACTTCCTAAACCCCTTTTAATTTCAACTATCTCCCCATCTTCCTGTTGCAACTCAGATATATTTCTTAGCTTACTTATTAGCTCCTTGTTTTTCCCTGTTTCAGTATATAATATCTCAGGCAGCCTAACCTTGTCCTCTTGCAAAAATTCGCTCTTAGGAGGATATCTTGACAGAATATCCGCTCCTACATTTTCCCTTCCCTTTATATGTTGTAATTCGAAATGGAACTGTTCTAAATAATTTATCCACCTGGTAACACGAGCATTATACAGTTTCCAATTCTTCACAAATACGAGCGCTTTATGATCAGTCTGTATAAACACTTTAGTGCCCCTTAAGTACGTCTCGAACTTTTCCAAACAGCTAATCACTGCAAAGAATTCGCGTTCTGTTGTTGTCCAGTTCAATTGTGCTCCTCTCAGAGATTTGCTATGGAATCCTAATATTCGTTTCTGCCCTTCATCATTTAATTGATACAAGACTCCGGCTAATCCAATCCCAGAACTGTCAGTTTGCAAGTAATATGGTTTTGTGAAGTCAGGATGCTGGAGTTCAATAGCGTCTACAAATAAGGATTTAATCCTTTCAAACGCCTCTTGTTCTCTATCTCCCCAATTCCATTTCGCATCTTTCCTCAATAATTTACACAAAGGCTGAATGTGCAAATTATATTCCGGTATGAACTTCCTATAAAAATTGCATAATCCTAAGAAGGCCCTAATTTGTTTTAACTTCGTAGGAATTGGAAATTCCTGTATTGATCTAATTTTGTCAGGATCCGTTTTTAACCCAGAGGTGGATATTATATATCCCAGCATTTTAACCTCTTTACAAAGAAACTCACACTTAGTCAAATTACAAGTAAGTCCTGCAGTTTTCAATTTACCCAAGATTAAATCGATGTGATTTAGGTGTTGCTCCATAGTTCCTGTGGTAATTATCGCCAAGTCGTCTAAATAATTAACACAAAATTCCCTAACCTCTGGCCCCAGAATAACGTCCATAGCTCTGCTAAAGCTTCCAACAGAGGTCTTAAGGCCTTGTGGTAAAACGTTATACACATAGGATTTACCGTTGAAATTAAACCCAGTATATTTTCTACTCTCATCCGAGATGGGAATTTGAAAGTAAGCATTATTCAAGTCAATAATGCTGATGAAATTTGCCCCGTGGAATGAATTTATGACGTCTAGTTGCAACGGAGGCTTCTCCGTCTCAGCCACCATATATTTGTTGATCTCTCTTGCATCGAGTAATACCCTTAAGGATCCATCCCTTTTCAGTGTAAAAGTCAATGGACTACAGTACGGAGTCGACACCCTACTAATAATTCCTTGTTCTTCCATTTCTTTTAACTTTTCTTCAATTTTCCCTCGATAAGCATAAGGTATGGGGTATGTTTTCCTAACTATAGGCGTTTTATTCTCCATTATAATCTCATGTTGATAACAGTTAGCTCTACCTAATCTCTCGCAAAATAATCCTTCGTACTTTCCTAATACTGTTTCCAGCTTCCTACGGTCCTCATCGACCAACAATTCACCTATTTTATAAGTATTCGAATCTCTTGTAACTATTCCACTTTGCATATTGACCGCATCTTTCTCAAATTCCTCTACTTCATTCCGCCTTAAGAATTTAATCCACGCCGATTTTCCTTCACGATTAATCAAAAAGCCCCCCTTTTCTTTCCCTAAATCTATCATTATTCCAATTTCTTTCATCCAATCAAATCCTAGAATGACAGGCGAACTTAAGTCGGGCACAATCAACAAATTCACATCTAAAGCTATTTCTTGTATTTGTACGGGTAATAGTACTATCGATTTTATATCCTTACTTTTGTGCCCAGCCGCGGTCTTAATCTGAAACGGTTTGATCGGCATTATAGGGATTCTGTTATATTTCTGTTTTAACACCTTCCATAGTTCTTCGCAAATGCAAGTCACATCACTCCCTGTGTCCATTAACCCTATAACTTCGTAATCGAGTATCCTTAATTTAACCTCTGATTTAAAGTCCTTGTGTTTATTCTCTTCTTCTTCCGACTCTTCAAACACTGAAGCCTGGACAACTTCTCCTACTTCTAATAATTTATCATACTCTACTCTGTGTACACCTCGTATTTCTATTTGTTCGGCTTTTAATTTTAAAATTGTTATCAAATCATCAATCTCATTTTTGTCGGTTTTACCCATTCTAGGATACCCTAACCCATGTTTTTCAACCTGACCTCTCCTACCTACTATAGGGATCCGCAGCCCGCTACCATTTATTCCTAACAAATTTCCTGGCTCCCATCCCATATTTCTCATCATGCGTAATCCCTTGACCCCAAACTCTAAAGTAAGTTAAAATTTTAAACATCTTGGAATTTAATTAGACTGAAATCGAACTAGTACTGACCTAAACATGTTAGTAAATACTGTTTAAATAAACATCCAGTAATTTTACTACAACCGGAGTTGAACCAATCAACTACCTTACTTGTTTGTATTCATTCCGAATGAACATCTAAAACCTTACTTATGAACTACTATTACTATGACAAGATACTTGTAGTAAGATCTAACAATTGGATACTAAATAATTTACTGAACGAGCTAAAAATCCGAACTTATAATATGTATTTTAATTTGAAATTTTTAAATTGAAGCCACCATCAATAATAAGATAAATGATTCAAGTGTTTATCAAGTCATATAGAAAATACTATTTGTTCCTCATATTGAAAGATTTTTAAATAAGATTTAATAAACTATGTCCAACATAACCTCAACTAAACTGTACTATCCTAAACTAAACCAAACGAATTGGACCTGAAGTAACTTAAACTGAACTTAAATAATTTAAAATAACATGATGTTTAGACTAAACTACTCTATGTCCATTGAAATGAAAGATACAAACTAAACCCACATTAGGTATATTATAAAGCTAAATAAGTGATCACGGTTTGACTAATCCGAATTCGTAAATAGCTAACATTGTAAAGTGAAATCAAATTTATTTAGATATTTAAAACAACTTGAAACTAAAATTTATAACCGAAACAATACAACTGTGAATGACACGTTTCCATTCTTTAAAGTGTACGAGAATATACCACTAACAAACCTTAAATAAAATTACGAAAAATGTAGGTAGATAAAAAATTCCAAACCGCAATGTTTTGAACATTGAATTGTACCGACATATAATATTGTTGCAACAGTTTTTAACATTACGTTGTTAAGAATTTAGAGTTTGCACAGTTATCGAACGAGCGGAGCGTATGAGAAGCGAAGTTCTTACAAACAATTTCGGACGCAATTGTCACCTGGCTACTGGGACGTCTCGGCATTTAGATTGCTTTTGATTTTGAGCGTTTGTCCCGCGATAAGTATAACTTTAGTAACATTGATGATGATGATGATGATGATATGCGCAGGATCGATCAAGGGATTATGGAGCTATATTTAAGACGCGTAACAATCATCATAAGGGTCTTGTTATATTGGTCAACACGTTTGCAAGGAAATCACGAGTACTTAGTTCGAGGCGGACTACTAGCGTTACAATTAATAAAAATATGTATTACATATAATAAACTCGTGTGGCTACAACGCCGCAGACTCCTTATCCTTACCTTACCTTACTTTACCCTATGATATATAATAATGACAGGCGGGTTATGCATACTCAAGAGTGAAGCTCTTAAAATGAGTGAATTCAAACAATTTGGACCCGTTCCTATCACCCGCGCGAGAAAGAGACTGTAATTTTTTTTTTTAACGTTGTTAAACGAAATTAAAAGAATGACAAAAATGTAATGATCGTCAATATATTTAGATAAATATAATTTAATCTGTAGGTAGGTTATGAAATAATTTTGTGTTCATTATATTAGAGTATCAATCCATGGTAAAAATCACCTTACCCTACCATAAAAGATTTTATTACTATCACCTACACAAAGTTAGCCTAAAATTGACCAGTACAAACCTGATCTTTTATTACGTACAACTTCTATGACTCACGGGGTTAAGTTACACTAGCTACGAATTGCAATGAAATCAGTTGGTGATTAGGGAATTGATTTTAAACGGTCGATGGAACAAAAGGTCGTAAGTGACACTAATTTTATGTGAACTTCCGACATTCCGTACTTAAGTCACTAAACGAAGATAACAAGCAGATTGATAGGAAGTAACTTCGTAGCATATGAACGTTCGCCGATTCCGCGTTGCTACACGTGACAAGATATAATGTTGTTTTATATAAATGTATGTATGTTTTCTTAACAATATAAATATCGTAAAGGTTTTATCTTTAATAAAATTAATATATTTTTTTTCTTCATTTTTTTTTTAAATAGGTATATTTAAAAGTGATAATGTAAAGCTGGTATCTAACATAAAATGATATTACATACTATGGAATACGAGACTTTGACGGTATTAAGAATAAACTTTTAAACATAAATTAAACCGGTCAAGTGCGAGTCGGACACGAACCTTGTGAGTTCCGTTTTTTTTTCTTTTTAGATATGAAACTCTAAAAATAAATCCAGACGATAGTCTGCTCCCCACATTTTGAACTTTTAACCGGTCTATCGTGTTAGTTAAATTAAGAAAATAGGTACTCATAGTTATTAACAACCTACAGTTACAATTGAACCCTCACGTACCACCGATAGTTAAATAACGTTTAAATCTAAGTTTAACTGGCCTCTAGTTATTGACTGCACAGTTCATGTCGCTACGAGGCGACTCGTTAGTAGTCGCTAACTGTTTTGCATGCTACCCTCTCTTACATAGTTTTAAGCAAATTATGAAATTATGTTTTTCCCTGTAAGTTATTCATATATTATGTAAATATTTTGAGAAAATAAATATCATAACACATGAAAGTTTCTTAAGAAATTTAAATATAAAAGTTAAGATAAATATCCTACGATTTTTGTTACATGTTGATATTAGATCACAAATGAAAAATAAATTTACTAATGGCGCTGCTCCCCGCATATACACCTCTTAGCACTACTTTGACGCAAAAGATCATAAGACGCATTTTTGAAATTTCTCACCTTTCTATCCATTTACGGCAACAAATTGTGGGTCTAACGACCCACTAAAACACAAGTTACCTACATAAGCTATTTTAACCGACAGAGCAAGCTACTATTGAAAACGTATTTGAAACCTAAATCAGAGCAAGCTACTATGTGTTAAATTAAAATCTAGTTTTAAATCTTATCCTGGTCGCGGCACCAAATTGTAATGTCTACCTACATCTGTATATTCGACAGCTTTCTAAATGCTTACAAAAGCCTACTAAAGCTTCCTTACCTCAAGCTTCAGACTGAAATTTCTGTAAATATAAATACCTACATAAGGGAACTTACTACAGGGAAAGAAAATCAAACAAAAGATTGAAGGTTAAAAAGAAAATTATTTATTTAAGTTTTAATTTTAGATTTTTGTTATTGAAAAGCGAAACACAGACTAATTACCCCTAATGCTGCCTTTGCAGACGTCATTAGGTGTTAGTTTCCGATTCCTAGGCTTTGCGAAGGTAAAAACGAAACTAACGAAGCAAAAAACCTTCGCGCCGTATTACAGTAAAATAAGTAACGTGAATATAATATCAAATACATTAATTAATAACCTATCTATACAGTAGCTTGCTCTGATACGCAGTTTGGCCGAGATGATCGTGAAAGCTAGTGGAGACCCAACGTTGTGTGTGTGTTTTTAGATTTTTGTTATTGAAAAGCGAAACACAGACTAATTACCCCTAATGCTGCCTTTGCAGACGTCATTAGGTGTTAGTTTCCGATTCCTAGGCTTTGCGAAGGTAAAAACGAAACTAACGAAGCAAAAAACCTTCGCGCCGTATTACAGTAAAATAAGTAACGTGAATATAATATCAAATACATTAATTAATAACCTATCTATACAGTAGCTTGCTCTGATACGCAGTTTGGCCGAGATGATCGTGAAAGCTAGTGGAGACCCAACGTTGTGTGTGTGTTTACCGCAAGTCCTTTTCGATAAGGTGAGAAATAACCGCAATATTTAAAATACACGTAATTCCTAACTTAAATCTAACGGAATATAAATACAATAGACAATGGTAGGTTAGCATATGAACTGTTGACGTTAAAAATAAAATAATAAGATTGTGAAAATATATCCTAATTAATAGAATAATAAATAGTAATATTGAATATTAAAATTACACTAGAATTATAATGATTGATTAAATAGGTATTTCGTTGTTTGTTAAATAGTTGTATTTATAACAAAATATATATAAGGAGGTTTGCTGGACTCCCAACGTAGTGATTGTTGGCGAAGTACGCCAGTACAAAATATGTGGCATGTCAGTTTTGACAGTTCCGTCTTCCAACGGTGGAACCACGACCAGTGGTCTACGGTTCGAAGCTTAATGGATCTGGTAATATATGTCGTCCACGGCCAGTGGCCTACAGACCTGGTGGTTGTGCGTTCTGAGCATTTGTAATGATCCAAGTGTGCGACCGGGCCAGTAGCCTACAGTCTCGCTTCATACATCAATGTATAGTTGACAGATAACCGCCAATCCCTCCACACCACATATGCAAATAACGACTGGTACATTTAATAATTAAGTAAGCAAGCACCAACCACCGTTTATGACGAATGGTATATAAATTTAGGGAGTAAATAGCAAGTACCTATCATCGCTAATAAGCACTATCTGTGCAGTAACCCAGGCGCGTAAGACCCTCACCGCCCGCGATTCATCACTGCAAGAGAACGGAATTAGCTAAGAACACCTTATACACTAATGGCGTACCTACATGGCAATAAACCTCTGTAAGCACATGCTATTTTTCATGTCACATGTTCAAGATCATTGGGTGATACAGAACGCTTTGGCCTCAAACCCGAGGGGAGTCCGTTGCCACCTAGGCACTACAACAGACACGCATTCTACATGGAATAATCTTCTACGCTAGAAATCCAGCATCTTATCCCTTATATAATTACTAAAGTATTACGTGGAAGTACATATTACGCGATATCGTTTAACCATGGCCAATAGTTAACCGATATCGACAATTAACATTTAAAAGATCGAAACCTATCTTGGTTATAGTACGTTCAAACAATTTCGACCGTTACATTAAAACTATATATTTATAAGGTGGTAGATAGAAGTAGTTAACAGATGGAACGCAGTTACCCGAAAATTGTATTAAAATCTACTTAGATAAAATATGGCTTTGTACTTTCATATAGAACCTATTCGACACGTCAACAGTAAATATATACACTACGATGGAGAATAAATATTACGTATCCTAAATAGTTAGGTATTGTAAATATAATATACGCACACATAAATACACCCAGACGTATATAGAGAATATAAAAGGTTCAATGTTAAAACAACAAACACAGGCGATATATTATGAAGAACCTGTACAGAATATACGCTATCAACCTATATAAGTAATTGAATGTAAATAAGTAGAATATCATTAAATTGTTAAATGGTTTCCTCACGAGAACGAGTTCCACGTAAATATAAAATACTATTATTTATTAGCTGTGTTATTATGTGTTTGAAAACCAAGTCGAATAATACCCTACATCAACCTATAACTCAACTATGTTGAAACGTCCATACGATTTAAGAATCGTTTTTGAAAGAAGACGAAGATTGTATTAAAATTTCACACTCAATAAATAATTAAAATATTTAAGTACTTATTTAGACATACAGGCGGCTCTAGGCACAGCGGAATAGTGCTTCGCTTCGCTCACTCCGTAATAGTTGAAATAGTACGTAATATACTTAAATGTAGACCCCTACTTCATTGTAAACCCAAACACAGCTAAAATATTTACAAATGTGGATTAATAATATATCCCTCATTATTCTAACACTCACTGCAGGTAAATAAGCGTAACGCCTGTAATATTAGTCCCCAAATAACCCAATTAATAAAAGAAAGGTATTGACCGTTATTATGATATTCGTACGCTTCACTAGTAAAGATATTGTAAAATACTAGTACACGACAAACAATTAAGATAAGAGTGAAATATTTAAAAGGACTTACATAAGGTTGCAGACCTCGATCTTGGCTGAGAGATGCTGATGTCTTGAAATCTCGTTCCGACTAAGCTAAGTTCGAACCTTACCACCCGCTTTTATAATTTCCGTACCCTGTCTCCCGCAATCACCTACATTCCCCTTTGTAGCTTTAATCCAAACACCTCTCTAAAAATCTTACCGATTACTCATCCGATTCCGCTATTGAACCTAGTTATCTAAATAATAAGGTTGATGATCCAACCTGTAGATACTAAAACCAAATAAATGTCTAACAGACAAGGTTCAAATTCGCGTGAACTCCTGACTCGTCGTCTGCACACCGCTTCTCGATCGCCTGCGAAAATCTAAGCAAATATGCGGGCGGGTTAAGATTAACCTCGCGCGCTGCAAGATTATTCCTACCCGCATTTATGTAAAATTATTAATTTATAATTACAATTTCAGGATTTTCTGGTAAATTGCTGAATAGAACTTAGAAACTACATTTGGATAAATATGATAAAAATATAGGGAATATATATATGATAGTGAAATATACATACAATAGTGTTTCTACAGGAAACGAAAGCAAATTCAATGTAACCGCATGGTCAATTTTCACCAATAATTATTAATACGCATATATTTCTAACAAATATCAATAGGAATGCTAAGAGGACTATATTGTTTATCGAATGAAAATATTTATTTGTACTCGGAAGTAAATAATCACGTGTTTATGACACAATACTGTTCTTAACCAAATCTTCCTAAATAACTATTATTTTTATTCAATCTCACAAGAAACATTGTTACTTTTAATGCCTATTTAGATCAAGGAATTAGATTTTACGTTTTCATTTGTTTTCTGCTACATACACTAACATCTATAAATTCGAGGTTAGGTTTTTTAGGAACCAAAATTTATTAGAAAATACTATTATCTGTATTCCAAATGAATACCATCTTAATATCTAACCGAAAATGTATATTATTTAGAAAAGCCACTTGTAATAAAGTTAGTTTTCAGTATTTATTTCAACACTAAATTCTCCTTCCCGAACTGCACCAAAGCTATGAAAATTAAGACATAACTACTAATTGATTTTATGATACTCCATATTTTCCAGGTGAGTTGTAATTCGAACTTTAATATTACAGTATAATTTTTCATTAAAGCTTAATCGTAAAGTCGTAAATTTTCCTGAAACTGAAAAATGAAATTAACTCCTACATAACGTTAATAGCAATGTCACAATATCGAACAATTTTACCGTCCATTGAAATAGGCATTATATGGATCCCTTGGATTCATTACATTTCTGCTCCCCAATAATACGCAGTGCAGAAATTTACGATTTCGAACGTAGTATTTATTGTTTTAGGAAACTTTAAATTAATCTTACAACACATAATAATTGCATTTAACCTGTGACAGCGTTCCTGTCCCGAACAATCGAGAAAGCATACTCATTCCTTCAACCTCCCCTTATCTCACATTCATCAACTCACACTCACACACCTCTAAAAAGTCATTGTCAATGGTCACACCCTAAGTCATTTCTCGGGCCCGAGCGTTAGTTATGTTATTCCTAATTAGTCATGTCATCTCTGTTACTTAGTCATGAACCACACTCTATTCATCACCCTCTCTCATAGTTTCACAATTTTTCAAGACCAACAATACAGTCACAAGTAATAAATATAAGATAATTTAACAATTCAAACAGAATTTGATAATCAAATTCTAAGACAAGTTAAAATAATATTGATCTAAATTAACCAAACTGAAGTAGTCGTATAACGTATAGTCTAATAAGCGTTTTTCATAACTAGTTTATCATCTGAACCGTAAAAATTTGTTTACCCTACCGTACATGATATCCGTATGTTTTTATTCATCTATGTACTGGTTGAGAATTTTGAAATCCTATACCAACAATCAAGATCGCTTCAAGTTATAATTCATTAGTTTCCTAAACGTGTATTATTTGTTTCAATCCGTTTCTATTTTTTTCTATTTTATGATAATTATTTGGATAATGCTAAGTGAACCATAATGTAAACCAATCATAAATTTTTTTTTTTTTTTGAAGTTTGTTTCCAAACTCAAACTTTAAGAAAAACAAATTACGTCTGCAGTATTTTCTCTCCCTGCTCTCAATGTAAAATTGCCTTTTTTCTGTTTGCTAAACTCCTCCTTGGCTTTACCCCGACGTTTCGTGTTTTAACATGGTTTCCAATAAGGAATTCTTGTTGGATCTGGTTAGACAATATCCTTGTCTTATTGATCCGAGAAACAAAGATTTCCTCAATAAGACTTCAACCCAGGGAGCAATGGAAGAAATCCTACATACTTATAACGCGAGGGTTTTTCCCGCAATTACGACGGAAGATTTAAAGACGGTTGTCGCCCACTTCACCCACTTCAAAAGGTGTCAACACAAGGTACTATATACATTTTAATTATTAACAACAAAACAATCAAATCCTTTACTTTTAATAGTTTATTATCGAACTTGAACACAACATCATTAACTATTAACATTACCAACAACTATGATTAGACTAAACTTGTTTAACTCAATATTAACACAATAATTAAATATACGTATCTAATAAATCATACTGATTTCAATGAATAATTTGTTCTAGAGTGATACCCTACTTGATACGGATCCATTGCAAAGCTGCGGCGTAGCGTACAAGCCAACCCTAGTACTAGATCAATCGGAACACAAACCATTGACTTGCCAACAACAATATTACAAGCGAGAACGTCCAATATTCGACCCTTACTTAGGGTCGCACCTATGCCAATAGTATTGTCCGATGACGATTCTGACGAGGACCCTATAAGTTTGTAACCAGTGCCGGTATGTAAATATAATATCCCCTTTTTTTTTCACGTCTTTTACTGTTAGTTGTTATTTGATTAAGGTTTTATTTGTCATGTGTAATTTTAATCCAATTAATCAATTTCTTTTCACTTTGTTTCAGATTATTTAACTCCAATGATGATTACAATTTTGAATCAACTCTATACAATTTTATTATAATTCCACCCTCTTAATTCTCAATCAAAACCTGTATAAGTATATGTATTTTTTTTTGATAATAAAGTTTAAATTAAATCTCTGATTGTTCGTTGTTTTAATCGTTACCCTGGTAAATTATGTATTAAGTACCTAAGGAACTCGACAGAATTTATCATTTGTTTTAGCATTATAATTTTGGACAAAGTTTCATTATCCTTTATATACTCTCATACAACCTAAAGTATCCCTATTAACTAAATTACATAAATATCCACCGTAACATAACAATTTATAGTATTTTAATACTCCTTCCCCGGGTCAGCCGTTTAATACCTTGTCCCTATGATATTTCGACAGGTGTATAGTATTGAATTTTCCCCTTATCGCCTTTGTGTTAGGATCAACCAGTATATATACGTTTTGACAAGGATTCGCAGCTACTATATAAGGTCCCTCATAAATCATGTCAAACTTCTTCGTTAGTTTACGATCAGCATTAGATTTATTTACCCGCTTAATTTTAACCCAATCCCCTATTTGGTATTGTATTATCCGAAAATTCTGATTAAATTTTCCCTGCCTATATTTTGCAGCCCTTTTCAAGTTATCTTTAGCAATCTCCCTAACGCGTTCTATATCTAATTCTTCGTTCTTTTTTATTTCTCTGTCAAAAGTTAACCGTGTTGAATGCCCATACATAATCTCACAAGGGGTAAATCCTGTGCTCCCATGATATGTATTGTTATATAACACCTCAATTTTTGGTAAAGTAACTACCCAACTTTTATGATTCGTGTGACAATAAGTTCTTAGTAGTCGGCCTATCTCTTTATTAACCCTCTCTGTTGTGTTAGGACGTGGATTTCTAATGGTGGTATAAATAGTGTTTACCCCTTCTTTTTGCATAAAATCCTTCCACTGTCGACTTTCAAACTGTGAACCATGATCGGTCATAATCGCTTTAGGCCTTATTATTTGGAAAAACTGTTCGACTTTCCCTATAACTGACCTAGCTGTGGCTTTTTTCAAGGTATAGAGCTTAACAAATTTACTAAAGGTATCTTGCAATACCAAAATATAGCTCATACCATATTTTCCCGCAGGCAAAGGCCCATACAAATCACCCATTACTAGGTCCCCAATTGCCTCCGTCACTATGGAACAACATGGACCCACATACTTCCTATTATCAGTTTTAGCTAATTGGCAAATATGACAAGTTCTGATAATGTTTTTTACATCGCGTGTCAACCCTCTCCAATAAAACCTGTCCTTTAGGTATTTGCTAACCTTTTGAGTTCCTTGGTGTCCCATTTCTAAATGGATCTGGATCACTACATCAGTTATCAATGACTTAGGTAAATAAATAACCCTTTTCTCAGTATGTTTCGGTGTAAAATACAATATCCCATTCTCTAACGTTCAATACTGTACTATCCTTCCCCTCTTGTTGGACCCATCTCTACTTCCTAAACCCCTTTTAATTTCAACTATCTCCCCATCTTCCTGTTGCAACTCAGATATATTTCTTAGCTTACTTATTAGCTCCTTGTTTTTCCCTGTTTCAGTATATAATACCTCAGGCAGCCTAACCTTGTCCTCTTGCAAAAATTCGCTCTTAGGAGGATATCTTGACAGAATATCCGCTCCTACATTTTCCCTTCCCTTTATATGTTGTAATTCGAAATGGAACTGTTCTAAATAATTTATCCACCTGGTAACACGAGCATTATACAGTTTCCAATTCTTCACAAATACGAGCGCTTTATGATCAGTCTGTATAAACACTTTAGTGCCCCTTAAGTACGTCTCGAACTTTTCCAAACAGCTAATCACTGCAAAGAATTCGCGTTCTGTTGTTGTCCAGTTCAATTGTGCTCCTCTCAGAGATTTGCTATGGAATCCTAATATTCGTTTCTGCCCTTCATCATTTAATTGATACAAGACTCCGGCTAATCCAATCCCAGAACTGTCAGTTTGCAAGTAATATGGTTTTGTGAAGTCAGGATGCTGGAGTTCAATAGCGTCTACAAATAAGGATTTAATCCTTTCAAACGCCTCTTGTTCTCTATCTCCCCAATTCCATTTCGCATCTTTCCTCAATAATTTACACAAAGGCTGAATGTGCAAATTATATTCCGGTATGAACTTCCTATAAAAATTGCATAATCCTAAGAAGGCCCTAATTTGTTTTAACTTCGTAGGAATTGGAAATTCCTGTATTGATCTAATTTTGTCAGGATCCGTTTTTAACCCAGAGGTGGATATTATATATCCCAGCATTTTAACCTCTTTACAAAGAAACTCACACTTAGTCAAATTACAAGTAAGTCCTGCAGTTTTCAATTTACCCAAGATTAAATCGATGTGATTTAGGTGTTGCTCCATAGTTCCTGTGGTAATTATCGCCAAGTCGTCTAAATAATTAACACAAAATTCCCTAACCTCTGGCCCCAGAATAACGTCCATAGCTCTGCTAAAGCTTCCAACAGAGGTCTTAAGGCCTTGTGGTAAAACGTTATACACATAGGATTTACCGTTGAAATTAAACCCAGTATATTTTCTACTCTCATCCGAGATGGGAATTTGAAAGTAAGCATTATTCAAGTCAATAATGCTGATGAAATTTGCCCCGTGGAATGAATTTATGACGTCTAGTTGCAACGGAGGCTTCTCCGTCTCAGCCACCATATATTTGTTGATCTCTCTTGCATCGAGTAATACCCTTAAGGATCCATCCCTTTTCAGTGTAAAAGTCAATGGACTACAGTACGGAGTCGACACCCTACTAATAATTCCTTGTTCTTCCATTTCTTTTAACTTTTCTTCAATTTTCCCTCGATAAGCATAAGGTATGGGGTATGTTTTCCTAACTATAGGCGTTTTATTCTCCATTATAATCTCATGTTGATAACAGTTAGCTCTACCTAATCTCTCGCAAAATAATCCTTCGTACTTTCCTAATACTGTTTCCAGCTTCCTACGGTCCTCATCGACCAACAATTCACCTATTTTATAAGTATTCGAATCTCTTGTAACTATTCCACTTTGCATATTGACCGCATCTTTCTCAAATTCCTCTACTTCATTCCGCCTTAAGAATTTAATCCACGCCGATTTTCCTTCACGATTAATCAAAAAGCCCCCCTTTTCTTTCCCTAAATCTATCATTATTCCAATTTCTTTCATCCAATCAAATCCTAGAATGACAGGCGAACTTAAGTCGGGCACAATCAACAAATTCACATCTAAAGCTATTTCTTGTATTTGTACGGGTAATAGTACTATCGATTTTATATCCTTACTTTTGTGCCCAGCCGCGGTCTTAATCTGAAACGGTTTGATCGGCATTATAGGGATTCTGTTATATTTCTGTTTTAACACCTTCCATAGTTCTTCGCAAATGCAAGTCACATCACTCCCTGTGTCCATTAACCCTATAACTTCGTAATCGAGTATCCTTAATTTAACCTCTGATTTAAAGTCCTTGTGTTTATTCTCTTCTTCTTCCGACTCTTCAAACACTGAAGCCTGGACAACTTCTCCTACTTCTAATAATTTATCATACTCTACTCTGTGTACACCTCGTATTTCTATTTGTTCGGCTTTTAATTTTAAAATTGTTATCAAATCATCAATCTCATTTTTGTCGGTTTTACCCATTCTAGGATACCCTAACCCATGTTTTTCAACCTGACCTCTCCTACCTACTATAGGGATCCGCAGCCCGCTACCATTTATTCCTAACAAATTTCCTGGCTCCCATCCCATATTTCTCATCATGCGTAATCCCTTGACCCCAAACTCTAAAGTAAGTTAAAATTTTAAACATCTTGGAATTTAATTAGACTGAAATCGAACTAGTACTGACCTAAACATGTTAGTAAATACTGTTTAAATAAACATCCAGTAATTTTACTACAACCGGAGTTGAACCAATCAACTACCTTACTTGTTTGTATTCATTCCGAATGAACATCTAAAACCTTACTTATGAACTACTATTACTATGACAAGATACTTGTAGTAAGATCTAACAATTGGATACTAAATAATTTACTGAACGAGCTAAAAATCCGAACTTATAATATGTATTTTAATTTGAAATTTTTAAATTGAAGCCACCATCAATAATAAGATAAATGATTCAAGTGTTTATCAAGTCATATAGAAAATACTATTTGTTCCTCATATTGAAAGATTTTTAAATAAGATTTAATAAACTATGTCCAACATAACCTCAACTAAACTGTACTATCCTAAACTAAACCAAACGAATTGGACCTGAAGTAACTTAAACTGAACTTAAATAATTTAAAATAACATGATGTTTAGACTAAACTACTCTATGTCCATTGAAATGAAAGATACAAACTAAACCCACATTAGGTATATTATAAAGCTAAATAAGTGATCACGGTTTGACTAATCCGAATTCGTAAATAGTAAAGTGAAATCAAATTTATTTAGATATTTAAAACAACTTGAAACTAAAATTTATAACCGAAACAATACAACTGTGAATGACACGTTTCCATTCTTTAAAGTGTACGAGAATATACCACTAACAAACCTTAAATAAAATTACGAAAAATGTAGGTAGATAAAAAATTCCAAACCGCAATGTTTTGAACATTGAATTGTACCGACATATAATATTGTTGCAACAGTTTTTAACATTACGTTGTTAAGAATTTAGAGTTTGCACAGTTATCGAACGAGCGGAGCGTATGAGAAGCGAAGTTCTTACAAACAATTTCGGACGCAATTGTCACCTGGCTACTGGGACGTCTCGGCATTTAGATTGCTTTTGATTTTGAGCGTTTGTCCCGCGATAAGTATAACTTTAGTAACATTGATGATGATGATGATGATGATATGCGCAGGATCGATCAAGGGATTATGGAGCTATATTTAAGACGCGTAACAATCATCATAAGGGTCTTGTTATATTGGTCAACACGTTTGCAAGGAAATCACGAGTACTTAGTTCGAGGCGGACTACTAGCGTTACAATTAATAAAAATATGTATTACATATAATAAACTCGTGTGGCTACAACGCCGCAGACTCCTTATCCTTACCTTACCTTACTTTACCCTATGATATATAATAATGACAGGCGGGTTATGCATACTCAAGAGTGAAGCTCTTAAAATGAGTGAATTCAAACAATTTGGACCCGTTCCTATCACCCGCGCGAGAAAGAGACTGTAATTTTTTTTTTAACGTTGTTAAACGAAATTAAAAGAATGACAAAAATGTAATGATCGTCAATATATTTAGATAAATATAATTTAATCTGTAGGTAGGTTATGAAATAATTTTGTGTTCATTATATTAGAGTATCAATCCATGGTAAAAATCACCTTACCCTACCATAAAAGATTTTATTACTATCACCTACACAAAGTTAGCCTAAAATTGACCAGTACAAACCTGATCTTTTATTACGTACAACTTCTATGACTCACGGGGTTAAGTTACACTAGCTACGAATTGCAATGAAATCAGTTGGTGATTAGGGAATTGATTTTAAACGGTCGATGGAACAAAAGGTCGTAAGTGACACTAATTTTATGTGAACTTCCGACATTCCGTACTTAAGTCACTAAACGAAGATAACAAGCAGATTGATAGGAAGTAACTTCGTAGCATATGAACGTTCGCCGATTCCGCGTTGCTACACGTGACAAGATATAATGTTGTTTTATATAAATGTATGTATGTTTTCTTAACAATATAAATATCGTAAAGGTTTTATCTTTAATAAAATTAATATATTTTTTTTCTTCATTTTTTTTTTAAATAGGTATATTTAAAAGTGATAATGTAAAGCTGGTATCTAACATAAAATGATATTACATACTATGGAATACGAGACTTTGACGGTATTAAGAATAAACTTTTAAACATAAATTAAACCGGTCAAGTGCGAGTCGGACACGAACCTTGTGAGTTCCGTTTTTTTTTCTTTTTAGATATGAAACTCTAAAAATAAATCCAGACGATAGTCTGCTCCCCACATTTTGAACTTTTAACCGGTCTATCGTGTTAGTTAAATTAAGAAAATAGGTACTCATAGTTATTAACAACCTACAGTTACAATTGAACCCTCACGTACCACCGATAGTTAAATAACGTTTAAATCTAAGTTTAACTGGCCTCTAGTTATTGACTGCACAGTTCATGTCGCTACGAGGCGACTCGTTAGTAGTCGCTAACTGTTTTGCATGCTACCCTCTCTTACATAGTTTTAAGCAAATTATGAAATTATGTTTTTCCCTGTAAGTTATTCATATATTATGTAAATATTTTGAGAAAATAAATATCATAACACATGAAAGTTTCTTAAGAAATTTAAATATAAAAGTTAAGATAAATATCCTACGATTTTTGTTACATGTTGATATTAGATCACAAATGAAAAATAAATTTACTAATGGCGCTGCTCCCCGCATATACACCTCTTAGCACTACTTTGACGCAAAAGATCATAAAACGCATTTTTGAAATTTCTCACCTTTCTATCCATTTACGGCAACAAATTGTGGGTCTAACGACCCACTAAAACACAAGTTACCTACATAAGCTATTTTAACCGACAGAGCAAGCTACTATTGAAAACGTATTTGAAACCTAAATCAGAGCAAGCTACTATGTGTTAAATTAAAATCTAGTTTTAAATCTTATCCTGGTCGCGGCACCAAATTGTAATGTCTACCTACATCTGTATATTCGACAGCTTTCTAAATGCTTACAAAAGCCTACTAAAGCTTCCTTACCTCAAGCTTCGAATCAGACTGAAATTTCTGTAAATATAAATACCTACATAAGGGAACTTACTACAGGGAAAGAAAATCAAACAAAAGATTGAAGGTTAAAAAGAAAATTATTTATTTAAGTTTTAATTTTAGATTTTTGTTATTGAAAAGCGAAACACAGACTAATTACCCCTAATGCTGCCTTTGCAGACGTCATTAGGTGTTAGTTTCCGATTCCTAGGCTTTGCGAAGGTAAAAACGAAACTAACGAAGCAAAAAACCTTCGCGCCGTATTACAGTAAAATAAGTAACGTGAATATAATATCAAATACATTAATTAATAACCTATCTATACAGTAGCTTGCTCTGATACGCAGTTTGGCCGAGATGATCGTGAAAGCTAGTGGAGACCCAACGTTGTGTGTGTGTTTTTAGATTTTTGTTATTGAAAAGCGAAACACAGACTAATTACCCCTAATGCTGCCTTTGCAGACGTCATTAGGTGTTAGTTTCCGATTCCTAGGCTTTGCGAAGGTAAAAACGAAACTAACGAAGCAAAAAACCTTCGCGCCGTATTACAGTAAAATAAGTAACGTGAATATAATATCAAATACATTAATTAATAACCTATCTATACAGTAGCTTGCTCTGATACGCAGTTTGGCCGAGATGATCGTGAAAGCTAGTGGAGACCCAACGTTGTGTGTGTGTTTACCGCAAGTCCTTTTCGATAAGGTGAGAAATAACCGCAATATTTAAAATACACGTAATTCCTAACTTAAATCTAACGGAATATAAATACAATAGACAATGGTAGGTTAGCATATGAACTGTTGACGTTAAAAATAAAATAATAAGATTGTGAAAATATATCCTAATTAATAGAATAATAAATAGTAATATTGAATATTAAAATTACACTAGAATTATAATGATTGATTAAATAGGTATTTCGTTGTTTGTTAAATAGTTGTATTTATAACAAAATATATATAAGGAGGTTTGCTGGACTCCCAACGTAGTGATTGTTGGCGAAGTACGCCAGTACAAAATATGTGGCATGTCAGTTTTGACAGTTCCGTCTTCCAACGGTGGAACCACGACCAGTGGTCTACGGTTCGAAGCTTAATGGATCTGGTAATATATGTCGTCCACGGCCAGTGGCCTACAGACCTGGTGGTTGTGCGTTCTGAGCATTTGTAATGATCCAAGTGTGCGACCGGGCCAGTAGCCTACAGTCTCGCTTCATACATCAATGTATAGTTGACAGATAACCGCCAATCCCTCCACACCACATATGCAAATAACGACTGGTACATTTAATAATTAAGTAAGCAAGCACCAACCACCGTTTATGACGAATGGTATATAAATTTAGGGAGTAAATAGCAAGTACCTATCATCGCTAATAAGCACTATCTGTGCAGTAACCCAGGCGCGTAAGACCCTCACCGCCCGCGATTCATCACTGCAAGAGAACGGAATTAGCTAAGAACACCTTATACACTAATGGCGTACCTACATGGCAATAAACCTCTGTAAGCACATGCTATTTTTCATGTCACATGTTCAAGATCATTGGGTGATACAGAACGCTTTGGCCTCAAACCCGAGGGGAGTCCGTTGCCACCTAGGCACTACAACAGACACGCATTCTACATGGAATAATCTTCTACGCTAGAAATCCAGCATCTTATCCCTTATATAATTACTAAAGTATTACGTGGAAGTACATATTACGCGATATCGTTTAACCATGGCCAATAGTTAACCGATATCGACAATTAACATTTAAAAGATCGAAACCTATCTTGGTTATAGTACGTTCAAACAATTTCGACCGTTACATTAAAACTATATATTTATAAGGTGGTAGATAGAAGTAGTTAACAGATGGAACGCAGTTACCCGAAAATTGTATTAAAATCTACTTAGATAAAATATGGCTTTGTACTTTCATATAGAACCTATTCGACACGTCAACAGTAAATATATACACTACGATGGAGAATAAATATTACGTATCCTAAATAGTTAGGTATTGTAAATATAATATACGCACACATAAATACACCCAGACGTATATAGAGAATATAAAAGGTTCAATGTTAAAACAACAAACACAGGCGATATATTATGAAGAACCTGTACAGAATATACGCTATCAACCTATATAAGTAATTGAATGTAAATAAGTAGAATATCATTAAATTGTTAAATGGTTTCCTCACGAGAACGAGTTCCACGTAAATATAAAATACTATTATTTATTAGCTGTGTTATTATGTGTTTGAAAACCAAGTCGAATAATACCCTACATCAACCTATAACTCAACTATGTTGAAACGTCCATACGATTTAAGAATCGTTTTTGAAAGAAGACGAAGATTGTATTAAAATTTCACACTCAATAAATAATTAAAATATTTAAGTACTTATTTAGACATACAGGCGGCTCTAGGCACAGCGGAATAGTGCTTCGCTTCGCTCACTCCGTAATAGTTGAAATAGTACGTAATATACTTAAATGTAGACCCCTACTTCATTGTAAACCCAAACACAGCTAAAATATTTACAAATGTGGATTAATAATATATCCCTCATTATTCTAACACTCACTGCAGGTAAATAAGCGTAACGCCTGTAATATTAGTCCCCAAATAACCCAATTAATAAAAGAAAGGTATTGACCGTTATTATGATATTCGTACGCTTCACTAGTAAAGATATTGTAAAATACTAGTACACGACAAACAATTAAGATAAGAGTGAAATATTTAAAAGGACTTACATAAGGTTGCAGACCTCGATCTTGGCTGAGAGATGCTGATGTCTTGAAATCTCGTTCCGACTAAGCTAAGTTCGAACCTTACCACCCGCTTTTATAATTTCCGTACCCTGTCTCCCGCAATCACCTACATTCCCCTTTGTAGCTTTAATCCAAACACCTCTCTAAAAATCTTACCGATTACTCATCCGATTCCGCTATTGAACCTAGTTATCTAAATAATAAGGTTGATGATCCAACCTGTAGATACTAAAACCAAATAAATGTCTAACAGACAAGGTTCAAATTCGCGTGAACTCCTGACTCGTCGTCTGCACACCGCTTCTCGATCGCCTGCGAAAATCTAAGCAAATATGCGGGCGGGTTAAGATTAACCTCGCGCGCTGCAAGATTATTCCTACCCGCATTTATGTAAAATTATTAATTTATAATTACAATTTCAGGATTTTCTGGTCAATTGCTGAATAGAACTTAGAAACTACATTTGGATAAATATGCTAAAAATATAGGGAATATATATATGATAGTGAAATATACATACAATAGTGTTTCTACAGGAAACGAAAGCAAATTCAATGTAACCGCATGGTCAATTTTCACCAATAATTATTAATACGCATATATTTCTAACAAATATCAATAGGAATGCTAAGAGGACTATATTGTTTATCGAATGAAAATATTTATTTGTACTCGGAAGTAAATAATCACGTGTTTATGACACAATACTGTTCTTAACCAAATCTTCCTAAATAACTATTATTTTTATTCAATCTCACAAGAAACATTGTTACTTTTAATGCCTATTTAGATCAAGGAATTAGATTTTACGTTTTCATTTGTTTTCTGCTACATACACTAACATCTATAAATTCGAGGTTAGGTTTTTTAGGAACCAAAATTTATTAGAAAATACTATTATCTGTATTCCAAATGAATTACCATCTTAATATCTAACCGAAAATGTATATTATTTAGAAAAGCCACTTGTAATAAAGTTAGTTTTCAGTATTTATTTCAACACTAAATTCTCCTTCCCGAACTGCACCAAAGCTATGAAAATTAAGACATAACTACTAATTGATTTTATGATACTCCATATTTTCCAGGTGAGTTGTAATTCGAACTTTAATATTACAGTATAATTTTTCATTAAAGCTTAATCGTAAAGTCGTAAATTTTCCTGAAACTGAAAAATGAAATTAACTCCTACATAACGTTAATAGCAATGTCACAATATCGAACAATTTTACCGTCCATTGAAATAGGCATTATATGGATCCCTTGGATTCATTACATTTCTGCTCCCCAATAATACGCAGTGCAGAAATTTACGATTTCGAACGTAGTATTTATTGTTTTAGGAAACTTTAAATTAATCTTACAACTCATAATAATTGCATTTAACCTGTGACAGCGTTCCTGTCCCGAACAATCGAGAAAGCATACTCATTCCTTCAACCTCCCCTTATCTCACATTCATCAACTCACACTCACACACCTCTAAAAAGTCATTGTCAATGGTCACACCCTAAGTCATTTCTCGGGCCCGAGCGTTAGTTATGTTATTCCTAATTAGTCATGTCATCTCTGTTACTTAGTCATGAACCACACTCTATTCATCACCCTCTCTCATAGTTTCACAATTTTTCAAGACCAACAATACAGTCACAAGTAATAAATATAAGATAATTTAACAATTCAAACAGAATTTGATAATCAAATTCTAAGACAAGTTAAAATAATATTGATCTAAATTAACCAAACTGAAGTAGTCGTATAACGTATAGTCTAATAAGCGTTTTTCATAACTAGTTTATCATCTGAACCGTAAAAATTTGTTTACCCTACCGTACATGATATCCGTATGTTTTTATTCATCTATGTACTGGTTGAGAATTTTGAAATCCTATACCAACAATCAAGATCGCTTCAAGTTATAATTCATTAGTTTCCTAAACGTGTATTATTTGTTTCAATCCGTTTCTATTTTTTTCTATTTTATGATAATTATTTGGATAATGCTAAGTGAACCATAATGTAAACCAATCATAAATTTTTTTTTTTTTTGAAGTTTGATTCCAAACTCAAACTTTAAGAAAAACAAATTGCGTCTGCAGTATTTTCTCTCCCTGCTCTCAATGTAAAATTGCCTTTTTTCTGTTTGCTAAACTCCTCCTTGGCTTTACCCCGACGTTTCGTGTTTTAACATGGTTTCCAATGAAGAATTCTTGTTGGATCTGGTTAGACAATATCCTTGTCTTATTGATCCGAGAAACAAAGATTTCCTCAATAAGACTTCAACCCAGGGAGCAATGGAAGAAATCCTACATACTTATAACGCGAGGGTTTTTCCCGCAATTACGACGGAAGATTTAAAGACGGTTGTCGCCCACTTCACCCACTTCAAAAGGTGTCAACACAAGGTACTATATACATTTTAATTATTAACAACAAAACAATCAAATCCTTTACTTTTAATAGTTTATTATCGAACTTGAACACAACATCATTAACTATTAACATTACCAACAACTATGATTAGACTAAACTTGTTTAACTCAATAATTAAATATACGTATCTAATAAATCATACTGATTTCAATGAATAATTTGTTCTAGAGTGATACCCTACTTGATACGGATCCATTGCAAAGCTGCGGCGTAGCGTACAAGCCAACCCTAGTACTAGATCAATCGGAACACAAACCATTGACTTGCCAACAACAATATTACAAGCGAGAACGTCCAATATTCGACCCTTACTCAGGGTCGCACCTATGCCAATAGTATTGTCCGATGACGATTCTGACGAGGACCCTATAAGTTTGTAACCAGTGCCGGTATGTAAATATAATATCCCCTTTTTTTTTCACGTCTTTTACTGTTAGTTGTTATTTGATTAAGGCTTTATTTGTCATGTGTAATTTTAATCCAATTAATCAATTTCTTTTCACTTTGTTTCAGATTATTTAACTCCAATGATGATTACAATTTTGAATCAACTCTATACAATTTTATTATAATTCCACCCTCTTAATTCTCAATCAAAACCTGTATAAGTATATGTATTTTTTTTTGATAATAAAGTTTAAATTAAATCTCTGATTGTTCGTTGTTTTAATCGTTACCCTGGTAAATTATGTATTAAGTACCTAAGGAACTCGACAGAATTTATCATTTGTTTTAGCATTATAATTTTGGACAAAGTTTCATTATCCTTTATATACTCTCATACAACCTAAAGTATCCCTATTAACTAAATTACATAAATATCCACCGTAACATAACAATTTATAGTATTTTAATACTCCTTCCCCGGGTCAGCCGTTTAATACCTTGTCCCTATGATATTTCGACAGGTGTATAGTATTGAATTTTCCCCTTATCGCCTTTGTGTTAGGATCAACCAGTATATATACGTTTTGACAAGGATTCGCAGCTACTATATAAGGTCCCTCATAAATCATGTCAAACTTCTTCGTTATTTTACGATCAGCATTAGATTTATTTACCCGCTTAATTTTAACCCAATCCCCTATTTGGTATTGTATTATCCGAAAATTCTGATTAAATTTTCCCTGCCTATATTTTGCAGCCCTTTTCAAGTTATCTTTAGCAATCTCCCTAACGCGTTCTATATCTAATTCTTCGTTCTTTTTTATTTCTCTGTCAAAAGTTAACCGTGTTGAATGCCCATACATAATCTCACAAGGGGTAAATCCTGTGCTCCCATGATATGTATTGTTATATAACACCTCAATTTTTGGTAAAGTAACTACCCAACTTTTATGATTCGTGTGACAATAAGTTCTTAGTAGTCGGCCTATCTCTTTATTAACCCTCTCTGTTGTGTTAGGACGTGGATTTATAATGGTGGTATAAATAGTTTTTACCCCTTCTTTTTGCATAAAATCCTTCCACTGTCGACTTTCAAACTGTGAACCATGATCGGTCATAATCGCTTTAGGCCTTATTATTTGGAAAAACTGTTCGACTTTCCCTATAACTGACCTAGCTGTGGCTTTTTTCAAGGTATAGAGCTTAACAAATTTACTAAAGGTATCTTGCAATACCAAAATATAGCTCATACCATATTTTCCCGCAGGCAAAGGCCCATACAAATCACCCATTACTAGGTCCCCAATTGCCTCCGTCACTATGGAACAACATGGACCCACATACTTCCTATTATCAGTTTTAGCTAATTGGCAAATATGACAAGTTCTGATAATGTTTTTTACATCGCGTGTCAACCCTCTCCAATAAAACCTGTCCTTTAGGTATTTGCTAACCTTTTGAGTTCCTTGGTGTCCCATTTCTAAATGGATCTGGATCACTACATCAGTTATCAATGACTTAGGTAAATAAATAACCCTTTTCTCAGTATGTTTCGGTGTAAAATACAATATCCCATTCTCTAACGTGCAATACTGTACTATCCTTCCCCTCTTGTTGGACCCATCTCTACTTCCTAAACCCCTTTTAATTTCAACTATCTCCCCATCTTCCTGTTGCAACTCAGATATATTTCTTAGCTTACTTATTAGCTCCTTGTTTTTCCCTGTTTCAGTATATAATATCTCAGGCAGCCTAACCTTGTCCTCTTGCAAAAATTCGCTGTTAGGAGGATATCTTGACAGAATATCCGCTCCTACATTTTCCCTTCCCTTTATATGTTGTAATTCGAAATGGAACTGTTCTAAACAATTTATCCACCTGGTAACACGAGCATTATACAGTTTCCAATTCTTCACAAATACGAGCGCTTTATGATCAGTCTGTATAAACACTTTAGTGCCCCTTAAGTACGTCTCGAACTTTTCCAAACAGCTAATCACTGCAAAGAATTCGCGTTCTGTTGTTGTCCAGTTCAATTGTGCTCCTCTCAGAGATTTGCTATGGAATCCTAATATTCGTTTCTGCCCTTCATCATTTAATTGATACAAGACTCCGGCTAATCCAATCCCAGAACTGTCAGTTTGCAAGTAATATGGTTTTGTGAAGTCAGGATGCTGGAGTTCAATAGCGTCTACAAATAAGGATTTAATCCTTTCAAACGCCTCTTGTTCTCTATCTCCCCAATTCCATTTCGCATCTTTCCTCAATAATTTACACAAAGGCTGAATGTGCAAATTATATTCCGGTATGAACTTCCTATAAAAATTGCATAATCCTAAGAAGGCCCTAATTTGTTTTAACTTCGTAGGAATTGGAAATTCCTGTATTGATCTAATTTTGTCAGGATCCGTTTTTAACCCAGAGGTGGATATTATATATCCCAGCATTTTAACCTCTTTACAAAGAAACTCACACTTAGTCAAATTACAAGTAAGTCCTGCAGTTTTCAATTTACCCAAGATTAAATCGATGTGATTTAGGTGTTGCTCCATAGTTCCAGTGGTAATTATCGCCAAGTCGTCTAAATAATTAACACAAAATTCCCTAACCTCTGGCCCCAGAATAACGTCCATAGCTCTGCTAAAGCTTCCAACAGAGGTCTTAAGGCCTTGTGGTAAAACGTTATACACATAGGATTTACCGTTGAAATTAAACCCAGTATATTTTCTACTCTCATCCGAGATGGGAATTTGAAAGTAAGCATTATTCAAGTCAATAATGCTGATGAAATTTGCCCCGTGGAATGAATTTATGACGTCTAGTTGCAACGGAGGCTTCTCCGTCTCAGCCACCATATATTTGTTGATCTCTCTTGCATCGAGTAATACCCTTAAGGATCCATCCCTTTTCAGTGTAAAAGTCAATGGACTACAGTACGGAGTCGACACCCTACTAATAATTCCTTGTTCTTCCATTTCTTTTAACTTTTCTTCAATTTTCCCTCGATAAGCATAAGGTATGGGGTATGTTTTCCTAACTATAGGCGTTTTATTCTCCATTATAATCTCATGTTGATAACAGTTAGCTCTACCTAATCTCTCGCAAAATAATCCTTCGTACTTTCCTAATACTGTTTCCAGCTTCCTACGGTCCTCATCGACCAACAATTCACCTATTTTATAAGTATTCGAATCTCTTGTAACTATTCCACTTTGCATATTGACCGCATCTTTCTCAAATTCCTCTACTTCATTCCGCCTTAAGAATTTAATCCACGCCGATTTTCCTTCACGATTAATCAAAAAGCCCCCCTTTTCTTTCCCTAAATCTATCATTATTCCAATTTCTTTCATCCAATCAAATCCTAGAATGACAGGCGAACTTAAGTCGGGCACAATCAACAAATTCACATCTAAAGCTATTTCTTGTATTTGTACGGGTAATAGTACTATCGATTTTATATCCTTACTTTTGTGCCCAGCCGCGGTCTTAATCTGAAACGGTTTGATCGGCATTATAGGGATTCTGTTATATTTCTGTTTTAACACCTTCCATAGTTCTTCGCAAATGCAAGTCACATCACTCCCTGTGTCCATTAACCCTATAACTTCGTAATCGAGTATCCTTAATTTAACCTCTGATTTAAAGTCCTTGTGTTTATTCTCTTCTTCCGACTCTTCAAACACTGAAGCCTGGACAACTTCTCCTACTTCTAATAATTTATCATACTCTACTCTGTGTACACCTCGTATTTCTATTTGTTCGGCTTTTAATTTTAAAATTGTTATCAAATCATCAATCTCATTTTTGTCGGTTTTACCCATTCTAGGATACCCTAACCCATGTTTATCAACCTGACCTCTCCTACCTACTATAGGGATCCGCAGCCCGCTACCATTTATTCCTAACAAATTTCCTGGCTCCCATCCCATATTTCTCATCATGCGTAATCCCTTGACCCCAAACTCTAAAGTAAGTTAAAATTTTAAACATCTTGGAATTTAATTAGACTGAAATCGAACTAGTACTGACCTAAACATGTTAGTAAATACTGTTTAAATAAACATCCAGTAATTTTTCTACAACCGGAGTTGAACCAATCAACTACCTTACTTGTTTGTATTCATTCCGAATGAACATCTAAAACCTTACTTATGAACTACTATTACTATGACAAGATACTTGTAGTAAGATCTAACAATTGGATACTAAATAATTTACTGAACGAGCTAAAAATCCGAACTTATAATATGTATTTTAATTTGAAATTTTTAAATTGAAGCCACCATCAATAATAAGATAAATGATTCAAGTGTTTATCAAGTCATATAGAAAAGACTATTTGTTCCTCATATTGAAAGATTTTTAAATAAGATTTAATAAACTATGTCCAACATAACCTCAACTAAACTGTACTATCCTAAACTAAACCATAGTGTTGTGTTCCTGCTGGTGAGTAAGGTTGCCAAAGAGCTCAAAGAGGACCCAGTGTGTTGACGATGAGGGACCCTCTTGTTCCTTTAGCCGTCAACACAGTGAATCCTCCTTTTTGTAAAGGGTCGGCAACGCGCATGTGACTCCTGTCGAGTTACAGGCGTCCATAGGTTACGGTAGCTGCTTACCATCAGGCAGGCCGTATGCTTGTTTGCCACCGTCGTAGTATAAAAAAAAAAAAAAAAAAAAAAAAAAAAAAAAAAAAAAAAAAAAAAAAAAAAAAAAAAAAAACCAAACGAATTGGACCTGAAGTAACTTAAACTGAACTTAAATAATTTAAAATAACATGATGTTTAGACTAAACTACTCTATGTCCATTGAAATGAAAGATACAAACTAAACCCACATTAGGTATATTATAAAGCTAAATAAGTGATCACGGTTTGACTAATCCGAATTCGTAAATAGCTAACATTGTAAAGTGAAATCAAATTTATTTAGATATTTAAAACAACTTGAAACTAAAATTTATAACCGAAACAATACAACTGTGAATGACACGTTTCCATTCTTTAAAGTGTACGAGAATATACCACTAACAAACCTTAAATAAAATTACGAAAAATGTAGGTAGATAAAAAATTCCAAACCGTAATGTTTTGAACATTGAATTGTACCGACATATAATATTGTTGCAACAGTTTTTAACATTACGTTGTTAAGAATTTAGAGTTTGCACAGTTATCGAACGAGCGGAGCGTATGAGAAGCGAAGTTCTTACAAACAATTTCGGACGCAATTGTCACCTGGCTACTGGGACGTCTCGGCATTTAGATTGCTTTTGATTTTGAGCGTTTGTCCCGCGATAAGTATAACTTTAGTAACATTGATGATGATGATGATGATGATATGCGCAGGATCGATCAAGGGATTATGGAGCTATATTTAAGACGCGTAACAATCATCATAAGGGTCTTGTTATATTGGTCAACACGTTTGCAAGGAAATCGCGAGTACTTAGTTCGAGGCGGACTACTAGCGTTACAATTAATAAAAATATGTATTACATATAATAAACTCGTGTGGCTACAACGCCGCAGACTCCTTATCCTTACCTTACCTTACTTTACCCTATGATATATAATAATGACAGGCGGGTTATGCATACTCAAGAGTGAAGCTCTTAAAATGAGTGAATTCAAACAATTTGGACCCGTTCCTATCACCCGCGCGAGAAAGAGACTGTAATTTTTTTTTTAACGTTGTTAAACGAAATTAAAAGAATGACAAAAATGTAATGATCGTCAATATATTTAGATAAATATAATTTAATCTGTAGGTAGGTTATGAAATAATTTTGTGTTCATTATATTAGAGTATCAATCCATGGTAAAAATCACCTTACCCTACCATAAAAGATTTTATTACTATCACCTACACAAAGTTAGCCTAAAATTGACCAGTACAAACCTGATCTTTTATTACGTACAACTTCTATGACTCACGGGGTAAGTTACACTAGCTACGAATTGCAATGAAATCAGTTGGTGATTAGGGAATTGATTTTAAACGGTCGATGGAACAAAAGGTCGTAAGTGACACTAATTTTATGTGAACTTCCGACATTCCGTACTTAAGTCACTAAACGAAGATAACAAGCAGATTGATAGGAAGTAACTTCGTAGCATATGAACGTTCGCCGATTCCGCGTTGCTACACGTGACAAGATATAATGTTGTTTTATATAAATGTATGTATGTTTTCTTAACAATATAAATATCGTAAAGGTTTTATCTTTAATAAAATTAATATATTTTTTTTCTTCATTTTTTTTTAAATAGGTATATTTAAAAGTGATAATGTAAAGCTGGTATCTAACATAAAATGATATTACATACTATGGAATACGAGACTTTGACGGTATTAAGAATAAACTTTTAAACATAAATTAAACCGGTCAAGTGCGAGTCGGACACGAACCTTGTGAGTTCCGTTTTTTTTTCTTTTTAGATATGAAACTCTAAAAATAAATCCAGACGATAGTCTGCTCCCCACATTTTGAACTTTTAACCGGTCTATCGTGTTAGTTAAATTAAGAAAATAGGTACTCATAGTTATTAACAACCTACAGTTACAATTGAACCCTCACGTACCACCGATAGTTAAATAACGTTTAAATCTAAGTTTAACTGGCCTCTAGTTATTGACTGCACAGTTCATGTCGCTACGAGGCGACTCGTTAGTAGTCGCTAACTGTTTTGCATGCTACCCTCTCTTACATAGTTTTAAGCAAATTATGAAATTATGTTTTTCCCTGTAAGTTATTCATATATTATGTAAATATTTTGAGAAAATAAATATCATAACACATGAAAGTTTCTTAAGAAATTTAAATATAAAAGTTAAGATAAATATCCTACGATTTTTGTTACATGTTGATATTAGATCACAAATGAAAAATAAATTTACTAATGGCGCTGCTCCCCGCATATACACCTCTTAGCACTACTTTGACGCAAAAGATCATAAAACGCATTTTTGAAATTTCTCACCTTTCTATCCATTTACGGCAACAAATTGTGGGTCTAACGACCCACTAAAACACAAGTTACCTACATAAGCTATTTTAACCGACAGAGCAAGCTACTATTGAAAACGTATTTGAAACCTAAATCAGAGCAAGCTACTATGTGTTAAATTAAAATCTAGTTTTAAATCTTATCTTGGTCGCGGCACCAAATTGTAATGTCTACCTACATCTGTATATTCGACAGCTTTCTAAATGCTTACAAAAGCCTACTAAAGCTTCCTTACCTCAAGCTTCGAATCAGACTGAAATTTCTGTAAATATAAATACCTACATAAGGGAACTTACTACAGGGAAAGAAAATCAAACAAAAGATTGAAGGTTAAAAAGAAAATTATTTATTTAAGTTTTAATTTTAGATTTTTGTTATTGAAAAGCGAAACACAGACTAATTACCCCTAATGCTGCCTTTGCAGACGTCATTAGGTGTTAGTTTCCGATTCCTAGGCTTTGCGAAGGTAAAAACGAAACTAACGAAGCAAAAAACCTTCGCGCCGTATTACAGTAAAATAAGTAACGTGAATATAATATCAAATACATTAATTAATAACCTATCTATACAGTAGCTTGCTCTGATACGCAGTTTGGCCGAGATGATCGTGAAAGCTAGTGGAGACCCAACGTTGTGTGTGTGTTTACCGCAAGTCCTTTTCGATAAGGTGAGAAATAACCGCAATATTTAAAATACACGTAATTCCTAACTTAAATCTAACGGAATATAAATACAATAGACAATGGTAGGTTAGCATATGAACTGTTGACGTTAAAAATAAAATAATAAGATTGTGAAAATATATCCTAATTAATAGAATAATAAATAGTAATATTGAATATTAAAATTACACTAGAATTATAATGATTGATTAAATAGGTATTTCGTTGTTTGTTAAATAGTTGTATTTATAACAAAATATATATAAGGAGGTTTGCTGGACTCCCAACGTAGTGATTGTTGGCGAAGTACGCCAGTACAAAATATGTGGCATGTCAGTTTTGACAGTTCCGTCTTCCAACGGTGGAACCACGACCAGTGGTCTACGGTTCGAAGCTTAATGGATCTGGTAATATATGTCGTCCACGGTCAGTGGCCTACAGACCTGGTGGTTGTGCGTTCTGAGCATTTGTAATGATCCAAGTGTGCGACCGGGCCAGTAGCCTACAGTCTCGCTTCATACATCAATGTATAGTTGACAGATAACCGCCAATCCCTCCACACCACATATGCAAATAACGACTGGTACATTTAATAATTAAGTAAGCAAGCACCAACCACCGTTTATGACGAATGGTATATAAATTTAGGGAGTAAATAGCAAGTACCTATCATCGCTAATAAGCACTATCTGTGCAGTAACCCAGGCGCGTAAGACCCTCACCGCCCGCGATTCATCACTGCAAGAGAACGGAATTAGCTAAGAACACCTTATACACTAATGGCGTACCTACATGGCAATAAACCTCTGTAAGCACATGCTATTTTTCATGTCACATGTTCAAGATCATTGGGTGATACAGAACGCTTTGGCCTCAAACCCGAGGGGAGTCCGTTGCCACCTAGGCACTACAACAGACACGCATTCTACATGGAATAACCTTCTACGCTAAAAATCCAGCATCTTATCCCTTATATAATTACTAAAGTATTACGTGGAAGTACATATTACGCGATATCGTTTAACCATGGCCAATAGTTAACCGATATCGACAATTAACATTTAAAAGGTCGAAACCTATCTTGGTTATAGTACGTTCAAACAATTTCGACCGTTACATTAAAACTATATATTTATAAGGTGGTAGATAGAAGTAGTTAACAGATGGAACGCAGTTACCCGAAAATTGTATTAAAATCTACTTAGATAAAATATGGCTTTGTACTTTCATATAGAACCTATTCGACACGTCAACAGTAAATATATACACTACGATGGAGAATAAATATTACGTATCCTAAATAGTTAGGTATTGTAAATATAATATACGCACACATAAATACACCCAGACGTATATAGAGAATATAAAAGGTTCAATGTTAAAACAACAAACACAGGCGATATATTATGAAGAACCTGTACAGAATATACGCTATCAACCTATATAAGTAATTGAATGTAAATAAGTAGAATATCATTAAATTGTTAAATGGTTTCCTCACGAGAACGAGTTCCACGTAAATATAAAATACTATTATTTATTAGCTGTGTTATTATGTGTTTGAAAACCAAGTCGAATAATACCCTACATCAACCTATAACTCAACTATGTTGAAACGTCCATACGATTTAAGAATCGTTTTTGAAAGAAGACGAAGATTGTATTAAAATTTCACACTCAATAAATAATTAAAATATTTAAGTACTTATTTAGACATACAGGCGGCTCTAGGCACAGCGGAATAGTGCTTCGCTTCGCTCACTCCGTAATAGTTGAAATTGTACGTAATATACTTAAATGTAGACCCCTACTTCATTGTAAACCCAAACACAGCTAAAATATTTACAAATGTGGATTAATAATATATCCCTCATTATTCTAACACTCACTGCAGGTAAATAAGCGTAACGCCTGTAATATTAGTCCCCAAATAACCCAATTAATAAAAGAAAGGTATTGACCGTTATTATGATATTCGTACGCTTCACTAGTAAAGATATTGTAAAATACTAGTACACGACAAACAATTAAGATAAGAGTGAAATATTTAAAAGGACTTACATAAGGTTGCAGACCTCGATCTTGGCTGAGAGATGCTGATGTCTTGAAATCTCGTTCCGACTAAGCTAAGTTCGAACCTTACCACCCGCTTTTATAATTTCCGTACCCTGTCTCCCGCAATCACCTACATTCCCCTTTGTAGCTTTAATCCAAACACCTCTCTAAAAATCTTACGGATTACTCATCCGATTCCGCTATTGAACCTAGTTATCTAAATAATAAGGTTGATGATCCAACCTGTAGATACTAAAACCAAATAAATGTCTAACAGACAAGGTTCAAATTCGCGTGAACTCCTGACTCGTCGTCTGCACACCGCTTCTCGATCGCCTGCGAAAATCTAAGCAAATATGCGGGTGGGTTAAGATTAACCTCGCGCGCTGCAAGATTATTCCTACCCGCATTTATGTAAAATTATTAATTTATAATTACAATTTCAGGATTTTCTGGTAAATTGCTGAATAGAACTTAGAAACTACATTTGGATAAATATGCTAAAAATATAGGGAATATATATATGATAGTGAAATATACATACAATAGTGTTTCTACAGGAAACGAAAGCAAATTCAATGTAACCGCATGGTCAATTTTCACCAATAATTATTAATACGCATATATTTCTAACAAATATCAATAGGAATGCTAAGAGGACTATATTGTTTATCGAATGAAAATTTTATTTGTACTCGGAAGTAAATAATCACGTGTTTATGACACAATACTGTTCTTAACCAAATCTTCCTAAATAACTATTATTTTTATTCAATCTCACAAGAAACATTGTTACTTTTAATGCCTATTTAGATCAAGGAATTAGATTTTACGTTTTCATTTGTTTTCTGCTACATACACTAACATCTATAAATTCGAGGTTAGGTTTTTTAGGAACCAAAATTTATTAGAAAATACTATTATCTGTATTCCAAATGAATTACCATCTTAATATCTATCCGAAAATGTATATTATTTAGAAAAGCCACTTGTAATAAAGTTAGTTTTCAGTATTTATTTCAACACTAAATTCTCCTTCCCGAACTGCACCAAAGCTATGAAAATTAAGACATAACTACTAATTGATTTTATGATACTCCATATTTTCCAGGTGAGTTGTAATTCGAACTTTAATATTACAGTATAATTTTTCATTAAAGCTTAATCGTAAAGTCGTAAATTTTCCTGAAACTGAAAAATGAAATTAACTCTTACATAACGTTAATAGCAATGTCACAATATCGAACAATTTTACCGTCCATTGAAATAGGCATTATATGGATCCCTTGGATTCATTACAACGTCCACGTAAGCGTCACTATTCGCACGGCTTGGTATTCTGACAAGTTCTCCCGGACCGGCTGCAGTCATCCAACCCCACATGTTCACCGTGATACGACCTGATTCCATGTTGGGCACGACATGCTCGTTGTCATATCTTGTTTTATTTCGACGCCACAGAGACAGTCGTCCACGTTGACTGGATTTAAAAGTCTTCTCGTCAGAAAATATCACATTAGTCCAGTCGTCGTCTCGATGTGTCTGAGCAAACTGTAACTTTGCTGTTTTATGTCCATCTGTCAACAAAGGTTTAACGACATGTCTGCGATGATGGAGACCCTCGTTATGAAGCGCGCGACGAACCGTGAGCGCACTTGTCCCAAACAAACCCGCATAGTGCCTTGTCGGCCTTAAGCCATCTTCCTCATACTCTTGCACCATCAACTGACGTTGCTGTGTATCAATAAGGCGAGGTCTACCAGTTCTATGGCGGGGTAATAAAGATCCTCCTCTTTGGGATCGCCCTACCCATAAACTAACAGTTTTCCTCTGAAACAAATGTCAAAAATATATAATCATAAGTGACGTATAATAAAGACATTTTTAATGACGAAAAAAAAAAAAAAAATCTACTTACGTTTACACCAGTTTCTTTAGCAATATCTGATATATTGTAGCCATCCTTATACAAGACAATTAATCGCGATTTTAATACCAAGTCAATATTGCTAGCAGAACTCATTTTTATGATAATGTAAACTCAGAAAAAAGACAATTAATTCAGACGTATAACAAAACAAACAAAACAAAAATTATTTATTTCAGATTTTAAAAATCCATAATGTGTGTTAAACTTATACCTACAAAACTTAACCTAAACAAGACGCTTAAACCTATGTTAGTAAAATACGGAAAATACAAATACAAAATACAAATACAGATTATATTATTTTACCCTCCCCGTCACAATACCTACCCAATGCCCCAGCATGGGGCAGTCGAGGCGTCCAGCCACCATCCTCAGGATGCTGTTTTCGCTACCTCTCACTCGTCTGAGCAAAGAGGCTACCCTCTTGCGTCGAATGGCATAGAAACCATCTGTATGCGCCTCAGCAAACATGCCAGACGCACTGCAGTGGCGAGGCAGCTTAAACATCATCCTGAAGATATTGTTGAACTGGACACGCAACGCGTTATAAACGCGTTTTGTATGCTTCACCCATAGACTGCACGCGTAGAAGGATGTACAATAAGCTTTAAAAAGTGTGAGCTTGACTTCCCTTGTACATCGTGCAAATCTACGAATGAGCATGTTGCCCCGAACTGCTAGGGCCCTTTTCTCTCTTTCTATATCTAGGTCATCGTCCAGCTGCTCTGTTACTATATGACCTAGATATTTAAACCTATTTACAATCTTGAGCGCCACCCCACCCAGCATGACCGAAGGTATATTTTGTGGATTGTATTTTCGGGCTTTGAAAACCATCATCTCACTTTTACTTGCATTATACTTAAGTCCGTGCTGAGTGGCGTATTGCTCACATTTTACAATAAGCTTTCTTATGGAGTTGATTGAGGGGCCGAGCAGCACCATGCCATCAGCATAGCTTATATTGTTTACACACACGCCATCTATATGTCATCCGACATGCATGCTGCTCAACTCCTCAATCAATCCATTTACATAAAAGTTAAACAGGACAGGAGATGTTAACCCTCCCTGTCTAACCCCGCATTCCAACCTATACCGGTCAGACCATTCACCATCCCATCTTACCTGATTGACCTGATTGGCGTACCAGAATTTCAGGAGGGACACGCACTCGGGTGGGACCGTAGATTCACTTAGCTTGTTCCATAGTAAATCGTACACCACCAGGTCAAACGCTTTACTCAAGTCGAGGAAACAGGCAAAAACTGGTGTGTTCCTGTCCTTGTAGTACCTGACAGCTTGCTTAAGGCACAATATAGCACTCTCAGTGGACAGCCCTGCCCTAAACCCAAACTGAGCGTCGTGTAGTTGTATATGCTTGTTAAGGTGGTCGTTAAGCAAGCTGTCAAGCACTTTAGCGATTACAGTGGCAAGCGAGATGGGCCTGTAGTTTGCAAAATCTGCCACGTCCCCTGTCCTATTCTTAACTAACGGGACAACCACCGTTTTCATTAGCTGCTCAGGTAGGTACGCATGCCTTAAACATAAGGTAAAGAACATCGCTAATATGCGAGGCAGATGTATTCCTGCATATTTAAGGTGCTCGATACTGAGGCCATCGTGTCCCGGAGATTTTCCCCTCTGCATGTTTTTAATTACTTTTTCGACTTGTTTTGCAGTGAAATGTATGGTACTATCTCCCACAGTGGCCCCAGCATCGCACATCCCACCCTGGCCAGATTGGTATAAAGATGACACAGTAAACAGCTCCCTGAATTTATCAGCGATCCTCTTCCCGTCGTTTATACCTCCGACGCTCACAGGGACCCCGGGCTTTACACTTAGCTTATTGGTATTTTTCCAGAAGCCCTTGAAATCCTTAGCTGAATGGGATGAGGCTAGAATGTCACATTTAATTTGCTCCTGCCTTTCTTGGCACCATTTCAGTTTGGACTTGAAGAGCTTCCGACTTTCAACCATTTCGTGATGTACTCTCCCTTGTCGAGGTCTTCCAGCATACACCCAGCCCAAAAACTTCTCCCTAGCATCCCTATGAGCCTCCGAGACATACCTATTCCATCCTACTACATGTTTTTTCTTGTGCCTCCTTTTACTTGACTTTTTAGCTGCCTCAGTTAATACATTAGTTATCGTGTTATACATCTTATCAAGCACATTAAAATGGTTACTATTAGCACAGGATTTATCAGCACAGTTGGTACACTCTGTTGGAAAATTCAACAGTTTCAGCCTATTGTCACACAAAGCACGATACAGATCTACATGAGCAGGCTCCCTTTCACCCCAAAACACCTCATCCAGAGATGATTTCACTGTTTTACATTTTATTTGTACCTTATTCAAGTCACACTCAACAATAAGAGGAAAATGGTCAGACCAGTACACGTCCTGTCTTACTGTGATATTTCTTACCGTTTCTCGGGCTGACTTTGTGACTATGCAATGGTCTAACCACCTGTGGCAACCGTGCGCCTCACTAGTATATGTATAAGTATTAGAAAATCTGCCCAGCACATCCACATCGGCGCAATACCACTCCTGTTCTACACAGAACTGGTCCAATTCCCTATAAAACAACTCCGTCGGATGTGCATTGAAATCCCCCAATATATACACTACTTCTACATCACTATTGTCCTCGATAGTGATGTAGAAGTAGTGCCGTGTTACGGTATCACAAAGTTAAGGGATAGTATTGTAATATACGTTATCAATTAAAGTTTTATTCAACAAATATTCAGCTGTTTACCTAATAATCAAAAACATTACCGACCTTACACACAGATGCCTCGTTCCGAAGTGTCAACTGTCAACGGTGACAGACCGATAGTGACGTATCCATTCATTTACTATGATGACATTAAGCACCGTGTTGCCACTGCAATATTGGTAGTCACGTTACAGTCGGCCATCCTTTAGGAACAAGTCTCTTCGTTCTAAGCCTTAGTCTATTTATCTAAGTCCGTTACAATCATAATACTAGTTAATTTCGAGTCGTACACTTATCTATCAAATACACAAGTAAGTATAATAAAATAATTGTGATTATTGACATGAAGTATGAGAGTTATTCTCTCCAACTGCCATACTGTCATGTGTCTGCAATGTTTGAAGCCACTCCTGGGCGGTGAGTTCGTACACCAATCATGCCCGGTTCCAAACACTCTCCCTAAGTGTCTACCTGTTTACTAATGTCTTGAAAATAGATGTCATATACTTCAGAAAAAGTGACCAAACCCTCCGGTGTCCGAGGCCAGATTTGAACTGGCGTCTTCAGCTTTTGCGGCTGACGTCCTGACCACTAGACCACCCGGTCACGGCGGAACTTGACAAATTTTCTCATGTATATGCAATCTCTGAATTTGAAACGGCTAGGCGCCGTTGACCATACTCTAAGGGCATGCCGCAGTACGAGCTTGCACCTCCTATCCGAATCACTTACGTGATTCTGGTATAGCGAGAGAGATGGTGCTGCCATCTATGAATCTTGAAGCAAATCAAATTATTTTGTTCAATATTTTTTGATTTGCAATTTTTTACGTAGTTACACTACTATATATAAACTGAAAATAGATGTCATATACTTCAGAAAAAGTGACCAAACCCTCCGGTGTCCGAGGCCAGATTTGAACTGGCGTCTTCAGCTTTCGCGGCTGACGTCCTGACCACTAGACCACCCGGTCACGGCGGAACTTGACAAATTTTCTCATGTATATGCAATCTCTGAATTTGAAACGGCTAGGCGCCGTTGACCATACTCTAAGGGCATGCCGCAGTACGAGCTTGCACCTCCTATCCGAATCACTTACGTGATTCTGGTATAGCGCGAGAGATGGTGCTGCCATCTATGAATCTTGAAGCAAATCAAATTATTTTGTTCAATATTTTTTGATTTGCAATTTTTTACGTAGTTACACTACTATATATAAACTGAAAATAGATGTCATATACTTCAGAAAAAGTGACCAAACCCTCCGGTGTCCGAGGCCAGATTTGAACTGGCGTCTTCAGCTTTCGCGGCTGACGTCCTGACCACTAGACCACCCGGTCACGGCGGAACTTGACAAATTTTCTCATGTATATGCAATCTCTGAATTTGAAACGGCTAGGCGCCGTTGACCATACTCTAAGGGCATGCCGCAGTACGAGCTTGCACCTCCTATCCGAATCACTTACGTGATTCTGGTATAGCGAGAGAGATGGTGCTGCCATCTATGAATCTTGAAGCAAATCAAATTATTTTGTTCAATATTTTTTGATTTGCAATTTTTTACGTAGTTACACTACTATATATAAACTGAAAATAGATGTCATATACTTCAGAAAAAGTGACCAAACCCTCCGGTGTCCGAGGCCAGATTTGAACTGGCGTCTTCAGCTTTCGCGGCTGACGTCCTGACCACTAGACCACCCGGTCACGGCGGAACTTGACAAATTTTCTCATGTATATGCAATCTCTGAATTTGAAACGGCTAGGCGCCGTTGACCATACTCTAAGGGCATGCCGCAGTACGAGCTTGCACCTCCTATCCGAATCACTTACGTGATTCTGGTATAGCGAGAGAGATGGTGCTGCCATCTATGAATCTTGAAGCAAATCAAATTATTTTGTTCAATATTTTTTGATTTGCAATTTTTTACGTAGTTACACTACTATATATAAACTGAAAATAGATGTCATATACTTATATTGAACAAAATAATTTGATTTGCTTCAAGATTTACTAATGTCTTCTCAATCAAAAAATCATCAAATGATATTTGAGCCACTCCTGGGCGACGAGTTCATACGTCAATCCTGCCCGACTCAATATCTGCAATGTTTGAAGCCACTCCTGGGCGGTGAGTTAGTACACCAATCATGCCCGGTTCCAAACACTGTCGCTAAGTGTCTACCTATTTATTTCTCAATCAAAGAGTCATCAAATGAGATTTGAGCCACTCCTGGGCGGCGAGTTCATACGCCAATCCTGCCCGACTCGAATGTCTGCAATGTTTGAAGCCACTCTTGGGCGGTGAGTTCGTACACCAATCATGCCCGGTTCCAAATACTGTCCCTTAGTAGGTAGACACTAATTCACTTCTCAGTCAAAGAGTAATCAAATGAGATTTAAGCCATTCCTGGGCGGCGAGTTCATACGCCAATCCTGCCCGACTCAATATCTGCAATGTTTGAAGCCACTCCTGGGCGGTGAGTTCGTACACCAATCATGCCCGACTCAATATCTGCAATGTTTGAAGTGACTCCTGGGCGGTGAGTTCGTACACCAATCATCATAACATCACCGCTTGAAGGCGACGTCCCACGTCGATCCCAAGACTAAAGGCATCACAGCATAAAACGTCATGAATAAAAACATCACTGCACGGCGGCGTTGTGACTACAGGCTTACCCCATGCTGCTGTCTCAGGTTTATCGGCTTACTGCTTAGTTCATCTCACTGACCACCGCAGCCATGTCCTCGCGCTCCGACCACTCGCCTGATTTTTCATACTGCTACTCCACGCGCTGGTTGCATTTTTCGCCAGCAGCAACATGCCAAACACACGACATACTTGCGCATGTTTATTTGAAAATTTACTGAAGACATTAAATTGATTCATGTCATCATATACCATCAATGGCTTTATGCAGATTCATAGTGTTTTATACCAGTCGTACGTGACTGGGTCCCATTAGTTAACTATACTACTGTTGTACTTGAAGTTCAACTTTTTATTTTAAGAGCGTTTCCTGTTATATTGCATGCTTTAATCATAATAATAATTTATTTCTTTGTAAAACAAACATTTAATCAAATCAACCAGGAAATTAATTCAATCGTTATGTAAAAATCACTTGCTATTTACTTTTATTATCATTCGTCATTTCTCTCGCACAGTCCTTTACATAACCTTCTTCCCTTTCTTTATCAATGGAGTCAAAAGTAGAGTCCACATACTGGGACACTTTCCCTTGTAAACCTATTATCATTTATCATGCATGACGACATTTATGACAACTTTGCAGATTGTAAATCAAAACCAGATCAATAAGGACTCACCTTTATCAATTGCCCATGACCAAAAGTCTGTATCACATTCTTACCATTTATTCCTGTCTGTTCAATTTATTTCATATGTGAAAAATACTAAACACAGGTAGTGGTCCATTAGATTTTTATTTTCCCTTGTGTCAACTTTATACGGCCAATGCCAACTACATACTAGTCATGGTTGCATCATTTACTGCTTAAGACAGAGCAGTATACTGTCACCAATACCTTATCTGTAAACATAATGTTAACACACACACACACACACACTCAGACACAGGAAACTCTCAGTAAATAATAAATAGTACCTCCATTTCTTATTATCTCATACTGTATCTTCTTAAACGGCTTAGGTTCACCCTTAATACAACTCTGCGGCTCCAGTGAAAAACTATACAAGTCCCATAAAACTTCTATGAAACCTTTACCGCTCCCCATCATGGCCTAATATTCAAATCTGAGAAAATTATATGAAGTGTCATATTATTTTTTTATTACTAGCTATCATCGAATCTATTTCATTTATATTTGAACATTATCAAACTCAGACTAACAATCATACGCCTTTATTATACATAAGGCTTTATACAATCTCACCTTACATGAACTACCTTTATAAATTTATACCTTTGCCTCATGTGCAGTCCTTATCATTAAGTAGTCTTTGGTGCACATAATAAAATTATACCTTTGTCAGTCTTCATTGTTAACTAGTCTTTGGTGCACATAATCAAATTATACATTTGTAGTCTTCATTGTTAACTAGTCTTTGGTACAAATAATAAAATTATACCTTTGTCAGATTTCATTGTTAACTAGTCTTTGGTACACATAATAAAACGATACTCTTGTCTCATTTGTCAGTCTTCATTGTCAACTGGTCTTTGAGACGCATAATAATAACCATATCTTGCTTGTCTTTACTTCCTCTTGTGTGGACTTCATATTATAAAATCAAGCAGCTATTAACATAATGCTTGTATCATTTGCAAAAAACAACATTGCTTTACAGATATTTTATCTGTGAACATCTGTGAACATAATATAAGCACACACACAAAATAATAAGAAACAATTAGTCACCACTTCATATTTTTACATACTGTACTATCGGTCTTTATTGTCAACTTGTCTCTGGTATGCATAACAAATATCACATCTTCATTTTGTTTTTGTCCCAACTTACGTGCACTTCATATGATAAAACCAAACCGCTATCAACGTTGTTTGTATTATTTGAAGAAATCACAAGTATTTTATATATGAAGATCTGTGAACATATGTAGTATAAACACACAGACAACACTAATCAATAAGAAACAGTGAGTCACCATTCTATATTTTACAAACTGTATTGCCAGTCTATATTATCAACTTGTCTCTGGTAATCATAACAAATATCACAATTCATTTTATTTTCATCCAACTTGTGTGCATGTGCACTTCATATTATAACATCGAGCAGCTATTAACTTAATGCTTGTATAGTTGCAGACACCCAATATTTTATCACAATTATTTAATCTGTGAACATATTCATAAAAATGTGTGTGTTTTAACAACATAGCAATAAGCAACAGTATAATTCCATTCTATACATAGGTACACTGTACCTTACCTTCCCATCATACTACTGTTATTCAATTAAAAGACAATGTGCCTACTTTAGTACTTAGTGTAGCTACTTTTAGCAATAATCATCATCAACATCATTATACCAACTGAAACTTGGACGGTCATGTGATACTATTACAATTTAAAATTCTATCAAAATAAAGATTGCTAGTAGATTCTACTTAATTTACTTTTCACAAACTTTACTCTCATCATAAAATGAATCATTTCTATTTTTATTTTTGCTTGAAACAAGTTTAGAGCAGGAATCACATCCACTGAACGTCACCAGAAGCTAATTTAACATAATATTCCTGTCTTACCATTTAGAACCATTTGACTATTAAGTATGAATTTCAATACTTGCGGTATGGTTGATCATGTTGAGTGGTCAGTTATTACTCCGGTCACTCCGCTGAACTTCAGCAAACCCTTATTAATGCTAAGTATAGACCTTATTGTATTTGCTCAGTTTCTTGTCATTTATGTATTTCTAGACTTTTAGTAAAGGACACAGCAAACATAGAATTTCAGTCAGTTCATTGCTGACCGATGACTGGATGATGGGTGAATATCCGGGTCCAATATCTTTTTATCTTAGGTTTGTTGTAATCTCTTATCTGGAACTTAAATACAAACACACCACACACCAAGCCAACATTTATAGGTATTATTATTAGCACAAATATTTCAATGTACATGTTTTATGCTACCTTACCCATTTGTTAGGTACAGTACATCTAAAACACATCCAGGAACATTCAGATCATACCAAAATGTGCAAACCAACCACAAACCTCATGATCAAATTCAAATGGCATCCATTATGTGTTAGTTATAGATGCGTATATATTTATATAACTCAAATCTGTGGTATAGTATAGTTGTATGTTGTATGGCAATTCAACATACCTGTATCAAAACCCTTTTGTCACTGTAGGGCATCAACGGCTATCATAATTACTTACAGCTTACATTGCTTCGGATTAGCGGACTTACCGGTAATATTATAATTACCTACTACTTTCATCTTGCCGACACTTCATACGTATTTAACCAATGAACTTATGCGACTGCGTATTTCGTTTCACTTCTTATGTACGCTCGTACATAATGTATTGTTATGAATCCATATTCATCCACTCCATGTGTTGTTATTTCCGTCATTAAACTTACAGTATGTTCTTAGAAACATTTATTCTTTCTATTACTATATGTATTTTTATATTTCAACGAAATATGAAGAATTTTAAAAACATATTATTAAATCCATGTTTATTTATTCAATCATCTTTTATTTTTATGAATAGAAGCACTCAGTTCATGTAATTTGTCCTGTTATTTAACTTTTCACCTATATTTTTGTAATTACTTACCGATTTACAAGAAAAACAAAATATGTCGGCCGAAAACGAATTTTAAAATCCATGTGGATCGGTTCAATAATGAGATATTTTTGAAATATACGCTACCTCGTATGACTAGATATCTTAGTTCTTTCTATTTTCGCTTTATATTTTTGTATAACAAATCATTTTCTTTAAGGTTTGTATTCAATAAAAGTCGAGCTAATGGCGTGGTACGAAAAGTTTGTTTTTTCGCAACGATCCCTACTTCTGAGATGTTACGGTATCACAAAGTTAAAGGATAGTATTGTAATATACGTTATCAATTAAAGTTTTATTCAACAAATATTCAGCTGTTTACCTAATAATCAAAAACATTACCGACCTTACACACAGATGCCTCGTTCCGAAGTGTCAACTGTCAACGGTGACAGACCGATAGTGACGTATCCATTCATTTACTATGACATTAAGCACCGTGTTGCCACTGCAATATTGATAGTCACGTTACAACCGCAACGAACAATCGAACGAGCAATAGGTCGGTAATAAAAAAAAGATTTAGTATGGTATTTAGAAAACTTAAATCTACCCTCTTACATTGTTATACTAATAAAAATAAAGCGTGTCGCAAATTAAGTGCCTAAGTTTTGGCATGCCAATTTGACGTTTGTGTCATTTGGGTAAAACTCTAATTCTATTGGCATATTTTATTTTACTGATTTAATTCAGCTAATGACGAGCTTGATATGCATGGTCTCAAGAGGTAATAAATTTCACCGTCTTAGTTAATGACACTTTGGTCCAGTGGCTTGCGCATACGAGTAGAACGCTAGAGTGCCAGGGTTCAAATCCCCGCTTCATAAAAATAAGATTTTGTATTTTTTAATGTGTTGGCCTGAGAGAGCACTCCGTGAGGATTCAATACGTAAAACTGATAGGTAGTAAATTCTAAATAGTGGTGCGATTGGAATGAAAATCCGTGTTCGGTGACGAAAAAAAAACAAAAAGTATTTTCAACTTCAAACCGAATCGTTGAAATAAATATTCAAACAAAATTGGCAAATAAAGTTTAAAAGTATTAAGTACAGAATAATATTTTTTTGTGTTTTAATGCATTCAACGCCATCTAGTCACATCTAACTATACTAGTAAGGTATACAGATATCTATAAAAGCATTGTTACAGTATGAACGCATAGATGGCGCCTAATTTAGGCTCAAACGATTTTGTTGCTGAAATGGGTATGCACTTTTGAACTCCAGTGTACCAGGCCAGTAATTTGTCCTAAGGGTGTGCCCTTAGGACAAATTACTGGCCTAGTGTCACAACACTAAAATGCTCAAACTTGGTTGAGGCATATAGCATGCGTACCGTGAGACCGGTAGGGCGTTTCTCAAAAAGTCCTCGGCAATGCGCCGAGGGTCATGTTTCTGCGTTGAACAAACGTTAGCGGCATCTATATAACTCGATCAATGTATCATCTGTTGGTAGGCGGCGTGACTAGTGTCGAAGCGTAGTTGTATCGGTGCATGCGGCTGCATAGTGTGCATTATGACACTACAAGCGTCATCTGTTGGCGAGTAGTGGTGATGGTGTTCTATTTAGTGAGGCAATTATACTCTGATGCTTCAATTAAATACTAAATTGTTTAATTAATAATACGCCATCAAAATATTTATTAAAATTATAATGATACGAGTTAAGTACCAATATGAAATTAGACAATTATATAATTGAAGTAACTTACTCCACTTTTTTCACTATGACGCAAGCATAGCTGAGTCGTAGCCGCGCATGCTAAACTGGACTCAATAGCTGAAGCACGACGACATATTACTGCGTGCTCACTCGCTTTAAAAGGCTAAACAAATTTTTCATTTCGAGATTTGACGTATTGTATGTGGAATATTTTTTGGAAATTTCGGTTGTGGCTGTTGAATTGACTACCTTACGTGAATAAAAAACGAAACCAGGCTGAGGAATTTTCCATAAAGTTTATGAAATATACTGTAATAACAATTTTATTTTTAGAATTTTTTTTTGGATATTCGTAAATATTATGCTTAAATAAGATTAACGTAACACCCACTGTTACAAACCTGACTGAGAAATTTTCCAAACAAAATGACGAGTGTTACCAATTACTTTTGAATAAAAGTGACGGTTTTATTTGAATTTTTTCTTTGAACTTTTGACAGTATTTGTCAGTAATCAAAATAATTTGTTAGTGAAAAAAATATACCCTGAGAAAAATTCCAGTACAAAGTATTAAGCTTTTTGTACATTTTTGTAAAAATACCAAAACTGACATACTTTTTTTTTAGAAAAATAGTGTTTTGTGTTTGTTATGATATGACCTATACTACATCCTAGCAAAAGAATAATCGACTGAGGAATTAATGCGAGGTCTCCATACAACGACCCTGTAGATTTCCCACACTATTAGGGTTGAAATGAAAAATAATCACTCCCCACTTTACGTATAGGGGAGGTACCCTAATAAAACTTTTTTTTCCACTTTTTATTTTACCACTTTGTCGGCGTGATTGATATACATTTTAGTACCAAATTTCAGCTTTCTAGTGCTAACGGTCACTGAGATTATCCGCGGACGGACGGACGGACGGGCAGACATGGCGAAACTATAAGGGTTCCTAGTTGACTACGGAACCCTAAAAAAGGTCGCGTGGCGGGTAAACAAGGATCTAGTTGTCTGACACTTATAGCCCACGTAACGAAGAAAAATTTAGAAGAAGAGAGAGGGAATAATCCGTGTATATCCGTATATTAGTATAGTTGTAGGTGAAGGTGTCTTAAACATCTTTGAAAAGCTTTATCTCTGAAACTATTGGATCTACAGAGAAAACTAGTCTCATATAGTAGCAAATTTAGTTTACTTTAAAAACGTCTTAAAAAGAGTAACTTTTCAAAAACGACTTTTTTGGGGTTACAATGGCGAAAATAAGAAAAAAAACGATTTTTTAACAAAGTTGCGTTCGGCGTTCGAGGTCAAACTTGGATTTTTCATTGCGGCAACATCACAAACATGTCTGCAAAAAATCAGAACTACCAGATTTGACGTAAACGCTTATGTATAAAGTTACTGAATTAAATACTAACCAGCAACGATACCCTTAATGGTCTGCTCTGTGAGTGTGGAGCCACGGCATAACTCGACACACGCAACAGCTTGCTTGCCGTCCTCAGGATGGGGTACGCCGACCACGCATACATCGAGCACGTCTGGGTGTTCCTGGATCACCAACTCCAGCTCCATTGGCGTGACCTGGAGAACACAGTGTTTGTGTTAACCATAAAATACGTTGACTCTTACCCTTACTTCCATTTACTTTGCGTTTTTCAAATTGCGACTCATTATAAAAATGCTGAATAATTTGTTACAACATCTACAATATTCAGCACTAGCTTCTGTCGTGACATTCTGTGCGTATAATTAACACTTGCATTAAGGGATTAATAAATCGCCTGTATAAAGTTGATCAGCAAACATTCAATTAGGGCACATCAATCAATCAATACATATAATAAAGCTGAAGAGGGTCTAAAGTCTGTACATGGAATACATTCGAAAAAAAGTTGGCTGGGGATACTTAGAATCGATAACAGAACACGTTCCAACAATTTTTAGAATTTTTGTCTGTTTGTCTGTTTATCTGTTTATCTGTTTATCTGTTTGTCTGTTTATGACCGCTGTTATTGACCGCGCATCACGTGAGAACGGCTGAACGGATTTTGATGAAATTTTGTATAGAGATAGTTTGAGTCCCGGGAAAGGATAATAAATACTTTTCATCCCGAAAATCAACCCAGTAGGGGGTGAAAAGGGGGTTGAAAGTTTGTATGGAGAAATTTTAATAGAAATTAGTATGGAGATAATTTGAGTCTCCCGAGAAACCCGTCTACATCGGCGTCGGCGAACATGCCAGACGCGCTGCAGGACCTAGGGAGTCCCATCAGAATCCTAAACACGTTATTATAGAGGACCCGTAAGGAGTTGAGTGCTCTCTGAGTGTTAACTAACCCACAGGCCGCTAGTGTAAAACGATTGACAGAAGGACTTGAACAAGGTTCTTTTTACCTCTCCTGTGCAATTTGCGAACCTGCGAGCCAGCATATTCCCGCGAACCGCCAACGCCCTACGTTCCCTCTCTATATCACAATCGTCTTTTAGGTCACTTGTGATAATGTGACCTAGGATATTTGAAGCTGTCAACCACCTCCAGCTCATTTCCATTCAGTTAATGGGCGGCACATAACGTGGGGATATGTACGTAGCCTATAAAAATACAACGTCTAAAAGGGGGGGGGGGGGGGTAGCCACGAGTTAAATTTGCATCCGAGTACACCTCAAATAGAAAAATCATTGCTGACCCCCTCAAAAAAACATTTCTGCATTTGTGCCCCCCTCCCCCAAATTTCAACCGCGCTGCAACCGCGCCTGTTCTTACCTTTCATGCTTAGACTGATTTGACGGGAGGATCGATTTGGATGATATTTGCCGTGGACATGAACGTATAAGTACGAAAGTGGTACTGTATCGTCCGATTACTCTATGTCGTTTAAATGGCAAAAAAATATATAATGACAAAAAAAGTATTGATTTTTGAGTGTAGTTTCATTTAGTGGTAACTAGCCTTTTCCCGCGGCTTCGCCCGCGTACTATAAGTACTCAAAAAGCATACGATACCCATGTTGATTTTCAGACTTTGTGACCTCATTCGCCCCTTTTAGGGGTTGAATTTACATAAAACCTGAAACACGTGTTTAGTCATTTATTGTTAGAAATACTCCTGTGAAGTTTCGAATAAAATAGTCTATCAAATCTTGATTCGCCATACAAACTTTGGACCCCCATTTTACCCCCTTAGGGGGTGAATTTTGAAAAATCCTTTCTTAGTGCATCCCTAAACCTTATAAGGAACCTACGTGCCAAATTTGGAATCTCTAGAACCAGCGGTTTGGGCTGTGCGTTGATATGTCAGTCAGTCAGTCAGTCAGTCAGTCAGTCAGTTTCTTCTTTTATATATTTAGATTGTAAAAAAAATATCAGGACTACTGTCCTCTAGCGTATCCATCTGTCAACTTTACTTCAAGTTCCGCCTCCAGGGTAGCGGGAGAGAAATTAGGGGTGAATTAGCCGCTTACTGACACAGACCGAATTCCACGCGGGCGGAGCCGCGGGCACAGCTAGTACTATATAATATTTAAATTCACAGTGACCACCACTTCCATTTAAAGTAAAATCCACCTCCCCATATTCACCTTCTTTTAGGATGATTTCTAGAATAAAAACTATCCTATGTCGTTCTCCGGGACTCAAAGAATGTCCATACCAAATTTCAAATAAATCGGATCTGCGATTTTAAGCATGAAGAGGTTATATTAGAGAGGTAATATTAGTAGGAATACAAGAAGTAGGGGTCAACAAAAAACGCGCTGGAAGAACGATATAGCGGGAATAACATGGCAAAGAACGGCCAGAGACCGACACAAATGGCGTGAAATGGAGGAGGCCTTTGCCCAAAAATAGGCGTCCAAACAAGTCTAATGTAATGTATTGTTACTTTACTTACTTAATACTTACAACTATACTAAAATATTTAATAGACTAACAAAAAATAAGATTTATATTAGGTACTTATAGCTAAATTTAAGTCCGAATTTAGATAAAAGTGTAAAACAAATTGTATTAGTCTGGAATAAAGAGCTTTATTTATTTATTATTTATATTTATTTATTAGTAGGGATTAGTAATGTGAAGTTGTAGGTTCGTACAAGGCTTTTTCATTAAAATCGTAAGTTATTTTACTTTCGACGATTAACTAGGCACTGATTACCTACCTATACTAAGAGACATCATCCCTCAGGCACAAACAGAGGACACAGTTTACACTTTCATTATAAAATATGCACAGCTTACGAATAAATGTCGAAATCTGAACGAGCTAGAAATACGCTCCACGTAGAAAAAATATCCATTCTCGTCTCTGTACAGCAGATCTCCGGTCTTGAACCAGCCATCCGGCGAAAACACGGCTCTTGTTGCCTCGGGATTGTTGTGGTATTCCTGGTAAAATGTATGAACATGATAAGACACAGTGGAATACTAGCATTTGTTTTCACTAATGTACTTATATGATATGACGGTCGGTATATGCGTCAAGCGAGCATGTTGCCATACAACCCGGAAGAGTTAATGTGGTCCGGCTAAAAGTGTGATCCGTAAAATCGACTCAACGTTAACCTTGGGCCTTTAGTCCAGAGTTCTCCCGTCTTGTTTGGCTCTGTGATAACTTCACCAGTTTTAGTGTCCACCAACTATAAACAAACATTACTATTATTTCCGCAATAGATCAAGAGTAGGCCGTAGGCAACCCTACCTCATCGAGTAGCAGAATTCGGCCTATGTAGGGCAATGCACGGTGAAAAGTTATGTATTTTAGTACTTGGTAGCCTGAGCTAAACTTGGAGCATTTTGTACAGTCAGCAAAAACATAAAATCTAACTCATCTAGTAGCAAATTGAACCTTATGTCAATCTAAATTACTAATCAACTTGGTAATAACAAAAAATGGTAGCCGATCATAAACCTTTTTATTATTCAGACAAGTTTTATGTTTTAAAATTAAAATCGACTAATGCAAGTACAACGTGTAAATCAGTCCACGGGATGGTGTATGAGGCTGACAACAGCAGATGACCTTAAAATTAACTTAACTTAAAATACTTAAAATAAACTTAAATCAAAAAGACGGAACAAGTGCTAGGAAGGGTGATGATTTGTTTCTTACTTGCACTGGGATCGCAGCTGGTAGCTCCATCCCGCAATTGCCAGGAGGTCCGTTGGGGGTCGGTACTAGAATGCCACCCAAACATTCAGTCTGCCCTAGCAGGTTCCACAAGACACCGTCAGGTCCCATTCTTTCCTGAAATGAGTTTAAGGAGTATTTTTTTGAGCAGAACACAGTCTAAAGAACAATTGCATGTTGTATTTGTATTTTTTAAAGTTGTCTCTCCTTAAAAGTTTCACCATACTTTTGTTGTGTTTTTGAATTTGGAGCCTTGTCTAATAGGGATAATGAATGACACATGTTGAATTATGCAATACAATTTTGTTAATAATAGCATGCAAAATGACCAATATATCCAAATAAAGTAAAAAATTTAAATGATTCAAAGATATGATGTCTTCAAAATTTCAAAAAATTACGAAATTTTAAAGTACGAATTTAAAAAAACACATAATGATACCTGCCATTAGATTTTTTTACATTTTAGTGTAATATAAATTGTATAGCAACCATATACACACATAAACGCAAAATTTCACTGTAAAAATTGAGTTTTTCATAATTTTTTCATACTTTAAACAGGGCGACTATTTGGTCTTGAATTTGTGACGTCCGCACGTAAACCGTTCGCTCAAATTTTGTCAATTTTCGACTCAAAATCTGTCGCCTCATTTCCCGCACCAAACCTACTTTTGCCAGCTCGTGTTGGATTTACAATTATAAACCATACTCTATATACTTTTAGTAAAATTTAATATTATAAATGCGAAAGTGTGTTTGTCTGCCTGTTACCTCTTCACGCTTAAACTTCTGTACCTTGCCGGTGATGCTAACTTTGAGCAGCTTTGAGTCCTGGTGAACAAAAAAGGATAGTTTTTATAAATGAAATCATCCATCAAAGGGGTGAATGGGAGGATGAAGTTACTATGGAAATAGTAGTTTGTTTAAAATAACTAATGCGCTAATTAAATGTTTGATATTAGATTATATTAAGGCGTTTCTTTAATAATGCATGGCGAGTTTAATTTTATGCGGAGAAAATCGCGTGCAGAAGCTGGTATAGGCATAAATGTAACAGTAACTTTATCTGTGGAAATAATTTCTTAAGGGGTGAAAAGGGGGAGGGCATTTACTATCGAACTGTAATAATTATATACTACGCAAAGTACTATATATATCTACGCAACAATGTAGGGGGCACAAGCTATAAACTATAATCGTCTGCATAATTATATTAAACTAGCCTTTTCCCGCGGTTTCGCCCGCGTACTATAAGTACTCAAAAAGATACGATACCCATGTTGATTTTCAGACTTTGTGACCACATTTGCCCTTTTGGGGGTTGAATTTCAAAAAACCTGAAACACGTGTTTACTAATTTATCGTTAGGAATACTCCAGTGAAGTTTCGAATAAAATAGTCTAACAAATGTTGTTTCGCCATACAAACTTTGGACCCCCATTTTACCCCCTTAGGGGGTGAATTTTGAAAAATCCTTTCTTAGTGCTCCCGTAGACCTTATAAGGAGCCTATGTGCCAAATATAAAATCTCTGGACGCAGCGGTTTGGGCTGTGCGTTGATATGTCAGTCAATCAGTCAGTCAGTCAGTCAGTCAGTTTCTTCTTTTATATATATTAGACTAGATAAGTAGGTGGAGAAATGGAAATAGTACACAGAAATCGATTAAAAGCGGGTTCATTCTTTTGAAAATTCACTACCAGTTTATTTGTTTTTAGTCATCGTCGGTAAATAATTTACAGCAATTCTGATTTGAAATATTCAATTTAGTTCAAATGCCTGCAAATGTTTCGAGGAACCGACGTAAACCTTAATAAACTATAAAGTATTTATTTTATTTTATCAATGAATGAAGTGGCCCTATCTCAGAAGCTATAAAAGATAGAGATTTGAATGAGGACTTAAACGATGGATAATTAAATGTTCTTTAAAACTCAATAAATAAACAGTTTTTGAGTTTATACACACATATCACAAAGTTAACAGTTTTCCCCGAATATCTCGGCTAGTTCAAGATACTTTTTGTAGCAAATATCATCAAATACTGCCCTAACCGTCCCTTACAAGTCTTACAATATCCAAAAAAAAAACCGGCCAAGAGCGTGTCGGGCCACGCTCAGTGTAGGGTTCCGTAGTTTTCCGTCCGTCACAGTAAGTGTCCCCACTTAAGAGTTAAAATAACACCGCCATCAGGATATGATATGAGCGTTCCACGTACATCGACATCTATCGGCAAATTAAGTAAACTATTGCGCGCGAACTTAAAGTATGGAAGATGATTTTTATGGGATAATTCTTTATTGCGTGAGCCGATTTTCACCGTTTTTACTTTATTTGAAAGCACGTCATTTCATTGTGATTTTTTAGAAATTACAGGTACAATAAACACCTGCTTATACGGTTAAATTACAAACTTAGTTCAGAAATTATATTGTAACTTTTTTTCAAAAACTATTCAACCTATCAAGTTCAAAATAATTTCCTAGAAAGTGTTTATAAAGTTCTACTCATGAGATTTTTTTCATATTTTTAAAACTTATGGTTCAAAAGTTAGAGGAGGGGGGGGGGGGACACATTTTTTTTTACTTCTGGAGCGATTATTTCCGAAAATATTAACATTATCAAAAAATAATTTTAGTAAACCCATATTTATTTTTAAATACCTATCCAACAATATATCACACGTTAGGGTTGAAATGAAAAAAAAAATCACTCCCCACTTTACGTATAGGGGAGGTACCCTAATAAAACATTTTTTTCCACTTTTTATTTTAGCACTTTGTCGGCGTGATTGATATACATATTAGTACCAAATTTCAGCTTTCTAGTGCTAACGATCACTGAGATTATCCGCGGACGGACGGACGGACGGACGGGCAGACATGGCGAAACTATAAGGGTTCCTAGTTGACTACGGAACCCTAAAAATCTCAACTACATCACGCGTTGTAAATTAAATATCTAATTTCACTGATCTGGTACTTATTCATGAACACTGCTTTATACTGAGGCTATTTCGTATAGACTTACATATGCTATGTCCGATATGAATTAGGGATCGATGCCCCGACTGTCCGCTGAAGTTGAAATAAGAATTAGAAATTCAATAGGTAGGTCCGGACTCCGGAAATTGAAGTGTCGTGGTTTATATGAGAGCTCATACATTCTAAGATACTTTTCTCTCCGGACAGGCTATAATATATTATACTTATGCCTAACATATACTAATAGAACATTCCATACAAATTTTTAAGGAATGTAAAAAAAGCATGTGGCTGGTCATTTGGCAAATGCGTTACAACCTTTTGGTCTATGCAATTATGTGAATGACCGAACGAAAAAACATGTCTATTTTTGTTTACATTTTTTTACGTTTTGATTTTGTTTACGTTCTGTATACACCAACCATTTTTATGGTGATCGAAAAACATTAAATCTAAAAACATATTAGTCATATAGCAACGGTGAAAGATAAAAATAGAAGTCGTATTAGCTCTGAAATATGTTCCCACTGGGTGTGAAGCCCATCAGCATCAGAGGCCCTACCCTACAACCTGACTGCAGTAGAGAATGCAACCGGTTTTTATTTTTTATGAAAATAACCGGTTAACCGGTTTTAATTTTTAACCGACTTCAAAAAAGGAGGAGGTTCTCAATTCGACTGAATTTTTTAAATATTTTTAATTTTTTTATTTTTTATGAAAATAACCGGTTAACCGGTTAATTTGTTTTTTTGATACAAAATAAAAACCATTGTTTATTTTAATTTAACCACGCATGTGGTTTGACATACAAAATTTTATTTTAGCCAATGAAAGCTTTCATTGCCCAATCTCAACTTTCTTAAATACTTACCGGGAATTTGCGTATTGGATCACATTCAAATCGTGGGAAAGAGATGAAGGGATAACTCCCAGGGAATATCAGGACACATAGAGGTGAGCAGTCCCGTACTAGCCACGTTACTAAAGTTAAGGTCCAAAAAATTCTAACTTTTACATTTAATGAATTTCAACAAAAAAGAATCGACTTCACTTAGCCACCATTTTTACAAAAGCAAAATGCTCGAGCTGCTGTAAAACAATACTGAAATCACTATAGGTTGTAGAGTAGTAATAGTTGAAGAGTTCCATCGATTTCTCCAGGATCCTATCTTCAGATCCTGAAGTGGTTACAATGGGACCAACTGTGAAGTATACTCTTTTAAACAAAAAAAAGAATTTTCCAAATCGGTCTAGCCGTTTTCGAATAATCATTATTATCGAATTACCGTTCGGTGAACATACAATTAAAAAAAAATTGCAAAATAAACAAAGATCCCGACGAATTGTTATAACCTCCTCCTTGGAAATCTTGAAGTCGGTTGAAAATATTCACTACTTAACTCAACGCGCACAATTTTTTCGATTTCAACCTCCGCTCTAGTTGGCTGCGATGATTACAACGAGTTTTTGGTTCTCATTAGGACATCCAATACACCGGTATTTTGGCAATCCTAGGATTTCGGTATTCGCCACACGAAAAAATACGGATATTGCATGCCCTCTTTCATTAATCTCTGGTGGAAACGCAGCCTTCGGATTAGAAGGATTTCCTATTTTTATTTTAAATTTATCTGTATTATGCACTGTGGTCATTTTTTAAGGTTCTGTACCTCTAGAGGAAAAAATCGAAACGAAGACAAAATGCAGTTTGTTACACTCAGACACAGGTGAATCCAAAACGTACATAATAAAATAAAATAATTGCAAACGATTTTGTGTGGTGTGACATATCAAATGTTATTCAAGAAAAAAATCTAAAATACATTATTTCTCATTCGAAATTTCTTAACAAAAGGAATAGTCCTTTACTTATAGTATAGATTACAGGAAAACCTGGGGATCAATGTTACTCTGCGTCCGTAGGAACCACCTTACACGTGATCCCTGGGTGATGCTAAAAGAGTTTGTTGGTGATGCCAAACTTGGCAGCTGCACTGTCACATCTGGACCTCGCAGCACTCACTGGATTTTCTTCATCATCTGCTTTCCCACTACTAATACCTAAGAGAAGAACTGCCTATCTATATTCAGTGACATGTAGCCATACGATAAATACAGGAAAACCTGTAAAAAGTCTACGGTCAACAACGAATCGCACTTAAGGAAAAATATACATTGTGCCGTGCACGGAACCATTGAGGCGTGAGTTCAACTCGCACTTGGCCGGTTATTATTTTTTTATGCGATCGTAGTTGTGGGACCTTTTAAAGTACACCACACAACTAAAACAGTAGGTAACAAGGTCCTAACAAGGTGTCCACAACGCACTCTAGACATTTGTCAAGGTCAAAGTATAAGTGAGGTCAAAAATTAACTGCAAATGAAACAATATAAATATATTTTTAATTACATCTAGATGTCTGAAATCTTCATTACTAAAGCCTTTTTTTGGTTATAATGCAAAAAAAAAATTACGGGGGCAATTAAGGGGGGAATTTCTAAATTTTATTTTTGTTCTGTCTATGTCGTTCATCAAGATAAATTATAGGATTATACTCAGGTGGGTTAAGCTAAATACTGGGGTTTTTATTTATAGGTAATGTTTCTTTTTCCAGGATAAAATACCTCATCTGACCTTCATCCAATGATGACATCACATATCATCGTCATGATCACATTTTTTATCGTAAGGCCAATCCTTTGCGTCTATTGAAGACGATTTAATCGGTCACTGTGGAGACGCCTTTGGTAGCTATAAACACCCATACGGGAACGACACGAGTTTCCACATTTCGGGCTGAAAAGTTGACGTCTGACGCTGCAGTATCGGTATGTAGCCTGCTAAATGTTTTAGCTAACCACCAGTTTGTTGGTTCCATATGCCCCCGAGAACCCAGCTTTCAGCATGCCTAAACCATATATTTGTCATATATGTACCCTTTTTGCCCTTGAGGTACATCCCTTTTGCTCGAGGTGGTCGGGCAAAACGGATAATTGGGACTATTTGTAAAAAATAATAACTAATTTAACAATAAGAAGTTGTTTAAGTTTAAGGATTTGTGATAGCATTTTCCAAAGGTAACTAACATAGTAAAAATTAAAAATATAAAGTGGTATTTTTATTAACAATTGGGTTGTTTTTTTCACCACTCCCTTAACATATGCGTCTTGCCCGGGCTTCCCCTACCATTATTGTAAAAAAAAACAATAAGAAGGCAACATACAAGCAAAATCAATACATACTAGTATGAATAGTTCGTCTTTTTAAGCACGATTTTAATTTGCAATATAATTAGGTACTGTACAAAAACTCTATTCACATCCGATGGTTTACGTTAAGTACCTACCTACAAAAAAGTTGGAACTAGGAAGTAGGAATATTATATCAAAGAAATCCAAATACTTTCATAGGTATATTTGATTTTTTTTATCGACCGACGCGAATTTTTTGCCGTCCACAGTAAACCTGTTAATCTTCTCAGTAAATAAAAGCGATACTATGTCCTATATAAGAATCGGAATTAAGAATTCAATGTCAGATAATTTTATCCGTGTTAGAAGTTTCAATATGAACTTTGCAAAATTTTTGATAGCATTTGTTATACAGTTATCCTGCTGTACGTCCAAACCCGATATTAACTCACTTTTGTCATATATGACAGAACTCGACCTCTCTGAAGATGGAAAACTAAATCTTACACAACTTGTGACTAAATATGGACACACCGCCGAACAATACGAAGTGGCCACCGAAGACGGATACCTCCTGACGGTATTTCACATCCCTGGGGAAAGGGCTCCAGTGCTTCTGACACATGGACTTGGTGCTGATTCTGATATTTACGTCGTCAGAGGTCATGACTCATTAGGCATTGCTCTAGCGGATGCAGGATACGATGTGTGGCTCCTAAGCAATAGAGGGACGAAACACAGCAGGCGACATAGTGAACTGGACCCTGATAAGGACAAAAAGTTCTGGGACTACAGTTTTCACGACCTGGGCTACTACGACCTCGCTGCTGTTATAGATTTCGTTCGCAATCACACAGGGGAAGAGAAGATCTCGGCCATAGGCCATTCTCAGGGAGCGACACAGTTTTTTGCATTAACGTCAATGCGACCAGAATACAACGAGAAGGTAAAATTATTCCTTGCATTAGCCCCTGGTGTATACTTCTTTAATATGCCACCGTTATTTAGATTAATCGCTGATTTAGGCCCTTTACTTTTTAAACTTGGAGAAACACTTGGAATTGAGGAGATGCTAGGGGATCACGACGCGATTTTCACACTGATTAAAAGGATTTGCAATAAAGGTGTTATCAGCTACGAAGTGTGTGTCAAAGGCGCAATTTTCCCGCTTGTTGGATATAATCCTGCAGGTTTCGAGCTGAACTTTTTACGTACTATATTGGGTCATGCACCTAGCGGGCTGTCAAGAAAATGTTTAGAGCATTACGATCAAGTCTATTTACGTAAGAGATTCAGCCAGTTCGACTATGGTGTTCTTAGAAATTTAGCTAAATATGGTCGTAAGAGTCCACCAGATTACGAATTAAGTAAAGTAACGACGGATGTAGCCCTGATGGGTGGTAAGATTGATATACTTATTCTAATTGAGAATTTGAGATTATTAAGAAAAAACCTACCAAATGTGGTACATTTTGAAGAAATTGAAGCCACAACACATAATGACTTTGTTTTGAGCCGAGAAGCGCCTAAACACCTTTTTCCATCTATCTTCAAGCTTTTGGAGAAATATGATAAATAAATTCGACAGCCGATTATTTGGATACTATTGTATTAATACATTTTTGTGCAGTAAACATATTTTTTAAGTTACCTATCCCAATTGACCCTACTATTAAAAATTTGATGATTGTTTCTAAATGACGTAAAAAGTATGAAACAGCTTTATACGAAATTTGGCCCAGATTTTTTTATCATTTTATAACTTTGACTTAGGGACGTATGCTTTTGGTTCCTTGACCTAGAATTTAGGCTGGCTCTCCACACTTCGACTCATGCAGAGTTAATTTCTTTAAAAATAAGTGAAAATAAAATAAAAACTAATAAATCGGAGAATAATAATTATACATATTCATTTCATAATTTGGCACATTGCTCGTAGAACCGATGGCCGTTGGGGCGGAAAGGTTCTCGAGTGGCGACTACGAACCGGAAGGCGCAGCGTGGGTAGACCCCCCGCAAGGTGGACTGATGACCTGGTGAAGGTCGCGGGAGTCCGCTGGATGCGGGTGGCGCAGGACCGGTCATTGTGGCACTTTTTGGGGGAGGCCTATGTCCAGCAGTGGACGTCTTTCGGCTGATATGATGATGATGATTTCATAATTTCATATTCATTTGGCACTGGTTAGGCGTATCTTTGTTATTTCAAGATAACAGAGATAGGGTTGACACGGCAGTACTAAGGTTGGTACCTTACCAACGTTGGTGTGTGTACTGTTGTGGTCAGCACAGCTATCGCAAACTATGACAAATAATGCTTTTCAACTATGGATGGTAGAAGTTTTCTACGATCAAAAGTGTGGCAAAAAAATGAATTCCATGTATGTGTCTAAATTGTCTATGTAAGCGTAAAAATAGTGATGCCAGTTACAACATTTTATTTATCTAGCGGTATTTGACTTTCTTATCGATACGTTCTAATGCTGTATTATATTCATATTTTACACTAACGGGCATATTAAAATTGGAGAAAATCATTTATTTAGGATTATTTTATATTTCACACGATTAAAATATGAGCTGTTACGAATGAGGTTTATAGGCATCACACATTAGAGCGGAATTCAACTTTCCATAGACAAAAGCCGAAATTTGTCTATGGTGGCTGAACTTTAGTATGGAGGCCATAGACAAATTTCAGCCGGTAGGTCGATTATTCCGCTTTTTTGTCTATGAATAGCTGAATGCCGCTCTAATGTGTGGTATGCCTTATGTAATCTTACAAAGATGCAAAAGTTGTCACGCTTTTAGGCGCTCTGCACACATAGCGCAATTCAGCTATTAATAGACCAAATCGGCCGGAAATAATTCCAGGTTTGTTTTTGGTAGTGGACATTTGTCTATGGCCTCCATACAAAGATTTAGCTACCTTAGACAAATTTCCGGCTGATTTTGTCTATATATGTGTGTGTGGAGCACCTTAGATACTCGCACTTGTGGAGTCTTCATATACTTGATAGCATTTTTTGCACATTTCATTTATGTTTAATGGTACATGGTACAATCAGGACGCTAAAATTGCATGCAAGTGTAGTCTTGCATTTGTGGGTTTAGTTATTCGTAGGAATGCGAGTGGGGTGGAAGTGAAAGTTGTAGGAGCAGAACACACTTGAGCGGAATCTAGCTATTACAAAATAAAATTCAGCCGGAAGTCAGAAATTTCTTTACCGGAGCTGAATTTTTGTATGGAGCCCATATAAAATATTCAGCCGGATTTCCGTCTGCTTTTTGACTATGGTAGCGAATTTCGCTAAGCGTGTTGAGCGCCGTATTTGAATTAAATAATACGAGTACCGACTGCAAGTAAAAAAAAATCTTTAATAAAAAAAAAACGGGTAAAATAAGAACCTAATTTAATCTTCTTACCTAATGAGAATGAGTCATTAGATAAGAAGATTGCGTCATTAGTAATATTCACATTGCGTAATTAGTAATGACGCAATGTGAATATAATAAGATAATTTATTCACTGTATTTTTTTTAGCAATAATTATAATTTTCATATCGAACAGTTATCGATAAAAGGCCCGAAAACATTTTGTCAATCCCTAGCGTAGAATAACAGTTTCGATTTTTACACAAAATAATTTTGAATAGTAACTATTACGATAAAATATTAGCACACAGCAAAAGAAACACTAATATTTAATTGTATCTAGTACTTACTTACACGATTTATTTTGCTAATTTGATAAAATATAGCTTCAAAGACATCGATCGGAATATCATATTAACCTGAGAAATGAGTAATAACTGCGTTTTTCTTATGGGTAATAGCCCAATCTGGAATAGGTACAACACGACACCATGTTTCTCCTTTTTCATCCCAAGTCATTCATGATTGTTTAATATTTTCCACGCTAAAATATGAGCTGTCACGAAGCACATGGGTATGTAAATTAAATACCCAAAATCAAAAGTTGTCACCCTTTCAGAAAACTCGTCTATCTCTTTCGCCCTCGATGAGTGTTCATATACAACATAAACACACATGAAACACACAAGCTATGACATGAGAGAATGTGACATATAAAAAACATATGAATATAAAATAGAAATATTTAAAATGTGACAGGTGTTCTATATTAAAAACATAAAGAGGTTCAACACCCCCCGTAATATGAACATCCTGTACATTATATTCACAATGTTCATAGTAAAGAGACATATCAAAGTGAACTGTACACATAATAAAATACAGCACCAAAAAAAATACAGCCTGTATACATATCAAACTATAACTAACTATACACACCCTAGTACCTACTAATGTACACCGTAATCTAACCTAAACCTAAAGCATTTGTACATTTAGAATGTTTGATTTTTGCCAATGATTTGGTTAAAATGTCGGCGACCATATCATTCGTGGGAATGAATTTAAGATGCAGGTTGTGGTGTGATAGTGCGTCACGAATGAAATGATGTTTGATGTCGATGTGCTTAGTTCGGGCGTGATACGTGCAAAATATGTGCAAGTTTGATGGAACTTTGATTGTCGGAATGAATGATCATGGGATGAGTGATATTGAAGACTTCCTATATGAGTGATGTTTATGTTATGGAGTTATGGAGTATGAGTGTTTTCAGGTAAATGGCTTCCTTGCAGGCTTCAGCTAAGGCCATATATTCAGCCTCAGTAGTTGAGAGAGCTACTGTTCGCTGCTTGCGAGCTTCCCAAGAGATTGGCCCTCCACTCACCAAAAAGACGTATCCAGTAAAGGATCTTCGGTCTATGACACTGTTACCATAGTCAGCGTCGGCATATCCCATAATATTCTCTTGGCCATTGCGTTGGTAAGTTAACCTCATGCCCTTAGTACCCTTTAGGTACCTGAGAACTCTCTTCGCGGCTTTCCAGTGTACCCCCCCGTAATGTGTATTGAATTGGGATAGGTACGAGACTGTGTGCGCAATGTCGGGTCGTGTCTCAATATAAATGTACATTAGCGAGCCGATGAGTTCTCTGTACGGCACATCTATTTCTTCTTCCTATGTGGGAAAGGTTAACTTTAGGCCAGGTTCCATTGGCGTTGTGACCGTAATGGCATCCCTCATATTGTATTTTTCAAGAAGTTTATATATGTAGTTTGATTGGTCAAGGGTCACGCGCCCTTGGCTCTGGGTCACCCTCATTCCGAGGCAGTCTTTGACAGGTCCCAGATCCTTGACCGTAAATAACTTCTTTAGTTCATTCTTAAATGTTGTTTTCAATTTATCACTGTTTGACAGAATGAAGAAATCGTCGACGAATACTGCAACAACTAGGAAATCATTGTTTTGCCTTGTATAATAAATGCAGTGCTCCGTTGAGGCTTGAGTAAGCGATAAAGTAGCCATAGCTTCGCAGACTTTCTTGTTCCACTGGCGTGGAGCTTGTTTCAAACCATAGAGCGACTTCTTCAACAAGCAGACCTTAGTTTTTGTATCTGTAGAAAAACCTTCCGGTTGCTCCATATAAATTTCCTCCTCCAAATCGCCATTTAAGAAGGCAGTTTCCACGTCGAGGTGGTCAACTTCACAGTTAAGTTCCGCCGCATATGCCATTAGTAGCCGCACAGACGATAGCCTTGGAAAAGGTTTCGCCGTAGTCGATTCCTGCTACTTGGGTAAACCCTTTAGCTACTAATCTGGCTTTGTATTTTACGACTTGTCCACTTGTGTCCTTTTTAAGTTTAAAGACCCATTTACACTTGGTCGTCTTCCGAGCCTTGGGTCTGTCAACAAGAATCCACGTACCATGTTTTTGAAGCGAATCATATTCCGTCTTCATAGCTTTAAGCCATTCATCCTTTTGAGGATGGTCCGAAACTTCTTTAAAGGTTTCAGGTTCCAGATCTGATGTCACGTTGAGCGCAAACCTGTATGTATCGCTCAGGTGGGCGTCTCTCCCTAGCAGGGTATCTGCGTTCCGGCTCTTCTCCAGAAATCTCTTCAGCAGGTACAATAGGGGTTTCAGGACGTTCTGGCTCAGGTTCAACGGATGCAGGTTGCGGTTGATCTGAAACTGAAGATTCAGGTTGGACTTGAAGCTGTATGTGGTTCTCTGCGGGTAGGACAGGATCGTCGAAAATTGGGATTTGGACTTGTTGGGGTTCGGGCGGGATTTTCAACTCGGTGGAGGGGGGATTTGGGCTCTGATCTGTTTGCAGCTTGTCTTCTATGAAGACCACATCTCTGGCGATGATGATCGCTCGAAGATTTTGGGGGTTGACTAGACGGTAGCCTTTACTCTCCGTTGCATACCCTACGAAAACGCATTTTTGAGTCTTGGCGTCAAGCTTCGTACGTTTTTCTTTTGGAATGAGTACGTGAGCTTCACAACCAAAGACTTTGAGGTGTGACAGGTTTACTTTCTTACCAGTCCACATCTCATCTGGAATTCGGTTGTTCAGGGCTTGCGTAGGAACGTGATTTTTAATGTAATTTACCGCTTCTCCCCAATAAGCTTTTGGCAGTAGTGAGTCCTGGAGCATTGATCGCGCCTTCTCTATTATGGTGCGATTCGCTCGTTCCGAGATGCCGTTCATTTCAGGATTATACGGGACTGTGGTCTGATGAATGATCCCGTTTTCCTTCAGGAACGTAGTCAGATCACGGTTAACGTATTCACCTCCGTTATCTAATCTAAGGACCTTGATCGTCTTACCCATTTGATTTTCTACGAGATGCTTAAATTCTACAAACTTACCAAAACTTCGTCTTTCCTTTTTAAAAGAAATCCAAAAGTTTTGCGACTAAAGTCGTCTGTAAAAGTAAGTAAGTATAAAGCTTCGCCAAATGAGTGCGTACTCATTGGTCCGCAAAGGTCCGAATGAATAAGATCTAGTACGCACTTCGACCTAATTGAAGATTTATAAAAATGTTTCTTCGATAGTTTACCTTGTAGGCACGGAACACATTGCTCTTGCAAACTCTTTGGATAATCTATGCCAACATTCCTATTTTTGAGGATATTTAAAGATTTGGCATTGAGATGTGCAAGACGTCTATGCCATAGCATTGCCGACTCTTTGGTAGCAGTGCATAAGGCATGTAGCGTATTTGAGCTTACGTCAAGTCTAAACATACCTTTATGGATGGAACCTGTGGCAATTACAGGTTTTGTCACTTGACTGACAACCATCCTTTAGAATGATCTTGGCGCCCTTAGATGGAAATAAAACATCGTAACCCTTTTCGGTTAGCTTACGTACCGATAGCAAATTAGTCGCCAGCTCAGGAACATAATAAACATCGCTAATAGTATTTACAGAATCGGATATATACATATTTACAGTACCTTGGCCATGGCTCAAAATTTGCTCCTTATTTGCAACGGTTATAGGGATCACACGGTTAGACAATGTGGAGAACCAATCTCTTCGGTTACTCATGTGTGACGTCGCACAGGAGTCAAGGAACCACTCCTGTTGATGATGAGGACCTGTACCTGTGTGAGGGATGTTAGAAAAACAGGATGAAAGGGTGAATTCGGATGTATTAAATGATTTCGTCGCCGACACATTTTTGTTTTTCTTAATTTTCACACATTGGGAAACTACGTGCCCTGATTTTTTACAATATTTACAAAATAATTTAAATTTCGTCGTCGAAGCGTTGGCTTGTAGCACGTTGTTTGTAGGTCCTTGAAGTTTGACAGGTCCATGGGGTCGGGAACTGGATGCAGCGGTGACGGTAAGACAATCTTCCTTTAGAAGAGCCGTCACGACGTTTTCCGATGTAATCTTCATGTTAGCATGTTCCAGGGTCATAACGAGAGGCTTGAATACTTCGGGCAGACCGGCGAGCATAATGATTGCCAGAAATTCGTCGTCTACCGAAGCGCCGATACCCTGTAGTTCTTGCTGTATAGCTAGGGATTTATTTACAAAGTCTTGCATGTTGCCGTTGTAATCATTCGACAATAGACTTTTCATTAAGCTGGAGTCTTGTCCTGCATCCCGTCGGGGACGGTCACTTGTCTGCGAAGCTATTGAGCCCCTCAACGCCCGCTAAAAACAATAGCACCCCGTCGCAGGACCAGATGCGCTATTAACTACGGCCCGAGCCGCAGCGTTAACTATGCACCAAACAACCTCAGTCAATTTTAGTAAAAGCGCAAATATTTACGCGATTAGATTACATCTGCATAGTTTACGCAATTAGTTTACATCTGCATATTTACGCGCGTCCTTATAATATTTACTAGTGCCAGTGAGTGAAACTTAGGGTGGTCGGTCGGCATTTACGCCAACCTATCTCCGCGGCCGCGAGGCCACAGCAGTACAAGCAGTGGCAGAGATCCAACGCAGACATCATCCTCCTCCACGCTACGGCAGTCTTGGGACCCCTTTCCATAATATAGGTGTCGGCTGAACCAGAACTGTAATGAGCGAGACCTGCTTTCAACCCAACTATCACCCTCACAGATGGTATCACTTTAGGTTACGATCATCCTTGGGAGATAACCGGCTGCCCTTACTTATACCTAGACTTTTCTAAAGATAAATACTCTTTCTTAAATAAGCTACACTCCTGGCTGGTTAATATTATAGGCACGTGTGCCGTGCTAAGCCCGCGATCCATGCTAGAAATCAACGACTATCATACCACTTATGTACTTACTACTTACCAGTACATACCTACTCATAATTTCACCATAACATCCGTATTGCAAGATAATTCTGAACCCATATCATAGAGATAGGCTGAAGCGTATAATCTACCTATCCCAGGGACGTAAAAACCTAATTTTAGACGCGGCTCTAATCCTAATAGCATGCTGAGAATATACTATAAAGTCTGTAACGATTCCTAAGAGCGACCTTAACAAGTTAGGTTTACGGTGAGGACAATAGTAAGTTCGGGTGAGCTCTGGTTCTTAAGGCCCCCACTGATCAAACCACGGCTTTAATTCAGAGTGTTATCTCTGTATATAAGGGTCAAACCTGAACGCCACTAATTTCAAATACCCATGTAAAGGACGCCGCGTCTCGCTCTTAATAAGATCGACATAGATCTAAATACACCGCGCAAACGCGTTCATACCGGCAACCACGCCTCGTGTCACCCTGCAAACCATAGGAAGCATAGTTCTCGTTGGGGTCCTAATACTAAGCTTAGTATTAGGACATTGTGTAGTAAATAAATAGCATAACAACAAACAGACGGAAGTTTTGGTAACTGGAGACCTCCTTCCAATGTCAAATGTGTCGATGACTTTTGAGGTGACATTTCGTACCAAATACCAATTTTAAAGGGTAGAAAAATATTGCCTGCATACTGATAACCAGGTATCTATCGACGATGTCAACACGATATATTTTGGCGTTTCATAGAAACTAAAATTATTCCATATCGGCGTGTATGAATATTGTAACCGTCACAAGGCTTTGTCGAGGATTTTTTATCGTCGAAGGTCCCTAGGATATACTGGTTACTGCCGCTAAAAGTTATACGTCTGACAATAAATAAATCACTCACCAAATAACTAAACGCTTCCCACACTCAACCCAAAAAAAAACTACAACAATTCTATTGACTTTTGCTTGCGCGCACGTGGCAAGCACTTTCTCGATAATTTTACTCCGACCAGCGCAATAAACATCCCGGTCCCCTTTGTTTTTTGCGATAACACGACACTAACCAACTGCAAACTATTGAACAAAATTTCGTCCTTTCACAACTAAAATAAACATGTTTTTACATCACTGACGCAAACTTACAACAAAGAAAAATACCCGAACCACATTTGGCTTTCGCTAGGTAGACCGGAAAAAAACTCTTCGATGCGCCCACTTTAAATGTCCAAGCGCCCCTACACCCTATGACCCGCTTACTACGAAGCGGCAGTATCTAAACAAAAAAACGCAACGGGAAACACAATCGCAAACTTAGGTAAATATAGGGTTTACAGCATCTTGGTATACAAGCTTAGCAGTTAGTTACATTCGTATACTGGATACACAGTTGCTGATCGTATATAGCGAAACGCTATATCAGCTTTCTCTGGGGCCGCGAGACCTTTATTACTTATATCCTGAGCGAGATTGTAGAGTCAAGGATAATACCAACTCAACTACTAACATAGATCATAAAGCTTCACAGCATATTTTCCCCACAGCTTCTTTTTCCACAGCACATTTTTTCCACAGCCCACCATGGAAATCAAAACCCCGTTAGTAAAAATACCAAAAGATGGCAATTGCCTGTACCGCGCAATCGCTCACCAAATAAACGACCTATAACGTTTGATCACCCCGCAGTCAGACGAGACCTCGCTCGCTATGTGGAAGAAAATCAAAGCGATCAACAGATGCATCGAGCAATAGTAGGTAACCTAGATATACGGATATCATCAATGCAAAGCGAACAAATCTCAAAACACATAGAATCGCAATACCAAGACGGTACATGAGGTGGCACCGACATCCTATTAGCGGCAGCAGACTACTATGGGATAAATGTGAAAATATTTCAGGAAAACCCTTTACGCGAAACAGCATGCTTCACACCTAAATACCTCACGACGCAGTAGGGAGCATAGGCCTTATATTCAGCGGAAACCACTATGACTAATTTGAAAGTCATCTGGGAGTCATTACAAGAAACGTCACACAAAGCGACATGAGCCTCACGGTGGGAACTAGCACACCTGAAGAAATACCGGATGACACTGGATACGGGCTAATACGCCCAAGACCACACCAGGATGTGGTACAAGAACAAATTGGAAATTTAAACGTGGCTACTTGGAACGTTAGAGGTGCCGCCACACAGATCAAAAAACGCGAAATTGACACATTACTAGAAGAAAATTCGATACACATTGCATGCCTACAAGAAACGCATCTAAAAACCGGAAGTCACGACTCTACTCACTACAAATGGAACCTAAGTGGAAAGAACCGTAACAGAGGCTTAGCCATACTTTTAAGAAAAAACTGCGGTCTCAAATTAAACTGGACTAAGGCAAACACAAACAACATGGCAGCGTCAATAGATGTCGGCAACGGTACAACTTTATTTATAGTTACAACCCACTGGTCAAACGCAACATCGGCAGCGACTAATGACCTAACTCACTTACTCCAATTAGTAAATCAAAAACCCAAAAACTCGGTGACCATCATCCTAGGGGACTTCAACGCTCACATAGGCGACAAGGATACAAAGAGCCTTGGTGATCGAAAACAAATAGGAAGAAATCTATTACATAAGACTACTAACTATAACGGAGATATCCTATTAGATCTGATTACACGGGAAAAAATCCGATGAGACACGTCCTTCGGCCGCAGAAGCTGCAAGTTAACATGGAGATCAGGCAAGAAAATATCACAGATTGACCACATTATGACGGAGGCCAAACGCGCACCCATTTTCAGTTTTATCAAAGGCGTGCACACGAATCTCTCGGACCACAAACTCATCTGGGGAAACATAAAGCCCAACAAAGTAATATCTAATAAGATGGTTTTCAATCGGTTTCCTCGCGATAAAACAACAAACGATTTTAGCTACAAGACCTTGAACTACGAGCTACTACAAAGCGCTACTACAAGAAAAGAGTTCCAAAAGATCGTTACTGAACTGACCGACAAAAGTAAAACCCTTGAGGGTTTTACTTTTGTCGGAAGGGAAATGCGCCACTGCCATGGGAAATTATAACAAACATCATGAAAACTGCGGCCAACAAGACCCTGAAGTATCAACCGAACTACTCTAAAGAACGTGAAGCGACACTGACAGAACTCCAAAAAGCCAAATTTCAAAACAAACGCCATCCGCTAGATCCACTGGCGCGAAACAGACTCCAAGAGTGCCGACGACGGTTACAAGGAATTGAAGCTGCCGACGACCAAAAAGAAAGTCGAACGTTTTTCAGTGGGTTAGCAAAAACACACCCGTCGATGAGAATGAAGATTACATATGATTTCTATAGAAGACACAAACAAAACGAAAGACGCCGGGTTAAAAATACGTTTATTCCGATGTCAAAATGGGAAGAAGAACTCGACGATATGGAAGGACCTTTCATAGACGAATTAAGCGATGAAGATCTGTCAGAGCTAGGGCAAGAACCTACAATGGAAGAAATCGAAGATATCACTCGCCAAATGCAAAACGGCACCGCTCCTGGCATCGACCAGGTAGTCGCGGAGCTGTATAAAGCAAACACACAGGAGCTGAAGTCAGAAATACTAAACCATATAAAAAGAGCCTGGACCGAAAACATAATACCGCCAACCTAGGCACAGTCGATCCAAGTGCCTCTACCAAAAAAAGCAAACCCGAAATCAGCAAACGACAGACGCATTTCTATATGCCCCACCGCCTACAGAATCTATGCAAACTTTCTACTCGCCAAACTAGACGAAATTACCGATAAACTCGGAAACTACCAAGCGGCTTTCTTGAAAAACCGATCCACGGACGACCACATGTACACCTTACGACGAATCCTGGATGAAGAATGGAGAGCGGGTAATAGAACATACGTCCTATCCATCGACCTAGAAAAAGCCTTTGATACAGTTAATTTAAATGCACTCATCATCATACTATCAAGGACCAACAGAGCCATGACAAATCGTATAGTGAAAGCAACGATGAACGAACTAACATGCATAAAATGGTACGGTCAACAAACCAGGTGGGTCAAAAAAGGCAAGGGAGTCAAACAGGGATACCCACTCTCACCCAGACTTTTCACCATATTAATGAACGACGTCTTCAAAACCCTAGAAGAGGAGCTTCCCATCGTGAAACTCAATCAGGACGAAGAAATACAACTGCCACTCATACTAGCCTTCGCTGATGACGTAATCATAATCTCGAATTGTATAGAGCAGATGGATGCCATCTACACCAAGATTAAATCCTTATTCGCAACCGTGGGCCTTAGAGTAAATGAAACGAAAACCAAACTGCTAGTACACGACCCAAAGGATGAAGGAGGAAGGCCAGAGAAACTTTATTACACTTGACAATACGACAGTCACCCCAGCCAAAGAAATTAAGTACTTAGGAACCTACATAACGTCTACTTTGGCTAGAAACAATACAGTGCACGCGCAATGCAAACAAGGAGTCCGAAATGGCAAGGCCCTCACAAAATTCATTAAGGAATCACGTATACAATGGCATATTACAGGATTACTGTATAAAATGGTCATTGAACCCACCATTACATATGGACTGAAATGCGCAGCCTTAACCAAGGCTAATAGAAAAAAACTGAGAAGATACGAACGGCTTATACTAAGAGACATGATAAATAACTCTGGAACATCACCGAGGCCAGGAAAGGTTCATGACATACTAGACGGCAAAACGATAACGAAGAGAGTGAAATGCCTCCGAATGTGTTACCTGGGACACATCGTCAGACGCCAAAAACCACACCTCTTAGAAGCTGCCCACAGATATAAGGCTAAAAAACTAAAACCAGGTAGACCTATCTACACGTGGGATGATTCACTAGCGCAAGACATGGGTTATTACACCAAAACTCCCTCAGAATGGGTAGACATGGCAAAAGACATAATCGAACTCATCAAAGCTGCCAAACAAATCAACCAACTAGAAGAAACCGATAGCGAATCTGAAAAAGAAGAACCAGAACCTCAAATCGAGGAGATGGAACTAAACAACGTCCCAAGTAGTGCCAGATCCTGACACAAGCTACAGAACATACCTCAACAGCAATGATACTATCTGCAAAACTCATATATAAACTTAATACTTCATCAACGCTCTCCACCTACCATATGACCTACCCTTCCTACCTTCCAATATTGGCTTAAGGCTGCATAGCCGGTCGATTGTGGGTTACTGCCGCGTGTGGTAACCCGTCCTTACCCATCCCAGAGCGTGTCTCCTTTCAAATTTGTGCCCCCCGGTATGCCGGCTTGTCCGGAGCAGGCATGTCCCTGGCTGGGTGTGGTACCTGTGTTCATGTTCATGTTCATGTTGACAATAGACTTTTCATTAAGCTAAGCCTTCGTGTAAGGCCGCTGTCAGCATATGCCTTCTTAAGGCAGTTTAAAGTTTCGAAAGCACTTTTTGCTGACCGTATAACAGGATATACACTTTCTTCGCATGTTAAGCATATTTTAGCTCTCGCACGTGCGTCCTTCTTTTTATCGACGGGATGTGCGGAGTCAACTTCTCTAATGCAAACTTCCCACAGATCTACGAGTAGATCGGTGAGTAAACATTCTATACTGAACAGCCAATTACTGAATTTTTTGCCGTTGCAGGAGAATCCATGGTGCGTTTTGTATTATTTCTTCACTGCGTGAAATGGGCTCCCATAACCACTTGTGATATGAGCAAAAAGCAGGTGAAAATTCGAAGAAATAATTTAATAAAATACTAGGAAAGTAAACACACATGAAACAAACAAGCTATGACATGAGAGAATGTGACATATAAAAAACATATGAATATAAAATAGAAATATCTAAAATGTGACAGGTGTTCTATATTAAAAACATAAAGAGGTTCAACATTGGTTTCTCTTTTATGCACTTCATTTATTTTTACGCGTCAAGCACCATTGTAGATATTCCCCCCTCTATTTCCGCTCCAGTCCAAGTTGGGTCAGTTCGGGTTGCACAGGGCGGTTCCTCATCACTTCAGGAGCTTAAATACCGCGAGCATAAAGCTCTATAAATGGAGTACGCTTCGCCTCATCTTCCCAAACAACAAAGTCTGCCAAAATCTGAGGGGGGCGAGGTAGCACGCATGTGATATTTTCAAGTCAAAGGTACATCATTGTCGGTTGTTAATACAGTTTATATCTAAATGATTTTTTATGGCAGCAACGCTTTATTAACAACAGACAAAGATGTACCTTTGACTTGAAAACACCAAACATATTTGACATATTCTTTTTTTACTTCATAACACTAAATGGAGCAATAGATAGTCGACTGTACCAATGTTTACATATGGTTCATTATTGGACGCAGTCTTTGCAAATGTCAAACAAAAAAAGCCAAGGATCATTTTTGATTGTATTTTCAAACAAAATATAGAAGACAGCAATCCTTAAGCGCGTTAAATATGGAGAAGTGTCAAACGTCAAATAGTTACTGCCCGTCAGAAAGAAAACGATTGTCTTTGAATCGATTCTGTAAACGAAGCTTGATTTTCGATTTAGGTTAAATCTTTTATTACGAAAGTAATGATAAATATAGTAAAACATTACTTACATCTGAAATGGTATTTCATCTTTTTGTAAACTAGACGAAATATAACATTTTTTACATCCAAAAACAGCGCATAAGGGCATTTTCACGGAGCTTGTTATCCATTGACAGCGATCACGAAAGTGCGTGTCATCGATTATTGAAATAGTTTTTATAGATGTACTAGTATAGATGTAGATTTTCCTGCCAATACTTTTGACAGAGGGGAAATGTTACCTAAGGCCTCTCCTGGTTTAGAACTCTCTGACCGCGAGCCATCCGGTTGCCTCGCGGTCACTGAAACTACGCGTCATTGCTCTGAATAGTCCGATTGACGTATTTCGACATGACATTAGGTTTTGAAACTGCACGGCGAAGAACCGTGTGTGTGCGGGAAATTGGTATTTAGCATGAGAAATGCGCCTTCAGGCGACCTGATTCGATGCTTGTATACGCGACCTGACATGCAAACCGAACGTTTGATTTGACCCTAAAGTCTATGTAGTGTCAATTGTTTTTAACAACGGTAGGGTCGCCATTACGACACAAGTGTTTGACGTTACTCGCTGTGGTTAACTGGTTGAGGGCCATTCGGAGACTCGTGTTTTGCGGACCTCTAACACGTACTCGAGGACTTTTCCCCTGGCGATTTTATCGGAGAATGTTCTGGGGAAGTCATCGACGAAAATGACGCTTGTTAATTGTTTCTTTGGACATAGTTTATCTGAAAATATACAACAACACTATAAATACACTTTTACATAACAATTACACTTTTAGTGATCACCGCAACGAAACGGAGACGGTATACATATAATGTATTTGAGGTGAGAGGCTGTTTGTTTGTTAATTTGTGTGATTTCCCTATTTGTCTGCAAAACAGCGACTATTATTATTACGAACGTAATTTCTACAAAGTTAAAAACCTATTTAAGACATTTTCACTCGAAGGTTTCTTTAACATGATAGACGACGCTGTTATAATTTGGTCGATTTTAGAATTCAGATATTACCTACGATTTTTTTTATTATTAATAGCGTTGTAAGCTTTCAGATTAAAAATGGACTCGTCAAAATAAAAAAAGTACTAACTACTAACGATGTCCTTAACGTGTTGTTCTGTGAGAGCGGACCCAGGGCGCCGCTGGACGCAGGCGACTGCGTGCGCGCAGTCATCAGGATGGGGTACGCCGACCACACATACATCCAGCACGTCTGGGTGCTCCAGGATCAATATCTCCATCTCTATGGGCATGATCTGAGGAGTAAGTAGATTTATGCATATGACCCCTTCCTCATCTTAGAACTATCGCGCTTCATATTTAATGAGCCTGTGGTCCGCTACGGAAATCCAATTAGAATGATGCCTTGTAGAGTTTGTCCGGAAAGAGCAGTGTCGTGGTTTATATGGGAACTCATTCATTCTACGACACTTCTCTTCCCGGACAGGCTCTATACACTAAACAGTTGACACAGTTCCACCCACCTACACCTCATCAATGTTGGAGATCCATAAGCGAAAACTTGACCATATTACATTACCCTTTGTTCGAAAGTGCTCATCGAGAAGTGCCAAAAAAAAATGGTTGCCATACATCTCCATGCATCATCCTGTCACTCAACAAAGTAGGGTTTTCTACGGACTTCTCTTAGTTTATTCGTTTGGACAGGTCGAGAGATATAACAGCTGAAACTTATTTAAGTACTTACCATAATGCAAGTGACTGTACTACTACAGCTACCGAACACTGATTTAAACTTTGACGATTTTCACATAATATTACAAACGAAATGGGACTTAACCGATTACACATTGAAAATTACCTCCGACGTTTCGATGACGACATTGTCCTCGCAATCTAGAAGGAGTCATGATAGTTACCTACTTATAATTATATTAAAAATACAGACTTACATCAATGTTTCGATATTTAAAGTTAGTGGTCATGCGCTCAACGTAGAAGAAGTATCCTTTTTCGTCTCTGTACAGCAGATCTCTGGTCTTGAACCAGCCATCCGGCGAGAACGCAGCTGTTGTTGCCTCTGGATCGTTGTAGTATTCCTACTAAAATTATTCTACTGAGTTTTAACTTCCGTAAGACATACCACAATATAAAAGTTTACTGTTTTACTCATGTGTATTAAGGCAGTATGTGCGACATGTTTCTGAGAGCCGAAATCTCCTACTTGAAGCTCTAAAAGTGCTAGGCAGGGCCGGCCTTAGCCCTCCTGGCGCCCTGGGCGAACTACTTTGGGCGAATCGCCAAGGTACCCGACCCCCCAGGCAAAATCCAGACTATAAAAAAAGTGGCGCTATGAGGCCCGGAGCGCCCCTGTAGCCCCGGCGCCCCTGGGCGACCGCCTCCTTCGCCTACTAACTAGGAACCCGGCCACGGCAATCGCGTTGTCAGCGCTTTACCGACTTTGGCCTGTCCTTCCACTGAGGCGGAGATGAGACGGACGTGCTATCAACCAATAGCATCATCCACCGCCTCAGCGGGAATACAGCCTTCAGATTGGTCTAGTTTTTCTAGTGAAGTGCTACGGGCACAGAATAAATAATAGTTACGGGGGATACCGGTAATGTCAATACAAATTATAATCTAGAACGTGCACGGCTTGCAGTCATAATAGATGCGCAGTGTCGTACAAAGCACAGCAAGAAAATACACCGAGCTTCTGCTCGGATGTAGAAATACTCGTATTTAATAAAGCGATGTAAAAACCAAACGGAACGTAAATACGATTCACTGTATTAATATCAATTAGGATAGGGTTTGCGATCCTCTTTATGGTTTGTACCTGTAGTGGTAGCCGTACGATTGAAAAAACCGCAAATCGATCTACAGTTTAGCCGTTCGGCACACGCATACTAGAGGTCAAAACAATTTTTTTGACCTGCAGTTCTTAAAAAAAAATCCCTTAGGAGGGGAGTGCCGAGACAAATTTTATTTGTATGGAAAAAAAAAATTTTTTTCAGAAACCTATCGTGTGTCTTATGAAAGGGAATTTTCAAATGATTCTAAAAATATATCACATCATTACATTTCAGCCATTTTTTTTTAATTAATTCAAAAATAATTTTCGAAACATACCAAGTTTGGGCTCCTCCAGACACGATATGGCTGATTTTTTTTAAATACAATATACCACAAATGCTAGATAATATCCTCATATCTAACCTCAAAAAGCAATTTTGAAAATAAATTTATTAAGTATTTTTTGAATCTTGAAGCAAATCAAATTATTGTGTTCAATATTTTTTGATTTGCAATTCTACTATATATAAACTGAAAAGATAGATGTCATATACTTCAGAAAAAGTGACCAAACCCTCCGGTGTCCGAGGCCAGATTTGAACTGGCGTCTTCAGCTTTCGCGGCTGACGTCCTGACCACTAGACCACCCGGTCGCCAAATCTGGCCTCGGACACCGGAGGGTTTGGTCACTTTTTCTGAAGTATATGACATCTATCTTTTCAGTTTTTTTTAAGTATTTTTTATTAATTTTTCAATATTACAAAGTGACACAGTTCTACTTCAATACCTATTTGGCGTGACTTATGGAACTGTAGTACAGATACGGTACATATTAATCATAAAATGACACGTAGTATCCATATATCCAACGGAAAATACCTCTTTAACCATTTGACTGCGCCTTTTCATCAGCTGGTATAGTTTGCTTAGTTTTTGACACAAAATATCAAGGTTGGACTCCTTCAGATACGATATACGCAACTTTTTTTTTGTACAGTATATCACAAATGATACGTTATATCTTGATATCTAACCCCAAGAAAGCAATTTTGAAAATAATTTCATTTAGTATTTTTTTTAATTGTTGCGATTTGACACACGTGGATGAATGAAGCTTGACGCCAACTGTTTGTCACCGGTGATAAGACCCTCTCTTTAATACCTCCTACTGCCGCTGCCCTCCTTCAGCATATAAAGAGGGCAAAATATCAGGCTGGAAAAATATGGGAGCGTGCACTAGAAAGTCACGTAGCAACCCGACCATCTCCAGAACAGTGGGGATGGAAGAGAAGACTTGACCTTTCATTAGAGCCTAATTGGACTGTATATGGCCATGCAGTTAGGAGCTAGATAGATGTGGATGCAAAATTGGATGCAAAAAAATAACCTCCCTTGCACCCCAGCCTGCAAAATTTGCCACGCTGATTGCCATAACGCGAGGTGCCCTATTATTTTCTCAATTTACGCCTTTTACGTAAATAAGTGAGTTCATTTATACAAACAGCTTTTTTATTTGCAGCAAATTGTATATAGAAGACGGAGAGGAAGAAATATAAAGATAGAAAAATATATTCTAAAAATGTAAAAAGCAAGATTAATAGTATGTGTATTATAATTATGAGATAAAAACTACAGGAATAAACATCTTTAATTCATCTTTCAGCCACTTTTTAAGTCAGTATCTACCACAAAAACTGTATAGTTGAACTGATGAAAAGACACAGTTAAAGGGTAAAAGAGGTATTTCCCGTTGGATATATGGATACTACTTATCATTTTATGATTAATATGTACCGTATCTGTACTACAGTTCCATAAGTCACGCCAAATAGGTATTGAAGTAGAACTGTGTCACTTTGTAATATCTATACATATAATAAAGCTGAAGAGGGTCGAAAGTCTGTACATGGAAGATAATCGAAAAAAAGTTGGCTGGGGATACTTAGAATCGATAACAGAACACGTTCCAACAATCTATACATATAATAAAGCTGAAGAGGGTCGAAAGTCTGTACATGGAAGATAATCGAAAAAAAGTTGGCTGGGGATACTTAGAATCGATAACAGAACACGTTCCAACAATTTTTAGAATTTTTGTCTGTTTATCTGTTTATCTGTTTGTCTGTTTATTTGACCGCGCATCACGTGAAAACGGCTGAACGGATTTTGATGAAATTTTGTATAGATATAGTTTGAGCCCTGGTAAAGGATAATATATAGTTTTAATCCCGAAAATCAACCCTGGTGGGGGTGAAAATGGGGTTGAAATTTTGTATGGAGAATTTTTAACCGCTGAAACGATTTAGATAGAAATGAGTATGGAGATAATTTGAGTCTCGAGAAACGTCAAAGGATAGTTTTCAAACCCTTGTGGGGGTGAAAAGGGGGTTGGAAGGTGGTATGAGGAATTTTTTACCGCTGAACTGATTTAGATGAAAATTGGTATAGAGCTAGTATGGGTCTCGAGAAATGACAAAGGATAGTTTCTTTTTCAAACCCCCCCCCCCCTCATCTTACTTTCGAACCGTAGGTCCAAAAAATTTAAAAAAAGAATGGAAGTGATGCCTGTTACCCGTCGACGCTTTAAATTTACCTTTACCCGCTCTTAAGAAATATTTGACAATGTCATGAATGTCAAAGGGTTATTGCAGGTTCGAGGACTATATATGACATACAAAGATGCATGGCCCGAACCAAAAAATTACTACAAAATCATCTAACATTTATAGGACACCGTTTAGGTAGGAAATAGTAGTTTATGTAACTGTTACGTAATAAGGGTCCTTAAAACATGAGTGTGGTTTTCATAATAAGATCACACGAGTGTTTTAAGGCCTAATTACGTACAGTTGCATACACTGATTTATCTACACTCATATTATTTGTCCTAAATGCATTATTCGGAAACCATAGAATGGCCGCCATTGCACCGCCATGGCCAACTCGATTGTGCCGGCGGTCGCGCGGGCGCGTATCGGCGGCCGCGCGGGAGCGTGCACGTGTACATTATGTTATCAAAACTCATAACACATCAATATTTGAGCATGTAAAGTTAAAATTACGTTACTGATACAGATAAAAAGCTTATCATAGTAAAATCAGTTGTGGTAATGCTAGCATTGCCTACCGTTTTCGAACACGTTTTAGAGAACTTACAATGTGAGTGTAGATAAACATATCAAACGTTTTGTGAAGCAGTCAGATTAGGATTTATTTTTCTTTATAATTAAACAATAGGTACATTATCTGTCTCTCAACCTGTTTTGATATGTCTTCTTGAAGAACTACGCCTTATTTTGTATCTTTAAGATCTAATAATGTATTACTGTTTTGAAAAAAATAAGTCCCGTCGAATTTCTTTTCGGTCATATTACTTCTTGGGCCAGAGGTGTAGGGTTAGAACCGGTGGTAGTTTTGGAACGAAGTTCCTTATCGGACGGTTCGCAGATCCGGCCAAGGCGAAAAAAAGTCACGTCACGAAAACGCGACACCCATACGATTGAGAAACATGTTTTTTTTTTTTTTAATACCACGACGGTGGCAAACAAGCATACGGCCCGCCTGGTGGTAAGCAGTTACCGTAGCCTATGGACGCCTGCAACCCCAGAGGATTTACATGCGCGTTGCCTACCCTTTAGGAACCTATACACTCCTTTTTTGAAGAACCTCATACTGTAACCCACTGGGAAAACCTCGGCAGGGAGTTCATTCCACAGCCGCAGCGTTCGTGGGAGGAAATTCCTCTTAAATCGTACTGTGCGCGACCCATTGGGCTCCAGGGTGTGGGGATGAACACCCTGCCGGCGGCGAGCGGTGCGGTGATAAAAAGCTGCCGTGGGCATCATATCAAACAGTTCTTCAGAGCACAACCCATTGTACAAGCGATAGAACACGCATAAGGAGGCAAAGTCCCTCCTAAGACTCAAAGGTTCAATATCGCTCGTGAGTTTGGGATCGTCGACGATCCGCACAGCGCGCCTTTGCACCGAGTCAAAGGGCCCAAGCTGGTATCCAGGTGCTCCCGCCCAAAGGTGACAACAGTACTCCATGTGGGGTCTGACTTGCGACTTGTATAGGAGCAGTCTCTGCCCCGGAGTGAAGTATCGCCTCGCTCACCGAGCTTTTTGGATGCCAGCTTGGCCTTCGCTTCAAGGTGACTACGGAATTGGACGTCACTGGAAATGTCCACACCGAGGATCCCAATACTCCCTGACATTGTAAGGGTTGTGCCTTGGAACTGAGGGGCCACAGTAAATGGGGTTTTCTTAGCGGTGAACGCGCAAACTTTTGTCTTTGTGGGGTTGAATCTGACTAAGTTGTCCTGACCCCACACCGAGACTCCAGAAAGAGTATTCTCGATATCGGACACAAGTTTTTCACGACTCTCTACCACAACGTAAAATGGAATGGAATAAAAAATATATAAAATAGAATAAAGTGAAGTGAACTGTAGTGAAATTGAGAAGTGACAAAGTGATAAAAGTGAAAAAAGTCGAGACTTTTAAAAATGTCGAAAATGTCAAAAATGTCAAAATTTCCAAAATTTCCAAAATTTCCAAAATTTCCGACATTTCCAAAATTTCCGAAATTTCCAAAATTTACAAGATTTCCAAGATTCCCAAAATTTCCAAAATTTCCAAGATTTCCAAAATTTCCAAAATTTCCATAATTTCCAAAATTTCAAAAATTTCCAAAAATTCCAAAAATTCCCAAATTTCCAAAATTTCCAAAATATCTAAAATTTCCAAAATATCCAAAATTTCCAAAATTTTCAAAATTTCCAAATCATCCAAAATTTCTACAATTTAAAAAAAATGCAAAATGAAAACCACAAAATTTGCGAAAAAGTCAAAATGAAATAAAATTAAATAACATAACTTCGTTCCAATCGCACTCGATTTACATACTTTCCACGACATTCCCGTATTTTATTTTTCGCTGACGTTCATTAGTGAATTGTAATGTGCTTACATTGAAGAATAAATATCTTGATCTACGCCAACATCATAAATCCTCTATTCCGCGTTCAGAACCGTATGTAATTAATTACCAACATTATTGCAACCAGTAACCTAACATCAGTGTATTATCTGTGACAGTGTGGTAAAAACGTATGAAAATTCATTACCTACGGTAACGTAATGAAAATTCGCCCCCCCCCCGACCGCCGGCGCAATAATGTTGGTCATGGCGGTGTAATGGCGGTCATTCTAATGGTTTCAATGGATTTTTAATATGTGTGTAGGTAAAGCAGTGTATGCTTCTGTACATAATTAGGCCTTATTACGTGACAGTTATATCGCCATGTCCGTCCGTCTGTCCGCGGTCTAGCTCAGTTACCGTTCGCACTAGAAAGCTGAAATTTGGTGAGGCCTGATAAGAACTTTCAATAAAAACTATATTGAATAAAATCGGTCCAGCCGTTTTTGAATTATTAGTCAAAAACGCATAGTGAAAGGAAGTGCCGAATAGTAAAATGACTTAAGCGCCGCCAAATAAACGACCTTTTGAACGGATGTTTTGTAACAGGGCAGCATCTACGAAACTCTACACGGAGCATCACCCGACATGCTCTTGGCCGGTTTTTTTTGCATTGTTATCCCGGAAAGCACCCCTTAAGGATTACGAATTCCAATTCCAGAAAATCCCCAGCCAGGTTATACGTAGCCTATAAAAATTCAACGTCTAAAAGGGAGGGGGGGGGGGGGGGGTAGCCACTACACTCGATTGAGTTAAATTTGCATGGCTCATGGAACTCCCTCCTCCTCAAATAGAAAAAAATCATTTCTGCATTTGTGACCCCCCCCCCCCCTCTCCATTTCAACCGCGCCTGTTCTTACCTTTCATGCTTTGACTGATTTGACGGGAGGATCGATTTGGATGATATTTGCAGTAGACATAAACGTATAAAAACAAAAGTGGTCCTGTATCGTCCAATATACACATACTATACTCTCTATGTCGTTTAAATCATGCCAAAAAAATTTAATAAAAAAAAGGATTCATTTATGAGTGTAGTTTCATTTAGTGGTAATTGTAAAATATTTTATTAGGACTACTGTCCTCTAGCGTATCCATCTGTCAACTTTACTTCAAGTTCCGCCTCTAGGGTAGCGGGAGAGAAATTAGGGGTGAATTAGCCGCTTACTGACACAGACCGAATTCCACGCGGGCGGAGCCGCGGGCACAGCTAGTTGAAAAATAAAAATAAAATACTTAATGAAACTATTTTCAAAATTATTATGACAAAAACAGACAGACTCTACCTGCGACCACGAGCGTTACGGCACGCTCGAAACGTCAGGAAAATAATAAAAGTAAGTGTACGCGATTAAGTCCCGTTTTTGTCATAATAATGAGTGAACATCGTGTAAGTTTAAATCAGTACATTGTAAACCGGTACGGGCCGGATTTAGCAATAGTCTGCCTGCGACCACGAGCGTTACGGCACGCTCGAAACGTCAGGAAAATAATAAAAGTAAGTGTACGCGATTAAGTCCCGTTTTTGTCATAATAATGAGTGAACATCGTGTAAGTTTAAATCAGTATATTTTCAAAATTGCTTTTTTTGAGGTTAGATATGAGGATATTATGTATCATTTGTGGTATATTGTATTTAAAAAAAATCTGACATATCGTGTCTGGAGGAGCCCAAACTTGGTATGTTTCGAAAATTATTTTAGTGTTTATTAAAAAAAATGGCTGAAATGTAATGATGTGTTATATTTTTAGAATCGCCTCAAAATGCCCTTTCATAAGATACCACACACAATAGGTTTCTGAAAAAAAAAATTTTTTTTCCATACATATAAAAAAATGTCCCAGCACACCCCTCCTAAGGGATTTTTTTTTAAAGAACTGCGGGTCAAAAAATGTGTTTCGACCTCTAGTATGCGTGTGCCAAACGGCTAAACTGTACATCGATTTGCGGTGTTTCCTTGAAATTGGGCTTGTACGGCTACCACTACTGGACCCCTATTCGACGTGCCAAACTTGTGGGTGAATCAACTTTTTAATGTTGTTTACTCTGTCCCCATAGTCTGAGGGACATCTTTATACTGTTACATAGAAAGTTTTTGGTTGTCCAAAGGACGTAACCATAACAATGAGGGACAATAAGAACTTGATTGGCTCATAGTACTAGAATGTGTCAAAGAGGTTCAGTAACGGCTGTCTATTTTCGGTTGTCGAATTGGCCTCGGTTCGATAGATCAGAAATTTTGCGTTTAATGCCATGGAGGCGTTTTAACCAGCTACTTTATGGGGTACGTTTTTTTAAAACTAGTTTTCATACATATATTTTTAAGGTACTTACCGTCATCCTTGGACCCTTTGTCCAAAGTTCTCCGATCTTGTTAGGCTCTGTGATAACTTCGCCTGTGCTTGTGTCTACCAACTGGAAATCATATTAGACGCTACATAAAGTATTTAAATGTTATGAAGGGGAAATCCCGCAAGTAGAAATAACTTGTATAACGTAAAACAATAGCTGTAAGGTAACAATATTTACTTTTATTCGCAAGTTGCTTATATTCGATTATTATTAGTAATTGTTCGTATTCTACTTATTAAGGGACAGTCAATTGATTCTTTTGGCAAGTCACGTGATCTGTGGCGTGACTTGTCTAACGGACCGATTTAGGGGGTAGATTGGCGGGAATAGTCGGCTATATAACATAGCGACCACCTGAGCAGGCATTCGATTGTGACCTGTCAAGCGAGACGCATCTAGTTAGTACCGATTGAGTTATGATTCGAAAGGATTGTGAAATATAGATTAATTTATATGAAAAAGAAACAGACATATTGGTGCAAACATGGATGTGACCTGGCGGCGCTAATATATCCCACCAAAAACATAAATGTAAAAAAGGAGAGTCAAGTTCAATACAAAAATTATGCTTGGCTATGGGCTTCGCCGCAAAAAGAATGGAGATCTAAATGAGTGCCAAGTTCTATGCAAAATCCAAATATGTATTTATAGGAACAAAATAACATTATGAACCAGTATTAAACTCTATTTCTTTGCTTTATTGGATACCTATAACAATTGCTGTTATTTAAAAATGTGAGATCTTAAAGTAGGTTAGATTTGTCTTGGCCAGTTTTCATTACATCAGTCATTTTATAAAGTTATTCAACATATATATATATTTTAATTCTGATAAAAACTGGCCAAGTCAAATCTAACCTACTTTAAGATCTCACATTTTTAAATAACAGCAATTGTTATAGGTATCCAATAAAGCAAAGAAATAGAGTTTAATACTTGTTCATAATGTTATTTTGTTCCTATAAATACATATTTGGATTTTGCATAGAACTTGGCACTCATTTAGATCTCCATTCTTTTTGCGGCGAAGCCCATAGCCAATCATAATTTTTGTATTGAACTTGGCTCTCCTTTTTTACATTTATGTTTTTGGTGGGATATCATTACTTTTTGTAAAGAAAACTGGGCAGGTATTGAGATTTAATGTCTTTTCTCGCGTTTACGCTGCATGGTTTTCTTTTTTATGCTATTGTCTACATTCTCCCGCGCGCCGCCGACGACACACCGTTGGTCGGTCGTTTAGCGCGTATTACAAGTTTTTTGTATGGGGACACCACTTATTATTTGTATTAATGTTATAATAAAAACTGCACTGGTTCATAAAAGATAGTACGTATAATGCAAAGAAACTATAATACATTGACAGACAAAGACCAGAATGAAGCATAAGCAAAATCTATCAAATAATAGAAAAAGTATAAAAAGGTAAAAATATGTGCCAAGAAGGTGCATCGGGCACATTTCCTCCCTTTTTTCATGAGGATCCAGCCACGTCCAGCTTCACCAGCTTCCTTACAGCGTGCGCACGTCCGCTACACGGACGATGCCATCAGGGCCTGGGAAAACAGCTGTAATCCGTCCGCGGGGCCAGGTTCCTCGTGGAGTGTTACCGTCCGCAATGAGCACTAGGTCGCCGATCACAATTTGGGGAACCTCTCCTCGTCCACGTCTTGGAGTTAGGGTTGGGAGGTACTCCCTCATCCAGCGGCGCCAGAAATGGTCAGCTAGTCGTACGGCTTTACGTCAGCTGGCTCGTGACACTAGGTCAGAATCGGTCAGTGTCGCCGGTAATGCACGTCCAGAAGATGACGACAGTAAAAAATGCATTGGCGTCAACGATTCTTCATTTACAAGGTCAACTGAAACATGCGTCAGCGGTCTAGTATTCATTAAATACTCCGCCTCCGCCAGCAATGTTCGTAGGACTTCATCTTTCGGTGCTCGTTCAGTCAACGTCACTTTGAGCGCTGTCTTTATACTTTTCACGAGCCTCTCCCATGAGCCTCCCATAAACGGAGCAGATGGAGGGATAAAACGCCAATTGATTTGCTCCGTTGCTGCGAATTGGGATGTCGCATCAGCGTATAAGCGTCGTAGCTCTCGGTCGGCGCCTACGAACGCAGTCCCATTGTCCGACCATAGCTCCGATGGTGTACCTCTTCGGGCTATGAAGCGGCGGAGGCTCATAATTGCAGAGTTAGTGGAAAGGCTGTCGACGACTTCCAGGTAGACGGCTCTAATTACGAGGCAGGTATATAGGGCGACATATCTTTTTTCTGGTCTTCGTCCAACGGAAACTTGCACAGGGCCGAAGTAGTCAAGCCCAGTGAACGTAAACGGTCGCTTGTGATGACCTAAGCCCGCCTCTGGTAGGTCACCTAAGCTGAAACTGCTTGGCATTCCGGATTCTGCAGAATTGGCAGGTATACGCCACCTTGCGGACGGTACTCCGAAGACTTAACAGGTGGTATTCTTGCCGGAGCTCATTAACTACAGTCTTTGTGTTTGCATGAGCGGCCCTGCGATGCACGTGTGAAACAAGTAAGCGTATGGCTGGGTGTCTGCCGTCTAGTACAATGGGGCTTTTCATTGACTTCTGTACGCTTCTCGCTGCTCCAATGCGGCCGGATAAATGCATGAGCGTGTCATCTCCAAGATGAACTGTCAATTTTGATAAGCGGCTGGAACGTGACACCGGCTGGGTAGGATGATTTATGAAATGAATCATCTCGTCAGGAAATGTGTCCAACTGTGACCGGTGCAAAATATGCAGCACAGCTAGATGAAGGTCTGCGGCAGTCAGTGCCGCAGATGTTTCTCGCGTAGAGCGAGGGTCGGTGTACTGTTGCCATTGGCTTTAAGGCTGAAACATAAAGGTACACAACCCTCCCTCGATACGGACTAAACTATCTACACACAGGCCCCTTCGAGTTAGACTACGCATTCGCAATAATGTAAGATACTTATGCGCTGTAGCTGTTGCACGTACCAACCTTAGCCAATAACTGAAACGAGTAGGGTCGGCTGAGACTGGCTCGTGCTTGTCACTGTCACTAATGAGATGAACTAAGTCGGAACGAGCTGCACGTTTGCTTTCTTCGTCTATACCTGGATACTCAGGTGTAGCAGGCTCGCTGGGCCACTCTGAAGAGAACAAAAATTCAGGACCCGATATTCAACGTGACTCTGGAGATAACGTGACTCGCTTCATGCGGGTAGCATCGTCCGCAACATTAAGCTGACTTGGCACCCATCGCCATTCTTTGACGTCAGTTATCTCCATAATCTCAGCTACTCTGTGAGAGACAAACGGCTTAAAAAAAGCGCGCCTCGTTTCGTAGCCATCCCAAAACTGTCATACTATCACACCAAAAGATGCGGTTTACTGGCTTTAACCTGTGGGCTTCACAAATCGTAGAAGCGAGGCGAGCTGCAATCAAAGCTCCTTGGAGCTCTAAACGATTGATGGAAATTTGCTTCAAAGGAGCTACACGAACTTTGCTACATATAAGTGCTAGCTTCACTTCACCATTTTCTAAGACAAAACGCCAATACGCTACCGCAGCGAAAGCTGACTCGCTCGCGTCGCAAAAGAGGTGAAGCTCGGCTTTCTCAACTTGCAATTCGCTAAGGCAGTAGCAGCGTGGAATCTGTAAACCTGAAACGGCAAATAAATCTTCAAACCAAAGTCTCCACGCTGCACTATCACTCTATGACAGCTCGTCGTCCCAATCGAGACCCTTACGCCACGCATCTTGGAACATGATGCGACCCGTGATCACTACTGGCGCCAGGATACCGAGTGGGTCGAAAACCCGCATCACGTGAGCCAACACTTCACGTTTGGTGAGCTTATTTAAATAAATATTAAATAAAATATTATGGGACAATCTTACACAAATCAACCTACTCCCACAGTAAGCTTAATAAGGCTTGTGTTGTGGGTACTAGGCGACGATATATATAATAGATAGATATAGATAAATACTTAAATACATAGAAAACATCCATAACTCAGGAACAAATATCCGTGATTAACACACGAATAAATGCCCTGACCAGGATATTTGGCAACGAACATTCTCTTTTTATCCCAATGTTAAACCCAATCGTATCGGAAACGGGTTGCCAAATAAGTCCAAGTGTACGCACGGGCGCAGAAAGGTGACCGAGATCAACGTCTACGTGATTGCTAGCTACAGGCATTTCAACCAGGCTCTCTTTTGGAAGTAAAGCGAGAGCAGAGGTATTATTTGAAACCCACGCACGCATCTCGAAGCCAGCATGTCGGTGAATAAGGTTGATATCAGCGGCAAGTTTTGCGGCCTCGTCAACTGAATTTAAGCTCACAATACAATCATCCATGTAGTGATCGACTATGATGGCTTGAGCAGCGTCTGGATAGCGATCTTGCCATTCCTCTGCGTTTTTTTTTTAATATAAATCGCAGTGAAAGGACTAGAAGCGGCACCGAAAATCATAGATGACATCCGGTATGTCCTTATGGGCTCTTTTGGGCTGTCTCGCCACAAAAATCTCTGCGCATCGCGGTCCTCTGCTCGTATTTTTATTTGAGGGAACATTTCGCGGATTTCTCCCGTTAGAGCAACCTTTCCCTCCCTAAAACGCAACAAGATTCCGAGCAGAGGTTGCAGCAAGTCTGACGTCAGGATGGCGGGTGGACCTGGTAAATCTTATATATTTATCACTCAAAAGGTGTGTAATTACATTTCATATTCAGTGTACCTATAGTAAAAATCAGTGTACCTCTTGCTAAAACGAGATATTTCCGAAAAAGGTCCACCCGTCAGAATGGCGGGTGGACCTATGAAATGATACATTAAACCACATATAGGTATAATGTATGTGGTTATAGTGTACCTTCAGTGTACCTCTGTATAACTTTAAAAACAATCTGCATACCTCTCCTGAAAAGGAGCCACGCTTAAAATAAGATTTATGGCGGGTGGACCTTTTTCGAAAAAATCTCGGTTTAGCAAGAGGTACACTGATTTTTACTAAAGGTACACTGAGGTACACTAAAGATGCAAACTAATCACATACCTTTTGAGTGATATAGTGCAAGATTTACCAGGTCCACCCGCCATCCTGACGTCAGGTTGGCGGGTGGACCTTATTTTGAGCGTAGCTCCTTTTGAGGAGAGGTATGCAGATGGTTTTTAAAGTTATACAGAGGTACACTGAAGGTACACTATAACCACATACATTATATGTGGTTTGATGTATCATTTACCAGGTCCACCCGCCATCCTGACGTCAGGATGGCGGGTGGACCTTTTTTTGGAAAAATCTCGTTTTAGAAAGAGGTACACTGATTTTTACTGAAGGTACACTGAGGTACACTAAAGGTACAGTACTTTTATTAACAATTCGATAAAATTCCTGAGGTCCACCCGCCATCCTGACGCTCATAATTTATTGGGCTTGTTAAGATTGGTTACGCCGAAATGTGGTAAAACCCAAACAGGTGACTTGGCACTCCGCTCTTCCGTGCACAGTTCAGCATAACCTTTCCCAATCATATCGTTTATATTTTCCCGGTAACGCTCTGCGTATTGAAAATCTCTTGCCATTTTTTTTTCGAGACTAAGAAATCTAGATAAGGCAAGCTTGAAACTATCAGGCACGGTTAAATCATCTGCTTTCCACAGCAAACCGACTTCGTAATGCCCGTTAGGCAGGCGACTCGCTGTACGGTCAAGAATTTGGATAGCGCGCTCGTCATCAGCGCTGCGCGCTTCGCGTTTGGAAATACCGATTGAATCTATGCTGTATTGCTCACGAATTAATTGCTCTAATACTGCGCGATCGCCTACCGAAGCGACCTCGGGCTCACTAACCATCGCGTAGTTGACAGTTTCAAGCGGCGCAGTTTTGCTACACCCAAAGGCGAATAAAACCCAACCGAGAGCGGTTTTAATTGCGACCGGTTGTGTCTTAGTGCCCTCACGCAAATCCCTAGGCATAGTGAGATGCCAGTTGTCGAGACCGACTATAATCATCGGCTGCACGTGGCCGTAACAAAACTCATCTGCAATATCTGAAAGATGAGAATACTTCGACACACTCGATTTATCAGCAGCCTGTGACGCGAGACCTAACCCTTTCATCGCCCGGGCTCTACTAACATCGTAAGTTTCGTTAGCACGACGACCTTTTATTTGAAAATCAACATACTGCACTGTCGTATCTTTCCCTAAACCGCCTACGCAGTCTAGTCGCATACGTCTTTCGGATCCACAAGCGCCTATCTTCGCAGCAATCTCTAGTTCTATAAAAGATCCTGTGGCCCCGTCAGCTAACATAGCGTATGTATTCACGGAACCTAATGGGCCGGATAGGGTCACGGCTACGATATTCAACAATGGTCGAGGAGGGGGTAATGGCTGAGCTGATAAGCCCACAGCAACAGAGGTCGACGGTAAGAGTATCCTTGGTTTCGACATCGTATGAAGCAGGGTCGTGCGTGGTAGCGGCTGCCGTAGCGAGGGCAGGGCCCCGCGGCGCAGCGCCTGATGTTCCCGCAACCAGCTCGTCTTCCTCTACTTCTACATGCGCGGCTGCAGAGCGGTCATAATTCGGATTATGCAATAACCTATGGTGACGGAACGTACATCCGTCAACGTCACAAGTTTTCTTCGCCTTGCAAAAATTCAACCTATGCCAACCTACTTTGAGGCATCGATGACAGACTTTTTTCTTTTTAGTTAGATTCCATCTGTCATCGATTGACATTGACGCAAATCTATTACACTCAAATAATTCATGCGGTTTTTGACAAACAACGCATGGTTTATTTTTAGGTGCAGTCGTCGATGAATTCAATTTAGCGGTATTTCGCGATGTTGAATTTGAATTCACGGATTGATCGTCAGCGGCGATATGCACATTATCCCTGGCCCGCCTACTATCTACGGCGTGTGACGCAGTAGTCGGCTCAGGGAGTATGCCGAAGCGAGACTGCAGGCCGACTTCGTTAGCTAGAAAATCGGCCAGATTTTCGAGCTTCGACAGGCCGGCAGTCTCATAACGAACGGCATAATATAGCCATTTGGTTCGCAGCAGTGGGGAAATTTTCGAAATTAGAGCTTGGAATAGTTCTGGCGAAGCTAAATATTCCGTGTGACCTAGCAAACGGATAACTTCTACACAGTTGCGAACCATACAGGCAAAAACAGCTAAATCCTTACCTTCCGAGCTTACGCGCGGCAATGCGCGCACCGAGGCTACTTCGTGCGCTACCACGATCTCAGGGCGGCCGAAGCGCGCATCAAGCGCGCGCACCACAACGCCGGGCTCGCGCGCCGACACCAGGAGCGCTGCCACTGCCTCGCGCGCTGCGCCCGTTAGCGCCGAATTCAATCTTGATAGATTATTTGCATCTGTATAGGACCCTTGCGTATTTTCGAATGCTTTTTTCAGACTGAGCCAGTCTAGGTAAGATTTCCCGTCGAACTTAGGTAACGGAACGCGGTTTATTAACACTATCAACTAAAACACCTAAGCTCTTCACTAACTGCGGGACTTCCGCGCTCGCAGGAGGTGCGGGAGGGGCCGCTGACATCGCGGCACCGCAGTCATGAGGCACGGTCACTGTCCGCGCAAGAGACGCGACACGGATCTGTGGTGCTTTAACTTCAGAATCCCTGAAATCATAATCAATATTTAGTGCTTTTTTATCGTTAAAAGCAGCCTCTGACTTACCAAACCACTCGTCCATATGGCTACTTCTTGAGCTATGCTGACTCGCGTCTGCCTCGATGGCCGCGATTTCAGCTTTAGTTCAAGCTTGGCGGTTGTACGCTGCAGGTCGGCAAGGCGGCGTATTTGTTCCGCCTCAACGCGGCGAGGCGGCGCGCGTGTTGCGCCTCTGCCGCTAACTTTTTGGCCAACACTGTGGCTGAAGAGCGAGATGACGTACTTACACGGGTGGAACGAGACGGCGCCGGGAGTACGGTTGTTGAATCGACAGGAGGGGCTGAGGGCGCGGTAGACGGCCCTGCCTCACTCCCCGTAACGGTCTTACCTTTTTTACTCTTATTACCCATGGCTGTTTCGGATCTCTTCACAACCATTTTTTTATTGCAACGATGTAGCTTCTTTAGAATACTATCAATTACTTTTTTAATCCACGAGGGACCAAATATTAATGTTATAATAAAAACTGCACTGGTTCATAAAAGATAGTACGTATAATGCAAAGAAACTATAATACATTGACAGACAAAGACCAGAATGAAGCATAAAACAAAATCTATCAAATAATAGAAAAAGTATAAAAAGGTAAAAATATGTGCCAAGAAGGTGCGTCGGGCACAATTTGACTTAACTTTATTTTTATATTTCATCATCATCATCATCATCATATCAGCCGAAAGACGTCCACCGCTGGACATAGGCCTCCCCCAAAGAGTGCCACAATGACCGGTCCTGCGCCACCCGCATCCAGCAGACTCCCGCGACCTTCACCAGGTCATCAGTCCACCTTGCGGGGGGTCTACCCACACTGCGCCTTCCGGTTCATGGTCGCCACTCGAGAACCTTTCCGCCCCAACGGCCATCGGTTCTACGAGCAATGTGCCCCCCCCACTGCCACTTTAGTTTAGCGATTCGGAGGGCTATATCGGTTACTTTGGTTCTGTTGCGGATGGCCTCATTTCTGATGCGATCACGCAGAGAGACTCCAACCATAGCCCTCTCCTTTGCCCTTTGGGTGACTTTGACCTTTCTTATGAGGCCCATTGTAAGCGACCACGTTTCAGTACCATATGTCATCACTGGCAACACACACTGGTCAAAGACTTTCGTCTTGAGACACTGCGGAATATTGGACAAAAAGATGTGCCGTAGCTTCCCGAACGCTGCCCAACCGAGTCGGATTCGTCGATTGACCTCTTTCTCGAAGTTGGATCTACCTAACTGGACAGTATGTCCTAAGTATATATAATCGTCCACAACTTCGAGTGTAAAGTCTCCGATTGTAACGGGAGTTGGTGCTACATGGGTATTTGACATGATCTTCGTCTTATCCATGTTCATCTTTAGACCAACTCGCTCGGAGGCTTTACTGAGGTCATCGAGCATCGTACTCAAATCCTCCATGGTCTCAGCCAAGACTACTATGTCGTCAGCAAACCGAAGGTGAGTGATGTACTCGCCGTTTATGTTGATGCCTAGCCTTCTCCAGTCCAGAGTCTTGAAAACATCCTCCAGTGCAGCGGTAAACAGTTTAGGAGAAATAACATCTCCTTGCCTGACTCCCCGCTGCAACGGAATAGGCTTCGAGTTCCGGTCCTGGAGTCGGACTGACATAATGGCGTTCTCGTACAAACACTTCAGTACTTCGATATAGCGGTAGTCCACTTGGCACCTCTGGAGAGATTGTAGTACAGCCCAGGTTTCGATCGAGTCGAAGGCTTTCTCGTAGTCCACGAACGCTAAGCAGAGGGGCAGGTTACACTCCTCAGTCTTCTGTATAACCTGACGGAGCGTATGGATGTGGTCTACGGTACTAAAGCCTTTTATTTATAGCAAATATAATAATACATATATTGGGATAGTTTCAAATATCTGCTTGTAACGGTTCCAACGATACATGTTTTTTTTTTTATATGGGGACCCCCCCTATTTTTTAACTTTTTTTATTTTTTGATTGTTTCCTACGCTTACACACAATTACCGAGCTGGATTCCTAATTTCATCCTTATAGGTCATCTGGAAGTAGGTTAGGTTTAGGTGTCAGTCAGTGCTAAAATTTACGACTTTTTGACCTTCATATCTTTATAACCGTTTGAGCTAGCTTCATGAAATTTGGGCTTCTAGTTGTCCTTATGGATATAATTAAACACACGTAGTTTTATGTGTTTACGTTAATGAGTTTTGAGTTATAGAAGGGTCAAAAGTGGCACCAAGTGGTTCGTGTAATATACACTTGGCGCTGGCTAGCCAGTTCCTTTGCTTGAACTTGGCTTGACACGCTGTCTAGATCAATAGGTTAAAAAAAATTAGCGTGCATATGCATACTCTAAGAATACGACATAAAAACCGGCCAAGTGCGTGTCGGACCACGCATAATGGAGGGTTCCGTAGCTTCAATGGAATAAGAACCAGACTAATGCCAAAAGGTCGTATCTGATGCCTATGGAAGAAGTTTTTTGGAAATGACTCAAAAATGGCTAGACCTATAATGTTTAAAATAATTTTCCTAAAAAGTTTATCATAATGCACATCTTTTCAAATTTTTTCATATTTTTTGGACTTACGGTTCAAAAGTTACAGGGGGGACGCTATTTTTCCGACTTTCGAAGCGATTATTTCCGAAAATATTTACATTATCAAAAAATGATTTTTCTAAACCCTATTCACTTTTAAATACCTATCCAACAATATATCACACGTTAGGGTTGAAATTAAAAAAAAAATCACTCCCCACTTTACGTATAGGGGAGGTACCCTAATAAAACATTTATTTCCACTTTTTATTTTACCACTTTGTCGGCGTGATTGATATACATATCAGTACCAAATTTCAGCTTTCTAGTGTTAACGGTCACTGAGATTATCCGCGGACGGACGGACGGACGGACGGGCAGACATGGCGAAACTATAAGGGTTCCTAGTTGACTACGGAACCCTAAAAATATACATAAACATTTGAGTAAACTAATGTAGATGGCCCTCTTAATAAGTTAAAAAATTTGAGCTTAAAAAAATACATCAATAATGTCATGTGTGAGGGATCGAACCTGAGACGTCTAATGTAAGTAGCTACCGTTTATTAAACCGTCATCTAACTCCGCCATGTAAAGATATATTTACTGGGTGAAATTTAGCTACGTATTCGACATATGATTGTCGCGAACTCACATCTCATTATCTTAGTCGACTTTCTTAAGCGCGATAGATATTTCCATTCCACGGTTTTGAAAATTTTCCGAAAAACGACGTCTAAAAATTCTACGTAACTATAGAATCCGCTCACAAAAGGGTATTCCCGATTCTTATATGGAGGGTTGGCCCAATCAAAAGTTCGAGTAAATGGCTATGACATACGAACGGACGGAGGGGCAGACGGACATGACGAAACTATAAGGGTTCCGTTTTTGTCAGTTTGGCTACGGAACCCTAATAAATTGAGGACCCCCGCTCTGAGTCGTTAGTGCAAATGCTGGTGCTAAGACTATGTAAGTGTAATGTTCAAGAGTTCCCAAGCGATTTTAGCAGAAAACGTTCACTATGAGGCCACTCGCATATGTTTGCCTTTGTTTCTTTCATGAAAGCGTCGGTCGCCGACGGCGCCGCTCGGACGTTTAGTATCGCGTCCATATTAAACGATTGAATAGGTGTCCGATAAATAGCGGCAGTGCACGTTTCTTTCCTTGGAAGCTCAGCGCAATGGTAAGGGGTTGCTACCGAGGCCGTATACTTACTTGTACTGGTGCAACTGGTAACTCAATCCCGACATTGCCTCTTGGGCCATCTGGAGCTGGCATCAGCACTCCGCCTAAGCACTCAGTCAGTCCTAGTACGTTCCACACGACGCCGTCTGGTCGTATTCTTGCCTTAAATATATTTAAAAATAATGTTTTACAATTTTTATATAAATCACGATGGATGTAAGTAAAGCAATAATTGAAAAGATAAATATTTAAGCACATAATGCCTCATTCTCGAAAAAAGATATCTCGAGCGTTTTACGAGGCGTTCATGACGATACGCTCCAATTTGCCGCTGAGTTCCGTGAACGTGACAAGGGAGCTCAAGCTCATACTTTTTTTTAATGGCCTTAACTCCTCGCCGGTTTTAGCGAGGTATATTTATCGTATGGCTATATGTCACTGGATATAGATAGGCATTTCTTTCCTGAGTTAGGCTCTGGACACATGTCCACGGTACGGCGCCGTCACCGCGAAACGGTGCGGCGCCGTAGGAATTTCTAGTAGTAAAATGCCTACGGCGCCGCACCGTTTCCCGGTGGCGGCGCCGCACCGTGGACATGTGTCCAGAGCCTTAGTAGTAGTGGGAAAGCGGATGATAAAGAAAATCCAGCGAGTGCTGCGAGGTCCAGATGGGACACTGCAGCTGCCAAGTTTGTTACTCTTTTAGCACCGACCAGGGATCACGTGTAGGGTTGTCTAAGGTGTTCCCTACGGACGTAGAGTAACATTGATCCCCAGCAAATTTAGCGAGGTGAATTCTGCCAATGTCATTTTTCATAAAATAAAATAAAAGCAACGTTGTTCGGTTAAGGCCTTGTTGATTGTAAAGTGATAGCCTCCTTACAAACACGTGGGTGGCCGAGATCCCAGATAACCATTTGTTCAACTAAAGGGTGGTTACGCACGTTTGGAGACTAATTTTTTATTACCTGCACACTTGCTCGTTACGTTACCGTACAATAAGCTATCAATATTACACACTGAACTACGTAAATTAGCAAAACACAAAAAACTATTCTAAAGACGCCGCAGCCATCTTGAGCTCAAACGATTATTCTAAAAGCTCATACGTTTGTTTCATACGCTCGCCGCCCAACAGCGTCAAAACCAGAGCGATATCGCTTCTGTTTTTTCATGAAACAGGTGAGGTGATTTTTTAATTATTTATAGCGTTGACTTACTTTCAGTTGATGAAGGATTGCAGGGTTCACGTAAAATGAAGTGACGACGAACCGCTTAAAGCACGTGAAATCGCAATATTTACTGTGTTGCATAATCCGGCTGATTAGTAAAGGGCTCATTAGACCAGAAACGGGCTGAGAAAAAAATTAATTATTTTACAGAATTGATTCTGCTAGGACACAAACAGTGTCCCTATTTTTACTAATTTATGACATTTCATTATGCTATTTTCAGCCTGTAGTTTGATTTTACTGAGCCAACATTATTGGATGAATAATTACAATTGAAACATCACGGGCTGATCATTAAGATAGTTGATCCTAGGCCATAAACTAAAAAAAAAATGAATTAATTTCCAGCAAACTGGAAATCGTGTTACTCGTATTTTTATTCGGTCCGAAAAAGGGGTTTATTTTTAAAAATTTTTTGCTCTTGTGTTGATCTTGAGGACCTTATTTCAGCAGGTCAACTAATCCCGTCAGCTCTATATTCAACTAAGGCCAATTAGACCTCCTTGCGACTGCCATCTGACCTTCCGACTTCCAACACAGAAGGAAAACTAGGCCTTATATTAACCCAATTTAATATTGAATGGAATCATATTTCCTTTTCATTTTTGAACGTAAAGCAGTTACAAGCATACAAACTGAAAAATGAAAAAAAAAATGGCTTACAAGAGTCCTGCACACCTCTCGGGATTGCGCAAACGTGGACTACACACATTTACGAACTAACGAAGGCATTAAAATGATTTCGAGCTTGCTGGAAATCAATTACTTAAAACGCTTTTTATGGATCTTATTCGATAGGCCTAAACGCGGAATACGAGCATTTGTGGCTATGTGAGCATGTTGCAATATGGTCAAAACGGAATTTACCTTATATTCATTAATAACGTCAATAATATGGTCTTCAGTAAGAAGTTTCGAGGTCTGCACTTTAAATTCATTCGCACTGATCATGCACAGCGTCGCTGCATATCCAGATATCCACTGCACGTTCGACAGGAAAAGATATGGGGTTGGTTCTCTAAAAATATACTCAGTTATCCAAGTTGTAACAAAAATAACTGGTCATACGTTTAAGGGCATAATTGGTATTGTATTGCGACTAAGAAAAAATAGGAATATATTTTTTTGGACGCGAGTAAAACATTTTTTTGTATGGGACCCATCGTCCCTGCAGGTCAACCCATGTAGTACTAGTATTGAAAAAAACCGGCCAAGAGCGTGTCGGGCCACGCTCACTGTAGGGTTCCGTAGTTTTCCGTCCGTCACAGTAAGTGTCCCCACTTAAGAGTTAATAACACCGCTATGTAGGATATGATATGAGAGTTCCACGTACAGCGACATCTATCGGCAAATTAAGTAAACTATTGCGCGCGAGCATAAAGTATGGAAGATGATTTTTATGGGATAATTCTTTATTGCGTGAACCGATTTTCACCGTTTTTACTTTATTTGAAAGCACGTCATTTCATTGTAATTTTGTAGAAATTACAGGTACAATAAACACCTGCTTATACGGTTAAATTACAAACTTAGTTCAGAAATTATTTTGTATTTTTTTTTCAAAAACTATTCATCCTATCAAGTTCTAAATAATTTTCCTAGAAAGTTTTTATAAAGTTCTACTTTTGAGATTTTTTTCATATTTTTAAAATTTATGGTTCAAAAGTTAGAGGGGGGGGGACGCATATTTTTTTATTTCTGGAGCGATTATTTCCGAAAATATTTACATTATCGAAAAATGATTTTAGGAAACCCCTATTCATTTTTAAATACCTATCCAATAATATATCACACGTTAGGGTTGAAATGAAAAAAAAATCACTCCCCACTTTACGTATAGGGGAGGTACCCTAATAAAAAAAAATCCACTTTTTATTTTACCACTTTGTCGGCGTGATTGATATACATATTAGTACCAAATTTCAGCTTTCTAGTGCTAACGGTCACTGAGATTATCCGCGGACGGACGGACGGACGGACGGACAGACATGGCGAAACTATAAGGGTTCCTAGTTGACTACGGAACCCTAAAAATAAGTCTCGGCGAGTTTCTTGCCGGTCATAATACTTGTTGGGTCAGAGGTGTAGGGTTAGAACCGGTGGCAGTTTTTTCTATCTCTGACGTTCATAAGTGAATTGTAATATTTAATACTAGCTTTTGCCCGCGGCTTCGCTCGCATTAAATTCGGGGTAACACGGTTCCCCTTTGGCCTCCGTAATGCGCCATACAAATTTCCACCCCCCATTTTAGGGAAGTGGGGGGTTAGAAGGAGACAAAAAGTAGCCTATGTCACTCTCCATCCCTTCATCTACCTCCAGTTTAAAAATCACGTCAATTCGTCGCCCCGTTAGACCGTGAAAGACGGACAAACAAACAGACAGACAGACACACTTTCACATTTATAATATTAGTATAGATATGCCTAAAATGCCTAAATACTAAATTTATAGTGTAGCGTATCGTCCTATGCATTTTGACTTGTTGGTATTATTGTCTGATGACGTCATAACTCTTTAAGTCAAAACGAGACGCAGCTCCGTATATTACCCTCTCTTTCGGACTGATTTTGTTTAAAATTATAACTTCATGATGCTATCACAGAGTACCCACTTTTCTCTCGCTATCGGGTTTATTTTGAGCGTCTTGATAATCTCAGAGTGTTTAAAGGCTGCTACTTTGGGTAGTCCCGTGGTGCCGCTGGTAGCCATGACCCACGCGAATACCTTGTTCGTGTCGAAGGTCGCTACTCTACAACAATAGAAAAAAAATCCTTTGATGTTTTTGCATTTTGATGTTTGAGAAATAAACAGTCTAGAAGGCTTATGGACGGCGGATGTTATAATAAAGGCGATATTATGTTTGCAAATAAAAAATAAGAAATCAAATGTGATTTGTTTAACGGTTTGACATAAGTACATATATTGAAGCATAATAAGTTTTTTCTACTCCTGTACTTTTATCTGTCATTTATACATTCGTCAACAACTTTATAAGAACATAGATAATACACTCGATGAAAAGTCTATCTAGTCTATTCCCCAAAATAACACTTGTTCTATAAAAGCGCCAAAATAGTATCGCGAAATCGCGTGCAAACACGACTATTAATATAAAATAAATTACTGCCAACCTAAGAAACCTAAATAAACGCAGCGTTTTTAGAAAAAAAAACTTTAAAAAAGAAAAAATTAAAAGAACCACAGACCTACTTCGTAATTTTTTACGTTTCCCTTTCGTTTTTTGGGGCAAAATGCAAACTTTGAAAGTAATTTAGGTATTTTTACTAATCTCTGTAGCTCTTTAATAATTGATCAAATAACGACGGTGTGTATTTGTGTTAGTAATGTTAGTATTATTGAAAATAGTGTTTTAAAAGGTAAAACTTCAATGATTGTTGATTATGTTGACAAAATAACTGCGATATCCATGAAGTTTTCAATTTCGCATTTTATGTTAAAGTAAGTGTATTCGTAGAAAAAGTATTGTATGCAACGTCGTATAAGTAGGTAAAAAAAGATTCGTGGCGTTTTTCTTAACAATTTTCGCCTACGGCTCAAATTGTTACCCACGCCACTCACCTTTTTTGACCCCTCTTATACAACTGTTGCATAAACTACTATAATTTAATTATAATAAAAAAAAATTTTTCGCCTTTTAATTTCGAATAGCAACATGTCATCTATTTGTTAATAATACATAATTTTTAAGAAAAAAAAACCGACTTCAATGGGGGTAGCCGGTGAAGGATTATTGTAGATAGATGGTGCACTTAGATTCCATACAATGAAATAACTTGCTTAAAAAACGCAGCGGAGAGGACCAATCGCCAAACATGAACTATGCGTCGTTGAAGAGTTCCGTTCTGATTATCATCAACAGTTCCACTTCATCAAATGTCACTCTTTTGAATGAAAATGCTTGATTTGTTGATAAAAATACAAAAGTCACTTTATGTATGCCTTTAAGATTTGAGGAATTCCCTCGATTCCTCGTGGAACTCATCATCAGAACTTGAGCTTGACGAACATTTGTTCTGACAATTAAACTTGCTAAACAAACACAGCGAAGAGGACGAATCGCCAAACGTGAACTATGCGTCGTTGAAGAGTTCCGTTCTGATCATCATCAGCAGTTCTACTTCATCCAATGTCACTGTTTTGAATGAAAATGATGGTTTTGTTGATAAAAATATAAAAGTCACTATATGTATGCCTTTAAGATTTGAGGAGTTCCCTCGATTCCTCATGGATTCCATCATCAGAACTGCGTTTTGACAAAAACGGGACCAATCTGTATATATATACTTACAATCAAAAAAAGAATTTTCAAAATCGGTTCAGACATGACGGAGTTATGGAGTAACAAACATAAAAAAAAAAAAAAAAAAAAAATAAAAAAAAAAAAAAACATACACGCCGAATTGAGAACCTCCTCTTTTCAAATCTTGAAGTCGGTTAAAAATAGAAATCAGGTGTAAAACAATTATAGCATCCCCTCTTTTTTCTTTACTAATATTTTTATTAATATTCAGTTCAAAATAAAATCAGTACTACAGTATAAAAAAACGAAGTAAACACAAAATAAATAATCACAACATAAAACCAATCTAAACTAAGTACTTACTTAATTAGATTTAAAAAGTCCTTGCGACGACGCCGGGTCGCAACCCCGCAAAGGCCCCGAAAGTTTTTATTTTATTTTGCCCTTTTTAAAGTAGGTATTAACTACATCTTGAGAGACAGAGTTGACCTTATCATATTTTAGACTTTCAATATCATTGAAGTAACTCGGTACCAAATTTCGAATCGATCGGACATAACGATACCTCTGGGTTCAATTGGCGTAAAGGACAAAATGCTGGTTTTTAGGAGAAGCAAAAAACAGAGACTTTTTTTAAATGTCGATTATATATTTTTTGTTTATCGAGCTATATCTTTGATGTGTATTAGAAAAGTACTCAAATTGTTGGTATCTCTAATCTGAATTAACAATCCTACCCATAAACTAAATACTTTAGAAGTTAGATGTCCTTTACAATTGGTCAAAACGCTATGAATGTGCTTTACGCCCATGGAATTTATGACAATTTAAAAATGATGGGGTCATAAGTGACGGTCCTAGATTTTTTACTTGAGATTCGGGGCCTAAGTAACGGTCTTAGATTATTTTACTCCAAATTTGGGGCATATAGGTACCGGTCACAGTACACAAGTTAACTGTATTCAGCTTAGTTTACTGTTAGGAAGCCTGAAAAATGTATCAAAACGTAGCTAATCCGAATAGGTATATCCAGATTACATTTATAATATAGAAAACTCAATATTTTTAATCAGTTGTGTAATAGAAATGTATTACTTGCTCAAAAACTAGCTAATATATTCCGGGAATGAAGATAAAGTCAATGTCCCAGTGCTTAAATTTGTACAAAAATTGTTGACACTCTCGGCCTTAAATCAAAACAAGGGAAGTAACCGATCGGTTAACGATGATTACTATTAGGATATCAAGAATTAGGACGTATACATAGTGAGTAAAATACTATAAATATAATTTCAATAATATCGTTTCAATATATCAAGATATCTTATTGTAATTTACGATCCAACAAGATTTTTATTTGAAAGTAAGTATTAATTCCACTATAGGTAGTAATTTCTGTGTCTCACGAGTCACAACTGAAAAAAGGGTTAACTTTAGCTGAGGCGCAGAATACTTCTTATCTTGCGTTTAATGCCCAATAATAAACTAATCTGACATAACTAAAAATGTATTCTGTTTACGGTTATTATTCACATACATATTATTCAAAATATTTATAATATTACATGTCATTTCAATTATAATTAAATAATATATTAAACAATTAAATAAATTAATTAAGGTGGCGCGCTAAGACACGGTGAGAGGCGGACGTGCCGTCAGTTGCGTAAAATCAAAATAAATAGATAAAAATTAATAGACGCTATACAAAACTGGACGTTATAATTACGTATTTAAGTAGCTGTTTCAATATCACTTGAGTGATGGTGCCGTGTGCAAAATGACTTGCAACTAAGTTGCAAGTCTTATCGCCTACACCGGAGAGCGCGCGGAGACGTTCCTCACCTCCCCTGCGGTGAGAGATAGCGTCTTATTTTCCTTCTCGCTCTGTCACCGCTGCTCACGGACTTTGACGAGGAGGTTCGAGCTCCCTGTTACGAAAGCACCTAGCAAGGGATGTCGCAGGCGTCGCAGCACGGACGATCGGCGGTGAGTTTATAAGGAAGAGTGCAGTTTTCTTCGAGACGCCGCGTTCGTCAACGTCATGTCATACGTCATCTTCTCATGCGCGAAGTTGGTGTATCAATGAGTGGGTGCGAGTGTGCTTGACTATAGAAGACGATATCTTTCTCTTTTACATTCATTGAGTGACAATTTTACTTAGTCGTAAAGTAATATTTATTTACCTATTTCGACTTCTAAATCATACCCATGGTATGTTTATCATTATTTACATAGGTCCTTGAACATTACATAGGGAACAAAAGCTGTTATTGCGCAGTTTTGTGATAAGATAACTTAAGTATAATCCATTATTTGTTTTCCCTTTTATTTTTCTGTAAAATAAATAGTGGAGCACTTTTATTGTTTAAATGAGGATCTAGTTTTTTCAAATATTATTCTTTTTTTTAAATTTATTCTGAAGGATTAATGAATTGTGTTTTTAATTATTTCCTTGATTCTATTTAAAAAAAAATCCTGTCAATATTTTAATTTATAGTCTGTGATCTAGTCATTTTTTTATTTATTAAAATTATTTATTCATAATTTGGTTATGTAATTGATGAAGTGTAATTATTTTTAATTTTGTTATTTTTCTTTTAAGTGATAACTGATAATATTTAAATTTATCGTTTGAGATTTACACTAAGTAATAGTCACTGTTCCTAATCGCTGTTCAATGTACCTGGTTATAATTTTATGAGACTGAATTTGTATTTGTGTAAGTTTTTTTTTTTTTTTTTTAATAATAATTGTTGTTAACGTGATGAGTTCCCCTTCCCGTACGTTGACGTGTCCCCATTGCCCGGAGTCGTCTCGCAAGTTCACGTCGCATGGCCTTAAAATTCACGTTGGTCGTATACACAAGGACGTGGCTCGAGTACGCCCGCAGCCAGCATCCGCCCTTGTGTCTCCCAACCTCGACCAGCCCGGCCACGTCAGTCCGTCGCCACGCAGCTCGCCACCACCCGGAGTTGCCCTCGAGAGCCTCGGTGCCCTTAAGAAATCAGTGCGAGTGCTTAGACACATTCCTAAAGGGGCGAGAAATCTGGCAGCAGCAAAATTGTGCACCGTCATAAGTAAGTGTATTGAAACCAACGATACCGCTGATTGGTATGCTGTACTTACATTTGCGTACTCGGCCCTAAGGGCACCGGAGGTGCAAGGCCAGGGCAATCTAACCACTAAGGTGAAATCCAACATAGCTGCGGCCGATTGTTGGTCCAGTTCAGTTGAACTTGGTAGTGTGGGGGAGGCCTCCCACAGGACGCCCTCTATCCTGAAGACAATCGAGTCCAAAGTATATGAGGGCGATGTGAGGGGGCCGTTCGCGTGCTGATGTCAGACGACTCAATAGCAGCTCCGGGCCCTGAGACGCTTGCTTCTTTGCGGACAAAGCACCCGCCTCCGTCCCGCACGTTAACTTTCCCTCAGGAGCCGGATCGTTCCTTTCAAGCCTTGGCGGTAAACTTGGAGGACGTCATCAGAGCACTAGGGACGTTCCATAGTGGGTCAGCTGCGGGCTTAGACGGAATTCGTCCAGCTCATCTTAAGGAGCTGACCTCGAGTTCTGCTGGTGACAGCGGGCAGCGGCTGCTCGAGACCCTGGTCAAACTTTGTAATTTTTTACTTAGTGGGCAATTAAACTCCGAAGTTTGTCCATATTTATACGGAGCATCTCTGTGCGCGTTGACAAAAAAAGAGGGGGGCATACGGCCCATTGCAGTGGGTAGCACTTTTCGCCGTTTGGTGGCCAAGCTGGGGTGTCATGCGGTTAAGGGGCGGATGGCTGGGTATCTCCAGCCACATCAGTTGGATTTTGGCACACAAAGAGGGTGTGAGGCCGCAATCCACGCCACACGCACTTTTGTTATGGAGCCTGGGAATGCGGAGAGCGTAGTCTTGAAATTAGATCTCAAGAACGCATTCAACGCTGTGGAGAGGGATGTTCTGTTGGGCGAAGTAGAGAAGCATATTCCTACCTTGTACCCTTTCTTGTACCAAGTGTATCATTCTCCGTCGAACCTCGTCTACCATGATTCCCCAATTATTTCGCAGGTAGGTGCACAGCAGGGAGATCCACTTGGGCCGCTCGCCTTCAGTCTTGCTATTCATGAGGCGGTGTCGTCTCTGAAATGTCCCCTTAATATTTGGTATTTAGATGACGGCACCTTAGGGGGGGAGCCTGAAGTCGTTAAGCAGGACTTGGCTTTGCTTATCCCCCGTCTTAGGGATACGAGTATGGGACTGGAGGTTAATGCGGCAAAGTGTGAGGTTTACTGCTGTGGACCTACCTCTTCTTCTTCTTTGTCTTCTTTAAGGTCCTTGCTTCCTGGTCTCAAGGAGCTCTCAAGCTGAACGTTTACCCTTTTGGGTTCGCCTATATTCCAAGAGGCCATTTCAAGGGCAATAGAGACCAGGAAGCGTCTTCTTTTCCTCGCCCAAGAACGCCTTAAAAAGATTAATGCTCATATCGCCCTTTTACTTCTACGCATGTGTTTCGCGGTCCCCAAAATAACTTACCTTTTAAGAACCACTCCAACATGGTTGTGTCCTGGTGACGTGTCCTCATTTGACGTCGCGTTGAAGGATACGGCAGAGTCTATTTTAAATGTGTCTTTTTCCGAGGAGCAGTGGACACAAGCGTCTTTGCCAAAACGTCACGGTGGTCTCGGTTTGCGGTGTGCGGGGGATGTGGGCTTGCCCGCCTTCCTAGCGTCGGCACATGGAGTCGGTGATCTGGTCTCTAAAATTTTAAATTGCCATGGAGACAAGGTTACCATTCCGTTTGTGGAAGATGCAAGGTGGACGGCTCATTACCCGGCTGCGTCGTTGCCCGAGGCTCCACAAGTACAGCGAGTTTGGGACGATGTAGGGGCCAAAAACGCTCTTGCGCATCTAATGGGTGTAGCCACGGGGGTGAATTTGGCCAGGCTAAAGTCGGTGTCGAGAGTCGAAGCGGGAGCGTGGTTGTAGGCTTTGCCTGCTCCTCATCTAGGAACACTCCTGAACAACGACTCATTGCGGGTGGCACTACCTCTCCGCCTGGGCTGCGATGTTTGTGTGCCTCATAGATGAATCTGCGGTTCCATGGTGGAGGCGAATGGCCATCATGCGTTGAGTTGCTGTCGCTGTTCGGGAAGATTTCCGCGTCACCACGCTCTCAACGACATCATAAGGAGGGCTCTAACATCCGCTAACGTCCCTTCCGTTCTGGAGCCTCCAGGCCTCTGCCGTGCCGATAGTAAAAGGCCAGACGGCTTGACGCTAGTACCGTGGCAGAGGGGAAAGTGTCTGCTCTGGGACGCCACTTGCGTTAGCACTTTCGCTGCCTCGCACCTAGGCCGAACAGTGCGAACAGCTGGTGCCGCTGCAGATTTTGCCGCGGAAAAAAAGCGGGATAAATATTCAGCCCTGGGCAGTAGCTATTATTTTGTACCCCTTGCCTTTGAGACTTCTGGGTGCTGGGGATCAGAGGCTATTGCCTTTATTAGGGAAGTGGGACGCCGCATCATAGAGAAGGGGTCTGACGCCCGCGCGGGTTCGTACCTGGTGCAAAGGTTGTCCATCGCCATTCAACGTGGTAACGCGGCTAGCGTGATGGGCACCTTTGCGCCGGGGACGACTCGAGGGGGAATTTGTGACTAGGCTTAAGATAGTCGTAAGTTATTTTGTTTATAATGTATTTTGTTTTGGTGACTTATTGAATAAACGACTTTACATATCATAAAAAAAATTAAAACCAAATCTATCATAAAGTATTAATTGCCACTTAGTCCTGTCCGGATACGTTTCAAACTTGACACGTTAAGTTTTGGACCCGGGTACGTCCTTGCACTACTTGCATCTAAAAGAGGGGCAGGGGCACTGCGAATGTCGTCTTGCTATGTGTGGTAGGGCACAGCTCAGGGAATATCATCTCGCTCAAATCTGGAGCAGAGCCCGACTGGGAAAGTACCTCCACCTCACAAAAAACCTCAGCTAAATAGCACTGCATTAGACCCTACTCTAGGGTTGTGTTTCTGCCGGTGAGTAAGGTCGCTAGAGAGCTCTAAATGGGTGCAATGTGTTGATGACGGGGACCCCTTTTTTCTCTTTAACCCTTAACTCAGTGTACTCTTTTCTAAAGGATAAAATATTCTTCATCCATTCCTTGAAGCTTATTTTTAACTTTTTATTGAAAAGGTAACGTAGTGTACCCTGAATAAAAACGGCGTAGGATAGTAGTTGGATCACAATGTTTTTTTAGGTCTTATACTTAGCCGACGAAATTGGTAATCATTCGGTATAACTAGATCAATAGTAAATTTTAAATGTTAATTTAAATTATAACTGATGTTTATGTTATGAATTAAAGCAATACAAATTGATGTTACATTTATAATTTTTCGCTGGCGTCCATATTTTTATATGATTATTAAATTCATAACACGTTATCAATTAAACTTCTCTCTTTACTTTACAGTTCAAAAACAAACAAAAAATTACACTCACGTGCCCTTAATATTATAAATAATTAATAAAAACATGTCCTTTATAGCCTACAAAATCTAACTGTATTCATGGTAAGTGACCTTTACACCGTTAGTTTACATTTAAACTGAGCGTAAATGTTTACTAATTTGAAGGTCAAACATTACATTTTAGTAATAAAGGTCCCATGAAACAATGTTTTTGACATTATAGACCAGTGGTGGGCAAACTTTTTTCATGAGGGGCCAGAAAGCTTAAGAAATTTCGGACGAGGGCCAGAATTGCAGCAAAACTGGAAATTTAAAAAATTTACGGCTTTATATAAAAGTGCAATTATGCTGCAATTCCAGCCTTCCTCTTGAAACTTGTCATGCTTTTTTTTTAAAGCAAAAAAAAATTTATATATATAAGAATAATATATATTTATTTCAAATGAATCATATGTAAGAATCAAAATTATAGACTTCCGGAAATTTATTTTTATTTATTTGAAGGCCCGGGTGTGTGAGACATATGAAATTGTTTTTGTTTTGCCATTATATCGTCGAACGCAGGTTCGAGTTGCGACGAAGTAATTTTCAGCAGTGAGAAAAGGTGTTCATCAGTAAGTCGGTTTCTGATTGAGTTTTTTCGCAATTTCATGGTGGAAAATGTCGGTTCGCACATATACGATGACCCAAACATAGCCATAATTTTCTGGGCGTGAGCAATCATCTTCGGGTATTATTGAGCTTTCGGCAGTGTCCTATAAAAATCTAGCTTAGTTGTATTTAGAACAGTTGTTTTAAATGGGTGCTACACTGCATTTCGATAATTTCCAATGGAGAACATGCGTGAAAAATATTTAATTGAATTTGTTCAATAAACACGTTCAACAACCCCATATTAATATAAATAAGTGGAAATCCGTAATAATTTTTAGCAGTTTTTTAAAGATATTGCGGTTTAAAAACGTAAAATTTTAGGCATTTTTTTTTATATCTACTATATAGCTAAACGCATTTATTCGTGCCTGAAATTACAAAAATCTTCCAAAAACTTGTTCCTTCCAAACAGTTTTCTGCAACTTTGAGGTCGGTGACGTCACAAACCAAACACTTTTTGTTTGGGGCGTTTTGACGCGCGGCGCAGACGCCTAACGTATTTTCACATTTTTAACGTTTCAGGGCTATCATAGATAGTAGGTTTGTTAGAGACATTTGAATCTACAGGGAAATATAATCGAATGACGTCTTCCAAAAAAATCAGGCATGTTCCTAATTGCAACTCTGCAGAGACGTTCACGGGGTCTACGTTAAACGGCATCGAAAAAACAACTAGCGATGACTGTATGTTCGTAAAATCTTGAAACCTAGTATCAAATTGTGCGTGGAGTTTCTGCAACTACTGACTGAAATGTTTCAGTTTGTTCTCACTCACTGGTGCCTCTCACTGCGTTACCCTCTTCGCTCCCCGCGATCCGCCCTCGACACAATACATATATGAACGCGGGTAAACTGATTATTATACTTATTCATCTATCTATCTATCTATCTATATGTATTCAAATATTTTACTTCATAACGGGTGAATCCTCAAAATATAATCATCGCGGGCCATATAAAAATTATTTCAATGTATCTGCGGCGGGCCGGATAAAATGGTTTCGCGGGCCGGAGTTGGCCCGCGGGCCGTACTTTGCCCACCACTGTTATAGACCTTTACATTCATGGTAATTCTTTTAATTGTAGAATTTAGAAACTCAGAAGTAAACCGCACAAACTATTAGAAAAGTCCTTTACAACCATGTTCACTTCATTATATTACAATTCATTATGGTAAAATAATTTTTAGAGCAGGTCGTAAAGGACAAACGTAATAAAACATGTCCTTTACACCCATCTATCCCATCTAGATAGAAAATAAGCAAGATAAAATGAAGGGCTTAAAGGACGGAAAATGAGATGAAAGTCACTTACTACGATATTTATATCTAGCGACTTCCTTTACGATTATACCTTAAACTTGTAAATTATAACTGGTTATTTACGACCCTTTAGATACGCTGTTTTTGCGAACTCATAGTATAAAATTTGGGTCGTAAAGGCAACTTTTTAAGCGATATCGAAATTTTAACTATACAGAACGATAGCGCTTGAAATTCTGAACACAGCTGTATATATAACTCATTTTCGCCAAAAATGTCCTTTACGACAATTGAACCCAAAGGTATCGATAAGGAAGTTAGTCAGATCCCCTCATCAACTAGAAAAGAGCTGATGATCTTCAAACGGCTTAACAGATTTTCATGAAACATGGCTAAGAACACTCGGGATAAAATTATCTATGACAAAAAAACTAAACGAAAATAGCTTCATCCGTTTGGGAACTACGATACCACAGACAGACACGTTAAACTTATAACACCCCTTTTTTTGCGTCGGGGGTTAAAAAATGAGGATTTTTAGCATATAATTATGCCAATCTTTCCATACATTCGAATCTAGAATCATTGAACTATTAGATATATTAGATCAATAGTAGGCCGTAGGCAACCCTCTGTAAAAATTGCTCCAAGTTTACAGCTCAGGTTACCAAGTACAAATTGCTCCAAGTATACATAACTTTTTCCCATGCATAAGCCGAACTCTTCTACTCGATAAGGTAGGGTTGCCAACGGCCTACTCTTGACCTATTATGCGAAAGCGAAAAGCGAAAGCTCCCAGCCCCCTGTCCGTATTCTATCTTTAAAACACATCTAGACACGATCCTAATTCAATATAACTCCAATGCATTAACTATGTAATACAGCTCGCACCTAAACGTCTTAATCAGAAATATCAGAATTTGCTTGAAAATTATTCCGATACAACTTCAATATTGGTTGATTATTTGTTGTGGGTTGGAGTGATGTTTGAGATAGATTGAGTTCTTGATGTTTTATTCATGTATTTTAAAATTAGAATGCGGCACCTGGTCTCTGGTGGCCTATCAGTATTTTAATTAGATCTACAAATAGAAAACTAATACCAACCTAAATTCTTTATCCGGAGTCGCATAGTCGTAAATCTTTAAAAAAATAGCTATAGAATAGTCGCTGTCGCCGAATGTTACAATTCTTGTGTCCAATTTGAGGTTTTTGATGACCTCGTCATACACCTCCACGTTGTATACTTCGCAGAATACAAATTTCGGTTTAACAATGTTAAATAGCCACTTTACTTCTTCTGTGAAATACATACAATCGTTAATAAATATTTTTAAACAAATAAGAACCGACTTCACTTAGCATCCACCTTTCCAAAAGCATTTATGCTCGAGCTGCTGTAAACAATACTCAAATCACTATAGTGTGCCTTTAATAGTAGAAGAGTCCCCTCGATTTCTCCAGGATCCCATCATAAGATCCTGACTGGGTTACAATGGGACCAACTGTGAAGTATACTCTGTCAAACAAAAAAATAATTTTCCAAATCGGTCCAGCTGTCTTCGAATAATCGGTGAACATACAAAAAAGCAAAAAAAAAGATCCCGACGAATTGATAACCTCGTCCTTGGAAATGTTAAAGTCGGTTGAAAATGTTAAATACTAATACATAAGTGAGCTCAAAGTCACCCAAAGGGCAATGGAGAGGGCTATGGTTGGAGTCTCTCTGCGTGATCGCATCAGAAATGAGGCCATCCGCAGCAGAACCAAAGTAACCGATATAGCCCTCCGAATCGCTAAACTAAAGTGGCAGTGGGCGGGGCACATTGCTCGTAGAACCGATGGCCATTGGGGCGGAAAGGTTCTCGAGTGGCGACCACGAACCGGAAGGCGCAGCGTGGGTAGACCCCCCGCAAGGTGGACTGATGACCTGGTGAAGGTCGCGGGAGTCCGCTGGATGCGGGTGGCGCATGACCGGTCATTGTGGCACTCTTTGGGGGAGGCCTATGTCCAGCAGTGGACGTCTTACGGCTGATATGATGATGATGATGAATACATAAGTGATGAATACTATGTCCGCTTAGATCTGTAGACTTATTGAATAATCTTACCATATTTATAAGTCGGGTCAATTCCCATCAACGGCAGTCCGTTAAAGTATCCAGCGTAGAAGGGAATATGTATATCCAGATGGTTGACGCCGGCCACCACGATCACGTCGCCGGGGCTCAGACCCGCATTTCTCAGACATCTGGCCAACTGTATGGAACGGTACTTCACCGACGATTTCATCTCAACTTCGCCAGTTCCAGCATCGATCTGAAATGATTAGAATGGGATCTTAACCGCGATTAGAATGGGATCGGACATGGGTTTCTTTTATACTTTGATTCATCTATTGTTAAGTTGTAACGGTTTTCTTTTTCTCATAGGAGTCTGTTCTGGCCAACAATGTCAGCGACGTTATGATTTTTCTTTACGTGAAATAACAAATCACGATTGTGAATTTCTGCAATATGCCATAGATTTATATGAAGTGGATATAATTCTTCGGTCACAAAGTGAGGCCGACAGAGAAGGTTATCTAGGGGACTGTGTCTCGTTTCGACTAAGGAGGTAATGACGTCATCAGACAATCAAAATGTCAATATGTGTCAAAAGTGTCAATTTTTTAACTAGTGCGAGTGAGACACCGCCCTCTACTATTATGCCTCTATCGCACCGTTTTGACTACTTTTTACTAATCACTGTTTTACTCGGCGGTAATAAGGTTCAACTGTGGTTAGGGAAACAGTGTAAGAATTAAATCCACTTCATATAAATCAAGTAGGTAAATATATTCATTTGCATCATAAAGCTCGCAAAATCGGTATGTGGACGAAAACTAACATACCTACCCTATGTGAAACTGCTACCATACATTTTTAATTATTTGACGTTTTTCAGGGATCTTCAAACTCTGTCACTTGTAAATTCGATGCAGTTAGCGTTATCTGTACCAATAAATACTTTAACATACCTGCCAAATACAATCGCCAGGTTTGTTGAAGAAGTCCATAACAATATTTCCAAGGTGGTAGGAATTGTCCGTTGTACCACCATCAGTTGGGGTGAAATTGTGTTGTAACCGCATTTTGTATAAAAATGTATTCGATTGTATTAAAGCGCAGACCTGTAATGAAAAGGAGTCTACCGCTTGTTTCTGCCCCTTAAGATTTAGACCTTAGACTGGAAATTAACAAAATATTGTATGATATGTATGACGCTTGCGACAAATAAAGAGAGGTCCTGAAATAAAGTAGCCGTTTCCCATCTCGTATATTTTTTTAATTAATTGCTAATTTTGAAGCAGTATCTTTATTTGATTAATCCGTAGATACAATATCATAAAATAAAAATACAATCATATTTAAATGTGTGAGTAAGCATATTTAAGTTTACCTTTTTTTTGGTTCCGTACCCAAAGTTTAAAAACGGGTCCCTATTACTAAGATTCCGCTGTCCGTCTGTCCGTCTGTCACCAAGCTGTATCTCATGAACCGTGATAGATAGTTGAAATTTTCACATATGTGAAATTTTCACAGATTTCTGTTGCCGTTATAACAACAAATACTAAAGAACAGAATAAACAACAATGTAAAATATACAAAACTTTGAGGGGTTTAATGCACATCTAATGTTTAGCGGCAAAACGTTCCACAGCCGAACTGCTGGAAAAGTATAAAAAGTAATGGAAGTGCACTATTTATAATATTCCCATAAGTTCTTACTTATACGGCTTATATATATAAGCCGTATAAGTAAGTATATGCACCAAATAATGGCCAAAAATGGTTTTTTGTATCTGTTTTTTGATAATATTTATTTGATAAAGCTCAAATTGACACTGGCAGTGTGTAGAGAGGAGCTCAGCACCCACGATACAAGCTTTTTAAGCGTGATAACACTGATAACCGAGCGATAATACCTACCCTTTGCCAGTCTGTGTAAAGTATGTTATGAGTTTCTAATATCTTAAAGTTAACATTGAAAACGTGTTCAAAGTGATAATTTGATAGATCATAGCGACACATTTTATGGGTTTTTAAAAATTAGCTGTGTTGTGGTGCAAGTTAAAGGCGAACAAACACAGACATTTCAATTATTATATTTAACAATTACCTGTATTTTTTATTATTATTTTGTGTGTTCCACTGCTGGGCAAAGGCCTCCCCCCTCGATTTCCATCCGTCTCGGTCCCGTACGATTTTCGGCCAGTCGTTATCAATCAATCAGTCTTATTTAGGCCACCTCTGTCGTTGCATGCGACAGACATGGCCGGCCCAGTCCCATATCAGCTTGGCGGTCTTGACTCCAACATCTGCAATTCCTGTTTTTGAGCGCAGCGTTAGAGTTTCGGGTTCGATCGATCCGTTTTACTCCTAGCATGCTGCATAGCTCTTTGGCAAACCTTCAACCTGATCTTTTGCGCTTCGGTGAGTGACCATATTTGAGCACCATAGGTCAGGACAGGCAAAAAGCACATGTCGACAAGTTTCCGCTTTAAAGTCAAAGGGAGGTCGCCCTTCAGCAGTTCCTTCATAGACCAATAGCATTTCCACGCGTTTTGGATCCGCCTTTCGACTTCTTTATCCTGTCTGTGGGTAAAGTAAACTAGTTGGCCTAAATACGGATGCTCGTAGACACATTGTAACACCTATTGACATAATAATTACCTATTGTAATACCTATAGTAATGAAATTAAATCAAATTATGTGAAATATATCTTATATGTTCCTCCTAGCGTTTGTCTAGGCTTTTTTCTATGGCTAAATTTGAACCAGAGAATCCGCTCGGAAACCTAATCTCGTGTATTGGCGTAGGCACTAGTTTTTACGAAATTGACTGCCATATGAGTCATATGACCTACCAACCCAAAGGGGGAACGATTTCTTATTGACATTACATCCGGTTTCTTGACGATGTTTTTTTTACGACCGGAAAATGAGTGGTAAATATCTAATGATATTTGGTATATAAGTTCCGTAAAACTCAGTGGTACGACACGGGATTTGAACCCGAGACGTCCGAGACCTGAAAATTGGACGTCTTACCGCCACTTTATGTGATGTGATTAAATTTAAAAACGTAAGTTATATATCCTACAGCACGGTTAGCATAAGTGTGCAGAGACAGTATCTCGCGGGCGAGATAGACATCTGTCACTTTCTAACTGTATTGATCAGAAAGTGACAGGATGTCTATCTCGCCCGCGAGATAATGTTGCTGCTCACTTGTGTGATAATGTATCAGCCATACGAAATACTCCCAATCACTGTCTCCTACTTCATTTATCATATAACTAGCGACGCGCCCCGGCTTCGCACGGGATAAAAAATGGTTATTGTGGGTTATACCTAAGAGATAGACGTATACCATCATGGACTTTTTTGTAGACCTTTTTAAGGTGAACAATACAGTAGGTACATTATTTTGGTCTATCTCGTAGGCTTCAGCCAGCGTTTGCCATGTAAGCGCAAAAAATGTGTTTATTTACAACATCACATTAGAAACAATTATCAGTGTTTCTCTACTATATTATGCATATAGAATAGAATATCATTTATTTCAGTGTAAGTACACAGTTATACAATACATACAGACAGTAGAAAAAAAAGAAAACAAATGAAGACTTATAACTAACTTGTAAACTGTAACCACACTGGTTAACACTCAGCAACGGTGAACACTCAGCATAATGCCAGGTCCTACTGGAGTAGTATCTGACGCTGGTCTTCCGTGTACACCTGTCGGGAGCGTAGTTGCGCGCAGCTACCAGTTACATTAGGGTTACCAAGACTAATAAATTTACTAGTGCTAATAATTACAACAGTAAGCAACGAAGCGAAAACGAAGCAGTTGACATCGAATGATAATATGACTAGCACGGTCTTAGAATACATAATATATATAATAGAATAATTCGCAAGTGTTAAGCAGTACCTAGAATGAAAATTCAATTATCCTGATTCTTTTGCTTAGAGAGAAGATACATTTTTAGTTTTGCAGTATATCCATATGTTATACATATAAACCTTCCTCTTGAATAACTCTCTCTATTAAAAAAACCGCATCAAAATCCGTGGCGTAGTTTTAAAGATTTAAGCATACATAGGGACATACAGCGGAAAGCGACTTTGTTTTATACTATGTAGTGATAGTCTGATTAGCCAAATATTGTTGACAGATATTTCCTTGTTGTATCACCAATTGTCTATGACTAAAAAAAAAGCTAAAAGTCTGTTGTCAATTTATGTCATTATTTCAAATTGTTCACGGTTTATAAGGGGTTTATTTTAAATAATATTAAAAATAACTGTACCGAGTGGTCTACTATTATTTAGGCTCGTAAATAATTACGACGATGTGCGAAGTTGACATGAAGCGTGTTGTATAACGAAAAACTGCAATGTTTACAAGTCGTCAACAATTTTGTAGGTTGGAGCTCTATTAATATTTTGATACTTTAAGTACTAGTTCTAACATTTGCCAACAACTTTGATTAAGTACGTGAATTTATTAATACTTGAATCTCATAAACAGGACAAATGTGTAAAGAAACGGATAAAATAGAAGTTCTGGAAAATATCAATACAATCAAAACATTGGAACGTAAGAAGTTACTTACTGAAAACCAAAAAGGAGAAATCTGTGGACTGACTGGTCAGTAGTAATTTTATGTAAAAATATAAATAAAAATAGTTTCGCGAAACATGTCTATACAGTACGTAAACCAACTAAACCCATCCCTTAAAACAAGTGAATAGGGAACTCAAGTACATAGTTATTAGATTATTTTTACTTGTTTCTGAGCATGTATTGGGGAATTTAATTTCTGAATGTATTTCTCTTGTTGCAGTCGGTTAAAGATCTTTCGAACACCCTGTGAAGCTTGTTTACTTCGTTGACTTCTGTCTGTTTACCTAACCTACCTACCTACCTACCTACCTTACGTGTACACAGAAGTCAAAAGTATTTTCTAGTATCAAAACTATTATTCCTGCTACACAAGGTGTGACCAGCCCATGATTTTTTGAATTTCCCGCCAAATATTTGGGTAATATTTCTATAGTCAGACTCTAGTGATTATGATTACATTATAATTATAACATCGAAAGCGTATGGAAAAGGCCAAATTAAATAAAAACTACTTATCCACGTGCACGTCACGTCTTTCTTTAGATTGCTGTAAATATTGATAAGATGTACACGACCGAATATCGTAAAATTCTTAATAGATCCATTGCGATAAGTTATGATGTTTCGATAATAGTGAACGTGCTTATAATTCACATAGGTAGGTACAGTTTCCAGGCCATCTATCTAACCTAATAATACACTCGCGAGCAAATAATACGGGTAGTGACAAAAACCCTTATATTTTGCAAATTAATAGCGGTATGTGCAGGAAACTAACTGTGTATCAAAGAGAATTTAATATCGAATTAAATTGAACCTTCAATGTTCTACAAGAATTCTGGAAAAAGTTTTATTTAAAAAAAAGTCGAATTTGGTACCAAATTCAAATTGAGCTTATTTCACTTTTGAGTGTTTCCTCACTTTTGTTTTCAATCTGTCAAAGCAAAATGATAAAAGGCAGTTTTTGTTGACTTTGATGGTCATTATTGAATTACTATCATGTCGCTAACACAAGATGAATGTACACGTATCGTCACTTTGTTACAAGAAGGCAGAAGTCAGAGATATACAGCAAGAAGAACAGGCGTGTCACTATCTACGGTGCAGAGGGTCCTCCAACGTTTCCTACAAACTGGCAGGAACCTTCGAAGACCAGAAACCGGCAGGCCGAGATGTACTACGGCTAGAGAAGATCGATTTATTGTAACAACAATGCTCCGAAATCGGCATCTCACTGCAGTTGAAGTCAAAAACCAACTTCGGGAGACCCGAAGAGATGACATCAGCGAGTGGACTGTAAGGCGGCGGCTTCGTGAAGCTAATTCGACCCCACATAGACCGGCAAATGGCCCAAAACTTGACAGAGGGCATCGAACTGCAAGGAAACTTTACGCACGCGAATACAGGCGATGGGGTGCCGAAGAATGGGCAAGAATTATGTTTTCTGACGAATCCAGATTTATGCTCTATGCACATGACGGGCGGCGAAGAGTTTACAGACGGCCAGGTGAACGTTTTATTCCAGCCTGTTTTGAAGAAAAAGTTGCTTTCGGCGGTAGGTCTGTTATGGTTTGGGCTGGAATCTCTTCAGAGAGTAGCACGCAATTAGTTTTGATAGAAAATGGAACGTTAACTAGTGCCAGGTATGTGGAAGAGATTCTTAATGAGCATGTAGGCCCATATTTAATTAATAATATGGGTGAAAACTCAATGTTCATGCATGACAACGCCAGGCCACACACCGCACAGATTGTGGAAGATTATTTTGAGGAGGTTGGCATCAACACTATGAACTGGCCCTCGAGAAGCCCGGACCTAAATCCGATTGAGCACGTATGGGACGAACTCGGAAGGCGTGTAAGAAATCGAAACCCCGCCCCAGCTACACTTACCTTACTTACAGAGACCTGAAACAGGCGTTAGTGGAAGAATGGGCTAATATCCCGCAAGAACGCATAAGAAACTTAATAAACAGTATGCCCAATCGTTTCGAAGCTGTAAGAAGAGCCCGAGGAGGCAATACGAAGTATTGATATGTTTTACTTTTTTTTTTTTTTAGTTTTGTGTGTGAGCTACCACGGTTGCTTTTTACCTATAATTAATTGATATCGTGTTTACTATGTTAATTCTTCTGGGTGGGTCGTACCCCTCGGAAATACTAAGTGGTCGTTAACGGGCGTCGCACAACTTACCACCACACCCCGGACCACTAGTAGCTAAGTATGAAGGCCCCACTCTGGTGTGAGCTACGTTAGGTGCCAAGTGCCCTGCGATGTGGCACTCCCATCCACCAGGTGATCCTATCCCAAACCCTACAATTCCCAGAAACATCCCGTGTTCCAACTAGTCATTTCCTACCTACAATCCCGTCAACTCACCCCTTACCTTACATCCCGAAGGGTACTTAGGCTGACGCTCTCCGCCGCCTCCATGTTCGGTCGCATCTCTGACGAACTCGGTTCAGCAGAGAGGTGACCCAGCAGGAGGCTCGGGGGGAGCGCCAGTCGAAAGGACCCATATCCCGTCCACTCCTTCCCCTCTTCCCGTTCCACTCCCCTAATCCAAGGTGTAACTTATCGTGCCGATGGATGCATGGCTGAGAGGGAGCTCAGTCACGAACGATAGACCCCCGAGCCTTCGGGCTCCGGCGTCTTCAGGAGGTGTGGGTACTCCTGAAGACCTATTTTTTATCCACCTGTGCTAGGCCCTGCACAGTTGAGCGCCGTAAGCAAGGATGACGGGATCCTGGGGATTGAGGCATTGCCAACCCGCGTGTCAACACGTCCCTTAGGCCCTAATTTCGGGCAAAACGGTGGCCCTACTACTAGCCACAGTATGGGAAATGGCCATGTGAGGAACCGTAGGTGGGCTCACGGCGAGTAGTGTGGGGGCCGCGGAGACAGTTTCGGCTGTCAAAGCGGCGGTGAAAGGCCATGCTGACGGAGTGCGTGTAGGTGACTCTGGCGTAGGCATCTGACCTGGATGACCCTGCGTCCCATCTGCACAAGCCCCCGATGTCGCGCAACTAGCCAACCCCTCACTACTATACCCGAGTCGGTGTCCTAACGACCGAAAGCACCTTTTATATGTGTGTGTAGGCGTTCCCAAAGGTGTGGGCCCTTGTAGGGTGGGAGCCGATGAGGATGAAGAACAAAGTTTGCAAGCATGGATAACAGGTCTTCAAACTCAACTCAGGCTGAACCAGAGGCGTCTATCGCTGATGGTGGAGCCACACAGGCGAGACAAGCTGTTCCCAGGACAGTGCGTCGGACCAACAACTTGCCGGTGGCAACCGGATCAAACACCGTGACCCAAGGTAAGGCTGCGGGTGCTATCCCAAAGCTGAACCGGAAGGTCGCTCCCCCACGGGGCAATGGTGCCAACCAGGGTAACCTCAAGGCCCAGACCCCCACTACACCAAGGTCGGTCGAAGTCAGGCAACCCCAAGCAAACAAACCCAGGGATTGTCCGCAAGCCGGAACATCAGGCGAGCAGGCTGAAGCTGACCCCTTTGCGGACTGGCAGGAGGTGGACTACAGGTCCAAAAAAAGACCCCCAGCCAGACCGGCAAAGTCTTCCTCTTCCAACCCACCCCCCCCTGTTAAAAGTCAAGGAGAGGTGGTGAAGAAGAAGAAGAAGAAGAAGAACAAAAATCAACGGCGTGCCGGCCGGCTACTGCGTGAACAGCAGCAGCTGGACGGCAATCCTGCTGCCGGTGAAGGTGCGCAGGCTCCCATGGGGCCGCCACCCAAACCGAAACCGCCACAGCATAGGGGCGCGGGCAGCGGTCCGTCAAAGGGGAAAGGTTCTACCCTACCCCCTAAGGCTGGAACGTCTGCTAGCGTCCCTACTGGGGCACCTGCAGGAGCGCCTAAAAAACAACGCCCAGGCAAGTACGAACGAGCCGCTGCTAAAAGGACACGGGATGAGTCCATCTCCCGTGTCTCGTCCCAGTCTCGTGAGTCCGAGCCAACCAGGCGTCTCCTACGCTCAGGCAGCCGCATCTGACCTGACTATTGTCATTACTGACGATAAGTCGGAGAAGATCACCGCCGAGCAGTCAAACGCCATTCTCCGCGGTTTCCACAAGGCAATCGTGGAGGAGGCCCGCAACACCCCGGGAGCCATGCCACCGAAATTTAAGGGCCGACCAATATACGCTGAGGGACAACTGAGGGTCTTTGCACAAGACGAACACTCGGTTGCCTGGTCTCAGCGGTGCGTCAAGGCCCTCTCCATACCGAATGTCTCCCTCACGGCTGTTCGCCAGTCGGAGATGGTAAGGAGAGTGAGGTGCGGGCTGTTCATCCCGAACATTGACAACTCGTCCGGGGAAAACGTCCGGCAGGCAGCTGACGGACTGAAGTACCAGAACGACTGGGCCAAAGTAGGCACGTGGGCCATCACGGCGATCCTACGACAGGATCAAGGATGGTTTGCCACCTTTACAATCCCCGAGGACCTGGTCCCTACCTTCATGGAAAGAGGCAGGACCATGAACTGTGGAGTAGGCCAAGTCTACCTTATGTTCAAAGGTCCCGGGGGTAAATACATCGACCAACCCCCCACGCCGCAGGAGTCGACTCTGAAGGTCACGGGGGCAGTGGTGCCAGTAACAGGCGAGGGGAGCACCGAGCGGAGCTCCCCCATGGACTTGGACGACGTATCGGCCAGCCAGCCGATATCCAGACCGGAACCTCCCGAGCCCTCTGAGGATGAGCTTCTTGGCATTGGTGTAGAACCAGCCAGATCAGACTCGGAGGGTGAGGAACTTTCGGACTGGATAGAGACTGGGCTCAACCTGGCCGGAAAGGAAGGGGACATCCCAGATGGCTCCCAGTCCAACAGCGCCGACTAAAATAATACAGGCCAACCTCCAGCACAGCGTGACCGCCACGGCCCAACTGAGACGCTGTCTGGAGGGCCTACCAACAGCCGTTGCCCTCCTACAAGAACCATGGGTGGGCGACGGGAGCATAAGAGGGCTCAGTAATATAAGAGGTAAGCTCTATTATTCTACAACACACGCAAACCCTCGAGCGTGTATCTTAACTACAAATAACGTAATATCACAACCGCTCACTGAATTCTGCTCTAAAGATTTGTGTGCAATTAAACTACAAGTTCCTATGACCACAGGCTGCCGAGAGCTAGTCCTTGCCTCGGCTTACATGCACGAGGAGGACAAGCCGCCACCACTGGAACTGCAACAGCTGGTCAACCACTGCGAAAGAGAGGGCCTCGCAATCATCATCGGGGCCGACTCCAACGCGGTGTGCGTGATGGTGTGATCCTCTGTGGGGGATGAAGACCAGCAACAACAGAGGTAAGACACTAGTGGAATACCTTGTTACAACTAACTTAAACATTCTAAATGTAGGTGCGGAACCAACATTTGTAAACAGAAGATGCAGTACGATTATAGACCTGACCCTGTCTTCAGAGAATGTAAGTGAACTCGTCGTGGACTGGCACGTCTCTCGCGAGGCCTTCTGCTCAGACCACAGGTGGATTCGCTTCAATCTACAGGCATCATTCGATACACCAGCCCCCCGAAGGAATCCTAGAAAAACAGACCGAAACGTCTTTAGGAAGACCTTGAGCAAGGGTCTAGAAAGACTCCCTCCCAAGGATGACATTCGGGGACCAGCACAGATAGAAGTACAGGTAAACACCCTAACTAACACCCTATTAGACAGCTACCATGTGGCCTGCCCCCTGAATCCACCAGCGAAAACTGCTATAGCAGGTCATCAATGGTGGGGTCCAGAACTGGAGAGACTCCGGAGCAAAACCAGGAGACTCTTTAATAGGGCAATGAACACCACGACTGAGGCGGACTGGGACAAATACTATGAAGCCAAAGCCAAGTACAAAAAACGACTGCGGTACTGGAAGTCTCTGTCATGGAAGAACTTCTGTAGCAGCATCGAAACATTAGACCAAGCAAATCGGGTAAGGAAAGCATTACCCCCCAAATCCATGACTCAGCTGGGATCGCTGCGAAAACCCGATGGCACATACACAACCTCCCCTGCAGAGACTCAACACCTCCTGTTAGTAACCCACTTCCCCGGATGTGTAAGTCTCACAGACCAGGAACGGCAGGACGAGGAGGTCTATAACACTACAGACGACAACAGGCAAATGGCGAACAGAATCGTCACCGCTGAAAAGCTCAGCTGGGCCATCAACAGTTTCCATTCCTTCAAGGCGGCTGGCCCGGACGGGATCTTCCCTGGTCTCTTACAGTGGGGCCTAGGACAAATCCTGGAAACCCTGATTGAGATCATGCAGGCCTGTCTGACCTGGAGCTACGTGCCAAGGCTATGGAGGGATGTGAACGTGATATTCATACCTAAACCAGGTAAGAGTGACTATACAGATGCAAAATCCTACAGACCCATCAGTCTCACATCATTCCTGTTAAAGACACTGGAAAAACTGTGCGACAGGGACCTACGGGATCTAACGCTCAGTAACATACCGATGCACGACAACCAACACGCGTACAGCTCAGGTAAATCTACGGAATCGGCTCTTCACATGGTCGTCAGCCGGATCGAGAAGGCCATCGGTGACAAAGAAATGTGCCTCGGCACGTTTATTGACACTGAAGGCGCTTTCGATAAGACCCACTTTGCCAGTATAGGGAATGCCTTAACTAATCACGGCACGGAACCCGGACTGACCAAGTGGATCATGAACATGCTCAACAAAAGGACTATAAGGTATGCAGGTGAGCCGCAGGCCGTAGCGGCGGTGCGAGGATGCCCACAAGGGGGAGTCCTATCACCGCTGTTATGGAACCTAGTAGTTAACAACCTTATAACCAAACTAAACAAGGAACACTTTTATACAATAGGTTATGCTGATGATCTGGCAATATTGATTTCGGGTAAATTCGCCAGTACGGTATGTGACCTGACACAAGCCGCTCTCAGAATCGTGGAGCGCTGGTGTAAGGAATTTGACCTATCAGTAAACCCCACCAAGACAGAAATGGTAATGTTCACCAACAAAAGGGCACTTGGCAGCTTTACCAAACCAAAACTGTTCCAAACTGAGTTACATATGACCAACGAGGTAAAGTACTTAGGACTCACTCTTGACAGTAGACTCCATTGGACCAACCACATAAACAAACGCATAAACAAGGCCGAAGTCGTCTTCTGGCAGTGCAGAAGGATGATTGGCAACAGGTGGGGACTCAACCCAAAAATCACTCTCTGGCTCTACAAGACGATAATTCGGCCTCTATTTTGCTACGGGGCGCTGGTCTGGTGGCCAAGGACGAACCTCGCCACCGTACGAAACAAGCTGCAGAAACTACAGAGGCTCGCATGTGTGGCTACCACAGGATGCTGGAGGAGCACTCCGACTGCAGCCTTGGAAGTCATGCTAAACCTTCCACCGCTACACCTCCATATACAGCAGGAGGCTGCCCTGTCAGCGGTAAGGTTGCGAACTCTCAACGTATGGTCTAACTTGAACACTCTGCACACAATATGCCTGGAGAGGGCATACGAAGAACTTCCAGTGCTCAGGGCAGGCACGGATCGGATTCACAAACGCGCTGTCTTTGACAAAAGGTACAAAATACAGTTACATGAGGACGAAAATCAGGAAGGGCTCAACCTCCGGGAATTGAGAATCTTCACTGATGGATCTAAAACAGACATGGGGTCAGGCTGCGGTACATTCTCAGAAGACCTGAACATGTCTATAATCACACCGCTGGGCGCTCACAACTCAGTATTCCAAGCTGAGTGCATGGGCATCATCAATGCGGCTGCCGCCATCACTGCAAGGAAAGTAACAGGAGCCTCCATCCGTATACTCTCTGACAGTAGGGCAGTACTGATGGCTCTAGGAAGTCACATCATTACATCTGGACTAATACATGAATGTCATGAACGACTAATGGAGGTAGGTGAAAATAACAACATTGTCCTTCAATGGATTAAAGGTCACAGCGGATCCCGGGGGAATGACGCAGCAGATGAGCTGGCCAGGCAGGGGGTCAGGTGCTGGGTCGATTGGTCCGGAACCCATTCTTCTGACGCCCTTCAGCAAGGTACGCTCGACGTTGCTGGAACGAACCGGGAGACTGCACATAGCACTTTGGCAAAGTCAAGAGGGATGCAGACAGGCTAAACAAGCCATGCCTAGCATTAACAATAGACTCACCAAAACACTTCTCCGTCTCGGCAAAATCCGGTTAAGGATGGTAACTAGTGTGATAACAGGTCATGGACCATTTAACAAACATCTCTTTAACTTAGGTGTTACAGACAGTCCCCTGTGCCGTGGGTGCATGAAGACTGAAGAAACGGCCTCCCACGTGGTACTGGAGTGCAACGGAGTGGCCCCATACAGGGCAAAACACCTCGGATCCCCGGGTGATCTCCCCGAGGTCCTACTCAACACCAAAGGTTTGATAGGATTCCTCGAGGAGCTGGGCTGGCTGGACTAGCCGTCCTTCCTTCACGCAAAATAGGCGCCAGACGTCGAGTTGCGGAAACCTGCCCGTACTACAATACAATACAATACTATGTTAATTAAATAAACAAGTGAATATCATCTCTAACTCTTGACGTTGTTTTATTAACTATGCATTTATCTATAATATACAATTTGATTCAGGCTCCTAGCTTTATTATTTTAGGAGATATTATAGTTTTTCGTACTGACCCAAATTATTTGCACGCGAGTGTAATATGTAATTTGTACTATCCTAGTGATGGGATCCAGGCGCGGATCTAGGATTTCGTTTAGGGGGGGGGCACTTTCCTTCACAAAAAAAAACAACGGGGTGCACTCCGGGAGTGCCGGCAGAAGTGAAAACTTTGATATTTTGGAATGGTTAGGAAATAAATTTGCACGAATTGCTTTAATTATCAGTATAAAAGTACTATAATTTATGTGGTAAAATACAATATTCATTTATTGCGCTATCGTACACAAACATGACAATTTATATTAATTAATTAATTAAAAATTTAACACTTCAGAACTATTACAATTATTTATTCAGCCATTTTACTCGGAAACTGCTAAACGTATCTTAATAAAATTTGAACATTAGTTGTAGTTTGTATGCCATACTTAGTATTGTAATAAAATTGCTGAAAAAATATTTAAGTCCACACTTATGCATGTAACTAATTGCCAAAAACATTTTTTTTTTACCAAAAATCAACATGTTGCACATCAATCGATAGATCTTCAGAAATAACATTCAGCTTTTTTAAACATAATTTATAATGAAGTAAATATTTTCAGAAATAATCATTCCGTCTAAAACATTGTATAGAGGGGGCTGTAACTTATGAATTAAATCATGCTCGAGTTATCTCCTAAAACCCTCTTCCAAAGGCAGATACAACCTTTTGATTATTTTTCCTTAATCTGTTGAAGGTACGGAACCCGCCACGACACGCACTTGGCCGCAACCGACGTCAACTAGTCACAGCCTTACTGTTCAATTAGCACGTACTACGTATCATTTCGCGATGCCATCAAATCCACTGCCAGACTCAGTCGATTTTACGCGTCGCGAACCGATCGTTTGCTCCAAATTACAACGCTACGCCAAAATAAATAAGAACCAAGATTTCCTACTTTCTTGAGATCTAACTAATAGCGTGCTATCCTTTGATTAAAGTAAAAAGGGGAAGATACCTGACGTTCATAGCTAACAAAACTGAAATGTGTTCCGGCACCCACACACTTGTAAATGCTTACACTGCTATAAATGCTATAATGTACATGTGCATCAGGGGTAAAAGAGATACACCAATATACTTAACACGGGCGTGTAAGCGAGACTTCCATATTTTGCGCATTGCACAAAGTGTGACAGAGACCAACTAATATAATTTACAGTAGTGGAGACAAGATCGTCATATTTCTAACAATGACGTATAGAAGTAAAAAGAGAGTCATTTGGGTTTGAAAAAAATATAATAATGAATTGATATTAATCGTAGTAAGTCCTTGTCGCATCAATATGAAAGCGGGCAAGATGGACCGAGATAGAAAATTAAATGTCGAGTCAATAGCATACTATATTTTTAATATATGACTAAATTTCTAGTTCTAAACTTCTGGTGCTCTAGTCGAATATTCCAGTGTTCAACGAAATAGGTAACAAACGATCGTCTCAAAAAACCAGTATAAAGGCATCTACGATTTCGCGTAGTTGTTACGGATCTAGAGGTTTCTCATTTTAATGCAATAATGGTTTGTCAAAAGAGACGTGTATGGTAAGCGACGGTTATATTGCACTACACAGAAACGGCGAATGATCCGTGTGGTCCTAGTACTTTAACTTCCATCGCCTACCTCGCGCACGACTCAAATAAACCAATGTACAGGTGTGGCCTCCGATTGTGCATAGTTATAATGGTAAAAAAGATTTACTTATCCTGAACGAATTGTAAGTCTCGGGAAACAGCGCTAGGTGCCTAATTTCGTAGGTAGGGTTAGCAAATAAAACTTTTTAATACCACGACGGTGGCAAACAAGCATACGGCCCGCCTGATGGTAAGCAGCTACCCGTAGCCTATGGACGCCTGCAACTCCAGAGGTGTCACATGCGCGTTGCCGACCCTTTACAAAAAGGAGGATTCACTGTGTTCACGGCTAAATGAGCAAGAGCAAATAAAACTGTTAGAAATTTAAGTAATATACTTTCTAGAAACGTTTTCATTATCCGGTAATTCGGGTATTAAAGATAATTGCTTACATTAATCGGGTAACACCCAAAACTCACTAATTACTACCACAAGTTTATAGCCGTAATGAACCATATTAGTAACAAAACAAGGTTGATTTTAGTTTAATAATTTTATTGCAATTACTGAGTTTTGGTTGTCACCTGACGAATGATATTTTCTTAAACGTATTTTTTCTCTAGTATCTGGTATTAAAGATAATTGCTTAAAAGGGTTTGACATGAAAAAAAACAACTAAAAACGGATTATATCGCGTGTACTGAGCTTAAATTACATCCCGACGTTTCGAACACTTTACAGCGTTCGTGGTCAACGGGTCGACTGCGGAAAAATATACAATTACCTCCGTTCAAAAACTATTACAATATGCAAACCTACCCACATATTAAATATTAAACAAATTTTGTCATTGCACATGCCATTTCACATTCCTTTGCCACATTCTTTACATTTTTGTAACTTAAAATTATTTGACATTGAAAATTAGGTATTTGACATTATTAGCATTTTATACATAAATAATTTGTACATACGTTTAGCTTGGTAACGGTTTCAAGCACTAGGAGAACAGAATGAAATAAAAAATGCATTTTTATCAGCATATTATTTGCTAACGCTACCCAAAGGGGCATGACACTCGGACATACGTGTTTCACGCGTGGGTACTGCCCATTTAGCTGTCTCGCTTACTCAATAACAACGGATCGGATTCACAAACGTGCTGTCTTCGACAAAAAGTACAAAATACAATTACATGAGGACGACAATCAGGAAGGACTCAACCTCCGGGAACTGAAAATCTTCACTGATGGATCTAAAACAGACGTGGGGTCAGGTTGCGGAACATTCTCTGAAGACCTGAACATGTCTATAGTCACACCGCTGGGCGCTCACAACTCAGTATTTCAAGCTGAGTGCATGGGCATCATCAATGCGGCTGCCGCCATCACTGCAAGGAAAGTAACAGGAGCCTCCATCCGTATACTCTCTGACAGTAGGGCAGTACTGATGGCTCTAGGAAGCCACATCATTACATCTGGACTTATACACGAGTGTCATGAACGACTAATGGAGGTAGGTCATAATAACAATATTGTCCTTCAATGGATCAAAGGTTACAGCGGATCCCGGGGGAATGACGCTGCGGATGAGCTGGCCAGGCCGGGGTTCGGGTGCTGGGTCAATTGGTCCGGAGCCTATTCTTTTGACGCCCTTCAGCAAGGTACGCTCGACCTTGCTGGAACGAACCGGGAGACTGCACATAACACATTGGCAAAGTCAGGAGGGATGCAGACAGGCTAAACAAGCCATGCCTAGTATTAACGACAGACTCACCAAAACACTTCTCCGTCTCGGCAAAATCCGCTTAAGGATGGTAACTAGTGTGATAACAGGTCATGGACCATTTAACAAACATCTCTTTAACTTAGGTGTTACAGACAGTCCCCTGTGCCGTGGGTGCATGGAGACAGAAGAAACAGCCTCTCACGTGGTGCTGGAGTGCAACTGAGTGGCCCCGTACAGGGCAAATCACCTCGGATCCCCGGGTGATCTCCCCGAGGTCCTACTCAACATCAAAGGTTTGATAGGATTCCTCGAGGAGCTGGGCTGGCAGGACTAGCCGTCCTTCCTTTACGCAAAATAGGCGCTAGACTTCGAGTTGCGGACACCTGCCCGTACTACAATACAAAACTCAATAACAAAAATATTTTTGATAAATTTTGATAAAAAATTATGTTTTCTTATTTAAAACAGTACTTACGAATGAAAAGTTATTCCGTGAGCTTTGTTTTTATGTTTTGAGCTATTTAAAGTTTTCAAAAAAGGCACAATTTGGCATGATTTACGGGTATTTTAGTCGTTATTCTTGAAAGCACGCTCTACGGCGGCCATGACACGACTGATTCAATATATGCGCCGGAACCGGCGGAACCTATATTTGATGGCACACGATCGTGCGCCTGGTACCATATGTATTCCCTTTGGATTAATCAAAGATGTAACCTAAACTTAGCGCCTGAACTGCAACAAGATGTTACGTTATTAAAATGATTTTATATTTTAAAAGATCAGGCGCTTTGTTCTTTCATACATCTACAATCTTTTGATGCTGCTGCCACTGACAAGGCCACGCACGGGGGCTTGCAGCACCGCATTATCGTGTAGCCCTACCCCTCCCCTGCTTCGAGGAACAAAGGAAATCTAGGAGACTTATCGTACTAGAAACCGGGTTATTAATTTTTTTCAAAAAATAATATTAAAATACGCCACCATTTTTTTTGCATTGCAGCATCAGCATTTCGTGCTCCCCCATTAACGACGCGTCTAATTATATATATCCATATCTCATATAGGAGACTTATCGAACTAGGTTCAGTGTCATGCATGGGCTCTCCTACTATTAGTTGATAGGATGCAAAAATTATCAAATTATCCAAATGAACTCTTATTGTGCCATGCGATGCAACCCTAGTCTGTACAGTATTCATCACATTTGGGAACCTAGCTGGGCCGGTCAATCCTGCTTAGCACTGTGGCGATCGTATTACAAATCGACTACTAACGTCTTATGTGACCCTGGTACTGTTAAGGATACTAGCGAATGAAATTATGAATAAAAAAAAATTAGGGCTAAATTGGCAACACTGAACCTGTCGAATCTGTCGGTCACGTGACCCTGTCGCGAGTTTAACATTTTTTCCCTCAGAGAAATAAACCAATGGAGTGGTAATTGTCAGGCGTCCCCCTCTGCCAAAAGTACAAGACCACTGGTCGTAGCAGTTATATAAAACTAGTTGTCGCGCGTCAAACGCCATTCAATGAATGTCAGTCAGCCCGGAACGATCGGAGGTAAAAATGCCGAATTGCTGCGTGTTTTCATGTAAGAAAAGATCCGAATTATCTAGTTTACATAAGGATAACGTTTCTTTTCATCTGTAAGTATGATTACGTCTAAATATCATCAAATAGTGCACGAAATAAGCAATTAATTAAGAAATAAAAATTAGGGTAATTTTTAAATTTGACTCTTCATAGTACATTGTACCATCGGGTTCATAATTACATACCTATTTATCAATGAATTCATTCATAAATTGGGTATGCAATTATGAACACGATTACATCGAGGGAGGTAAGTGAAATATTGCAAACAAGAGTAATCGACTCCAGTGCGGCAGAAATACGTCCGCCATTATGTCATTCATTGTCATTGTTATGACAGGTTAGGCAATACACTTAAAAGATACTCCGTGGGTTAGGCAGATACCCATTCGGCATACAGCCATAATTGTAAAGCAAGCTCTGTTAAAAAAGCAGTGTGTATGTGTGTGTGTTGTTATTAAATTGTTTCTAAACATATTTTAATCGACTTTTAAATTATTCAAATTACATATTATTTTTAATCATTAACAAAAATGAGAAGATTAACGTCAGTACTTCAAAGGTAAAACTCATTCAGACGCATACCTTTTTAAATTATATATGTCGTCGAGGACCGCCGAGGGCAGGACTGTAAGGTGGTTTGGAACTCAAAAAACTGACACTATGAGGATAAACTAGCCTATAGCACATTACGCACGGACGCACGGTAATGAAATAAAAGATAAACACTGGTTTAACGACTGTATTGAAATCAAATCTTTTTAAAACCGTATTATGGGAAGGGCAATAAACTACTACTGGTTCGGAAAGGAGCTCCAACTGAGAAGAAGCAGCGTAAGAAACTCAGCGTATGTGTGCTTGTAGTACGGCACAATAGCTGAAATTTGTCTATGGTCTCAAAAATACAGCTACCGTAAACAAATTTCCGTTTTAATAGACAAATTTCAGGTAGTGTGCTGAATTCCGCACTGAATTCCGCTCTAATGTGTGGCGCCCCTTTAGTGAAATATACTTGTAGATGCTTGAAATAACGATATTCCTGTTTAGAAATTAATTCGTTCCTTTATTTTCACCATACATTTTATGTAGCATTTTAATTTGGTATGGATTATACTTTATTTATTAAAAGGTACGGTATACACACTGAAATAGGCACTTTTAATTTCTGACTCTGGTATCACTGTACCTAACTGGTAAGTTTTAGTGATGGGACTGCACAAAAATAAATGTCGATATTAACATTAGCTGTATGTTATACTTTTTATTTATAATAGAAAATGAAGAAGAGATAATAGAAATAGAAACACAAATTGGAAACAGATGCCCATTACAATCAAAATATCAACTGCGAAGGACTCTGGAACATCACGATGTCGCTAGTGACTGATTCATCATTGTTCATAACAGTGAAAAATTCACTGAGGTGGAGAGAGGAACGTCTAGTGTAATTGGAAGCACATTGGAACGGTAATCTAAACACGTGGGTTCGAATCCCGTGATGTTCCTGAGTTATTTGCAGTTCAATGTTTCATTGTAATAGTTATTTGTTTCCAATTTGTAGTATTTTCCACTAAATTTAAAAGCAAAGACACATCCAAATATTAAATTGATAATATAAAAGTTATTCTAAATCAGCTTGCAAGATTTGTCCTGAACAAATAGACAAAATAACTTACGTAGAATACTAATATTGTAAGTAATATGCTGGTAGAAAAACTTGATATTTAATCACAACTTAACATTATAATTTTATCAATAGCTAAACCTTATACTTGGTAAAGAAACAAAAATATATAACTAACCTACGATCAATGTTTCTCTGCGTCCGTAGGAAACACCTTAGACAACCCTACACGTAATCCCTGGGTGGTGCTAAAAGAGATACAAACTTGGCAGCTCTACTGTCCTACCTGGACCTCGCAGCACTCACTGGATTTTCTTCATCATCTGCTTTCCCACTACCCTAGGGAAGAAATGCCTATCTATATCCAGTGACATGTAGGCATACGATAAATAAATCTACGATAAAATGTGACATTTTCAAGTCAAAGGTACATCATTATCGGTTGTCAATAAGGCGTTACCATAAAAAAATCATTTAGAAATTAACTCTATTAACAACCTACAATGATGTACCTTTGACTTGAAAACGATCGATACTTAAGTATATTATTATCGACGCGTTCCTCGCACTGTGTACGTTTACTTAGATATGACATTATCTCGTTCACGGACAGGTTGTCTGTGTCTGTGTTTATACTTGTGTAAGTATATTTTATGCTAGTGTTTGATAATTTTATCGTGTGCGTGTGTAGCGACGTCAATGGAAAATGCATTAGTATTAGAAATTAGTGCGCGTCTCGCATCCGGTTGGTTTAATTATCAAAGTTTTTTCCCCATCACAAAAAGTGCACAGCGCCGCTAAAGAAGTTTTCACTTCAAAAACTCGCGGTCCGCACCTATGAGCCCCATAGCATACGAGGTTTGCGTTTCAAGGGGGGCAATTGCCCCTGTTGCCCCCCCCCCCCCCCTGTATCCGCGCCTGATGGTATCTATTTTTATTTAGCAAAACAGAGGGAGGCCAGAGAGTCTATTCGACATGGCATAACTGACAGTCGCATGCGAGACAACTATGATATCACACTTTTGTGACAGTTGATTCATCTAACCACCTACGTCAAAATCAACAGGTCTCACTAGAGGAATTTCTCTATTGGCATGGGCGCCATCTTATTGTTTTGACGTTGACGTAAGTAAATTATGGGAATCCCACGTAAGGCATTTGTTTATCTCTAGTAGGTAAAGAGAGCCTTGAAGCATTTTATGAAAACTCATTTGAAAGCGACATCTCTGAATGTCTTCTGAAACTAAATACGTGTGTGAGTATGTGTGTAAATCATACGTGTATTTTCGTGCTACAATACTAGGCTAGAACTAGGGTAGTCTACATAGACGGCTTACAAGCAATTTTTTAGATTTGACGATGCATTTTTGGGTGTAGCAACTATGACGAAACCTGTGCTTTGGGTAAAAGATATGTGACAAATATTACATATTGAATAAAAATGACTGGTATGAATGATTTTAAGATTTCTTGTAACCAATAAATGTTTTTTGTCACAAGAAATAAAACAATACATTGACTTGTAAACCGACCACGTAGATCCAATATTATGTAGAATAGGTTTAGTGTAAATAAATTATAATACCAAGAATACAACCTTGATATCTATCTCACGTGTTTATATCGAGACCCGAAAAAGTGAAAGATTACAAAATTATAACTAGTGTATGGTTAAAAAAGTGGTATCTTGAGCATTGCGGGGGGCACTAGAAGCAAACAAACTGCTGCCGAGAGTATCACAACATTTTTCACCACGCCACGGCAAAAAAATACGAGCTTAGGTAAATACATAAAACAAAACAAATTAATTCTGCCAAATATTTAAGGTTCAAAATCATCGTTCTATAACGTAAAGTAATAACTGTTCTCCCTTGTGAAAAAAAAAACAATTTTACTAACGCTTTAAAAAAATCAAGATGCTGATGGTGGTGCTGATGTGGTGAAAAAGCATTCATACACAAGAAAATAATTTTAATAAGAAAAGAGAACCTAACTACTAATAATATAATTATTTAAATTTGCAATGTTTCTGTCTGTTTTAATACCTACTTATAGTGCTGCAGTCTTCTTTGTTACGTCAACGTCTATGGAAAGTTTGAGGCATTTCAAAAACATCAGAAAAGAAATTAAATTCAAGAAATAAATGAATCTTACACAAATCGAACTAAGCCCACAGTAAGTTCAGTAAGGCTTGTGTTATTGGTACTAGACGATATATATATATTAGATAAATATGGATAAATACTTAAATACATAGAAAACATCCATAACTCGGGAACAAATATCTGTGATAAACACACAAACAAATTCCCTGACCAGGATTCGAACCCGGGACCTCCTGCTTCGTATGCAGGGTCACTACCGACTGGGCTAGGAGGCCGTTATTTCTATCGGTAGCCTGGTAGTCAGTGCCTTAAAGGATTGTTTGAAATTTGATACTTCACGCAGATAAACATAGTAGAAAAATGGAGCAACAGTATAGTAATTATCAAAACAAACTCTGGTAGCCTGGCGGCCAGACGCCCGACTTACGCTCTAAGGATCGCGGGTTCAAACTTGGCTCCTACTACTGCCTCCTAACTTAACTAAGGTTTTAGACACTTAAAACAATTTTACACATATTCTTCATAGATTCTAATCTAATGTAAGACTCTTATATTACAAAGGTATTCCTAATCCTGAGAGTTGAGGATGTTATGGAAATATAAACATATCAGGTAAATAAATACAGTGCACAGTAGTACTAGTCATAATTAATCCTCATGATTATAACTAATTGCCACTAGCAAGACCCAAGTTTTGAATTACTATTTAGGAGACTCGGGATATGAAAACCAATGGGTCTTCATTTCAAAAAAGAAGTTGACGTTTACTGCAAGTAAATGTAATTGTGTATCTGACTGACTTACGTGTAAGTTATATTCCAATATTATATCATATTATATTTCTTATATAATGAATTGATATGGTTACACATGGCACTTTAAACTATACATACTTGTTTCTTTAAATATCGTTTTTTTTTTTAAGGGTGTTCAGTTTTTCAGCTGCTTTCGCCACCGCATCTGTATGTATATTGGATCCGGTGAGGTGAGAAGCCGCCAGTGTGTCTACGCATGTAGTATCCCACATGCACATGTGCATGGGGAATGGCTATACAGCCGCATACAGTCAGGCGTTGTAGGAGATTTATTGCTAGTGGCTTGCTTAATCTGAGGAAATCTACTCTAACATAGCATCCAAATTACACAAAATAATGCAGAGCACAGTGAATGCAGGGTACTGTAGAGATATTCCCAACAGCAGGGTGGAAGAACACCTACAACTCATCGCACTTTTTGATGTTTATCCATTCGCTCCTCGGCCAGATATCGACATTTCTTTTATGGCATGTTAATTGAACTTTAGGTTAAATAGGTAATGCCAATCATATTATATTTTAACAGTTATATATTTTTAATAAATACCTACAATTAATAATCATAAAAATTATAAATATTTATGTGCTCTCAGTGAAAATGTCTTAAAATCATATCAATTTTATAATTACTTCTAGAGGTATCTTACCTAGTTTGAATAGTCAGAAATCAACTTCGCGCAAAAGTTTCGTGGGGGCAATTACTAGAGGTCGCCTCCATCATTACTATCGGTAGCCTGGTAGTCAGTGCCTTAAAGGATTGTTTGACATCTGATACTTCACTACTTAAACATTATAGATACTGGTGCCGGCTATACTGTAAATTTATCAAAAATCTAAAATTACCGGTCGGCTTCCATATAGCGTTGACAGCGTTGTAGAGCCCATCACGGAGATATTGAAAACATAAGTCTTAAAGGTCGTAAATGGGCGCTAGTATGTGTGGTGTCAAGTTAAAAATACAAAAAAAAAACCGGCCAAGAGCGTGTCGGGCCACGCTCAGTGTAGGGTTCCGTAGTTTTCCGTCCGTCACAGTAAGTGTCCCCACTTAAGAGTTAAAATAACACCGCCATGTAGGATATGATATGAGCGTTCCACGTACAGCGACATCTATCGGCAAATTAAGTAAACTATTGCGCGCGAGCTTAAAGTATGGAAGATGATTTTTATGGGATAATTCTTTATTGCGTGAACCGATTTTCACCGTTTTTACTTTATTTGAAAGCTCGTCATTTCATTGTGATTTTGTAGAAATTACAGGTATAATAAACACCTGCTTATACGGTTAAATTACAAACTTATTTCAGAAATTATTTTGTATTTTTTTTTTCAAAAACTATTCAACCTATCAAGTTCAAAATAATTTTCCTAGAAAGTTTTTAAAAAGTTCTACTTTTGAATTTTTTTTTATATTTTTAAAAGTTATGGTTCAAAAGTTAGAGGGGACACATTTTTTTTTACTTCTGGACCGATTATTTCCGAAAATATTTACATTATCAAAAAATTATTATAGTAAACCCCTATTCATTTTTAAATACCTATCCAACAATATATCACACGTTAGGGTTGAAATTAAAAAAAAAAATCACTCCCCGCTTTACGTATAGGGGAGGTACCCTAATAAAAAAAATTCCACTTTTTATTTTATTAATTTGTCGGCGTGATTGATATACATATCAGTACCAAATTTCAGCTTTCTAGTGCTAACGGTCACTGAGATTATCCGCGGACGGACGGACGGACGGACGGGCAGACATGGCGAAACTATAAGGGTCCTAGTTGACTACGGAACCCTAATACGTTAATTTATCGTTACGCTTAAATTTTGACACACGGCGAAGCCGACTTACTTAACCACCCACAAAATCTACATACTTACCAAATTTAAGGCCATTACGGTGGGCGTATAAGGTTTTAAGACCAGTTGAAATCGCAATTTGTTGAGCCTTAATTTATTTTTGAGCTTACTGCTCGAAATTTTTACAGAAGCTATAAGACCCGTTTAGTAAGAAAATACCAAATTTAAGACCATACCGGTGGGCGCATAAGGATTTAAGACCATTTCAAGAAATAGTCGGCTTCATAACATCAACTGTAAGACACTCCTCCGTCTACAGCTCAGCCAGCCTCGTAGGTAAAGTCACTAAAATCTTACAGGACCCCCACCCCCAAACCATGGAACTGTGGGCTTAGAGGAGGCCAAAAAAGCTTGGTGAAGTAGTTGGCGGGTCAGGATGTTTTTACCCATTCAAATTGTCAATGGAGCTGGGAAGACGTATTGTGCCAAATTTCTTATGAGTCACTCACTCCTAAGCCGCAGCACTGGCTACCGGCTTACAGTGTGGACAGCTTTTCCAGACACTGTCAGTAATAATGACATTAATTCTCTACTCATCTTGCTCATCCTTCATTCATATACATAGAAAAGGATGGGTACAGAAATATTGACATTATTACTGGATAGAAATAAGTCAAATAATAATAACATTAAATAATTAAAATACTAAAAAAAAAAGAAAAAGAAAAAATATATAAATGTACAAAAATCTATAACATAAAAAAGTTAAAAACTAAAATAAAAACGTCTTCTAAGGCTTTTCCACAAAATATGCACTTAATGAATACACACAAATCATATGTAAGTTAACCAGTGAACGCACCGGGTAGTTCGGTTTAACTGGTCCCTATGCACAACATTACATTGTTGCATTGCGCTTGGTGTTACCGAGCGCCTTTGTTCTTAACTCGTCCACCAGTTTTTGCATTCTACCCTCACCCATTTAGCTTTAAGATAAATATTGTTTTCTCAGTAAGTGATTTATGTAAATCTTTTTGAGAAATAAATGTCTTAAACCGTATAGTATCTGGACCGGCACCTGATTGATTGAAATCTGATTCCGGCTTTGAGTCCGTGTTTGTGCTCCACACAAGTGTTATTGCGGTACTTAAGTAAATACCACATGCGTGCCTGTGGGATGCTATATGCGTAGACACACTGGCGGCTTCTCACTTCATCGGAACCAATAAACAAGCAGGTGCGGTGGCCAAAGAAGCTGAAAAACTGAAGACCCATAAAAAAATTTATACCTTTCGTAGTCGAGACCCTTGGCGCGTGGGACCCAGTGCTCAGTAACTTTTTAAAGAACGCAAGAAGAGGCTCGTCGACTCAATTGGTGACCAAAGAGCTGGCAGCTTCCTCGCTCAACTCATAAGTTTTGCGATACAGCGGAGAAATGCTGCCACCATCCTCGTTTGCTAGTTTCTAACATGTCGATACATATAATATATATCGAAACCTCGACAAAACATATACCCACGGTAAATACCCCGTTTTAAATAGTTTTTGTAACTTCCATAAAAAAAAATGCGTTCTACGACGTTGAAAAAAATTGATTTATTTAGAACGTCATATAAATATTGAATACCATTTTTTTTTTCAAAAATAAAAAAATATAAGGATGAACATTTAAAGCATTCTTTTAGAAACATGAATGAATAAATGAAAGATTTATTCATGACAATTACAAAAAACATAATAAACAATAACATATACAACCCGAAACATTAATTGCCACGAAATCGTCGCAACTCAGCGTTAAATGCCGGCAGGGCCAGCGCTGGTCTTCCGTTGCAACCATTTGACGACACGGCGCATTGACGCCATGATCACATCCCCAAAGTAAGAATACCTTAATCAAAACAAGAGAAAAAAAGCAATAAAAAACAGGAAAAAAAAAACATATACCTGTTATACACTTTATAACGGCATGTTAAACTATAAGCCACTTAAACATGGATATCCAGTTATGCGTGTGCCAATTAAGTAAATAGTTGAAACTATTTAAAGTATTTTTTTTCAAAACTGTCCCGTAAGGTTAACTTTTACGGTTTAAAATTTAAAATAAGGCGGTGAAGTGCGTAGTTAATGGTCAAAAAATTTGAAGTGTTAGCTCAAAAATAATACAAATGCAAAAATTGCGATTAGATTCCAAACTTAAAATAGGCATGATGACACATATTGATTTATGCAATAAAATTTAGTTGATAGGCTGCAAAATGATCAATATATCTAACTAAAGTGAAAATTTATAAATTCTTTTGAAGTGGCTCAAAGATATCAAGCTGCAAAATTTCAAAATTTTACGATTTTTTAAAGTGTGAATTGAAATAATTTTTAACATTGTACTGTAAAATAAATTGTATGGCAACCATACACATAAACGCAACATTTCACTGTAAAAATAGCAATTTCATATTTTTTCCATACTTTAAACAGGGCAACTATGTGATCGTGACGTCACTTTTGCACGTCATTTTGGAGCGTTTTGAGAACCAAATGCAAATCTCGGACTTTAAGTCTCATTTCTGACTTTTCTGTTGCTTTAACGCAATTGGCCCCATATAGACATTTGATCCTCACAACAAAACGAATCGATTGATACCATACATGAAAAAAATTCACCATGCCTATATTGTATGCTCCCACCGGAATTTGGTATGTAGGTTATTTGAAGTAGACTTTACCTTAAGTACAAATTTGGAGCGGTAAAACCACTGATTAATTAACGTTATTTTCTTGTATTTTCAACTTGACGCCATATGATATGATATGATATTTATTCAAGAACAATTTACATCGTGTTATACATACTAGCGCCCATTTAAGACCTAGTAAGACTTATTTTTTCATGATCTCGAAGATGGGCTCTATATCGCTATATGGAAGCCAACCGATAAGATTTTTGATAAATTTACAGTGGGGCGGGCTAACAAGGTGGAATCTGTGTTAGTATCACGGATTTATATGAAGTGGACCTTTTTCTTAAACCTTGTCCCTAACCAAGGATGTGCATTTCTGTCATTGAATTTGACAACTAGTATCCGATACGTTTGCCTAAGTGAGAAAGAGAACTTGCCATGCGTGAAGAAGGGACAACATGATTCGTAACGTCAAAGAGGGACCTCTGTATAGTACTATTGTCAATCTGTAGTCTAGTCACATTTACAACAAAGTCAATAAGTGCCTTAACATTTACCCAAAACTTTACTACAATTGCAAATTAACAATTACAAAATGGTTAAAATCAAAAATCTACGAGGAAATAGAAGACTTACAAAAACTAACAAATTACTAAATCTTACCAAAGAATCACACATCAACTTACTAAATACATACAATACATGCACTTTATTACTTTTTTTCCTTTATTTTGTTACTGTATCTCTAACAACCCAAATATTTACCTAGTTCTATACACAATTGTTATACATATATGATTTAAATTTGTATACTTACTCGTACATGTGATATATTATTAGACGTACTACATGTACGTAGTACATGAAATTTTCGTGTAACAATCTGTTCATTAAGGAAGAGCGGTGTTGCCCAACACAGGCAAATTTTGCTTACCGGGCAGCACTATCCCCTACTTTAGAAAACGCCTGTATATTTTACGAAAATAAATAATTTTAATTTTTTTTTTTATTGTTTACTCGGTGCCCTAGCCACAGTTGAAAATTATTACCGAGTAAAAGAGTCGTTCATAGGCGACTAGCATAAAACCGGCCAAGTGCGTGTCGGACCACGCATAATAGAGGGTTCCGTACCTTCCATGGAATAATGGGGGGGGGGTTCACTCAATTTTTCTGACTTTCGAGGCGATTATTTCTGAAAATATTCACTAAATCACAAAATGTTGAAAAAAACCGCAATGTTATTTTTAAACACCTATCGATTGATGTGCAACATGTTGATATTATGGGAAAAATTGTTTTTTTGTAATTTAGTTACATGGAGCGCCCCCCATAAAAATATTTTCTCCTTCAATTTAACTACATATAGTCTGTCCAGCCAACGAACGCAGTAGCAATGTACAGCGACCAAAAGTATGACAACACTAAGAATCAGTGAAAAAAGCAGCAATGATCATCAAATTCTATGTTTTTAATTTTAGTTGGTATTTCCACCCCTTTCATTACGTGACATTCACGGTGTGTAAAAAGGAGACGGATATATTTCGTCTGATCTGTCATCAACTGTAACAAATAATCTGGTTGAGGCAATTGACATATGCCATTAAAACGAATTTAAATTCAATGTAGAACGTTGCAGGAGTTCTATCTCACTCGCGCTTAAGACGAGAGAGTGAAATGCACTAGAAACAAATTCAATGTAAAAGATATGTGAATTGAAATGTTCGTCACGAACACGGTGTCTCATCACAAAGGGTCGGCACATGTACGTATTTTAAATTTGCCGCGCTTTTCTACTGAAAAAAATAGTTTGCCAGACTATAATTAAATAGCGGCATGAAAAATACAACTTATGTCTAAATTTTATTTTATTCGTCTTATAGTTTCCGAGTAAAATGGCTGTGACATACGGACAGACGGACTGACGGACAGACAGACGGACATGACGAAACTATAAGGGTACCGTTTATGCCATTTTGGCTACGGAACCCTTAAAAGTACTAAAAACGGTCCGATAGAGAGCATAATAGTGGGGGGCGGTACCTCACTCGCACTCGTTACAAAATTGTCACATTTGACACATATTCACATTTTGATTGTCTGCTGACGTCATTATCTCCTTAGTCAAAACGAGACACTCCCTTAGATAAGCTTCTCTGTCGGCCTCACTTTGTGACCGAAGAATGAGATCCACTTCTTATACATCCATGGTTCGATACCTACGTATACCTACTAAAAAAAACCACCAAACTCTCTGCCATGGGATTCCCTACGTCCTGTCAACATATCTAAAATAGTGGCCATAGCCATAGACAAAACGCTCTAGCGATACCTACTGACAGCTTGACAGTTAGGTGTATCACTCTATCACCTAGTGAGACAACTGTGAGAGCAACGTCTTACAGTTTGGCATCTCGAATAGGGGCGTTGACGTTTGTAGCGATGAAGGCGTTCGCCATTGGTTGTTTCCAGCCCGTACCTTTACGAAGCTGACTCTCGATTATGCAAACTACGTTACTACATAGGTAGCTGCACTTATAGAAGTGTAACTATAAAATTGGTGTAATTTTAATCATCATCTTCCTGGGCCTTTTTCCCTATTTGGGGTCGGCCTTCTTTGTCTTTAACCTCCAGGTAGCACGTTTTTTGGTAAAGTTCTTGTCAATATTCTGGTCCCTAAGGTCTTTTTAAACCATCGTCAACCAAGTGGCGACGGGTCTTCCGCTTCCATGCTTCGTCGTTGGCAAGTTTAAGGCAGTTTTGACAATGTGGTCTTCGGGTCGTCTTTGGTTATGACCGTAAATTGGTATAATTTTAAGACCTTAATATAAAGAGTAAAGTGCAGAAGAAGAGAAGGGCCGGTGATAAGGTGCGCCGTTCTTCCTATCTTCTGCAGCCGAGTTGTAGTTGGTGGCGGAACCTTAGACCTGATCCGCCGCTGGATGCCGGTAAATCTGCTGGCACCCATGGCTTCCACGTGACGGGCTCGGGGGGGTCCGTCACACCACAGGATGGAGGCGGCATATGGGGGGGTTTTTAGTGGGTACACCGTGGGCCTCATTAGCCTAGACGGGCGTCCCACATAACCACTCGGGCCTTCCCTCGGACTCGAGTGGTATGCGTAACGCATTTCCCTAAACAAAAAAAAGAAACAAGGTGTATGATACTCACGTACACACTCTGTTCGATACACTAGAAATGCGGCGCAAAATACTTCTACTAATGCACTATTATGGTTTACTGCAAAATGAAATTATGTAACTTGAACAAATAGGACTGCTCGTAACAGCGCCGAGGACGGGCTGCGCGAGCCATGTTGGTGCTTTGACCCCCGATATTGGCGGAGACTCTTTGCCGTAGACTGGGTGTGTACGTGCCATGGGGCCGTATTCTAACTTTAAAACACGTACTTATAAACACGATCCAACTTCAATACAACTCCAATGTATTAACAACGCAATACAGCTACGGCATAAACATCTGAATCAGAAATATCAGAATTTGCTTGAGATACATTCCAACGCAACTCCAATAGAACTTCAATATTGGTTGATTGTTTGTTGTGTGTTGGAGTTATGTTTGAGATAGGTTGTGTTGTTAATGTATTTTAAAATTATAATGCGGCACAGGGTAGCAACGCTCCCACCAATCGGGCACTTTCACTCTTGAACGAATTTACATGTTACATGTTATCTTTATTTATTTTGGCTTGGCTGTACGTCTTCCCAATGTAGATGTCTTTCATGATTCACCAAGCTCCTTTGTTAAGGCTTTATATGTATTTAGTTAAAAACCAATAGGCAATAATTGCCTATAAACAATTACCACTTAAGCGATTTGGTTCTCATCTGTACTGTAAGCTTATGTGTGATAATTAAAATCTTTAAGATGACATCTTAAGACTACTATAATTAGTAGTGTGTCTAACTACTTTTAAAATAACTAAATATTTATTAAAATAATTTGATTTCTTCCTTAGTGATAATTTATCGTTTAATCAGCACGTGCACTTATGAGTAGACGTACGTAATTTGTTTTTTTTTTGATAGAACTGACAGATTTTTTGCTTTATCTGGGGCGATCCCCACAACGATAAGTTTTGATATGATAATTAGGCATCGGAGTTTTTATCGCATGGTAAGATTAATAGCAAGCTATGGAGTCGACATTTGCCATAAATGTAAACTCTTATTCATACTCATACTCATTTATTTAATTTATCTTAAAATGCCTTTAGAGCGGTCGGTCGTGTATAATTATCTTAGTCGAATTATATAAAACAATATTTTTCTATTAGATTATGAATTCATAACTTCAACTATTTTAACATACAACTATACAAATTACATCGCTGCGAAAGACCTAATGTCATGTAGGTACTGACCGCTGATAAAATTGATTAGTATTTGTCATGTGTCAATCACTGGTCATTGCAAAGGTAGTAGTTATTTATATCTGTAAGTGGTAAATACGTTGTGGAATATTCCATAATTAGTTATTAATGTTATTATGCCTAACCCAGAAATAGCTGCAATTTTGGCATGGATAGAGCCATACAACGATTTACAATATGACTATGAAAAATCTGCTATAGTGTGCTTGAGATGTGAAGTACAACTCACCCAATTGAAACATACATTTATTTTAAAACATATCAACAGTATTCTTCATCAAACGAAATCTACTGGAACTTCAAGCTTTATACAGAACTGGATAGAAAACCACGAGGAACTAAAATATGATCCCGACCGGTCCGTTATACAATGTACTGTTTGTGATTTTTCTATCACTCAGCTCAAAGAAGACAATGTCACGAAACATATAAATAGTGCTCAGCATAAAAAAAATCTGAAATTGCAGAAGAAATAAGATCTGAGCATGACGAAGTTAACACTTTGGTCTCAAACGTCAAAAAGATATTTCTCAAACCGCCACAAAGAACGAGGCTATTTAAAGAGATGGTTCCCAATGTGCCATTACCCCCGCAACTAGTAATAATGAGGTGGGCTACTTGGCTGAGAGCTGCTTTCTATTATGAAACATTATGAAAAAATAAAAAGTGTTATATTTGAATTAAATAGCAGAGAAGCTATCGCAATATCAAAAGCCCAAGCCGCATTGTCGAACGTAAATATCCAAAGAGAGCTAAGTTTTATAAAGGATAACTATGAACTTATTGTCGAGTCGATTACAATGTTAGAATGTATCAACATATCCATAAAGCAAACTTTCCGTATATTAGACAAGATTAGACAGTATTTTACAATTTTACATGTTTCGGCCCTGAAACAGTTCAAGATAAATTGAATAAAGTACTCTACAGAAATCCGGACCTCATAGAGGTTAGAGCCATGCCATGGCAAATTCTCAGCAATTCGAAAGAATATTAGAATACGCGACGTTAACATCAGTTGATGTAGAACGATCGTTTTCTAGTCACAAGTGGATATTTGATCATCATAGAACCCGATTTACCCCCGAAAATATGGAAAAGGTCGCAGTTGTTTACTCATTTCATAACTGTAATTATGAAAAGGATGATGCCTATATCATGTCATATCAGGACTTTGAAGCTCTTATTCCTGTAGCTTCATGTTCTATGGAAATTCCAACTAATTAAAAGATCCAATATTCTATTGCCGAAAATATGTCTTGGTTCTCATTTCAACTAAGTCCGGATGAATTCATAATTGTAAATGTAAATATCAGTTTACGTGCCTATGTCGAAATCTTCTGATGTACTGTAAAACGATACACCTGCGAATAGGTAATTCGCCACTAGTGTGGACTAAAACATTCACTTCTGCCGTGTTTTAATTCAACGCATCGTCATTCGTTGCGCATTTCCTACTTTTGCACTTATATCGCGATGTACTAAGCTCGTTTTATTTTGATACGTCTACTCGTAGTGTCCTTCTCCAAAGATAACATTAAATAATCGTTTCTAAACTCGTCAACGTTGTTGTCCTTCATTACAAAAAAATACCTAACTAATTAAATAAATGAGTATGAGTATGAATAAGAGTTTACATTTATGGCAAATGTCGACTCCATAGCTTGCTATTAGTCTTACCATGCGACAAAAACTCCGATGCCTAATGATAATGTTAAAAAATATATCATATTTAAAACCATAAATGGATATGGTAAACCAGGCTTTTACCGGACGTCCGGGGGTGAAGACTGTCGAGTGTAGAGCGATTGATTCTATGTAGATATTCCTCTGATTAAGGCCATACCTAAATTCTGGGAAACCGCGCCCACTATACTCCGTTTTTTTTTGAGATTAGAAATTGAGTAAACATAGAAACAGTAGTTGCCAACCTGTTCTAAATGTTCAATTTAAACACACTGCAAGCACACCAACAAACGATTAATTAACATGATTAAGAGTTCATATTTGTGAATAAATAATAACAATTTACAGATTATATAATCCAACACAACAATAAAAACACAATTTCGTTTTGATGATCACGAAAAACTGACCTGAGAGTGACGCACGTACGTTCTAAAACCAAAATTTAACATCTAGTTTTTTATCAGTATTCACGAGAATTATTTAATTGACAATCATAATATGCACTTATTAATACATTTAGTGTTTTATTTTTAAGTTAGGTTTTTTTAGTATTAGTTAGTTTATTTTAATAGTAGTTTTAGTTTCATATAGTACTTAATCATCATTATGTTATTTAAGTTTTTTTTATGAATAAATCATTACAATTAAATACATTTTCGTAAATAAAATTGCTTCTAAAGGTTATTTAAAAGTTTTAGTATACCGGGTGTCCAGTAAATAATGGATAACCTTCTAACCACCAATAGGCCACCTTAGGCTGGTCCAGAAAATCCACTTTAGGGTTTAGTAAAAGTCCCCTGGTTTTCGAGATTTTCACACTTTTCATAATTTTAAGTTTTCGGTTCCTTATTTGACTGTTATCATCGTGGTAACGAGAAATGTAAAGATTTTTCCGTTCTGTTTTTTGAAAAATTGTCTCAAATAGTGCTACTAACTAACTGATATTAAAGTGTCTTCATAATCATACAGATTTTTTTGAAATTAGGCCTTAATTAAAAAAAAATATTTTTGGACTAACAGTTTGTTCAAGTTTGAAAATCTCGAAAACCAGGGGACTTTTACTAAACCCTAAAGTGGATTTTCTGGAGCAGCCTAAGGTGGCCAATTGGTGGTTAGAAGGTTATCCATTATTTACGGGACACCCTGTATAATACTAAATAATAAAACGATTGTCTTGCGTCGTCTGTGCTATAAGACGCTGCTTCGTACCTACCAAATTTCAAGATTCTGAGTTCACGGAAAGTACCCTGTAGGTTTTGATTCCCTTGCGAGTTTCGAAAATTTGCGACATAAACGGCTGTATCTTTTGATTGCGTTGGCTTAGAAGTTTGATTTTTTCACAGTTCTAAGGAACAGTAGACTTGAGTATTTGATATAAATTTCAGCTTGATACCTCTACGCGTTCCTGAGAAAAAAGGGTCTTGACAGATAGACAGACGGACGGACGGACGTTTTTTCCTTTCGAGGTACGGAACCCTAAAAAGATCATGCAACGCTTTTTATAACTGCAAATTTTGGGCAAATTACGAAGGATATGATATGAGAATATATAAAGTTAATCGAAACTTCCTCTTACAATAAACTAAAACATGTTAAAATTATCATTTATGAATTATAGGTATCGTTAGGGTACTTCTATAATTTTAGGTTCCAAAAGTCCAAAATCCAACACACGGTGCCGGATTCTAATTTTAAAATACATAATATATTAAGAACACAACCTATGTCAAATATAACTCCAACACACAACAAACAATCAACCAATATTGAAGTTGTATTGGAGTTGCGTTGGAATATTTCTCATGCAAATTCTGATATTTCTGTTTCAGATGTTTATGCCGTAGCTGTAATGCGTTGTTAATGCATTGGAGTTGTATTGAAGTTGTATCGTGTCTATTCGTGTTTTAAAGTTAGAATACGGCCCACGGTCGTAGGTCGCAAATGCAGTTATGCAGGTGTTATACAGGGTGTAAAAAAAAGCTAGTGATCCTTTTAAGGGTATAGTATCGTATTTAGTGATGCGCCGAATATAGACTTTACCGAACACGAATATTCGGCCGAACATTCGGTTCAGATCTTACCTAACCGAATATTCGGCCGAATTATTCGGTAAAGCTAAACAGGTTTATGCAGGACCGCGCGGCACGCTGAGCGCGAATTCGAACCCTCCCGCTCGCCCTTATTTCTAGTAAAATAATATGTGTATGCGACCTTGGCATTGTCAATGTCAAAATTTGCAATTGTTATTGATTGAAGAGCTACAAATAGTATGGATAGTTTATTTATTATCAGATAAATATCATATGTTTATTCGGTAAATATTCGGCAGTTTAACCGAATAATTCGGCCGAATACAGAACATTGAAAGACATGCCGAATATGCCGAATACCGAATAATTACCGAATATTCGGCGCATCTCTACGTATTCTAATTATGAAAAACCAAGAAAAAAAGTTTCTCGAAAGTATTTATCGAGGAGTAAAGACAAATAACAAATCCTTGGCGTTTTTATTACTATTGTATTATGTTTAAGTTAACATAAGGAGTGTATAGGTTCCTAAAGGGTAGGCGCGCATGTAAGTCCTCTGGGGTTGCAGGCGTCCATACCCAAGTAACACAGGAAGCATATGAATAGTCAACTTATTTCGAACTTAAGGACCGTATAAACTCTTATATACGTTCACCGAGCAACTTGTCGCATTATATGATGCTTTGAGCTGTATAACGGTTGTATAATGGCATATGTAAATGCTTTTTTAAAGCCTTTAGTTTTAGTGCAGCGAACCAAAATGCAACTATATAGCTGAATGCTGTACAGTTGCGTTTTGGTTTGCTATACTAATGCTTCGGTGTGGTTTAGTGCCTTAGGTTCTACAATAGCATAAATAAATGTTTAATGCTGTTTAAGAGCATGAATATTAGCCATTATATTGCCACGTAAATTAGCTATACAGCTTTCAGCTATTTTTAATGCCTTAGGGTGTACAATAGCATTTATAAGTAGGTAATTCTCGCATCTTTAAGAAGTGCTTCAATGTGTAAAAAAAAGAATGAAATTCGTGTTTCTATAAACTTTTAATGCTATAAAATATTATCTACAAAATTGTTTTTTATTTTACAATTAAGCTAAAAACGCATTTTTTTCAAATGACGTCACTTTATTTGGCAAGGGGAGGGTTGGATGATTTTAGGGGGGGTTAAAAATCATCAAAAATTTATGACGTAATTTATGAACAGCCCCTATACAGCTTGTAGCTGTTTTAGTGCCTTAGAGTCTACAATAGCAATTTAAAGTAGTATATAATGCTTAATGTTGTTTAATAGCATAATTATTCACGTGTAATGCTGTAGGCATTAATAAGCTTTTTTTAAGGATCACTGAGCTGCTATTGGACTGAGAGCTGGCCACGTCAGATATGACACAATAATGAGAGCAACAAAACCCGTCTGGTTAGATTGCTATACTATTCTTATTGGTAGATCCTGACATCTGGCAGCTTTTAATGGGTGGAGGTCACAGTGATAGACTAGCAAAATGTTTTAATTGGAAAATAGTAATACCAAACTAGGTAAAAATTGCCGAAGTTGTCTCAGTTATAAAGGACAGGGCTTATATTTTAAGGGTCTCCCTGGCGCCAACGACCTTAGATCTGATTCCCTTAGTTTTCTGATGATTTTTATAGCTTATCATCAGAGCTCGGATTTTTCACGGCAAAACAAAACACTAGCGTAATTTAGCCAGTGCTTGAAATATTATTTTATCGATATCGATAATTCAGAACTAGAAGAAATAAAAGTCACCAAATAAAATTAATATGTAATAAAACTAATAAAAACATTTGTATAAAGTTACTATATATTAGAAACAGAGGCAATTTCTTCTTCAAAATCTACGTCAGTACACACAGCAGCACAAGACATTTTATTTGGGTAATAGTGATAGGAGTAGATGATCATTATCTTTTCAACATTCTCTGGGAGTAAACAGTTGCGTTTATCACTATAAATCCATTTATGTACACTAAATGTACGTTCAACTTCAGTTGACGTCAAGGGAGCAAATTTATAGAATTCATTATCAGTTCGGGTAATATTTTCAGATATGTCTCTTAAAATTTCGTAATCAGGATTTCGTTCGAGCACGGCTTCAAATTTACGTATCACTGGTAAAAGTTTACTCCAGTTTACGTAGCAACAAACAGTATCCAGAATGAGGAAGGATTCCGCAATGGATAAAGTCGAACATTGCAATTGTTCTATTGAAGAGGCTATTACTTCGTAGTTGTCGCGAATGAAATTTAACTCCGGTCGTAGTTTGCGTGTTTGAAAACATTTTTTTGCAGCTCTTATAGCTGCCGAGTCATTAGCAAGTATGGAGACGACATCACGTATTTGCTCATAGTATTGAGCGTAATATACCGCAGCAGATATCCAAGTTCCCCATCTGGTGATAATTGGCTCGGGAGGTAGGTGAATGGACGGATATTTTGCCTTAAAAAGGCGTACACGCTCTGGAGATTTTAGGAATATCTTTTTGACATTCGATATCAACCCATCCACACCTTTGAAATTATCTCGCACTTCTTCGGCAACCCGGTGCAGACCATGAGCTAAACACGTAATGTGTTTCATACGAGGAAACGTTGCTTTTAAAATACGACCGGCTTTAAGCATATATGCGGCACTATCTGTGCAAAGTAAAAGCAAATTGTTTACGTTGTCATTGAAAGAATTTTGAAACAAAAATTTTAATTGGTTTATTATTAGGTTTGCTATTGTTTCCCCATTTACCTTCTCTAAAACCTTCGACCCCAAAAGATAAAATTGCTTAGAACAATTTTTTTGCAAAGACCGAATCACCACATTTGTCACACATTTTCCCATGAAATCTGGTGTTTCGTCTATAGATATCCACAAATAATTGGTTTTGTTTACCTCTCTTATACCCTGTATAGTTTTTTTGTACACGAGATTTAAATAAATTTTTCGCAGGGTCGATTCGTCCGGTAAAGAAGTCATAGAGCAGTCGCAACATAAATACTTGTTAAAAAAATGACGAAAATTATTGTTGTTGACTGTTGCCCATGGTATGTTGCATGAAATAAGAAAAATAATTAAATCGAAATAAAATTGATGTTTCCTGTTTGGTTGCCCCGAACGGTAATTGTGGCGGTTGCTTTTCACATGATTCTCAATATTGCATTTCTTCAGTTTTAGATGCATATCGCACATAGAGCAGTATATAGTGGAGGTCACTTCATTATAGACTAACTCAGGGTGATTTTCAATCCACGTTTTGATCCGATCTTGTACATTACTCATTTTTGTATTAATTGATACCTTGCAATATTAAGTTATTATACGTATATCCAACACGTCGGATTCAATGCGTTGCGAAATAAATAATACCTAGATGCAATTTACGTTTTATACGTAATGAAATGACAGTTAAAGTGTGAATGTCATATGTCATGTGAGATGAAATTTGCAGTCGTTTCTATCATTTTAAATGAGGTGGTATAGTTACTTCGTTCTAAGTTGTACATGCAGACCTACCTCTTTGTTGCTCGACTATGGCAAAGCTAAAATGAAAAGTTATTTTATTACTTATACAGGATGTCCGGTAATTAATGCACAACCTTCTAACCCCCAGTAGGTCACCTTAGACTGGTCAAAAATATTGATTTTGAGCTCTAGTAAGTCTCCTGTTTTTCGAAATTTTCGCACGTTTGTTAGTTTTTAAATTTTGACATTCACACTGATAGGTGTACCATCGAATAAAAAAAGAAAAAATGTACTGAGGCAATACCTGTCATATACTAGAGTAAGACTCGATAGGTGTCGATAAAATAATATTTCAAGCACTGGCTAAATTACGCTAGTGTTTTGTTTTGCCGTGAAAAATCCGAGCTCTGCTTATCATATTATCAGTAACGGATTTAAACAATATAGTATCCTATATTTACTTCAATATTCATTGTCTTCGAGATATTTGACATCAAAGTCGAACCGGTTTAGGCTAAAAAAGTGGTTTTATAGTCATAAATTTTGTGTTAATTATATAAAAATTAAAATCTCTCAGTTTTTAGAGATATCAAAGAGGAACCCTAATATGTGGATTATGTATGTGTAAGATTCTTTACACCATTCGAATATCGATAAACGTGTTTTTCAGACCATATTTTAAAAATAGCATAAAAAAATAACGGCAATGAGCCGTTATTTTTAGCCGCTATTCCAAGATCCGGCTCTACAGAATAGAGATAAAAGATTTAAGAACCGATAGTCGTTTGCCTTATAATTTTATCTGTAGTGAATATGTTGGAATATCGACTCAAAACTGGTCAAAAATCGATAAAAAACGTTAGACCATAAAATATTGTGTATTATTACGAAATCAAAAACAGTAGGTGACAAACTATGAACTATATTATACATCGTTTGGCACTACTTTCTCCCAACATAAACTTTTGTATAATTTCTCTTAATATTGTATAGTATTTGTATAGTTTCTCATAGTATTGCATCAAACCCAGATCTCTAGGATTTGTTTTCTTGAAATGGTTTGCATTCTTTGACCACCACTTTAAAGCTGCCAGATGTCCAGATCAAGAAATAAGCATAGTACACTAAACTGACTAGAGGGGTTTGGTTGCTCTCATTATTGTGTCATATCTGACGAGGCTAGCTCTCCGTCTATATAGACCAACGCCATTTTGTAAATAATTTATAACCTAAAAATAATATCATGCGGACCTATTTATACAAGGAAAATACCTATATAATAATGAAATTACTTAATTTAAGACTGCTCAACCAACACTATTATGTTAATAATGAAAAACTCGTTCTATACGAGGATTACACAATTGTTTAACAGTAAATAAATTAGAAACATTTCGCTATGAAAAGCATTGAAAAGTTAACTTACAAAAAAAAACTACTTAGATACAATTGAATATAGTTTCCACAACTATTCTAACAACTACCTTAATGAGGAATTTACAAGTTTTTTAAATAATCCTAACGAACTGCCAAATAAATCTACCTGTTCACATCTTTCATCATACAACCTGCATGCGCGCTTAATGTATGAGTGCCGTCCATACTTAGTTCTGCTTCCTTCAACACTAAATAACATTTTACTACGACAACTGCGTTCTGCTCTGCGAGGTACCCGAAAACGTATATTATGTAATAGTTCGGAGGCATCTACCAGATTATTAATAACTTTGAATAATAATGACAAATCAGTACATGAGCGCCTTAATGAAAGTGGTTGAAGATTGTGTTTTGTAATTGAGGCTGTATAACTTTGATAGTTTCCACATATTCGGAGTTCAAGAGTCTTAATAAATAATTTTTGTACCCTTTCAATTCTATTTTTATGTACCTTATAGTAAGGGTTCCATACTACAGATGCAAACTCCAAGCGGCTTCTGACATAACTATTGTACACTATTTTATAAGTTAGAGGTCTTCGAAAAGGTTTAGCGGCACGGAGAGCAAAACCCAGTTGTTTCAATGATTTGTTTAAGATGTTATCAATATGAGGAGTAAATGTTAATTTAGTGTCCATTACGAGTATTACCCCTAAGTCACGCATATTGTTCTGCCGCGTTAAAGTACTGCCACACAGCCTGTAATCATGTAATATGGGATCCCTTTTTCTAGTAAATGTTATCTTATTACGGTATCTTAGAAACAGTTCAGTCAGTTCAGTCAGTAATTAATTGGCATTAATCAAGGGGTTCTCTATTCGCACTGGACAAGTCCTATTAATCCTATTATACTCAACGATTTCAAAGAAATATTACACGCGATATCTAGTTTAATTGTCTAAAAACTACATATAAAACCTACCTGGCCGTTCCTAGGTGGCCATGACTGCATCTAAATATATAAAAGAAGAAACTGACTGACTGACTGAATGAATGACTGAATGAATGACTGACTGACTGACATATCAACGCACAGCCCAAACCGCTGGTTCTAGAGATTCCAAATTTGGTACGTATAGGTTCCTTATAAGGTCTAGGGGTGCACTAAGAAAGGATTTTTCAAAATTCACCCCTTAGGGGGATGAAATAGGGGTTTAAAGTTTGTATGGCGAAACAAGATTAGTTATATAGACTATTTTATTCGAAACTTCACAGGGGTATTGCAAACGATAAATGAGTTAACACGTGTTTCAGGTTTTTTGAAAATTCAACCCCTAAAAGGGGCAAATGTGGTCAAAAGTCTAAAAATCAACATGGGTTTCTATAGTTTATCGGTCCGTTGATTACGAAAACAATAATGATTTTAAAATCCAACGTGGCGCACGTGAAATACCATCTCTCCTGTTGGGGTGCGATGGGGTTGAAACGTCAAAATATCAATACGGGTGTCGTTTTTGTGTTTTTTTGGGACGTTAATTATGAAAATGGCATCGATTTGGAAATTTAATACTGTGTACATGAAAATTCTTGAAAGTATTTGTACCAAATTGCAATCTAATCTAAATATATAAAAGAAGACTCTGACTGACTGGCTGACATATCATGACTGACAAATGGAGATAGTTTGAGTCCCGGGAAGGAACATAAAATAGTTAATATCGCGAAAATCAACCCTTGAAGGGGTGACATGGCGGTTGGAGGTTTGTATGGAGAATTTTTAACAGCGAACCGATTTAGATAAAATTTGGTATGGATATAGCTTGAGTCCCGGGAAACAATATAGTAAGGGAGCCCACGACACTGAACCTAGTTCGATAAGTCTCCTAGATGAGATATGTATAATTAGACGCGTCTTTAATGGGGGAACACGAAATGCTGATGCTGCAATCCAAAAAAAGTGGTGGCGTATTTAATTTTTTTTTTGGAAAAAAATAAAAAAATCCGGTTGCTAGTACGATAAGTCTCCTAGATTTCCTTTGTATCTCGAAGCAGGGGAGGGGTAGGGCTACACGATAATGCGGTGCTGCAAGCCCCCGTGCGTGGCCTTGTCAGTGGCAGCAGTTTTCAGTTTTCAGGTTTCAGTTTTCAGTTTCAGTTTTTCAGTTTTTCAGTTTTCTGTTTTCAGTTTTCAGTTCTCCGGTTTCAGGATTCAGTTTTCATTTTTCAGTTTTCGTTTTCAGTTTTCAGTTTTTCAGTTTTTCAGTTTTTCAGTTTTTCGGTTTTTCAGTTTTCAGTTTTCCTATTTCAGGTTTCAGGTTTCAGTTTTCCTATTTCAGGTTTCAGGTTCCAGTTTTCAGTTTTAAATTTTCAGTTTTCAGTTTTTCAGTTTTCAGTTTTTCAGTTTTTGAGTTTTTCAGTTTTTAGATTTTCAAGATTTCAGTTTTTCAGTTTTTCAGTTTTCAGTTTTCAGTATTCCTTTTTCAGGTTTCAGGTTTCAGGTTTCAGTGTTCAGTTTTCAGGCTTCAGTTTTCAGGTTTCAGTTTTCCTTTTTCAGTTTTCAGTTTTCAGTTTTTCAGTTTTACACGTTTTCAGTTTTTCAGTTTTTCAGTCTTCAGTTTCAGATTTCAGCTTTCAGTTTTCAGTTCTCAGTTTTCAGTTTTCAGGTTTCAGTTTTCGGTTTTCAGTTTTTCAGTTTTTCAGTTTTCAGTTTCAGTTTTCAGTTTTCAGTTCTCAGATTTCAGTTTTCAGGTTTCAGTTTTCAGTTTTTCAGTTTTTCAGTTTTCTGTTTTCAGTTTTCAGTTTTCCGGTTTCAGGATTCAGTTTTCATTTTTCAGTTTTCGTTTTCAGTTTTTCAGTTTTTCAGTTCTTCAGTTTTTCGGTTTTTCAGTTTTCAGTTTTCCTATTTCAGGTTTCAGGTTTCAGTTTTCAGTTTTAAATTTTCAGTTTTCAGTTTGTCAGTTTTCAGTTTTTCAGCTTTTCAGTTTTTCAGTTTTTCAGTTTTTCAAGATTTCAGTTTTTCAGTTTTTCAGTTTTTCAGTTTTCAGTTTTCAGTATTCCTTTTTCAGGTTTCAGGTTTCAGGTTTCAGTGTTCAGTTTTCAGGCTTCAGTTTTCAGTTTTCAGGTTTCAGTTTTCCTTTTTCAGTTTTCAGTTTTTCAGTTTTTCAGTCTTCAGTTTTTCAGTTTCCAGTTTCAGATTTCAGCTTTCAGTTTTCAGTTCTCAGTTTTCAGTTTTCAGGTTTCAGTTTTCAGGTTTCAGTTTTCAGTTTTCAGTTTTCAGTTTTTCAGTTTTTCAGTTTTCAGTTTTCCTATTTCAGGTTTCAGTTTTCAGTTTTAAATTTTCAGTTTTCAGTTTTTCAGTTTTCAGTTTTGCAGTTTTTCTATATATCAGTTTTTCAGTTTTTCAGTTTTCAGTTTTCAGTATTCCTTTTTCAGGTTTCAGGTTTCAGGTTTCAGTGTTCAGTTTTCAGGCTTCAGTTTTCAGGCTTCAGTTTTCAGGTTTCAGTTTTCCTTTTTCAGTTTTCAGTTTTCAGTTTTTCAGGTTTACACGTTTTCAGTTTTTCAGTTTTTCAGTTTTTCAGTTTTTCAGTTTTCAGTTTTCAGTATTCCTTTTTCAGGTTTCAGGTTTCAGTGTTCAGTTTTCAGGCTTCAGTTTTCAGTTTTCAGGTTTCAGTTTGCCTTTTTCAGTTTTCAGTTTTCAGTTTTTCAGTTTTACACGTTTTCAGTTTTTCAGTTTTTCAGTCTTCAGTTTTTCAGTTTCCAGTTTCAGATTTCAGCTTTCAGTTTTCAGGTCTCAGTTTTCAGTTTTCAGGTTTCAGTTTTCAGGTTTCAGTTTTCAGTTTTCAGTTTTCAGTTTTCAGTTTTTCAGTTTTTCAGTTTTCAGTTTCAGTTTTCAGTTTTCAGTTCTCAGTTTTCAGTTTTCAGGTTTCAGTTTTCAGTTTTTCAGTTTTCTGTTTTCAGTTTTCAGTTTTCCGGTTCCTGAATCCTGAGATTCAGTTTTCATTTTTCAGTTTTCGTTTTCAGTTTTTCAGTTTTTCAGTTTTTCAGTTTTTCGGTTTTTCAGTTTTCAGTTTTCCTATTTCAGGTTTCAGTTTTCAGTTTTAAATTTTCAGTTTTCAGTTTTTCAGTTTTCAGTTTTTCAGTTTTTCAGTTTTTCAGTTTTTCAGTTTTCAGTTTTCAGTATTCCTTTTTCAGGTTTCAGGTTTCAGGTTTCAGTGTTCAGTTTTCAGGCTTCAGTTTTCAGGCTTCAGTTTTCAGGTTTCAGTTTTCCTTTTTCAGTTTTCAGTTTTCAGTTTTTCAGGTTTACACGTTTTCAGTTTTTCAGTTTTTCATATTTTCAGTTTAGCAGTTTTCAGTTTTTCAGTCTTCAGTTTTTCAGTTTCCAGTTTCAGATTTCAGCTTTCAGTTTTCAGTTCTCAGTTTTCAGTTTTCGGGTTTCAGTTTTCAGGTTTCAGGTTTCATTTTTCAGTTTTCAGTTGTTCAGTTTTCAGTTTCAGTTTTCGGTTTTCAGTTCTCAGTTTTCAGTTTTCAGGTTTCAGTTTTCAGTTTTTCAGTTTTTCAGTTTTTCAGTTTTTTGGTTTTTCAGTTTTCAGTTTTCCTTTTTCAGTTTTCAGTTTAAAGGTTTTCAGTTTACAGTTTTTCAGTTTTTCATATTGTCAGTTTTTCACTTTTCAGTATTCCTTTTTCAGGTTTCAGGTTTCAGGTTTCAGTGTTCGTTTTTCAGGGTTCAGTTTTCAGTTTTCAGTTTTCAGTTTTACAGTTTTACAGGTTTTCAGTTTTTTAGTTTTTCAGTTTTTCATATTTTGTAAAAAAATGTTTTCAAACACGCAAACTACGACCGGAGTTAAATTTCATTCGCGACAACTACTCTTAATAACTCGAAATATTTTCGTGTCATCGGCATACATAAGGGCTTTTGAATTTGAGAAACACTCCGTTATATCATTTATATACAAAATGAATAAGAGAGGGCCCAAATGTGATCCCTGTGGGACGCCTGATGTGGCTTGTTTGAAAGGTGATGAGAAACCTTCGAGTACTACCGCTTGTGATCTATTTTCTATATTTGACTTAATCCAATGGAAAAGGTTGCCGTGTATACCAAGGTTCCATAGTTTTTACAAAAGCGTATTATACGAAATTTTATCAAACGCTTTTGCAAAGTCTGTATACACTGCGTCTACTTGATATTTTTTGTTCATGGCATGACATATAACCTCAGTAAATGACAAAAGATTACTTTCAACACTTCGACCTTTGTAGACCCCGTGCTGGTTTGGGTTTATATGACGACGAACGGCGTAAGAGAGCTGGTTTGTAACAATTTTTTCTAATATTTTACCGAACTGACACAATTTAGAAATAGGTCTATATTTTTCAATGTCTTGACTGATATTACCTTTAGGAATAGGTGTTATCCACGCTTTTTTCCAAATTTATGGGAATTGCCCTTCTTTAATATAAATTAATATTTAATATTTTAGTGATAGGAAATACTAATGTATTGGCGCATTTGCTTATTAATAAAGGGTGTATTCGATCAGGTCCAGCGCCTTTGTTTACATCGACTGATTTCAAATATTTTAAAACGATCTCATTTGTTAAACTAATAGTATTGATGTTAAGAACTGGGTTTAATTGAGGTTCTAAATTGTCAATATCCAAAGGCGATGACGTCGAAACTTCGAAAACAGATTGAAAATGGTCATTAAACATGTTACAAATACGTGCCCCATCAGAGGCTGAGATTCCATTATAGTGCATAGTCTGTGGTATCCCTTTATTCGCAATTGTTGATTTAATAAATTTCTAGAAAAACTTTGAGCGAGACCTAATTTTATCTTCGGAAAATTATATATAATTTTTATAGCAAAGTTTTTCAACTACTTCAGCCCTTTTTCTCAATTTTTTAAACGATTCATAATCTAAAGGATTACTGTACCGCTTCCACAGATTGTGATACTTTCTTTTTTCTTTTAAATGTTTTCTTTGCGATATACTGTGCCATGCCGGGGTTGTGCTGGATTTATTTGAGGGATAACGAGGTACATGTTCATCAATTAAGTTATATAAGAGGCTATACAATTTTTTTACGCAGTTTTCCACGTCCAAACCATTAAATAATGCATTCCAATCTATGGTCATCGACATATAATATCAAGACGAGTAAAGGCAAGCAAAATTCATGTGAAAACACGACCCATTTTCACGTTTACAAAACTAAAATGTCTTATGTCTTATTAACCAATCAAGTACTCATTCTTTAAGCATATTTTTTTGTGTTAACCGCAAAGGTTTCATGCCATTTCACCAATAAGAAAAGTTGCCGTGTTGTGAGTGGTCAAAATCAATTTGACAATGAAGTTTAATTGGACAGGAGATACTCAAATGAAATAACTGAAATGTCAAGTTAACTTATAGTAAATACGCCTAAGTTTGACGTGGATAGGTTCACGTAATAAATAATAATACAATCAATTAACAATTTATTTTTTAGTGCATTTTTCATTACTTATGTAATATACGTAAATTTAATCGTTCTTGGAATAAGGAATAATATGAAAGCCTTATTCATCTTTCATTTATTTAATAAAAGTGCTACATACTACAAAATAAGCATAAATTAACATAAAATAGTAAAGATTTTGAACTTTTTTACAATTTTATAAATCCGTTACATTATGGAGACCCTCTTGGTCTCGAGCAACATAATGTTAAGCAATTAAGGTTGATAGTGGCAAAAAAAAACGATTATTTTTTAACTTTATTTATGACCAGACTAGAAAATAATAGCATACCTTCAATATAAATTGTTAAAATTCTCCTTGCTTCCTCGTTTTCTAGAACTAAAAAATAACGGATGAGTTCGTTTATGTGTTCTATTTATAGCAGGCTTAGGGAAATACAAGGATAAATTTACATTTTGTATCAATTTTTTTATACTACAACGGTAGCAAACAGGCATACGGCTCACCTGATGGTAAGCAGCTACCGTAGCCTATGGATGCCTGTAGCTCCAGAGGTGTCTCATGTGCGTTGCCGACGCTTTCATATAAAAGAGGATTCACTCTGTTGACAGCTAAAGGGACAAGAGAATCCCCCGTCGTCAACACACTGCATCCTCTGAGCTCTCTGGCAACCTTACTCACCGGCAGGAACACAACACTATGAGTAGGGTCTAGTGCTAATTGGCTGTGGTTTTCTGTAAGGTAGATGTAGTTCCCCAGTCGGGCTCTGCTCTAGATTTGATAATTAAAGACTATGCTATGAAGTTATAGCATTCATTATTAATCAAAAATAAGAGTCATATTAGTCAGTGGTACTAGAAATGGCACGGCCAGAATGGTATGATTTTACCAGAGTAAGTATAGTAGGTACTAGTATTCGAAGGGTTTTGTTTTGTCGATTTATTACTACTAGGTAATACTTATAAATGAACATTCATTATACTTTTCCTCAAATGAAATATGTTTACTTTTCCAAAACTTATATTGCATAACATCGACCAAGTCCGCAATGTATGAGAATATCTATGCGTGATTTACTTACCGATGAAAGGAAATATCACCATCTTTGGCGCCTGTGTGGCTCCTGCACCAATGCACGGCACAAGCCGGCATTTTAATACCGATATATTACCGAAATTTCATGGACTGAAAAAACTAATATTTTGACGATATGACAATTCCAAAAATGTTTGACATGACATTAGGGCACCGCTGTCACAAGCTCCGCCCACTTTGGCACCAGGAAAGTGGAGCAGATTTTGAGCGTTGATTACGCTTCCTTACTTATTATTCTTCCAAGTCTATGGTAGATAAGTGACTATAAATACTATCGAAATCAGCCAAGTGGAACTTATAAACAAGGGATTCGGCAGACTTTAATGGGGCTGTATAATCAAGCTTCAAGTCTAGGTATAACGCTGGATGGTGTACATCTTCAGGAGTTAAGGGAAAATCACACCTGCTGACATTACAAATAGTACTACTAAATATCATATCGAGAATACGGTTATTCACGTTAGTAATACTGTTAAATTGATTTAGATTATTGAGTGCCATAAAATCACATGTGAACTGTACTAAAACATTACTAGAAGGATTCAGTGACAATTCACGTGAGCCCAAATATATCCATTCAGCCTGAGAGATATTAAAGTCCCCGGTAATGAGAAATAAATCGTTTGGGTGATCAAGTATAAGTTGAGAAGTTATGTCATAAAATGATATAACGGTATCTTTGTGATTCGCGCCCGGAGCAATATAAACACAACCCGTATGTAAGTATTTACATTGCGAGTGCATGTTATCATTATGAATGGGCAGAGGCAGCGATATCCAGAGGCACTCGGAGTGCGCGGGAGAGGGGCGGGGCCAGTCCCGCTGCACCGGCATTAGCTCCAATAGTAGTTTATGTAACTGTTACGTAATAAGGGTCCTTAAAACATGAGTGTGGTTTTATGAAATGAGCCGCAGGCGAATTTCATAATAAGATCACACGAGTGTTTTAAGGCCTAATTACGTACAGTTGCATACACTGCTTTATCTACACTCATATTATATATATTAAATTAAGTGTTCGGAAACCATAGAATGACCGCCATTGTACCGTCATGGCCAACTCGATTGTGCCGGCGCTCGCGCGGGACCAATCGAGTTGGCCATGGCGGTAACATTATGTTATCAAATTCGATGTTCCAAATTTGAAACTCATTGCTTAACAATATTTGGGCATGCAAAGTTAAAATTACGTTACTGCCGCAGATAAAAAACTTATCATAGTTAAATCGTTTGTTGTAATGCTTGTCATTGTCTACGGTTTTTGAACGCATTTTAGAGTACTTACAGTATGAGTGTAGATAAAGAGTATTGTAATATAGATTAGCTCGCGCAGCACCGCCATGGCGACTCCTCCGCCGCGCGCAGCCCCGCTATCCTTCAAGAACGGTCACACCTATATACTACATATCGGTCATCAAAATATACCCTATCGTAAAAGTCCGATGTCAACCAACTCTCAGTTATACACATAAAATCGTAACCTGCAAGAGCCACCTGTGAGAAAAAGCTATGTGATTTTGTTCGGAGCCCCCTTACATTCTGATAATATCCTTTAAACAACTTACTATCCATTATCAATAAGTAACGTATTTTATCTACACTCATACTGTAAGTACTCTAAAATGCGTTCAAAAACCGTAGACAATGACAAGCATTACAACAAACGATTTAACTATGATAAGTTTCTTATCTGCGGCAGTAACGTAATTATAACTATGCATGCTCAAATATTGTTAAGCAATGAGTTTCAAATTTGGAACATCGAATTTGATAACATAATGTTACCGCCATGGCCAACTCGATTGGTCCCGCGCGAGCGCCGGCACAATCGAGTAGGCCATGACGGTACAATGGCGGTCATTCTATGGTTTCCGAACAATTAATTTAATATATATAATATGAGTGTAGATAAAGCAGTGTATGCAACTGTACGTAATTAGGCCTTAAAACACTCGTGTGATCTTATTATGAAATTCGCCTGCGGCTCATTTCATAAAACCACACTCACGTTTTAAGGACCCTTATTACGTAACAGTTACATAATAGTAGTTTATGCAACAGTTGTATAAGAGGGGTCAAAAAAGGTGAGTGGCGTGGGTAACAATTTGAGCCGTAGGCGAAAATTGTTACGAAAAACGCCACGAACATTTTTTTACCTACTTATACGACGTTGCATACAATACTTTTTCTACGAATACACTTACTTTTACATAAAATGCGAAATTGAAATCTTCATGGATATCGCAGTTATTTTGTCAACATAATCAACAATCATTTAAGTTTTACCTTTTAAAATACTATTTTTCAATAATACTAACATTACTAACAAAAATACCGTCGTTATTTGATCAATTATTAAAGAGCTACAGAGATTAGTAAAAATACCTAAATTACTTTCAAAGTTTGCAATTCGCCCCAACAAACGAACGGGAAACGTAAAATACTACGAAGTAGGTCTGTGGTTCTTATAATTTTTTTCTTTTTTAAAGTTTTTTTTTCTAAAAACGCTGCGTTTATTTAGGTTTCTTAGGTTGGCAGTAATTTATTTTATATTAATAGCCGTGTTTGCACGCGATTCCGCGATACTATTTTGGCGCTTTTATAGAACAAGTGTTATTTTGGGGAATAGACTAGATAGACTTTTCATCGAGTGTATTATCTATGTTCTTATAAAGGTGTTAACGAATGTATAAATGACAGATAAAAGTACAGGAGTAGAAAAACTACTATAATAATGCATATGTATACTTTATATTTTGAGGCAGCACTGTGGTATGACTTGCAGATAAGTAAAATAGTGAAAAAGGGGAACATAAACAGTTTTTTTCTACTCCTGCACTTTTATCTGTCATTTATACATTCGTCAACACCTTTATAAGAACATAGATAATATACTAGAAGAAAAGTCTATCTAGTCTATTGCCCAAAATAACACTTGTTCTATAAAAGCTCCAAAATAGTATCGTGTAATCGCGTGCAAGCACTTTAATATAGGACAAAATAAATTACTGCCAACCTAAGAAACCTAAATAAACGCAGCGTTTTTAGAAAAAATACTTTAAAAAAGAAAAAATGAAAAGAACCACAGATACTTTGCAGTTTTTATTTTACGTTTCCCGTTCGTTTGTTGGGGCAAACTGTGAACTTTGAAAGTAATTTAGGTATTTTTACTAATCTCTGTAGCTCTTTAATCATTGATCAAATAACGACGTGTGTATTTGTGTTAGTAATGTTAGTATTCTTGAAAAATAGTGTTTTAAAAGGTAAAACTTAAATGATTGTTGATTATATTGACAAAATAACGGCGATATCCATGAAGTTTTCAATTTCGCATTTTATGTAAAAGTAAGTGTAGTCGTAGAAAAAGTATTGTATGCAACGTCGTATAAGTAGGTCAAAAAATGTTCGTGGCGTTTTTCTTAACAATTTTCGCCTACGGCTCAAATTGTTACCCACACCACTCACCTTTTTTGACCCCTCTTATACAACTGTTGCATAAACTACTATTATTGCTGAGTGATGTGGGTATGATACAAATGAAGTTAATACTTCATATAATGCACATTTAGGCGCGCAGGCACGAAGGTAAACAATGGCTGTAGGTAGGTAGTTATAAAAATATACAGTTGTTCTTACGATTAAATAGGCTTATAAACAAAGTGAACGTGATTTATATAGGCAGTTAGCGAAAACAAGAAATAACAGATGCGTTTTACGTTTGTACATGACACCGAGTATAAAAAACATAGTCACTTCAATTTAGATAAGTCCAACTCGTTATTTATCCCAATGATTTTGGATGTTCTTACGTATGAGGATCTTGCAATCGCGGGTCCATAGATACGCATAATTAAGTTCTGCCTTCCTTTGCCGGGCGTGTTTTAAGAGCAGCTTATTCTCTGGCGTGAGGTGGTCACTGATGAATATGAGTCTCGCCGGTCCATCCAGGCCGACGTCTGCGGTGGTGAGGCCGCGGCCTCACCACCGGCGTTTTGTAAGACTAACATGGATACATCTCTTTGTAGTTGACTGTACAAAAACTTGTCAAGTGACAACCCCGTGCCGACGCTTACAGCTCGGTCATAAAACTGCGGCGCGCAAAGAAGATTCACGGTTCGTGCGCGGTTATAAGTTTCAATTTTGCTTGCAGGCGGCGAGTATAGGTATAATTTTATACCTAAATCTGACTTTTGTGATGGAGTGAATTTTCTGTACGGTAGTACTATTAGTTATTCTGTGATTTTACTATGCGGCACTTACGTCGTTTTTACTAGGCGTTTTATGAGTTATAAGTGTTATAAGTTATAACTCAAAAACGACTCGACCTATTTAATTCAATATAAGTTGTTTACGGGAGGTACTTACCCTAAAAATATTTTTCAATTTTCATTTGTCAGCGCAATTAATACACACATGCATTAGTCATACCAAATTAAGTTCTTTAGTATTATTGGTATGAGATAGACCGCGGACAGACGGACGGACGGACAGACGGACATGGCGAAACTATTTAAGGGATTCCTAGTTGACTACGGAACCCTAAAAATTAACAACCGAGATACCGAAATTGAATAACGGTATATTTGTATGAAAATAATACCGTTATTGTTCCCGGCACAAGATATAAAAAACTGAAAGGTAAACTGAAAGAGACAGGTAAGAGAATACAACAGTATACTTTCTGAAATTGGTAATGATGAGGACAATGAGGACACGAGGACAATAGAAATAGATCAGCTTGACCGTCTTAAACTGTGATAGGCATTTCTTGGGTTTAGTAACTATGTTTATGATGCAAATCATCCAGGTGGTCTGAGAGGTCTTTTTGTGAACCCGTCGAAGTGCCAGGCCATAGTTATTGGGAGCTCTAGACAGCTGGCTAAACGATATCTTAACACGATTGCACCTGTTACCTTCAACGGCATACCGATTTACTAGTCAAAGTTTTAATGACTTAGGTGTCCTATTAGACAGCACGTTGATTCAAGAATTTTCTTTTCTACAATAAGTTTAATTTATATAAATAAATAATTGCCAGTGATTATCCGATTGCTGACCTAAAATAAATTCCTAATTATTTTGATAAACTATAATTATCACTTTGTTGTAGTCTTGTCTCGATTAAAATCTACATCGTGATTATCATAAAATTTTCAGGTGTTTAATGTTTTTACTCGTATGTTGGAGTTTAACCTAAATAGGCCGTATGCAAATTAGTAGAGACGTAACGGATAGTGGTTTGGCCGGATACCGGATACCGGATATTCGGCGGACCCTTTGGCCGGATAGCCGGATACTCGGCCAAAAGTTTTACCTACAGTGAAGCTAATTTGAGCAAGCGGGTGGCACTTCGTGCAGGTTGCAACTTGTTCAAGAAATTATAAGGTACCTGAAGTTATGCCCTTTATTGAATGGAAGAATCACGTGAACTAATAAACTAATATTAATAATTGATAAGTAAATTATTTGGTGGTTTACTTATATATTCATCATATCGGTTTAAACTTGACTATGTGTCATTTTACTATCCGGTATCCAGCCGGATACCGGCCGTGAGATGGTAATTAACACTCCAGAGCCACAAAATTCACATTTACTATAATTGATGAGCAAATCACCACTAAGGCTAACTAAAGTGACGAAAAAACCGGTAGTGCAAATAAATCTTGAAGCAAATCAAATTATTTTGTACAATATTTTTTTTTTATTTGCAATTTTTAAGTAGTTACACTACTATATATAAACTGAAAATAAATGTCATATACTTCAGAAAAAACCGACCGGGCCGGGACGTACCGGTACCGGGTGACCGGGTGGTCTAGTGGTCAGGACGTCAGCCGCGAAAGCTGAAGACGCCAGTTCAAATCTGGCCTCGGACACCGGAGGGTTTGGTCACTTTTTCTGAAGTATATGACATCTATTTTTAGTGCAAATAATTTAAAGTAGAGAGCAAATTACACAGCAACACACAAACTCCTATACAAATTTCTAAATAAATATTGAAAACTAACTAAAAATATATAAATAAAACATACAAATATCATACTTATACATACATATATATAAGGTATAACACATACAATATATACATACACATAATATATTGGCAAATTAAGGTAGAGACAAGTAATAGAGTTTCAACGGATTTTTAAAAGAGGGAAGAGATTTCGCTAGTCTTATATCCACGGGCAAAGCATTCCACAAGCGAACAGCTTGGAAGGTGAAGGAGTAGAAACTCCAGGATCTCTGTTATTGAGCTTCCAGGACCCCGGGGATCTTGAAAAGTGCACCTTATATTAGATTTTTTTAATTTATTTCTTTGACTATATTATGCAAAATTTAATAAGCTTCAATGTTAGATCAAATTTCCTTGGAATGCGAAGTTTAAGAGCTAAAGGCGAATTTCTTCAGGATGGGCGACATTTTCCAAGGTGGTGGTGATTCCTCGAGATCCTCGAACGTCAAATTATCTGAACATGAAAACGGGACTACTAATATACATACCGAGAGATTTCGAGATTTGTCGTATTTTGACTGTATTATTATTTAAAATAAAAAGAATGTTATTTTCACGTTGGCGTAGCCTTTAGTGTCAAAACTCTAAAGTAATTATAATATATTTTGTTTAGTATTTTATTGTCACATTTGAATTATTTAATTTAATTTTATGACAAAAGAATATAATTATTGAACTAGGTCACTAAATTGGTCGAGTGAGATATGGGACATGTAGAAGGAGAACAACCGGACATATTTACGAAAGAAAGGAGATCGTCAATTCTGGGCCACCTTCTGATATAAACCGTATATGGTTTGTACTCCTATGTAAAATAAAAACTCATTTTATTACTAAAGTAGACAAAATATTACAAAAAAAAAAACTAAACGGGAATTAGAAATGCAAATTAAATAAACGATATGTTGATCTTTCCGCGATTAAAATACAGCAAGACAAGTCGTTAATTTAATGTCGTTATGGCATTGATATATGTTTAAGTTTTAATGCATGATTGTTCAATTTTCCCATTAGATTTGGCATTTTTTCAACCACCGTTCTGATCAAGAAATTATGACGATTTTTTTAAAGGCAAAAATCATTCCTAAACGGTCCTAAATGATCTGGGCCAGATCACCTAACGAAAATTGACGATCTCCTTTGGCTGAAACGGAGGCGCTTCGCGCGCTTTACTCGCTCGGTCAAAGACCACTAGAATTGAGTTATGCTCCCAATATAATTGAATAACTAGTTACACCATTGAAATGTTTACGTAATCGATACGTACATAATAAGAATATACATATATATTGTAGAACTCACCTGACAGAGCTCTTTACTTTGATAGTTACAACATTAAATATTTCTTCATTACTTACAGCGCATACAATCCGCCATTTTTTAAAGAATTTTATGTCTGTACCCAGTATACATAGTCATGCATATATACATACAGGTACATACATAACTCCCCTTTTGAGCGTAGTCGGATAAATATTTACTATCGATTCCAAGATAATCAATAAATAGTCAAAGATTACGTTTTGAGGTATGTACATAGGTAATAGGGTGTTTCAGTTTTGTATGAAAAAAAAAGATTATGCATTCCAATTTTGCGTAATTTAAAAAAGTTTAGCGAGAATCTCATATTTTGACAGAAAATTAACTTCTTTGTAAATCAACGAAATATAATTATTCAAACCTGACAATAAATGAAGAAATAGTATTTAGTGTTAAATACAAAGCAGGACATTTTATTTGCAAGAAGATGTAAAACCCTGAAAATTCGTAATAGAACAATTTAAAGATGGTTCACGCTGTTACGTGCTGCGTCCTACGTCACTTCCGACACTTCATTTTGTATAGAAAACATCACGTGATCTCCGAGGATCACGTGACGCGTTGTATACAAGATGAAATGTCGGGAGCGACGAGTAGGACGCGGAACGTTACAGCGGGAACAATCATTACTGATATTAAAATTGATATTGGCAATCATGAAAGCTTGCATGAGGTTATCGATTGTTAAAAAAAATTCTCATCTTAAATATAAAATATTCTTATTACAATTATACTTTCTACTAACATACCTACCTTTCTACCGCCTGTTGACTGCCTCTACTTTTAATGTGTGTACTGTACCTACTGTTCTATTTTATTGAGGTGTGCAATAAAGAGTATTTGTATTTTATTGTAACATGATTAGTATTAGTCCTTACTTATAAAATATGGATGCATCATTATCCGAAATAAGTGCTTTCATTTTCATTTTTATATTATAATAATATTTTACAAATAAACTGTATAATATTTTAATATTTCTTGGCATATATACTATTTCCATGACGGACAACAAGAATCTGAGCGAAAACAAGTGAAAATCGAAATTTCGGAAAAATTGAACACCCTCTATAGGTCGTAGGCAATTTAAGTATACGTAACTACTAAAACACGCACTGATACTGAAACCTTATAAAAGATGGTGATATGTAAATAAAATTAATTAGTACATTTTCTTTGATGGTTTATTAGAAGTATCCGTCACACTGTGGGCTGAAATTCGGCTTTAATAGAAATAGATACTCTTATCTTAATTTATACCTTTTTTCTTGGTTGGAAAAATAATTTATTATATTTGTTTAAAATAAATATGTACGGGAGCATATGAGAACAATCTGATTCTCTTCAAAAAGAAAAGGTAAACCGTTACGTATACTCATACCCCGTTAAAGCTATTTCAAGAAAAAAAGGTACACATTAAGATTTAAGTTTATATTTCTACTAGCTTTCCGCCCGCGACTTCGTCCGCGTCTAATACGGTTCCTCATACAGAGTTTTATATCCAATTGTAACTTCTTAACTAACTTTTGTTAATCCCCGAACCATCTTCTTAATCTAGTTATAGTTAAAGCTATTTTGGCGAAAAAACGGGTAACGTAGACATAGTTTCAGTTACAAATAAGTGTTAATATGCAAATAATAACGTGAATGTACCCTATTATTTGCGTAACCTCTTTGTGTACTATATGGTGGTGGTTTTATTTGCCGATACGATGACCAAACTATTGTCAGTGTTCAGTTGTTCACTCTGGAACATGGAAATGGAACGGAAATAGGAACAATAATTCCTAGTAAATCTTAAACCAAAAAAATAGTAAATCTCTATACAAACTTTCAACCCCTTTTATATTTTTTAATTATTAGTAAACGTACGAAGTTTCAAATATCTGACTCTAAATTTTAAACCCCACCGATACAAACGCTTAACCTTCATTTTATCCCCCCTTAGGGGTTGAATTTTTCTAAACCGCTTCTTATTAGTTGTACAGATTGTAAATGTAACCCGTCCTATAAATTACAACTCTGAGGTGGAATTTTGAAAAACGCTGAAATTAGTTTTTTTGCTTCAAAGTTAGTAGCTTACAAACGAACTTTCAAGTCTGTCACAAAAAAAAAATCTCTATAAAAACTTTTTACCCCTTTTTTACCCTGTTAGAGGTTGAATTTTGAAAAACGCTGAAATTACTTTTATTGTTATTAATTATTAGTAAACGTGTGAAGTTTCAAATCTCTAACTCTAAATTTTACACCCCACCCATACAAACTAACCCCTTTTTTACCCATCAAGGGGTTGAATTATTCAAAATCGCTTCTTGTTCGTTGTACAAATTGTATTTTTAACTCGTCCTGCAAATTACAACTTTCTAGATTCAGTAGTTAATCATTTTTAAACGCTACGCTAATGCAATTAAAAATTATAACTTGACTATAATCGTAAAGAACTTTAAGATAGGTACTTTGCTTAATTTTTTTTTGCTGTATGTATTTTAATATTCCGTATTTTTTCATTAAATTTTAAGACCAGACCAGACAGAACAACCAATCAATATTTATTTTTAGAAACAACCTAACAAATGACTCAAGACTCAAACGACACAAAATTCAGAAAGACGAAAGACGCATTTAGAATAATTTCTCTTTAACCCAACTAACTCAGAAAAAATCTTAATAGCGCCATTTATCTTCATGGCACAGCGCCATCTATTGGTGGATTTGTTTTTATTTATTGTGTTGTCTGCTTATAAAGTAGTTCAGGATGAACGGGTCTTATTTAATTTAGTAAATACACCTTTTTACCCGACTACAGCAAAAGTCAAAAGGTACGGCTATAATTTTTAAATTTCAGCAGAACCTCTAACGCCATCTAATGTGGAGTAGTGTACCTAATAAATGAAAAAGTATCGGAAAAATCTATGTACATAATTAATATATTACTGAAGTTGAATCTTGTAAAATTCCAGCAGCTTACAAATAAATCTACATGGACGGAAAACATCTTCCTAACAATGTATGGTAAAAAAAAATATTTCAACAAACAAATATTATCATAGGTACCTACTAATACCGAAAGATGAAAAATAATTAACATCCTACAGGGTCAATATGTAATCTAAATGTAAATGTTTTAAATAAGTTCATTTTCTCTACTTAATGGAATACAATCAACGGCAAAAACATATTTATGATGAGACCAGTAACGCCATCTACTGGGGAGTAGTGAACCTAATAAGTTTTGGAATACGGAAAGATCGCCGTGGAATTTAAAAAAAAACACAACGTTTAAAGTCTCTAACATAAAATAAAAATTTCTCCAATACGAACTTTGCACCTTTTACAAAGTTTTAAGTCTCTAACTCTTAAATAGAAGTTTCTCCCATTCCCATACAAATTTTGCACCTCTATTTTACCCTCTTAGGGTTAGAATTTTGCAAAACGCTGAAAACACTTTCTTTAGATTTAAGTTCGTAACCTTATTACGAATTTTTAAGTCTTCAGCTCAAAAAAAAAAATACTCCCATACAAACTTTGCACCCCTATTTAATCCCCTTAGGGGTGGATTTCCAAAAATCCCGTCTTATCCCTTGCATACGTCATAAAAGTAAGCTCTGGACCAAATTTGAAGTTTCTAGTTCCAGTAGTTTCGGCTGTGCGTTGATGGTAGATCAGGACTTCTTCTTTTATATGTTTAGATAGATGAAAGGCTTATTTCAGCCCACAGTGCGCCATCACATAGAAAAGTATTAAAATAAAATTAAGTATTCTAAAATCAATAACTGAAAGCAACATGCAGATACAAAAGGATGTTTCATCAAGTGGTGCAATGAACGCCGATTCTTACCATCTTGGACATATGGTTCTGGATTTCTTCAACCAGCCTGGGGATCATGTTTGGCAGGTGGGAAAAGTTTGCAAATCTCTGTAAAAAATATCTTTCGAAGAATCATAAATGTCATATTGAAAGAACAATTAATTTTGTATTAAGCAGAACGTCTGCTAACGATACCACAATGCAATGCAATGATAAATTAATTGTAGTATGGGGTTGCGCATTGTTATCGGTGAATTCTCAATACAACTTGGGACTCCGATGGCCGGTTGAGAAGTGTAAGACTTCTTCGGCAGATGTCGCTAGGCGTCCCCCTAAGACGCATATGGGATATAGTGGAGAAATTCGCAGCCATCAGGTGTGTCTCAGTAGCTCAGTTGGTCAGAGCGATGGGCATGTATCCCAGAGTCGCGAGTTCGAGTCTCGCCTGAGGCGGTGGATTTTTCTACTTTTCCATTTTTTCTAAGCATTGTGGTATCGTTAGCAGACGTTCTGCTTAATACAAAATTAATTGTAGTATGGGGTTGCGCATTGTTATCGGTGAATTCTCAATACAACTTGGGACTCCGATGGCCGGTTGAGAAGTGTAAGACTTCTTCGGCAGATGTCGCTAGGCGTCCCCCTAAGACGCATATGGGATATAGTGGAGAAATTCGCAGCCATCAGGTGTGTCTCAGTAGCTCAGTTGGTCAGAGCGATGGGCATGTATCCCAGAGTCGCGAGTTCGAGTCTCGCCTGAGGCGGTGGATTTTTCTACTTTTCCATTTTTTCTAAGCATATTGAAAGAATATCAAACGATATATTAGATTCGATAGACATTTATGGATAAAATAAAGTACTAGGATTTATACATATATCTTCAACAAAGAAAACAATATATCATCCAGTAGGTACCAAGTAAATAATGTTAGGTAAAAATGTTATACTTTCTTAAAATTTCAGTCCCAAAACTACGAAAAACACTACCTTCTAGTCAAATATCACGGTACTTTCCTCAAACTCAGTTAAACGGTGGACCTGCTTGATTAATCCAAGTATTACAAAGAAATAAGACTTTGTATTGTACGGACTCTAGTCTTTTCGATCTTTTCGTATGGCGCTGAGACTTGGACACTGAAAGCTGCAGACCGCAAACGCATTGATGCCTTTGAGATATGGTACTGGAGAAAGATGCTCCTTATCCCCTGGACAGCATTTCGGACTAACGTCTCCATATTGCGAGAACTTAGTCTCCTCGCGGCTATCATCCGAGTGTCTTCGCAGAGTCCTAGAATACTTCGGTCACGTTGCAAGAAAATATGGTGGCAACCTGGAGAAGCTCACCGTGACCGGCAAAGTAGATGGGGAAAAGACCTTGTGGACGCAGCCCTATACGTTGGTCTGACCAGATCCGCACCACTCTCGACTCGACCTTGCACCACGCCATCCACACCGCCAGAGACAGAAACAGGTGGAAAAAGATCGCACGTGAAAAAGTGATACAGAAGGGAGGTCACGACCCTCAGTACTGAGGAATACGACACAAGGAGGAGGATTGTAAGGAAAAAAATATTTAAGACATTTTTTGTCTGAATGGAAAAAGCTGACGTTAATAGAAAAGGGTATTTAAATATTTAACAAAATCCAGTTTTGGATTTTAAAGAAGAGAAGGTGATCATGAATCATGATAGAAGAAAATAATTTTCACATAGAGTCTGTGCGGAAAAATACGACAAGGGTTGAAAAATGTATTAGCTCCCATACAAACCGCGACGCATCTTTTTCCGCACAAAATCTAAGAAAATATTCCTCCTCACAGATCGTAATGCTTATTTTGTCCTTACAATAATTTCCTTAAATTATAAAATGTATAACCAATCGGTTGAAGAAGCGTTTGTCTGTGCCTTGTTTATTTCTGGGGGTAATTACTATGGAAGTAGCGTATAGTAGTATATTCAGAGCAATGACGAGTAGTTTCAGTGACCGCGAGGCAACCGGATGGCTGGCGGTATTTAAGCTCCTGAAGTGATGAGGAACCCGCCATGTGCGACCCGAACTGACCCAACTTGGACTGGAACGGCAATAGAGGGGGGGGGGGGGGGGGTCAAGTAAAAAAAAATATCACGAGGTCAAGCGGTTCCCTGAAAGAATGTACCCTAGTTATATAACAAAAATTTAATGCCATCCCTCCTGGTTGGACTGGTTTCCTGTACAGGAGTTTGAAGCCGGACGCAAGGTGAATTTTTCTATCGGTGGAGGAGAACTTAGGAAAAACGCACTTACAATCATCGACATCGAATGGCATTTATTTTTTGATATTTGTATGATGTGGCAAACGATATGCCTAAATGCCATCCCTCTCCTATGAAATTTCATCCTTTTGTGGCCACCCCTACAAACGAGAAATTCGTCAAATTTGAATACATTGCTACAGAGGGAATAAACTTCATAGAAGAGGGATGGCATTTGGGCATATCGTTTTCTACATCATACAAGACTCATAAAACAAATGCCATCCGATTTCAATGATTGTAAGTGCGTTTTTCCTAAGTTCTCTTCCACCGATCGAAAAATTCACCTTGCGTTCGGCTTCCAACTCTGATGGTTCAATAACTGGGCGGATGTTAATTTGTTTCCGGTGTCTGTATGTGATGAAGATCAAGCATGCTAATTTTCAAGCGGTCGCCTGACAATATTTTATTTTATTTTTTCTTCGCCCTTGTACAGGGAACCAGTCCAACCAGGAGGGATGGCATTAAAATTTAGTTATAACTATAACCAGGGTACATTCTTTCAGGCAACCGCTGTTTCAATAGGTTGCCTCGTGATAAAAAAAAAATTGCACCCCCCCCACTATTTCCGCTCCAGTCCAAGTTGGGTCAGTTCGGGTTGCACAGGGCGGTTCCTCATCACTTCAGGAGCTTACATACCGCGAGCCATCCGGTTGCCTCGCGGTCAATGAAACTACGCGTCATTGGTTTAACTAGTAGTATCTAACGACGAATTTGTTTAACTTAAGCTGTCAAATGCAAAAAGAGACGCCAATTTCAACTTGACGTCATGCAACATGCAATAAGAGCATTTTGCGCTTAAAATTTTGCTTCTACATTCAAATTCTATTGTTTATTTATTTTGTTGCATGATATCAGATCGACGCGGGAACCGGCGAGGTAGAGATGAAGTCGTCGGTGAAGCTTCGTTCCATACAATTGGCCAGATGTCTGAGGAACGCGGGTCTGAGGCCGGGCGATGTCGTCGTGGTATCAGGCATAAACCATTTAGACGTACACATCCCTTTCTATGCTGGATACTTTAACGGATTGCCGTTGATGGGAATAGACCCGTCATATAGATATGGTGAGGATAAGTCGTCTTAACCTCATGTAAGATAGACGTTCAAGTTCCGCCACTGTCCGAGGACGTATTTTCTTTTAAATGAAGTCATTAAAAAAGGTGACGGAAGAATGTCAACTATTGGGCATTAGCGTGTCGAGCACTTGGACCTTTACCTTATAATTAGGTTAATACATGCCATCTGCGCATTTGAATTAAATAAAAGCAAAATCAGGCTTTACCTTTAAACTAACTCTTTGTTAAATTGGCTACAAATTTAAAAAATAAACTTATGTCTTAATTATTTCTGAACCCTAAGAGTTCTGATGTACATGTAAATGGATCATATAGACCTTCATCTAATCTAATGAAACAAGACTAAATTAACTAAAAAATCCCTCGACAATATCAAAACAGAATCGTCACTGCAGTATCTCCTAACTAAATATATCGGACATTTTGCTCCATGTATCAATTTTATTTATTTTACAGATGAAATTAAGAGGTTATTCGAGATAACTCAACCAAAAGTTGTGTTTTTGGAAGTTTTTCTTGTGGAAGAATATGATAAAGTCATCAAAGACCTTGCATTAAATACAAGGATTATAACTTTTGGGGACAGTGAGATATCTCTGGCCAAGTTTATAAAGAAGTATGATGATGGCGCTCTAGCAAATGAATTCAGGTTGGTGGAGATTACTTACGAACAAGCTGTAATTAATATAAACCAAATGGGATTCTACAATGCTTAGAAAAAATGGAAAAGTAGAAAAAGAGACAGTGATTTTTCTACTTTTCCATTTTTTCTAAGCATTGTGGTATCGTTAGCAGACGTTCTGCTTAATACAAAATTAATTGTCAAATGGGATTCTGTTTTAAATAACATATAGAAGCGGTCATCCAGTTTGCTCTTAAGCGAAGGTTAGACGGTTTACCGGTAGTAGGGCCTGGTATGTGATCAAATCAACATGGATGGTATACTTAGTAGAAAGAAACACGGTACTTAAAAATAGTCCAGATTGAGGTCCCGACATTTCCCTGACAGATATTCCTTTTTCTCCTTTCCCGGCGTTGAATATAACCCAAACATTGAGGTAGAATGAAATCCACTGATTTCATTCTACCCACTCCACATTGGGTCCACTGACCCAATACCCAAATTGCCGCTATTCAAAAAAAGTCGTGACTGGTCAATCAATATTTCCATGTGCTTATTAAATATTTTTTAAATTCAAACGGCATGCGCAATTAAACTAAAATAAACGGTTGCTGGTATAATGTATACCCTCTGATGAAAATGTGGGCTAGTTTTGCAGAATCTCGTTCACCGAATCTGACATCCAGTGGACTAATTTGTAACTTATGCGTGACTTTACTTCATTCCATGAAACTAGGGGGTCCTGTGTAGCCATGTACAGTCAACGTACCGTATGGTTCTTTTAGCAACAAACCACGCGATATTGTATTCCGTAATTTATCCTAATATGAGCCTTCGTGATAACGTTGGTATTTTACGCAAAACTTAGATACTACGATTTGATTATAATTGATAAAATCACGATTATGATGCAGATATTATTATGTATCAAAGTCACATAATCTGTAATTAATTAATTAATTATTATTGATAAGATTATAAAAATTCGATTTGATTTCAATTTCAACATCCTTCCGTCTTTTATTAACCGACTTCAAGATTTTTTTTTTTTTAATGTTTGTTACTCCATGACTTCGTCATGTCTGAACCGATTTTGAAAATTCTTTTTTTGATTGTAAGTATATATATATACAGATTGGTCCCGTTTTTGTCAAAACGCAGTTCTGATGATGGGATCCATGAGGAATCGAGGGAACTCCTCAAATCTTAAAGGCATACATATAGTGATTTTTATATTTTTATCAACAAAACCATCATTTTCATTCAAAACATTGACATTGGATGAAGTAGAACTGCTGATGATGATCAGAACGGAACTCTTCAACGACGCATAGTTCACGTTTGGCGATTCGTCCTCTTCGCTGTGTTTGTTTAGCAAGTTTAATTGTCAGAACAAATGTTCGTCCAGCTCAAGTTCTGATGATGGGATCCATGAAAAATCGAGGGAACTCCTCAAATCTTAAGGGCTTACACATAGTGACTTTTGTATTTTTATCAATAAATCAAGCATTTTCATTCAAAAGAGTGACATTTGATGAAGTGGAACTGCTGATGATGAACAGAACGGAACTCTTCAACGACGCATAGTTCATGTTTGGCGATTCTTCCTCTTCGCTATGTTTGTTAAGCAAGTTAGATTGTCAGGACCAATTTTCGTCAAGCTCAAGTTCTGATGATGAGTTCCACGAGGAATCGAGGGAATTCCTCAAATCTTAAAGGCATACATAAAGTGACTTTTGTATTTTTATCAACAAATCAAGCATTTTCATTCAAAAGAGTGACATTTGATGAAGTGGAACTGTTGATGATAATCAGAACGGAACTCTTCAACGACGCATAGTTCACGTTTGGCGATTGGTCCTCTCCGCTGCGTTTTTTAAGCAAGTTATTTCATTGTATGGAATCTAAGTGCACCATCTATCTACAATAATCCTTCACCGGCTACCCCCATTGAAGTCGGTTTTTTTTTCTTAAAAATTATTAACCGACTTCAAGATTTGAAAAGAGGAGGTTCTCAATTCGGCGTGTATGTTTTTTTTTTTTTTTTTTTTGTTTTTTATTTTTTATGTTTGTTACTCCATAACTCCGTCATGTCTGAACCGATTTTGAAATTTTTTTTTTATTGTAAGTATATATATACAGATTGGTCCCGTTTTTGTCAAAACGCAGTTCTGATGATGGGATCCATGAGGAATCGAGGGAACTCCTCAAATCTTAAAGGCATACATATAGTGATTTTTATATTTTTATCAACAAAACCATCATTTTCATTCAAAACAGTGACATTTGATGAAGTAGAACTGCTGATGATGATCAGAACGGAACTCTTCAACGACGCATAGTTCACGTTTGGCGATTCGTCCTCTTCGCTGTGTTTGTTTAGCAAGTTTAATTGTCAGAACAAATGTTCGTCAAGCTCAAGTTCTGATGATGGGATCCATGAAGAATCGAGGGAACTCCTCAAATCTTAAGGGCTTACACATAGTGATTTTTGTATTTTTATCAACAAATCAAGCATTTTCATTCAAAAGAGTGACATTTGATGAAGTGGAACTGCTGATGATGAACAGAACGGAACTCTTCAACGACGCATAGTTCATGTTTGGCGATTCTTCCTCTTCGCTATGTTTGTTAAGCAAGTTAGATTGTCAGGACCAATTTTCGTCAAGCTCAAGTTCTGATGATGAGTTCCACGAGGAATCGAGGGAATTCCTCAAATCTTAAAGGCATACATAAAGTGACTTTTGTATTTTTATCAACAAATCAAGCATTTTCATTCAAAAGAGTGACATTTGATGAAGTGGAACTGCTGATGATAATCAGAACGGAACTCTTCAACGACGCATAGTTCACGTTTGGCGATTTGTCCTCTCCGCTGCGTTTTTTAAGCAAGTTATTTCATTGTATGGAATCTAAGTGCACCATCTACAATAATCCTTCACCGGCTACCCCCATTGAAGTCGGTTTTTTTTTCTTAAAAATTATACATGGAAATTTATAAATATTTGGTTGATTTGCATTTGCAACACCTATTTATTTCTGATAATTTTCAATGAGTTTCGCTTCCCAAAGGTAGTCTGGAAGAAATCGCTTTTTTTATACCACGACGGGGGCAAACAAGCATACGGCTCGCCTGTTGGTAAGCAGCTACCGTTGCCTATGGACGCCTGCAACTCTAGAGGTATCACATGCGCGTTTCCGACCCTTTACAAAAATGAGAATTCACTGTGTTGACGGCTAAAGGAACAAGAGGGTCCTTTGTCGTCAACACACTGGGTCCTCTTTGAGCTCTTTGGCAACCTTACTTACCAGCGTGTTCCTATGACTAGGGTCTAGTGCTATTTGGCTGTGGTTTTCTGTAAGGTGGAGGTACTACCCAAGTCGGGCTCTGCTCCAGATTTGAGCGAGATGACATTCGCTGTGCTGTGGCCTACCACACATAGCGAGATGTCATTCGCAGTACCCATACCTCTACCGCAGTACCGATACTCCAAACGTTTTAACGATAAAATCGCCAATAGTTACACCTCTAGGTACTTTTACTACTTGTCACTTGTATTTTCTGTATTTTAAGTTGAGTTCGGCTCAGATTAATATTTATGTTAATTGTCTGTATAACCTAAAAATATTTTAAATAAAACATGATACAAAATGGTATTTTTTCCTTTCTTATTTTCAATTTCTGTTTCTAGTTTCTAACTAGCCTTTTTTCATTTTATTTTAGAGTGGCCACTTTTGATACAAGCAGAGTGTTCGCGTGGCTCGTCTTGACCAGCGGTACTACAGGGCTACCCAAAGTAGCAGCTTTCAAGCACTCTGACATCGTCATGATGGTCAAAATAAACTCAGTGATGAAAGACAAGTAGGTACCACGAGACAGGCGAGTATATATAGGGGATTGATTTTTCGAACAATACGTCCGAAAACTCCGAAAGACAGCATCAATATGGCGGTGTGTTGTTTTGTCGTGTTGGCCTTATTGTCTAGATAGCGACGTCATTACTTCCTTATTCAAGTGAGGTGCTACGACTTACTTTAAATTCTCTTTCAACTTTTTGGTCGAATTATTCATTCTACTATTTCCACCTTAGGTGTTGGTTCGTTCGCTGAGGTAGAATGGCCTCAAATGGTTAGGCTATGTCACATCCAAATAGACATGTTATACTCCTATACCGTGTGCGTAAATCACGTCTGTGTGACTACCACATTTTGGGTCATTATTTACATGTAGAAAGTTAGAAACCGGCCAATGCGGATTCGGACGTGCACATGTATTCGAGTCCACGGCTGACCATATGTATAACTATAACATAGACTTCAGTGTAGTTCTTGATGCGGTGATTCTGTCTGTACCAGGGGGCTTAGCCAAGTCGATAATCGTTTGTAGAAAACGAATCGAAACGCTATCGTCTCTCTATCGCACTAATTTGGAAGAGTGATAGAGAGACCGGTAGCGTTTCTTTTCGTTTTCTACAAACTATGGTCATCTTGGCTAAGCCCCCAGGTCGGACATACCGTCTTTAAAATCGACTTGCTTGTAGGTTTTTATTATAATTTCTGAAATCATATTCTTGTATTGTCTTTTGAATTATAATTCTAATGATTTGGTTTGATATGTTTTCAGAGAACTAGCCTCATTTATGCTCCTACCGAGCGTGCAGTGGGTGTCCTCATACGTAGCGACTTTGTGCATGATCAGTGCAAACCAAATCAAGCTGCAATCCTCAACGCCTGTTACTATAGACCATATTATCGATATCATTAACAAATATAAGGTACCTAAGTAATGTAACATGCTACATTTCGAATATAAGATGACTCTTTCGACGAAGTCTTTCAAACTATTTGGGAAGTAATGGGATTCCGGGTCACCATGTCAAAAAACATTAGTTGCAAATGTTCAGTATAATATAATGTTATAATGACGTTCTCACATTACATCCGATATCCAAGATGCATCCGTTTCATAATTACCAAAATTCAAGAATAACTTTGCTTGAGAGGTCCAAAGATCAGAATGAATTTTTTTCAAAACACCTAAAATGTTTACTGGGTATAATAAATAATAATATTGAATATGACCCATTTATTCTACGAAACAAAACAAAAAAGATGAAATTGGATGAAATCCAAAAGTTGGTAATAGTACATTATGATACAAGTGTGCTAAGTTGATCATTACACACGAAGCGATATTGTGCGCACGAACGCACGTGAGTGCGCATAAGGAAGCTGAGCTTATGTAATGATCAAGCACACGCGTTTCATACGACGTTTTTCAACACACTTGCGAGGAAATAACAGAATAGTATAATTAATAACTTTTGATAAATACATTAATTGTCAGAATGTATACAGGATAGAGGTACTTACGAACCTAAGATAATTAAATTTAACTAACCTTTTTTGTGATGTTATTGAGTATCTGGAACTCTTTTCCAAATCATTTCATAAAATTAAAGACTTCACATTTATTGTGTATTTTTTTCTTGGCATTATTGCCAAACAGCCAATAAAATTAAAACAGACAATTCGCGTTTAAAACGTAATTTACTGTGTATTACGAGTAATATAATAAGTTGAAATGATTCTTATTCACAATCAGGATTGTATAATTTGTATTCTATCGTAAATGTGTATATTTTTAATATATTTACTTTTTTTTTACTTTTTTAGAATGTAAACTCATAAAGTGTTAAAAAAAAGTAAAGGTAATACCCGACTAAATTACAACGATTCGTCTGCGTACGTACAACTTGGTACTAGAGTACAAACGTCACTTGATCGGATTATTAAATTATTCCACTAGTTGGATAATTATTGTGAAATGCACGCGTGTTTAATATCTAGGATTATGAGCATAAAAGCGGTGGAATAAGAACCTCGTTACGAGGGTGTGTTGAAAATTATATTTCACATTATTCCATAGGTACTGAGTTTTGGGTAATAGAAATTCAGACATTTTTGGAAATAGTAGAATTGAAAATTTGTCAAAACATGATAAAGTCATTTTGAATTGTAGTCATGTCAAGAGTACAGTAATTTAAGAAGTAGGCGTAAGTAATTCCAAATTTTAGACATTATAAGATTAATATGTTTTGGCATTGCGACATTCTAAGAATATGGTATTATGATATTTGGCTGTAGCGAACCGGAATCAGCAATAGGGGTAAATAATGGAAAACCAGACGCACAAATGTACCAAGTGAATGACAGCCTATGGAAGCCAAAGGTCAAAGAGCTGGTGCAGGGCAGAGATAGCTGGAAGAAACTCCTTCAATACATCTCTAATATTGCTTGATTATTTGTCGTGTTGGAGTTGTGTTGGGGATAGTTTGTGTGTTTAATGTATTTTGTATTTAATTTAAAGTGAGAATACGGCACAGTGTGCTGCGCCTGACTTTTCTAGACTAAGCTTTCTTAGATTTATTGAATGACCCTAACATCACTTTTTTTCTTAGCCTGTTGCCGCTATATCAACCCCGCTCGTAATCAATGGCATCTTGGCTCATGAGAAATTTTGCGATTTGACGTGCTTCAAGAAACTCATCGTCACAGCATTTGCCATGAGCCCCGCAACCCTTAAAGCACTAAAAGTAAGTACATAGATACAACGTAGACCGTGACCACCTCAGGATTCTTGGAATTCTAGCATAGACTAGTAAGTTTACTTTTGATCTAGATTGTAGATGATCGTTGGAAATGTTGTAAAAACTTTCAAAACACAAATCACATCGTTCACTCAAATCCTGTTCAACAAAGAATAATAGGATGTGCACAAAATAGCATGGACAATTTATGAATGAATTAATTCATAATATTTCCATGCAGTTTTGAATCTCACTGTACCTAGTTATTTAGTATAATTTAAAGAAGTAACTTAAATATTAGTGGGTACTCATTTCTGTAACAGTTTTTATAATAACTAGAGAAGAACGGTGTCTCCCAACACAGGCAACTTTTGCTTATCGGGCGGCATCATCCCTTAGATCATAATATTTAACGGCCTCCTAGCCCAGTCGGTAGTGACCCTGCCTACGAAGGCTACGAAGCAGGAGGTCCCGGGTTCGAATCCTGGTCAGGGCATTTATTTGTGTGTTTATCACAAATATTTGTTCCTGAGTTATGGATGTTTTATTACATATATCGTCGTCTAGTAGGTACCCATAACACAAGCCTTACTGTGGTGTGGTGTTGAGCTTACTGTGGGCCTAGGTCGATTTGTGTAAGATTGTCCTATAATAATATTTAATATTTATTTATTTATATTTAAAAAAAATATATAATATTCATAATCAATCATAATTCATAAACCATGTGCATTTTATGAAATAAAGAATTAATTAATTAATTTTGTATATCTAAATATTGTAGAAGTCTTAACTAATATTATAGGTACTTTTTTAACAGGTGTGTAATTTAAGGAAGACTTGGCCTATTTAAGAAAGAATTTGGCTTAACCGTGCATCCTACTACATACTATTGCACTACACGTGGCTGTTTAGTTTAAAAATAAGTCACTCTACTAGTTCAATGCATAAAAGTAACAACATGCGTGTGAAAGGTTTTTTATATTTAAATTTTTGTTTTTGGCGTCCAAATAGGGATTCCATTTTTTCCCTATAATAATAACTGTGGATCGCAACAATGAGGGACGATGACACATGCAATGCAATGAATAATGCAATACAATTTAGTTGATAGGATGCAAAATGAACAATATATCCTATTAAAGGAAAATTTTAAAAATCTATTGAAATGGTTCAAAAATATAAAAGGCATCAAAAAAAAGTAAAAGTACGAAATTTAAAATACAATGATATTTAACACTTTACTGTAAAATAATTTTTTCCATAATTTTAACTGGGCGACTATATACTCGTATATATATAATCGTGACGTCACTTTTGCACGTCATTTTGTTAGGAGCGTTTAGAGAAACAAATTCAATTCTCAGATTTTAAGTCTAATTTCTGACTTTTGTGTTGCTTTAACGGAATTGACCCGATATAGACTTTTGATCCTCACAACAAAACGAATCGATTGATACTGTGGGGAGTATCCCCAATGAATAACACTTGTAATTATTTATATATATTATATTTTTTTTATTTTTTATTACCCCGCGCCTCCACCATATGTGGGGAGTATCCCCAATGAATAACACTTGTAATTATTTATATATATTATATTTTTTTTATTTTTTATTCGTTAATACATTCGATTCGACTCTCTGTCTAGGCTGTCCCTTCTAGAAATCCCTCAAACAATCCCGAACGTCTGACATAGAACATTTCGTTCTATTTTTAAATAACACCGCGCCAGACAGTGTTCGAGAAGAAAGGCTGTAAAGGTATACAACCTTTACAATACCATACATGAAAAAAAATCATCATGCTTCTGGCATATTACCTTTCTCAAACATCCAATAAAATAACTGGCGAACATTTTTCAGGCAAAAATGCGACCAGACGGAGCGGTTTGGAACCTACTAGGGCAGACGGAATGCTTGGGCGCTATACTGTTACCGGCTCCAGATGGCCCCCAGGGCAACTGTGGGACAGAGATGTCGATTAGACCAGTAAAAGTAAGTAATGTGTACCCACTCCACACTAGCGGGCCCTATGCTAGAGGATCATTGGATCCTTATCAAGTACAACTGTCACTGCGCTGGGTCACCAAAGAGTAGTCCTTTACTATTTTACTAGCTTGTCTCTAGTTCAACTACTTGTACTACAACAACTACCTATCACATCACTGATTTATAACTGAGAAAACTAGATTGTAAATATATTCCCACGAACGCTGCGGCTGTGGAATGAACTCCCTGCCGAGGTTTTCCCAGCGAGCTACAGTATGAGGTTCTTCAAAAAAGGAGTGAATAGGTTTCTAAAGGGTAGGCAACGCTCATGTGAATCCTCTGGGGTTGCAGTCCATAGGCTACGGTAACTGCTTACCATCAGGGGGGCCGTATGCTTGTTTGCCACCGCCGTGGTATACAAAAATTGTTTTTATATTTTGTACTTACCTAACTAGAATTCTTTTGATAAGTTTGCGTAACCTATACACCGTGGGCGCGTATAACCCGACCGATCTCTTAACCACGAATTTCTGAGACCAAAAGAAGGAAAAAATATTATGTGACTAGGTCAATTTCGCAAAAAAATATTTTTCTTTTCGTTTTTTTTTCTATTTTTTGAATGTTTATTGCACATGAAAAGTAAATGTTATTATTAAAATTATCGCCTAAAACAATTTGGTACATTTTTTTTTGGAAAAATATAGTTTCTGCATAGTTTTCCTTGTCACTTTGATATCTGTCAATAAGACAGATACGTGTAAACTATGCCCAATAGTGGCAAGAACGCCATCAGAAAGGCGTTTTGTGCTAAGTTATAATAAAAAAAGTATTTTTTTTAAATTGGTATTAACTCTGAAACTAGGCGTATTCCAGAAAAGTTTATAGGACATTTTAGTATCTAAATATGATCAGGAATACACTGTTAAACTGTTTATAGTTATAAGGGCCCACGGTGTATAGACTCATCGTTATTAGATGCATACAATTCATTCATATGATTTACATAATACTTGTCAATAAAACGTGGATTTTTAATAATTTACAGCTGGTAGATACTACAACTGGCGATGTTATCACAGAACCAAACAAGGTTGGAGAACTTTGGACTAAGGGCCCAACGTTGACGGTAAGTAGGTACCTTTAAAATACAGCTCAGGCAAGATGATTTGGAATGTAGTACCTACTCTAGCTCAATACAATAACAAGAACCTCACTTCAACCTTTTAAATGTAGGTATGTATAGTGTAATGTAGGTATGTAGGAATGTATAGAGCTTTTCTCAAAAAAATGCGTAGAAATGAGACCTAAATCACTCAATACTTAAATCTTAAAAGTTTAATCGCACTCGAGATCTCTCGGTACCTCGACAGGTACCGTGTGGCGGCCGGCGTCCGCCCGGCAGTGACCGGCATCGCCCGCCCGCCCGCGGAGTAGTATAAAAATCCTTTTCATATCTTTTTTTAACGGCCTCCTAGCCTAGTCGGTAGTGACCCTGCCAATGAAGCGGGGGTCTTGCGTTCGAATCCTGGTCAGGGCATTTATTTGTGTGTTTATCACGGATATTTTGTTCCTGAGTTATGGATGTTTTTTATGTATTTAAGTATTTATCTATATATATCGTCGCCTAGTACACACAACACAAGCCTTATTGAGCTTACCGTGGGACTAGGTTGATTTGTGTAACATATACTAATTTTTTTTTTCACTAAGGCAACCGAATCGTGATACTTTCCAGTCTATTTTCGCGAACGTAACGACAACATTTCCGCGCATGTTTGAGATAAGTACAGTAAGACACGATCAAACTCCAATACAACTCCAGTGTATACTAACGTCCAAACGTCTGAATCAGAATTTTATTGAAAATCATTGCAATGCAATGCAGCGGTAAGGTTGCGAACTCTCAACGTATGGTCTAACTTGAACACTCTGCACACAATATGCCTGGAGAGGGCATACGAAGAACTTCCAGTGTTCAGAGCAGGCACGGATCGGATTCACAAACGTGCTGTCTTTGACAAAAGGTACAAAATACGGTTACATGAGGACAAAAATCAGGAAGGACTCAACCTCCGGGAATTGAGAATCTTCACTGATGGATCTAAAACAGACATGGGGTCAGGCTGCGGTACATTCTCAGAAGACCTGAACATGTCTATAATCACACCGCTGGGCGCTCACAACTCAGTATTCCAAGCTGAGTGCATGGGCATCATCAATGCGGCTGCCGCCATCACTGCAAGGAAAGTAACAGGAGCCTCCATCCGTATACTCTCTGACAGTAGGGCAGTACTGATGGCTCTAGGAAGTCACATCATTACATCTGGACTAATACATGAATGTCATGAACGACGAATGGAGGTAGGTCAAAATAACAACATTGTCCTTCAATGGATTAAAGGTCACAGCGGATCCCGGGGGAATGACGCAGCAGATGAGCTGGCCAGGCAGGGGTCAGGTGCTGGGTCGATTGGTCCGGAACCCATTCTTCTGACGCCCTTCAGCAAGGTACGCTCGACGTTGCTGGAACGAACCGGGAGACTGCACATAGCACTTTGGCAAAGTCAAGAGGGATGCAGACAGGCTAAACAAGCCATGCCTAGCATTAACAATAGACTCACCAAAACACTTCTCCGTCTCGGCAAAATCCGGTTAAGGATGGTAACTAGTGTGATAACAGGTCATGGACCATTTAACAAACATCTCTTTAACTTAGGTGTTACAGACAGTCCCCTGTGCCGTGGGTGCATGAAGACTGAAGAAACGGCCTCTCACGTGGTACTGGAGTGCAACGGAGTGGCCCCATACAGGGCAAAACACCTCGGATCCCCGGGTGATCTCCCCGAGGTCCTACTCAACACCAAAGGTTTGATAGGATTCCTCGAGGAGCTGGGCTGGCTGGACTAGCCGTCCTTCCTTCACGCAAAATAGGCGCCAGACGTCGAGTTGCGGAAACCTGCCCGTACTACAATACAATACAATACAATCATTGCAATGCAACTCCGATATTGGTTGATTATTTTTTGTTTGGTTGTTGTGTGGAGATAGATTGTGTTCTTTAGTACTTACTTGTCCTAAACGACCTTGATTAAGAAGTTTTACGCCTTGCCTCTTCTACAAATGCTTCATAAAAATAATAACTAGCAGACAAACTGTTTTAAAAATCACACCCAAAAACTTATTTTTATTTAGTTTTTGAACCAACTAAAGTAAAGTGAAATATCACAGGAATACTACAATAATCCAGAATCAACAGCGAATGCGTTCACTGATGGCTGGTTGAAGAGCGGAGACCTGCTGTACAGAGACGAAAAAGGATACTTCTTCTACGTGGAGCGCATATCCAGTTCTTTTAGATACAAGAACTATTTTGTAAGACCTCATTTTATTTATCTTGTATGATGTAGGTATCTTAATCTTACTAAGTTAGGTCATAAACAGTAAAAAACCTAGAACACAATAACTTATTCATAGAACTACGTAAACCTAAGGGACTTAAAACCGGAAATAAACAAAATATGAACGGCGTTTTAGATTTGACAGATATTTATGAATAACACCGTAAATCTTTAAAAAATATTATTGGGACCTCACTTGAAATCCTGTGAACTAGCCAAAAAGTGCAGTAACAGTGGAAGTAATAAATAAGCTAATATACTCATACTTTTTTTAGTAGCGAGGGTACTGATATGTTCGAGCAATGAAACACCGAATCGGACTGGCATTACGTTTATTGTTAACAATGTCGGTACTTCTGTATTTCCGAGCTACCTACCAATCTTCATACATAACATTGTCCTCCTCTAATTAACCGAAACAGTTATAAGGATATCAAGTGTAAAAACCATATGCTACTAAAATAAACAATGTCATGGTTAAGCCATAAGACAGATATTTCAATGGGTTACATTATCGTCTTAACTATACCTAATTAAACATCATGTCCTTAGGATTATGAAACCGATTTAGGATTACATTATAAAATAAAGTACTATAGTTAGAGCGTACATACTTGTACTGCATCCATTACCTACGCACATTATGCACATGTGTAATGCATTAACTATCAAAACGTATTTACTTTTAAACACTACCAACAAGATGATCCTTATAATTAAAAACATAAGACGTAGGTAATTAATGGCAAAGGGACGAATATTTTTAACACGTTATGTTTTTTGTTTTAATCTTAGCATACAACGAACAGCAGCTTTCCGGCGAGGACGTTCGACGTTTTTAGTCGGACTCCCCGGGGGCGTACTACGAGTATACTCGTCCTCACCGCTACCTTCACCGCAATTTAGAGCCCTATTGACAGCGGGCGTCACCGAGATTTCCGGGATTTCGGGGACTTTGCCCCCTAATTCATCGGAAACTGGTGTGGCGTTGGATGTTTTGGTGTCAATTTCACTAAGTGTGAATCTCGATTTTCTAAAATGTAATTGATCTACGTGTCTTTTATGTTTGAGACCGTCGCTCGTTCGAACTGCATACGACACCGGGCCCTCTCGCGTGAGCACCTCACACTGCTTGCGTGCTCCACTTGCGTGCTCCACGCGCGTAATCTCGCACCAACACCGCGGACCCCGCCTCAGCTTCGCGTAACGCGCGGCCCTCGCTGCGCCGCTCGCTAGCTTGCTGGGCTGTGCGCACCACATCAGCAGTGGCAGGTCGCGCAGCCGCCTTCCTAGGAGCGCCACGGCCGGTTCCTTCTTAGTAGTGCTGTGCTCGGTATTTCTGTACGTAAACAAAAACCTACTGAGCGCCGTGACATCGTTCTCGTTCTCGATAATCGCTCTCTTCAACACTCGCTTAATCGTACGCACCGCATTCTCGGCCGCTCCATTGCTGGCCGGATGATAAGGAGCTACTAAAGTGTATGTAATTTATTTTCAATAGTCAGATTTGGACTCATCTTTTTTCTTTGGTATTTTTCTTAAACTATAACCTATTGTTGGTTAATCTAACCTTGGTTTGATATGTTTTCTTATAGAACAACGCACTTATATGTATTGTTTAGTTTTGATGTACTGTTGTTTTGAAAAAATAAGTCCCGCCGAGTTTCTTGCCGGACATAATTCTTCTCGGGTCAGAGGTGTAGGGTTAGAACCGGTGTAGTTTGATTTTTTTTCTCTCTCTTTTACTTTGACGTGTAAAAGTGCCCTTGTGGCCTACTTACTGAATAAATGTTTGAGTTTGAGTTTGAGTTTGTCGAATCCCGTTACGTTTAAGGTAAGAACTGAACTCAGCAGACGAATAGGGAGGCCCGTTGTCGCTGACTATCTGTTTCGGTAGGCCGAAACGCGCGAATAGTGTCCGTAAACAATCAATTACAATAGAAGCAGATATAGTTTTGATTTTTTCGACCTCTATCCACTTGGAGTGCGCGTCAATTATGACTAAATAGTAAACGTTATTAAAAGGCCCTAAAAAATCCATGTTTAATCTCACCCAGGGCTCCTGGGGCCACGGCCATGAATGCAAGGGCGTGGGCGCGGGCGCAGGGCGCTGGGCGCGGCACGCCGCGCACTGCTCCGCCACCCGCTCGATATCCGCGTCTAATGTATCCCACCAAACGTAATTCCGCACGATCTGTTTCATCTTTACTATGCCAGGGTGGCCACTGTGTATTTCATTCAGCACTGCGACTCGTAAGGATTTCGGAATGACTACTCGATATCCCCATATCAAACAGCCCTGGTCGATGTTTAGAGCATCTTTTCTATTAAAATAAGGTTTATCTGATTCATTGCTAGTATTTGGCCATCCAAACATAACGTAACCATAAATTTTACTTCAGACTGGGTCTTTTGCCAACTCACTTTTAATCTCCTTAAAACTCAGTGGAAAATCGCCTTCTACAAAATTTAAATAGCTACAACCCTCGTTTTCTGTTCCCGGCCTATTCTTAGAAACTAATGGAAGACGAGAGAGAGCGTCCGCGTAACAGTTTCGTTCTGATCTGATAAATTCTATATTAAAATCATACGCGGCTAGCTTTACCGCGTACCGCTGCAAGCGGCTTGCCGCGGTCACCGGTAGTACTTTATTTTTTGCCGAAAATGTAGCTGAGGGCTCGGTGGTCCGTTCGTAATGTGAACTTCCGTCCGTACACGTACTGGTGGTGCTTAGTGACTCCAAATACGATCGCCAGCGCCTCTTTGTCGAGTTGCGAATAATTGCAATCGGCGGCGTTGAGTGTGCGCGACGAGCAGCACAGAGGTCGCTCCACGCCGTCTGCGCCGCGTTGAGTCAAAACTGCGCCCACGCCGTAAGGGCTGCTGTCCACTGATAAGATAAGCGGTAGTGATGGATTATAGTGCACTAACACTGGGGAACTACTTAATACTTTTTTTATTTTCTTAAAGGCGTGGTCGCATAATTCGTCCCAATTCCATTTTTTTTTTAAAGACTATACATCGGTTTTAAAATGTCGCTCATATTAGTGCAAAATTTGGCATAAAAATTAACTAACCCCATAAAACTTTTAAGCTGAGTTACATTTGAGGGGGCCGGGGCATTAACAATAGCCGCTATTTTCCTCTCATCCGTATGCAATCCATACTTGTCAATTCTATAGCCCAAATAATTAACACTGTCTTTAAAAAATTGACATTTAGAGAAATTTATACGCAAACCGTTGTCTTTCAATCTTTGCAAAACTGCTCTTAAGTTAGCCATGTGTGTTGGCTTATCTTTCCCCGTTATACAGATATCGTCCGCGAACACGGCCGTTGACGGCAAACCACTCAATGTCTCCTCCATGATCTACTGAAAGTTTCCAGGAATACACTTGATTCCGAACGGGACACGCCTGTACACAAACGTACCGACGTGAGTAGTAATGGCCGTCATCGGCTGTGACTCTTCCTCAAGAACACATTGCTGAAAAGCGTTAGACAGGTCCAGTTTCGTATACTGCTCGCCCCCGCCCAATAGTGCAAACAGGTCCTCGATCCGCGGCAGCGGGTAATGAAAATCTTTTAACAGCGGATTTATTGTTATTTTATAGTCGCCACAGATACGTATGGCTCCATTTGTTTTAACAACTGGCACTATAGGAGTGCCATACTCTGATCTGTCAACTTAATAAATAACTCCCTCCCGCTGCAAACGGTCGAGTTCCTGCTTCACACGATCGCGCAGCGCCAGCGGTAGCGCCCGCGCCTTAACAAATACCGGCGTATCGTCATTGAGTCTGAGCTGCAGTCGCGACCTGAACGTGCCCAACCCCTCCGCAAACACTTCCGGGAATTCTCGCTTAAGAGACTCTGCCATCGAGTCCTCACATTTTATATTAAAACAATCAAGATCGTAAGGAATTAACTTAAATCGTTTGATCCAAGTGCGGCCCATCAACGGCGGGCCGCCGTTTTCGATTATATACAACTTAAGTTTCTCAACTTTATTACCATACTCCACTTCAACATTTAAATAACCACTTATCTCGATAGGATTTCCGATATATGATTTTAAACATAACACGTTTGTTTGCAAAGGCAGATGAGAAAAACATGTATCATAATAGTTTTTAGATATAGCCGAAATTTTGCTACCAGTATCGACTTCAAACTTGCACTTTATTTTCTGTACCGCTAGTGTTACATAATAGGGATCGTCCCCATCGCTTTTAATGTTATAAAAATGGCAATCACTGTCGTCTGATTCGGAATCTTCTAAAAAGTACTGACCTTTTGATGACTTCTTTGGTACTTCCTTTCTGCACATCACTTTCAAATGGCCCTTTTCACCACACGCGTCACAAATTATTAAAAAAATATTTGTACCGACACTTGCCCTCCGCGTGGCCGGTCTTGCCGCATGTGATATGTTCGAGCAATGAAACACCGATTTGGACTGGCATAACGTTTATTGTTAACAATGTCGGTACTTCTGTATTATTGAGCTACCTACCAATCTTCATACATAACGTACTAGCGTACGAAAGAGACAGTATGATTCTCTCTGTCTATGCTTGAACTAAAAAAGACCCTGGCCAAACTATAAAATAAGCTTGAACTGTAGCATGTTTGTCCCACTTACTATACAACATGAATCTTCAACTTATTCCACAGATCACGCCCATGGAGCTGGAGTTAGTGATCCAGGGGCACCCAGACGTGGTAGACGTGTGCGTAGTCGGCGTACCCCATCCTGAAGACAACAAGCGCGCAATCGCCTGCGTCCAGCGGCGCCCCGGTTCCACTCTCACAGAACAGCACGTTAAAGACATCGTTTCTAGTTAGTATTTCAGTATTAACTAGTACGCTACGGGATGGATGAAGTAGAGACAACTCACAGGCGTAATGTGTGACAAGTGCTCATCAAACGCAAGGGAAGGCTTTATAAAACAGCAGTAAGACCCGCTATTCTTTGACACTGAGTGTTGGGCATCCAATAGACAGAACTTGTCCAAGTTACATACGATAGAAATGCTCATGTTACGCTGGTAAGCACCCGCTTACCAGCCCGTGACAGTGTGACACCCGTCACACTACTGGACAAAGTGCGCAATGTCCACATTAGAGGGAGTTATAAAGTCGCACCCATAACCGTCAAGGTTAAAGAACGTCGCCTGCGATGGTATGGAAGCGTACTCCGACGCCCTGAAGACCATATGGTGCCAGTTGCCCTAAGCTTACCGCGAGGCGCTGGAAGACGACCCAACACCTGGTTGACCATGGTCCAGCAAGATCTGAAGGAGATAGGAGTACAAAATACCGTAGCTCAAAATAGAGAACAATAGAAAAGACAGACAGCAAGGACAGCCGACCCTAGATAATGGGATAAGGCTTAGGGAAAGAAGAAGATTAACTAGTAAGCTAAAAATGGTGATGTATCAGGAGCACCCAGACTTGCTGGACGTGTACGGTGCGTGGTCAGTGTACCCCGTCCCGAGGATACGTGCTTGTCTAATTATAAATCGCAGTCGCCTGAGCCTGTGGCGTCCTGGCTCAGCTTCCACAGAACAATAGTAGCATATAAATTGTATTACATAGAATTGGCTTTCCTAACGAGTCAAATCAGCTAGTCTTTAACATTAAAACTATTGGTTACTTAACGCGCCTATACGGCGATCTGCCGCCGCCAAAATTAGCTTTGACTGCATCACGTGCCATGCACCTTTCTTGACAAGATTGTTGGATGACCGGTCTATTTAGTGGGCAAAGCCTCATAGTTATCCATACAAAGACGGTTTCGTAGGATCAGACCTTAAAAAGTTACTAAAAACTATGGTGTATTATACCATGGCTACTTATACTTCCGACCATCGTTCTGGGTTAAGCTATAGACCTAACATAGCTGAAATAGCTGTGCTGTACCTACATTTATTTAAGCATAAGGTAATTAAAAACTTAATCAAAAAAGTAACGGTTGTTGTAAATTTTCAGGTAAACTGTCCTCCTACAAACAAGTGAGCGATGTCATTTTCGTCGAAAACTTTCCAAGAACAATCTCCTCAAAAATCGCCAGAGGAAAGGTCCTTGAGTATGTGTTGGAGGTCCGTAAAATAGGAGACTCGGAATGGCCCAGCTCTGGCAACACAAGGAAGTTGATCAGTGCCTTCCAGCAGCTTAGTACTACAAATAACATAAGATACATGTCGAGAGGGCGACACTGATACCGCGGAGAATAGTTATGCTATGCTGCAGACAATAGAAAAGTAAACAAACCCATTTGAATTATCTTACCTTATATTATGTATAAGTTTATGAATTTGGTTAATTGCTACCTCATAATTAATGGAAGAGCAGAGCCTTCTGGCACAAGTATTTGTTTACTTAAAAGAAGGTTCTTGTTTTGTTTCTAGTGAAAACCTGTTGTGTAAATAAATAAACCAATAAATCATTTTCATACTATTATATAATCTGTGCCTTCATTGCTCCGCAATCACGCACTTTTAAAGAACAACCATGGTTCCATTGTCGATTTATAGACATAAACTTGTTATTTACATTCATTTTAATTAAATATATCCGTTAATTACTTATATTTCAGTGAAAACGAATTGATTTAATATTACTTTGTCATTTGTGAATATTTTTTGTCAAAAATGCAACTGTCCGTCTGCCATTTTTGTTTACCTTGTGCCGTATTCTAATTTTACAATACATAAACAATTACATTAAATACACAACTATCTCAAACATAACAACCAACAACAACTATCTCCAACACACAATAAATAATCAGCCAATATTGAAGTTGTATTGCAGTTGCATCGGAATATTTTGTAAGCAAATTTAGATATTTTTGATTCAGACGATTAGGTGCTAGCTGCTAGCAGTATTGCGTAGTTAATGCATTGGAGTTGGATTGTGTCTAAATGTGTTTTAAAAGTTAAAATACGGCCCCTTATTTTACTTTTTGACCCTGAATTTACACTCAAAGAGCTCAAAGAGAACCCAGTGTGTTGACGATGAGGGACCTTCTTGTTCCTTTAGCCGTCAACACAGTAAATCCTCTTTTTTGGAAAGGGTCGGAAACGCGCAAGTGACTCCTTTGGAGTTGCAGGCGTCCATAGGTTACGGTAGCTGCTTACTATCAGGCGGGTCGTATGCTTGTTTGCCACCGTCGTGGTATAAAAAAAACACTATTTTATTTTAGCATCATGCGCCGCGCTTGCGCTACTTTAGCTCAGAGGCCGTATTCTAACTTTAAAATACGTGTAGACACGATCCTACTTTAATACAACTCCAATGCATTAAATACGCAATACACCTAGCGCCTAAATAAACGTCTAAATCAGAAATATCAGAATTTGCTTGAAAACTATTCCAATTTAACTTCAATATTGGTTGATTATTTGTTGTGTTGGAGTTATGGTAGTGATATATTGGGTTTTTAATGTATTGTTTATGTATTTTTAAACTAGAATACGGTACCAGGGGCTGTATTATAACTTTAAAACACCTTCAGGCACGATTTAACTCCAATATAATTAATCTGTTAACTATACAGCAACCCGAAACGTCTGGTCAGAAATGTCACAATTTGACTAATAATTATTGCGACGCAATTTCAATACAATTCCAATATTGGTTGATTATTCGTTGTGTCAGAGTTAGTACCTCTACCACGAGTCATGCAAATAAGCCCAATTCGAGATTCGTTCACGAATTCGTAAATTATTTGTATGGAGAATTTGTGCAGTGCCTCTAGCGGTCACTTATAGAACTAAAAATTACTGCCATACCATAAGTTAAATTATCGTTCATGCAATTCGCTCACGAAAGTTCGATTGCTTGTTTCGTGTCGTAGATTTCAATACTTTAGAAAGTGACGTGACGTGACAAACGTCACATCCTTCACACCAACCGAAACGGATTGTAGGTAAGCCAAAAAGGTTTTACTTCCTCAGTACATTTTATCTGAAGGTTTAGAAATAGTTTAGAACTGTAGACAATTATAATCAGCAGTGAACAATAATAAGCATAGACACCGTACTAGCTCTGAAAAATTACCATACTTTTTGTGGGTGTTTAATATGCTTGCTAGGCCGTAAACCAGGAATAATTTCCGTTGGTCATCGTGTCCCAAGCGGTAAATTTTAAGTGATTAAGGGAGGTAAATAATCAAGCTTCGTGATGGTCAGCTGCCGTTCCTTGAGTGGGTTGAGGAACAGCAGCCATTTTCACATCTATACATATAATAAAGCTGAAGAGGGTCGAAAGTCTGTACATGGAAGATAATCGAAAAAAAGTTGGCTGGGGATACTTAGAATCGATAACAGAACACGTTCCAACAATTTTTAGAATTTTTGTCTGTTTATCTGTTTGTCTGTTTATCTGTTTATCTGTTTATCTGTTTGTCTGTTTATTTGACCGCGCATCACGTGAAAACGGCTGAACGAATTTTGATGAAATTTTGTATAGATATAGTTTGATTCCTAGGAAAGGATAATATATAGTTTTGATCCCGAAAATCAACCCTAGTGGGGGTGAAAATGGGGTTGAAAGTTTGTATGGAGATTTTTTAACCGCTGAAACGATTTAGATAGAAATGAGTATGGAGATAATTTGAGTCTCGAGAAACGTCATAGGATAGTTTTCAAACCCTTGTGGGGGTGAAAAGGGGGTTGGAAGGTGGTATGAGGAATTTTTTACCGCTGAACTGATTTAGATGAAAATTGGTACAGAGATAGTATGGATCTCGAGAAATGACAAAGGATAGTTTCATCTTCAAACCCCCCCCCCCCCCCCCCCATCTTACTTTAGAACCGTAGGTCCAAAAAATTTGAAAAAATAATGGAAGTGAAGGCTGAAAGGTACTTTTAATAAAAACTATCTATACATATAATAAAGCTGAAGAGGGTCGAAAGTCTGTTCATGGAATATATTCGAAAAAAAGTTGGCTGGAGATACTTAGAGTCGATAACAGAACACGTTCCAAGAATTTTTAATTAGTTAACGGCTGAACGGATTTTGATGAAATTTTGTGTAGAGATAGTTTGAGGCCCGGGAAAGGACAAAGAATAGTTTTCATCCCGAAAATCAACCCTGGAAGGGGTGAAAAGGGGGTTGAAAGTTTGTATGTTGAAAGTTGGTATTGAAATAATTTGTAATTTTTGGTCAAGGTGTTCATATTTATAACATGTTACCCGTCGATGCTTTAAATTTACCTTTACCCGCTCTTAATAAATATTTGAAAATGCCATGAATGTCAAAGGGTTATTGCTGGTTTGAGGGCTATATATGACGGACAAAGATGCATGGCCCAAACCAAAAAACTACTACAAAATCATCTAACATTTATAGGACACCGTTTAGGCAGGAAAACATATCAAACGTTTTGTGAAGCAGTCAGATTAGGATTTATTTTTCTTTATAATTATAATTAAACAATATGTACATTATCTGTCTCTCAAGCTGTTTTGATATGTCTTCTTGAAGAACTACGCATTATTTTGTATCTTTAAAATCTAATAATGAATTACTGTTTTGAAAAAAATACGAGTAAGTCCAGTCGAATTTCTTTTCGGTCATAATACTTCTTGGGCCAGAGGTGTAGGGTTAGAACCGGTGGTAGTTTTGGAACGAAGTTCCTTATCGGACGGTTCGCGGATGGGGGCCTAGGCGAAAAAAAGTCACGTGACCGTCACGAAAAAGCGACACCCATACGATGAAATAAAAGATATATAAAATAGAATAAAGTGAAGTGAAGTGTAGTGAAAAGTGAAAGTGAGAAGTGACAAAGTGATAAAAGTGAAAAAAGTCGAGAACCTTAAAGAATAACCTTAGTCGAGAATTTTAAAAATGTCAAAAATGTCAAAAATTTCCAAAATTTCCAAAATTTTCAAAATTTCCAAAATTTCCGAAATTTCCGAAATTTCCAAAATTTCCAAAATTTCCAAAATTTCCAAAATTCCCAAATCTTCTAACATTTCCAAAATTTCCAAAATTTCCAAACTTTCTAAAATTTCTAAAATATCTAAAATTTCCAAAATTTCCAAAATTTCCAATTTTTCCAAACTTTCCAAAATTTCCAATTTTTCCAAACTTTCCATAATTTCCAAAATTTCCATAATTTCCAAAATTTCCAAAATATCCAAAATTTCCAAAATTTCCAAAATTTCCAAGATTTCCGAAATTTTCAAAATTTCCAAAATATCAAAAATTTCCAAAATTTCTAAAATTAAAAAAAAAATTTATAAAAAATTAAAACCACAAAATTTACGAAAAAGTCAAAAATGAAATAAAATTCAATAACATAACTTCGTTCCAATCGCACTCGATTCACACACTTTCCACTACACTCACGTATTTTATTTTTCCCTGACGTTCATTAGTGCATTGTAATGTGCTTACATTGACGAATAAATATCTTTATCTACACTCATACTGTAAGTACTCTAAAATGCGTTCAAAAACCGTAGACAATGACAAGCATTACAACAAACGATTTAACTATGATAAGTTTCTTATCTGCGGCAGTAACGTAATTTTAACGTTGCATGCTCAAATATTGTTCAGCAATGAGTTTCAAATTTGGAACATCGAATTTGATAACATAATGTTACCGCCATGGCCAACTCGATTGGTCCCGCGCGAGCGCCGGCACAATCGAGTTGGCCATGACGGTACAAAATGGCGATCATTCTATGGTTTCCGAACACTTAATTTAATATATATAATATAAGTGTAGATAAAGCAGTGTATGCAACTGTACGTAATTAGGCCTTAAAACACTCGTGTGATCTTATTATGAAATTCGCCTGCGGCTCATTTCATAAAACCACACTCATGTTTTAAGGACCCTTATTACGTAACAGTTACATAAACTACTATTATCTACACTCATATTGTAAGTTCTCTAAAACGTGTTCGAAAACGGTAGGCAAATTGCTAGCATTACCACGACCGCTTTTACTATGATAAGTTTTTTATCTGTGGCAGTAACGTAATTTTAACTTTACATGCTCAACTATTGATGTGTTATGAGTTTTGATAACATAATGTACACCTGCACGCTCCCGCGCGGCTGCCGATAGCCCGACACGCGCCTCCCCGACCGCCGGCACAATCGAGTTGGCCATGGCGATGCAATGACGGCCATTCTATGGTTTCCGAATACGGCATTTAGAATAAATAAAATGAGTGTAGATAAAGCAGTGTATGCAACTGTACGTAATTAGGCCTTAAAACGTAACAGTTACATAAACTACTATGATCTACACCAATATCATCCTCTGTTGCGCGTTCGGAACCGTATGTAATTAATTACCAACATTATTGCAACCATGCAGTAACGTAACATCAGTGTATTATCTGTACAGTGTGGTAAAAACGTATGAACATTCATTACCTACGGTAACGTAATAAAAATCCGCCCCCCCCCCCGACCGCTGACGCAATAATGTTGGTCATGGCGGTGTAATGGCGGTCATTCTAATGGTTTCAATGGATTTTTAATATGTGTGTAGGTAAAGCAGTGTATGCTTCTGCACATAATTAGACCTTATTCTTATTACGTAACAGTTACATCGCCATGTCCGTCCGTCTGTCCGTGGTCTAGCTCAGTTACCGTTCGCACTAGAAAGCTGAAATTTGGTGAGGCCTGATAAGAACTTTCAATAAAAACTATATTGAATAAAATCGGTTCAGCCGTTTTTGAATTATTAGTCAAAAACGCATAGTGAAAGGAAGTGCCGAATAGTAAAATGACGTAAGCGCCGCCAAATAAACGACCTTTTGAACGGATGTTTTGTAACAGGGCAGCATCTACGAAACTCTACACTGAGCATCGCCCGACATGCTCTTGGCCGTTTTTTTTTGCATTGTTATCCTGGAAATCACCCCTTAAGGATTACTAATTCCAATTCAAGAAAATCCCCAGCCAGGTTATACGTAGCCTATAAAAATTCAACGTCTAAAAGGGGGGGGGGGTAGCCACTACAGTTAAATTTGCATGGGTCATAGACCCCCCCCCCCTCCAACTGCACCTAAAACAGAAAAAAATCATTTCTGCATTTGTGACCCCCCCCCACTTTCAACCACGCCTGTTCTTACATTTCATGCTTTGACTGATTTGACGGGAGGATCGATTTGGATGATATTTGCCGTGGACATGAACGTATAAATACAGAAGTGGTCCTGTATCGTCCGATATACACCTACTACTCTCTTTGTCGTTTAAATCATGCCAAAAAAAATAATATAATAAAAAAAAGTAAATTTTTGAGTGTAGTTTCATTTAGTGGTAATTGTAAAATATTTTATTAGGACGACTGTCCTCTAGCGTATCCATCTGTCAACTTTAAAGTTCCGCCTCCAGGGTAGCGGAAGAGAAATTAGGGGTGAATTAGCCGCTTACTGACACAGACCGGACCGAATTCCACGCGGGCGGAGCCGCGGGCACAGCTAGTATAAAATATATATAAAATAAAATGACCATCGCGTCCCAGTTGAAACAGGAAATTTACTCGTATATGCTATTACAAATTAAATAAAAATCATCAGCCGGCTGTATAGCACTGAAAAAACCGTAAACTAGTCACATTAATATATGGTATTTAGGGTATCAGCAGACGGTTTTTCTACCTCAAATCAGCCGGTTGACGATTTTCCTGATAATAAGAGCATCAAAGCAGCTGACCTATGCGAGTCATCATTACACTTCGTCCTTAACCACTTTGTTTCTGGCTTACGGTTCATGCCAGCGGAGCCGGGAAATACAAGCTATGACAGTAAGCCTTTTTTCTACCTGATTTAAGAGGCCTTATTCCCAAAACGCGCGAATTTCTTAAAATGCTTCATTTTCTTCGAAGGCTATGGCTAAAGTACTTAGTTTTTTTTAATCTACTATTGATGCATATAATAGTTCATTTCTTTATCGAGACGGCAATCGGAGCAAATATTACATTTTAACGAGTAAAACATGAAAAAAATTGGTCGTCTTGGAAGGCCTTTCCGGATTTTCCAGTTAGATGTACCGTTCATTTCCAAATTACGCAAAAAAGGGTAACAATTTTTATTCAACTTGAATAAAATTCAATTGAGTATATCATGTCTGAGACGGCCATGGAAATAAATATCGAAGATTCATCTTGGATAATAGACAAAATACCTCCTGATTATATGCCAGTTTTTTGTGGAAACACGTTTACATTTAATTTTTTCCACGAAAAGTCTATACTTAAATATTTTGCCCTAAAAAGATTACCAGAGGAAAGTTAAACTATATTTCTATCACGATAAAAAATATCATTACTATAGTGGTACGTTTAAATTTAGTATGAATTTTTAAAAATGACCTATAAATCACACTTCACAGGACACTTTCTGTAAGAATCGTATTTTTGGGTTCTTAATAATAATAAGTATGGTTCAAAAGTATTTTTCAACCGAATTCAAGATTTCGAAGGAGGAGGTTATCAATTCGTCGGGATCTTTGTTTTTGCAATTTTTTTTTTTTTATGTATGTTCACCGATTATTCGAAGATGGCTGGACCGATTTGGAAAATTCTGTTTTTGTTTGAAAGCGTATACTTCACAGTTAGTCCCATTGTAACCATGCCAGGATCTGATGATGGGATCCTGGAGAAATCGAGGGAACTCTTCAACTATTATAGGCACACCACCTATGGTGATTTGAGTATTTTTTACAGCAGATCGAGCATTTGGTGTTGGAAAGGTGGATGCTTAGTGAAGTCGGTTCTTTTTTGTTTAAAATTATTTGAATTACTAATACTTCAAACTATCTTCTAGATAGCATTTTATGCGGCTTTTTTCATTAATATAGTTTTTCGACCTTTTAGGGAATAAGGAGCCTTAAACGCGCGTGACTTTTAACGCATAAAATGTTATCAACCGACTTCAAGATTTCGAAGGAGGAGGTTCTCAATTCGTCAGGATCTTTATTTTTACTATTTTTTCATAATCATCACCGATTGCAACTTTTTTTTAAACAGGGAAATTACGTTTTTCGTCATACATATTCAAAGCTAGGAAAAAGGGTGAAAACTGTCAGTACTTCATCCATCCATCCATATATTTATTTCGTCGTAGGATATAGGATTACATAAGAAAACCAAATTGATGAAATGTCAAATGCACAAATAACACTACTAGTTTAAAACGTCCTAGAACTACGACCATATGTAGTGTTAGGTGATTCTTAATTTATTTGGTTATTTTGTCAACATGACAGTTCGACTTTTAGTGATCATAGTGGATCATAGGTTTATTTCTTATTATTTAGGTCTATTGTATAATCACAAAAGGATAAGTACCCTTTCAGGATGTTGTTGATTCTCTAAAGTATAGGCAGTACGCTATTGTTACACTTCCCACCTGCGTCGACGCCGACACGTTGGCCAAGTCCTTTAATTTATTTACCAGCGAACAAGCCGGAGCGGCGCCCGACATCCGAAATCACTACAAGACTATAAAACATAGTTGTCGTTCGTCTAACTATTGTTGGTGTCGAGGCAATCGATCCGTAGAGCAAGGGGCACGGAGCCTCACGACCTAACAAACGCACAAGGGAAGCTAAAGATGCTCCAGCAAGCCGCCGGTTTTCATACATAACACAACGCAGGATTGCGGCTTTGCCGCTTCTTGCATAATGATGGTTTTATTTCTATTTATAAGTTACACGTACGAGTAATTGTTAGTAGTACTTATAAGTTTCTAAATTTGTGTCAATGTTACTTTAAAAGGCTATTTCGCAATAAATAAATCTTTAATATAATTATGTACATTATAATTTCAAAGTGCCCTGTATAAATCTGGATGTCTTCGAAGATCCCGGCCTGTAACGCAGTTGTTACTTCTTGAATATAAAATAATACACCTTCCTGGGATAAATAGTTTGCCTTCCTGGTGATAAGTTAGCTGCTACAGCAATCAATCAGAAATGAATGATGCACAAGAACCTGTAAAAGATGTTTCAATATTATTTGTTATTTTTCACAGTTTCATTGTAATTAAGTATTATGATTGAAAATGAAAGTGTTTATAACTATCATATTAAATTTCAACTACTTACCATTCATTTTAGGTTAGAGTTGGTATTTTTGTGTCTATTTAAAATCAGGTTAATTGACTACATAAATCTCACAAATATTCAGCAGTTTTTGGGTCTATATTTCTTTTTTTAAATTATTCTTATTGAAGTGTTGATGTGGATATTTATATTTCTCATATCGGCTTGAAATTTACCGTTTCGTTTTCCAGTTCCAGTTATCATACTATGCAGTCTTCTTAACAAATTATGCTTAATATAAGGCTTTGTCGATATTAACGGGTGATAACAAAAAAATGAGAATCATTTTCTTTAGACTTAAAAATGAAACTATTTACGTAAAGAAAATAGTATGTTCATGAAGTTGTGGCGATGTCTTAGAGGTTCTTTAATTTTGCTTATTTTATTTTTCCAAGCCTTTGTATTTGTAAAAATGGTGTCGAAACAAGAAGCTATGCGAAAATGTCTTGTACTTTTTTATATTTCAAACTTAAACATGGACAAAAACTATACAGTGGGTCATTTTAGTAAAGAAAAACGTACCCCTATCTACTATTTGTAGAATACTTACATCCCAGCCTGTAGTTTACAGAAGTGGTAGCGGGAGATAAGCAAACCAAGGGAAGACTGAACAAACAGAATTGCATCTTTAATGATGATGATTCCACCAGCCAACGATTTGCGACGAAAAAATTCAGGTTTTCCAACGGTACCTACATTTGTCGATGTTTAAAAAGATAGGTCTAGAATTTCGCTAGCAGATAAGATTACCAGAATACATAGATCAGCAAAAATAAATTTTACATCACAGTGTCGCTGGACAATTCGAAATCACAGACGAAAATCATTGATTTTAGACGACGAGTGAAAATCCGAAACCCCAAATTTTTTCACAATGTGGCTGGATGCAAAATATTTTTAGTCATAATAGTAATTTAGTATTTAAACAATCGGAGAGCTGAAAATTTTACCCAGTTGATAAAAATGATCAAGGTCATATGTGCACAAAAGGAAAAAACATGCCGTCCAAAGATCTTGTTGGGACATAGTGTCTAAACTTTGACGAACAGCTGACCACGGGCCCTATTCTTATGTGCATTGATGGTTTTGTAAATAACTATTATGTGTAAATTGCCTAAGAACATCCAAAACTGAAAAAAACGTATAGAAGATTTTTTTTTTCGCCTCTGAAAGAATTATCATTTTTTTGTTATCACCCGTTATTTCATCAATTATATATAAATATAACACAATAAATACGAATGGTTTTCACTTTCACCATGTTTTGACATCTCACCCTACAATTTGATAGTGAAAGAGTTTTCTACAGTCGATACGGTATTTTTCGGTGACGTATGTCAAATTAGTGTCTTATGGTAGCGTTTTAATAAAACCTATCGATAACAAACTGCACTGACTACATCCGTCTCGTTCTACCTATGAGACGGATGTATGTCAGCATAGAGATTTCGAATTTCTTGCTGTCGATACGAAAGGAAAACTATTCGAAGCCCGTTGATTCGTTAACGACTGCAGAAAGGTTTCAGAATTTTCTGTAATGACTCGTGGTAGAGGTACTGACCTTCAGTGCGTTAACATGACAGATCACATTCGACGTGCCGCATACATCCGTCTCGTTCTACCTATGAGACGGATGTATGCAGCGCACTAAACGTAATCCGACATGAAATGTCAGCATAGATCGTTTGTATGTGTTGCTGTCGAAACTGAAGGAAAACGATTCGAAGCCCGATTATTCGTTAACGCCTATAGAAAAATATTCAGAATTTTCTACATGACTCGTGGTAGAGGTACTGTACCTCTACCACGAGTCATACCAATAAGCCCAATTCGAGATTCGTTCACGAATTCGTAAATTATTAGTATGGAGAATTTGTGCAGAGCCTCTAGCGGTCACTTATAGAACTAAAAATTACTGCCATACCATGAGTTAAATTATCCTTTACGCAATTCGCTAACGAAAGCTCGATTGTTTGTTTCGTTTGTGTAGATTTCAATACTTTACAAAGTGACGTGACGTGACATACGTCACATCCTTCACACCAACCGAAACAGATTGTAGGTATATGCAAAAATGTTTTACTTCCTAAGTACATTTATCCATATTTTATCTGAAGGTTTAGAACTGTAGAAAAATTATATGAGCAGTGAACAATAATAAGCATAGAAACCGTACTAGCTCTGAAAAATTACCATACTTTTTGTGGGTGCTTAATATGCTTGCTAGGCCGTAAACCAGGAATAATTTCCGTTGGTCATCGTATCCCAAGACACCCAGGCGGTAAATTTTAAGTGGTTAAGGGCGGTAAATAATCAAGCTTCGTGATGGTCAGCTACCGTTCCTTGTGTGGGTGGAGGAACGGCAGCCATTTTCTCACATAAAATATATATAATGATATCACACTCTGATAGGTAAAATAAAGACGAAATTGCGTTTCTCTGTAAAGATAAAAGAGTTTATTTATAAACTGATCTTATTAACTTAATACCATTATATTATTTTGTTTACATTGGTTACACAAGCTAGTCGCTCACCTGTAAAGACAAAAGAAACAGCATTTAAAGCCTTTATTATTTCAGGGTTTTGTTATTTCTTTTACGGGAAGTTTAATCTTACAATAATTAACCTCACTACGTCTGGTGGGTTTTTCATAATGTCACCTGTCAATGCCAATGTCACAGCTGTCAGTCTGTACTCTGTGGCTAACGCGGCAATTACAAATTTAACATGAAGAAAAGCGTCAACACTAGTTATATGGATGGTGTAAAGTTTTCTTTACATATATATATATATAAAATAAAATGACCATCGCGTCCCAGTTGAAACAGGTGATAGTTTATATGCTATTACAATAAAAATAAAAATCATCAGCCGGCTGTATAGCGCTGAAAAGACCTTAACCTAGTCACATGAATATACGGTATTTAGGGTATCAGCAGACGGTCTTTCTACCTCAATACAGCCGGCTGACGATTTTCCTGATAATAAAGAGCATCAAATACTGACGTTCCGCAACCCACCAACGGAGCGACAGCTGACCTACGCGAGTCATCATTATACTTCGTCCTTAACCACTTCAAAAATTATCATCGCCTGGGACGCCTTGCGATTGGTCATGAAATTTGTTCCTGGCTTACGGTTCATGCCATCGGAGCCGGGAAATACAAGCTATGACAGTAAGCCTCTTTTTTACCTTATTTAAACGCGCGTGACTTTTAACGCATAAAATGTTATCAACCGACTTCAAGAGTTCGAAGGAGGAGGTTCTCAATTCGTCAGGATCTTTATTTTTACTATTTTTTCATAATGTTCACCAATTGCAACTTTTTTTTGTTAAACAGGGGAATTACGTATTTCGTCATACATATTCAAAGCTAGGAAAAGGGGTGAAAACTGTCAGTACTTCATCCATCCATCTATATATTTATTTCGTCGTAGGATATAGGATTACCTAAGAAAACCAAATTGTTGAAATTTCAAATGTACAAAAAACACTACTAGTTTAAAACGTCCTAGAACTACGTCCATATGTAAAGTGTTAAGGTGATTCTTAATTTATTTGGTTATATTGTCAACATGACAGTTCGACTTTTAGTTATCATAGGTTTATTTCTTATTTTTTAGGTCTATTGTATAATCAGAAAAGGATAAGTACCCTTTCAGGATGTTGTTGATTCTCTAAGTATAGGCAGTGCGCTACTGTTACACATCCCACCTGCGTCGACGCCGACACGTTGGCGAAGTCCTTTAATTTATTTACCAGCAAACAAGCCGGAGCGGCGCCCGACATCCGAAATCACTACAAGACTACTAAATATAGTTGTCGTTCGTCTAACTATTGTTGGTGTCGAGGCAATCGATCCGTGGAGCAAGGGGCACGGAGCCTCACGACCTAACAAACGCACAAGGGAAGCTAAAGATGCTCCAGCAAGCCGCCGGTTTTCATACATAACACAACGCAGGATCTTGCATAATGATGGTTTTATTTCTATTTATAAGTTACACGTACGAGTAATTGTTAGTAGTACTTATAAGTTTCTAGTTTGTGACTTTAAAAGGCTATTTCGCAATAAATAAATCTTTAATATAATTATGTACATTATAATTTCAAAGTGCCCTGTATAAATCTGGATGTCTTTTAAGTAAGCACTATTTTATAGTACTTGGATGCAATAATTCGAAGATCCCGGTCTGTAACGCAGTTGTTACTTCTTGAATATAAAATAATACATCTTCCTGGGATAAATAGTTTGCCTTGCCGGTGATAAGTTAGCTGCTACAGCAATCAATCAGAAATGAATGATGCACAAGAACCTGTAAAAGATGTTTCAATATTATTTGTTATTTTTCACAGTTTCATTGTAATTATTATGATTGAAAATTAAAGTGTTTATCACTATCATATCAAATTTCAACTACTTACCATTCATTTTAGGTTAGAGTTGGTATTTTTGTGTCGATTTAAAATCAGATTAATTGACTATTAATACATAAATCTCACAAATATTCAGCAGTTCTTGGGTCTAGATTTCTTTTTTAAAATTATTCTTATTGAAGTGTTGATGTGGATATTTCTATTTCTCATATCGGCTTGAAATTTACCGTTTCGTTTTCCAGTTCCAGTTATCATACATGCAGTCTTATTAACAAATTATGCTTAATATAAGGCTTTGTCGATATTATTTCGTCAACTAATAATATATAAATATAACACAATAAATACGAATGGTTTTCACTTTCACCATGTTTTGACATCTCACCTTATAATTTGATAGTGAAAGAGTTTTCTACAGTCGATACGGTATTTTTCGGTGACGTAAGTCAAATTAGTGTCTTATGGTAACGTTTTAATGAAACCTATCGATAACAAACTGTACTGACCTTCAGGGCGTTAACATGACAGATCACATTCGACGTGCCGCATACATCCGTCTCGTTCTACCTATGAGACGGATGTATGCAGCGCACTAAACGTAATCCGACATGAAATGTCAGCATAGATCGTTTGTATGTGTTGCTGTCGAAACTGAAGGAAAACGATTCGAAGCCCGATTATTCGTTAACGCCTATAGAAAAATATTCAGAATTTTCTACATGACTCGTGGTAGAGGTACTGTGCTCTATAGGTACGATTTGATGATAAGTTTTAAATGTCTTTATCTACACCAATATCATACATCCTCTATTCCGCGTTCGAAAACCGTATGTATCTACCACCATTATTGCAATGAGTAACGTTACATCTCTGACAGTGTGGTAAAAACGTATGAAAATTCATAACCCACGGTAACGTTACCAAGATCCGCGCTCTCCCCGAGCGTCGGCACGCGCCCGCGCGACCGCCGACACAATCGAGTTGGTCATGGTGGCGGTGCATTGGCGGTCATTCTACTGGTTTCCGAACACATCATTTAGGATTTATAATATGTGTGTAGATAAAGCAGTGTATGCAACTGTACGTAATTAGGCCTTAAAACACTCGTGTGATCTTATTATGAAACACGCCTGCGGCTCGTTTCATAAAACCTTACTTTAAGGACCGTTATTACGTAACAGTTACATAAACGACTATTATCAACCTAACTAGTTAATAAACTGCTTATTATAAATATGTAAACTTCATAAACTGTATAGGTTTCTATGTAGGATCGATTTAAAAAATGTAAGAAAACGCGAAAACTTCCTTCATACGCAGTGAACGCTCTTAAATCATAACATACAATTGGTTCTACATAGAGTACTGTTGGTGCTAGATACTGTCCTATTATTTAACTGTTGATCCAATTACGGTTCAAGCAATGTCGCCTAGTACCCACAACACAAGCCTTATTGAGCTTACCGTGGGACTAGGTTGATTTGTGCAAGATTGTCCCATAATATTTATTTATTTATTTATTTAATGTTCTTTCGTTTAGTACTTACTTTATGAAATGTCCAATCTAAAGTGAACCCTAAAAGAATCAACAATTAATAGTAGTTTATGTAACTGTTACGTAATAAGGCCTAATTACGTACAGTTGCATACACTGCTTTATCAACACTCATATTATATATCCTAAATGAAGTGTTTGGAAACCATAGAATGACCGCCATTGCACCGCCATGGCCAACTCGATTGTGCCGGCGGTCGCGCGGGCGCGTGCCGTTGGTCGAGAAGGAGGACAGGATTTACATTATGTTATCAAATTCGATGTTCGGAATTTGAAACTCTTAACTTATCAATATATGAGCAGGTAAAGTTAAAATTACGGTACTGCCACAGATAAAAAGCTTATCATATTAAATCGGTTGTGGTAATGCTAGCCATTGCCTACCGTTTTTGAACACGTTTTAGAGGACTTACAATGTGAGTGTAGATAAAGTTCCGTGACAGTACAATATGTCATCTTTAAAGTTAAGTCATGCATTCAGTTTCTAGCTTTAAGCCATTTCGCTTATGTCTCATTTATTTTAACAATTAAGTACCTACTATTCTTTTATTTTTTTTATCACGACGGTGGCAAACAAGCGTACGGCCCGCCTGACGACCCGTTAAGAACTTATACACTCCTTTTTTGAAGAACCTAATACTGTAGCCTCTTGAGAAAACCTCGGCAGGGAGTTCATTCCTTAACCGGAGCATTCGCGGGAAGAAATTCCTTTTAAACCGCACAGTGCGCGACCCTTTAGGCTCCAGGGTGTGAAGATGAACGCACTGCCGACGGCGAGCGGTGCGGTTGTAAAAAGCGACCGTGAGCATCATGTCAAACACTTCTTCAGAGCACAACTCATTAATACATTCCGATATTTTTGATGCTAACAAACGTGATCTGAAGACACTTGTTACTTAAAATGTTGTTACGATCTCTACTTTACATTACCTACCAAGTGCAGTAAAACACGGCGTAATTTGCATTAACACGTTTAATTTTGCAGATTAAGTAGATTATTTAAAATTAGCAATTTGGTCCTTCGAGCCGGATAGAATGTAATTAAGAACAATAATCAGATTATTTAAAATTAGCACTTCACATACAAATGACGATAACGATATCGATATAAAGATATTTCACATTCAATGATTTCCTTAGTATCGTAGACTCGGTTAGAATGTAATTAAGAATAATAATCAGATTATTTAAAATTAGCACTTCACATAAAAATTACGATAATGATATAGATATAAAGATATTTAACATTCAATGATTTCCTTAGTATCGTAGACCCGATTAGAATGTAATTAAGAATAATAATCAGATTATTTAAAATTAGCACTTCACATAAAAATGACGATAATGATATAGATATAAAGATATTTAACGTTCAATAATTTCCTTAGTATCGTAGACGTCTACTTTCCGCACGAAAGGAAAATAAAACGAGGGAGTACTAGCAAAACTAGTAAGTACAAATAAAGACTCGGCTGGTAATTTGGCTGCGGGTAAAGTAATGGATTAATGAGGCGAGTGATATGGATGGTGACAGATGATTCGCTGGATGAGAGCAGCCTAAATTCAAGAGCCAGGTCTTTGTACGCCCGTCAAATGAGGCAATTAGAATTTTGGGGATTTAAGGTTAATATAAAAATACGGATCGCAGATATGTAAGAATGGTAACAACAATATAGAACTAAAGCACGGCAAATAAAATGCGAAGTCCCCAATTAAACTCTAGAACACTTCACGGAGCGACACGCCGCTTTCACCTGGTGAGCCACCGAAATGCGGGCTCAAGTCCTTCGGAGGCAACTGGCGGCCGTATCCTAGAGCGACACTCCGGTTTCACCTGGTGAGCCATACGAAATGCGGGCTCGAGTCCTTTAGAGGCGACTGGCGGCCGTATTCCAGGGCGATACGCCGGTTTCACCTGGTGAGCCACGCACAATGCGGGCTCAAGTCCTTTGAAAGCGGCTGGCGGCTGTATCCCAACCGCGACAGGCGATATCCAATATCTGCGTTGGACAGTATCGCGGGTCAGTGCCGCAAACGCTTGACGCCCCTCTGACGCGGTACACGCACGCACTTGGCGTTGGATATCACAAAATACTTATTCCAATCACGCCCAAAAAAAAATCAAACTCAGATTAAAATAGGAAAAATGGGGTGTCAAAAATGAATTATGACAACTGCACAGCTCGAGGTTCACAATCTATCTGTCTTCTCGACTAAAACAAAAACTATTCCAAACTCCTACAAAATTTTAATTTAAAATTGATGCGAATATCCTCTTTTCTTAGTCTTCAGCTTCTTTCAAAATAAAAAAGGACACATGATATGGTGATCATATTTTGATATCGGCGCCACCTATCTATAAGTAGACGAACCACGATCTAATCTACCCTGACTCGCGCAACTTGGCCGGGGAACAAACTAATCGCGCGGATATTCCCAAGGGACGCCGCGAGATGTAGCTGGCGTTCTTTCGGCATGCTACAGCATCTCCCTACCAAACAAAGAAACAAACAATCAAACAAACAAAACAAAACAAAGAAATGACATACAACAAACCAACGCATCACGCGGTCCAAGACATGACGGCTGGGATGGGATCATGGAAAAAGGAGCAAGTAAATGCTCAAACAAAAGGACATTATGTGCTCGGAAATCGGAATCAGCCAGTATGTATACCTGTGGAGATACTCGTCTAACCACACGGCACCGAACAAAACGTGGAGCGAATTTTCCGCCCCGAAGAGGGCCAGTAGAGCCACGCTGGAAATTCCTGCGCCAAACGATTTGATCGCCAACGATCCTGGGCGCAGAACGGTTCTTGTTGAACTTGGCGGCGTTACGATGAAAAGCCAAAGCCATTGAATCCGAAACCTTATCATACACCTCACGAAGCGTCTGAAGATTCTAAGCGCGTCCCATCCGGCTGAGTCCCACATCTTGGTCCCCAACCTGATTCTCAACACGCTCACGAATCATTGGCAACTCGCGGCCGTACATCAGAAAGTTAGGTGTATAAGCAGTAGCCAGATTTATACAAGAGTTTCAATAAAGAGCGACGCGATGTAAATGATCTGACCAATTCAGCTGGTCATTTTCAACTAGAATGCTCAACGTAGTGATCACAACTTGGTTATATCTTTCCACAACATTCGCTTGTGGCGAAAAATATGGGGTATAACACGGACCCGGAATATTATAACTCGTCAAGAAATCCAGAAATTGACGACTATGAAAAACCGTAGCGTTGTCACAGAGAATGTTAGTAGGAACACCGTACCGCAAAATAACCTCCGACTCTAATGCCATCGATATTGACCTCGCATTCACCAACTTTAAAGGGACCAACCAAACAAATTTAGTAAAAACGTCAACCAAAGTCAAGATATAACGACAACCATTACGGCTAACCGGTAAAGGACCAATTAAGTCATTGGAAAGAAGATCCATTGGAGCCGCAACACGACGAGAAAATAAGCGAAGTCCACGAGGTTGTGAATTTGCAATTTTATAAGACTTGCAAATCTGACATTCGGAAAGGAACCCTGTAACATCACGGTACATATTCGGCCAATAGTATAAGTCACGAGCTTTTAAATACGTCTTCATAACACCAGGATGAACGTTGGGAAATCCATTATGAATTTCAGCAACCGCCTCTCTAGTCCTTGAAGCAGGAAGAACTATACGCCACGGATTAGGTGCTAAAGGGTTTTCGATAGATACCCTGCGCATTAAGACACCATCCCGAAGAGCAAATGCAGTAAACATTTGAGGATTGTCCAAAACCCCTGGTAAATTCGTTCATACCAAGGATCTCCAGAAGGATCCATGCCACGCGCGAATGAAATAAGCCCAACTTGAGCGCGGGACAAGGTGTCAGGAACAACATTAAGAACACCCTTCTTATGCTGAACTTCAAAATTATATTGGGAAATCAAAGTTGCCCAACGAGCCAAACGTCCAGTAGGAGTAGGATTATCGAGGGTGATCAACCATTTAAGAGCAATATGATCAGCAACGATCTTAAACTTCATTCCATCGAGATACCCACGGAAATGCTTGATGGAATCAATAACGGCAAGAAGCTCATGCTCGGTTGTCCCATATCCACGTTCAGCCTTAGTAAATAAACGGGAATAATAAGCAATTGGATGTTCAACGCCACCAATTCTTGAGCCAAGACCGAGCCTAAGCCGACCTGGCTAGCATCAGACTGAAGCACAGAAGAGATAATAGTATTTCATACAGAATGGCCACGCTCCGCCCCGCCCCGATCGGAATTACCTCACTCCGCGGCGGCCGTTTGGTAGGCCGTAGGTAGGCCGTCAGTTTGGTCGGCACTAGTCGGCAGCGCCACAGATTACTGAGTAGATACTACAGCGCGTCGGAGAAACAACGCAAAATGTCGCCGTATAAGGTGTACTGTCATGTTAATGGGTGTTTAGAAAGTAATTACAATAAGTAAAGTAGTTTTTTTCGGTCGAATTAGTACGCTTTATCGTAAGTCGCACATTAATCCATGAGGATATATTACATGGAATAAAGCATATTTTTGTTGTTCAAAGTAGAAAAGACGTGTCATTGATGAAAAGTAATAAATTTGGCAGTAATTTTTATCTATATAACTTATATACCAAAAATATTATATTACTAGCGACGCGCCCCGGCTTCGCACGGAATAAAAAAAATGGATATTGTTGGTTATCCCTAAGATATAGACATATACCATCGCAAACTTTTTTGTAGATCTTTTTAAGGTGTATAATACTGTAGTATATTATTTTGATACATCTCGTAGGGTTCAGCCAGCGTTTGCAAAAAATGTGTTTATTTACGATATCACTTTAGAAACCTCTAACATTATCAGTGTTTCTCTACTATGTTATTAATGTATTATAAATATAAATGTTCCTCTAGAATCATTCTATCTATTTAAAAAAACGCATCAAATTCAGTTGCGTAACTTGCGTAGTTTTAGACGTTACGAGTTTACGACATCGACAGCGGAAACTACAAAAATAATTGAATGACAGCCCTGAGAATATACGCACACATTGAAGCGTGTACAGACGTGCCGTGCACACATAGGCGCTCAAAAGAGTTTTGTAGTATGGCGTGTCAACCCTTTTACTGAAGGATAAAAGGTTTCGAAAAATCTGGACAGGCCATCAACGAAGTGTTCATCAAGGCATCCTTCAATTTAGAAAAAGCTTCACCAGCACTATCGTTCCAATCAGTGGGATCACGTCCCTTCCTCTTTCCGATAAGTGCCGTGAGAGGAGCAATAATCGAAGAAAAACCATCCACGAAACGGCGATAATATGAACACATACCAATGAAAGCACGTAGAGACTTGGCAGAAGAAGGGGTAGGGTAATCCCTAATAGCTTCTAATTTCTTCGGATCAGATCATTGAAGACCACGTTCGTTGACAATGTAGCCGAGATACTTCAATTCAGACTTACAAAACTCGCACTTATTTAATTTAACAGTAAGGCCAGCCTCCTTCAACCTATCACGAACCTTACGAATAAGCTGCATATGACTATCAAAATCACGAGACACCAAGATCAAATCATCTACATAGCCGAAGATAAAATCGTCAGACTCAGGGGTGTATTCGAAATTGACAATCATGTCAGTGAGCCTCTGCATCTCGGATGCCGCGTTGGTTAAACCAAACGGAGGCGAACGAATTCAAAAAGACCCCTTTGCGGTACGATAAAAGCGATTCTCTCACAACTGGCCTTATCAGCTAAAGGGATTTACCAAAAGGCACTCCTAAAATCCAGCGAAGTTAGATATTTGGCACCTCATAGGTTGTCAAGGATGTCCTGGACGCGCGGGAGAGGATATGAATCCCTGATGATAACGCTGTTCAACTTCCTACTGTCTACGCAAAACCTGACACTACCATCCGTCTTGGTAACCGTCACCACTGGGGAAGCCCAAGGTGATCGCGATGGACGAATGACCCCTAACTCTAACATCTTATCGATCTCTTCATTGAGAACCTTAAGCTTGACAGGAGACAAGGGATAGTAACGTTGGCGAATGGGTGAACCGACAGTCTCAATCTTGTGCGAAAGCCACGACGTACAACCTAAACCAGCTTTATCAGAAGAAATCTCCTCGAACTCGTTAATAACACATTGAAGCTTGGATTCCTGATCGGGTGTAAGCACCGTACGCAGGTGGACATAGCGAACCCCACCTATGACTTGTGGGACTGCAGCAGGAAGATGATGTGAAGCGACGTAAAGCTCACCTGACAAACCATCATGAAATGCCTTCTTTAAAATGTCAATGAGACCAAAGGAATTCCAAAACTCAATTCCTAAAATAAATGCAGTAGGAAGTTTACTGCTCACTAGACGGGTGCAGAACGCGAATGCCACTAAAAAAATGGGGATGTCCAAACCGCCTAAAATTTCAATAGGAGAATTGTCGGCGGAGACAACATAAGGCCGAATATCCTCGCGATAAGTTATACCGAGCTTCGATAGGAGAGAAATATCAATTAGTGAATCCTGAGCACCAGAGTCCAAAAGAGCTTTTACCGAAAAACCAGCGACTATAACATCAATAAAAAGTCTATTATCCGGGGAATTATTAATATAAACACCGATGGACCTCTCAGTGCGCCACCAATTCGTTTTTTGACGGACCAGGATTACAACTAGGACAATCGCGGGTGATTGCTCCAACACGCTTACACTTGAAGCACACTGCCCCTGAAACGTAAGGACAATTACGATAGCTGTGACCAGTTGCATCACACTTCATACACATTATAGAACTGGGTTGACCTACAACTTGAGCACTAATCGGTGCAATAGCCGAACGTGCTGGACGTGAACCTTGAAAGGCTTTAAAATTTTTCGCGACTTCTAAAAACCGTCAATATACGTTAGTTGCAAGACAAGGATGATATCTAGGATTCATTCCATATTTAATAATGTTCAATAGGTTGTCTTCGGAAACCGGTATATGAAACTTTGCGTTTAGATCGCGCGCCTGTATAACAAAATCAACCACTGACTGGTTGACCTTCTGTGATAAAGCGCGAAGTTGGCTCTCGAGCTTGAAATCGAAATCGGCTACGTCGAAAGTTTTAATGAATGCAGACTTTAATTCCGCGTAAGTAAGACCCGGATATCTGATTGCCCTAAAATATTTCAAGGAGCTATCTGACAACAATTCATGGAAACGTCTGACAACATATGAAGGATTGACGTTACGCGCCATACCTTCTTCCTCAATTCGAAAGAAAAATTCGCGAACACAAGTGTCCCCGGAAAAATTCAAGTTTCATTTCGTAAGCGAATAATCTTTAAAAGGAAAAGGCGGGGCGTTTCCGGACATATGCATTGCCTGGCATCGTGGTTCAGAATCAAAAAACTCTTCCTCATCATTGGCCAGCGGATCTAAGATACTCGGATGGTGCGCATTAAAGACGAGTGTGGACGAGGCGTCTCAGCAATTGATCCTTCATTACTTAAGTGCGACATGGTGTAAAAGTCGAATGTTGTCTTGCGTTTTAAGTTCAAACAAAAATTAAAATTAATCGATCTCAAAATTAAAATCCGAAATTCGAGTATGTCAGTGGTCTAAACCAAGCGCTTAAGCCAAAGAGAGGAAAATAAAACTCGAAGTCTAAATGCTAAGTTAGAGTTCGAATTAAAAAAAAACAAGTTCAGTTTCTGAATAAAAAAAAACAAAACGCAAATCATACATTATATGTCTGACTTACCTGCGAATTCCCTAACGTCTACGGGCTCTAACTACAGGACTCAAACTATGAAATAAGGTATTCGGGATATGTTACGGGTAATTGAGGAAAAGGCATAAGTAAAGGTCAACAGATAAATTCATTTTTTTTAACATAAATAAAAGCAATATTTCAATATGAAGGAATTCGGGTTAAAGATGGGACGTAAGGAGACAGCAGGCTGAAACAAACCAAAATTAAGGTTAATAGAACCGCGACCGATCTACGGTCACCGTCTCACAAATTAAAAAAAAATATTCAATTACAATTATTAAAAGGAAATACAGAGTTCTTTACCTTAGTTCGGGCACCAATTTGCAGTAAAACACGGCGTAATTTGCGTTAACACGTTTAATTTTAGAGATTTTAGACACGTTTAAGTAGATTATTTAAAATTAGCGATTTGGTCCTTCGAGCCGGATAGAATGTAATTAAGAACAATAATCAGATTATTTAAAACTAGCTGTGCCCGCGGCTCCGCCCGCGTGGAATTCGGTCTGTGTCAGTAAGCGGCTAATTCACCCCTAATTTCTCTCCCGCTACCCTAGAGGCGGAACTTGAAGTAAAGTTGACAGATGGATACGCTAGAGGACAGTAGTCCTAATAAAATATTTTACAATTACCACTAAATGAAACTACACTCATAAATGAATCCTTTTTTTTATTAAATTTTTTTGGCATGATTTAAACGACATAGAGAGTATAGTATGTGTATATTGGACGATACAGGACCACTTTTGTTTTTATACGTTTATGTCTACTGCAAATATCATCCAAATCGATCCTCCCGTCAAATCAGTCAAAGCATGAAAGGTAAGAACAGGCGCGGTTGAAATGGAGAGGGGGGGGGGTCACAAATGCAGAAATGATTTTTTTCTATTTGAGGAGGAGGGAGTTCCATGAGCCATGCAAATTTAACTCAATCGAGTGTAGTGGCTACCCCCCCCCCCCCCCCTCCCTTTTAGACGTTGAATTTTTATAGGCTACGTATAACCTGGCTGGGGATTTTCTGGAATTGGAATTCGTAATCCTTAAGGGGTGCTTTCCGGGATAACAATGCAAAAAAAACCGGCCAAGAGCATGTCGGGCGATGCTCCGTGTAGAGTTTCGTAGATGCTGCCCTGTTACAAAACATCCGTTCAAAAGGTCGTTTATTTGGCGGCGCTTAAGTCATTTTACTATTCGGCACTTCCTTTCACTATGCGTTTTTGACTAATAATTCAAAAACGGCTGGACCGATTTTATTCAATATAGTTTTTATTGAAAGTTCTTATCAGGCCTCACCAAATTTCAGCTTTCTAGTGCGAACGGTAACTGAGCTAGACCGCGGACAGACGGACGGACATGGCGATATAACTGTCACGTAATAAGGCCTAATTATGTACAGAAGCATACACTGCTTTACCTACACACATATTAAAAATCCATTGAAACCATTAGAATGACCGCCATTACACCGCCATGACCAACATTATTGCGCCGGCGGTCGGGGGGGGGGCGAATTTTCATTACGTTACCGTAGGTAATGAATTTTCATACGTTTTTACCACACTGTCACAGATAATACACTGATGTTAGGTTACTGGTTGCAATAATGTTGGTAATTAATTACATACGGTTCTGAACGCGGAATAGAGGATTTATGATGTTGGCGTAGATCAAGATATTTATTCTTCAATGTAAGCACATTACAATTCACTAATGAACGTCAGCGAAAAATAAAATACGGGAATGTCGTGGAAAGTATGTAAATCGAGTGCGATTGGAACGAAGTTATGTTATTTAATTTTATTTCATTTTGACTTTTTCGCAAATTTTGTGGTTTTCATTTTGCATTTTTTTTAAATTGTAGAAATTTTGGATGATTTGGAAATTTTGAAAATTTTGGAAATTTTGGATATTTTGGAAATTTTAGATATTTTGGAAATTTTGGAAATTTGGGAATTTTTGGAATTTTTGGAAATTTTTGAAATTTTGGAAATTATGGAAATTTTGGAAATTTTGGAAATCTTGGAAATTTTGGAAATTTTGGGAATCTTGGAAATCTTGTAAATTTTGGAAATTTCGGAAATTTTGAAAATGTCGGAAATTTTGGAAATTTTGGAAATTTTGGAAATTTTGACATTTTTGACATTTTCGACATTTTTAAAAGTCTCGACTTTTTTCACTTTTATCACTTTGTCACTTCTCAATTTCACTACAGTTCACTTCACTTTATTCTATTTTATATATTTTTTATTCCATTCCATTTTACGTTGTGGTAGAGAGTCGTGAAAAACTTGTGTCCGATATCGAGAATACTCTTTCTGGAGTCTCGGTGTGGGGTCAGGACAACTTAGTCAGATTCAACCCCACAAAGACAAAAGTTTGCGCGTTCACCGCTAAGAAAACCCCATTTACTGTGGCCCCTCAGTTCCAAGGCACAACCCTTACAATGTCAGGGAGTATTGGGATCCTCGGTGTGGACATTTCCAGTGACGTCCAATTCCGTAGTCACCTTGAAGCGAAGGCCAAGCTGGCATCCAAAAAGCTCGGTGAGCGAGGCGATACTTCACTCCGGGGCAGAGACTGCTCCTATACAAGTCGCAAGTCAGACCCCACATGGAGTACTGTTGTCACCTTTGGGCGGGAGCACCTGGATACCAGCTTGGGCCCTTTGACTCGGTGCAAAGGCGCGCTGTGCGGATCGTCGACGATCCCAAACTCACGAGCGATATTGAACCTTTGAGTCTTAGGAGGGACTTTGCCTCCTTATGCGTGTTCTATCGCTTGTACAATGGGTTGTGCTCTGAAGAACTGTTTGATATGATGCCCACGGCAGCTTTTTATCACCACACCGCTCGCCGCCGGCAGGGTGTTCATCCCCACACCCTGGAGCCCAATGGGTCGCGCACAGTACGATTTAAGAGGAATTTCCTCCCACGAACGCTGCGGCTGTGGAATGAACTCCCTGCCGAGGTTTTCCCAGTGGGTTACAGTATGAGGTTCTTCAAAAAAGGAGTGTATAGGTTCCTAAAGGGTAGGCAACGCGCATGTAAATCCTCTGGGGTTGCAGGCGTCCATAGGCTACGGTAACTGCTTACCACCAGGCGGGCCGTATGCTTGTTTGCCACCGTCGTGGTATTAAAAAAAAAAAAAAACATGTTTCTCAATCGTATGGGTGTCGCGTTTTCGTGACGTGACTTTTTTTCGCCTTGGCCGGATCTGCGAACCGTCCGATAAGGAACTTCGTTCCAAAACTACCACCGGTTCTAACCCTACACCTCTGGCCCAAGAAGTAATATGACCGAAAAGAAATTCGACGGGACTTATTTTTTTCAAAACAGTAATACATTATTAGATCTTAAAGATACAAAATAAGGCGTAGTTCTTCAAGAAGACATATCAAAACAGGTTGAGAGACAGATAATGTACCTATTGTTTAATTATAAAGAAAAATAAATCCTAATCTGACTGCTTCACAAAACGTTTGATATGTTTATCTACACTCACATTGTAAGTTCTCTAAAACGTGTTCGAAAACGGTAGGCAATGCTAGCATTACCACAACTGATTTTACTATGATAAGCTTTTTATCTGTATCAGTAACGTAATTTTAACTTTACATGCTCAAATATTGATGTGTTATGAGTTTTGATAACATAATGTACACGTGCACGCTCCCGCGCGGCCGCCGATACGCGCCCGCGCGACCGCCGGCACAATCGAGTTGGCCATGGCGGTGCAATGGCGGCCATTCTATGGTTTCCGAATAATGCATTTAGGACAAATAATATGAGTGTAGATAAATCAGTGTATGCAACTGTACGTAATTAGGCCTTAAAACACTCGTGTGATCTTATTATGAAAACCACACTCATGTTTTAAGGACCCTTATTACGTAACAGTTACATAAACTACTATTTCCTACCTAAACGGTGTCCTATAAATGTTAGATGATTTTGTAGTAATTTTTTGGTTCGGGCCATGCATCTTTGTATGTCATATATAGTCCTCGAACCTGCAATAACCCTTTGACATTCATGACATTGTCAAATATTTCTTAAGAGCGGGTAAAGGTAAATTTAAAGCGTCGACGGGTAACAGGCATCACTTCCATTCTTTTTTTAAATTTTTTGGACCTACGGTTCGAAAGTAAGATGAGGGGGGGGGGGGGGGGGGGTTTGAAAAAGAAACTATCCTTTGTCATTTCTCGAGACCCATACTAGCTCTATACCAATTTTCATCTAAATCAGTTCAGCGGTAAAAAATTCCTCATACCACCTTCCAACCCCCTTTTCACCCCCACAAGGGTTTGAAAACTATCCTTTGACGTTTCTCGAGACTCAAATTATCTCCATACTCATTTCTATCTAAATCGTTTCAGCGGTTAAAAATTCTCCATACAAAATTTCAACCCCATTTTCACCCCCACCAGGGTTGATTTTCGGGATTAAAACTATATATTATCCTTTACCAGGGCTCAAACTATATCTATACAAAATTTCATCAAAATCCGTTCAGCCGTTTTCACGTGATGCGCGGTCAAATAAACAGACAAACAGATAAACAGATAAACAGACAAAAATTCTAAAAATTGTTGGAACGTGTTCTGTTATCGATTCTAAGTATCCCCAGCCAACTTTTTTTCGATTATCTTCCATGTACAGACTTTCGACCCTCTTCAGCTTTATTATATGTACTAGCTGTGCCCGCGGCTCCGCCCGCGTGGAATTCGGTCTGTGTCAGTAAGCGGCTAATTCACCCCTAATTTCTCTCCCGCTACCCTGGAGGCGGAACTTGAAGTAAAGTTGACAGATGGATACGCTAGAGGACAGTAGTCCCAATAAAATATTTCACAATTACCACTAAATGAAACTACACTCATAAATGAATACTTTTTTTTAATTATATTTTTTTTTGGCATGATTTAAACTATATAGAGAGTAGTAGGTGTATAACGGACGATACAGGACCACTTTTGTATTTATACGTTCATGTCCACGGCAAATATCATCCAAATCGATCCTCCCGTCAAATCAGTCAAAGCTGAAAGGTAAGAACAGGCGGGGGGTCACAAATGCAGAAATGATTTTTTTCTATTTGAGGTGCACTGGGACTCAATCGAGTGTAGTGGCTACCCCCCCCCCCCCCCCCCCCCCCTTTTAGACATTGAATTCTTATAGGCTACGTATAACCTGGCTGGGGATTTTCTGGAATTGGAATTAGTAATCCTTAAGGGGTGATTTCCGGGATAACAATGCAAAAAATGCGGGATAACAATGCCAAGAGCATGTCGGGCGATGCTCAGTGTAGAGTTTCGTAGATGCTGCCCTGTTACAAAACATCCGTTGAAAAGGTCGTTTATTTGGCGGCGCTTACGTCATTTTACTATTCGGCACTTCCTTTCACTATGCGTTTTTGACTAATAATTCAAAAACGACTGAACCGATTTTATTCAATATAGTTTTTATTGAAAGTTCTTATCAGGCCTCACCAAATTTCAGCTTTCTAGTGCGAACGGTAACTGAGCTAGACCGCGGACAGACGGACGGACATGGCGATGTAACTGTTACGTAATAAGGCCTAATTATGTACAGAAGCATACACTGCTTTACCTACACACATATTAAAAATCCATTGAAACCATTAGAATGACCGCCATTACACCGCCATGACCAACATTATTGCGCCGGCGGTCGGGGGGGCGTGCCGACGGTCGGGGGGGCGGATTTTCATTACGTTACCGTAGGTAATGAATTTTCATACGTTTTTACCACACTGTCACAGATAATACACTGATGGTACGTTACTGGTTGCAATAATGTTGGTAATTAATTACATACGGTTCCGAACGCGTAATAGAGGATTTATGATATTGGTGTAGATCAAGATATTTATTCGTCAATGTAAACACTTTACAATGCACTAATGAACGTCAGAGAAAAATAAAATACATGAGTGTCGTGGAAAGTGCGTGCGAAGTGGAATCGAGTGCGATTGGAACGAAGTTGTTATTTAATTTTTGACTTTTTCGTAAATTTGGTGGTTTTAATTTTTTTTGCATTTTTTGGAAATTTTGGTAATTTTGGAACTTTTGGAAATTTTGGAAACTTTGGAAATTTTGTATATTTTGGAAATTTTGGAAAATTGGAAATTTTGGAAATTTTGGAAATTTTGGAAATTTTGGCATTTTTGACATTTTCAAAATTTTCAAAATTTTTGACATTTTTAAAATTCTCGACTTTTAGGGTTCTCGACTTTTTTCACTTTTATCACTTTGTCACTTCTCAGTTTCACTACACTTCACTTCACTTTATTCTATTTTATATATTTTTTATTTCATTCCATTTTACATGTTTCTCAACCGTATGGGTGTCGCGTTTTCGTGACGTGACGCTTTTTCGTGACGGTCACGTGACTTTTTTTCGCCTAGGCCCCCATCCGCGAACCGTCCGATAAGGAACTTCGTTCCAAAACTACCACCGGTTCTAACCCTACACCTCTGGCCCAAGAAGTATTATGACCGAAAAGAAATTCGACGGGACTTATTTTTTTTCAAAACAGTAATACATTATTAGATCTTAAGATACAAAATAATGCGTAGTTCTTCAAGAAGACATATCAAAACAGCTTGAGAGACAGATAATGTACCTATTGTTTAATTATAAAGAAAAATAAATCCTAATCTAACTGCTTCACAAAACGTTTGATATGTTTTCCTACCTAAACCTATAAATGTGTCCTATATAACCTGTGTCCTATAAATTTTAGATGATTTTGTAGTAGTTTTTTGGTTTGGGCCATGCATCTTTGTCCGTCATATATAGTCCTCGAACCTGCACTCATGACATTTTCAAATATTTCTTAAGTGCGGGTAAAGGTAAATTTAAAGCATCGACGGGTAACATGTTATAAATAAGAACACCTTGACAAAAAAATTACAAATTATTTCAATACCAACTTTCAACATACAAACTTTCAACCCCCTTTTCACCCCTTCCAGGGTTGATTTTCGGGATGAAAACTATTCTTTGTCCTTTCCCGGGACTCAAACTATCTCTACACAAAATTTCATCATTATCCGTTCAGCCGTTAACTACTTAAAAATTCTTGGAACGTGTTCTGTTATCGATTCTAAGTATTTCCAGCCAACTTTTTTTCGAATCTATTCCATGAACAGACTTTCGACCCTCTTCAGCTTTAGTATATGTATAGATAGTTTTTATTGGAAGTACCTTTCAGGCGTCACTTCCATTATTTTTTTTTTGGACCTATGGTTCTAAAGTAAGATGAGGGGTGGGGGGGTTTGGAGAAGAAACTATCCTTTGTCATTTCTCGAGACCCATACTATCTCAATACCAATTTTCATCTAAATCAGTTCAGCGGTAAAAAATTCCTCATACTACCTTCCAACCCCCTTTTCACCCCCATAAGGGTTTGAAAACGATCCTATGACGTTTCTCGAGACTCAAATTATCTCCATACTCATTTCAATCTAAATCGTTTCAGCGGTAAAAAATTCTCCATACAAACTTTCAACCCCATTTTCACCCCCACCAGGGTTGATTTTCGGGATTAAAACTATATATTATCCTTTCCCAGGACTCAAACTATATCTATATAAAATTTCCTCAAAATCCGTTCAGCCGTTTTCACGTGATGCGCGGTCAAATAAACAGACAAACAGATAAACAGATAAACAGACAAAAATTTTAAAAATTGTTGGAACGTGTTCTGTTATCGATTCTAAGTATCCCCAGCCAACTTTTTTTCGATTATCTTCCATGTACAGACTTTCGACCCTCTTCAGCTTTATTATATGTATAGATAGATTAGCACTTCACATACAAATGACGATAACGATATCGATATAAATATATTTCACATTCAATGATTTCCTTAGTATCGTAGACCCGGTTAGAATGTAATTAAGAATAATAATCAGATTATTTAAAATTAGCACTTCACATAAAAATGACGATAATGATATAGATATAAAGATATTTAACATTCAATGATTTTCTTAGTATCGTAGACCCGGTTAGAATGTAATTAGGAATAATAATCAGATTATTTAAAATTAGCACTTCACATAAAAATGACGATAATGATATAGATATAAAGATATTTAACATTCAATAATTTCCTTAGTATCGTAGACGTCTACTTTCCGCACGAAAGGAAAATAAAACGAGGGAGTACTAGCAAAACTAGTAAGTACAAATAAAGACTCGGCTGGTAATTTGGCTGCGGGGAAAGTAATGGATTAATGAGGCGAGTGATATGGATGGTGACAGATGATTCGCTGGATGAGAGGAGCCTAAATTCAAGAGCCAGGTCTTTCGTACGCCCGTCAAATGAGGCAATTAGAATTTTGAGGATTAAAGATGCGACCACACCGCTGCTTAAAATACGGCGACGTTACGGAATCGCAGTGACGCATCGTATTCGCACCGTTTTAATCGCATGCCCTCCACACCGTAGCTTAAAATAAGGTGACGTTACGGAATCGCAGTGACGCATCGTATCCGTACCGTTTTTATCGCATGCCCTCCACACTTCTGCTCGAAATACGCAGACGCAACGTGTACGCCGTGACGTGCCCCATACTAAATATTTTGACGCAGCTCAATGTCTGCGTATTTCAAGCAGCGGTGTGGAGAGCATGCGTTAAAATCGTGACGTTTACCGCACGTCATTGCGATTCCGTACCGTCAGCGTATTGTGAGCAGCGGTGTGAAGGGCATGCGATTAAAACGGTACGAATACGATGCGTCACTGCGATTCCGTAGCGTCACCGTATTTTAAGCAACGGTGTGGTCGCACCTTTAAGATTAATATAAAAATGCGAATCGCAGATATGTAAGAATGGTAACAACAATATAGAACTAAAGCACGGCAAATAAAATGCTAAGTCCCCAATTAAACTCTAGAACACTTCACGGAGCGACACGCCGCTTTCACCTGGTGAGCCACCGAAATGCGGGCTCAAGTCCTTCGGAGGCAACTGGCGGCCGTATCTTAGAGCGACACTCCGGTTTCACCTGGTGAGCCATACGTAATGCGGGCTCGAGTCCTTTAGAGGCGACTGGCGGCCGTATTCCAGGGCGATACGCCGGTTTCACCTGGTGAGCCACGCGCAATGCGGGCTCAAGTCCTTTGTAAGCGGCTGGCGGCTGTATCCCAACCGCTACAGGCGATATCCAATATCTGCGTTGGACAGTATCGCGGGTCAGTGCCGCAAACGTTTGACGCCCCTCTGACGCGGTACACGCACGCACTTGGCGTTGGACATCACAAAATACTTATTCCAATCACGCCCAAAAAAAAATCAAACTCAGATTAAAATAGGAAAAATGGGATGTCAAAAATGGATTATGACAACTGCACAGCTCGAGGTTCACAATCTATCTGTCTTCTCGACTAAAACAAAAACTATTCCAAACTCCTACAAAATTTTAATTTAAAATTGATGCGAATATCCTCTGTTCTTAGTCGTCAGCTTCTTTCAAAATAAAAAAGGACACATGATATGGTGATCATATTTTGATATCGGCGCCACCTATCTATAAGTAGACGAACCACGATCTAATCTACCCAGACTCGCGCAACTTGGCCGGGGAACAAACTAATCGCGCGGATAGTCCCAAGGGACGCCGCGAGATGTAGCTGGCGTTCTTTCGGCATGCTACACTAGTTATGACTTTTCCCTTATTTCTTAAGTATATGTTATACAAATGAAGTAAGTACCCCCTCCACAAAGCGCTCAGTAAGCGCCTCAGAGAGGCTACAGGTGACCCTCGTGCAGGCGGCTTTCTTGCGCAAAGACTTGCTATCGCAATTTAGCGCGGGAATGCCGCCTTCGTGATGGGCACCTTGCCGAGAGGGCCAAATTTAGAGTCCCATTTTTAATTTATTATTTTATTTTAAGTAGTTTTATTTATAGTTACTTTAATTTTAAGTTTATTATTAATATTTATTATTTATAATTATTTGTAAAATTTCAACCTTTAAAATAAATTTGAGTACTTAACTACAAAACTAAGTAGCCAAAACACACCTGCAGTTGAAATTTCTAACATAGTAGCGTTACGAATTTGAGACTGAATAAAATAGCTGCGACATAAAAACTGAATGACGGAACTATGAGGGTTTTTTTCTTGCCCTTTTATACTCTAAAGGGGAATAAAAATTGTCCTCAGATTGATGCGGGAACTGACGAAGTTGAGATGAAATCATCTGTCAAGTCCCGTTCCATACAGTTGGCCAGATGTCTGAGGAACGCGGGTCTGAAGCCCGGCGACGTGGTCGTGGTGGCGGGCGTCAACCATCTGGACATACATATCCCTTTTTACGCTGGTTACCTAAATGGGCTGCCAATGTCTGGTATCGACTCTTTTTTCAAATATGGTAAGTGTGCAACTGATTCGTTGAGTTATTAGATCTGTCATCAACCTTTTTAAGAGGCTCCCTTCGACTGGTTTTTTTATTGATGTCATTCCAATATGTTAACGGCATCGAAGTTCCAAGTCATATTGGAATAACCTACGGTAGATGTCGCTCCACGTCTCCCTGTGACGTAAGCAATGAAGGAACTGATGGACAAAATCATCAAGGTTGAGTAAGCGTCGATAGCTCCGTTGGTCAGAGCGATCGGACCGGTGTTCCTAGTAATTTTTAGTCATTAGTCATTTATTTGCAGAAAATAGTGTACATTGAAGATGATAAATACAGTAGTTAGATCAACTATTTTATTAAAATGTAGCATGCAAATAATTATAATAAGTCTTAACTAGTCTAAATAAACATCTCAAGTAATTACATTAATAAAACGAAAATAGTGTCAATAATTAGAATAAGCAATTACATTATTATATGTCAGAAAAGCGGTGACTGTGTAAAACCGTTTTTCAAGCAGCCAATTGTGTAGCCTTCGTATAAACAAGTTGTAAGGCAAACATAGGACGTTTGGGATAGTATTAAACATTTGTATGGCCATGCAGTAGCAGTTGTTTCTACGTAATGCAGACGACGTTTTTGGGGCAACCAGTCTTGTCGGATATCTTGTATTAAAGCTGCACGATTTTTGAAGTTGCTTAAATAAGTGAGGATTCAATTTTACAAATTTTGCCATTTCGAATATATATAGTGATGGTAATGTCAATACTTTAAGATTATCAATCAGTTTCTTACAAGATGATCTAGGTGTTTTGTTACAAACAGCTCGTATACAATATTTTTGGCTGATAAGTAACCTGTCTGATTCGCAAGAGTTACCTCACAAAACGACTCCATATCTTAATATTGATGCAACGTAACCATGATAGGCAAGTAGTGCAATTTCCTTATTTACAAATGTAGCCAGTCTTCTAAGTGCATGCACAAAACTATTAGTTGCGCTACATTTTTTTTAATTTGTGCTGTCCATGAACAATTTTTGTCAAGTATGATACCTAAAAATGTCACTGTTTCAGTTTCTTGTATTGGTTTATCTCCATATTTTATATTTAAATTAGTTCCTCCTTTTCTATTATAAAATAGTACGTAGTTTTATTATTTGATTCAAGCCATTCAATTACATTACTTACTAAATTATTTATGTCATCATTTCTATTTATGTCTTTATGTCGTTACATGGTATTACAATATAAATGTCATCTGCGAAAAACACGCATTGGTAGTCAGTAATATTGGGCAAGTCATTAATATATAACAAAAATAAGAGTGGACCCAAAACACTACCTTGAGGTACTCCTACTTCATTTTGTTCGAAGTTTGAACGTATATAATTTACAATATTGATTACTATATTGTAAATTATATAGTATAGTATTATACTAATCATTAAGATAATTTACAATGATGATACTAATGATTAGTATAATCAATTTGTACACATTGATGTCTATTACTTAAATAACTCTTGATCCAACTTAAAGCAATGCCTCTAATTCCATATTTTTGGCACTTCTGTAGAAGACGATGGTGCGAAACAAAGTCAAATGCATTCGTCATGTCTAAGAAAACGGTACAGACTGGTATTTTCGCATCTACATATTCGGTTATAGTTTTAATTAACGTGAACGCAGCTAGTGTGGTAGATTTACCCTTCTAAAAATACCGTTTTTCTCTTTTTTTTATTATGTTGTACTTTTCACAAAATGTCGAAATTCTAGTAAACATGGCTCTTTCAAAGATTTTCGAAAGTATTGGTACTAGTGTTATCGGACGGTAATTATTTAAAATTTCTTTGTCTCCCTTCTTGTGTAGGGGTACCTAAAGGTCGCAAGTTCGAATCTTGCCAGAAATTAAAATTTCTGGATATTTTAATTCCTGCCCGTAGCGTACTGTTGCACGTCTCGTTGCCCCGGCCCACAAACAGTGCGCTACGGGCCGGTTCAAATAGCAGTCTTAGCGCTTGAAGATCGAGACCTAGGCTCTCCGAAACATATCGCGACAAGTGACTAAAGTGACGTGAGTGTAACCCTTATATTTTATAGTGTTAGTATGTCTCACGAAAGTTTAAATTTAATAAACTAGTGTTGTTTCATTGCTTTCAAATTGCCAAATTTTCTCTTTTTTTTGTCACAGAGGAAGTCAAGGATGTTTTCGACATAGTTAAGCCTAAATTGGCTATTTGCGAAGTGCACAACTTGGCTGACTATGAGAGAGCCGCTAAAGATCTAGGACTGGACACTAGGATACTAACATTTGGTGACAGCAACAAATCTTTAGCCGATTTTATAAAGAAGTACGATGATCATGCTCTAGAACGTGATTTCAGGTAAGTCTTCTTACTAAATTAATTCATAGAAATAGACGAATTATTTCAATTCATAACTATAGTTAGTAGGGCCAAAACCAATGCGTGGTCGGATAATTTGTATGTGGATGGGTACGTTGGTTTTGTGTGTTCCACTGTGTAGGGTTTGGACTACTGAGCTATTTTCAGGCTCCCGTGAGCCGCGGGTGTCTAGGATGACGTTTACGCGGTTACCACATGCGAATTCGAACGCCAGTCTGGTGTGTGAGAGAAACATATCTATGCCCGTATATAGTTATGTCCCGCTCGCACATCGAAGCGGTGTGTAAACGCATCCAATATAAAGATTGCCGTAAGTTTAATAAACTGCCCCCCGCAAATATTTTTATCTAATCCTTAAAACGTGATTAATCGATAAAGAGATAATCAGAACGGAGTAATATAATACGAGTAAATCAATGTTTATCTAAAATCAAAGTCAGATTATTCAGTTATTTAAATAACACCTGATAATCTCGTTCAATCTGAGTTAAACAAACATTCATAACTTTAATATTATACCTATATTTTATGTATAGCCTCGCCACGAATGCGTGGCACCGTCAGCGGGGACCATGTAGATAGATATATAAAACCACTAAGGATAATAGTATGATGGGATTTGCCGCATTGGTCACTTTTGTACTTGTTATGGTCGCTTGTGGTTGCATGCATCTGTCACATAGAATGAGACAATACATGTGACCTCACCATTATAGAGTAACGCGGGCTGTTTTCCGCAACTCGACGTCTATTATATTGCGCCTATTTTGCGTGCCGGGTGGCCTCATTTGTGTCAACCCAGTTCCTCCAGGAAGCCTAGCAGACCCTTTATGTTACCGACAACACCCCCGTTATATCGTGACGTGACGATAACGTCATCCAAAGTGAAGTATAAAGGCTGCTCTCCACTATGTGCCCCTATTGTAAAGGACACAGTTATACGACAGGACGAGATCGCAATATCGTTTGCTCGCTCTAACGCATAGCTGCGTCCGCATTATGGCCCGTGGAGAGGAGCCTTATTAGCAACCAATGGGTTAGCTTCGATCGGCTTAGAGCAGCGTCTAACAGCAGAGTTGTTCCAGAGTGGCGAACTTTGACACGGATAAAGTATACGCGTGGCTCATCAGCACAAGTGGCACCACGGGTATGCCGAAGGTCGCGGCCATCAAGCACTCTGCGGTTATCAAGATTCTCAAAATAAATTCTGTGATTAAAGACAAGTAGGTATTTACGCTATAACTCGAAGCTTTAATGAGCTCCGAAATATCTGAGACAATCTGTTTCAACAGCACATCCAACATTGGCATCGTCCATAGAACGAACAAACCAGTAAAATAGGATTAATATTAATATTAATTTTGATTTTCAGAAAGAGTTAGATGTCAGTTAATTTGAATACGTAATTTTGCAATTCACTTTCAGAGAAATTACCCCTTTTTTAAACCTATCAACCATGCATTGGATATCTGGGTACTTAGCGACACTGTTAATGATAAGTGGCAACCTATACAATGTGCAGACATCATCGCCACACACCGTCGAACATATTATTGACATTATTAACAAATATAAGGTAATATTATAATTTCGTACGCAATATTGATGTAGAACTTCTACTTTAAGAGTCCTTTTTTTTATACCACGACGGTGGCAAACAAGCATACGGCCCGCCTGATGGTAAGCAGCTACCGTAACCTATGGACGCCTGCAACTCCAAAGGAGTCACATGCGCGTTGCCGACCCTTTACAAAAAGGAGGATTCACTGTGTTGATAGCTAAAGGAACAAGAAGGTCCCTCATCGTCAACACACTGGGTCCTCTTTGAGCTCTTTGGCAACCTTACTCACCATCACGAACACAACACTATGAGTAGGGTCTAGTGCTATTTGGCTGTGGTTTTCTGTAAGGTGGAGGTACTTCCCCAGTTGGGCTCTGCTCCAGATTTGAGCGAGATGACATTCGCTGAACGTGCCCTACCACACTTAGCGAGATGCCATTCGCAGTGCCCATACCTCTCTTTTTGGCTTAGTTTAAGGACATACCCAAGTTCGGACGTAGTTTAAGGACATACCCCGGGTCCAAGTTATTTCAAATCTCAGTAAGAACATAATTATTGTTTAATTTTAGTACGGTCGAATGCGGTGACTAAATGGAAATTTGGTATTTCATTGACAGATTTTAAACGGTCATAAAAGCCGTATTATTTATTATTTACTTGATTTCTTTAATCATAGTAATATAATTCTTCTGATTATCAAAAGTCTAAAAGAAAATAATCAGCACTTTGACGAATAATTAATTTTCTTAAAGTTACCCATGACTACTAAAATGGCCTTGTTAAATACAATATTGTCGTGGTTTTCTTAAAATTTTAATGTACACTTGTAAACTTTTGTATCTGCAGTTAGATATTTAAAATTATTAAAAAAAAAACTTTTTTTTAAGCCTGCAGTCGGTGCTTCTAGTCCGTTTCTAATCGTCAACATTTTGAGACATCCGAAACACTGTGATCTGACGTGCTTCAAGAAAATCGTCACTACCGGGTTCGCCATGAACCCTGACACTCTCCAGCAACTAAAAGTGAGTGCAAACAAGTCCCTTTTAAAAAAGTAATAGGCTAAAACATTTCTTAGCTTAAATTTTACAACGGCAAAAATGACAATTGCCTTATCTCTAGTTTTTTGCAAAAGCATCATGCAAACTACTGAGTTTGCATGATGCTTTTGCAACTCTACTGGGACGCTTGAGGGGTACCTGGGGATAGTTGATCCCTAGGGGACACTTGGTAAACTCAATTTTACATATTACCAAACGTGATACACTTTTTTTACGCTATTTTTCATTCATAATATCAATGGCTATATAAATTCAACATCTTTTGACTTTAAAAGTTCGCCTATATTAGAAAAAATAAAAATATACCGTCCACAATCAAAATGAGGTTCAACCCTCCCCAAGTTCCCCTACAGCGGGGGTGCGGTGCGGTGCTCATTTTATGCATGCAAATATATGCGTAAGCGTCCTCAGTGCTCGCTTCTCAGACCCCTATGACGCTCGACGCCACATTATTTGCCCCGTCGAATGCTCCGCTGGATTAATCGTCACTGAAGCCATACACTTAGTTGATTGATTGGCTGTCAATAGATATTTATTATACAAGGGAACAAAGTTGATGTTTAACCTCTCGTGCTTTTATTGGGACCCGAGCCAGCGAAAGATTCCAAAATTGAGCTACGAGCGTAGCGAGTGGTTCAAGAAATGGAATTTTGAGCGTGCAAGGGCCTCAGGGCAAGAGAGGTTGAACAAACTTTGCTGCAGAGTATAATACAATTTTTTTTTTCACCACACGGCCACAGGAAAAATATAAGCCATAGAATATAAAAACTCGAAGGCAAATTAATGCTTTCAAAATTATATAATTCAAAATCATCTTGTTTAAAGTCCATTCTGCCAGATAACGTGAAAGAATAAGTCAAAACTTGTACCTAAAATTACTTTCCCCAAATGCGTTTTTCCCCACCGCTTTCAAGGTATAAAGAGCGCGTTTCCGAGGTGGAGTGGTGAAAAAGATTTTAAAACTAGATTTTTTTAGGCAAGGTTGCGTCCTGAGGCCCGCATATGGAACCTTCTGGGACAGACTGAGTGTGTGAGCACCGTACTGTTACCGGCACCTGATGGACCGACGGGCAACTGTGGCGTTGAAATGCCAATTATACCAGTACAAGTAAGTCTACTTTCTTACCTAGTAGCTCACTGCTAGGACCGCAAGATACAGATAAAAGTGCTTTTAAGCCGTTTTTAACCGACTTCAAGATTTCTAAGGAGGAAGGTTCTCCATTCGTCGGGATCTTTGTTTTTTTTTTATGTATGTTCACCGATTATTCGAAGGCGGCTGGACCGATTAGGAAATTTTTTTTTTTAGGAGTATACTTCACAGTTGGTCCCAGTGTCATTAGGTCAAGATCCGATGATAGGATCCTGGAGAAATTGAGGGAACTCTTCAACTATTATAGGTACACCTTTAGTGATTTGAGTATTTTTTACATTAGCTCGGGCATTTGCTTTTGTAGAGGTGGAGGCTAAGTGAAGTCGGTTCTTTTTTGTCTAAAATTATTACATTAAATAACAAAAATGTATTCTGATTTCTGGCACATTGTGAGCGCTGGGAAATATTTAGGGGCTGATTAGAAAATCTCGCGTTAGAACATAGTTTTATTTTAACTTCAACAACAACTGCGTAACCCGTTGACCGACAAAATAAACTCAAGGGCAATGAAGCCTTTTATGGAAACTTCTACAAGTATACGGAATTTTCATTATATTGTTTGGCAAGAGTAGCTTGTTACTGGAGCACAGACAGAAAGAATCATACTGTATTATTCTAAGATTTCTAAGCTAGAAAGCATAGCAAGCGTTTTGTGAAGCAGTAATATTTGGATTTTGTTATTGTCTCTTTCTTAAATTGTTTTGGCTTATGGAAGAACTAGGCATTATTGAGAAATTTTTAAATTTTATTGTATTATAGCTTTGAAAAAATTTATTTCTTGCCGGTCATAATACTTCTCGGGTCAGAGGTGTAGGGTTAGTGTAAGTGTAGAACCGGCGGTCGTTTTTTTTCTATCTCTGACGTTCATAAGTGCATTTTAATGTGTCTAAATTAAAGAATAAATTTCTTCTATCTTTTTTTGAATCTTTTTATCTAGTATTGCCACCCCGAAAAAGGGATCCGTATGCATATTATAGTACTATTACCTTAGTTCGTTTTACCTGGTTGACAACTATTCACAAACTCCCAGTTTCTAAATCTATTATTAAAAAATAAATATAAATATATAAAATAAATATGGATATGTACCTATACTTACAGTTGGTGGACCCAAAAACTGGTGAAGTTATCACTGAACCAAATAAGACGGGAGAACTATGGAGTGAAGGCCCGAGGTTAACGGTGAGTATTTTCTTATCCTACTAGGATTATGTGATCGGAGCATAATATGTGACATTATTTATTATTTATTTATTTAATCTTTATTGCACAATACAAGAAAGTACAAATGGCGGACTTAATGCTTTAAATTGATCGTGTGCTTGACAATGTGCTAGATAATTACCTAAAGATACATGACGGTCAATTCGGATTTAGACCAGGGCTGTCCACGGATAGTGCAATTCTATGTCTTAAGCACACGGTCAGGTATTATACTGATAGAAAAACACCCGTCTATGCCTGTTTCCTCGATTTGTCTAAGGCGTTTGATCGAGTCAATTATGATCTGCTTTGGCAAAAACTAAGTGAAACGGGTGTACCGACGGAGTGTGTGGGCCTGTTTAGGCACTGGTACAAAAATCAGTTAAACCAGGTAAGGTGGGCAGGTAGGTTGTCCAGCGAGTATAAGCTTGAATGCGGGGTGAGACAGGGTGGTATTACCTCACTGAAGCTGTTCAACTTATACATCAACAAGCTGATAGAGGGGCTTAGTGGCATGCATGCGGGATGCTATGTGGGTAGCACTTGTGTTAACAGCCTAAGTTATGCCGATGACATGGTGCTGCTGAGCCCGGCTGTCAGCGCGCTGGAGGAGCTGCTTGCCCACTGCGAAGCCTACGCCTTGACCCATGGACTGGAGTACAACACGAAAAAGAGTGAGGTGTTAGTATTTAAGGCGGGCAAAATCAAGCCATACTATGTACCACCTATTGTGTTGAACTCTAGTCCATTAAAAGTGGTTGATAAGGTCAAATACCTAGGGCACATCCTCACGAGTGACCTAAAGGATGACTTAGACGTCGAAAGGGAGCGCAGGGCGTTGGCGGTCCGGAGTAACATGGTTACCCGCAGGTTTGCTCGTTGTTCAAGTGATGTAAAAATAACGCTATTTAAATTGTACTGTCAAACCTTGTACACGAGCAGCCTGTGGATACGGTACACGAAACGGGCCTACAACGGGCGTACAGTACAACAATGCCTTTAGAATGCTGATGGGACTGCCTAGCCGGTGCTCTGCATCGAGCATGTTTGTGGCAGCGCGCACGGATAGTTTTCAGGCTATAATTCTGAAAAATATAACCTCATTACTAAGTCGTGTGCGAAGTAGTCCCAACAGCATTCTAAGGGAAATTGCCGATAGGTTTGGGTGTCCAATCCTAAAATATTGGACTGGGCAGATAAAAAGTGTAGCGCAATTTAAAGTGTAAATTTTTTATGTAAATTTTATAATTGCAATTAAGTTAAATTATTAAGACTAACACTAGATTAAGATTTTTGTTTGTTTGTTACTAACACTCTGTGGATACATGTTTGTCCGAAATAAAGAAATTTTATTTATTATTATTTTATTAATGCCTTAAGGCATTCTCTACCAATCAACCATTGAGCTAAACAGAAACTAATGATTGGTGCAGGATTATAAGAGCAGAGATGACTCAATAAAAATGAATCACATTAACATACCTAATAGTTGATACACGTACATCAATTTGCAATACTATAAACATACATATATAATTACATAATAGGTAAAGTGACATTATAGGTAAAGGTACCATTTATCCCTTGGCGCTTACGTCATACGTTGTACATATTTAATATTGCATTCGAGCAACAGAAGCCCATGCGCCAGCTGCCAAATGGTACCTTTACCAAAAACTGACATATTTATTCTAATTTTTATGAGTAGAAAATGTATGTGAAGGTATAAAGAGCGCGTTTCCGAGGTGGAGTGGTGAAAAAGATTTTAAAACTAGATTTTTTTAGGCAAGGTTGCGTCCTGAGGCCCGCATATGGAACCTTCTGGGACAGACTGAGTGTGTGAGCACCGTACTGTTACCGGCACCTGATGGACCGACGGGCAACTGTGGCGTTGAAATGCCAATTATACCAGTACAAGTAAGTCTACTTTCTTACCTAGTAGCTCACTGCTAGGACCGCAAGATACAGATAAAAGTGCTTTTAAGCCGTTTTTAACCGACTTCAAGATTTCTAAGGAGGAAGGTTCTCCATTCGTCGGGATCTTTGTTTTTTTTTTATGTATGTTCACCGATTATTCGAAGGCGGCTGGACCGATTAGGAAATTTTTTTTTTTAGGAGTATACTTCACAGTTGGTCCCAGTGTCATTAGGTCAAGATCCGATGATAGGATCCTGGAGAAATTGAGGGAACTCTTCAACTATTATAGGTACACCTTTAGTGATTTGAGTATTTTTTACATTAGCTCGGGCATTTGCTTTTGTAGAGGTGGAGGCTAAGTGAAGTCGGTTCTTTTTTGTCTAAAATTATTACATTAAATAACAAAAATGTATTCTGATTTCTGGCACATTGTGAGCGCTGGGAAATATTTAGGGGCTGATTAGAAAATCTCGCGTTAGAACATAGTTTTATTTTAACTTCAACAACAACTGCGTAACCCGTTGACCGACAAAATAAACTCAAGGGCAATGAAGCCTTTTATGGAAACTTCTACAAGTATACGGAATTTTCATTATATTGTTTGGCAAGAGTAGCTTGTTACTGGAGCACAGACAGAAAGAATCATACTGTATTATTCTAAGATTTCTAAGCTAGAAAGCATAGCAAGCGTTTTGTGAAGCAGTAATATTTGGATTTTGTTATTGTCTCTTTCTTAAATTGTTTTGGCTTATGGAAGAACTAGGCATTATTGAGAAATTTTTAAATTTTATTGTATTATAGCTTTGAAAAAATTTATTTCTTGCCGGTCATAATACTTCTCGGGTCAGAGGTGTAGGGTTAGTGTAAGTGTAGAACCGGCGGTCGTTTTTTTTCTATCTCTGACGTTCATAAGTGCATTTTAATGTGTCTAAATTAAAGAATAAATTTCTTCTATCTTTTTTTGAATCTTTTTATCTAGTATTGCCACCCCGAAAAAGGGATCCGTATGCATATTATAGTACTATTACCTTAGTTCGTTTTACCTGGTTGACAACTATTCACAAACTCCCAGTTTCTAAATCTATTATTAAAAAATAAATATAAATATATAAAATAAATATGGATATGTACCTATACTTACAGTTGGTGGACCCAAAAACTGGTGAAGTTATCACTGAACCAAATAAGACGGGAGAACTATGGAGTGAAGGCCCGAGGTTAACGGTGAGTATTTTCTTATCCTACTAGGATTATGTGATCGGAGCATAATATGTGACATTATTTATTATTTATTTATTTAATCTTTATTGCACAATACAAGAAAGTACAAATGGCGGACTTAATGCTTTAAATTGATCGTGTGCTTGACAATGTGCTAGATAATTACCTAAAGATACATGACGGTCAATTCGGATTTAGACCAGGGCTGTCCACGGATAGTGCAATTCTATGTCTTAAGCACACGGTCAGGTATTATACTGATAGAAAAACACCCGTCTATGCCTGTTTCCTCGATTTGTCTAAGGCGTTTGATCGAGTCAATTATGATCTGCTTTGGCAAAAACTAAGTGAAACGGGTGTACCGACGGAGTGTGTGGGCCTGTTTAGGCACTGGTACAAAAATCAGTTAAACCAGGTAAGGTGGGCAGGTAGGTTGTCCAGCGAGTATAAGCTTGAATGCGGGGTGAGACAGGGTGGTATTACCTCACTGAAGCTGTTCAACTTATACATCAACAAGCTGATAGAGGGGCTTAGTGGCATGCATGCGGGATGCTATGTGGGTAGCACTTGTGTTAACAGCCTAAGTTATGCCGATGACATGGTGCTGCTGAGCCCGGCTGTCAGCGCGCTGGAGGAGCTGCTTGCCCACTGCGAAGCCTACGCCTTGACCCATGGACTGGAGTACAACACGAAAAAGAGTGAGGTGTTAGTATTTAAGGCGGGCAAAATCAAGCCATACTATGTACCACCTATTGTGTTGAACTCTAGTCCATTAAAAGTGGTTGATAAGGTCAAATACCTAGGGCACATCCTCACGAGTGACCTAAAGGATGACTTAGACGTCGAAAGGGAGCGCAGGGCGTTGGCGGTCCGGAGTAACATGGTTACCCGCAGGTTTGCTCGTTGTTCAAGTGATGTAAAAATAACGCTATTTAAATTGTACTGTCAAACCTTGTACACGAGCAGCCTGTGGATACGGTACACGAAACGGGCCTACAACGGGCGTACAGTACAACAATGCCTTTAGAATGCTGATGGGACTGCCTAGCCGGTGCTCTGCATCGAGCATGTTTGTGGCAGCGCGCACGGATAGTTTTCAGGCTATAATTCTGAAAAATATAACCTCATTACTAAGTCGTGTGCGAAGTAGTCCCAACAGCATTCTAAGGGAAATTGCCGATAGGTTTGGGTGTCCAATCCTAAAATATTGGACTGGGCAGATAAAAAGTGTAGCGCAATTTAAAGTGTAAATTTTTTATGTAAATTTTATAATTGCAATTAAGTTAAATTATTAAGACTAACACTAGATTAAGATTTTTGTTTGTTTGTTACTAACACTCTGTGGATACATGTTTGTCCGAAATAAAGAAATTTTATTTATTATTATTTTATTAATGCCTTAAGGCATTCTCTACCAATCAACCATTGAGCTAAACAGAAACTAATGATTGGTGCAGGATTATAAGAGCAGAGATGACTCAATAAAAATGAATCACATTAACATACCTAATAGTTGATACACGTACATCAATTTGCAATACTATAAACATACATATATAATTACATAATAGGTAAAGTGACATTATAGGTAAAGGTACCATTTATCCCTTGGCGCTTACGTCATACGTTGTACATATTTAATATTGCATTCGAGCAACAGAAGCCCATGCGCCAGCTGCCAAATGGTACCTTTACCAAAAACTGACATATTTATTCTAATTTTTATGAGTAGAAAATGTATGTGATCAGCCAATATAGCCGCTTTGGTAGCAACTCCATCATTGGCTTCTGTACTTGGCCGATGTTTAATAGAACTATATACTTAATTAGTACCTTAGAGCTTCTGATACACGTGTACACACACACACGGTACCCGTGTTCTTAAGCCCTGCGGTACTCAGAACCCGAACTACATGAACCCGCCCGGATTCGGAAACGTTTACACTGGTACTCGGTTACACAAAGAAACGCATCGAAGATGAAAATGGATCTTAAATCCCCGAGTTCCAACCCGTTCTTATCGTGGCCGTGCCTTGCCGTTGAAGATCCGAATCGTGGTGTTTAAGAACTACGTGCGAATATGTGAGATCGGAACACCAGAAACTCATATTTTTATTTGTACTTAAGTAGTTCTAAAAGTACACTACACGGCTCTTATCACCGCTACACGTCAAGGATAGGTCGGCTCGCGTGTAGTTAAGATACGTGTACCCGTGTACTCGGTATTAGAAACGTATACATGAAACCCGGACACGATCGCCAACCCTAGTACCTACCCGATTGAGCATTGAGAAATAGATCCAAAATCATTGAACTCATATAACCAAGCATATAACACAGAAAATTAACAGTCAACACGCAGGTGACGCAAGTGACACAGAATAAGTAGTCCTAAGACCTAATGCGACCTCTTTTGCCGAAGAGCGCCGAAAGAATGCTGACCGTAATATTAAGCATTATACACGGTGCCCGTGAGCATTGCGAAAGAATGAAAAAACATTATATGACTTTTGTTGTAAAACGCCAAAAAAAAATTTTTTTTTTTACTTTTTTTTTTCACTTTTTTTGAATGCTGTTCTACATAAAAAGTAAATGTCATTAGAAAAAAGTAACGGAAAAAGTAAATTGCTACATTTTTTCTCGTAAAAACTAGTCCATGCAAAGTGTTTCTTAGGTCTTTGATATCAGTCAATAAGAGATGTCTAGACTATGCCCTATACCGGTGAGATCGCCATCAAAAAATCATTTTACACTGAGAAACAATTCAAAATGCAATTTTTTGTAAGTAGTATTTACTCTGAAACTATGGCGAATTTCGAAAAAGTTTCAAGGACATTTTGTTCTCTAAATATGATAATGAATACACTGTTAAAGTCTCTCGCAATGCTCACGGGCACCGTGTATAATGTTCGATTTTCATAATCTTTAAAGCAATAAATAACAAATTTCCATAGGAATACTACAACAATCCCCAAGCTACAGCAAGCGCGTTTACTGCTGATGGTTGGTACAAGACTGGAGACCTGCTATTCAAGGACGACAATGGATTCTTCTTCTATGTGGATCGAATGACCAGCTCCTTCAGATATCGTAATTATTATGTAAGAAGCACTATCATTTTTATAAGAGACTATCCAAAAATATCTTCTGTTACAAATACGACCTTTATACTTTCAGGGTTTTAAGTGTTCTTACTTCAGTAGATATTTACGTTTTTCAAAATTACCGTGTTGTTGAAGCTGTCCTAAAGTATCTTATAGTATTTATGAGTAGGTACCAATGCATAATGAAGTATATTAAAGTAAAATAAATTACAATACCTCTCACCACTAGGTCACGCCTACGGAGGTGGAACTCGTGATCCAGGAGCACCCAGATGTGCTGGATGTGTGCGTGATCGGCGTACCCCATCCTGATGACGGCAAGCGGGCAGTGGCGTGTGTCCAGCGGTGTTCTGGCTCCACTATTACGGAACAGAATATTATGGATCTCGTAGCTAGTAAGTCAAATTAACCGTGGGACTAGTGATCGGGGAGCACCCAGACGTGCTGGGTGTGTGCGTGATCAGCGTGCTGCATCCTGATGTCGGCAAGCGGGCAGCGGCATGTGTCCCGCGGCACCCTGGATCCAGTATTACGAAGCAGAATATTACAGATCTCTTAGCTAGTAAGTCAAATTATCCTTGGGACTAGTGCTTGGGGAGCACCCAGTCGTGCTAGATGTGTGCGTGATCAGCGTGCTGCATCCTGATGACGGCAAGCGGGCAGCGGCGTGTGTCCCGCGGCACCCTGGATCCACTATCACGGAGCAGAGTATTACAGATCTTGTAGCTAGTAAGTCAAATGAACGGTGGAACTAGTGACCGAGGAGCACCCAGACGTGCTGGATGTGTGCGTGATCAGCGTGCTGCATCCTGATGTCGGCAAGCGGGCAGCGGCGTGTGTCCCGCGGCACCCTGGATCGAGTATTACGAAGTAGAATATTACAGATCTCTTAGCTAGTAAGTCAAATTAACCTTGGGACTAGTGATTGGGGAGCACCCAGTCGTGCTTGATGTGTTCGTGATCAGCGTGCTGCATCCTGATGACGGCAAGCGGGCAGCGGCGTGTGTCCCGCGGCACGCTGGATCCAATATCACGGAGCAGAGTATTACAGATCTTGTAGCTAGTAAGTCAAATGAACGGTGGACCTAGTGACCGAGGAGCACCTAGACGTGCTGGATGTGTGCGTGCATCCTGATGACGGCAACCGGGCAGCGGCGTGGGTCCAGCGGCACCCTGGATCCACTATCACGGAGCAGAATATTACAGATCTCGTAGCTAGTAAGTCAATGAACCGTGGAACTGATGATCCAGGAGCACCCAACGGCGCCCCGAATCCATATGACAGCAGAATGTTTTAGATCTTGTAACCAGTGAGTCAATCGTTGCATTTTCCTAATAAAATTGTTCCTAAGTGTCGGCTTCTATGTGGTTTTTACACAGTCTGAGGTACACAAAATACTGCAAAGTGCAAGCCAAACAGCTGAAGCATCACCCGAGGTTCGATTTGTAACTAAGATTAAAACGATTTATTCGCTAACAACTGTGTTCATATTTGTATTTAATTTAAACTACCCTTGAAATTATTAGAAATCGATCCAGGCAGTGTTTTTACAAGATGTTAGTCATGTTATAATTATAACTATTTAGATATTCAGTCGACATTATCTATAAGATAAGACATTGAATAGGTATCTACTTTTGTTTAAGAAAATGTTGAATTTAACTTGTTAAATTTTACAGGTAAACTGTCCTTTCACAAACACCTTCACGGTGGCGTCATTTTCATGGACAACTTCCCCAGAACAGTCTCTAGTAAAATCGCCAGAGGAAAGCTGTATGATTTGGTCCTCGAGTCCCACAAAACAGACCCTGAGTACCCCTGCACCGGCAATACGAAAAAGTTAATCAGCACCTTCCGGCAGCTCAGTGAGGATAACACCAGAAGAGGTTAAAGGAAGCACACTGATTGTATTTACAGTCTTTCCTTGACATCAGGGAGGAATGAACGTTTAGAGTACACTTTTCACGTCTCTGGCGTTACTAAAAATGTCTCTGAAGTTTGTTTCCTATTAAATATTTGGCAAAACGTTTGGTATAGGTATTAGAGTACAAGTCAAGTATTTTAAAAAACGTATAAAATATTTGTAAGCGAAATGTCATGGACTATACTAGTGTTGATCTAAAAGATCGCTCCTCGCGATAAGGAAGAGATTTCGAGTCGGAGTAAGGCCAAAAATCTATATATATAAAAGAAGAAACTGACTGACTGGCTGAGTGACTGACTGACTGACATATCAACGCACAGCCCAAACCGCTAGGTCTAGAGATTTCAAATTTGGCACATAGGTTCCTTATAAGGTCTAGGGGAGCATTAAGAAAGGATTTTTCAAAATTCACCCCCTAAGGGGGTAAAATGGGGATCCAAAGTTTGTATGGCGAATCAAGATTTGTTAGACTATTTTATTCGAAACTTCACAGGAGTATTTCTAACGGCAAATGAGTAAACACGTGTTTCAGGTTTTTTGAAAATTCAACCCCTAAAAGGGGCAAATGTGGTCACAAAGTCTGAAATTCAACATGGGTATCATATCCTTTTTGATCACTTATGTTACGCGGGCGAAGCCGCGGGAAAAGGCTAGTTGTAATATAAAGAACGACATTACGATTTTGTATACTTACATACTAACTTGAATATACTACTTGTCACATGATATGCCTTTGCCTATGCTGGAAAGTTAAGACAACCTTGACTCCGATGTCTCAAAGCGAGAAATAAAATTATGAGTTATAAGTTCAAATTAGAAAATAAGATGTTGTTATTGTTATACTAGCTGTGCCCGCGGCTCCGCCCGCGTGGAATTTGGTCTTTGTCAGTAAGCTAATTCACCTCTAATTTCTCTTCCTCCCCCTGGAGGCTGAACTCGAAGGTCTTGAAGTAAAGTTGACATCTGTACGCGGATACGCTAGAGGACAGTAGTCCAGATAAAATATTTTACAATTACCACTAAATAAAACTATACTCCTAAATCAATCGTTTTTTTCGTCCTTATTAAAAATTTTGACATGATTTAAACGACATAGAATAGTACCACTTTTGTATTTATACGTCCTTGACTGTAGGTACCTATTCATATCATGTCCATGGCAAATATCATCCAAATCGATCCTCAAGTCAAATCAGTCTATTTTATTTGACGTGTACGATTTGGGTGTCATGAGAACTTCTAAACTTCTTTTAGCAAAATCCTTCCTTAGTGGATTATTCATGTCACAACGTATTAATTTCAGCGCCATCTGTTAGTTAAGCAGGGTACTCTTAGGACATATTTGGAAAAAAGTTTGCAAATCCTCTTTCCTAAGTAGCGCCATAAGATTTAGGTGCAAAATTAACTCAATCGAGTGTAGTGGCTACCCCCCCGTTTTAGAGGTTGAATTTTTATTGCCTACCAGGGCGGGGATTTTCTTGACTATTGGAATTAGTAATCCTTAAGGGGACTTCTGGGATAACACTGCAAAAAAAAACCGGCCAAGAGCATGTCGGGCCATGTTCAGTGTAGGGTTCCGTAATTGCCGCCCTGTTAAAAACATCCGTTCAAAATATAGTTTATTAAGGGATATTTGGCGGCGCTTCCGTCATAAACTAATAATTGCGTGGTGGGTTAATTGTTTGGCGTTGTAATTCTACTATCCGGCACTTACGTCCTTTCACTATGCGTTTTTGACTGACAACTCAAAAACAGCTAAACCGATTTTATTAAATATAGTTTTTAGTGAAAGTACCTTTCAGGCTTCACTTTCATTATGTTTTCAAATTTTGGGTTTACGGTTCAAAAGTAAGATGGGGAGGGGGCGCCCTTTTTTGAAGATGAAACTATCCTTTGTCCTTTCTCGAGACTCATACTATCTCTATACCAAATTTCATCTAAATCAGTTCAGCGGTAAAAAATTCCTCATGCCAAGTTCCAACCCCCTTTTCACCTCCACAAGGGTTTGAAAACTATCCTATGATGTTTCTCGGGACTCAAATTATCTCCATATTAATTTCTGTCTAAATCGTTTCAGCAGTTAAAAATTGTCCATACAAACTTTCAACCCCCTTTTCACTCCCACCAGGGTTGAGTTTCGGGATTAAAACTATCCTTATCAATATATCCTTTCCTAGGACTCAAACTATCTCTATACAAAATTTCATCAAAATCCGTTCAGCCGTTTTCACGTGATGCGCGGTCAAATAAACAGACAAACAGATAAACAGACAAAAATTCTAAAAATTATTGGAACGTGTTCTGTTATTGATTCTCAGTATCCCCAGCCAAGTTTTTTTCGATTATCTTCCATGTACAGACTTGCGACCCTCTTCAGCTTTATTATATGTATAGATTTTGTAAAACAAGTAAGATTATTAAATAAAGGCTTAATGAATTAAATTTTGAATAGGAGTATGAGGGAATGTAAAGAGGTAGGAAATGGGTTTTGGGTCTTATGAATTACTTAATTACTTTTGATTGATAATGATTACCTATACAATCTTTCGGCGGGCTGCGGCTCTGATAGCCACCAGATCATCGGATCTAGAAAGAGTTGGTTTAAATTGTTTACATCTACCCGGGCTGGCTCTTAGTCCAATAGGTGCTCCTGTATTGAGGCTTATGATACGAGTATTAGGCTGCGTTTCCACCAGAGATGAGCGAGGATGCGTTGCGAGGAATGTGTTGGTTAAGCACCCATAGAATCACTTAATTTGTTTATACTCGCACAGCGCAGCTCTACAATTGGTTCTTAAAAACGCATGTCTTGCAACGCATCTTCGCTCATCTTTGGTGGAAACACACCCTTATAAAACGTTAATATGATAATTTAGTTGAAAATTAGATTTATTGTAAGTATTTATAGATTTATAATATGAGTTTGAGTGGATTGTGAACCGTTCTAAAATATTGTAATATTCTTAATGACATGATACTGTATGATATGAATTAATGAAATAAAAATGATTTTCTATAGCAAATTCTCTTTGACTCAAAATGAACATAATAAACACCCCCCAAAAAAGAATATTAGTGTCATCCAGTGAGTAAAAACCTATACAAGAACATACCATCCATAACAAGAACCATCGATCTCGAAGATTGTCGGCAAAGAAACTCTTTGATATATTATGATAAGATTTATTTATGTCACAAAATATATAGTTCATCGCTTAAAATTACACATTATAGTCATTGAGTTAGGATAAATTATATAGTAGAGGTAGAGTTTCAAACAAGATTTACCGAAAATATGGCTCTTGAAAATTTGTAACCGGCCAGTGTTATACCGTAATAAGACTAAGAGAAACTGCTGTACGAGTCGTTCTTACAGCACCATTGTGGGGCTATGATACATAATAATGATAGATGGGCTATGCACGCTTCAAAAGTGAAGCACTTAAAATGAGTAAATTCAAACAATTGTCGCTAGTCGCGCACGTAAGCGAGAGATACGGACGTGCCAATGAGCTCCCGTCACCCGCGTGAGTAAGAGACAAACTGTAATTTTCTAACGAGGGTGACATAATGATTGTCAAAATAGATAAACCTAACAGAATCGTTGCTAGATTATGATATAACTCTGGAAGTATTTTTTTGTGCTCATTTTGTTATAGTATAACCTATCCATAGTAAATATCATTGTTGTAGGGCCATTTTTTTGGGCTGATTGTGTATCTCGTTCTTTATTACATATCGGTGATGATAGTTCTTATGAATTTATATTGTGATTTTTTAGTTTGATTATAAAAGTAGCATGATACTAATTAATAATACATAGCGTATGCTTATTATTATGATTTTCCATAGTGCCCTTTGCGTGTATTTGCGCGTGTGTTCTCATTAGCTTGAAACAGTGATTGTGTAATAAGTAATATTATTCCACTAGGGACAATCTTAATCTCCACATAATTATCCGTACCTGTCTACTATTGATTACGTCATTGATTGATATTTTTTCTGTTTTCCACTGACTGGAAGTATCAGTACTGTAGAGTGTAACAATAGAAAACAATTTATAGTAGCTTCCTGTTAAGCATTCACTCACTACATTGGCAGGTTAGGTTTAGGATGGTTTAGGTTTAGGGAATGCCAGCCGGTTTTTTTTGTTATTGAATGTTTTATTTAAAAGAATTAATCTGGATACAATTTCAACGGTTGATTGATAGCTAGTATTTTTCTCGCGACGGTGAGGTGAAAAATATTGTATTTCCGTTGGCAGCTTCATCTCTCGTGCCTTGATACCCTCGCAATTTTCAATTTTCCACTTGTAATTCCACTCACTACGTTCGTGGTTTATTTTTGAAATTTTACTTTTGCTCTTGTTTCAATATAAGCACCAGATGCGAATAGGAACTATGCTCTATACAAGAGATAATAATTATCGTGTTTTTAGTAAAAGTGTAAAAGGATCGGTATATTTTGGTGGAATCAGCTACTGTTGTAAAATATGAGTTGTGACGTCACAATATTAATATATAATTAAAAGGTAGATCCTTTAAGTACGTACTAAAATCGACACCATGGGTTCAGTCTACGCTGAATCACAATTTGTGGTGATCGGGAGACGCCTAAATCCGGCAGTGTGCGACTGATGTATAAGAATAATTCTAATATTGCAGAATTAGGAAGCTCTTGTTATATTCCTTGTGTAATTTTTAGGTCGACGCGGTAGATGCGTTCTGCTCAAGACCGTGCTTTGTGGTGCTCGAAATAAGCCCATATTCGGTATGGCTGAATTAAAAGATAATGATACTAAGGTTTCTTATGTAAAAACTAGTTCATCTTTCCTCCTATGTAGCTGGACAGGATATCCGTTGACGGAGGCGACGGACACTGCCATTACAAGCCGCATGTCTTCGTACGTCTCAGGAGATGTCAGCCGAAACTCTCGTAGTATTTTGACGCACATAGTCTTCACTAGTTTTGTGCCGAAGTATCTTCCTGAAAAGTGTAATTTTAATTATTTGAGGTGTTATAATTAAATATAATGCGATAATATGTATTTTACCAAATATGGATTATGTCAAAAGAGAAATAACAGAATGCCAATATCCGTGTATAACTAAATGTATACTGAATTGTATATGACAAATGCATGTCCGTTTTTTAACTATCCCAAAAATTACATACCCGTTATGATGTTCTAATACGTGACAAGACAATTAGAAATTTGAACTAAACTTGAAATTTGCACAAAATTAGTGAATAAATCCATAGTTAACGATAAACATTTGTAAGATAAGATATTGTAGCATTACGCTACGTATCGTACGACATCTGTCGACTTTCTTTAGAACTTCTGAACTTCTGTGTCTAAGGCTAGGTCACGGTTGATATATAAAAAAGCGTACATTGTGATTCACGGCATTACAGGTAGATGGCGCTTATATCAGTCCGTATTTTGTAATACGTCTGGCAGTTATAAAATTGAGATAAGACTCGCGCTAATTTTGAATGTGAATTTTGAGGTATTCCAGATTGTCAAAAGAAAAAAGTTGATTTTTGATGGAGTCTGTCAGAGCGCCGTGAGATTTTGAAAGAAAAAGAGATAATCTGGATTTGTTCTGGTCTTTTTTGCCATAATTTGCTTAGCTGCATCGTGATAAAGTGCGATTTATTTCAAACATTGTATGGCAAGTGCTATTGTTGCATTGTTGGAGCAGAAATAAAACCGAAACCCTTGCCGGGCGAAGAGGCCCAATATAAATTATTTAGCAAGTGCTATACCCTGAAACCGCCTGATTCCGGAAGGCCCTTGTGAGTGCCGGGCCGGCGGGACAGTCTGCAGCTGCCGCGATTTCCGCGGGTTTCTTCGCCACATCATCGGAGAGTTAGAGTCCGCATCCAGCGGGCTCTCGCAAGTGAGAAAAGGAGTTCAGCGAGCTATTGGGTCCGCCGTATCAAAGCGGACACTGGCCCACGAACTCTTTTTTAATTTAAGCAACAGCTTTTGCATCCTGCTTTCGAGAACATCAAATTATTTATATTTTTGTTAAAAAAACGTTACAAATCGGATTCCTTTTTTTGTATCCAGTATTTTTGTGCCATAATAGTTTTTTTTGTTGTTTTGCTAAATTTCCCCAAATTCCAATTGCCTCGTTTGACGGGCGTATAAAGACCTGGCTCTTTAATTTAGGCTACGTTCAGCCAGCGCATCATCTGTCACCATCCATATCACCCGCCTCATTAACCCATTATTTTCCTGCAGCCAAATTATTACTAGCCGAGTCTTTATTTTTACTTACCGGTTTTGCTAACTATTGAATTTGTAATGTCCTTGTTTAGGTACAGTCGTCTTCATTTTTAAGTGAAGTGCTAATATTAAATATTTTTAATTATTGTAATTTAATTACATTCTGGTCACTAGGGAGGTTGTTGAATGTGAAAGTGAAATAGGTACAGTTCTCTTCATTTTTAAGTGAAGTGCTAAATTTAAATATTTTTGTTATTATAATTTAATTGTATTCTGACCACTAGGGAACTTATTGAATGTGAAATACCCTTATTCAGATGCCATTATTGTGATTTTTACGTGAAATGCTAAATTTTAAATAATTGATAATTTTTGCTAATATTAAATATTTTTACTTTGTCGTCAAAATTAAACGTATTAATGCAAGTAAGAAGTGTTTCACTGCAAAATGGTGCCCGAGAAGGTAAAGAACTCTGGATTTACTTTTAATAATTGTAATTAAATTTTTTTTTTTTTTTTTTGGATTTGTGAGACGGTGACCGTAGACCGGTCGCGGTTCTATTAACCTTGATTTTGGTTTGTTTCAGCCTGCTGCCTCCTTACGTCCCATCACTAACCCGAATTCCGTCATATAAAAAATTGCTTTTATTTATGTTAAAAAAAAACGAATTTATCTGTTGCCCTTTACTTATGCCTTTTTCTCAATTACCCGTAACATATCCCGAATACCTTATTTCATAGTCTGAGTCCTGTAGTTAGAGCCCGTAGACGTTAGGGAATTCGCAGGTAAGTCAGACATAGAATGTATGATTTGCGTTTTGTTATTTTTTTCAGAAACTGAACTTGTTTTTTTTAAATTCGAACTCTAACTTGGCATTTAGACTTCGAGTGTTATTTTCTTTCTTTGACTTAAGCGCTTGGTTTAGACCACGGATATACTCGAACTTCGGATTTTATTCTTTTAGGTAGATTAACTTTATTTTTTGTTTGAACTTGCAACGCAAGACAACATTCGACTTTTCGCCATGTCGCACTTAAGTAATGAAGGATCAATTGCTGAGACACCTCATGCGCACTCATCTTTAAACTCGTACGATCCGAGGATTTTAGATCCAATGGCAGACGATGAAGAACAGTTTTTTGATTCTGAACCACGACCTCAGGCGATGCATATGTCCGGACTTCCCCCGCCTTTTCCTTTCAAAGATTATTCACTTACGAAATGGAACTTGAACTTTTCCGGGGACACTTGTGTTCGCGAATTTTTCTTTCGAATCGAGGAAGAAGGTATGGCGCGTAACGTCAATCCTTCATATGTTGTCAGACGTTTCCATGAATTGTTGTCAGATAGTGCCTTGAAACATTTTAGGGCAATCAGATATCAAGGTCTTACTTATGCGGAATTAAAGTCTGAATTCGTTAAAACCTTCGACGTAGCCGATTTCGATTTCAAGCTTGAGAGCCAACTTCGCGCTTTATCACAGAAGGACAACCAGTCAGTGGTTGATTTTGTTATTCAGGCGCGCGATCTACACGCAAAGCTTCGTACACCGGTTTCCGAAGACAACCTGTTTAACATTATTAAATATGGAATGAATCCTAGATATCATCCTTGTCTTGCAACTAACGTGGTCAGGGATATTGATGGTTTGTTAGAAGTCGCGAAAAATTTTGAAGCCTTTCAAGGTTCACGTCCAGCACGTTTGGCTATTGCACCGATTAGTGCTCAAGTTGTAGGTCAACCCAGTTCTATAGTGTGTATGAAGTGTGATGCAACTGGTCACAACTATCGTAATTGTCCTAACGTTTCAGGGGCAGTGTGCTTCAAGTGTAAGCGTGTTGGTGCAATCACACGCGATTGTCCTACTTGTAATTCTGGTCCGTCAAAAAACGAATAAGTGGCGCACTGAGAGGTCCATCGGTGTCGCCCGTTTATATGAATGATTCCCCGGATAATAGACTTTTTATTGATGTTTTAGTTGCTGGCTCTTCGGTAAGAGCTCTTTTAGACTCTGGTGCTCAGGTTTCACTAATTGATATATCCCTCTTATCGGAGCTCGGTATAACATATCACAAGGATATCCGGCCTTATGTTGTCTCCGCCGACAATTCTCCTATTGAAATTCTAGGCGGTTTGGACGTCCCCATTCTTTTTAGTGGCATTCGCGTTCTGCACCCCTGTCTAGTAAGCAGTAATCTTCCTACTGCATTTATTTTAGGAATTGAGTTTTGGAATGCTGTTGGTCTCATTGACATTTTAAAGAAGGCATTCCGTGATGGTTTGTCAGGTAAGCTTTACGTCGCTTCACATCATGTTCCTGTCGCAGTCCCACGAGTAGGTGAGGTTCGCTATGTCCACCCTCGTACGGTGCTTGCACCACTGCAGGAATCAAAACTCCAATGTGTTATTGACGAGTTTGAGGAGATTTCTTCTGATAAAGCTGGATTAGGTTGTACTTCGTGGCTTTCGCATAAAATTGAGACTGTTGGTTCGCCCATCCGTCAACGTTACTATCCCTTATCTCCAGTCAAACTCAAGATTCTCAACGAAGAGATCGACAAGATGTTAGAGTCAGGCGTTATTCGTCCCTCACGATCACCCTGGGCTTCCCCAGTGGTGATGGTTACCAAGAAAGATGGTAGTGTCAGATTTTGCGTGGACAGTAGGAAGTTGAACAGCGTTACCTTTAGGGATTCATACCCTCTCCCGCGCGTCCAGGACATCCTTGATAACCTACGAGGTGCCAAATATCTAACTTCGTTGGATTTTAGGAGCGCCTTTTGGCAAATCCCCTTAGCTGATAAGGCCAGTTGTGAGAAAACGGCCTTTATTGTACCCCAAAGGGGCCTCTTTGAGTTCGTTCGTCTCCCTTTTGGTTTAACCAACGCTGCGTCCGAGATGCAGAGGCTTACTGACATGATTGTCAATTTTGAATATACCCCTGAGTCTGAGGATTTTATCTTCGGCTATGTTGATGATTTGATTTTGGTGTCTCGTGATTTTGACAGTCATATGCGGCTTATTCGTAAGGTTCGTGATAGGTTGAAAGAAGCTGGTCTTACGGTTAATTTAGATAAGTGCGAGTTTTGTAAGTCTGAATTGAAGTATCTCGGCTACATCGTCAATGAGCGTGGTCTTCAAACTGATCCAAAGAAATTAGAAGCTATTAGGGATTACCCTACCCCTTCTTCTGCCAAGTCTCTACGTGCTTTCATTGGTATGTGTTCGTATTATCGCCGTTTCGTGGATGGTTTTTCTTCGATTATTGCTCCTCTGACGGCACTTATTGGTAAGAGAAAGGGACGTGATCCCATCGATTGGAACGATAGTGCTAGTAAAGCTTTTTCTAAATTGAAGGATGCCTTGATGAGCGCTCCGTTGATGGCTTACCCGGATTTTTCGAAACCTTTTATCCTTCAATGTGACGCTAGCCAGGTTGGCTTAGGCTCGGTCCTGGCTCAAGAGTTTGACGGCGTTGAACATCCAATTGCTTATTATTCTCGTTTATTCACTAAAGCTGAACGTGGATACGGGACAACCGAACATGAGCTTCTCGCCGTTGTTGATTCCATAAAGCATTTCTGCGGATATCTCGATGGAATGAGGTTTAAGATCATTACTGACCATATTGCTCTTAAATGGTTGATCACCCTTGATAATCCTACCGGGCGCTTGGCTCGTTGGGCAACTTTGATTTCCCAATATAACTTTGAGATTGAACATAAAAAAGGTGTCCTTAATGTTGTTAAAGACGCCTTGTCCCGCGCTCAAGTTGGGCTTGTCTCATTCGCGCGTGGCATGGATCCTTCTGGAGATCCTTGGTATGAACGAATTTACCAGGGAGTTTTGGACAATCCTCAAATGTTTACTGCATTTGCTCTTCGGGATGGTGTCTTAATGCGCAGGGTATATATCGAAAACCCTTTAGCACCTAATCCATGGCGTATAGTTCTTCCTGCTTCAAGGACTAGAGAGGCGGTTGCTGAAATTCATAATGGATTTCCCAACGTTCATCCTGGTGTTATGAAAACGTATTTAAAAGCTCGTGACTTATACTATTGGCCGAATATGTACCGTGATGTTACAAGGTTCCTTTCCGAATGTCAGATTTGCAAGTCTTATAAAATTGCAAATTCACAACCTCGTGGACTTCGCTTATTTCCTCGTTGTGTTGCGGCTCCAATGGATCTTCTTTCCATTGACTTAATTGGTCCTTTACCGGTTAGCCGTAATGGGTGTCGTTATATTTTGACTTTGGTTGACGTTTTTACCAAATTTGTTTGGTTGGTCCCTTTGAAGTTGGTGAATGCGAGGTCAATATCGATGGCATTAGAGTCGGAGGTTATTTTGCGGTACGGTGTTCCTACTAACATTCTCTGTGACAACGCTACAGTTTTTCATAGTCGTCAATTTCTGGATTTCCTGGCGAGCTATAATATTCCAGGTCCGTGTTATACCCCATATTATTCGCCACAAGCGAATGTTGTGGAGAGATATAACCAGGTCGTGATTACAACTTTGAGCATTTTAGTTGAAAATGACCAACGCAGTTGGTCGGGTCATTTACATCGGGTCGCTCTTTATTTAAACTCTTGTATAAATTTGGCTACTGCTTATACACCGAATTTTTTGATGTACGGCCGCGAGTTGTCAATGATTCGTGAACGTGTTGAGAATCAGGTTGTGGACCAAGATGTGGGACTCAGCCGGATGGAACACGCTTCGAATCTTCAGACGCTTCGTGAGGTGTACGATAAAGTTTCTGATTCGATGGCTTTAGCCTTTCATCGTAACGCCGCCAAGTTCAACACGAACCGTTCTTCGCCAAGAATCGTTGGTGACCAAATCGTTTGGCGCCGGAATTTCCAGCGTGGATCCGCTGATCCTTTTCGAGGCGGTAAATTCGCTCCACGTTTCGTTCGGTGCCGTGTGGTTAGACGGGTGTCTCCACAGGTATATGTACTGGCTGATACCGATTCCGAGCACGTCGGTACCTATCATATTAAAGATATCTTGAAATAGTTTCTTCTTTCGGCCCGTTCAGTTTTCTCAAAATTCTAAAATGCGCTTTAGTCCGCCATTCCCTTGTCGGTAATCCTTGCTTGATTTGTTTCTTATCGTTTTTTTGTTTTCGTTTGAGCGTTTCCTTGCTCCTTTTTCCAGATTTGACCTTTTTTACCGTTGGTGTTTAAGGCTTCGTTTATCTTTCCCGGTCTATGATAGCCTGGTTGTATAATTTGATGACTCGATGTGAGGGATTAAGATCTGTGGCCAGGTGCAGTTTCTGTCCTATCCCGGCCGTCACGTCTTGGACCGCGTGACGCGTTGGTTGGCGTTTTGTCATCTTGTTAATCTATTAGGTTAGTCTTTAGGGGTAATGTTAATAACTGGTTAGTTTTGTTTTTTTTTGGAATTCGTTTAGGGTTCTCTTGTTGTGCCTTTTTTTGGCCTTAGCATTAAGTTGTGTTTGTTTTTGTTGCTTGGGGTTAGTTTTCTTGTGTTTACTTGTGTTGTTGTTTGTTTGTTTCTTTGTTTGGTAGGGAGATGCTGTAGCATTACGCTACGTATCGTACGACATCTGTCGACTTTCTTTAGAACTTCTGAACTTCTGTGTCTAAGGCTAGGTCACGGTTGATATATAAAAAAGCGTACATTGTGATTCACGGCATTACAGGTAGATGGCGCTTATATCAGTCCGTATTTTGTAATACGTCTGGCAGTTATAAAATTGAGATAAGACTCGCGCTAATTTTGAATGTGAATTTTGAGGTATTCCAGATTGTCAAAAGAAAAAAGTTGATTTTTGATGGAGTCTGTCAGAGCGCCGTGAGATTTTGAAAGAAAAAGAGATAATCTGGATTTGTTCTGGTCTTTTTTGCCATAATTTGCTTAGCTGCATCGTGATAAAGTGCGATTTATTTCAAACATTGTATGGCAAGTGCTATTGTTGCATTGTTGGAGCAGAAATAAAACCGAAACCCTTGCCGGGCGAAGAGGCCCAATATAAATTATTTAGCAAGTGCTATACCCTGAAACCGCCTGATTCCGGAAGGCCCTTGTGAGTGCCGGGCCGGCGGGACAGTCTGCAGCTGCCGCGATTTCCGCGGGTTTCTTCGCCACATCATCGGAGAGTTAGAGTCCGCATCCAGCGGGCTCTCGCAAGTGAGAAAAGGAGTTCAGCGAGCTATTGGGTCCGCCGTATCAAAGCGGACACTGGCCCACGAACTCTTTTTTAATTTAAGCAACAGCTTTTGCATCCTGCTTTCGAGAACATCAAATTATTTATATTTTTGTTAAAAAAACGTTACAAATCGGATTCCTTTTTTTGTATCCAGTATTTTTGTGCCATAATAGTTTTTTTTGTTGTTTTGCTAAATTTCCCCAAATTCCAATTGCCTCGTTTGACGGGCGTATAAAGACCTGGCTCTTTAATTTAGGCTACGTTCAGCCAGCGCATCATCTGTCACCATCCATATCACCCGCCTCATTAACCCATTATTTTCCTGCAGCCAAATTATTACTAGCCGAGTCTTTATTTTTACTTACCGGTTTTGCTAACTATTGAATTTGTAATGTCCTTGTTTAGGTACAGTCGTCTTCATTTTGAAGTGAAGTGCTAATATTAAATATTTTTAATTATTGTAATTTAATTACATTCTGGTCACTAGGGAGGTTGTTGAATGTGAAAGTGAAATAGGTACAGTTCTCTTCATTTTTAAGTGAAGTGCTAAATTTAAATATTTTTGTTATTATAATTTAATTGTATTCTGACCACTAGGGAACTTATTGAATGTGAAATACCCTTATTCAGATGCCATTATTGTGATTTTTACGTGAAATGCTAAATTTTAAATAATTGATAATTTTTGCTAATATTAAATATTTTTACTTTGTCGTCAAAATTAAACGTATTAATGCAAGTAAGAAGTGTTTCACTGCAATATATAATAGTTCTGTTGACCTTTTTGTTGAAGGAAAACATTGTGAAGAAACCGGATCCATACCTAGGTTTAATTCTGGGTTAGAAGGTTTAAAAGTGGCAGTCACTTTTGTAAAATAACTCGTGACTAGGCCAATTCTTCGGACGAGGAGCAAACAGACCCCACGCTCTTAGCGAGTCGTGGCAAAAAGCCAATAGATTTTTTCCAAATTTCTAGAGGGCTGTTTTGAACTCTTTGAAAGAAACTCCCTGTATTTAAATAAGACTAAGAGTGAGCCTCTAACCTTAAGAGACTGTTATATTATATGGGTTAATGATGAAACATAATTGGTTACCCATGCAATCCATCGGGCCCAAACTAAACGGGATGTAGCAGCTAGCATGCCGGAGCTTCGCGTTCTCGGGACTAAACCGCTCCGGATCGAAGCTGTTCGGATTGGCCCAATACCGCTTGTCTCGGTGCATGTGGAATATGGGAATGACGAGTGAGCAGCCCGCCGGCAATGTTGCGTTACCTAAAACAGAATAGGTTCATAAATAATGCCTCAAGAAATATTCCAATTTAGGCCACAAAGAGCAAACCCCGTCAGAGGGTTTGCTCATGAATTGTAGGGGTTAACGTCATTAACGTCAAGTAATCAATCCTGATTTAGACCACAAAACGGCAAACCCTTCAATATTGATTGACTGAATAGCTTCCAAATAAGAATAGCTACGTACTTATTTGAATATCGTCAGATATAGTCCTTTGTAGCATTACTCCGATAGGGAAGAGTCGCAGAACCTCCTTGAAGACCATGTCTAAGTAAGTCATCTGCTTGATGTCGTCATCAGTGACGTCTCTGTCGCTATCTCCAAACACACTTCTTATTTCTGCGTACACCTTTTCCTGTGCAAATAACCAGAGCAACTCTTGAACAAAATGTTGTGTATGTAATGACATTCAAGTGTGATGAAAATGGGGTTGGTGTATTCCCATTGGGATGGGAATAGGTGTTTTCATTGGAATTATTCACACTAGTCCCCTCCATCGCCATAGGCAGAGACAGATGAGAATACAGCACATATTTTAACAACAAATTATATAATGGTTTTATACGTCACGATAAATTGGTGCACTTATAGAAGAATCACGTCCTGCGGGCTGCATAGATCTGTCTCATAGAATGAGACCGACCATACATGTGAAGTTCAAACTCAACTCAAACTCAAACATTTATTCAGTAAGTAGGCCACAAGGGCACTTTTACACGTCAAAGTAAAAGAGAGAGAAAAAAAATCAAACTACACCGGTTCTAACCCTACACCTCTGACCCGAGAAGAATTATGTCCGGCAAGAAACTCGGCGGGACTTATTTTTTCAAAACAACAGTACATCAAAACTAAACAATACATATAGTGCGTTGTTCTATAAGAAAACATATCAAACCAAGGTTAGATTAACCAACAATAGGTTATAGTTTAAGAAAAATACAAAAGAAAAAAGATGAGTCCAAATCTGACTATTGAAAATAAATTACATACAAGTTTGATATACTTTCTTACCTGAACTGTGTCTTCTACATAAATGTCCAAATTATAATAATCCATCATCAACAGTTAGAAACAAACTTTGAATTTAAATAATATAAAAAAAAGTACTTAAGTGATTCTAGTATACAATAAACATACTATTTCTAAATTATACTTAGAGATGTATAAGGTCTCCAAGTGTCTTGAATAAAAAAATATGGATAATCAAGCACCGAATGTTGTGTCTAAAGCCAATTAAACTAAAATTAAATATGATTAATAAAAAGTTACGTAAATGTGTTGCCCCAGTTAGCCTAAACAGACCGGTCTCCACAAACAGCACCCGTTCACGAGTATGACGCATATCTCAGCCATCGCCTCCCTCAACCTTTCTTCGGGAAAGTGGCGACCCGATCAACGACGCCACCATAAGCAGAGCCTTTTAAGCGAGCATGACATGTTCAAGCTGGCGGGCTTTATTAATTAATAAAAACTAGCCATGTTTAGTCTGGTGAGAAACAATATTCTGTGCTCGTATTTTACATGCGTGAACTAAATTACAATATAAAAGTGACATAGAGATGTACATGTCTCTAAGCGTCAGGATCATTAAATATATATCTATACATATAAATATTTGCGAATGCAAGACTTAGAGATGTATAACGTCTCTAAGTGTCCAAATACTAAATAAAAACAAAATAAAATAAAAATGAAAAACAGGTAATACTGGACACTAGTAAAGCTGCTTCATAGAGTAATGTACCTAATAATTTCTCAATTTGTATTGTACTAACTATATCAAGCTACAGGCTTAAAGGCATCGTTATCCTCAATGAATTCCTTTAAAGTATAGTACTCTCTCCTCAACAAATAGCGCTTAACATAAGACTTGAATTTATTTAGTGGCAAATTCACTACATCAGCGGGGACTTTGTTATAAAAACGTGTACAGTTCCCAGCAAAAGACGTACGAACCTTACCGAGGCGGTGGCCAGGCTCAGCAATCTTATCTTTATTTCTAGTGTTATAGTTATGGATATCACTGTTGAGCTTGAATTTATGGATGTTTTTCCGCACATACATAATGTTTTCAAGTACGTATTGAGATGCTACGGTAAGAATATTTGCCTCTTCAAATTTTCCTCTTACGGATGCTCGACCGCGCATTTTATAAATGCCACGTACAGCTCGTTTTTGTAGCACAAATATGGTCCCAATATCAGCTGCTTTACCCCACAACAGAATTCCATACGACATAACACTGTGAAAGTAACTGAAGTATACCAGCCTGGCAGTTTCACTGTTTGTTAGATGGCTGATTCGCCTCACGGCATAGGCTGCAGAGCTAAGTTTCCCAGCTAGGGTAGCTATATGTGGATGCCATTGTAATTTCGAGTCTAAAGTGACTCCTAAGAAAACAGTTTGATTTTCGAATTCCATTATTTCATCATTTATTATAATCTTGCTGCTGTTAATCTGCTTGACGTTGGGAAGTGTAAATTTGATGCACTTCGTTTTCTTGGCGTTCAAAAGTAGGTTATTAGCCGTAAACCAATTTACTACTTTGGAGAGTGTACTGTTAATACTATCGAAGCTGTTTTCTTTTCTGTCCACTTTAAATATCAGAGATGTGTCATCAGCAAATAACACTATATCATGTTTATCTTGCACAATTTTAGGTAGGTCATTAATGTACACCAAAAACAGGAAAGGACCAAGTATTGAGCCTTGAGGCACTCCGAGTGCCACAGGGGACCCAGAAGATTGAGTTCCATTAATAACCACTCGTTGTGTTCTATCCGATAGGTATGATGAGACGAGGTTAAGGGCACCAGCTTTGATCCCGTAATGGCTTAGTTTTCTCTTTAGATTTTCGTGATCAACGCAATCAAATGCCTTCGATAGGTCACAGAATATTCCAACAGCATCTTGTTTTTTTTCCCAAGCGGCAAAGATGTGCTTAAGAAGAACAGCACCTGCGTCAGTAGTCGAGCGACCTCTGGTAAAACCAAATTGATTTCTGGCGAACAATTCGTTTCGGTTAAAATGTGACACAAGTTGATTTAGAATTAGTTTCTCGAAAACTTTGCTCAGTGCCGGCAGTATTGAAATTGGTCTGAAATTGCTTGGTTCTGTTCTCGATCCTGATTTGAACAAGGGGATGACTTTGCTGTGCTTCATTATGTCTGGAAATATTCCTGTATCAATACATTTGTTAAATATATCAGCTAAATGTGGTGCAATCGATTCAACAATGGAATGTAGAACTTTAACAGATAGGCCCCAAAGATCTTCAGTTTTCTTTAAATTTAGGGATTTAAATGTTTTAATAACTAAGTTCGGAGTAACATATGAAAATTTAAAGAAATCTGTACACTCTGCTATATTTGTTTTCAGTATTGCCTCAGCGACGTCAGGCGATGAATGAAGAGACTTTGTTGTTTCTACCGGTATATTAGAGAAGAACTGCTCAAAATGATCCGCAACTTCAAGGTCCGAACTCACTAAATTATTATTAATACGTAGGTTGTAGTGCGGATCTTTGATTTTACGTTTCCCAGTTTCATCGTTGATTACTTGCCAAACAGTTTTTACTTTATCCTTGGAATTTTGGATCTTTCTGGACAGATAATCAGCTTTAGCAGCGGCACACATCATCTTAAAAGATTTAGAAAAGTTCCTGACATAATCTAGGAATTCCGGACTTTTATTAATTCTTCTCAAGTCATATAAATCATAGAGCCGTCGTCTTTTCTCATGAATATCCGGCGTAGCCCAGTCGCTAAATTTCGTCTTGACCTTGCCTTGCACCTTCTTCGGAATGAAACAGGCATCAAATTCCCTTTTAATACAGTTAAACAACTCAATACTCATACGGTTAGGGTTTTCCTGGGTAAATGGAACATAACATAATTGTTTCGTGATATTCCGACTGAATAAATCTAATCGTCTTTCGGAAATTGGTCTGCACATAGTGACTTGTGGAATATCCTTAGTTTTTCCGCTAAAAGAGGCTTTTTGTCCACAGTGGTCAGAACTTAAGTTGTTTATTATAGATTTACTAGTCGCATCCTTGTTACTGAAAATGTTATCTATACATGTAGCACTGGTTGCTGTGATTCGTGTAGGCTCACAAAATAAATTTACTAAATTGTAGGATTTGAAAGTACTAAGTAACCTTACACACATGGATGAATCTTCAAGTAAGTTGATATTAAAATCACCACACACAATAACACTTTTATTACTACAAAAAACACTTGTAAGAACTTCATCTATCACTGACTCAAATGTGTTATAGTTTGCCAATGGAGGCCTGTACACGCATATAATTATAAATTCTTCTAACTCGACACAAGAAAGTTCAATATGGCGTTCCACAGACAATTCAACAATGTCTTTCCGCTCCTTACTTTTTATATCATGTTTTACCATTATTAATGACCCGCCGCGAATGCAGGATTTTCTAAAAAATTTACTTACTACACTATGATTGTGGAAATTAAACATAAATTCATGACCTTTAAGCCAGTGCTCCGTTATACAGAGGATATCAATGTTCGAGTGTTGTACAAATAAATCAATTTCCAGTTGTTTACTGGTAAACCCTTGAATATTTTGGTGAACTAAGTACAATACATCAGTTTTACTACTTATGCTAGCATCACAGTTATGTTTAGGAACGGAGCCGGCTGGTGCACTCGTTGTCGTAGCAGTCAGTTTAAATTGATATCACCAGACGGCTGCCTCTCTAAATCTGAGCCCCTGCAGTATGAATCGGGATTCGTCTTAATAAAACTATCATCCGCCGTGCTAGTCACGACGGGGTCTACAATATTGTATGCTAACAGGTTAGCACAATTTATAAGACATCTTCTCGGAAGGTAAGTCCTATCATGGGGCATAATAAAATCCTCAATAAATTTATTTGTATCAAAATACGAAATCGTACTACTGTACAAAGAAAGATTATACAATACGGAGTTGTAAGAATATACCCTCTTATTTATATGACTCGACATTCTGTATGGTAAGGCACAGATAATTATTTTTACAGAATCTCGCTGGCCAATATCTGACAGGGTCTCGGATAATCTCAAGATATCTCGTTTAGTGCAATCTATACTATTTCCTAAAAACACTACAAGCGTGGAATCGCGGTCATACTCGCCGACCGATATACATTTGATCAGACGATCGAAGGAGGCGCCCGGGTGACAGTTGTTAAGGACGCCTCGCGACAAGCGCTCCGCCAGCAGCGCGCCGAGCCCGGCGCCCACCTCGTCTGTATATAGAACGGTGCGGCCGGGCGCAGGCGCGGGCGCGGGCGCGGGTGCGGGCGTGGGCGCGGGTGCGGGCGCGGGCGCGGGCGCGGGCGCGGGTGCGAGTGCGGGTGCGGGCGCAGGCGCAGGCGCGGGCACGAGCGCGGGGACCAGCGGGGCGGGGCGCGCGCGCGAGAGTGGCGCCTCCACCGGGCACGGCGGCGGCGGAACCAGCTCGACAGGGCACGATAGCGATGGAGTGTGTTGGACTGAGCGCGACGGCGATAGATCCAGTGCCAGTGGGCACGACGGCGATGGGCCCCGCTCGATAGTGCATGGCGGCGATGGGCCCGGCTCGACAGTGCATGGCTGCGATGGGCCCGGCTCGTCAGTGCATGGCGGCGATGGGCCCGGCTCGACAGTGCACAGCGGCTGTGGAACCAGCTCGACAGTGCATGGCGGCGGTGGACCCGCCTCGCCTGGGCACGATAACGGTGGAGTTGGTTCCACTGGGCAGGGCAGGGATAAATCCAGTGCGACATCCAATCCAGGGCATGACTGTGAAGGACCCAGCGACGACTCCCGGACGTCCAGGCTAAGGTCAGGCTCGGGCTGGCGACGCGGAGTGGTCGCGCCGGAGACGCGCGCCAGCAGCGTGGCGCGCGGCGCGGGCGCGGGCGAGCCCGGCGCAGCCAGGCGACTCGGCGGCCGTGGCGATTCCAAGCGCAGAGGGTAGCCGCTGCCCGGTGCTAGAACATTATTCATAAAGGCTATGTATTCCTGTAGCGTTTTACTAGATAATTCATGCTTATCATTAAGAGCTTTTAGCTTTGACTCTAATTTGCTTAATTCAGCAGAGCGATGATTCAGCTCCTCTACTGTCTGGTCTAATTGATATTGGCACTTTAGGAGTTCATCTCTCAAGGCTACATGTTTACATTTGGAATTTAATGATTTAAATAAGAATTTGTGGCATTTCAGCAAAAGTTTAGATTTTTTTATGAATCTATTTAATTTTAAATATTTTTTTATCTTTTTTCTTCCGTTCAATGAAATTTTCCCATCACTATTCCCTATGCACACAGAACTTGAAAACTCTATATTTTCCATAAAAGGAGAGTCCACTATGCTGTCATTTACTAAATCTACTTCAAAACTATTTAGCTCAGCTAAAATACTTAAATTGTTGTCTGGCGGCCCGGAGTGCTCGGAGCAGTACTTGCAAGTATAATTTTTTTTAAGGTCCATCTCCCCCAGCTGCTGCTCCAGGTCCTTGATGCGTTGCAATGCCTGTTCGTGTATTTCCTGGCATTGTTCAAATCGGTCTACAGTAGCTTGAAGTTCATCCCGCTGACCCTGGATATCTTCATAGTCAATGTCCTGGTTGGCAAGCTGAGTTTTGAGAACAGTGTTTGCTCGGATAACACGCTCGATTTCCTGTTCACTTTCTTCCCGCTCTTGTAGGAGTCTGTCATTTAGCTCAGTCGCCGTCTTAAGATCCCTTTGTAGTTGCTGGACTTTAGCGACCAAAACATCCCTGCGAGTAGTCATTTTAGAGGGTTGTGCTGAAAACATATTGACAATGTAAGAAATCTGAGCCTAGCAAGTATGATTCACAATGGTACTAACAGAAAAAAGTATTTAAATTCAAATTTTCTAGTATTTAAATTAAGCTTTATAGCAGGAATTTACACAAAAAAAAACTTTATACTTTGAACGTCAACTTATAATAATGTTCGTTGAATACATCTGTGCTATTTCTGAGTTTATTAGCATTCACTTTGGCTAGTTTAGTAAGATGAACCACTGTTTTTAACAAGAACTTACTTGCCCATAGGTTAGGTACTGAATATTAAAAATATTAAGTTATTTTGGACAATCAGACTAAAAGTAAGGCATATAAATGTGAAAAGCAATACTCCCCTGTAAAAGTCTTCGATGAAATGTAGGCAATTTCCATGTAAATTCGGTGTAATTTTAAATCTTGAACGTTAAGCCGTTGACAGTTGGCTCAAAATTTTTCGTCATAATAATTTGCTCCTTAAAGTAAACTAATACTAGAGATAACACTGTTACACTTTAATTTCATTGAGATCTTGTCATTTTACACAGTAACTCGTTATAAATCACTTTTAAAACATTTATTTTCACTAATTAAATACGCTAGGTCATTTTGACGTTTATTCCCGGCCAGTGTTGCCGGGGATAATTATTACTGACTATTAAGTTGTGAACACACCATTATAACGTACACGACAACGTTATAAACGGCAAAGTATAATATTTCTAGACTAGGAAATTTATCCTCTTAATTTTACCTGATACTCAGGGTGATACGCCATCATCAGTAAAGAGAAAGATGTCATCTTTGCAGTTGCCTCCTGGCTCTGTAATAGTGAAATTAAAATCTGCACTAATGTATGTTCTAGTATCCTACTGTTTTACACACTTCTTAGGTCATTGGCTATATATTTCTGCTGCAGTATTCGCGATTACAAATTATATTCATCAATTTCTTAACGATATAACAACATGCCCAAAGGTAGGTAGGTATTCCCTGTCAGAAATCGAAGATTTAAAAAAAAAAACATTACAGTTAGACATAGACATCAGGACATCACAATTATGGTTTGGACGGCTGTAGTCTACTAGACGCTAAAATTTATAATTTTCTTATTTATTGTTTTCCATAACTATGTTGACAATTATAACAAGAAATTGTTTGAAGTAATACATACCGAAGTAAAAAGTGTAAATATTTCTCTCAACATTTCATCATAGCTTGATATTTGATTAGACAGCACAAGTCTATCAACAACACTCAACTCTGTATTGTGTTTGTTATCTCCCTCTAAATTCAAGATCTCCATCTTCCTGTCACTATCCATCGCTTCTAAAACTTTAAGCCTGTGCTTCACTATAGTATCTACCATCTCTTGTATTTTTTTTATAAACATTAGTTGTTTTTGATAATATTTTGTAATCCTGTACAATGGTTCTATTTGAAGATACCATTTGGTCATTCTCATGAAGACTAGTAGGTATAACCTGCAACACAAATTCGTTATGTTAATGGAAGTATGTATTAAAAAGCTTTATACCTGGACCACATTAATTCTTCCGTTTTGTATGGCAATAGGTACTTCTTATTTGTCTAAAACAAATTGACAATTAACAACAGACAGATAAGAAACAATGCCATATAACCCGGAAGAGTGTGGTCCGGCTATAAGTACATTACCTATGGCCATTACGAGAAAATATTATTATGTCTCACCAATTGACGTCAATTATTGTATTTTTGATTTTGGTTTACATGGAATCATAGCTCAGCAATAAGATTACGTACTGGTAAGGAAATAGTAGTTTATGTAACTGTTACGTAATAAGGGTCCTTAAAACATGAGTGTGGTTTTATGAAATGAGCCGCAGGCGAATTTCATAATAAGATCACACTCATGTTTTAAGGCCTAATTACGTACAGTTGCATACACTGCTTTATCTACACTCATATTATTTATTCTAAATGCCTTATTTGGAAACCATAGAATGGCCGCCATTGCACCGCCACCATGGCCAACTCGATTGTGCCGGCGGTCGCGCGGGCGCGTGTCGGGCTGTCGGCGGATCCCCGGGAGGGTGCAGGTGTACATTATGTTATCAAAACTCATAGCACATCAATAATTGAGCATGAAAAGTTAAAATTACGTTACTGCTACGGATAAAAAGCTTATCATACTCGTAGTAAAATCGGTCGTGGTAATGCTAGCCATTGCCTACCGTTTTCGAACACGTTTTAGAGAACTTACAATATGAGTGTAGATAAACGTCATAGTACTCGACTTGCCAATGTCCAATAGTTCACAATATGCTGTAACCTTTATAGCTAATGGCTCAAGTTTTAAAATGACTTTACATTGTTGCTTCGAGCAACAATACTCAAATCAAATTTACTGGAAATATGGCTCGTGTAAATTTGTAACCGGCCAGTCCTATACCGTAATAAGACTGTCAAAGAAAGTACGGTATTGTGGGGCCATTTTTTTGGGCTGATTGTGTATCCCTATTAGTATTATTTGATCGGTGGTAGGTATAAACTATGTTAGTGACAAGCAGTTGGACGTCTACCTTATGGTGGTGCCACACTGATGTTTTAAAATATTATATATTTAACACAGTGTAACAACGGTGGCGTTTTTATGGCATTATAGAGGCATCCTTGTTACACTATGTTGTACAGGAATTTTATAACATTACTGTAGTACCATCATTACACAATTTTTGTAATGGCCTAGTAGCGGAGTTTTAATGATCTTACTCGTGAGATTCCCGGATGATCAAATCCATATTCGGCAGGTTCAATGCTTGTTGTCTCGTTAATCCCATCAGTGCTTCTAAAAAGAAAAATATACCTTATGGTGCTGGTAATAAGAACTGGTTTATTGTGTTATTATGATAGCTGAAAATGTCCTATTTTATTTACTTCTTAACTTCGATAATAAAATATGAAATATGTGAGGAAAAGAAGTTATAGATTTATGTACCTATCCCGAGACAGAAATAGTTACGTATATGAATTTTTCGTTGGTGTGCTCCCGTCGTCTCGACAGTAAAATTTTACCTTATGATCCATACCAGCAGCTGTTTCTCCCTTTACAGTGTAGGTTTGAGTAGGTAGTAGGTATGTTTCTACTTTTTTTCTGAGTACCTGTCGAGTAATCCTATATTTAAGAATATGAAAAACCTACGGCAAACAGTACTTAAGCGGTGCCTGTGATAACTTCGTCGTAAATGTCTACGGCCTCGTCGCTTCACCCCCTCAGCCGCTATCAAAAGCTATCTTTCTGCGCGATTAAGAAATATAAAAACCTACGGCAAACAGTATTAGTGGTGCCTGTGACGACGTCATCGTAAATATCGAAGGCCTCCCGGCCTCTCCCACGCAGCCGGGCCAGCGTCTCGTCGGCCTCCCTGTTAAACACTTCCTCGTAGCTCTCCACTGCCCTCCTACCGTAGTTGGGCAATGCTATCTTTCTGCGCATGCGCCACGTGGGTCCTGTAATGTTTTATTTAAGAATCAAGCTTGATTTGAGATATGTGACTCGTTAAGTAGACTTAATTACTCGTACTAGAGAGAAACGAGATATTAATTTACGACTGGTCAGTCAACTGGTAAGTACGTGTGTAGTAAATGGGCATTTTTGTTTCACTTGTACTTTGAAGCAAGACTTAAGTCGTGTTTCAGTAACGTCTAACCGTCACATTCCTAACAAAATGTATGGGATTTGACATTGACCGTCAGTTTTGTGACGTTTGCTAACCGGCCGTTAATGGTACACAGTTAAGTGAAAATGACAAAATATTGTTACGCTATAGAGTCTGCAACTGTGCGTGCAGAAACAAAATTGAAGGTGGTGTTATTATTTAATGACGTCGCGTCACCAAAGTTCTTCAATAAGGTAGAAGAGATGCATTCTCTCCATGGTATTTATAATCTTTTTTTCGTATCACCAATGAACGGCAACTCTGATAAAAATGCACGACCCATGACTATAAGAGTATTTTATGAGCGATTTTCAATACATTGCTGCATTTGATCTAATTTCACATACATTTCACTTACCTAGATTGCTGCATTTGATCTAATTTCACATACATTTCACTTACCTAGACGACAACGTCTAGAAGATGCAAGCAATTTTTGCGTTGATATCTTAAGCTTGATAGTATATTATAACATACCTGACCCGCTTAGAATGCCTTCTCCCAAAAAGTCAGCCATGTATTTATACTGTGGACCTTTGGTACTAGTTTTAGAATTTGCTAGTAGATTCTGAAACAATAAATTGAATTAAATATAAGTTAAGTACTATATTATTAGAAGGGACTACGTCAAGCCGCTAAGCCTTTGTATCACTGCGACCATTGTTGATCTATTGTCATCGCCGCCTACCATTGCGGTCTTACCTTGCAAATTCAAAAACAGAATAATCTTCTTAAACTCGAGATAATTATGTTTGCCATTTTATCACCTATCATGTCATGCGTCACTTTCGCACTTATAAATTAAAATTAATAATAATAAATTATTTATTTTCTATAACAACTAACAGTTACATTATAAATAGGTTAGTACATCATTCTGATTAATTGTATTAACTAATTTAGTTGCAACTTATACATCATGAGAAGAATGAGTCCTTTACTCCCCGTACTAGTTGAAACTGTATCACGGTGAAGTCACCCGTATGCATATTGTATAAAATTATGTAATCAGTGTTATCACTATCAGTTAGTTACAGCTGTCTAAAATACAGTAATATTGGAATCGTAACGTTAACAATCATAAGACAATTAAGTGATATTTAGCATGCCGGCACCTAAATAGTTACAAGTAAACTTTAACGTAAACAAGTAGTATATGCAAACAATACAGATGCATTTCTTAATCGCAAGTGAATATTTCCTTAAAAACTATACCTATCTAGTTAAACATATTTGAGGCATGAGATAAAGGTGTGTATGTGTATGTGTTTGAGTGTGTGTCTGTGTGTGTGTGCGTGTGTGTGAGCATGTATGTATTTATGATTGTTGTTTTGCCATTTATTTTATTAACTTCTCTGTGTCTTCATAGCTAAGGGTATTCAGGAACACGTCTAATTGTTTTTTACATTTGTATAAACTGAGGTCGCGCAATTTAATGTATTTACTTATACTATTGTACAGTTTGGGACCAAGATTTTTTTGAAACTTCCGTGAAAATGCTGTCTTAGATTCAGGGATAGTGTATACAATATCAAGTCTGCGGCGTGAAGTAGGATGGTCAGGGAGGTTTTTATGTTGAGCTAGGACTAAGCTTTTTATAAATAGCTGTCTAACAGTTAAAACTGACGTATTTTTATAAATGGACTGAGTCGGATATCTAAAAGGTTTAAACGTCATAACTTTGAGAACAGCGCGCTGGGCGCGCTCAAGTGTAATTAATGCAGTTTTTGCAGCACCTCCCCATGCCGTAATGCAATAAGTTGTTATTGATTGACAAAGTGCAAATTATATGGTGATTAACAACTTAACATCACAAACATGTCGGAGATTCTTGAAAATATATATCAGCTTTCTAACTCTATTAGTTAAATTTGTAATATGTCTATTCCAATTAAGATTTTTGTCTAACTCAATGCCTAAATACTTTATGGAATCAGTACTTTGGATAACGGAACATGTACTGTACATTTAGTCAATTTTGATTGTGAGCACGAATGAGCTATGATTGTAACGAGTCCGAAATTGGTTAGAACGTGACAGCCATCGCGGCAGACGATAGAAAAAAACCCGACCGTCTTAGGCTAGCAGTAGTAGGGCTAGCATATCTTACGTTGTCGCCTGTCACTTCATACTTCGAGTCGCGCTTGAAGTATGAACTCTCACGTCACACGTCAAGATATGCTAGGCGTACAGGTGTAAATAAAATACATGCCTAAAGTAGTGCCTATTCATAATTAATTGGAGTAATTTGACAGCACTTTACATACGAGTAAACTATATTCTATTTGACAACCGCGTTGTATGCCAGGAGCAGTCAAATTATTGCATTGAATTATGAATTCTACGTTACATTACCTTGACGTCGTCGGGATCACTGACGACTACGTTGAGGTCTGGCCCGAGCCAGAATCGCCAGACGTCACCATACTCCTGCATTAGCTGCCCCAATACGTTACTTAGCTCTGAAACAAGACAGCCGATTATGGTCAGGCGTTTACCCGAGGGTCACGTGACGTATGCTCTAAATAGTGTGCGTGGACGAAGGACCCATATTTTAGAGCTCACGGCTCTAAAAACAACATTCGGGTTTCGGGAGTTTCGGGAATATTCGGACGTAATCGATAATAACAATGTCTTTTTGTTTCATGGAGAATCAATTAACTTGTGGCATTATTTAACTCTTCTTTAATTATCGCACTAGAAATTTTTATTTTCGTTTTGGCAAAAAGTCATATTGTGATATCCTCTTAAGTATCTATAGGAAACATACATCTTCGTAAGTACCCATCTTTATGTAGGTATAAAATAACTGTGTTATGGTTATGCCACTGAAAACAGCGCACAACTTAAACCCGAGTCTGAAACATGAATTTGCAACCCAGGAATTTGAAACGTTTCTTGAAACAAATTTCTATGGGTTTTCTACTTTCTCCGGAACCACGGGGACATGATCATCCTCGAAACGTCGACGGTAATTTAAACACGCGGTTTAGTCCCGTATATACCAATTGAAATGTGTAGGTCAAAGTCCTTAAAGTTAAAAATATGAGTGTTTTTTTGCAAGATATTCTTCAATGTCGTCAAGGCGGCTAACGAAAACTGACAGGCGCTAGTGAAACTACTTTGACACATTTTGGTCATTGTGTTAAACACGTTGTTTTCTCGCATGGATATCCACGTGTCACCGTTTGGCATGTCGAATAGGGGCACAGGTTTTTTATTAACAGGGGTCCGTTCCGTCCTTTCCAAGGGTTTTTAGATATTCAGCCTCTGAAGAGTTGGTACACTTGAACACTTGTGTAAATCGCGTGTGGATGCTGATACATTTTTTTTTTATACCACGACGGTGGCAAACAAACATATTGCCCGCCTGATGGTAAGCAGCTACCGTAACCTATGGACGCCTGCAACTCCAAAGGAGTTACATGCGCGTTGCCGACCCTTTACAAAAAGGAGGATTCACTGTGGCTAAAGTTAAGTTGATGGCTAAAGGAACAAGAAGGTCCCTCATCATCGACACACTGGGTCGAATCCTCTCCTGGATCCTCATTGAGGTCTTTGGCAACCTTACTCACCAGCAGGAACACAACACTATGAGTAGGGTCTAGTGCTTTTATGTAAGGTGGAGGTACTTCCCCAGTCGGGCTTTGCTTCAGATTTGAGCGAGATGACATTCGCTGGACGTGCCCTACCACAATTAGCGAGATGCCATTCGCAGTGCCCATACCTCTCTTTTTGGCATAGTTTAAGGACATACCCAAGTCCGGACGTAGTTTAAGGACATACCCCGGGTCCAAAAATTTACATTAATTTTAAAATAAAATTTAATAATTAATTGCAAGCAAAAGTATAAATAAATTCATAGGATACTATAGGTAAGTGTAAGTAATCTAATTTTTTCAAGACCTTTTCAGTAGGTATAGATATCGATGTTATTAGATAACCTAAGACAACCCATTATTTCAACCGCATAATTTTTAGTTTTTATTGAGCAATCTTGGATTATTGGTGTAAAATCTCCAGGGCCAGAAAACTCACGTAACTAAGTAGGTAGGTATAGTAAAATATCGTATAATGATCGTGTCGGTCGATTAAAACATCTATAAAATAGCCCTTTAATAACGACGTGTGCATAGATTTAATGACACAGAAAATAATACGTAAGTGCGGTACAGGAGATATTACCGGTAAACAAACAAAGTTGCAGATATGGATTGACCAGATATAATATTATGACTAGATTAAATACATTGTATGAGTTTGAAAATTCTTCTTCTTTAACCAGACATGGCTAAGCAGCCTCAATTACATCTGTTCCTTACCACGGTAATTTGTCGCAGTTTACTTGACTATCAGGAATTTGTAATTACATGACGTTTATAAACTAGTTGCTTTTCCTGGTCAGACGAATATAGCGTATATGGTTAATTTTAGATTATTTTATGTAGAGTAGGGAAAATCATCCACATACATAATTGCAAAGTTACATATTAATGTCTTTTAACTAGCACTACTACGCCAAACGTTATCAAGGCGACCCGGAGGACCTCTACACTAACTTAACATCAAACGCTATCGACTTGCTTTATAATAGTACCGATTCATAAGAACAGACCCATAATGTAAAATACGCCATACGATTAAATAAATAAACTGGCACTGATGTGTCTTTTAAGAGTGAAGAGAAAACTTAATCGTACTTATACTTTATAAATTGTATATTTTCGACCTCTCAGTGTTTATCTTGTAAGTAGATAGCTACTTTAGCGTTTTTTTTTTACAAAATGCTGCAGCAGCCAATCATTTCCTTACACGTGTGAAGGACGGGCACTGTAGTTGGCTTGCTAGTGCTACCATTGCCAACCATAATAAGCAACCTCGGACTTCAAAAGGGACTATGAAAAGGCGTTGCCAGGCAGAGACCCGATAGGTGGGCCAGGCAGCCAGCTGGCGAGCACCACCGCTACCATTGTCCACTATACGTAACCGAACTTACCTTCGGATGGGACCATGAATCTCAAGGCGTTGCCAAGCACGGGCACTGTGGGTGGGCCTGGCAGCCGACTGGCCAGCGCCACCAGCCGCCGGCGTCGCGCACGCCATTGCACCCACCACCCCAGCCCCACCGCTACCACAGCCAACCAAAATAGCATCCTGGAACAAAACGCTATAAGATTAAGGTGTGATCACTCACATGCCAGGACTTTATAATTCCTGGACTGACAGTATCTGTATCTACAAAATCACCTTATTACAAACTTCAGGTTATTGCAAGAATGGGGTCACTAACTGATATCGGCTCCGTGAGTGACGCGAAAGATGAGCTAGTGCGTTTGGAAATTATGGGAATGCGATTTCGTATAGCGGTATTATATCCAGTGATCGTAGATTTTCCAGCATTATTGGTGCAGGGTTATTATTATTTTGAGGCTATTAAATTGTTTGAACATAGTAATAATGTAGAATAGACTAGAATAGAAATAGTTTAATTCATAAACACATACATACATATAAAAGAAACAGAAGGAAAGTAGACATAATACGAGAAAGTGCCACGAAAGAATGCCACGAAGTGTAGAGATGTAATGTGACATATGTAATGTAAATATTTAATGTAACATAGTAATGGTTGAAATTAAATAATCATTTCAGATAAAAAAATCATTGCACCGGTTTTGTTGAAAAATCTACGATCACTTATCCCGATTATATCCGTCTAAAGGGGGATTTCTTTTCTAAAGGGTTGGCAAAGCCAATGTTATACCTTAGGAGCTGCAGGCGTCCATAGGCTATGTAGCTTACTATCAGGCGGGCTGTATGCTTGTTTTCATACCACCATCTAAATACTCCACTGGACAACATGCCTAATTTGAAATAGTTTCGCGTGAGGATTAGAAGGTTATTGTAGCAATAAAACACAATGTTAGTTATATTTCCTTACCTTACTCAGGACTAACTTGAGACATTTGGACATCACGTCAATATGAACGCGCGATGTTGCATACAAAACGCTCTTATTATGGTGACCCTACGCATGGCCGCTTGTTTACGTTTCGTAATGAAACCGGTCTTGACTTTACCAGAACTGACACAGTTGTAAAAAAAGTCCACGTGAAAGGTGCATTCTGCATTCCCTTTTAATCATTACATCATTATTAATCAGGTTTTCGTTTTTTAAAACAAAATTTCTTGCCAAGCTTAGAGAGGCAGCGGCAGAGATAATTATATATTGAAGATAATTAAGAGCCTTACAAAGTAATTCATCATGTAAGTTTTTAGCAACACTGTAATATGAAAGGCCAGGGACAATATCTTTGTTATTTAAGGATTAGGAGCATTGCTATTTGAAACTTAAATACTGTGTAACAATATACTGACGATAAGCAGTAAAGTTCAAGCCAATAATTAAAGCATTTGGAGAAAATTAAGAATTTCACTTTTAGAAAAAAATTAAAGTCGGCACATTAATATGAATATCTTAAAAAGTATCATTAATTTGCATAGACAGACCTTGCTATTTCGTCGAACACCTCTAAAGCTATCTATTAATGCCATAAACTGCCTCCAGTTAATGGCATGTCCGATTTTGATGTAAAATTTCACACTGCCGAGTAATAACAAGGCATTCTATAACAAAATCGAGCGATAATTGAACTGATACTCGTAATGGCTAATTTACAAAGTGAGCCCAAATTATTGAATGGAACTAAGTTGATGCTTCTAAAGTAGGTATTGTTTGGACTCGTGTAACTTGTGAAATAGCGCTAGCATTTACTATACTAACTGACAACAATAAAAAAAGTGCGGGTTAACGACCTCGTTTTTGCAAAAAAATATGAAATGTGCAAAAAAAGGATTTTTTTCAGACAATTTTTCTCTTTACAATTAATTATCGATTAAGGGGACCGTGCCAGAATGAAAGTAGACAACTTTTCGACTGCATAAGTTTGTTCACGTACGTCATAGAAAAAAAACGGATTTATTAAATTATATGTACTTTTCTTAGCTATCGTTAAAATATAAATACATTTGACATTCCATGATTTCTGTTAAAATACCGCCGGCAGGGTGTTCATCCTCACACCCTGGAGCCCAAAGGGTCACGCACAGTACGGTTCAAGAGGAATTTCCTCCCACGAACGCTGCGGCTGTGGAATGAACTCCCTGCCGAGGTTTTCCCAGCGGGCTACAGTATGAGGTTCTTCAAAAAAGGAGTGAACAGGTACCTAAAGGGTAGGCAACGCGCATGTGAATCCTCTGGGGTTGCAGGCGTCCATAGGCTACGGTAACTGCTTACCATCAGGTGGGCCGTATGCTTGTTTGCCACCGTCGTAGTATAAAAAAAAATAGGGAGGATTGTGTCAGAAGTTAGAAAATATATTTTGGACAACTGGTGCAAAATTAAAGGGGTCACCGTAAGAAAGCTTTTAAAAACCGGCCAAGAGCGTGTCGGGCCACGCTTACTGTAGGGTTCCGTAGTTTTCCGTCCGTCACAGTAAGTGTCCCCACTTAAGAGTTAAAATAACACCGCCATGTAGGATATGATATGAGCGTTCCACGTACAGCGACATCTATCGGCAAATTAAGTAAACTAGCGCGCGAGCATAAAGTATGGAAGATGATTTTTATGGGATAATTCTTTATTGCGTGAACCGATTTTCACCGTTTTTACTTTATTTGAAAGCACGTCATTTCATTGTAATTTTGTAGAAATTACAGGTACAATAAACACCTGCTTATACGGTTAAATTACAAACTTAGTTCAGAAATTATTTTGTATTTTTTTTTCAAAAACTATTCGTCCTATCAAGTTCAAAATAATTTTCCTAGAAAGTTTTTATAAAGTTCTACTTTTGAGATTTTTTTCATATTTTTAAAACTTATGGTTCAAAAGTTAGAGGGGGGGGGGACGCATATTTTTTTACTTCTGGAGCGATTATTTCCGAAAATATTTACATTATCGAAAAATGATTTTAGGAAACCCCTATTCATTTTTAAATACCTATCCAATAATATATCACACGTTAGGGTTGAAATAAAAAAAAAAATCACTCCCCACTTTACGTATAGGGGAGGTACCCTAATAAAAAAATAATTTCCACTTTTTATTTTACCACTTTGTCGGCGTGATTGATATACATATTAGTACCAAATTTCAGCTTTCTAGTGCTAACGGTCACTGAGATTATCCGCGGACGGACGGACGGACGGACGGGCAGACATGGCGAAACTATAAGGGTTCCTAGTTGACTACGGAACCCTAAAAAAGTATAATATTAGCCCTGCAGGTATACATAAATTAATAAGTAAGTTTTGTAGTAATGTGTCCTTACAAGATATGCTAAAATCTGAGCGAAAATTAGTAACACGATAGATATTGCGTTTGCCTAACCACAGGAACGCGATATTGTGTAGACGATGCTATATTATGTTATGTTATGATTTTTGATAAAAAGAGAATTGATTCAAACGATCCTATTCAAAAGCGATCCTTTTTAAAAGGTTTATAAATAATATGATAAAAGACTCCCGGATCTCTATTGAAGTAAGTCAAGTAATTATCAACGTTACCTGTGACAATGGTAACTGGTACTATCACGTAATCACATGATTCAACATCATAAACCCCAAGTAGCTTCTTTGTGTTTTCATTCGCCGATATTTACCTATTCGTTACCTGCTCATCATGCTTCTCATCACTATTATCCCGGTTTGTTGAGACGGCTTAATTGAGCCTGACTCTCACGCTAGAAATTAACACGTTTGCAATACTTTTCTGTTAATTTACAAAGGTTTCCGCTTCCCAAAGGTTGTCTTGCCTTAATTGTTTTACCTCTACTTTTCTGTTTGTAACTTGTAAGTATATACATACTTTGTTTCTTGAATTTGAGATGTGCAACAATAGTACATAATGATACAAGTGAGCTAAGTTGATCATTACATACGAAGCGATATTGCGCGCACGAACGCACGTGAGTGCGCACAAGAAACCTGAGCTGTGTAATGATCAAGCATATCCGTTTCATACGACGTTTTTCAACACACTTGCGAGAAAATAATAGAATTGATAAATACATTAAGTGTCAGAATGTTTACAGGATAGAGGTACTTACGAACCTAAGATAATTAAATTTAAATAACCTTTTTTAGGGTTCCGTACCTCGAAAGGAAAAAACAGAACCCTTATAGGATCACTTTGTTGTCCGTCTGTCTGTCTGTCTGTCTGTCTGTCTGTCTGTCTGTCTGTCTGTCTGTCAAGACCATTTTTCTCAGGAACGCGTGGAGGTATTAAGCTGAAATTTATATCAAATACTCAGGTCAATTGTCCCTTGGAGCTGTGAAAAAATCAAACTTAAAAGCCAACGCAATCAAAAGATACAGTCGTTTATGCTGCAAATTTTAGAGTTTTTCGGCACCCGCAAAACCTACGGGGTACTTCCCGTGAACTCAGAAACTTGAAATTTGGCACGAAGCAACGTCATATAGCATAGACAATGAAAAAATTACAAAAAGTAGACATTTTTAGTAAAATCATACAAAAAAATATTTTTTTAAATTTTCAACTTACTACCTTTTTTCTCGTAAACGCGTGGAGGTATTAAATTGAAATTCATGTCAAATACTCAGGGCTATAAGACCTTTTAGATGTAGCAAAACAAAACTTTTATATTTAAACAATACTTAAAAGCCAACGCAATCAAAAGAAATAGCAATTTAAGTCGCATATTTTGAAACTGAGTACTCGCAAGAAACTCAAAACCTAAAGGGTACTTCCCGTAAACTCAGAAACTTGAAACTTGGCACGAAGACACTTACAGCACAAACAAAGGAAAAAACAAAGGAAAAATTACGAAAAGTAGAAATTTTTAGTAAAATCATACAAAAAATATTTTTTTAAATTTTAAACTTACTACCTTTTTCCTCGTAAACGCATAGAGGTATTAAATTGAAATTAGTAATAAACATACTACAACTTTTTGCTTGTTATAGGTTTGTACGGAACCCTCGGTGCGCGAGTCCGACTCGCACTTGGCCGGTTTTTTTGGGATATTATTGACTATCTGGAACTCTTTTTCAAATCATTTCATAAAATTAAAGACTTCACATTCATTGTGCAATAAATTATAGTATTTTTTTCTTACGTAATGCTCACTAGATTTTTATGCTAAGATTTTACTAGTACGTATCACAATTTTGAAAAATACCCAGAGATAAAATTAACGCTAAAGTTGTCATCATATTCAATTAAAATATAATTTGTTTAAATTAATAAATCACAACGAGAATAATCTAACAAATAAACAATGAATAGAGGTTTACTTTTAACTTTTTTGGATGTGCGTGCAGCTTGTGGCAAAGGCGCGGACCTATTATCCCAAACAGCCAATATTTAAACAGACAATTCGTGTTTAAAACATAATTTATTGTGTATTACGAGTAATAAAATAAGCTGCGATGATTCTTTTTCATATTCAGGATTATATAATTTGTATTCTATCGGTAATGTGTATATTTTTAATATATTGCCTTTTTTTAATGCAAACTCCTAAAGAGTAAAAACTATAATTACCTTTACTTTATGTTATGTTCTTCACTCATATCTTAATCAATGCAAGACATTTTGAGGGTAAATCGCCAGTAACTAGCCCTGTTTATTCAGTTAATGGCCAGAACTTTCGTCGTCATTTACTACTATTTGAATGTAATGTAACTAATGTACCTATTTCATATGTACCTATAATTATATGTGGATCTTGTTCATTTATTGAAGTTTGAATCCATTGTTTTTATCTAAATGCTTGCATATAAAGAAAATTACAGATTTGGCCAGTAACTGGGGAGTGGTCAACTGGTCAGTTATTAGCGATTTACCCTACGTACTTACACTTACTTTTACTATTTCGCCTGACGTTTCGAATACGACATTAGGTTCATGATCGTCGGCAGTCTGGCGAGGAATGGTGTCAGCATATTGACACTGCGCAGGTTTCCAAATTAAGTACCTACCTATACGCACTTGGTCTTGATTATGCACTTTCACGTCACTTTGCCTACGCACAACACTGACACCATCCGACGGTTTGAAGTGCAATTTTATTCAGACTTATACATTTCATTCCATGATGACGAAATCTCCCTTCTCCAGTTTTAATTTTTACTCTTCCTAATTTAAATTTTTTACGTTCTTTTTTCATAGTCAAAGTCACAGTCATTTATTTATAATATTTAAAAACATATGGAAACAGTAAGTAAAGTGTACCTATTTACGCGATTAAATTTCATTCAAGTATATTTAGATAGAATAAAACATCAAAACCTGCAAAAACTAGGTTAAAAGTATCCGCGAAAAGGAAACTAGGGCTGTTTATAGTGTACCCTTGCATAGGTTACAAAAGACAAAGAATTCTCTTAGAGTGATGGGTGTACCAAAGTCTCCAACGAAATACCCAAAGCAATTACAATTTTTAGTACAGAGCGCCGCTAAATCATTTGCCATGATGAAAACGACCTTAGGATGATGTTTATTACAAATATATTTACCTGACATTGAATGAATGAACCTCAAATGAATTGTTTATTTTTAATTGAAATCAGAATGATTATAGTTCAATTTGATTAGAAATAAATTTACCAATTCAATTTGTCAGGTGACATATAAAAATCGATGGCGACAGTGTGTTCATTCCCGAAGAAAACCCACTAACCACGATCATCAGTCATGGTGGATGCGACCAAGAAGAGGTATAATAGGATAGGACTATGTCGTGTGTTGTGTAAATAAAATCTCATCAAAAATATAAATGTTAATGAATGCCAAGTTCGTAAACGGTTACGCTAATAAAAGAAGTAAGATCTAACTGGAGTGCGATTTTTGAATCTCACTGGTGATATCAAAGTCACCGGTGACTAAAATTATCACCGATGACTTTTATGTCACCATTTTCATAAAGCCGTATTTTTGAAAGTCACGCTGTTTACCAACATGCAGAAATTTTACAATGTCAGTCAGAGACAATCTTCCCGTTACGTTCCTTTTTACGCAGATTTTATAGTGTTTTCCTTGATACCGGTTTTTATTTTCTCATACTATAACTTAAAATAAATTCATCAAATTGGTCAAACGTAAAACGTAGCGTATCTGTCAGTGACATGTCAACATGTGAAGCCGGATTCCAGCGAGGCCAAAAAACTCTGGCTGCCTTCGTAGACCTGAGAGCAGCGTATGACACTGTCTGGATTAGCGGCCTAATTTATAAGGTAGGCAAGATAATTCCGTCTGCAAAAATCCTTCGTCTCCTCGGGAACATGATGGGGCCACGAAAGATCACAGTAATGTTGGATGATAAATCCAGCAAATACAGATTGCTAAAGAACGGACTTCCGCAGGGCTCAGTCCTGGCCCCACTTCTATTCAACATATATACCAGCGACATGCCTTCTACTGCATGCCATAAATTTCTGTACGCTGATGATATTGCGCTCACAATTCAGACTAAGAGTTTTGAGGCTGGCGAAGCCGTGCTTATGCGAGATCTTGATGCCTTAAATCGGTACTACGTCAAATGGAGACTTTGTCCGAATCCATCAAAAACGGAGGTAACCGCCTTCCACCTAACAAACAGCCTAGCAAACAGAGAGGTGGACGTTACTTTTTGCGGTCAGAAAATCCGCCATAATCCTACCCCTAAATATCTGGGTGTCACGTTAGATCGGTCACTTACATATAAGACCCACATAGAAAACTTAGCCCAAAAAGTAAAGACCCGGGTGAACCTCATAAATAAGCTGGCTGGAACTTCGTGGGGTGGTCGAGCTGACGTGCTGCGAACTTCTTCCATGGCTCTCGTATATTCTCCCGCAGAATATTGTGCTCCAGTGTGGTATAGGAGCGCCCATACCGGCAGAGTGGACGTACAACTGAACCGCGCCATGCGAACCATATCTGGCAGCTTGCTGCCTACCCCTACGAGATGGCTTCCCGCTTTATCACATATAGCCCCACCGGATATCAGACGAACTCAGGCTGCTGCGCGGGAGTGGATTAAGGCGACAACGCGACCGTTACCAATCAGAGAGACTCTGGACCATCTACCCCAACCGCGCCTACAGTCGCGTAAACCTATCTGGTCTGACTGTCAACTACAGGGGCAACTACCATTCAACGTCTTTGCGGAGTGGAAAAAGCAGTGGCAAGAGCAGGATGGTGCCTCTGACATGGATCCCACTAAACAGCCACCTGGCTTTAAGGAGCAACGCAAGATTTGGGTTACCATAAACCGCATCCGGACGGGAGTAGGACGTTGTAACCACCACTTACACAGATGGGGCCTGTCACCAACAGCAGCATGTGACTGTGGGGAGCCAATACAAACTGTGCAACACATTGTAGAAATATGCCCCAGAAGACGTTTTGCGGGAGGCATGCAAGACTTATTAGCACTAACACCGGAAGCAAGGGATTGGCTACTTAATCTAGATATTAAACTTTAATACTTTTGTATCTATTCACAGAATTGTAATTTAATAACAGGAATAAAGTCATACGAATAATAATAAAACATGTCAACGAAAATTAAAGTTTTGAAAAATTCACTAGAAAAGGACGAAGAAAGAGAATATAATACCGATTTTCACTTGGTCACTTGGTGAGATTCAAAAATCGCACTCCTGGAATCCAAGTTATTTCGAAACTCCTTTAGATAATTGTTTCTGGAATAAATATACATATATATGTATATATATATTATATAACGATTTTCAAGTGCTTAAAATGATTTGTTGTGTTATTTGCTACCTAATAGTGCGACTGCTGTGAGATACCTACTTTATTCTAATTTGTTTACAGTGACGATATATAATTAGTACAATCAAAGATCTATCAATTATTATTTTATCTATCTATGAAAACCTAAACACGACGGGTCCTGATCACACTTGCCGAATCCGTTTTTGTTTCTAATTTATTATAATTTATTCCTTGTTCTCTGCACTGACAAATCAAATCACTTAATGTTTATGTTCCAACAGTAGGTACCTACAGCTTCAATACGGCTTTTGATCTCTTTGAATTTGACATATCATTGACAAAGTTAGGTTGGTGACATACATGTAACAATCAGGATCCAGGGCAGGGGGCAACATTACGCACACATACACTAATTAAAAGAGATGTGAGCATACACGATCGTACGCGTGCAAATTTTATTTATTTAATCGTATGGCTAAATACAGAAGCATAATATATGTATATTCAATAAATTAGGTATTAAATGTCAACACTAAGACCAGTCAGCCATTTAATGGCTTCGTCGCACAAGGTGATCAGGTCATCTGGAGGACCGGCGGTATAGCGTGATATAGGGCAGTCTTCAGATATAGGGCAGTCTTCATGATATAGGGCAGTCTTCAAATGTGTGCATACACGATCGTACGCGTGCAAATGAGAAAGCAATTACGTATTTTCTGTCCGTTATGGCTTATACGGTTTTTGTTGTTTGCCATCGGGTGTCTGCCATCGAACTGTCAATGTCACTAGGCTGGTTTAGGGTTGCTAGTGCTTTTAAAGTGACTTTACCTATTGGGTAATTATTCGGATACGTAATATTATAAGTTAAGAATTAAGTGCAAGTAAAATTATTGAATTTACGAAAACTGACGATAATTTTAATTAATATCTTTTACCAAAATAACTGTTATATCAGGTAGATTAGGTAGTAACTTAGACATATATCTAGTTAGGGTTCAAACGGAACCCTTATGGATTCGTCATGTCAGTCTGTCTGTCTGTCCGTCCGTATGTCACAGGCATTTTACTCGGAAACTATACGACGTATCTGAATAAAATTTACACATAAGGTGTATTTTGTATGCAGCTACTTAGTTATGTAGTTAAATTTGAAAAAAAAAAAAATTTTTAGGGGGGCGCTCCATACAGGTAACTAAATATAAAAAAATTACCAAATATCAACATGTGACACATCAATGGATAGGTCTTTCAAAATAACATTGAGGTTTCCTTGACTATTTTAAGATTAAGTGAATATTTTCTGAATTAATCGCTTCGAAAGTCAGAAAAGTTGTGTAGCCCCCCCCCCCGTAACTTTTGAACCGTAAGTTCAAAAAATATGAAAAAATTTGAAGAGATGCACTTTATCATATACTTTCTACGAAAATTATTTTGAACATTATCGGTTCAGCCATTTTTGAGTTATCTCAAAAAAACTTCTTCCATAGGCATCAGATACGACCTTTTGGTATTAGTTTGGTTCTTATTCCATTGAAGGTACGGAACCCTCCTATGCGTGGTCCGACACAAGTGCGTGTCGGTTTTTTTAGTACCTTTATGGTCGGATTGGGCAGATTGACTTAGATTGCCCAGATTGAACTGTCATTTTAGTATCTGGAGAAAATAAGGAATTTTCTTTACATGAGGTATCCCTAATTTTAGCTGTAAAAATATATCTGTCCTTGTCGGGTATACGCTGACCCTCTGTCTAGAGCTTAGAGAATTCAACCTAGATGGAGTAGCCATGTCTGTCATTTCCGATACAAAAAAGTCTGCCGATTTTTGCGGGGGAGGGGAACGTCAAATGTACGGCTATTCGTACGTAACGTGCAAATAGCTACGTCAGATAAACGTCAGTCCATACATGTGTATGACCACTGGTCATATGTTTTCGGCAGAGGGGAACGCCTGTCAATGGCGACTCCGGTTGGTTGAATCCTCAAAGGTCTAGAGTATATTCCGTCTACATCCCCCTTATTCGACATGCCAAACTGTGTGACGTGGTTTAACTTGCGATTGTCATTTTTCGGTTTATAAATTGAGCCCCTGGCCATTTGTTACTACAGTTTTAGTTAACACACCTATATAACCTCACTTGTATCTTATTAAGTAAATAAAATGTTGCAAGTCAATTTTAACCTACGCCTAAGTCGCGTTGAAATTTCTGAAACTTTGCAAGAATATATAACGCGGATGACTATATATTATATGACAACGTCATCGAGCACGCAGTAACTCTTCGGTAGTGACTAAAGTAATATTTTTAATTCAATACAGTAATCTGACAGCTCCTACCTTTAAATAAAAACACTAAGTACTTTAGAAACACGTTAATGTTGGGTTCAAATGATTTATTTTGAGTCGGAATCTTTGGGGACGTTAAATACAGCCAGGAAAAAATATATTTTTGCTTGAAATCGCTACCTATTTTTTTTAATAATTTGTTCGGAACGATTTTTATAACAAATATGTTTATTTAATTTTGTTATTTTACGCGAGTGACATAAATGTGTATGAAATGAAACAGAGTTGATTATAATAAAAACCTGATGTGTGAAAGAAACATAATAACACTTTTCACCCTAACTAGTACTCAAATTGCAATGCTCGCTTGTTACAAAAATCGGAAAAAAGTAATGTTGTTTTTTTTTGTATTTTCAAACAAAACCCATAAAAGCCTCAATGAATTCTCATTGAACGATAACTGTATAAAAGAAAACTCGAGTTCTTTACGTTTATATCCCGCCATGTAATTTTAACTTTTTTTAAATCACAATTTTAAAACTCAAAGAGTTGCAACTTACCTCGAGTGATATCGTCCGCGCACTGTAACCTTTCCGAATCAACTTCAAGTAAGTATTAAGTGAAGCTGCGCTTCACTGCCAGGACTCATTGTGTACTTTTACCACCTACGACAGTCAAGGTCGGAAATAAGGCCTGTACCGAAAAGTTTCTTTACAAGACACATTAAGATAAAAAAAACTCTTAAAAGTACCAAATGGTGGCTTGCCTAATAAATAAAAAAATATACATACATATTTATATTACATATCACCCTAACGCAAAACGTAAGAAAATATTTTTTTAAAACAATTGCTCAAAAAGTTTTGTTTATGTAGCTGCAAATCGTGCGTAAAGTTTGATTTTATGCACTAGTGCTAAAAAGTAATCTGATCTGCAAATCGTACGTAAAGTTTGATTTTGTTTGATGTTCTCGCCTCTCGGCTCGGGTCAAGTAACCTCGGTACTCGTGCAAAATGACATACTTCTCGCACTTGTATCGAAAACTACTATTTGTGCAACTCGCTGTTGATTTTGACTGGAATTATGTATTTGCATGAAAATTTGTCAAAACGTATTTGCAACAAGGTTGCCCTGTGTACGCCTAATCGTCTAATTCCCTTTGTGTACGCCGCCAACATGAGCCGTTGTTGGTATTACGTGAGAATAACTGTGAGACTGACTGCAAACGTCTACAGTTCTATTTAACTTTAAGACAAGTTTTAGTTTTTTACAAGTCTTGTGTTTGCTTTTACAGTTTATGACGATCTCACCATTTGTTCTGTATATTTCACGTATTTCATAATGATAATGCATCCTATTGTTAACATATGTCTTTATGTACGATCTTATGATGTATGGGAAGTCGAAGACACCCAGTTTTATTTTGCTATTCAAATGTTTATTCCACATGGATTTTATAATGGAGAAAATGCCCTCTAGGAAGTCAGATTTCTATCTTCAGTGAATATATGGTATGTTCTCTGGCAGAAGTTGGGCATTGTCACCTGGACTGATGGATACATTTAAAATCTCTGTGGGGATTTTTTAATTTCCGGAGAAACGTCACAGTTTATTTCATTTATTGTTTCATGTTTGGGAACCAGACTATCCTCCTCATAGACTATCCTCCTATCCTTCATCGAATTTAATATATGTTTGCTTGTCTGAACATCAATATGAAGTTCCTTTGAAATGTCGTTGATCAGACTGAACGGTTCTGTGATTTCTTCGGAGGACTCACTTATTAATACAGGTTGTTCTTTTACCGATTCCTGCGAGGACTCGTATATCGGATTATCCGAACTCGTATTGTGAGCTAACGGCATAACACACCAAGACGGGTAGCTCTTTGTTTTGTTTAAATTTTCAGAGTTTGCAGCAATACTATTGTCCTCAGAGGGCTCGTATGCCGATATATGTTCCAATACTTCGTTTATTGTAGGCTTCTCAACGCCATCTGATTTAAACACATTTAATAATCCATACTAATATTATAAATGGGAAAGTGTATGTGTGTGTTTGTTTGTTTGTCCGTCTTTCACGGCAAAACGGGGCGACGAATTGACGTGATTTTTTAAGTGGAGATAGTTGAAAGTATGGAGAGTGACATAGCCTACTTTTTGTCTCTTTCTAACCCCCCACTTCCCTAAAATGGGGGGTGGAAGTTTGTATGGTTTGTTACCCCGAATTTAACGCGAGCGAAGCCGCGGGCAAAAGCTAGTTGTTTATAAATTTGCATCCGGTTTCTAAAAGAATTCTTTTTTTTCTTCTAAGTATAGTTGTCCGTAGTGTTTATCCGGATTGCGGTAAGACGTTGATTTTTTTGGGCATTCACATTCAATTAAACAAATAAATATAAGTACAAAACGTTTATTGTGTTACAAAAGGCAGGTGGTCCACTTTTTGCCGTATGAGGAATAAAAATATTTGCAGTGAGCGGGTTTGGTTTAATAACATTTCATGCTAAGATTTCGGATTTGTTAAAAATTAAACTATTGATTAAAATGTCGACTTACATTATATCTACAATTATATCTTACAGTTCCAAAATAAACAACAGGTACATAAATATTGAACATAACAATTATACAGTTTAAGTTATTAAACGTATCCTTTTAATAACGAGATTCGTATTTTATATAACGAACATTAGACATATAATTGTATAAGCTTCCTACTCAATGAGTTTAATAACTTAAACTGTATCATTGTTATGTTGAATATTTATGTACCTGTCATAATTATTCATTTTCGTCTGAGGAATAAGTGGAACAGTTTTTTTTCATTTTTATAATTGCCTAAGTATAGGTGATATTTTTGGGAAGGTACACTGAGAAAAACGGGCTACTTACGGTGGGCAAATTTGTAATGCACTGGCAGCCAGATACGTATCATGTGCTTTTTACACGTAAATTATAAGAGCCATACTTATAATGAAACGACACCATGTTAAGTAAGTATGCGGCATAATGCTCTGTAAAGACAATGTAAACGAGTTACTTGTAATGAGGCCGCATCCTTAGTACGTAAACCGCATCATGAAATTACTTTGCCCGCACTGTTAACATATACGTATGCGGTTTAATGATGCCGCATATGTATTAACAGAGAAGCATACGTAATTTACGTAACCCGCAACAGGAAACATGTATGCGCTATACGTACGAAGTTATACAGCTGCATTATTTCAGTATCCAGGCTCTTTACAACAGTAACTGGTTGCCAAATCATTGTACTGACTCCGTCACATTAAATAATGTATCCGGTTACGTACATAATGTTTGAACAAGGTCGGAGATATGCCGATGCATTTTACGCACACGGGATAATTAATAATGTCTCCGCCTACATAATCATTTACGTATCCTGGCTCATTTTACGAACTCCGTTTACTTACTGACTGTGTTCGGTACGTAGCATCTTTATAACGTAAGCCGCATCGTGAAATTACTGTGGCGCACTCTTAACATTTACGTATGCGGCTTATTGATGCCGCAAAGAGCAGCATACGTAATTTACTTAACCCGCAACAGAAAATATGTATGCGCTATACGTACGAAGTTGTAGAGCCGCATTATTTCAGTATCCAGGCTCTTTATAACAGTAACCTGTTAGGCTTGGTTACCAAATCAATGTACTGACTCAGTCTCATTAAATAATATACCCGATTACGTACATAATTTAAGAGTAGTCGCCTACATCATCAGTTATAAAGCTTGTCCCAGTAAAAAATGTCGTTAGTTTACGCAGCGTTGGTATATCAGGTTTCAATGAAAATGGTTGTAACTGGCTGGTTATATGTTAAATGCATCTCGGTTCTTTATTTAATATTAGAAAAAAATCTGTCACAGTCACATTTTCAAAGATCTCGTCTCCACAAGAAAAACTTCATGAGAAAATATTGTACAAATATGTCCAATATTAAGGCATTTTCACGAAAAAAGTGGCAATGGAGCTAAACACGTCTGTTAGAACCGTGCAAAGGGTCCTAAAACAATTCAGAGAGACTGGTGGTATTCGACGGCGTCCTGGAAGTGGTCGGAAGACCGGGTTTGTTAAGAAAAATATTGAGAAGAGTATCATAGCTGCTTTGCTGAAAAAACCTACATCATCTGTAAGAGATTTAGCTAAAAAGTTTAAAACGTCTAAATCCACTGTGTAACGAGTAAAGAAAAATAATTCTGTAAAGACTTTCAAACAAACTAAAGTGCCTAATAGAAATTTGAAACAAGAAACTGACGCTAAAACGAGATCCAGAAAACTGTATTCAAAATTAACGACAAAAAAATACTGTATTGTGATGGACGACGAAACATATTGCAAGCTTGATTTTAAATCACTGCCGGGACATCATTTTTATTCGGAGACCGATAGAAAAACTATCAATGACGAGTACAATGTCATAAAAACGGATAAATTTGCGAAGAAGGTTCTTGTGTGGCAAGCGATCTGTTCTTGCGGCAAACGCAGCACTCCATACTTTGCTAAAGGAACTATGAAAGGCGATGTATACCTTAAAGAGTGCATGGAAAAGCGATAATTGCCGTTTTTTAAGCGACACAAGAAGCCAGTTCTGTTTTGGCCTGATCTGGCCACGTGCCACTATTTTAAAAATGTGATATAATGGTACAAAGCCATTAATGTCGAATTTGTGGAAAAATACCAAAATCCTCCTAACTGTCCTGAATTACGACCTATAGAAAAATATTGGGCTCGTATGAAGCAGAAGCTCTTAAAACATAAAACTAACGCCACATCAGTTGAAAACTTCAAGCGAAAATGGAATGCAGCTTCAAAACTAATCACAGACACTGATGTACAAAACCTGATGGCAGGTATCAAAAGAAAATTACGAAGTTTCTGGATGAATAAACAATAGAACAAAAACATAACAAAAATACGTTTTGTTTACTACATTTCTAATAAACTGTTGTCAAAAATTTGGTAACTTTTTATTGCTTACATTATTTCATACTAACTAATAAACGACATTTTTTTCTGGGACAAGCTTTACGTATCCTGGCTCATTTTACGAACTCCGTTTACTTACTGACTACGTTCCGTACATACCTGGCTACTTTATACTTAATTTAAGTAATCGGATTGTTTATCCTTCGTAACAGTAAATTAGTCTTGTTGACATCATTTCACACGCGTTCCGGTTACGAAAGCATAGGTACGTATGCCGTCTATTTACTTAATACAGCGGAATTGTCGGAATACTCGTAATATACTACATACACAATCAATACACAATCTGCAAAACGTTAAAACTTAATATTGTCCTGTCAAATCAAATCAATGAACTGAAGCCATTTCATCTATTTCATTGGATACCTATGTAGGTTTCATTACGCCATCTATATGTTTCCATTTGAACTAACTACTAGACGGGTTCGCAATGACGTTATCGATGTACCAACCGATTACTGAAGTGTTGAAATTTTCCGATAGATGGCGTTTTCTTTTAATAATATTGGGAGAATACAATACATGTATTAAGTACTACATAAGTATTAATTACATTCAAAATTATTTAATTTACGACACGTCGACACGATGTCAATATCTATCTGGCTATACAGAATCCGTAAAACGGTACCCTTTCGTCTGTCGGCAGTCGGGTAGTAGATAACAAATATAATAAAATAATAAACTCTTTTTCTTTGGGCAGTCGTGTAATAATAAGATTATAAATCTTGTTCGTCGAGTAATAATATAGTATACAATAACATAAAAAAGAAATTCTGCAGGGCCGGGTTCGAACCGACTCACTCTTGCGTAATAGTCGGACTCTCGCACCGAGGGTTCCGTACAAACCTGTAGGTATGTAGGGGTAGTAATATTGTCTTCGGTTGCCGCGATAGTTATTCATGAAATAAAACAATTAAAAACGGATTTTATCGCCTGTACTGAGCTTTAATTACATCCCGACGTTTCGAACACTTTACAGCGTTCGTGGTCAACGGGTCGACTGAGAAAAAATGTACAATTACCTCCGTTCAAAAACTATCACAATATGCAAACCTACCCACATATTAAATATTAAACAAATTTAGTGTGTGCACATGCCAGAGGGGCCTTTATAAAAACAAATTCTTTATTATTACAAAACAAATTATTAAACAAATTATTTTATTATTATTAATTATTATTTTTATTTTTAAAACTAGTATTAAATTATTATTAGTGTCCACACTGTCCACCATTATGGTCTCACAGTCCTATGTCTAGCTTGCTCCTTAACCAAATGAATAACTGGATCCCAAGCTGGTGGTACCGAAAAACCATCCTCTCTGTTGAAATTTGATTATTTTTTAATCTCGATTGCCTCTCGCAACATCCGGGGAATGTATCGTTTCTCCTTGACGAGGACTTGCGGTTTGTCAAATTTAACTGAGTGGTTGGGCCTATCCATGACATGCTCACAGACTGCTGACCTTGGTCGACGGTGCTTTACATCGGCTATATGTTCCTTTACCCGAGTAGAGATGCTCCGCTTAGTCTGGCCTACATATGATAGACCACATTCACATTCCAGCCTGTAGACCCCTGCACTCTGTAGAGGAGTAGCCGACTTCACTGACCTCAGGAACTGTGACATCTTCTTCATTGGCTTAAAGTAAGTTTTTATAGAAGCACGTTTCAAGATGTTGCCAATCCTGTCAGTGACTCCTCGGACAAAAGGCAAGATGGCAGGCCGGCGCTCAACTGTAGGAATCTTCATCCGAGCCTTCTGATTGAGCCGTGGAATCTTGAGCCCGTTCGCTTGAAGTGCATCCTTGGCGTGCCGGAGTTCCGCCGCCAGGTGCTGCTCATCACATATCCTCTGGGCTCTCTGAAACAAAGACTTGCCTACAGTAGCTAGCTAGTCAGCTAGAAATGGGGTGGTGGTGTGATCTACCATTCAAATATCTATATGTATGTGTAGGTTTCCTATATACAGTGCGGCCTAAGGTATTATCGGGGTTTGTCAATACTAGTACATCTAAGAAAGGCAGTGAACAATTATTTTCCAATTCCATGGTAAACTTAATCTTACTATGAATGGAATTGAGGTGGTCAAGGAAAACTGAAACACTATTTTTAGGTAATATAGTAAAAGTATCATCTACGTATCTTTTGAAAATCTTCGGCTGCACGGGAGCCAATGAGAGCGCCCTCTCCTCAAAGTCCTCCATAAAGATGTCAGCGACTACTGGAGATACCGGGGACCCCATGGCTACACCGTCGACTTGCAGGAAGAATTCATTGTTCCATAGTAGATATCCTGATGTAAGGCAGTGTTCCAAGAGCTTAGCATATTCTTCAGACATGTTCTGCTCACGCAACCTCACCTTCACAATTTCAATGCAGTCTTGTACCGGTAGACTCGTAAAAAGTGACTGGACATCGAAACTGACCATGATCTCGTCATCAGTTAATGTAAGGTCTCTAATGTCACTGATGAAATGGTAAGAATCCTTTATTTGTGTTCTAGTATTACCCCGTAAAGATGAAAGGACTCCTGCTAAGTATTGAGCCCATTTGTAAGTTGGAGCATCAATTTGACTCACTATTGGACGTAGCGGGGCACCCGCCTTGTATATCTTCGGTAACCCATACAATTTAGGAGGCACGGGGCAATCAGGAACCAAACCTGCAACATCTAGATTAAGGGATTCGCAGTATTCACCAATTAGGTCTTTAGTACATTTTAAGACTTTCGCAGTAGGATCTTTTTTGACATGTTTATAGGTTGTGCTGTCCGCCAAAAGATTCTAAATTTTCTGGTTGTAATCGGTGGTGTCAAGTACAACCGTCGCATTACCCTTATCAGCTCGAAGTATGGTAAGGTCTGGATCTTCACGCAAGGTCCTCAAGGCACTTATCTCTTCCTTAGGTAAGTTGGTTTTCGGCGGCTTCGCCCTTCGCAATAATGACGAGACATCTTGGCGTATAGCCTCCGAATCTTCCTTTTTCACCAGACAATCTTCTACACTGACAATAATGTCTTCAAAAGGAATCTTCCGTGGTGCCACAGCATAATTTAATCCTTTCTGCAAGACCAAATGCTGCGAATAGTGCGAATCTGTCAACTGTTTACTTGACATGTTTACAACAGACCGGTTTGACACTGACAGTGACGTTCCGTTCCCGCGGTGATAGCTCTCAAGCAATCCGTTATCAGTGTTATCACTGTGCTTCGATTTTAATCTGTCAAACTTAGCAACCTGTCACTTTCTGCACTGTTCATACGTGAATGCGTAACGTTTATTGCCTAGTTCAACGACTTCATCAAAATCACTACTGGTCAATGTTATTTGTAACTCACCGGTACTGTCCTTAATCTGTTGCTCAAGTTTGTAAGCCGTATAACGGTTATTGTGGATGAGTTTGCACAGTAATTTCCTGCTTGCTTGGCGAAGTATGCGTTCACTGCCCATAATGTCATTCTTTGGAGCTATCTTCACGCATGTAGGAATAAGATCTTCGTCCCGACATCTCTTAAGGAAATTTAAAGAACAACGAGAGTGCGCGAGCTTATTCGCCAGGTCTTCACATCGCCGAATTCTGGTTGCAACTTCCAGTCCGTATTGGTGTACATAATATTGTCTTCGGTTGCCACGATAGTTATGCATGAAATAAAACAATTAAAAACGGATTTTATCGCGTGTACTGAGCATAAATTACATCCCGACGTTTCGAACACTTTACAGCGTTCGTGGTCAACGGGTCGACTGAGGAAAAATGTACAATTACCTCCGTTCAAAAACTATCACAATATGCAAACCTACCCACATATTAAATATTAAACAAATTTAGTATTTGCACATGCCAGAGGGGCCTTTATAAAAACAAATTATTTATTATTACAAAACAAATTATTAAACAAATTATTAAACAAATTATTAAACAAATTATTTTATTATTATTAATTATTATTTTTAAATTTTTAAAACTAGTATTAAATTATTATTAGTGTCCACACTGCCCACCATTATGGTCTCACAGTCCTATGTCTAGCTTGCTGCTTAACCAAATGAATAACTGGATCCGAAGCTGGTGGTACCGAAAAACCATCCTCTCTGTTGAAATTTGGATATTTTTAACCGACTTCAAGATTTGAAAAGAGGAGGTTCTCAATTCGGCGTGTATGTTTTTTTTTTTTTTTTTTATTTTTTTTTTGTTTGTTACTCCATAACTCCGTCATGTCTGATCCGATTTTGAAAATTCTTTTTTTGATTGTAAGTATATATATACAGATTGGTCCCGTTTTTGTCAAAACGCAGTTCTGATGATGGGATCCATGAGGAATCGAGGGAACTTCTCAAATCTTAAAGGCATACATATAGTGATTTTTATATTTTTATCAACAAAACCATAATTTTCATTCAAAACAGTGACATTTGATGAAGTAGAACTGCTGATGATGATCAGAACGGAACTCTTCAACGACGCATAGTTCACGTTTGGCGATTCGTCCTCTTCGCTGTGTTTGTTTAGCAAGTTTAATTGTCAGAACAAATGTTCGTCAAGCTCAAGTTCTGATGATGGGATCCATGAAGAATCGAGGGAACTCCTCAAATCTTAAGGGCTTACACATAGTGATTTTTGTATTTTTATCAACAAATCAAGCATTTTCATTCAAAAGAGTGACATTTGATGAAGTGGAACTGCTGATGATGAACAGAACGGAACTCTTCAACGACGCATAGTTCATGTTTGGCGATTCTTCCTCTTCGCTATGTTTGTTAAGCAAGTTAGATTGTGAGGACCAATTTTCGTCAAGCTCAAGTTCTGATGATGAGTTCCACGAGGAATCGAGGGAATTCCTCAAATCTTAAAGGCATACATAAAGTGACTTTTGTATTTTTATCAACAAATCAAGCATTTTCATTCAAAAGAGTGACATTTGATGAAGTGGAACTGCTGATGATAATCAGAACGGAACTCTTCAACGACGCATAGTTCACGTTTGGCGATTTGTCCTCTCCGCTGCGTTTTTTAAGCAAGTTATTTCATTGTATGGAATCTAAGTGCACCATCTACAATAATCCTTCACCGGCTACCCCCATTGAAGTCGGTTTTTTTTTCTTAAAAATTATATTTTTTAAACTTAAAATTTCAAAACCGGTCAAGTGGGGTTGCCAGTAGTGACATGAATGTCATCTGGAAATATTGTTGTCAGTAGTTAGATTAAGTATAATTTAAGTTCTGGTTGCCCTGAAAATCAGCGTTGTGGCTACACTGCCATGACTCATGCTGAGTGGCAACCATTTTGGTGTAAATTATAATTATTTGTATATTTCATGTTATGTTTCTGTTCGCTTTGCACCAAATAAATATTTTTCATTTCATTTCATTTCAATTTCTACACGAATCCGTATTCATTCGTCCTTATGTATCTATAGTTGGTTTTAGATCAGTTTTTTACAAGAATTTCCCCAGATGACCCGACAGCTCTATATCAGATTTCACCATATCTGAAACATATCATTGGTAGTCCTCGTTATATGCAAACCGTATTTATAAAAGGTAGTAACTTATACGGCTTTACTTGAAACCGATATGGACTTAATGCATTTTCACTTGGAGCGCCAATGTAATGGGACTCCGATCATGGGCATCGACTTATTACAAACGCTCGCTGAACAAAGCGAGCATGGGGCTCTAACCAGAATTGCGGCTCTGTCTGCCCTAATATTTATGTTGAATCTATTTTCATAATGTAGCATGGATTTGGAACGCGATTATAAGACACTCAAATTAATTCACATCCACACATTTAAAAAATACGAAAAAAGGCATTTTGTTATGACGATATTCTTGATATTCTTGTTGTATATTCATGTACTATCCACATTTGGCGATAAAAACTATAGCAGCTCAGTAAAAAACTGGATATGTTGCATTTGTGCCTACGATTAGGAATCAGTTACCCTCGGCGGCCATATTGGTGAATGGTAATAAAAATGTCTCAAATTTTTATTACAGTTATTAGTGGTTACGTATATTCGTTCGATAGTTTAGGTATTGAATTTATTCTTCAACTTATTTATTTATACTTTATTGCGGCAACAAATAAGTGTACAAGAGAATGTGTGCCTTAACAAGGCATTCTCTACCAGTCAACTTGTGTCCGCCCGTGACATCATCACTGTATAATTTTAAATTATCAAATTCATCTCATCCGCCGGTGTTGCTTAGTGCTACGAAAATATTGGTATATAAATTACAAGCCTACTCGTGAGTTAGAATATAGTATAGGTAAACTACGTCCGGACTTGGGTATGTCCTTAAACTACGCCAAAAAGAGAGGTATGGGCACTGCGAATGGCATCTCGCTAAGTGTGGTAGGGCACGTTCAGCGAATGTCATCTCGCTCAAATCTGGAGCAGAGCCCGACTGGGGAAGTACCTTACAGAGAACCACAGCCAAATAGCACTAGACCCTACTCATAGTGTTGTGTTCCTACTGGTGAGTAAGGTTGCCAAAGAGCTCAAAGAGGACCCACTGTGTTGACGATGAGGGACCTTCTTGTTCCTTTAGCCGTCAACACAGTGAATCCTCCTTTTTTTTTAAAAGTCGGCAACGCGCATGTGACTCATTTGGAGTTGCAGGCGTCCATAGGTTACGGTATCTGCTTACCATCAGGCGGGCCGTATACTTGTATGCCACCGTCGTGGTATAAAATAATTTTTAAGAAAAAAAAACCGACTTCAATGAGGGTAGCCAGTGAAGGATTATTGTAGATGGTGCACTTAGATTCCATACAATGAAATAACTTGCTTAAAAAACGCAGCGGAGAGGACAAATCGCCAAACGTGAACTATGCGTCGTTGAAGAGTTCCGTTCTGATTATCATCAGCAGTTCCACTTCATCAAATGTCACTCTTTTGAATGAAAATGCTTGATTTGTTGATAAAAATACAAAAGTCACTGTATGCCTTTAAGATTTGAGGAATTCCCTCGATTCCTCGTGGAACTCATCATCAGAACTTGAGCTTGACGAAAATTGGTCCTGACAATCTAACTTGCTTAACAAACATAGCGAAGAGGAAGAATCGCCAAACATGAACTATGCGTCGTTGAAGAGTTCCGTTCTGTTCATCATCAGCAGTTCCACTTCATCAAATGTCACTCTTTTGAATGAAAATGCTTGATTTGTTGATAAAAATACAAAAATCACTATGTGTAAGCCCTTAAGATTTGAGGAGTTCCCTCGATTCTTCATGGATCCCATCATCAGAACTTGAGCTTGACGAACATTTGTTCTGACCATTAAACTTGCTAAACAAACACAGCGAAGAGGACGAATCGCCAAACGTGAACTATGCGTCGTTGAAGAGTTCCGTTCTGATCATCATCAGCAGTTCTACTTCATCAAATGTCACTGTTTTGAATGAAAATGATGGTTTTGGTTAAAAATATAAAAATCACTATATGTATGCCTTTAAGATTTGAGGAGTTCCCTCGATTCCTCATGGATCCCATCATCAGAACTGCGTTTTGACAAAAACGGGACCAATCTGTATATATATACTTACAATCAAAAAAAGAATTTTCAAAATCGGATCAGACATGACGGAGTTATGGAGTAACAAACAAAAAAAAAACAAAAAAAAAAAAAAAAAACATACACGCCGAATTGAGAACCTCCTCTTTTCAAATCTTGAAGTCGGTTAAAAATATCCAAATTTCAACAGAGAGGATGGTTTTTCGATTGCCTCTCGCAACATCCGGGGAATGTATCGTTTCTCCTTGACGAGGACTTGCGGTTTGTCAAATTTAACTGAGTGGTTGGGCCTATCCATGACATGCTCACAGACTGCTGACCTTGGTCGACGGTGCTTTACATCGGCTATATGTTCCTTTACCCGAGTAGAGATGCTCCGCTTAGTCTGGCCTACATATGATAGACCACATTCACATTCCAGCCTGTAGACCCCTGCACTCTGTAGAGGAGTAGCCGACTTCACTGACCTCAGGAACTGTGACATCTTCTACATTGGCTTAAAGTAAGTTTTTATAGAAGCACGTTTCAAGATGTTGCCAATCCTGTCAGTGACTCCTCGGACAAAAGGGGTAGTAACTTTAAAATGATTAAAAATATTTTTATTATATGATAAATTTGATTTCAATGACAGTTCCGATTCAAAGAGGCAATTCAATTTATTAATTTAAATATCTTAATAAGCCGTTGTAATATCCTAAATAAAAAAACCGGCCAAGTGCGAGTCGGACCCGCGCACCGAGGGTTCCGTACAAACCTGTAGGTATATAAGGGTAGTAACTTTAAAATTATTAAAAATATTTTTATTATATGACAAATTTGATGTCTATGACAGTTCCGATTCAAAGAGGCAATTCAATTTACTAATTTAAATATCTTAATAAGCCGTTGTTGTAATATCCTAAATCCACTGCTTAAAGAAAAATAAATAAATTTATGAAAAAAATGTTGTCTGATTTTAGTAAGAGTTGGGGCATTAAATTGCTTGTTGCATGGAGTTAGAAAAACATATTACGATTCACGACTTAAATTTCACCCTGTATGATGTAACTAAAAATTTACGGTTTTCGCAATTTTTCCTTTATCTGTGCTATAAGACGTTGCTTCGTACCAAATTTCAAGATTCTGAGTTCACGGGAAGTACCCTGTAGGTTTTGATTCCCTTGCGAGTTTCGAAAATTTGCGGCATAAACGGCTGTATCTTTTGATTGAGTTGGCTTAGAAGTTTGATTTTTTCATAGCTCCAAGGGAGAGTAGACCTGAGTATTTGATATAAATTTCAGCTTGATGCGTTCCTGAGAAAAAGGGTCTTGACAGACAGACGGACAACAAAGTGATCCTATAAGGGTTCCGTTTTTTCCTTTCGAGGTACGGAACCCTAAAACAATAAATTTAATAAACATATGTTGTTCGGATAATATTATATAGAATACAGTAAAAAAAACATGTGTATTATGCTAATGAATGTTATTGTTAATATTTAGTAAAATGAGGAACCATGAAAATGAGATCACCCGGTAAATTACAATATGTTTAGTAGGTAGGTACCTCGACGTATAGATATCCCGAAACACTTTCAGTAGTCGCATTACTTAAAAGATACCCTGGAACCGAAAAAAAACAGCCGCTCTACGTATATATAAGCCGTATACATAGCTGCGCAATTAACGCTGTAAGTACGTAAAATAAGTAACCGCAAACATTCTACTGTAGCGGCTTACTTACGCCGTAGTGCGCATTTAACGCATTTGGAGTTGCCATCACATTAAAGTGATATTGTTTGGTGGTCATTAGGTACTTCATAAATTTATTTAGCGTGTTTGTGTTTCCTCGTTTTTTACAATCAAGTGGGCAACCACTTTAGTTGAGTAAAAATATAAGCGAAACAAAATAAGTCTGTAAGATACAGATTGCGACTACCTGGCTGCTTTCTAACGTAATAAAAAAATTATGCATTTTAGTAGCCGACCGCTGGATTTTATTGGAATATAAGAATCGAGGGGCCATACATAATAATGCTTAATACTACCTAATAAAACTTACATTTTGGGCCCCAAATTGTTATGGGGGTCTACCTCTAGGTAGGGTCAGTAAGTACTCTTGGTAACTGAAATTTCAGATATCTTGAAATTCATCCACAACGAAGATACAGGGGCCGTGCGATTCCACGCAGAAAAATTGTCCAGGAACAATTTTTTTTAAAATTTTACTTTTTAACCACTGCACTTGACACCGGCTTCAAAAAAAAGAAGGTTATTTAATATTATAAATGCGTAATTGTGTATGTTTGTCTGTTACCTCTTCACGCCTAAACCGCTGAATCGATTTAGATGAAATTTGGTTAGAGACAGTTTGAGTTGAGACGGGGAAGGACACAGGGTAGTTTTTATCATCACCTAAGGGGGTGAAATGAGGGGTGAAAAATTGTATGGAGTTACCTTAACAGAAAAAGATTAAAAAAAAAGATAAAAGATATTTATTCTTCAATTTAGGCACATCATTACAATGCACTTATGAACGTCAGAGAGAAAAAAAAACTACCTCCGGTTCTAACCCTACACCTCTGACCCGAGAAGAATTATTTATGACCGGCAAGAAACTCGGCGGGACTTATTTTTTCAAAACAGTAATACAGTAATATTACATCATAAAGATACACAATAATGCGTAGTTCTATAAGAAGGCATATCAAAACAGCTTGAGAGACATACAATGTACGTATTGTTTAATTAAAATAAAATAATAATAATAAAATCCAAATCTGATTGCTTCACAAAACGTTTGATATGCTTTCCTATCTGAACTGTGTCGTCTAAATGTTAGATGATTTTGTAGTATTTTCTGGTTTGGGCCATGCATCTTTGTCCGTCATATAGTCCACGACCCTGTAATAACCCTTTGACATTAAACTTTTTTTCAAATATTTCTTAAGAGCGGGAAATGATAAATTTAAAGCATCGACGGGTAACTTGTTATAAATGTGAATACCTTGACCAAAAATGACTTATATGCTTTGCGGATACGACTACTTCTGATAGCAAGCTTGTTTTTATGTCTAGTGTTATAGCTGTGGATGTCAGAAATTGTTTTGAATGTATGTATATTCTTTACAACAAAAATAATATTGGGAAGCAACAGTTAAAATATTAATTTCTTAAAATAGTTCTCTAACTGATGCACCTGTATTTAAGTTATACAGAAAGCGGATGGCTCTTTTTTGTAAAACAAATATAGTCTGTATGTCAGCTGCTTTGCCCCAAACCAGAATACCATATGACAGCTTCACCGATTTAGGTGAAATTTGGTAGAAATTTGGAGAATGACTAAGGATAGTTTTTATCGCAAAAGCTATCCCATAAGGGGATCAAAATTTAGATGAAACCCATTTATATGAAATTTGATATATGTAGAGATAGCTGGAGTCGCGGGGAAGGACAATTCATAGTTTTTGTCCCGAAAATCATCTCCTGAGGGGTGAAATGAGGGGTGAATAACTAGTTAGGTACCTATCACTAAAATGAACGAATAAATAAATAGCTTATAAAAATAGAACCGCCTTCAAAAAACCAACCCACTGAAAAGCACAAATTTGATTTTATATACCTCCCCTATCCTTATCTAGTCCCTACCCCATAAAGAAAACTTCTGCCAAAAAGTATTATTCGTTATTACCTGATAGTAAGAAAATTAATAATTATCTCGGTATTTATTAAGTTTTTTTTTTCATACATACAATTATCATTACAGGCTAGACCCAATGCGATAATTTTGCACAACAACGTATAACTAATTATTTACAATAACAAAATTTAAACAAAGCCATCCTTGTAAATTCACCCAGTGTACAGAAGAACAGATCTAGATCAGTCCCTATGAGGTTTTTGAAATCGGTGCCAAACTTTGGAGCGGGACAGTAGTGCAAGAACGAAATGTAAAAGTGACCTTGTAAAAGTGACCGAGGCATGTATAGTGCTTTTCTCAAACATGCAATGAAATAAAATAAAATAAAAAACCAAAAGGACAATGTTTTATTCAATCTAAAAATCGACCATGAAGTCAAAATTTAAAAGTTAAAATCAGCTGTTCATAAAACCTCCCGCCATCTTTGACGCTGTCTGGATGACGTTGGACGTTGAAGCAAAAAAAAAAAAGTAACTTTGCAGGCCTAGGCCTGAAAAGTGGTATGAAATCCCATTTCAGGCCGCCTCGAGATGCTGCGCCCGAAAAAGGATACTTCCGAGTCTATTATAAGGAACGTTAAGAGAATATTTCATTGCATGTTTGAGAATTTTTTTTTTGTGCTTTTCAGTGGGTTGGTTTTCTGAAGGCGGTTCCCTTTTTTTAAGTTATTTTTTTATTGTTCAGTCATCTTTTACAAGACGACTCTTATAAGCTCAAGCACGATGGGATTTATCTTGTGTAATTTAGAACTACATTTGGGTTCCGATTCCGTCATCAAATCAGCTCGGCAACATATAACATAAGTACGAGTACATTAACATACTGAATTTCAGCTCAATAAGACATCGGGAAATGTATCTAACATATTTTTGTAATTAAAAAAATTATTTATGTACTAAGAGTATGATTGTGTATAATTCAAAACATGGTAAATGAAATTCGGAGTTGGCAACACTGCTTACTGCCCAAACAAAAAAACGCTCAAACTTCTCTGTGTGCCCGTGACAGAGCCCAGTGACGACGCGTAGTGGTTATATTCTCTTTGGACGACGCAGCCTGACGCAGCCCGCGCACGAGCAAAGTTTGGTTAATAAAGTTACCCGTGGCCATGGATTCCATGGAACTTTCGGAAATTTTAAACGCGGAGGGATTAAGTGATGTAGTCCCATTTCTTGAAGGTAAGCAATTGGTTGTCTGTCAGTTTTATGTCGATTGTGTGAAAACGTAAGTACTTACTTGGGGACTTCCGGCGTATCTAGAGAACATGGCGGTCGTGTTCTAGATTAATCCTTCATTTTTTGCTCATTTAGTTGTTTAATGTTTAATATTGTTAGCTTATTATGCAGTGAACTAACGTAGCAGTGTGCAGCTAATGAAGAATTCATCTTGAATTCATCTTGAACCAGTCTTTTGACACCACCCGATAGTCCCCGGGGCGTTAGCTTCAAATCACTTGGCGATTTGTATTAAGCTAACACTGTACAGATTGTAAGGTGAGGACCGAACAACGCCATGCTTTTCAAGGAAACTCGACATTGGCGAAATCATCATAAATTTGATGGAAGCCATATTTTAAAGCTTGATTCACACAGAGCGCGGGCGCGGGAGGGCGCGTGACCGAGCGGGCCCGCGACACTTTTGTATTCAGTAGTTTTATATGACCACCTTCACACACGCAGCGGGCGCGGGCGGTCGCTTTTTTGCGAACAAGCAACCGCCCGCGCCCGCTGCGTGTGTGAAGGTGGTCATATAAAACTACTGAATACAAAAGCGTCGCGGGCCCGCTCGGTCACGCGCCCGCCCGCGCCCGCGCTCTGTGTGAATCAAGCTTAAAGATAGAATAGAAACATAAGTAGGTAATGATTATAAATTCTTCTCACAGACAGATCTATCTTTGTGTCCAAGATTCCTTGAAATATGTTGCATCATAATTTAGTTCATTTATAAACTGGGTATTGTCTTTTTTTCAGACAACCTTATATACTCAATAGAAACTGCCATTCTGTTAACCGATGAAGAATTAAAGGAAATGTTTCCAAAGGTTGGCCCCAGAATAAAATTTAGAAATTGGCTCCAACTGCAACAACGACAAAGACCGACCGACAAAGAGAGGAATGTAAGTACTTGTTTTTTGTACCTCTTGTGTTTAGGTAATAGACCGACCGGCAAACATATTTCTTCATGTTTTTCTCGAGAACCTCTGCAAAGTAACGCTATATCTTTTTTTATACCTGACGGTGGTAAACAAGCATACGGCTCGCCTGATGGTAAGCAGCTACCGTAACCTATGGACGCCTGCAACTCCAAAGGAGTCGCATGCGCGTTGCCGACCCTTTGCAAAAAGGAGGATTCACTGTGTTGACGACTAAAGGAACAAGAAGGTCCCTCATCGTCAACACACTGGGTCCTCTTTGAGCTCTTTGGCAACCTTACTCACCAGCAGGAACACAACACTATGAGTAGGGTCTAGTGCTATTTGGCTGTGGTTTTCTGTAAGGTGGAGGTACTTCCCCAGTCGGGCTCTGCTCCAGATTTGAGCGATGACATTCGCTGAACGTGCCCTACCACACTTAGCGAGATGCCATTCGCAGTGCCCATACCTCTCTTTTTGGCGTAGTTTAAGGACATACCCAGGTCCGGATGTAGTTTAAGGACATATCTAGAAGTAGTTTCATTTTTTATGTGGTTAAGAATAAAATATCTACACACAAACTCTATTATCAAGAGCGTAGTGTGTGTGTATGTGTGTGCGTGTGTGTGTGTGTGTGTGTGTGTGTGTGTGTGTGTGTGTGTGTGTGTGTGTGTGTGTGTGTGTGTAGATCATTTTGAACTTGTTCGAGTGTAGGGACTTCTGCTGCTAACTGTATACTTTGTAATAAAGCTTTTAAATTATTTTTCTAGAACCTTGAAAATCTTGAAATTAAGAATACTCAGCCAAACGACTCAACTCAAAACGCTGTACGGGACACTGATGTAGGTGACGGTGATTATGCAAAAATCTCCACAGACTGTTCTACTGCAGCTAATAACACAGTGAGTTATTTATAATCATAACATAACATTAGTCAGTTTGATAACAAAACGTAACTAATTTAATTGTATTGACAGGCTACCTATGAATATACATAGAAGTTATTTTAAACCGGTTTTGCAGACTGACAGATGGTTCAGAGCGAACCCAATCCGTTGTCCGGCCCGTACCAATTTCAATTGTCTGTTACTGCTTTTACAATACACAATTTGTGATTACAATTTACTCTTTATTTTAATGTATATCCTGTTGAAAAAAAACAAGGATACAATATTGTCATGGTGCAAAATGTACAAAATTGCCGAATGTACTTAATTAATAATTATATCATTTGACCTGTAAATTGTATTAACTTTACCAATAAAGACTGACTGTGAGTGTGGTCTTTCATATATTGACCAAACAGTGTAGCATATAGACGGAGAGCTAGCCATGTCAGATATGACACAATAATGAGAGCAAATAAACCCCTCCAGTTAGTTTGCTATACTGTGCTTATTTCTAGATCCGGACATCTGGCAGCTGTAAAGTGGTGGAGGTCAAAGAATGCAAATAACTTGAAGAAAACAAATCCTAGAGTTCTGGGTTTGATGCCTGGGATCGATTATGGGAAATTATGTAATTAATTAGATTATATCATAGGGGCATTTTCACTTAACTGTGTACCATTAAGGGCCGGTTAGCAATCGTCACAAAACTGACGGTCAATGTCAAATCCTATATATTTTGTCAGGAATGTCACGGTCAGACGTAACTGAAACACGACTTAAGTCATGCTTTAAAGTACAAGTTAAAATAAAAATGCCCATAGCCAGAAGTTTCTATTGGGGGAAAGTAGTGCCAAATAATGTATAATGCAATTTATAGTTAATCGCCTATAGTTTTTGTGTCCGCAATATTACACAATGCTTTTTGTTCTAATATTAAAATATAGGCCCTGTCAGAGGACGGGGCCTATATTTTAATATTAGAACATTATTTAATTTATAGAGATAAATGAAATAATTTCAGCAGTTTATACCTATTTTGGTATTACCTTTTTTCACCTGAAAAACTTTGTTGGTCTGTCACTCTGACCTCCACCCATTAAAAGCTGCCAGGGCATCTGGATCTAGCAATAAGGATGGTAAAGCAATCTAACTAGATAGGTTTAATTACTCTCATTATTGTGTCATATCTGACGTGGCCAGCTCTTAGTCCAATAGCTACACGGGTTAAGGAGCATGTAGCTGACATCAGTGTTGGCCGAACGTTAGTGTAATTGAAAATTAAAAATTGAAGATTGAAACACGTTAGTTAAAATTGAACACAGTTTAGTGCAAATTGATTTCAATTAGAATTGAAATTAATTGTAACTAACGTGTTAATTCTTTGCGAATAACTAATAATTGAAGATATTTAATTTTTAGTCTTTCTCAAAAATTGAAACATTAATTTAATTTTTAGTGTAGATTGAATTGGTAATTGACATTAATAATTTACCTAACTAAACGCGAATTTAGGTTAAGCTACGAGGTTTTGATTTTTGTTTCGATTTTGACTCTGGACTCGGGGGCTTGTATTAATAAGCAATGGGACCGGTATCCTAAGATGGAAGTCATGCTGGACCCTGGGGATCCCTACTGGATCTCGGGTTTGGTGCATCATAGACTCATGCTGTTTGGGCTCATTCGACTTGTACTGATGAGCAGATGGTACCGGTATCAAAATCTGGAGCTCATGCTGGACCCTGGGGATCCCTACTGGATCTCGGGTTTGGCGCATCATAGACTCATGCTGTTTGGGCTCATTCGACTTGTACTGATGAGCAGATGGTACCGGTATCAAAATCTGGAGCTCATGCTGGACCCTGGGGATCCCTAATGGATCTCGGGTTTGGCGCATCATAGACTCATGCTGTTTGGGCTCATTCAACTTGTACTGATGAGCAGATGGTACCGGGATCAAAATCTGGAGCTCCTTTTTACTTTTACTTTCTTAGTAAAAGTGAAAGTGAAGGTGAAGGTGAAAGTGAAGGTGAAAGTGAAGGTGAAAGTGAAAGTGAAAGTAAAAGTAAAAGTAAAAATAAAAAGGAGCTATACCGGTACCATCTGCTCATCAGTACAGGTCGAATGAGCCCAAATAGCATGAATCTATGATGCGCCAAACCCGAGATCCAGTAAGGATCCCCAGGGTCCAGCATGAGCTCCAGATTTTGATACCGGTACCATCTGCTCATCAGTACAAGTCGAATGAGCCCAAACAGCATGATTCTATGATGCGCCAAACCCGAGATCGAGTAGGGATCCCCAGGGTCCAGCATGAGCTCCAGATTTTGATACCGGTACCATCTGCTCATCAGTACAAGTCGAATGACCCTAAACAGCATGATTCTATGATGCGCCAAGCCCGAGATCCGGTAGGGATCCCCAGGGTCCAGCATCAGCTCCAGATTTTGATACCGGTACCATCTGCTCATCAGTACAAGTCGAATGAGCCCAAACAGCATGATTCTATTATGCGCCAAACCCGAGATCCAGTAGGGATCCCCAGGGTCCAGCATGAGCTCCAGATTTTGATACCGGTACCATCTGCTCATCAGTACAAGTCGAATGAGCCCAAACAGCATGAGTCCATGATGCGCCAAACCCGAGATCCAGTAGGGATCCCCAGGGTCCAGCATGAGCTCTAGATTTTGATACTGGTACCATCTGCTCATCAGTACAAGTCGAATGAGCCCAAACAGCATGAGTCTATGATGCGCCAAACCCGAGATTCAGTATGGATCCCCAGGCTTCAGCATGAGCTCCAGATTTTGATACCGGTACCATCTGCTCATCAGTACAAGTCGAATGAGCCCAAACAGCATGAGTCTATGATGCGCCAAACCCGAAATCCAGTAGGTAGCCCTAGGGTCCAGCATGAGCTCCATCTTGTGATATTGGTCCCGACTTCCGAACCCGAGATGCAGTTTTAAAATTAATTATTAGTGTAAGACAGGATTAATTTAGTTACACTAACGTTAATCTAATTAACTGTAATTCTTATTAAATTTTCGAGACGTTAGTGTTACCAATAGGTTAATTCTAATTGACGGTTAGTGTAATTGACGACGTCACAAAATCAATGCGAACTAACGTTAGTAAAAATTGATGTTAGTGTAATTGATTAGTTACGGAATTAATCTTCAATCTTATTGATCAATTTTCAATTCTAATTGAAATTAACGGCCAACACTGGCTGACATCAACCACCGTCATTGCAACCTGACAAAAGAAAAAATCCATACAGCCAACTGTAACGTGTTGTACTCACACGCATCGTTACATGTAGCCAGTTTTAGGAATATAATTTTTGTCTCTTCTACAACTTTTTGTTGGGGATCAAATATTCCTAATAATTTTAAATTTCATTTGTTTGTTTTCTAACCTAAAAATAAAACATTATAGTATCATTGACAGTTGTTTGACAGCTCATAGTTCAGGATGTTTCAGCTATTGGTTTTCACACGGATCTAATCTAATTATTTATTATCTATGATGACGTTTGTAGGGATTAAATGATTTTAAAGTCGGTCTTTCCCTTCGTTCCTTTATTCATTCTTTGTAAATCTGGTTAAAAGCCCTGTTGCACTTGTCCTACTTAGCTTCCTAAATGATTTAGTTTCTAAATTTAGTCAAGTCTAACCGTATTTAGCAAGTAAATTTACTATTGAAAAAAGTTAGGATCCTAATTAGGATGCTAGTTAGGGCACTAAAAAAAGTAAAGTGTAACAGGGCTTTAAAGCCTGCAGCACACTGGCGCGGCCTGCGGTGGTGGTCAATAGTAAATTTGACAGCTAATGACAAGATTAATATTGACCGCCACGGCCAGGCCGCGGCGGACAATAGAAAACTTGTCATTAGCTGTCAAATTTACTATGGCCCGCCACCGTAGCAACACTGAGAAAAATAATGGCTAACAAAGTCACAAAATACGCTTTGTCAGGTTTTTTTTGTTGTAGGCACAATAAGTATTGCATTTGTAACAAAGCGGGTCTATTTACTATCACAACGTTTTTGTTGTCAAATATATATTGCAGTATTAACAAGTCGTATTTTGTCACCGAGACAATATTTTTGGGTTTGTTGACTTGACAATAGAATTTTGTGAATTTAACTAGTTTAACATTAGTACGGCAACAAAGTCAACAACTATTAACAAGTCGTATTTTGTCACCAAGACAATATTTTTGGGTTTGTTGACTTGACAATTGAATTTTGTGAATTTAACAAGTTTAACATTAGTACGGCAACAAAGTCAACTACTTAACAAAGCACATTTGTATCTGCATTAAATGGTTTTATTGTTAGATTGACAATGTAAAAAATTGACAAAATTACATTAACGCATTAACAAAATGCGCGGAATGGAGGGGAGGCGGGGAACGGAACGACGTTGTACAGGTCAGTTGCTAATGGATGCCGGAAGTGGAGGACGTGACGGAGCGCGGGCGGTGTAATAAGCGCTTAGTGTTGTGGTTTTTCAATAGGAATGTGTGTCGAGGTGGGCGTGTTTCTGCAAGATTGGTTTCTGCAAGGCTTGTACACCTAATCCCTAGCATGCTTGGTAAGTAACTACTCATTATTTTTTATTACTTAGGTAATGTTGTACTTCAATTCCATTTTACACGCATGCGCAGGACTGTCGAATGCAAAATTGTATGCATTCCAGATTGAACTCTTCATTAGGTTGCACAATTTTTCTTTAGCTCATTACATACAACACTATTTATATTAAACATTCGGTCTAACTGGGCAACCACGCGGCCGCGCGCCATCTTGCACACAAGTAATAGCACAAGTAGCTGATAATTTAACTTAATCTCTTAAATAGGTATTTACGATTTTATTTATGATTTGTAAGTACGTGGGTATCTGCCATCAACGAAATACTTTACTGACCATCGGCAGACTTTATTGGTATGAGTATGACAATAGTAACGTCCCGTATAAGTAATCTAATGTATCTAAATTACATACGGTGTAACCGTACCTACTGTATGTCAATAATCTTAGTAAAAAAATGCATGATAGTTGTGAGATGTATGTATTGAAAAAATATCTATGTAGGAGCTGTAGGGTTAGAATCGGAAGTAGTTTTATAGCGCGTGACCTTGACGACACGCCTGTTCGGCGTGTTTCCGTAAGAACCACTAGAGGTAGACCCCGGCTCGCTTCTTAATAAGCTAAACCGTGGGTCAACTAGACCTTGGCGTGTGCCGCCATCTTGTATCACCGCGGAGCGTTTCAAGTGCTCTCGCCAGTGGGCAGCGCACCGCCGCATGGTAAGCACGCTGTACTCGCGTGCCACCGACCTACGATACCCATTCGTTACTTTGTTAACCTAGACTTTAAAATATTAGCTAGACTTGTGTCTGTATAACCCATTTGTGTTCAATTTGTTTAAATAAACATTTTTAATATCAGTGCCGCTGTTTATATACAGCCAGACCCGCTATAGTTTCTTTTTGATTTTCATAAGTGCATTGTAAAGTACCTAAATTGAAGAATAATTAATAATTATTTTCAATTTCACTTTAACATTGCCATAAGGTCTACCGTGGTAATTAATATTTAAGTGTGTTGTTGTTTGTAGCATTATGATATATGTTTGTTTCAGGTGTCGCCTGACTTTCAATGTGTGTACCCAGCAGCAAATAAAACATATAAAGAAAGATTTCCTCTTATAAAGTTGAAGATTCTGAAACTACGAGTACTCGTTGAAAGAGGAGAATGTAACAAGGCTGACTTATCAACCATCGACCTTCTCGATTTGGCCTCTGGTAAGATCCTAAATATGTATTTTATGTTTTGTACTCCTTCAAATAATTTCTGCATTTTTAAAAGGTTGCTCATGACGACTTTATAGGGGGCGTCCATTCATCACGTCATATTGTATAGGGGGGGGAGGGGGTCAAGAAAAAATCACCAATGATCACCACAGGGGGGGGGGGGGGTATGGACACATATCACGTGTAATTTTTTTGTTTCTCCGTGCTACTGTATTATATTCAATAAAATAAAAATAATCAACTTTTAAACTAACCAAACTGTCGAAACCAGAGTAAAATTTGGGCGCGGAAATTTGCCTCGCAGTTGGCTATTCAGCGTTCATTTGAGTGGGCGGGGCGGCGCTATGCTTTATGCACGGCGTCTCTTAGATTGTTCTCATTTTTGTTAAAATCCATTTCTAATGACGGGATCCACGAGGAATCAAGGGAACTCCTGCTAGCTGTATAGCGATTTTTTTTAAATCTTAAAACCAAACAATTACAATCAAATAGTGCTATTTAGTGAAATAGAAACTGCTCGTGAAGACCAGAATGGAACTCCTCCACGATAAGGTTTTTTACGTCTTGGGACTAATTGTTATGAGATACACTATGGTTGTCAATAATTTTAATGGCATTTGAAATATTATTTTGTGAAGTAGGTCTTTAGGGTTCCGCAGCCAAAATGGCAAAAACGTAACCCTTATATACGTAACCTTTATGTCCGTCTCGTCCGTATGTCACAGCTATTTTACTCGGAAACTATGAAACATCTTAATAAAAATTTAACAAGAGGTGTATTTTGCATGCCACTACTAAGTTTTGTAGTAAAATTGCTGAAAAAGATATTTTTAGGGGCGACACTCCAGACATAGAACAATTTGTCAAAAAAATTTTTTTACCAAATATCAACGTGTTGCACATCACTCGATAGGTAATATAGCTATTTAAAAATAATATTAATCAAAAAAGAACCGACTTCACTTAGCCTCCACCTTTCCAAAAGCAAATGCTCGAGCTGCTGTAAAAAATACTCAAATCACTATAGCTGTGCCTACAATAGTTGAAGAGTTCCCTCGATTTCTCCAGGATCCCATCATCAGATCCTGATCCTGACCTGGTTACAGTGAGACTAACTGCGAAGTATACTCTTGAAACCAAAAAAAGAGTTTTCTAAAACGGTCCATATGTCTCCGAATAATCGGTGAACATACAAAAAAAAATAGCAAAAACAAAGATTCGAGAGACGAGTTGATAACCTCCTCCTTCGAAATCTTGAAGTCGGTTGATAACATTGAGGTTTGTTTAAACATTTTTTGAATATTTTAAGAATGATCACCCGTAAGTCTAAAAATTGTGCCCCCTGTAACTTTTGAACCGGAGATCCAAAAAATATGAAAAAAATTGAGAAGATACATCATTGTATATTCTTTGAACGAAAATTATTTTGAATATTATCAGTTTAGAAACTATGGAGTTATCTCCAAGAAAACTTCTTTCATAGGCAGATACGGCCTTTTGATATTAGTTTTTCGATTGTAGGTACGCTCGATTATGTGTGGTCCGACACGCACTTGGCCGATTTCTTTTCTATTAAAAATATTTTTTATTAAAACGGTCAGGTATCCATGTAGTTTAATTTTTTTACCCTTCACGTGTATGTACGTTACGCAGGTTCATGTCTTAGAAAACTGTACTTACTTTAGTTGGCAAAAAAAATTACACGTCATATTGGACGGGGGGGGGGGGGGATCCTGAAATTATCACCAAAGATCAACATGGGGGAGGGGGGGGTCTAAAACAAGCCAAAAACGTATGACGCGATTAATGGACGCCCCCATACAGTAGCACGTTTCGTAAAACAGTCAGGACAGTAGTATATTTAAGGTTTATGTATTAGTACACGGTTCAAAACTTGCATCTGAATTTTAAACCAGCTCCCGATTTCTGACCGATCTGAAAATTTTCATTCCTTCGTAACTCGGATAAAAATGCAATGTTTTGGTACCATCGAGCTGATCTGATTGTTGGACACTGGAGGTGACTATAAGTACTCTGCAATAAAACAACAAAACCTAATTGTGTTTGAGTCTGTTATAATTGTTTGGATGAGTAATATGACCCTAAAAGCTTATGTCAAAAATGAAACGTTTGACAAAAAACTTATATTAATTTATTTTTCAGTAGGCGAAGAGAAATGTGTGGAAATTATCCAAAGAAGAGCAAGACATGATTACCTGGCTCGTGTTGCGACAATTTCAGACATAGGAACATACTGTTATCAAAGGGAAATGCTTTTCGGCACCAAAGAAGTCACCATCATGGAAGTTGCTGATATTATATTGAGGGCTCTGCAATATACTTTGAAACGTCCATTTTAAAATAAACGAAAATATATTACTTTTTGGTTTGATCTTACGTTTTATACTCCCTAAATATTTTTAGGTCACTGTTTTGCTAACGTGAAACGCTGTTTCTTGATGTAATAATCGCGCAACAGGAATATGCTTTGTTTCAGCATCATTTTTTTGGGTCGTAATGGTTTGCACTTGCTCGCAGTTTGGTCATGATTGGCACTGCTTTTTGTTTTTTCTGTTTCAACATAACATTTAGGTACATAATGTTATTCATACAACATTGGTTCCACCTTTAATAATGTCAACGGCCTTGAACCACCATTGATCGACATTTTAACTATTTGGTCTCTCGCAATTGAAAAATATGCAATTTATAGAAATTGGTCTTTTGCATATTTATCCAATTGCGAGATATAAATTAAAATGTCGAAAATTAAAGTTGAAGGTCGTTGTTATTAAAATATTGAACTAATGTTGTATGAATAACAATAAATTGTATCTTGAAACAGAAATACCAAATGGTTAGCACAACAAAGTGCCTTTGTCATTATGACTATAAAAAATGATGCCGAAACAAAGCATGTTGCTATTGCGACCACGTAAGATTTGATTAATTTCACAACGTTAGCAGAATAGTGACCTAAAGATTTGATGCCAAAACAAAGCATTTTGCTGCTATGACAACATTTAATTTGGTTAGATTAACTACGTTAGCAGAATAGTGACCTCAAAGATTTGATGCCAAAACAAAGCACATTGCTATTATAACAACGTTTATTTGGTTAGGTTAACAAAAACTATTTTGTGGTATTGCCACAATACAATACAAATTTGTTGCAAGAACATAATTTAAACAATACAATAACAAAGTTACTTTGTCATTTGCACAAAGCAATTTTGTCTAGGTAGCAACTTAAACCAGAACGTACTAGGTTAAAAGTTGCCAATATCACAAAGTTTATATTGTTGTAACGACAACATATAAAGCATTGTAATAATAACAAAGTGAAAATGTTATTTATATAATATTGTCAGATTAACAATAAGAGTTTGACAACATAAAAGTTGTACTATAGACCAAGCTCCATAGACGGTTGTATAGCGTTTAAGTTTTATTGTTACGCCCAACAACATTTTTTTCTCAGTGAAGGGTGTCTATCTCCACGATGTGACAGCTACTGTCTTGGAACTTATCGGATACGTTTTCGGGGCTGTCAAAATCCCTTTCGTTTATTTGTGGCATGACGACAGATAAGATAAAATGTGTAAGTAGTTCATAGTAGTAGTTTTGTACTAAAATAATAATTAGATTGTGCAAATACGGTAATAAATCGGACACTTATAGATTAGGTAGATTGAGGCAGATTGGGGCAGGTCCAGCAATTATACTAATTGCGTACTTGTCAACCCTACAACGTCGAAAGGTAAAATTGTATGGAGACGTTCATCTGTTAAAGTTCTGTCAAACGCTGATTTTGTAGGGAAGACGACCTTCTGTATGAAATACTATTATATTATTCTGTGACCGCAGGCCGCGCCAGTGTGATGCAGGCTTATAAATGTCCACTCCTTCGGCGGATTTAGTTGTTTTGTGACATTTGAACGAGATTCCTGTGCAGAACACTATTTTTTAAATGTGTGACAATCGCGGAAACCAAAGACAATATTAATAAATTTAGCTGTTTGTGTTGTAATATAAATTTGAAGTCGGTTTGTGACAACACTATTTTGTTGGTACAGCACTATTATAAAAAAATAAAGCTGTCATCACTCTCCTCTCCTATCGTTTCAATAGAATGGCGTGTTCTAAAACAACTCTTGTATTGTATTATTACATTAAACTTATCATGTTATGGTCCACCTGATTATTCCAAAAAGTTAATGTAATGAGTATTGGTTCAGGTGTTTATGTGATTCAGTTAAATATCAACAAAAATCGGCGACCGGCTTTTCGCATAAGAAACCGACATTTGTTTCTTGTGTGGTTTTTGTTCTTAATCAGCAAAATGTCTTCATAAGAGAAAACACAGAAGTCTGATGACAGCACTGGTTATGTGGCTGTATTTTCTGCAACAACAAGCAATGACAGTGGTTGGTATATCGACTCAGGCGTGTCTATGCATTTGACAATGCATCGAGACTGGCTGTATGATGTAACTACACCCCGGGTTGGTACTATCAAGGTGACAGATGATAAGAAACTGCTTGTATAGGCTTGTGGAAAAATTAATTTGAATGTGATCAACAAAGATGGCAAGGTGGATACTATTAAGGATTTCGTTCACTTTCCTATGGGCATATCCGCACCTATGGGCCCCGTAGTATACGAAGTTTGCGTTTCAGGGGGGGGGGGGGGGGGGGCAATTGCCCCTGTTGCGCCCCCCCCCCCCTGTATCCACGCCTGATGATGACTAGATGAAACAGAATCATTATCAGTTTGTGTAGGCTATCAAAAAGCGAGTTGCATTCCATTGCGGGGCTCGATTGCTTGATCAATTGTTCGATCACATAATATGTACATGACTTCTTAAGCATTAGAGCACTGTAAGATCACATTTTTTTTGTTTCAGGTATCGAAACTACTAAATGTAATGTTACTTTCTTTTAGTAGATTGTATGAGTATTTAGACAAGGCACTAGTCAAAGTTAGTGTGCTAGTAGAATATACATATGTAGTTAGTAGTATATTGTTGCACCAGCGAAAATGTAAGTACATCCGTATATATAAGTATTTATTTGGTAAGTGTTTGATGGTAGTATACATTAAAAGGACGATGACCAGTTTAATACAGAGCACTTTCCGATATTAGCTCATCTTACATGTCGGCCTGATCTGCCAACTGTTGAATAAAGCCATTGTATTCTATTGTGTCCACAACAACATAATCCTCAGTTTAAAATAAACAGAAATATGCGACTAAATAATTCATTGAAATAATGGCTTTATTGTTTAGACTATAAAGTTCATTTCAAATATAAAGTCCTTGTTCGCAGATATATATTTTTTTCATTTTTAAAGACCTAAAAGAACATTCACTTTTGAAGAGAATTAGCTGTGAATTTTATTTATTTGTGAATTGGTGAGGGTAAAAAAGATCATCATCCTTTGATGTTTAGAATTTGATTTGATAGTTAATTTTTTTTTGTGGGACTGACCAGCGATTGGCCCTAGTCTCACCTGATGGAAAGTGAAGACAGGGCCTAAGATGGAGCTCACCGGTTCAGTAATAATAATAATAATAATAATAATAAATACTCTTTATTGCACACCTCATACAGTTACAAGCACAAATTTTACAAAATAAGTAACAGTAATAGTTCAAATTATTTCGTTAAAGCTTGCATGTATTAGATGCGCAATTCCCATACGTCCCATCGGTCAATCGGCCCAAAGGTATGTCTTTTTCCCTTTAAACCGATGGATATTTCCAACGGTCAATCGGCCAAATGGGACTTTGGGGATTAGTATGGAGAATGGGAAAAAATGTCTCACTGGATCGATTGATCGGACAATTGGGAAACACCCTTTGTTCAATTTTAAACTCTATTGCCAGGCATTTTCACAGTTCTATGGAACAAATAGGAAGGACCTGTATAGTTACTTAGTAGTAGTTATTTAGTATTCAGTAGTATTTATCATTAGCTAGCTTATCTCGATAACTGCGCGGCTTTTAACCGACTTTTAAAAGGAGGAGGTTCTCAACTCGTTGTTTGAAAGGGTATACTTCCCAGGTGGTTCTATATAAACAAAACACATTTACTTCCCACTAAAAATTGATAAATAAAGTTTTTTTTTCGGGATAGTATCCTATGTCATATGTTATAAACTATCCGTGTGGCTATTTCTTCCAAATCTGTTTTTGCGTAATTGAGTAACAAACATTCAAATATACAAACTTTGTCTTAAAAATGTCTTAAAAATGTCTTAAAAATGCAATTGTTACCATTTTCTTGGCAAATAAAAAAACATTGTTTGTTCGAGCCTCGTTTGCGCCTTGTAGCTCTACAAAAAAAAATGCAAAAAGAGCATGAACAAATGTGTATCTTGTGAGATACAGTGCCAAGAAAAGGGTCAACATTTACTCATTAATTTATTAATTTGTTCAACAACAATAAAAAGTTGGTATCAATAGTGTTTATGTTTTACATACAGGAAAGTTTAGAGGGCAGAGCAATACTCAAAGAGGGAAAAGGAGGCTTACTGACGGAGGGTTCCCGAAGGAAATTGAGCCAGCTGCTAATACACCAAACACTAGAAAACAATTGTGCGAAGAAAATTTCTACTGAAGAATTTTATAAACTAGCTACCGAAATTGTAGAAATATTCCACAAAGAAAGCGTTGTGGTGTATTATTCTGCATATTTATCAGCTACAAATAAATTAGCTAAAAAAAATGCAAGTGGCAAGTTATACGAGAGTTACATAGCACGAAGGAGAAAGTTGCGAGAAGGTGGACAGTTGCCGGGAACTAGCCGTTCATCCTCGAAGTCGTCGGGATCATCGCTCAGATCCACTCCAACTATCACAGATGAGGACATTCATAGCCTGGAAGCTCTGGAAAGTGGTAAGCAAATAATTACTAGTCAAATTCGAGACGGGCTCGCACCGCGAGGGTACCGGTTATATGTAGACCCCGTTATCGAAGGTGCAATTTGGTAGCTTGACATTCTTAGGGATGGGTAAAAATTATTTTGAAATACCAGCTGTATGTCGATATTTTTCCTGTACCATAATGCGAGTCTAAGACTTAAATTAAACGTGTTTATTTTGTAAAATGTGACTAATTAAATAAACAATTTTCAATCTTAATTTTTTTAGAGTTTAGGGTATTCTGCGAACCTTATTATCTCAAGAGCGTTCAGGCACGGCCCTGCAACTCGAAACATTAGAAAAGTAAAATAGCAACCGTATCGTTATTGTTACTGATAATGGTTTCTACTCCTGATGACAATGATTCTCATAAGTGACAAAAAAATACATGTAAAATTTTTGGCTAAAAATGGTACATAAAACTAATTGCCAAGAAAAAGGAAGAGTATCAAAATCGATATCATAAATATTTTTACCCATCCCTAAGAATGTTAAGCTACCAAATTGCACCTCCGATAACGGGGTCTAGTTATATGTTAATAGAATACAAAGTCAAACAAACCTGTCGTTGTTCGGGAAGATTTCAACGTCACCATGCTCTCAATGACATCGTTAGGAGGGCTTTAATATCCGCCAACATCCCCTGTGTTCTGAAGCCCTGGGGCCTCTGCCGCACCGATGGCAAAAGGCCAGATGGCTTAACTTTGGTGCCGTGGCTGAGGGGGAAGTGTCTACTTAGTAGATAAAAACCCCTTCTTAGTGGATACTAACGTTATAAAAAAACCGGCCAAGTGCGAGTCGGACTCGCGCACCGAGGTTTCCGTACAAACCTGTAGGTATATAGGGGTAGTAACTTTAAAATATTTTTATTACATGATGTAACTAAAAATCAAGGATGATATAGACATGGATGGACAAAATCGCGTTCCTTTTATTTCAGGTTAAAGCACTAGCGTCATCTATCGGTTACACCAGACACTAAATCCTAGTTTCTAATACTTTGTTCGTCGCTTAACGCTGACAGAATAACTCGACTCCGACTCGACAGATGGCGCTGTGGCACTTCGTACCGAAAACAGACGTATAGCCTGAAGGTTCGAGGAACGCGATTTTGTATAGGCATCAAGGATGATTAAGACATGGATTGACAATGCCTATACAAAATCGCGTTCAGGCTATACGTCTGTTTTCGGTACACAGTGCCACAGCGCCATCTGTCGAGTCTGAAGTCGAGTTATTCTGTCAGCGTTAAGCGACGGACAAAGTATTAGAATCTAGGATTTAGTGTCTGGTGTGACCGATAGATGACGCTAGTGCTTTAACCTGAAAAGAGAACGCGATTTTGTATGGGTATTGTTCATCCATGTCTATATCATCCTTGCTAAAAATTTACGGTTTTCGCAATTTTTCTGTTATCTGTGCTATGTGTTACCAAATTTCAAGATTTCCCTTGCGAGCGAAAATTTTCGGAAATTTGCGGCATAAACGGCTGTATCTTTTGATTGCGTTGGCTTAGAAGTCTGATTTTTTCACAGCTCCAAGGGACAGTAGACCTGAGTATTTGATATAAATTTCAGCTTGATACCTCTACGCGTTCCTGAGAAAAATGGTCTTGACAGACAGACAGACAGACGGACAACAAAGTGATCCTATAAGGGTTCCGTTTTTTCCTTTCCAGGTACGGAACCCTAAAAATTACCTATTGTGAAAAATTCTGCTTTCTAGGTTCAACGGTTTGGGCTGGGCGAAGATTTAAGTGAGTCAGTCAGGACTTTGACGTTTATATATATAGATTGAACACCTTTTCTGTGTGCTGTGATAAACATTTGACGCTTGACAGCTCGACTGCTGTCATCTCACTCTGTCCTTCCTCTTGTTAACTCATCCCACCATACACTTATAAATTGCAGGTATTGTCTATGAAGAAACATTACTGTGGCTGAAAAACAATGTTGATCCATGGAAATCTGTTGAAGAAAAGTGGGAAGAAACTGCAGATCACCGCCTAAACCGCATCCAATGTGGAAAAGGTGAAATAGCGGATTACTTCAAGGATTTCCCAGCCTTGAAACAATCACAAGGCTATACCTTGGTAAGCATATACCGCAGCCTTATTTTTTTTACACAATCCTTGTGGTTTTTGTATATAAACGTAAGCAATGCAATGACATATAAATGACAGAAGTTTGTTTATTATTTATTAGACAAGTGTCTATATTTCGATTGCCATGTAAAATTCATAATGTTAGTTCCCGTTCCTGGTACGATTTTTCTCTTTCCGCACAGACTCTAGCTAGAGTCTAGACACTTGCAACAGCAAAAGTATCACTCGCGCGCGGCCGTCATTGCAGAACTAAAGTAAAAGAGACAAGCTATTCTTAACAACCCAATAAGCTATGTGGTAGCGATCTGGGCGGACCTTGCATAAGGTCCTGCCACCATTTCTCACCAGGGGAACGTACATTTATTGTATTTTTTTTTTCAGCTAATGAACGATTTCAATCGTCTGTATCCGGGAAAGGAAAACAAACTATTTTCTTCTATCACCCTCAAAAATGAAGAAATTATAAAATATGCTTCATTAAAATTGCGAAAAATTAGAGACCAAGACACGAGAAGAAAAATAGCAAATATAATTGCACTGATTGACGGTACGAAGTTTTTTTTTTAATATTAGTTCTTATTATTAAACCTTCATAAAATTAGTGTCAAAAATGAACTGAAACTTTTTTTCTTTGAATACAGAAGCTGAACCAGAGACATCAAGCAATGTTGCTTTGATGTTGCTGGCTTATGTCATCAACATTTCACCTGCACGGAAAATAAAAGGAAAGCCAGCGTGGAAGCCATCCAGAGCAGAGGTATGCGACGGCTATATATCGCAAGCTGCTTCTGAAGCCGACGTAACCAACAAGATCATTGAAAAAAAGGAGAACCTGCAGAGGCTAGGCCGCACAGTTCAACCCTTCGTTATCTTTGTTGGCCCTAACGTTATTGAGGTAAAAGTAGCTTACGTAGTTATAAACGACACATTGTATAGTTTTAACAAGTTAGTAACAGCAGTAGACTGTGCATTTAAAATATTTCAGTCGACAGGAGCTTGTTACCCGGAGGAAGCTGGAGACATATGGCTTTTTATTCAATTGGGTTTCTACGATATTAAAACTAAATTTGACAGGCCCACGCAGGCTGTGAATACTCTTTTAAAGGATCTAGAGTTAATACTTTAAAAATGTTCACGTGTTACTATTGCAAAAAAGCCAGTGCGTCTCCGAATTTACTTATAACTCATGTGCGAAATTTCTGTAAATTAACGGTAGGATTTTCCGGATTTCGGTGTGGTGAACAAGGGTGTTATCGTCATTATATTTCCTCTGCATCTTTCAAAAAGCACTTAGTTAGAGACCACCAGTCATCATTGTCAGTCTTGCCTCATCCAAATAGTAACAATGCGATTGATACAGACACAGAAGCCAATATCTCAAATTTACCTTCAACGTCAAGCAAAGAAACTTACGAAACAGCAAATGCAATACAATCTCTACCAACTCAAAGAGACGAAAACTCTCTTGGTCACCATGCTGCAAGTCTCGTCTCCACTCTATATGCTAACCCGATAATACCGCGTAAAGCCGTACAAGTTCTTGTAGAAAATCTTCGATTACATACATACATACATACATATATTCACGCCTGTTTCCCAGAGGGGTAGGCAGAGATCACGGATTTCCATTTACTACGATCCTGACAAACTACTTTCGCTTCACCCACTTTCATAATATTCCTCATACATGCTCGTCGGTTTAGAGTACTTCTTCGATTATTTCATTCTAAATCACAATGCATTATAGAACGACAGTTTAATGATATGGTACCACCAGACCAAAATAATGTTCATGTTAAAAATGCTGTTCAAAAAATATTTAGCGCGTTCAGCGATGCTTTTGTGAATTTAGATTCTGAACACAAACGTTTAAAATATTTTAATGAAATAGGAACATATTAGTACAGGTAAATTGTACAATGCAGGTGATTCCGTTAAAAGAAAATTTAAAACTAATTTTTTCATCAAAAAATTTCATGAAATATTGTTTTGATTGAGAATTTACCACCTAATCTACCAAATTAAGTAAATTATTATTTTAGTCCAAAACCAAATAGAATTTGGAGTTGCAGGCGTCCATAGGTTACGGTAGCTGCTTACCATCAGGCGGGCCGTATGCTTGTTTGCCACCGTCGTGGTATAAAAAAAAAAAAAGAATGGGTAGATATTGTAGAACCGAACTCCGTTTTTTTATCGGGGATAAAAATAGACTTCAAATTAGCCTAAGCATATTAGGGTAACCGTCGGAATCAGAGATAATACGCTGGAAACTCTTATACACTTTCATTATGATGTTTTTACTCGTAACGTTATCTCAAAAATCTCGGAAAATCTCGAGTCTGGGCCTGAAGTTATGCAAGGTATATTGGTATAAAGTATATTGGTTTTTATAACTCCATTTAAGTTGACATCTATTAGTAAATTGTAGAGCATTAAATTTGCAACAAGTTTTATTCTGAAGATTTTTTTATGCGTTCAACTGTTTACAAGAACAAAGGGTTTCAACACTGACACGTTTAAAGATTCTCGGAGCGATTATTTTTGAAACTATGTTTAGCTAAAAATTGTTCAAAGTTTTTTTATAAGACCTATCTAATGATATGGCACACGTTGATAGTTCCTAAAATGTTTTTTTTTTTCATTTAGTTGCATGTATGGAGTGCCCCCCTTAAACAAATTTTTTACTACAAAACTAAGTAGCGGCACATAAATCAGACCTTTGATTGAGATTTCTTGAATATACTCCGTATGCGACCCGCCCGCCCATCTGTCCGTTAATCTGCATATCACAGCCATATTACTCGGTATTAGCTTTTAAACTAGACTTTTTGACACATATATGAGTCAAGGAAACAGCACTATACATATGCAAAACGCTATCTCGCTCGAACGTCATCGCCGCATGTGGAAACCGCAGCAGTGTGATAGTTACCTTAACCGTAACCGAAAACTGCAATGTAATCGAACAGGCCGTTTCAAAGTTTAATGGGAGCATTCATTTGTACACATACCAAAAAATTTACAAACAAATGTGTCGGTATTTTGGTAAAGGTAACATTTGGCAGCTGGCACATACTTTTTTTTTGCTCGAATACAATATTGAATCTGTATAATACATTTTATGACGTAAGCGCCAACCACCAAGTGATACCTTTACCAAAACATTGTCACAAGTAGCCATTTATCCGTTAATTGAAAAGTAAAATAATGTAACCAAACACATTTACCTTCATTGCTTCACAATTACACTTTTTTAAAGATCAATTATGTTTTTTTTTGTCAATTCATACACAAACTTATTATTTACATATTTTAGTGAAAACAGATTTCTTTAATATTGCCATATGCCTTTCTTGCATACAAATTCAGACATATTTGTTTACCTTATTTTACTTTTCTATTGACAAACATCTTGAATATTTGGACAGTGTACAAAATGATTCTTTCGGTATTGAGAATATTGTTCAGGGTTCAGTATGGAAAAAAATGACAGAAAATTCTGTAGAGCATGATGCAATTATTTTACCATTAATAATCTACTTTGACGATTTTGAAATAGGCAATCCCTTCGGAAGCCACGCTGGGATTCATAAACTTGGAGCTATTTACGTCTCAGTACCATGTCTCCCACCTCACTACGTGTCGCTTTTGCAAAATATTTTGTTATTGGCTCTTTTTCACTCATCAGATAGAGAACAAGCTTTGGAAACAACATAATTTTTCAAAAAGTTTTTGATGTTCTTAATGATTTAAAGATCAATGGTATTCATGTTGAAACTGATGTGTATAACGGCAAAATTAAGTTTTATGTTGCAGCTGTGACGGGAGATAATTTAGGATTGAATGCTATGTTAGGTTTTGTTGAAAGTTTTTCTGCAAATCGGCCATGTAGAATTTGTACTGCTAATAAAGAACAAATTAAAACACTGCTTTATGAAGATGACACGTTGTTGAGAAACAATGTCAATTATGAAAATGATTTACATTTGAATGACATTTATATGACTGGTCTTAAAGAAAAATGCTCGTGGCTTGCTTTAGATGGGTTTGACTTATTTCAAAACGTCGCCGTAGATGTTTTACATGACTATCTCGAGGGTGCTTGTCGATATGTGATGTCATTTGTAATACAGAATCTAGTGTGTACACAGATGCTAATTTCTTTTGACAATTTGAAATCAAGACTACGGTATTTTAATTATGGACCTGATTCAACATCGACACCATGCAATTCTGTAGCAAAAGAAGGCTCAACATTAAAGTTAAAATGTTCGGCTTCTGAAATGCTTACTCTTGTTCGATATTTTGGGCTAATTGTCGGACATAATGTCCCAGATGAAAACGATGTTTGGTTCTTATACATAAAATTAAGACAATTGTTGGATAAACTTTTGAGTCATAGAGTCCATGAAAATACTATTGATCAAGTAAAATTTTCAGTAGCTGAATTAAACGAGCTCTATCGTCAATTAGCTGAAACAGATTTAAAGCCAAAGTTTCATTTTCTTACACATTATCCAGAAATGTTAAAAAAATTTGGCCCCCTTACCCAAATCTGGACGATGAGGTTTGAAGCCAAGCATCGTATATCTAAATTTGTGGCCAGAGCATCGCACAACAGAGTAAATGTTTGTAAAACAATAGCTATTAAACATCAATTAATTTTAAACGATACTTTTATTAAAAATGAAACTTTACAGACGATCTCTTATGGTAAACAGGCAAATATGACAGAGGCGCAAATTGAAAATGTAAGGCAAAACTTTAAGTCTCGAGACTCTCGAGGCATAATCGATAATAATTGTTGGTACTCATTATCATGGGTGAAACTACATGGTGTCCGATTTGAGCTGTCGTCAATTGTCGTTCTGGATATTTCAGAATCTTCAGGCTTACCAAAGTTTGGTGAAATAAAAAATATTTATTTACTGGACAATAATGAAGTTACATTTGAGTGTGTTTCATTAGAGTGTATAGATTTTAATCAGCATTACTATGCGTATCAAGTGCAGAGAACCAACGATTACCTATTACATAATTATAATACTCTTGTTTCGCCTGTACCGGCCACAATTACCATAATGTCAAATTTAAAACTTTATGTGACTGTTCGATGGACTTTAGAATAACTTTTCGCCTCCGTCCCTCGTTTCCTCGTAGCCGAACTAATTTGCCAATCTATTTTGACCACGAGGAATTACTTGTCGTCGTGGCCAAACTATGTCTGTATTATTCCTGTGCTATAAACAAATTTCTACATGCTCTATTTAAGATGAGACAGATAAAACACACAAAGTATATAAATCCACACCGCTGCTCAAAATACGCTGACGATACGAAATCGCAGTTACGACTTTACCGCATGCTCTCCACACCGTTGCTTGAAATACGGTTTGGAAGGTTCGCGTCAAAAATATTTCGTATGGGGCACGTCACGCGTACACGTTGCGTCTGCGTATTTTGAGCAGCAGTGTGGAGGGCATGCGATAAAAACGGTACGGATACTATGCGTCACTGCGATTCCGTAGCGTCACCGTATCTTAAGCAGCGGTGTGGTCGCACCTTTAATCGATGTACAGTCTATACCTCTTTTGTTTCACAGTATTGAGCAAATTCGCAGAAGACTAAGTCCATTTTGTTACGGCAAGCTATACAACTATGCATCGATTTATAGTTTGTTTGTTTTACCTGTCTTACCTTAGACACAAGATTCCTCGTGGCCAAACCAGTAGCCACATCACATACGACATAAGTATCCTTGGGGTAGGACTTCCCATCATATTAGCACTAACCTTCTTCGTTTATTTTTCTCTCATCACACACTTACATGCATACAACACGTGCAGAAATTCAGAAACACACCCACCTGTGCGGATCTGTTGCCCGCAGATGATACAGTTTACACATCTTACTTACCCCACTTCTGTATTATAGTTTGTGGTGTATTAGCAGCTGGCTCAATTTCCTTCGGAAACCCTCCGTCAGTAAATTGAAGCTTTTATTATGTTTCACGGGTACATTTACCCCATACCTTACCATTTTGCAAAAGCGTGAATGCGGGCCCACCACCAATTTGTTTCTTTAACTTAACTTCAGGTTAAACATCAGTACTGAGTTTTATTTGTTGTGTGTATTGTTTCATCGTATTGTGTCATTTAAGCTTTTAAAATCAGTCAAATTTCGTAAAAGTAGAAGTAACGAAACTCTGTATTGATGTTTAATCTTCACCTAGGCCCTGGGGTAGGGGAGCACCGCCCCTACTGCCAAAAGGTGGCTCTCGGATCGCTACCAAAACGGGGCGATCCCCACATTTTTTTTTTTTTTTTTTTTTGTAGAATACCGGTTATATCAGTTTAAAGTCGGATCTTGCGACATAGGTTCCGCAACTAGTTAGGTTTATGCGTATGTTAGCGTTCGTATGCGAACGAGTTTTAAGTTAAGTTTATTACGGTAGGCCTAGACGCATTGGTTTCCAGCGACGACCACGCGGACTCCACTGATGCCAAGGTACCCTTACTAGTGATTCTTTGGTCGGGAATCCTAGGTTGCTCTTATACTTACCCGCCTCCGGCTCGTGCAACAAATATCTGAGATCTTCGCACAATTGAAACAAACAATTTGTATTATAGTTTGTGGTGTATTAGCAGCTGGCTCAATTTCCTTCGGAAACCCTCCGTCAATAAATTGAAGCTTTTATTATGTTTCACGGGTACATTTACCCCATACCTTACCATTTTGCAAAAGCGTAAATGCGGGCCCACCACCATTTTGTTTATTTAACTTAACTTCAGGTTAAACATCAGTACTGAGTTTTATTTGTTGTTTGTATTATTTCATCGTATTGTGTCATTTAAGCTTTTAAAATCAGTCAAATTTCGTAAAAGTAGAAATATCGAAACTCTGTATTGATGTTTAATCTTCACCTAGGCCCTGGGGTAGGGGAGCACCGCCCCTACTGCCAAAAGGTGGCTGTCGGATCGCTACCAAAACGGGGCGATCCCCACATTTTGTACTTTTTTTTTGTAGAATACCGGTTATATCAGTTTAAAGTCGGATCTTGCGACATAGGTTCCGCAACTAGTTACGTTTATGCGTATGTTAGCGTTCGTATGCGAACGAGTTTTAAGTTAAGTTTACCGTAGGCCTAGACGCATTGGTTTCCAGCGACGACCACGCGGACTCCACTGATGCCAAGGTACCCTTACTAGTGATTCTTTGGTCGGGAATCCTAGGTTGCTCTTATACTTACCCGCCTCCGGCTCATGCAACAAATATCTGAGATCTTTGCACAATTGAAACAAACAATTTGTATTATAGTTTGTGGTGTAGTAGCAGCTGGCTCAATTTCCTTCGGAAACCCTCCGTCAGTAAATTGAAGCTTTTATTATGTTTCACGGGTACATTTACCCCATACCTTACCATTTTGCAAAAGCGTAAATGCGGGCCCACCACCATTTTGTTTCTTTAACTTAACTTCAGGTTAAACATCAGTACTGAGTTTTATTTGTTGTTTGTATTCTTTCATCGTATTGTGTCATTTAAGCTTTTAAAATCAGTCAAATTTCGTAAAAGTAGAAATATCGAAACTCTGTATTGATGTTTAATCTTCACCTAGGCCCTGGGGTAGGGGAGCACCGCCCCTACTGCCAAAAGGTGGCTGTCGGATCGCTACCAAAACGGGGCGATCCCCACATTTTGTACTTTTTTTTTGTAGAATACCGGTTATATCAGTTTAAAGTCGGATCTTGCGACATAGGTTTCGCAACTAGTTAGGTTTATGCGTATGTTAGCGTTCGTATGCGAACGAGTTTTAAGTTAAGTTTACCGTAGGCCTAGACGCATTGGTTTCCAGCGACGACCACGCGGACTCCACTGATGCCAAGGTACCCTTACTAGTGATTCTTTGGTCGGGAATCCTAGGTTGCTCTTATACTTACCCGCCTCCGGCTCGTGCAACAAATATCTGAGATCTTCGCACAATTGAAACAAACAATTTGTATTATAGTTTGTGGTGTATTAGCAGCTGGCTCAATTTCCTTCGGAAACCCTCCGTCAGCAAATTGAAGCTTTTATTATGTTTCACGGGTACATTTACCCCATTCCTTACCATTTTGCAAAAGCGTAAATGCGGGCCCACCACCATTTTGTTTCTTTAACTTAACTTCAGGTTAAACATCAGTACTGAGTTTTATTTGTTGTTTGTTTCTACGATATTAAAACTAAATTTGACAGGCCCACGCAGGCTATGAATACTCTTTTAACGGATCTAGAGTTAATACTTTAAAAATGTTCACGTGTTACTATTGCAAAAAAGCCAGTGCGTCTCCGAATTTACTTATAACTCATGTGCGAAATTTCTGTAAATTAACGGTAGGATTTTCCAGATTTCGGTGTGGTGAACAAGGGTGTTATCGTCATTATATTTCCTCTGCATCTTTCAAAAAGCACTTAGTTAGAGACCACCAGTCATCATTGTCAGTCTTGCCTCATCCAAATAGTAACAATGCGATTGATACAGACACAGAAGCCAATATCTCAAATTTATCTTCAACGTCAAGCAAAGAAACTTACGAAACAGCAAATGCAATACAATCTCTACCAACTCAAAGAGACGAAAACTCTCTTGGTCACCATGCTGCAAGTCTCGTCTCCACTCTATATGCTAACCCGATAATACCGCGTGAAGCCGTACAAGTTCTTGCAGAAAATCTTCGATTATTTCATTCTAAATCACAATGCATTATAGAACGACAGTTAAATGATATGGTACCACCAGACCAAAATAATGTTCATATTAAAAATGCTGTTCAAAAAATATTTAGCGCGTTCAGCGATGCTTTTGTGAATTTAGATTCTGAACACAAACGTTTAAAATATTTTAATGAAATAGGAACATATTCTGAGCCCCTTGAAGTGGTTGTGGGTCAACGTAACGAGGCTAAAAAAACAGCGGCTCGGCAGAGCAATACTCAAAGAGGGAAAAGGAGGCTTACTGACGGAGGGTTCCCGAAGGAAATTGAGCCAGCTGCTAATACACCAAACACTAGAAAACAATTGTGCGAAGAAAATTTCTAGTGAAGAATTTTATAAACTAGCTACCGAAATTGTAGAAATATTCCACAAAGAAAGCGTTGTGGTGTATTATTCTGCATATTTATCAGCTACAAATAAATTAGCTAAAAAAAATGCAAGTGGCAAGTTATACGAGAGTTACATAGCACGAAGGAGAAAGTTGCGAGAAGGTGGACAGTTGCCGGGAACTAGCCGTTCATCCTCGAAGTCGTCGGGATCATCGCTCAGATCCACGCCAACTATCACAGATGAGGACATTCATAGCCTGGAAGCTCTGGAAGCTAAATACAGCTAAATAATCGGAAATATTGTTGTGAGGTTACATTGACTATCTATTGACGTAAATATTTGATTTTCAGTATAGGTGGCCAGTATTATACCTAGTAGAAGTATCGAAACTCTGTATTGATGTTTAATCTTCCCCTAGGCCCTGGGGTAGGGGAGCACCGCCCCTACTGCCAAAAGGTGGCTCTCGGATTGCCACCAAAACGGGGCGATCCCCACATTTTGTATTTTTTTTTGTAGAATACCGGTTATATCAGTTTAAAGTCGGATCTTGCGACATAGGTTTCGCAACTAGTTAGGTTTATGCGTATGTTAGCGTTCGTATGCGAACGAGTTTTAAGTTAAGTTTACCGTAGGCCTAGACGCATTGGTTTCCAGCGACGACCACGCGGACTCCACTGATGCCAAGGTACCCTTACTAGTGATTCTTTGGTCGGGGATCCTAGGTTGCTCTTATACTTACCCGCCTCCGGCTCGTGCAACAAATATCTGAGATCTTCGCACAATTGAAACAAAAAATTTGTATTATAGTTTGTGGTGTATTAGCAGCTGGCTCAATTTCCTTCCGAAACCCTCCGTCAGTAAATTGAAGCTTTTATTATGGTTCACGGGTACATTTACCCCATACCTTACCATTTTGCAAAAGCGTAAATGCGGGCCCACCACCATTTTGTTTCTTTAACTTAACTTCAGGTTAAACATCAGTACTGAGTTTTATTTGTGTGGAAGCCATCCAGAGCAGAGGTATGCGACGGCTCTGACACAGCCGGTGCGCCCGCACGAGCAAAGTTTGGTTAATAAAGTTACCCGTGGACATGGATTCCATGGAACTTTCGGAAATTTTAAACGCGGAGGGATTAAGTGATGTAGTCCCATTTCTAAAAGGTAAGCCATTGGTTGTCTGTCAGTTTTATGTCGATTGTGTGAAAACGTAAGTACTTACTTGGGGACTTCCGGCGTATCTAGAGAACATGGCGGTCGTGTTCTAGATTAATCCTTTATTTTTTGCTCATTTAGTTGTTTAATGTTTAATATTGTTAGCTTATTATGCAGTGAACTAACGTAGCAGTGTGCAGCTAATGAAGAATTCATCTTGAAACGCGCATAACTAGTCTTTTGACACCACCCGATAGTCCCCGGGGCCTTGGCTTCCAATCACTTGGCGATTTGTATTAAGCTAACACTGTACAGATTGTAAGGTGAGGACCGAACAACGCCATGCTTTTCAAGGAAACTCGACATTGGCGAAATCATCATAAATTTGATGGAAGCCATATTTTAAAGATAGAATAGAAACATAAGTAGGTAATGATTATAAATTCTTCTCACAGACAGATCTATCTTTGTGTCCAAGATTCCTTGAAATATGTTGCATCATAATTTAGTTCATTTATAAACTGGGTATTGTCTTGTTTTCAGACAACCTTATATACTCAATAGAAACTGCCATTCTGTTAACCGATGAAGAATTAAAGGAAATGTTTCCAAAGGTTGGCCCCAGAATAAAATTTAGAAATTGGCTACAACTGCAACAACGACAAAGAGCGACCGGTGTTATCTATTTTGACCACGAGGAATTACTTGTCGTCGTGGCAACTATGTCTGTATTATTCCTGTGCTATAAACAAATTTCTACATGCTGTATTTAAGGTGAGACAGATAAAACACACAAAGTATATAAAGTTGCGACCACACCGCTGTATAAAATACGGCGACGTTACGGAATCGCAGTGACGCATCGTATCCTTACCGTTTTTATCGCATGCCCACCACACCGCTGCTCAAAATACGCTGACGATACGAAATCGCAGTGACGTGCCGTAAACGTTACGACTTTACCGCATGCTCTCCACACCGCTGCTTGAAATACGGTTTGGAAGGTTCGCGTCAAAAATATTTCGTATGGGGCACGTCACGCGTACACGTTGCGTCTGCGTATTTTGAGCAGCGGTATGGAGAGCCTGCGTTAAAGTCGTGACGTTTACGGCACGTCATTGCAATTCCGTACCGTCAGCATATTTTGAGCAGCAGTGTGGAGGGCATGCGATAAAAACGGTACGGATACTATGCTTCACTGCGATTCCGTAGCGTCACCGTATCTTAAGCAGCGGTGTGGTCGCACCTTTAATCGATGTACAGTCTATACCTCTTTTGTTTCACAGTATTGAGCAAATTCGCAGAAGACTAAGTCCATTTTGTTACGGCAAGCTATACAACTATGCATCGATTTATAGTTTGTTTGTTTTACCTGTCTTACCTTAGACACAAGATTCCTCGTGGCCAAACCAGTAGCCACATCACATACGACATAAGTATCCTTGGGGTAGGACTTCCCATCATATTAGCACCAACCTTCTTCGTTTATTTTTCTCTCATCACACACTTACATGCATACAACACGTGCAGAAATTCAGAAACACACCCACCTGTGCGGATCTGTTGCCCGCAGGTGATACAGTTTACACATCTTACTTACCCCATACCTTACCATTTTGCAAAAGCGTGAATGCGGGCCCACCACCAATTTGTTTCTTTAACTTAACTTCAGGTTAAACATCAGTACTGAGTTTTATTTGTTGTGTGTATTGTTTCATCGTATTGTGTCATTTAAGCATTTAAAATCAGTCAAATTTCGTAAAAGTAGAAGTATCGAAACTCTGTATTGATGTTTAATCTTCACCTAGGCCCTGGGGTAGGGGAGCACCGCCCCTACTGCCAAAAGGTGGCTCTCGGATCGCTACCAAAACGGGGCGATCCCCACATTTTGTATTTTTTTTTGTAGAATACCGGTTATATCAGTTTAAAGTCGGATCTTGCGACATAGGTTCCGCAACTAGTTAGGTTTATGCGTATGTTAGCGTTCGTATGCGAACGAGTTTTAAGTTAAGTTTATTACCGTAGGCCTAGACGCATTGGTTTCCAGCGACGACCACGCGGACTCCACTGATGCCAAGGTACCCTTAGTAGTGATTCTTTGGTCGGGAATCCTAGGTTGCTCTTATACTTACCCGCCTCCGGCTCGTGCAACAAATATCTGAGATCTTCGCACAATTGAAACAAACAATTTGTATTATAGTTTGTGGTGTATTAGCAGCTGGCTCAATTTCCTTCGGAAACCCTCCGTCAGTAAATTGAAGCTTTTATTATGTTTCACGGGTACATTTACCCCATACCTTACCATTTTGCAAAAGCGTAAATGCGGGCCCACCACCATTTTGTTTATTTAACTTAACTTCAGGTTAAACATCAGTACTGAGTTTTATTTGTTGTTTGTATTATTTCATCGTATTGTGTCATTTAAGCTTTTAAAATCAGTCAAATTTCGTAAAAGTAGAAATATCGAAACTCTGTATTGATGTTTAATCTTCACCTAGGCCCTGGGGTAGGGGAGCACCGCCCCTACTGCCAAAAGGTGGCTGTCGGATCGCTACCAAAACGGGGCGATCCCCACATTTTGTACTTTTTTTTTGTAGAATACCGGTTATATCAGTTTAAATTATTTCGGGAACGTACATTTATTGTATTTTTTTTCAGCTAATGAACGATTTCAATCGTCTGTATCCGGGAAAGGAAAACAAACTATTTTCTTCTATCACCCTCAAAAATGAAGAAATTATAAAATATGCTTCATTAAAATTGCGAAAAATTAGAGACCAAAACACGAGAAGTTTAAAGTCGGATCTTGCGACATAGGTTCCGCAAATAGTTAGGTTTATGCGTATGTTAGCGTTCGTATGCGAACGAGTTTTAAGTTAAGTTTATTACCGTAGGCCTAGACGCATTGGTTTCCAGCGACGACCACGCGGACTCCACTGATGCCAATGTACCCTTACTAGTGATTCTTTGGTCGGGAATCCTAGGTTGCTCTTATACTTACCCGCCTCCGGCTCGTGCAACAAATATCTGAGATCTTCGCACAATTGAAACAAACAATTTGTATTATAGTTTGTGGTGTATTAGCAGCTGGCTCAATTTCCTTCGGAAACCCTCCGTCAGTAAATTGAAGCTTTATTATGTTTCACGGGTACACCAAGTTGACGACTATGTAATTCTAGAATAGTATGATTAATTAAGCTTGGTGTGGTTTTTTTGTGTAACTTGATGTCCAGAGATGGGCATTATTCGAATAATTTTTTATCTAGATAATTACCTATTCGAATAATTAATTCGCGCTATTTTTATTCGCGGATGATTCATTCGCGGATTGTTTATTCGCGAATAATTGATACGTCGAATGAATGCCACGAATAATTTGCTATAGGAATACCTTATTAACATTTCTTAGAAAATAAAAATTGATTCGTCGAATGAATGCCGCGAATAATTTGCTATTGGAATACTTTATTAACTTTTCATAGAAAATAATAATACCCAATGGACAAGTGATGTTTTTCCCATTTGTAATGTCCCACTGGGGAAAAGTGGGAAGAAATCATACCCATTTGTCCCTGGTAGGACAAGTAAGATTTTTTTTCCAATGTGTCCCCACTGGTAACAAAAAGGTGCGGACAAATGTAAATAGCCTGACGACGGGCAGGTACGCCAAGTTGACGGCCATGTAATTCCAGAATAGTCTGATTAATTAAGCTTGTTGTGTTTATTGTATGTCTGAATTTTACGATTGAAAATAAATAATTTGAAGCTTTTATGTGTATATACTTTTAACCACGGAAGCCTATAAAACTTGTACGGGGTTTGAGAACAGTACTTCTTCAGAATTTCTTAACCTTGTAAAAGTTTAAAAAATTAAAAAATGTTGTATCATTGCTGTGTACACTGAATGTATATGTATCATGAAGTATTATTTTATCTAAATTACCAATTTTTGTATGCTTCTCACTTACAGATCCGGACTTTGGTGCTATATCGGTGCAGCTGTTAAGTTTGCTATAAAATTATTTTGTATAATAATAATAATATAGCCGCACTAATATCTCAACAGTTCAACACCAGTAGATAAAGCCTGACCAGAGTTTAAAAAAACACCCTGCAATGAGGACGCGACTTTTACGATTCATATGACAAAAAATACCATATCATGTCAACATCAAATTCAACAGCGTCGATATGTCAATAAACTGTAATCATTCCGATTTCCTTAACTTAAAGATTATTGTACAATTTAGATTTTTATGATCGTGAAATTTCTGCAGCATTTTGTTGAATATTTATCACAATTATTTCGACTCTAATAATGACATATTTGCACTGTTAACATGGAACTGTCAAAATGGCAATGACGTAACTATTGCCAGTAAAATAAATTAAATCTGAAAAATACCACACCACACGCGGGTTTGAAAACATCTGGTCAGCTTTTAATGATACATCATTCTTTACCGTACCCGCACCATTATTTATAAGTAGATATATGTTACCAGTGCAGGTTGTACTATTTATACTATAAAGCATAATGTGTATAAAACGTATTAACTGTTATAGTAGAGGTAGGAACGGGAAGTCGAAGCGTGGGCAGACCGCCATTCCTAAGATGGCAGGGCCGACCTCGACCAGACACGCCGCATCGAGGACGACATAGAAAAACCATGGGAGAGGCATATGTCCAGTAGTGGACAAATATATACGCTGAGAAGAAAAATAAGAGGTATGATACTAGTTCGGGACAATAAGGCACCATACCATACACCATACGTACATAGATGGATGGCTATTAGACATACTTAATTTTTAAGGTTCCGTACCTCAAAAAAGGAAAAACGGAAACCTAAAAATCAAGTATGTCTAATTAGACACGCGCCCGAGTTCATGCAATACTGGTGCAGGTATAAGGCATGGTGCACTATACGTGTTACGTATTGCACACCATGCCTTACGATACTCGCACCTCGATATTTTCCTTATACTGGCATGGTACAGTCAGCATCATTAATATATATACAGCCATCTAGTCAAAATATGTAAACACCAATCTTTTTGTCAGTGACATAGAGGTTGTAGATATTTTTGAGCTCTTGTATATATATTTATGACACTGGCCGTACATGCAAAGGTGTTCAGATAATTATTTTGAATACTAACTAATCAAAGTCAATTTAAATTTGTAGACATGGTCTAGAAACTAATACCTAGGTCTGTGGTTTATTACATTTTCGTAAAAATGTATAGTTTAAGTATTGCACGGGGTTTTAATATTTTCATTCAAAACTCCCTGCAATATTTAAACTATACATATTTACGAAAATGTAATAAACCACAGACCTAGGTACGAGTATTAGTTTCTCGATCGTGTCTACAAAATTTTATTGACTTTGATTGGTTAATATTCATAATAGTTATCTAAACACCTATAAGTACCATGGCATAAGGAAAATACAGGTGCGAGTATCGTAAGGCATGGTGTGCCATACGTTACACGTATAGTGCACCATGCCTTACTATACCCGCAACAGTATCGTACGTACGCTGGCGTGGTAAATAAGTATGGTTCACCGTGCTTTACTGTTCCCGCACTAGTATCGTACATACGCTGCCGTCGTAAATACGCACGGTTCATCATGCCTTACTGTACCGGCAACGGTACCTTACCTCTACTACGACAGTTAATACGTCTGACACATCATGCTTTACTGTGCCTGTCACAGTATCCTACGTATGCCGCCATGGTGCACAGGTATGGCGCACCATGCTTTACTGTGTCCGCCATAGTATCGTAAGTATGCCGCCGTGGTGCAAACGTATGACTCACCGTGCTTGACTGTGCCTGCCACAGTATCGTAAGTATGCCGCCGTGGTGCAAACGTATGGCGCACCATGTTTTACTGTGTCCGCCATAGTATCGTAAGTATGCCGCCGTGGTGCAAACGTATGACTCACCGTGCTTGACTGTGCCAGCTACAGTATCACACGTATACCGCCATGGTGCAGACGTATGGCTCACCATGCTTTACTGTGCCCGCCACAGTATCCTACGTATGCCGCCACAGTATCCTACGTATGCCGCCGTGGTGCAAACGTATGGTGCACCATGTTTTACTGTGTCCGCCATAGTATCGTAAGTATGCCGCCGTGGTGCAAACGTATGACTCACCGTGCTTGACTGTGCCAGCTACAGTATCACACGTATACCGCCATGGTGCAGACGTATGGCTCACCATGCTTTACTGTGCCCGCCACAGTATCCTACGTATGCCGCCACAGTATCCTACGTATGCTGCCATGGTGCACACGTATGGCGCACCATGTTTTACTGTGTCCGCCATAGTATCGTAAGTATGCCGCCGTGGTGCAAACGTATGACTCGCCGTGCTTGACTGTGCCAGCTACAGTATCACACGTATACAAGGGCTGCTATTTATATATCCGGAAACCGGGATTACAATCTTCTTAAATAGCATATTTGACCTCCATGGTAAAATTTGAACTTTTTTAAGTACTGGCCGGTATATTTTTTCTTTCTTATTAACGCTCGTGTTTTGTTTTTGACGGGTTTTAAATGTCATCTCGCAGCAAGAATGGAACTCAGTCGTGAAAATATTCGTGCTATGATTTATTATGATTTTCGGCGTGGTTTAACGCAACAACAGTGCATAGATCAACTAACTTCAACTTTTGGTGATGAAGCCCCATCTAAAACTACTGTGTATCACTGGTTTAGTGAGTTCAATCGTGGACGTAGTATGCTTACGGACGAAGTTAAGGCAGGTCGCCCGAAATCGGTCGTTGTACAACAAAATATCGAGGCTGTGCGAAAACTTATAATGGACGACCGACATGTTACGTACCGCGAGATAGAGGCGACTCTGGGTATTTCTATGACCAGCATTAATAGCATATTACATAGTTATTTGGCTGTAAAAAAAATTTGTTCGCGTTGGATACCCCACAACTTAACAAAAGAGCAATAAGATGCTCGCGTCGAATGGTGCAATAAAATGTTAAAAAAATATAACCGTGGTGACTCAAAAGCCGTTTATAACATCTATACAGGTGACGAATCCTGGATCTATGCATACGATCCCGAAACGAAGCAACAATCAACGGTATGGGTGTTTCAAAATGAGCCGAACCCTACGAAAGTTACTCGTGCAAAAAGTACATTGAAACAAATGGTGGCCTGCTTCTTCGGTATTAATGGCCATGTAGCTACAGTGCCACTAGAAAACCGTAGAACGGTTAATTCAGAGTGGTACACGACCATTTGCTTACCGGAAGTATTTGAACAAATTCGTAAAACTAACCAGCGACGAAGAATCATTCTTCATCATGACAATGCCAGCTGTCATACGTCACGCGAAACAACTCTATTTTTGGAGGGTCAAAATGTGGAATTAACGGGTCATCCGCCGTACAGCCCTGATTTGGCACCCAACGATTTTTATTTATTTCCAAATATAAAGAATAAATTACGCGGTCAACGATTTTCGACCGCTGAAGATGCTGTCGACGCATTCAAACAACACGTTATGGAGGTACCTCAGGCGGAGTGGCAGAAGTGCTTTAAAAATTGGTTCACGCGAATGCAAAAGTGCATAGATCATCAAGGGGAATACTTTGAAAAACAATAAAACCATTTTCAGCCGTGTACGTTTGTTTGTTTTTTTGTTTCCGGATATATAAGTAGCAACCCTCGTACCGCCATGGTGCAGACGTATAGCTCACCATGCTTTACTGTGCCCGCCACAGTATCGTACGTATGCCGCAGTGGTAAACACGTATGACTCACCGTGCTTTAATGTGGCAGACACAGTATCGTACGTATGCCGTCGCGGTGCACACGTATGGCTCACCATTATTTACTGAGTCCGCCACAGTATCGTACGTATGCCGCCACGGTGCAAACGTATGGCTTACCATTATTTACTGTGCCCGCTACAGTATCGTACGTAAGCCGCCATGGTACACACGTATGGTTCACCATGTTCTACTGTACCCGCAACGATAGCATACGGGTGTTGCAGTCGTAGTTTCAGGAGTATTCAGTGCGACTTGCGCACTACGTATACGTAGCCGGATGTCGGGCTACGTATACGTAGCCGGATGTCGGGCTACGTACGTACGTACAAAAATCGACCACGAGTAAATTACGTAACCCGCTGCATGTTGAGTGTCAGTATGCCGACAACGTATGACTGACTACGTACGCGTAATGGAGCGGGTTACACACGTCATTGTGGTCGATTTTTGTCCTTATTTTACGTAACGCGGCAGAGGAAATTTTTCTCAGTGTATTAAAGCATTTCACAAAAATAAAAACACAGAAATAAAGTGTACTTCATGCTTTAATCAGATAATATAAAACATATCATAAAGATAATAACTAATAATCAGGCGACAAGATTGCACGGGTAGAAATCCGCTTAGCGTGCTAGGCTACAGGACGTATTCAGTTTTCAGTTTTGAAACCATTACCCTACTTACTATTTTTGTTGCAGCCGGTTAAAATGTTGATATCGGTGTAGCTGACATACAAAACTATAAATAAATGTTAACTTTGTATTCTCACAAGTATCATATCATGAGAATATCCCCTGGAAAGGCATTGACGATACACTTCACTTCCTCAAGTGCTATCTCTAAGAAATTATTCAGCAAAAGAGTACGTATGTTTCTATGTAGAATTTAATGAGCTTTAGTATTGTCCTAGATCATATTTTTATTGTCGTAGATTCGGAGAGAAAAGCGAATTTCTTCAGGATGGAGGACATTTTCCAAGGCGCTGGCGGTTTCTCGAGGTCCTCAAATGTTAAACATCAACAAACACACCAAATTTCAAAACTGTCCGACGGACTTCGAGTTTTGTCGTATTTTGATTATATTAAATGTTGTATCCATTTAACTAAATTTTGTTAAAAATTTACTGATCATGATCTCTATTCGACTTTTAGACCCACTTGGTCAAATTCAACTTGCAAGATATAACAAGATATTTACAATCAGATAAAGATATAACCATACTAACACGGAAAGTAAATACTATTATTTAAATTTAAATTTGTGAAATTGTGTGATGTACGGAACCCTTCAAAACTTTTTTAATTTGGCTTACCAGCTGCAAAGCCTCATATCTTTTGTTCCTCGATACTGCTATAGCTATGATGGATTACTTTACCGCGATTGTGTCTTAAATATCACAATACTGTTGCAAGTTGTCGCGCGAGTACCCTTTGAGATAAAGTTTGTGGAGTCAGTAGACAGTGATAATACAAAATCTAAAAATGGTTGACGATTGGAAAAAAAGATGCGACACTAATCATTTGGGACACTTCTTTGTGGATTATATGAGTAAAAAAGCAAACGATATATGCCAGGTCAGTTTATTTATATTACATTGATATTCACATCGCTGTACTATTGTTCTTCAACTCTGGCCCTACTGATCTTGGCTGGAAAGAGCTGCAATTAGCCGCTTAAAATTGTCAGAAGCGGAGAACTCTTCTGCGAGCCTTATACCTATTCGTAATAGGGATAGCAGGAACAAATCATCATCATCGTTGTTACCTTGGGAATGAAAATCGATAAATCAAATTACTTACCTATAAATCGGAAAATACTACTTACATATTTAAAGGGGGACCATATCTCATATGCATACCATACTGTAGATTAACTTTATATATATTATACGTGTGCGCCGCCGCCACCGCCGCGGATTTCAAAATTCAAAATCCAAAAGCCTAAATTTTACAATTCAGGAAAAATTTGCCAACGCCAATGACCGATAAAGTAAAGTCAAACAATCATGTTGAACATTTTACAACATGTCTTGATGAATTAAACTATAAAACATCACATTCATCGCAATTACTAAAAACAACACTATAAATGCGATTCCCGAAAAGAAGACAAGGCTGAGGTGCCCCAGAAAAACATCCTTAAAAAAGCAAACGGCATTAAATATTGTTTTATGTACCCTGTACCTGACGATTTCTAAAAACAACTTGATATTTGACGTGGACGGTTTACGCAGGTAAAAGTGACCCTGAGGTCAAAAATTCTCGCTGCTACACCGCCGCAGATTTTTATGGCGGCGCGCCACCGCCGCGGATTTTTATGGCGGCGCGCCACCTCCTCGGATTTTTATGGCGGCGCGCCACCGCCTCGGATTTTTATGGCGGCGCACCACCTCCGCGAATTTTTGTGGCGGCGCGCCACCGCCGCGGATTTTTATGGCGGCGCGCCACCGCCGCGGATTTTTATGGCGGCCCACACGTCTAGTCTGGGATTGGAAATGAACCTGCTAAAACTAAACTTATAACTAATTATTTAAAACCTTCAAAGATAAGGAATGAAAATTTTGAATATGTACGAGTAGTTACTTATCCCACCAAAAACATAAATGTAAAAAAGGAGAGCCAAGTTCAATACAAAAATTATGCTTGGCAGCTGCCTTCGCCGCAAAAGGAATGGAGATCTAAATGAGTGCCAAGTTCTATGCAAAATCCAAATATGTATTTATAGGAACAAAATAACATTATGAACAAGTATTATTAACCTCTATTTCTTTGCTTTATTGGATACCTATAACAATTGCTGTTATTTAAAAATGTAAGATCTTAAAGTAGGTTAGATTTGACTTGGCCAGTTTTCATTACATCATAAAGTTTTCATTACATCATTAAGTCATTTATAAAGTTATTCAACATATATATATATTTTAATTCTGATAAAAACTGGCCAAGTCAAATCTAACCTACTTTAAGATCTCACATTTTTAAATAACAGCAATTGTTATAGGTATCCAATAAAGCAAAGAAATAGAGTTTAATACTTGTTCATAATGTTATTTTGTTCCTATAAATACATAATTGGATTTTGCATAGAACTTGGCACTCATTTAGATCTCCATTCTTTTTGCGGCGAAGCCCACTGCCAAGCATAATTTTTGTATTGAACTTGGCTCTCCTTTTTTACATTTATGTTTTTGGTGGGATATCATTACTTTTTGTAAAGAAAATTGGGCAGGTATTGAGATTCAGCATGGTTTTCTTTTTTATGCTATTGTCTACATTCTCCCGCGCGCCGCCGACGAAACACCGTTGGCCGGTCGTTTAGCGCGTATTACAAGTTTTTTTGTATGGGGTCACCACTTATTATTTGACTTAACTTTATTTTTATGTTTATAGCAAATATAATAATACATATATTGGGATAGTTTCAAATATCTGCTTGTAACGGTTCCAACGATACAATTAATTTTTTTTTTGTATGGGGTATATACCCCCCCTATTTATTAACTTTTTTTTATTTTTAGATTTTTTCCTACGCTTACACACAATTATCGAGCTGGATTTCAAATTTCATCCTTCTAGGTCATCTGAAAGTAGGTTAGGTTTAGGTACTATATGTCAGTCAGTTAGTCAGAGCTAAAATTTACGACTTTTTGACCTTCATATCTTTATAACCGTTTGAGCTAGCTTCATGAAATTTGGGCTTCTAGATGTCCTTATGCATATAATTAAACACACGTAGTTTTATGTGTTTACGTTAAAGAGGTTTTGAGTTATAGACGGGTCAAAAGTGGCACAACAATCTAGGAGAATGAATATATCTTGGCAAAAATTCTGGGCTCACAGAGAAATATTGAAAGGTGATATGCCCGTATGCCGCTTACTGTGAAAAAGAAAGTAATGGACAGCGGCATCTTCCCCTGTTTAACGTGCGTCTCACAAACATGGACGTATATAAAACAAGCAAAAGAACAAAAATCAGAACATGTCAAGCAAATATGGAACGATCTATCCTAAAAATTCAAAAGATAGATAAGGTACGCCACACAAAGATAAGACAAATAACCAAACAAAAGACAAAATGAACAAAACGACGAATTGAAAACAAAGATCCCGACGAATTGAATCAACCTCCTCCTTCGAAATCTGGAAGTCGGTTGAAAACAAGGTTTATGTCACTCGTACAACCGTAAAAGATCGGACTGATCATGGTCTGATCGAGTGTCGGCCGATCAGAACGTAGGATATAAAAGAGAAGTTTCTAAAACATTGCTGTATTTTTTGGCCAGTATTACTACTACTTTCTACTTCCCAGTCCTAATTATGACCATTTTATTGCTATACTAGCTTTTTCTCGCGGCTTCGCCCGCGTACTAAAAGTACTAAAAAGGAGGTTCTCAGTTAGACTCGTATGTTTGTATGTACGTATGTAGGAATGCATGTTTGTCCGCGATCATCTCGCGTTTCGCTGAACTGATTTAGATGCGGTTTTCGGAAAAGTATTCGTTACATTCTGGAGGTTTCGGTATACCACGTTTTGGTGAAGGCGGTTCCCTTATTTTTTTTTAAGAAATGATTGCAATAATTGTTATATTGTTACACCAGCAACGACTAACTTTTACTGAGAGATTATGATTAATACGGATTTCTACTCTTGAAGCTTTTCCCCGCGACTCCATTCGCGTGGAATTAGTAATTCACCCTCCTTTTTACCCGTTTAAGAAATGACTTCTGGGATAACAACTATTATATATCCTTCCCCAGAACTCAAACTATCTCCATACTAAGTCATCTAAATAGGTTCAGCGGTTATTAATTTCCCATATAAATTTTCAACTCCCGTTTCACCCCCTAAAGGGTTTATTTTCGAGATAAAAACTATCCTATATTGTTTCCCGCGACTCAATCTATATAGTATGTACCAAGTTTCATTTAAATCGTCTGTTCAGCGGTTAATGATTCGCCATACAAACTACCAACATCTTTTCTACCCCTCTAAGATTGATTTTCGGGATAAACAATATTCTATATTGTTTCGCGGGACCCAAACTATATCCATAACAAATTTTAACTAAATCGGTTCGCGGTAAAAAAATCTCCATACAAACCTCCAACCCCCATTTCACCCCCTAAGGATTGATTTTCGGGATAAAAACTTACCTATGTCGTTTCCCGGGATACAAACTATCTCTATAGCAAGTTTCATCTAAATTGGTTCAACGTTTAAAAATTCCCCACACAAACTATCAACCCGCATTTCACCTCCTTAAGTGTTGATTTTGTAATCAGCGATCCGATAAACCAATAGAAACAATACCCATGTTGATATTTAAACTTTGTCACCACATTTGGGGTTCTATGGGTTGAATTCTCAAAAAAGATGAAATACTTGTTTACTCGTTTATTATAAGGAATACTCCTGTAAAGTATTGAATAAAATTGTCGAACTAATCTTGTTTCCCATACAAACTTTGGACCCCCATTTCAACCCCCTTAGGGGGTGAAATTTTTAAGATTATTTCTAAGTGCATCCCTAGGCCTTATAAGGAGCCTACGTGCCACATTTGGAATCTCTAGAACCAGCGGTTTGGGCTGTGTGTTGATGTCAGTCAGTTTCTTATTTTTATATTTAGAAGAACATTGCAATTTGGCACAAATACTTTCAAGAATTTTTATGTCCACAAAATTAAATTACAAAATCGATGCCATTTTCGTAATTAACTTCCCAAAAAACACAAAAACGACTATTTAGATATTTCAACCCCATTCTACCCCAACAGAGGAGATGGTATTACACGTCCGCCACGTTGGATTTTAAAATCGTTGTTGTTTTCGTAATCAACGACTCGATAAACCATAGAAACAATATCCATGTTGATTTTCAGACTTTTTGACCACATTTTTCCCGTTTAGGGGTTGAATTTTCAAAAAACCTGAAACACGTATTAAATTTACCCATTTAACGTTAGGAATACTCCTGTGAAGTTTCGAATAAGATAGTCTAACTAATCTTGTTTCGCCATACAAACTTTGGACCCCCATAGGGGGTGAATTTTGAAAAATCCTTTCTTGGTGCACCTCTAGACCTTATAAGAAACCTACGTGCCAAATTTGAAATCTCTAGAACCAGCGGTTTGGACTGTGCGTTGATATGTCAGTCAGTCAGTCAGTCAGTCAGTTTCTTCTTTTATATATATAGATTTCATAGCTGGGGCGTGAAAAAAAAACTGTACATAATACATTTAGGCATACATCGAGTGCAAAAGGCTCGACTGGCGCTACTCGTGGACCAAGGACGGGCGTGTCTACGTGCGTCGCCAAAGCGGGGAGCCTGCAAAGCGGATTAAATCCGTAGGCCAAATAAAACAGGTTTTTGGACTGGAATAGGTTTATTGGTTAGTGGTTTAACAACTATTTGGCGTTTATTTATTTCTTACTCTAGAATAAAATTTTTCATATGTTTCTATCATAGGGCGACATGCAGTAAGGCTCAATTATTTTGTGTGACTACTTTTCTCTACAGGTCTAAATGGGAAATGAATATTTTTAACAATTTTAATGCTCTCCAGTATTTTCCACTCGCAAATTTTAATGGCGGATAAACAACTCAAGGTTGGTTTGTTAAACGCGGGTTCTCTAGGCACAAACCACGACAATTTCATTGCGGCCTGCACCCAACAGGAATTCGACATCTTAGCTATAAACGAAACTTGGCTAAAAGTTGGGGAGGAGGGGCGAGCGCCAGTGCTGCCAGGATTCAAGCTACGGCACAAACCCCGCCCGCCGGGCCCGTGCACCCGTGGGGGTGGTATTGGGTTTTATATAAAGCAAGGCGTCAGTGCCCGCACCTTAAAATACCCAGTTGACCCCCGGCATAATGCGGTTGAACAAATGTGGGTGACTTTGAGCCTTAGTGGGAAGAAACTGTTTATAGGCACAGCATATCGACCTCCAAGAATGGACGTTGATTTGTTTTTTGATGCTATCTCTGACACGATTAGCTCCTTCAGAAAATATGATCATATAATATTGATGGGTGATTTTAATATAAATGTTTTGGGAACTGACTCTAAGCTCGCTAAATTAAATATCTTTTTAACCAGTTTCAGCCTTGCACAGTTAGTCACTGAGCCTACGCACTTCACAGAATCTAGTCAAACTCTGATTGATATAGTCTGCACCGATTTGCAGGCCAAGAAGGTTGGCGTAGTACCTCTGGGGTCCCTTCATGGTCATTTCCTTATAAGCTGTGAGTTTAATCTTAAGCGCAATAAAATGAAGCCGTTTACCATAACATGTAGACCACTTAATAGCATCAGCCCTACCTATTTCGACAGGGACTTGCAGAGCATAAAGTGGGATCTGATACCCACGGGTGTTGCCAACGACCTAGCTAATGAGTTTAATCAATGTGTTATATCCTTGTTTAATCTTCATGCACCTATTAGGACAACTGTGGTGAAAGCTGCCCAGCCCCCGTGGATCACTGACACAATCAGGCTCATGATGCAGCTGCGTGATAGAGCAGCCATAGATTATCATAAATCTGGGTCTGATGGTAAGAGGCTATTCTACAAGGAAATGAAATCTACTGTGGCGCAAGCCCTGTATCATGAGAAGGTTGCTTATTTCAAACAAAACATTAACAGCAAAATTAAAAACCCAACATTGTTATGGAAAAATCTTAAGTCTACCTTGCTACCAAAAAACGAAACAGAGCTTCCAGCTACTTTTAATGACCCTGACGTGATTAATAAGCATTTCTTAAACCTGTCTAGTGTCTCGCATGTCTCCATATCTCAGCTAACTTATTTTGAATTCCACAGGTTTAGTAATTCAGTATTTCAGATACAGCAAATCAAGGCCGATATCATTATCAAAATTATAAGAGACCTCAAGTCTAATGCAGAGGGATGTGACGGCATAACTTTGAAAATGTTGCTAATGACTTTACCATATACACTAGATGTAATTACGAATCTTATAAATACATCCATTATAACATCTACCTTTCCTGACGTCTGGAAAGTTGCAATTGTGCGTCCACTGCCCAAGGTGGCTAGCCCATTGGAGCTTAAAGACCTAAGACCAATTAGTATCCTCCCATGCCTGTCTAAAGTAGTGGAGAAAGCTGTATGCATGCAGATGACAGATTACATTGAACGAAACAATATTTTACCAGATGTCCAGTCAGGTTTTAGGAAGGGTCGAAGCACTGTAACGGCTTTGCTTGATGTCACTGATAACCTGCTGCAAGCTCAGGACCGAGGCATGTGCACTCTCTTAGTCCTCCTTGATTTCTCTAGGGCATTTGATTGCATTGATATTAGCTTGTTGCTATCTAAGTTGAGATACTACGGTTTTGACAGCAGAGCGATAAAGTGGTTCAACAGCTACCTTACTAACAGAACCCAGTACGTAAGAATGACATTACCTGATGGGTCCTCTTGTCAATCTAACAAATTAGAGCTCACTAGAGGTGTCCCACAGGGTTCCATACTTGGCCCAATCTTATTTATTTTATACTCTGCTGACATCGCTATACATATTAGAGATTGTAAATTCCATATATATGCAGATGATATACAGGTCTACATCTCATTTGAACAGTCGGAGGCTGATAGCGCCATAGGTAAACTAAACTCTGATCTAACTAGAATAGCTGCCTGGGCAAGGGAGAATGGTTTGTTGCTTAATCCAACTAAATCAAAGTACCTAATTTTCGGCACCCAACAGCAGTTGACTAAACTTAGACCATCTGTACAGATTGAGCTGATGGGTGAGCCCATAGAACGAGTCTGGGAAGCGCGTAATTTGGGCCTTTTGATTGATCATGAACTACGTTACGAAAAACACATTCTAAACGCAGTAAGAGGATGTTTTTATAAATTAAAAGTGTTGTACAAGATTAGACCTTTTTTGAGTGAAACTTTGCGAATCCAGTTAGTAGAATCACTAGTTATGTCTAAATTAAACTATATGGACCTTGTATATGGCCCACGTCTGCTCTCTAAAACCAAACGTCTGGTCCAAAGAGTTCAAAATGCATGTGCAAGATTTTGTTTCAACATCCCGCCTAGGGCCCATGTCACTCCATTTTTGAACAACAGTAATACCTTAAAGATGCTACACAGACGCAAGATGCACCTAGCATGCCTTCTCTTCGGTGTTATAAACTATCAGATCCCTTCATATCTGTTTGAGAAATTGTCATTTCGGAAGCCACGTGGTATAAGACTATGTGGGCCGCAGCTTCTCACTCATCAACATTCCTCTGCTGCCTTCCGCGGGAGTTTCAGATATCTTGCTACCAAATGCTGGAACAACCTGCCTCCGCCTATTCGGGACCTAAAAAGTAGACATAGTTTTAGGGTCAATATTAGAAATTTTTTATTCAAGCACCAACTGAGGCAATAAAATCTAAGGCACGATACAAGTTGTTTTTAACCTTTTGGCATCTCCTTATTCGAACCCTTTAGTAAACAGCGGTAAGATATTTGCCGTCACAGTTATCTCATTTTACTTATATATTTATTAATTATTACTTAAGTCTTATTTATACAACAAACGGTAAGATAACCCATGTTTTGAATCAATTAATTCAATATGCTCGCAACCTGTTTCTAAAGTATTGGGCAAAGAATTCACTTGTTTTCTAAACTTGATGAGTACGTACATAGTCATAGTATTTATTCATATACAATACGAGATTGTGTTTACACACCTGCGTTTCGCGTCCCGTAGGCATCGGAGCTCAGAGAAAAAGTCCCATTTTTTATACATCGGAGGTATCCCGCGGCATATCACTGTGGTGTTTTATTGCTGGCTTTAGTTCCTTCCTAGTATACTCCCTCTTTGGACCTGGAGATGATATTGTGACACTGTTATTTTTTTAAGGGTAATTTTAAGACATAAACTCGCTTTGTTGCAAATTCAAGATACTTGGGTACTTACTGTAGTTAAAAAAGATCCTGTTTAGTTTTATTGGTTTCACTGTCGTAAATTCGCAATATGTCTTACTTTGTTTGTTATAAGTGTAATTTAAAGTAGTTTGGTCCTGTGTCCGTGACCTACTTTTTGCTGCATGACGTAATATGGCGTCGGCGTCTATGTCGGGATGAATGACATGGACGATATCATAGTAGTAAAAAGTAGTAAACCACAGGCTATAAATGCTTCGCTTCCTTTGTCATCGACGCTTGTCGATGGCCACGGCTGTTCCAAAATCCAACCTAGGGGGGCTCTACACACGTGGCATTTTGTCGCGCGATTATCTGAGTCAATCTGTAGACCGTATTAAAGCGGCCTCCATAGGACGGAATTAGGAAACGTTCGAAGTTTTAAATTGTTTTTGTGTTTATGTTTATAATTTTTTTTTTTCCTGTTTTTATTGTTTTTCTCTTGTTTTGATTAGGATATTCTTACTTTGGGGATGTGATCGTGGCGTCAATGCGCCGTGTCGTCAAATGGTTGCAACGGAAGACCAGCGCTGGCCCTGCCGGCATTTAACGCTGAGTTGCGACCATTTCGTGGCAATTAATGTTTCGGGTTGTATATGTTATTGTTTATTATGTTTTTTGTAATTGTCATGAATAAACCTTTCATTCATTCATTCATTCATCATGCATTTAATTTAATTCAATTATCAATAAATTGTATAACTTTAAATCTGTTCGTTTAATCAACATGAATACTGTTTAATTACTTTTTATTTATTTTACTGGTGTTATTATGATAACAAGATAAGATAATACTTTCGTTTATTGAGCGTACTCGTACAATCTTACATATCACATGACACGAGTAAGCAAAAAACCGATCAAGTGTGAATTAGACATTCGCCTCGAGGATTCCGTCTTACACAATTTGCTTCATTGTTTTGGAAATACACTTTACTCCATAAAAAAGAAATGGATATTTTTTTTAATTCTTAAACTGAATCTCGAACACATGGAGGAAATGGATACGCTTGAGTTTTCAGCAAATCCTCAATTAAATCAGCAATATATTATGCTTTTAGATCGATGCAGCAACAGGTCAAGAAGAAACCTGCGCTTCCGTGCTGTCCCGAAGCATACGGTTGGCGCAAATCCTCGGGAAAATAGGCCTGGTACCGGGCGACCCAATAGTGATAGGTGGAATGAATCACCTCGATGTACATATCCCTTACTACGCTGGGCTTATAAGCGGGTTTCCCGTGGCCGGCATCGACCCTCATCTCAAACAAAGTATGTTTTACACATATATTTATTATGTATTCTACTAGATGTGACATCTAGAACAAATTTTGTGCGCTATGTTTGGCGATTGACAGCTATGACAGAATCAAAGAGTAGTATAGACTTGTAGTGATTTTCACTACAACTATTGAGACAAAGAATTTCTTAGGGATGTGATCTGCTGTTACTCAATGGTTTTACAAAAGTATTACATTAGATATAAATATTACTCCAACGGGAGTTATAGCTTTTTTTTAATTATATCAGTAACTACTACGATGTAGGAACACTACGACCCAAGGTTATAAATAAAATATTTGTTTATAATCAAGCTATGAATGAGTTTTACTTTTATTATTGTGTACTTATCATAATTTTTTTGGACATGCTTAAAAATAAATGAATTTTAATCATTTAAAAACCGTTAAAAATACGTTTTACGGGTCTGTTCCTTGTTAAAAATTACAACGTTGCAGACGATGTCAAAGTCATTAATGTCATTATACGCCATTTTTAATTTTATTCATTCTTTAAGACAAAAAAAAACATTAATTATTAAAACAAATCTACAACCTAAACTAACTTAAAAACTATTGGTACCTAAGCTATATATACAGATGTCCCCTATATCGCTGCCACTTGGCAAGGTGCCCATAAGACTAGCTGCGTTGCCTCGCTGGATGGCGATACGAAGTTTCATTCAACCTTACATAGGCTGCTATTTATACACGGTGCCCGTGAGCATTGCGAGAGGTTTTAACCACGCATTTCTGAGGTCAAAAGAATGAAAAAACATTATATGACTTTTGTTGTAAAACGCCAAAAAAAAAATTTTTTTTTTACTTTTTTTTTCACTTTTTTTGAATGCTGTTCTACATAAAAAGTAAATGTCATTAGAAAAAAGTAACGGAAAAAGTAAATTGCTACATTTTTTCTCGTAAAAACTAGTCCATGCAAAGTGTTTCTTAGGTCTTTGATATCAGTTAATAAGAGATGTCTAGACTATGCCCCATACCGGTGAGATCGCCATCAAAAAATCATTTTACACTGAGAAACAATTCAAAATGCAATTTTTTGTAAGTAGTATTTACTCTGAAACTATGGCGAATTTCGAAAAAGTTTAAAGGACATTTTGTTCTCTAAATATGATAATGAATACACTGTTAAAGTCTCTCGCAATGCTCACGGGCACCGTGTATATCCGGAAACCGGGATTACAATCTTCTTAAATAGCATATTTGACCTCCATGGTAAAATTTGAACTTTTTTAAGTACTGGCCGGTATATTTTTTCTTTCTTATTAACGCTCGTGTTTTGTTTTTAACGGGTTTTAAATGTCATCTCGCAGCAAGAATGGAACTCACTCGTGAAAATATTCGTGCTATGATTTATTATGATTTTCGGCGTGGTTTAACGCAACAACAGTGCATAGATCAACTAACTTCAACTTTTGGTGATGAAGCCCCATCTAAAACTACTGTGTATCACTGGTTTAGTGAGTTCAATCGTGGACGTAGTATGCTTACGGACGAAGTTAAGGCAGGTCGCCCGAAATCGGTCGTTGTACAACAAAATATCGAGGCTGTGCGAAAACTTATAATGGACGACCGACATGCTACGTACCGCGAGATAGAGGCGACTCTGGTTATTTCTATGACCAGCATTAATAGCATATTACATAATTATTTGGCTGTAAAAAAAATTTGTTCGCGTTGGATACCCCACAACTTAACAAAAGAGCAAAAAGATGCTCGCGTCGAATGGTGCAATAAAATGTAAAAAAAATATAACCGTGGTGACTCAAAAGCCGTTTATAACATCTATACAGGTGACGAATCCTGGATCTATGCATACGATCCCGAAACGAAGCAACAATCAACGGTATGGGTGTTTCAAAATGAGCCGAACCCTACGAAAGTTACTCGTGCAAAAAGTACATTGAAACAAATGGTGGCCTGCTTCTTCGGTATTAATGGCCATGTAGCTACAGTGCCACTAGAAAACCGTAGAACGGTTAATTCAGAGTAGTACACGACCATTTTCTTACCGGAAGTATTTGAACAAATTCGTAAAACTAACCAGCGACGAAGAATCATTCTTCATCATGACAATGCCAGCTGTCATACGTCACGCGAAACAACTCTATTTTTGGAGGGTTAAAATGTGGAATTAACGGGTCATCCGCCGTACAGCCCTGACTTGGCACCCAACGATTTTTATTTATTTCCAAATATAAAGAATAAATTACGCGGTCAACGATTTTCGACCGCTGAAGATGCTGTCGACGCATTCAAACAACACGTTATGGAGGTACCTCAGGCGGAGTGGCAGAAGTGCTTTAAAAATTGGTTCACGCGAATGCAAAAGTGCATAGATCATCAAAGGGAATACTTTGAAAAACAATAAAACCATTTTCAGCCGTGTACGTTTGTTTGTTTTTTTGTTTCCGGATATATAAGTAGCACTCGTATAACATTTAATTCGCTTAATTGTAAATAAATTAAGTGAATTAAATTTAAGTAAATTTTTTATCGCCAGGCAACCGATTGAAACACGTGAATTTTTCTATCAGTGCAGGAGAAGTTAGGAAAAACGCAAGAAAAAAAAATAACCATTTTTTTATTTTTATTTTCTTCGTTCTCGTACAGGGAACCAGTCCAACCAGGAGGGATGGCATAAAAAAAATGTTATATAACCAGGGTACATTCTTTCAGGCAACCGCTGTTTCAGTTGGGTGCCTCACCCCCCCCCCCCCCCCCCACCCACCATATTTGCCTCGCAGTCACTGAAACGAACGCGATGCACTATTGACGTTTCAATCCACAGGTGGATTTAATTGTTTTAAGTATTTTAAATTATATTACATATGTACTCGTATTGAGAGTTACAAAACTAAATTTCAAAAAGTCATTGTACAACATTAATTGTTGTTAAAAATAATTTCATTGAATCCCCCATTTTTTTACTTTACTTGTTAATGATTATTTTGTAACAGTGTTTGCATGAAATGTAAAATTTTCATCTGTTACACGCACAATGCTATGGGAAATGGACTATAGTAGTAGTACTTACTCATACGGATATACAATTTATAGATTTTTAGTCTTAAGTGTCGATCCCTTAAGGTGACGGGATATGCAAACACATAAAATTGAAGTGTTTTTGTGCAATTTTTGTAATGAAGTCAAAGCACGCAGGAAGCGTGAATGTGGCATGATCTGAAGGGACATATAGTCAGGTTTCATGTGAAGATAATGGTTTTCTTAATTAGGTATTTACAGGGGTATCAAATGAGGGGATACTTTTAACCAGTTTGTAGGGCAGCTACTTGATCCTGTGCTGCTATGCGAAAATGGTCTTACAAGACCTTTCCTAACTTTTTGATTTATTATTATTACCATTCTTATTTTTCTTGAATATTGTTCAATCAGCAAGAAAATCGCAGTAAAAAAAACTGCCAATCGATCCAGTTTGAATCAGGGATTAAAAGTTTCTTAGGATCCAACCCGCTCAGGGCACGAGGAAAGGCACAAATCATCGCTAACTGTACAATTTTCGATAAAAAAAACAAATGGCCGTCAAAGGTGTAATATTAATTGAATATTTTTTCAGATGAGTTGAAGGGTTTACTTAACATAGTGAAACCTAAGATTTCGTTTTGCGAATACGCTATGGTTGAGGAATACGAAAACGCAGTCCAAGAACTAAGACTTGACATGAAAATTGTTACATTTGGCGGTGGCAAGAACTCCTTTTCCAAATTCATGGATGGACATCAGGATCTCCAGAACGAAGACGAATTCCAGTAATTATAATTTGATTCCCTTATTTTCAACCGACTTCAAGATTTCAAAGGAGTTCTCAATTCGTCGGGATCTTTATTTTTGCAATTTTTTTAAATGTATGTTCACCGATTATTCGAAGACGGCTGGACCGATTTGGAAAATTCTTTCTTTGTTTGAACTTCACAGTTAGTCCCATTGTCATCAGATCAGGGTTTGATGATGGAATCCTGGAGAAATTCAGGGAAGTATTCAACTATTATAGGCATACCTATAGTGATTTGAGTATTTTTACAGTAGCTCGGGCATTTACTTTTAGAAAGGTGGAAGCTAAGTGAAGTCGGTTTTTTTGTTTAAAATTATTGCTTAGTCTGAAGTTTTTGCGTTGTACCTAATTTATTTTTGTAGCTCTTTAACTATCTATCTGAGTATCTTTATACAGTGTAAATCCAATACGAAGTTGCTTAGGATTACAATAACAATTTTGACTATACAAAATAATTCGACCCGCAATGTGATGCAACACACTCAAGTGGATTATTATAGCGTCTTCACATACGTATTTCTATCAGTTCGTGATTCCGCGCAATATTAATGCACATTAGGATTTCACCGCATTAATTTTTCTTCACATTTCACTTCACATTCTTTACACAAACGCCTTTTTGGACATACCCGGTTCCAGACGTAGTCTAAGGACGTACGCGGGTGTCCTTAGACTACGTCTGGAACCGGGTATGTCCTTAAACTATGTCCAAAAGAGAGGTATGGGTACTGCAAAAGTCATCTCGCTATGTGTGGTAGGGCACAGCTTAGAGAATGTCAATCAGCTAAAATCTGGAGCAGAGCCCGACTGGAGAAGTACCTCCAACTTACAGAAAACCACAGCCAAATAGCACTAGACCCTACTCATAGTGTTGTGTCCTGCCGGTGAGTAAGGTTGCCAAAAAGCATAAAGAGGACCCAGTGTGTTGACAACGAGGTACCCTCTTGTTCCTTAACTCGTCAACACGGTAAATCCTCCTTTTTGTTAAGGGTCGGCAACTCGCATGTGACACCTCTGGAGTTGCAGGCGTCCATAGGCTACAATAGCTACTTACCATCAGGCGGGCCGTATGCATGTTTGCCACGCAACGCGTTTTTTTATATCGTGACGTAAAAAAAACGCCTTATTTCCAATTCAAATTTCAGTTCTGTAGTAGGTACTAACGGCTTTGAGCTAGACCGCGTACAGATGGACGGACGGACAGACGGACATGGCGAAACTATAAGGGTTCGTAGTTGACTACGGAACTCTAAAAAGGCGTTTGCATAGAAACACCGCCTGTGTAGAAAAACGGATGTGATAAAATTCCAATGATAAAAATATACATGTGGAAAAAAGGCGCGTTTGTATAGAAACAATGAATGTGAAGATTAACGAATGCGGTGAATTGCTAATGCGCAAAATTAATATTGCGCGGAACCGTGAACTGGAAGAAACATGTGAAGACGCTTGAACAATCCACTCAAGTTAATCGCTCGTTGACAGTTGACAGCCAGTTACTTATATTACTACAACCATGTTTTCAGAAATTTTGCTGGTCGGTAAATTTTCAAAAATTAATTATGGGGTCATAATCAAGTGTAACTTAAAGAATGAAGAAACCTCTAAATTTATGATTACATTATAATTTATTACATCCTTTGGTTCGTCCTGGTTTAATTCATTGCTCGTATTGGATTTACAACCTTACATATTGATGGAGGAGTGGAGACCGTACCTTACCGTAATATAGTACCTCGTTGGTTACTAAGTTCTGTTACTAGAGTTTTCACTAAATAAATAGGAATAGGTAGCAACATTTTATTCATGTATATAATTTAAAAGCTTATTTAATAGTCAATAGATTATAATATGTATAATTGAAATGAAAATTATTGTCGCAGTTTTTCAGAATTTTTTATAACACTCGGAAAAAGGCGTAAAAAATATACGTCAAAATTACACTCCTTGTTCATGTTGATTTTAAATCCTATTAATTTTTATTCATGTTTAATACGCATCAGTCTTTCACAATTCGGTAGCTATATTATTTAGCTTCAATTTGATACATATATTGTTCACGTGGGTCCGTTTGATAAAATACTAGACTACACGTTGCAAGTCTGCTTGTTCCATAGCAGTCTAAATCTATGTCTTTTGTGCAAAATTTAAAAATAAGCAATGTTTCAAATGGGAATATCTGTGTGATGAAATCGCAAGAAAACTAAATGGTGGTCGCGAAATTAACAAACAGGTTTCTTACAAGCAAGCGATAGAACATTCTAAACAAAGGTGCAATATTTATTTGATTCACTTTTATAAATGTATAATTTTCATAAATTTACCGCGTGTTTGCGACTTCCGGCAAACTTGAGCTTTACAAGTATTTCCAATAAATTTCCCATCTGATTTGTGTATTATTATACCATATTATGTTCATTAGAAACTAAGCTCTTAAATCATTGCTTAAAATTTTTATTTTATATTTTATCAGTCAGAAACCTGGTAACAGAACTTAGTAACCGACTAGGTATAAACTAGTAAGGAAGGATGCTTGCTTTCGCTATATCCTTTTACAACCATTGTTTTAAGCTCTTTGTTTTGTATAGCATTGTTATTGTTATTATGTAATTCAAACGTGTCCATAAAACATATACACATTTCAATAAACATCCTGTAAATACCTAATATTTCCCTTTTTTTTGATCAGATATTAAAACAGTTCATTTTTTAGGGTCGCAATTTTCAACACGGACAAAGTCTCCTGCTGGCTTGCCAGTACAAGTGGCAGCACAGGGCAACCGAAAGTAGTTGCTTTACTACACCCACATATTTTACAGATGTATCATGGTTTCCTATTTCCTGAATCTAAGGATGGGTAAGTATGGCGAGCGTTCGGAAGCGAAAGCGTGGCATCGAGTTGCCATGATATTTGAACATTATGGACACTGTTTATCTACGGAGGCCACTTCCATACGTCTGACGCGACACCGAACGCTTCGGCATTATTTATATATATCTATGTACTTTTATATCGTTGTAAAATACCCAAAACGCAACCATTTCTCAATTCAATTTTATTTAATTGATTTAATTCAGACATGTCCATAAATTGTTAGTAGGTAACACAGCGTAAATCTTACATCCTAGGTTAGGTACTTAAAACTAATTCTCTAATAAATACATAGGCACTTAACATATGCCATAAACATTTCCTCTAGATTCCATGTCGATGGAGTTCCAGTGTTTCCATATTGGAACAGCCGGGTACTTCGCCACCAGGTTAAGGAGACTGTTGGTACTCTATTGCACGCGGCGCATCAGGGAGGCAGTTCTATTGCGTATTATAGATATGAAGCTGTCGACGCGTGCCTCTACGAACATACCTGGGGGCTTAGCCAGGATGACAATCGTTTGCAGAAATGAATCGAAATGCTATCCGTCTCTCTATCGCACCAATATGGAAGAGTGAGCGAGAGCGTGTAGCGTTTCGTTTCGTTTTCTGCAAACGATTGTCATCTTGGCTACAGGGCCTAATGCGCTACAAAAGCGTGGGAGTCCCAACAGTAACCTGAACTCGTCGTTTGTCTTGGACGCGCAGAGCATTGAATGTCCTCTTTGTATAGTCAGTAAACAGGCTGCACATGTAAAAGGTTTGCCAAAATGACTTAAATAACGTTACTTTGATATCTCCATTACACCGTGCAAACCTATGGGCCAACATATTGCAGCGAACAGTCAATACTCAGCGCTCCTTTTCAATGTCCTGGTCATCCTGGCGGGTCTCAGTGATCCAGTGACCAGGGTACTTAAATCGATTCGTCCGTTTGAGTGGAGCCCTGCATAGGTAAACTTCAGGTTGTGTATCGTAAGACTTACCACCAGCCTTAAAAACCAAAAGCTCACTCTTGCTGGTGTTGTACCTTAGCCCATGGGTCCCAGCATACTCCTCGCACATCCTCAGTAATTTGACAAGCACACTGATTGATGCGCACAGCACCATATCGTCACCATTGTTGACCATAGTACCGCCAATCGAGCATCCAATACTCATCAGCATCTTATACAGCCTGTTGTTAGACTAGGTCGATTTATATAAGGTTGTCCCATTTTTTTAAGGTACCTTTGGTCGCAAATTCAGTGTAGTTTCGTAACACTAACCTTTATCTTACATGTTTGGTATGGTGTAACTGTTAGTGTAAGTAATACAATTTATTTTCAAACTTACGAACATTATCAAAATAACTGAACTTATACCTAAAACAAACCCTAAACTAAACATAGTAAAGTAAATGTAAAAAACTTTCTCGAGTTTTATTTACCAGACTCCGGCATAGTCCTAAGAATGCTGGCGGAGTTGGCCCTTTGTACTGCCAGACTGAGTCTTTGGGCAAAGAAAGTGAGCGCCTATTAGCCGGGCTGCCACATCCTTTAATGTTTTTTTTTGTATCGGTCGACCAAGGTCCCATTGTTTCCATGGCAAGCGCCGAAAACGTATTCGGTTGTTAGAAATACGTATTTGCGACCCTTGAGTGACTGGGCCTGGTCGGCGGCAGTACCAGACACAATAGATGACACATGAGATGGAAGTGAGATCAAGAGTATCGAAGCATGTACCGTCCCACGCCACTTCGTTGTGAAAATTAGTTAATTAAAATATAATATTTACTTATTTATGTTAAGGAAAGAAATGTGTTATTTTGACCAGCACTCGTAAGCCAGCGCTGAACCTGCCTACTCTGCACTGGATGTCAGGCTTGTTCAACGCTCTGCTAATGCCGATCAACCACATCAAGGTGCAAACTTCCGCTCCCGTCACTACGGATCATGTTATCGATATTATCAACAAGTATAAGGTTAGTGTGTACATTTTATATCCACCGAGGAACGTGAAGGTACCGTGGGGCACACCAGTAAGACAACTTAGAACTGGTGCACTGTACACTGGATGTCAGGCTTGTACAACGCTCTTCTAATGCCGATGAACCATAACAACCGCACGAATGTGGTGCCAGACAGCCGTTAAACGCATGGTTCCGCGACTACCTGACGTCACGGACCTATCGCGTGAAGGTTGGCGATGTACTCAGCGACGAGGTGGCGGTTGACTGTGGGGTGCCACAGGGGTCGGGGTGCGGACCAGTGTCCTATCTGATACATGTTAACAGCTTAGGTGGAGTTATACGTCACAGCACACCATATGTTTGCCGATGATTTGTGTACTGTAAGTGCCGGAACCGACATCGCTGACATGACACGAAATATACAAATAGAAATAGCAATAGTACAATGGTCTCACTACAACGGTATTATGTTAAATGCAGAAAAAACTAATCTACTTGTAATACATTCAGCATATTTGAGTATAATTAACCAAAGCTTTCGCCTAATTTCCCACTGTTATCAATGTTTGCATAATAATCGAGTCAACTGCCAATGTAGAGCTATAGACAAATTAGACTGTGTAACCTATCTAGGAGTTAAGATAGATTCTAGTTTTTCTTGGTCTCATAACATAGAATATATTTGTAATAAATTAAGAATGTTATTAGGTAAATTTTACCACCAGAGTTATAAAGTTCCTATAAGTACCTTAAAATGTTTGTACTTTGCGTTGGTAGACTCAATACTAGGTTATGCTCTTGATTCCTATGGTCTTACATTTAAAACATATATAGATAAATTAGAATCACTACAGATTAGGTTTTTAAAATTCTTAGTTCCCAAAAAAATTAAAAATACATACAAATATGACTACCGAAAACTATTTAAAATTTGTAAAATTCTTCCTATATCATTAAAACATAAGTACCTTTAGCCATTAACAACCATGGTAATCAGGAGCAGCATGACCTGTATAGAGCTACACATAAGTATGGTACAAGATCGGTGTCCTCAGGTAAATTTGAAGTACCTAGGATTCAGAACTAAATATTATGGCGACAGAACTTTAAAAAAACGAGTACAATACACACTGAATAGTTTGCCTGAAGACATCCGAGTAGAACACGTAAACGTATATTTAAGAGAAAATTAAATAAATATTTGTTAGATTCACTGCCATAGAATAAGCTTTTAATTTTAAAGTATTAATTGTAAAATGTTAAAGTAATTTTTTTAGAAATTATGCATTTCATTTTTCCTGCAGACAAACTGTCAAGCAGTTTTGCGGAACTTCTGTTTAAAATGTAATCTTTGTTGTTTGATTAATAATAATAAATAAATAATAATAATAACCGATCAACACATCAGTCAACTGGTTAGCGGCATTTCGTTTTTGAATTTTAAATTGTTTGCGATTTTAATAAAGTTCTGATCTTCTAGAAATTGATTGAGTTTATAGTTGAGGAGGACCCGGGATTCAATTTGAAGGTAAAACCGCAAGTAGATCAGGTATTGATATACTGGCTGGTCCTCTCGGTTTCAAATTATTATGGTCGTATTTGGGATAAAATAAAAAAGCTTGATTTACACTTCTACAAACTTGTATATATTCTTATCCGTTGGCCACACACTCGATGCTCGATCAATTGCCAAGGCGACGCCCACCATACAATGAACAAGCGTTGAGTTAGTTTCGTGTCTGAGGCGTTATTGTCACAAAATAATTTGCGGATGTAAATTATTTATATTATTATTTTGTCAATATTTGTTCTTGATAAAAACATCGATTCATGTTTAAACTCAAATAATAAGCTTTCTAGGCGCCATCTTAAGAATTTTGAAATAAATTTTAATCACACTTGATGCTCTTAAAGCGTGCCACTACCACAGAATAACTAATAGTACTCCACTACACCCAGGTGTAAGGAGAGTTATAGTAACAGCTTATTTCAATGGGAGTTTGGAACCTTATATAACCTTACTTAACTTTTTAGTCTTTAAACTAAAATTTTTCTTCGCAAGTTTAAATAAAAACATTGTATGTAATTGCCATTTCGAGTCAAGAGCTCTCGGCTTCGCTCTGGGGCATCTATTTAGACTCTAACGCACTTTAGGGGCTTCACACTTGAGCGATTTGAAAGCGTACAAAACTCGTACGCGGCGAACTCGCGGCGTGTCCGCTCGCATACAAAACTCGCTCGCAAGTGTGATAACACCGTTATTTAAATTACCCTCCAGATTGTACAATGAACTACATATAACGTTTCAGCCTGCAGCGGCATTATGTACACCAACCCTTCTAGCGCCTGTGCTGCACCATGAAAAACATTGTGATCTAACTTGCTTCGACACTTTAATGATAGGAGGCAGCAAAATACACAGCGAACTGTTGAAGGGCCTTAAGGTAAGAGTAATCTAAATTAGTAAATTCTAGATAAATAAGTTGTATTCTCTTTGACAGGACCTAATTTAACCAAACTTAAAGAAACTAAGGTACTTCCCATTCTCTTGGAAATATTTATTTATTTATCGTATGGGTACATATTTATCACTAGATACATCTAGTGATAGATGTATCTATAGATAAGCATTTCTTGTTAGTGGGAAAGCAGGAAATGAAGAAAATCCCGTAAGTGCTGCGAGGTCTAGATGGGACAGTGTAGTTGCCAAGTTTGTTACTCTTTTAACACCACCCAGGAATCACGTGTAGAGTTGTCTAAGGTGATTCCTACGGACGCATAGTAAAATTGATCGCCATTTGGATTGGAAATATGAAATTTGAGAAGAAGCAATGACATTAATTATAGTACCCATGTGCATTAGGTGCATCACAATAAAAATGCTATATTAGATCAAATAGAACCAATGGGGTTTTTTCAGTAAAGTTAACCTAGGAACATAAAAATACGGAATCATCAGGATGCCGTTTTGGTCCACGCTTTGTTGTTTTTAGGGTTCCGTAGCCAAAGGGTATAAACGGGACCCTACTTATTACTAAGATTTCGCTGTCCGGGTGTCACCAGGCTGTATCTTTTGAACCATGATAGTTAGACGGTTGAAATTTTCACAGATGATGTTTTTCTGTTGCCGCTTTAACACCAAATACTAAAATACAGAATAAAATAAATATTTAAGCGGGTTCTCATTCAACAGACATGATTTGTTTGCCGTTTTTATAGATAAAGGTTTCCCTTCGTGCGCGACTCCGACTCGCACTTGGCCGGCTTTTTTATTTTCAGAAAAGGCAGATTCTATTTTTTCTTATTTACCAGGCCAGGGTACGCGCGGACACTGTTATTCAACTAATATATGGAATGACTGAAGTAGGTGGCATCGTGCTGGAGTCATACTCTGAGGAATCTCTGACTCTTGCATCCAGTCCGAAATTCGAAGTAAAGGTATGATAAATCTTAAAAATACTTACTGGGCTGATTAGTTTTTTTGTTTTATTTTTATTTTGTTTTATTTATTTTTATGATGATTAGTTGAAAGTTGAATTTACATAGTTGGAGAGTAGGCTATCCAACGATTCCAGCGTGGTAATGCCGCGAGCGTAATGGGCACTTTTGCACAGGAAACAACAACGAACGGTAGCAATGATCTTAGTTAAGTTGTGATTGACGGAGTGAAATGTATTTGATTTTCTATTTAAAATTTAGTTATTTATTATGAATTATAAATAAATTATGAATTATAGTTGGAACAACTAACCTACTACATAGCTTATTACTTTTCCTACAGCTAATAACACCAGAAACTGGAAAAGAAATATTGGAACCAAACGTCACGGGGGAGTTATTGATTCGAGGCCCAAGAATGGCAGTACGTATTTTACAATTTAAAAAAATAACCTACAAATAAAACTTAGTACATTAAGCTGCATTGGATTGCCTAAAACCTTTTAAACTTTGAGCTAGATCCAAACTAGTGATGGGCACGTTTCTGAAAGTTTCCGCCTTTATATGGGGAATGTTTCCGTTTGGTAATATTCCCCATACAAAACGAGGAAACTTTCAGAAACTTGCCCATCACTTCCAAACTACTTAGAGCAATAATGTACCAAATTTTAATAGTAGGGTATGAACCCTACTATCAAAACGGTTCGTATTAACTCTTAAATCGATGTTGTGGTGGGAAATTAATAAATAATGTTTTTTTTAGTGTTATTATAATGACCCGAAGGAGACAGAAATATTGTTTACTGAAGACGGGTTTATAAAAACGGGTGATTTGTTTTATAAAAATAACCACGGACGCTACTTTTTCGTGGAAAGACTCAAAATGCTGTTAAAATACAAGAATTACCAGGTATGTATTTTACGTTAAACGTATAGACGGAGAGCTAGCCACGTCAGATATGACACAATAATGAGAGCGACGAAATCCCTCTCGTTAGTTTGCTATACTATGCTCATTTCTAGATCCGGATATTTGGCAGCTGTAAAGTGGTGGAGGTCAAAGAATGCAAGTAACTTGAAAAAACAAATCCTAGAGTTCTGGTTTTAATGCAGTATTATGAGAAATTATATAAATAATTAGATAATGTCAATTCCAAAACTTTCTGATAGGGGAAAGTAGTCCAAAACGACGTATAATGTAATTCATAGTTTATCACCTACTGTTTCTGTTTACGAAATAATACGTGTGTTTTTTGTTCTAATGTTAGAATATAGGCCCTATCCTTTATATTTGAGACAACTTCGGCAGTTTTTACCTATTTTGGTATTACTATTTTCCGATTCAAAAAATTAGCTAGTCTGTTACTCTGACCTCCACCCATTAAAAGCTGCCATATACCCTGATCTAGCAATAAGGATAGTATAGCAATTGAACCAGACGGGTTTTGTTGCTCTCATTATTGTGTCATATCTGACGTGGCCAGCTCTTAGTCCACTATGACTGATATGCAATTTTTACAAGCTTCACTTCAACCTTTTTATTATTTTATTATTAAAAATATACCTAATTTTTAACATTATCAAAACATGTATGAATTATTCTGAACTACCTACTCTTGTGAGAAAAAGCGAATTTTAATAGCATTTGTGCTAATAATTCTGCCATGGCATGCCAGGAACGGCAATTTCAACATCACTATGGCTCGAAGCAGATATCAGGTTCCCGGATAAAGTTGCCGACATAGTTGTCCCAAATGTCAGTTTATAAAATTATCCGGACGTATAACCGACCCGGGCAATCAACCTGACGTTTGCTTACAACTTAACGAATTGTGCTTTCCAGTTTTTTTAGATGATAGTAGATGGTGGTTGAGTGATAAAATTATGTTCGCCTAGTCGTGTAAATAACAGCGTCCATCATACTTCCACAGGTGGTCCCTCCAGAAGTGGAAGAAGTGATATTGGGGCACGCAGGCGTCGCCGACGTGTGCGTGACGGGCGTGCCGCACGTAGACGACGGCGAGCACGTGGTAGCTTGCGTGGTGCGAAGACCAGGACACCAAGTCACCGCCGACGACATCAAGGAACTTGTTGCCAGTTAGTACCGTCGTGATTGGTCTGCATCTATAAAGTTTTAACTTTGATGTTAAGAAATTCAGCGTTGGCGTTCCAGTCGGTGGATTATCTATCATCAGCCTCCTAGCGTTTATCCTGGCTTCTTGACACAGCTCAATTAACCCCGTGAATTGGCGTAGGCAATAGTTTTTATGAAAGCGACTGCCATCTGACGTTCTAACCCAGGGTCCAGTTTCCTTACGATGTTTTCCTTCGCCGAGTTGCGAATGGTAAATATGAAATGATATTTCGTACATAAGTTCCGAAAACTCAGTGGTACGAGTCAGGGTTTGAACCCGAGATCTCCGAATATAAAGTCTGCACGCCAGACCACCACCAGGCCACCAGCGTTTGGGTAGCTTATCTATCAATGAGATTTAAAACCTACAGAATATAATTGGTTCCAAGTAACTGGCTTTTGTTTTGTTAAGTTTACAGTTATCAAACCAATCAAATTTACTGTCATTATATATGTAGGAAATATCCAAAAGATTTTGTTTTTGAATAATTATAGCGTCATCGTTGTTTTCTCTATTCGACATAGGTAAATAGTTTTTGTTTTATATTTGTTTGGCTTTTAACTTTTTAATGTCCGTTTTTTTATTTTATCCTTTATTTAACAAAATCTCCGGCAGTCACATTATTTACAAATTACAATTAACTTTTAAGTAATGTGTTTAATTTGAAATAGTCGTTCTTAACCTTAAAACCAGAATTAAACTAAATCGTTCACAGTGTTCTTTTTTTTGCAGAAAATTTGTCAGCGTCTAAGCAGTTACGGGGTGGTGTTGTATTCCTGGATGCAATGCCGACCACCGCGAGCGGGAAGGTTGCTCGTGTCGCAGTGAAGAAACTGGTCCTCACTGCACATAGAGAGTAGAGAGGGATTAATGTTACTCTGCGTCCGTAGGAAACACCTTAGACAACCCTACACGTGATCCTTGGGTGGTGCTAAAAGAGTAACAGACTTGGCAGCTGCACTGTCCCATCTGGACCTCGCAGCACTCACTGGATTTTCTTTATCATCTGCTTTCCCATTACTACTACCCCAGGGGAGAAATGCCTATCTATATCCAGTGACATGTAGCCATACGAGAGTAACCTATGGACAATATCATCATTGCAAGCTTTTATCCCCACATAATGGGATGGTCGGCACAGCGTGTTTCCTTCTTCCATACCTCTCTGTCGCATGTCGTCTCGTTATACACTCCTTTCCTCTTCATTAATTTCGTCAGAATTTCGTCTTACACATCGTCTATCCGTTTTTGCAGTGCTTTGCCTCTATTGACTCCTGCGAACAAAATATGTTGATGTTTTTTTTTATTTTTAACCTTAATAACTGTATTTGTATGTGTACCTTATATTTGTATGAGTAATTCTCAGTATAATCAAATAATTTGTAATTCGTGATTATTTAAGTATTAGTTCGTGCTTAACATTGTAATAATACTAGTGTTTCTATGTTTTACGTCATTTCTTATCTATAGTGTGTATTTTAAACCGCAATAAACTACAGCAAGTATAATCAACGATGTATTTTCCGTTGTTTAAGTATCCTTTTTGCCTGATAAAGACTACATAATAATATTTGTCTTACTTGTACATCAGATTTGTACAAAAGATTGATAGAATAAAGTGATTTGTACATTTCAAAATAACAGTCATTTATAGAAATGTCGAGTCTAATATAGCTACTTCTAGTAAAATTTATTTTCTTACATCAATATATTCAATCATTTTAATCCCATATCTACTTTGATTCTGATTATGTAAAAGACGAATACGTTGAAAACCCTTCAAAAAAGTATAATCTAATGATTAAGAAATACTTCGATTAATGTTGAATTTTTCCTTGTATCCTAAAATTATGCCAACTGTACTTCGGCTGATGCTAGAGCATGCATTTGCGACCATAACTGTTCAAATGCTAGGTAGATATATAATATAGAAGTCGGTAGGATAAACGTGAAACAAGATGAATGAAAATTATAATGTAAAGCAAAAAAAAAGAGACGGTTATCATTTGGGACACTTCATCGTAGATTATATGCGGAAAGGAATGAATGACGTTTGTCAAGTAAGTTTTAAAGTGTATGTTTAATGCTTATGTTTTGCATTCTAATTCCATTATATGAAGAGATATATTATGTAAAGGTGTTTTTGGTAATAACAGTATCGAGAATATTTACATTTTATTTTAAGAATTAATTAGTATATTATATTCGAACGAGCGGAGCGTAAGTGAAGCGAAGTTCTTACAAACAACTTTGGACACAATCTATCACCTAGGAAGTCTCGGCATTTCGATAGCTTTTTTATTTTGGGCGTTTGTACCGCGATAACTTTAGTTGGACCCGGAGTATGTCCTAAAACTACGGCCAAGACCACCGGGGGATGGGCAGCAGCATCCTCGGAGTGCGGTGGAGATACTGCGATCGCCAACCCGCATGCCAAGCGTGGCGATTACGGCATTCACCCCCCATGGAAAGCACTCTTTGGGGGAGGCCTATGTCCAGCAGTGGATGTCTTTCGGCTGATATGATGATGATGATGAACTTTAGTTACTTTTTCGGATCTCTATGAAATTTGTTGGGGTTGTAGCAGAGATTTTGAGAGTTTGTAGATGAACAGAATCGATCAAGGAGTTATGGAGCTAGAAGGCGAAAAGCGATCTTCATAAGGGTCTTGTTATATTGGTCATTTCGTTTGCAAGTAGATCGCGGGTTCTCAAATCGAGGAGGACTACTAGTTATAACATGAGTTATAAAATATTCTTAGATAGACGCAGCAACAGGTCAAGAAGAAACAAGTGCCTCGATGCTATCCCGAAGCATACGATTGGCACAATGCTTCGGGCGCTTAGGCCTGGTACCGGGTGACCCTATTCTAGTGGGGGGAAGGGGGCACCTCGATGTACACATCCCGTTCTACGCGGGGATGATGAGCGGGCTCCCTGTGGCGGGTATCGACCCGGCTCTTAAACGTAGTAAGTATTTATTTCAAAGGTCTGTTGAAGTAATTTTATATACAGAAAAGTTGTCACAAGGTCTTATCGTTTCTCACTTCCTTGTTGTTAATGATAATAATATGTAATAGCCAAACCTGTTTATCTTTTTTTTCTTCTTTTCCCTCTTTTTATTTCCCTTTTTTTCTTTTTTGTCTTCACTGCTTTCCCTACCTATAAATAGTTAAGTAAATTTTTCTTATCACATGACTTAACAAGAAAAGCTTAGACCTTTTTAATTGTATTCTATCAAACGCGAATCTTACAAGCATACATACACCTAATAAACGAGTGACGTAAGTCATATAAATTGTACATTCTATCTACCTTTGTCCCAAAATACTTATGCCCTCTGGCTTCCCTGACTATGAGTTTGGCATTGAGTTTGATAAGACCAGGCGCGGAACCAGGATTTCATTCAGGGGGGCAATTACCTTCACAAAAAACCTTGTGGTACGCACCTATGGCACCGTGGCAATTGCCCCTGTTGCCCCCCCCCCCCCCCCTGTATCCGAGCCTGGATAAGAGTTTATAATACTTACGCATTCCAGGTGAGTTGAAGTGTTTTTTAAACACAGTGAAACCTAAGATAGCCTTTTGCGAATACACAATATACGAAGAGTACCAAAATGCTGTACACGAGCTAAATCTTAACGTGAGGATTGTCACGTTTGGTGGTAACGAGCACTCCTTTTCAAAACTCATGGAGACTTACCAGGATCTGGATGAAGACGAATTCCAGTAATTACACTTTATCTCTTATTGCATTGTTCTCGTTTTTAACTGATAATTTTCTGTAAATAGAGCTATATTCATATGATTTCTGATAAGAATAAGTGACTACCTATTTAATGAATTCAGACGGAAGTCCAAAACTATTTTATTTACTTCGCATGCGAATAAGTATGATATAGCCCGCAAATGCGGGGTATTCCCAACTAAGCCCGCCTCCATTGCGCGCGTGTTATGGAAGTGACGGAGACATATGGGAATGGTTGCTATGAACAACCTATTCCCATCTGTCCCCGGCGGGCACAGATAGGAAAACAACGCCAAAACGTAAAATTTTGCGTCAATTCCATATTTTGTTGCCACAAATTCCTCACAGAGTTAGTCTGGTTGCCCATTGCCCTTGATTTCATGCATAACACTGTAATTCGAAAAGTTTTGAGCAGTAGAAGTAAAGCAGAATTTAGTATCATGTTGCCAAAATATTTGCCTTAATTTTTCAGAGTTGCTACTTTCGATGTGGATAAAATGTACTGCTGGCTTATCAGTACAAGTGGAAGTACTGGACAGCCGAAAGTGGTTGCTTTAACACACGCGCATATACTTCAGTTCGTGGATGAGTTCATGTGTTCTGAAGCTTGTAAGAAGCCTGGGTAATTACCATTTAAAGTAAATATTTAGGCTGGAAATCGAATAAGAATCCGGTTGTATTACATATTCGGTTTCCAGCTAAGGATGGCCAATGTAAATGGTTACATTATAAATACTATTAAAAACTACCCAATTTCAGTAACTCAATAGCACAAATACACATGGTTAATGGGTATTAACCATGTGTATTTGTGCTATTGAGTTCCCGATATTTCGGCACTACTGTTGTGTTGTGTGTTAGTAAACTACAAGTTAAACTCGCAGCTCGTCAGTTAAACCGCGTTATAATTATGGCAACAGCACCAAAATAACACGAATACCCATTTTAGTGGTTAATTACGTAACATTTTCGATCAGGATATTAATGTTTTCAAGTGTACGCAAAACAGCTCTGAACATGTCATCTCTCCACTGGATATCGGGTTGCTACATCGCTCTCCTAATGCCGATGAATTACATCAAGTTGCAGACTTCCGCTCCCGTCACCACGGAACATATCATTGACGTCATTAACAAGTATAAGGTAATATATTTTTCACTTCTCATGCCCGTAAAGTTCGACCTTAAGTCGTGCATGGACGACATAAAATCGCTTTTCAAGCTTTAGTGCATAAAGTAAAATTTTCTTCTAAGACTAATAATGAGGCTGAACAGCCAAACAGAGTCAAAATAATGCACAATTTAATTGAGCAGTAAAATTTCGTATAGTATTGAAGCTTGTTATTTTATTATATTCTTGCTATAATTATTTGAATTCAGTGTTTTCTATAATTAAAATAATGAAATCAGATAAAATAGGTGTTGATAATAGTTTAAAAACGCCCCGAAATGTTTTTATGAGTTGACAGAAAAGAAGTATCTATGTCTAAATTCACAAGTATTATTGGCGGGAACCATATTTATTTTCATTGTAATATTTTTGTTACAACTTGAAATAGTTTCACGGTTATAACGATAAATAATTTCCTCGCAATTGAAGTGAAAATTAGAGTGTAAAGCTCGTCCATAAAACCCATTTTACACTCGACTTTATAAACTCCTCGCGTAATATCGTGCGTTTTATGCACTTGTTGTAAAATCTACTATTTTAAGATACTTGATATCAGAAGCACTCAGAAGTTACAAATGGTACTCCGTTTTGAAAGAATAATATTTACTTCCTTTCTAAAATAATCAATATAGTCAAGTTAGGTTATTATTTATTAATCATTAATCAAAATAGTCGTATAGCAATAGTGACGCACTGGAACAAGTTGCACATGAATAACAGGCCGGTTTTTTTAAATAGTAGGTAACGAATTCTAATTTATGTTAATTTTTTTCTCGCTATATATACGTTATTTGTATGATATAATTTATTAATTACTTTACATTATAATTTAATTTAATTTATCTGTTATTCAATCAAATACAAACACTGAAAACATTGAAAAAATAATCAACCCAGCAGGATTCTGCTGGGTTGATTATTTTTTCAATGTTTTCAGTGTTTGTATTTGATTGAATAACATACTATTGTATGAGTGGAATGCCCCACTTTAAAAAACCATGTAAAATAATTATTAATTTATCTGTGCCAAACATCGACATATAATATCAAGACGAGTAAAGGCAAGCTAAGTTCATGTGAAAACACGACCCATTTTCATGTTTACAAAACTAAAATGTCTTATGTCTTGTTAACCAATCAAGTACTCATTCTTTAATCATATTTTTTTGTGTTAACCTTAATACTGCAAAGGTTTCATGCCATTTCACCAATAAGAAAAGTTGCCGTGTTGTGAGTGGTCAAAATCAATTTGACAATGAAGTTTAATTGGACAGGAGACACTCAAATCAAATGACTGAAAATGTCAAGTTAACGTATAATAAATACGCCTCAGTTTGACGTGGATGTGTTCATGTAATAAATAATACTCAATGGAATCAATTAACAATTTATTTTTCGTGCATTTTTCATTAGTTATGTAATATACGTAAATTTAATCGTTCTTGGAGTAAGGAATGTGAAAGCCTTCTATTCATCTTTCATTTATTTAATTAAAGTGTTTAATTACAATAGGCATCTATTTAACCAGGCTGCTAAATAATTGAATTTGGGTAGCTTTAAAAAATAAAACAGGGTACCAAAATTAATAGGTTGGCGACTAATTTGGGGCCGTACATTATCTCAATATGGGCTGTTTTTTAATGTCTTAATAGCCATTGTTTAACTATAGGTAGGTATCAAATAATTATATTGAAAACTGAATTTATAACAAGAAGCATTTTAAGAAGCCTTTTTTTAATCGAAAACGATTACTTATTAAATTAACAATAAGGTACTTTAAAAATATTTAGGAAGCAATTAAAGTGAATTACATATTCAATATTAGTAAAACGGGCAACTTTACACGAGCTGTAATTATAAGATAAAATGGATTCTTAAAAAGTTACTAGGGTCTATGAATATTGGTAGGTAAGTATCTATAGTCAGATATCTAGAACCAAAATTAATATGCCACATATGAATTAGAAAAAATTAAAGGTGCCTTTTGTATAGTATTACCAAAATACCAACCTAGTTAATAGAGCATAATGAATGGTGCCTTTTGTGTTACCTAAATACCTACCTACCTAGTGAATAGAAAATATGAAGGGTGCGTTTTGTGTAGGAATTACCTAAATATCTACCTATACTTCCTTTTTTTTTTTATTTGGAATTGAATATTTAATTTATAATGTCAGAAATTAAAAACTAAAATAACACAACTTAATTAACAAAAAAAATATAAAAATTAAAACTACTTAAAAATAAATTAAAATTAAATTAAAACTAATCTAAACTAAAATACATCTAAAAAAGGCCCCCGCGGCATCGTGCCAAAGATGCTGGCAGCATTCCCTCTCTGAATGGCAACGCTAATGCGTTGCGAGAGAAAGCTGCCAGCTCTCTGGTCCCCGGTGATGTCTATTAATTTCTTTGAAATCTCTTTGAAAAGAGTACGTGCACTTGGACCCCACGGCCCCAGGGTCTCGACACCAAATGCCACGAAGTGGTATTGGGGGCCGAGACCCCGATATTTCAGAGCCTTTTTGGTTTCTGCCGCCTCCGCTGCCGCACCAGCCCTGGTTGAGGTTCTTGATAGATGGGACGGAGCCAGCGTATCGACGCATGTAGCGTCCCAGACTAGCACCCGTCCCATCTTCCACGGGACCAGGGTCATACCATCCGGTCTCTTTCCATCGTCTCTCAAAACACCGTTTGGTTCGAGAATAGCCGGCGCGTTGACGGTGGCAAGAGACCGGCGGATGATATCATTTAGGGCTGCGTGCCTAGAGAGGCGGCCGGCGCTCATTTGGCAAGAAAGGCCGTGGTGTCCAAGTTCGTCTACGAATGCGCCGCAGGGGCATTTGTGGGGGGCGCAGACCTTAACCCCTAATCTTAGACTTACGGCTAATCTTAATGTATCGGGTTCTAGGTACGTACCGATGGGTGGGGAGGGATATGCATAGAGCCACTGGCCGGATTCTTGTTCGGCGGCTGCAAGCAGCCGCGCGCGCATATGTCCACTAGAACGGGTTAGTAAGGAGTCGTAAACAATTTTGCAGAGGGTGTCGTCCCAGCAACGTTGTACGTTTAATTTTGTGGGTAAATCTTGGCCCGGACAAGCCATCAGAAGCCATTTTTTTTAGATTAGAAAAATCGTGCGATTGTCCTAGTTTTCCCTCATAGGGCTGAAAAAAATACATAGGCGAAATGGATCGTTAATTTTCTATTGTAAAAAAAAAAGAGGTATAGTCGCCTACCTTACTTCTACACAGCTTCTTAAGTTTTAAAGGAAAAGAAAAAAACATATTGCAGTTTATAATAATCAATACCTGTTGTTAATTGACATTTAAATAAAACAAGTTGTATAATGTAATGTCGTAGCGTTTCTGCTAAAAAATAAATGGTTAAAATATTCAATGAAATTATTTGATTATACCTAGATAGTAGTCATCTTGCCATATGTTGGCTAAACATGTGATACAAAATGACATCAATCATGACATCTATACTTATAGTCCCGTCTCGTTGGCAATATTTTGAGGGTTAAGTTTCGAAAATTCTAAAGTCACTTATTATTGAAGTTGCAAATACAGTGTGTACATGAGAATCTTTCAGTGCGTTTTGTGTCATATTCAATTGGTGCTTTTTTTGTAATTCAATAATTTGAGGTTAACTTTTTTAGCTTGCCATAACTTGAGTAAAAGAATATTAGAGTTAGAAAATATAACTGTTTTGTATTTAGAACAGTTTTATTGTACAAAACCAGTTTGTGTCAGTTACGTCGAGTGCAATTTGATCTAGTATGACAACGCTAAAAAACCCCGTATAAAAAATTAGAGTTCATAAAATAAGGACTAACTATATCATCACCTCAAAATATGTCAATTAAATCAATATGTATCAAATTAAGCAATGAAAATTTTAGTTCCTTGGTAATTTATTTTTTTAGGCTGTTATCGTTTTAATAAATTATTAAAGTCATCAGAGTTCACATTCTAATAATCAAAAAGGGATTTTAAAGTAGATATTTCAATTTGTATCACTTTCATCAATGATATTTCGTCAAAAATTAAACAGAAACAATATTTGCGTTCATAGGAAATCTTCCTAACTATAGCGCGTGACCTTGATGGCACGCCTGTTCGGCTTACTTCTGTAGTGACCACTAGAAGTAGACCCCCGTCTCGCTTCTTAACAAGCTAAACAATGGGTCAACCAGGCGCTGGCATCTTAGCTGTTACGATGTAGGTACTTGCTCACGGAGGCGCGCGCGGGGTGATAAAGCTGACATACTCGACAAAGGAACTGAGTGGAGGAGCGGGTCGCGGGAAGCCGGCGAGTAGGGCAATGAACTCGTGCGTGTCTCGCCAATACGTACCTTTTAAGCGGTAGCCGCTTTGTTTGTGTTTTGACTAGACTTTAGTTAGAGTTTGTTTAGACTGTTGAGTACATTTTCGAAGATTTCAAGCATCGTGAATTATGGGTAGAAAACGCAACGTAAATTTTTGTTTAGTTTTGCTTTATTCGAACGAAGTTCCTTATCGGACGGTTCGCGGATGGGGGGCTAGGCGAAAAAAAGTCACGTGACCGTCACGAAAAAGCGTCACGTCACGAAAACGCGACACAAAGCCATACGATTGAGAAACATGTAAAATGGAATGAAATAAAAAAATTAAAAATAGAATAAAGTGAATAGAGAAGTGTAGTGAAAAGTAAAAGTGAGAAGTGCCAAAGTGAAAAAAGTTAATAAAGTCAAAAAAGTCGAGAACGTCCTAAAAGTAATAAAAGTCAAAAATGACAAAATTTCAAAAATTTCGAAAATTTCAAGAATTTCAAAAATTTCAAAAAATTCAGAAATTTCAAAAATTTCAGAAATTTCAAGTTTCAAATATTTCAAGTTTCAAAAATTTCAAAAATTTCAAAAATTTAATAAAGTTCATAAAATTAAAAAAAAAAACAAAAAATTCCATTTTTTTTTGATACAAAAAAAAATAACTACAAAAAATAACGTAAAAGTCAAAAATTAAATAACTACTTCGTTCCAACCGAGTGTTCCTCGACACTTTTATTTTATTTTCGTTTTTTATTTTTGTCTGTATTTTGTTTTTATTTTGTCTTTATTTTGCTTTTATTTTGTCATTTTGTTTTTATTCCATTTTTATTTTGTTTTATTGTATTCTTATATTACTTTTTTTTATACCACGACGGTGGCAAACAAGCATACGGCCCGCCAGATGGTAAGCAGTAGCATATGGATGCCTGCAACTCCAGAGGTGTCATATGCGCGTTGCCGACCCTTTACAAAAAGGAGGAACAAGTTTAGAGTCCATTATCTCGGCCATTTTTGATTTTAGAGAAAACTTTTTCAAATAAAACACGCTTATTTTAGCGTATTCTATATGGAAAAATCATAAAAAGTACATATTATAATGACGTCCCGTCGATGGTTTTTTTTTCGAAATCCAAATAATATACAAGTTCAAAGTCTATTTATCTCGGGCATTTTTTATTTGAGAGAAGTTTCTCAAATAAAACACGCTTATTTTAGCGTATTCAATACGGAAAAATCATAAAAAGTACACGTTATAATGACGTCCCGATATACAAGTTCAAAGTCCATTATCTCGGCCATTTTTGGTTATAAAGAAAAGTCTTCCAAATAAAACACGCTTATTTTAGCATATGCTATACGGAATAATCATAAAAAGTACACGTTATAATGAAGTCCCGTCGATGGTTTTTTTTCGAAGTCCAAATTATATACAAGTTCAGAGTCCATTATCTCGGACATTTTGAATTTTAGAGAAAAGTTTATCAAATAAAATACGCTTATTTTAGCGTATTCAATACGGAGAAATCATAAAAAGTACACATTTTAATGACGTTCCTTCGATGATTTTTTTTCGAAGTCAAAATTATATACAAGTTCAAAGTCCATTATCTCGGCCATTTTTGTTTTTAGACCAAAGTTTTTTTGAATAAAACACGCTTATTTTAGCGTATTCTATACAAAAAATCATAAACAGTACACGTTATAATGACGTCCCGACTATGGTTTTTTTTTGAAGTCCAAATTATGTACAAGTTCAAAGCCCATTATCTCGGCCATTTATGATTTTAGAGAAAAGTTTTTCGATTAAAACATGCTTATTTTAGCGTATTCTATATGGCAAAATCATAAAAAGTACATGTTATAATGACGTACCGTCAATGGTTTTTTTCGAAATCCAAATTATATACAAGTTCAAAGTCCATTATCTCGGCCATTTTTGTTTTTAGACCAAAGTTTTTTTGAATAAAACACGCTTATTTTAGCGTATTCTATACAAAAAATCATAAACAGTACATATTATAATGACGTCCCGTCGATGGTTTTTTTTCGAAATCCAAATAATATACAAGTTCAAAGTCCATTATCTCGGCCATTTTTTATTTTAGAGAAAAGTCACTCAAATAAAACAAGCTTATTTTAGCGTATTCTATAACGAAATATCATAAAAAGTACACGTTATAATGACGTCCCGTCGATGGTTTTTTTTTCCAAGTCAGGGAAGCTTCCAATGCACAGCGAGTTTACGAACCCTATAAGTAGTCGCCTGAAATCCAGAAACCCACCGTACAGTATCGTCTCATCTCTTTCGCAAGCAGGATACAACGTCAACCAGGAGTGGATGCAGGCGTGGGCCACCGCAATGGATGGAGAATATGGGTCGGAGATTTATTTATTTATTTATTTTAACTTTACTGCACAATGAGAAAAGAGTACATAAGGCGAACTTAATGCCAAAAGGCATTCTCTACCAGTTAACCGTTGGGCCAAACAGACATTGGAGATTGTACCGGGCAAGAAAATAGAGGGCTCTGAATTGCCGAGGCGAACCTGGTGCAACCTCATAGACTTCGCACTGGATATGGTCGCTGCGCTTCATTTAAGTACCATTGCGGCTGGGTGGACTCGCCTGCCTGTCATTGTGGTGCAGAAGAGCAGATTATCCACCATATATTTTTAGAATGCCCATCTCGTTACACCGGAGGCCCCCCGGAAGACCTGATCACTTTAAACGACGAAGCTCTAAAGTGGATAAATTCTCTGGAGTTAGATTTATGATCTCTCATCTGTATATATTTTTGTGACCTTGGTATGCCATACGAATAAATAAATAAATTATTTTAGCGTATTCTATACGGTAAATTCATAAAAAGTACACGTTATAATGACGTCCCGTCTATGATTTTTTTTCCAAGTCCAAATGATATACAAGTTCCATGTCCAATCGGCCATTTTTGATTTTGGAGAAAAGTTTTTCAGATAAAACATGCTTATTTTAGCGTTTTCTATACGGTAAAATCATAACAAATATACTTTATAATGATACCCAATCGCTGTTTTTTTTCGAAGTCAAAATTATATACAAGTTCAGAGTCCGTTATCTCCGCCATTTTTGATTTTAGAGAAAATTTTCTCCAATAAAACATGCTTATTTTAGCGTATTCTATACAGAATAATCATAAAAAGTACACGTTATAATAAAGTCCCGTCAATGGTATTTTTTTAGTCCAAATTATACAGTGTGACTGGTAATTCGTCGTATTCCTTCAAGGGGGTTATTCTACAGCTTATTTGGAGTGATTTAAGTCATTACCTAATGACCCTTAATCAGTTTGTTTGTTTCACCAAAGGCAATCTGCAGTGCCTACTACCTCAAGGAATAAGATAAGATACGAAACTGGAGACAAAGTATGCCTTCGGTGAGTTTAAAACGACACAAACAAGTAAAGTCAAGTACGCTAAGTCCTGTACCTGCTCTGGTATTATTATTATTAATTGTAAAAAATGAGCATAAAATGTCATAAATTGTACCTTTTTAGAAAGCTTATGAACTGAGGAAATAAATTCTGTAATTTGTACGCGAAGTGTTATTACTTTTTTTTTAGTTATGCCTTAAAATGTAACAAGATTTGAAAAAAAATATCAAAAACTTCTGACTTCAGATGCTTTTATTTGCAAAATTTTGATATGTTTTGTATTTTTTTATTATTTTACGTAATCAGTGATTCATTGGCTATTCGGAAAATCTTTTTTTTTATTTAAAAAATACGTAGTTTAAAAAAAATACTAGTTTAGGTCAAAAAGCGGGTATTTATTAAAAAAATCTAAAATCTTGAATAACTTGAAAACCAATGAGTTTTGACCCCTGCTTGACTGGACTTAAATCACTCCAAATAAGCTGTAGAATAACCCCCTTGAAGGAATACGACGAATTACCAGTCACCCTGTATACAAGTTCAAAGTCCATTATCTCGGCTATTTTTGATTTTAGAGATAAGTTTCTGAAATAAAACACGCTTATTTTAGCTTATTCTATACGGAAAAATCATAAAAAGTACACGTTATAATGACGTCCCGATATACAAGTTCAAAGTCCATTATCTCGGCCATTTTTGATTATAATGAAAAGTTTTTCAAATAAAACACGCTTATTTTAGCATATTCTATATGGGATAATCATAAAAAGTACACATTATAATGTAGTCCCATCGATGGCTTTTTTCGAAGTCTAAATTATATGCAAGTTCAACGTCCATTATCTCGGCCATTTTTGAATTTAGACCTAAGTTATTCCAATAAAACACGCTTATTTTAGCGTATTATATACGTGAAAATCATAAAAAGTATACTTTATGATGATACCCAATCGCTGGTTTTTTTTTCGAAGTCCAAATTATATACAAGTTCAAAGTCCATTGTCACGGCCATTTTTGATTTTAGGGAAAAAATTTCAAATAAAATACGCTTATTTTAGCGTAGTCTATACGGAAAAATCATAAAAAGTACACATTATAATGAAGTCCCGTAGATGGTTTTTTTTGAAGTCCAAATTATATACAAGTTCAGAGTCCATTATCTCGGCCATTTTTGATTTTAGAGAAAAATTTCTTAAGTAAAACACGCTTATTTTAGCGTATTCTATACGGAAAAATCATAAAAAGTACACGTTATAATTACGTCCCGTCGATGATTTTTTTTCAAGTCTAAATTATATGCAATTTCAAAGTCTCTTATGAAGTCTAAATTATATGCAATCTCGGCCATTTTTGAATTTAGACCAAAGTTATTCGAATAAAACACGCTTATTTTAGCGTATTATATACGTGAAAATCATAAAAAGTATACTTTATGATGATACCCCATCGCTCTTTTCGAAGTCCCAATGATGTACATGTTCCATGTCCAATCGGCCATTTTTGATTTTAGAAAAAAATGTTTTTCAAATAAAACACGCTTATTTTAGCGTAGTCTATACAGAAAAATCTTAAAAAGTACACGTTATAATGATCCCCCGTCGCCATTTTATTTTTTAAGTCCAAATTTTACTCCATGTAGTCAATCTTCAAAGTTCGGTAACTTCGAAGTTTTTGGGTAAAAAAAATGTTTCTTATAAAACTTGCTTATTTTAACACATCCTACACAATAAGATAAAATAAAGTATGTGTCATAATGATACCATTCCAACCAAAATACTCCAAATTGTACTCAACCTTCAGGGCCCCATAACTTCGAAATTATTGAGTTAAAAAAAATGTGTTAAAGAAAAGTTGCTTGTTTTTATGTGTTCTATACGATAAGTTAATAAAAATATAGCCTTATTATGACATCACACTGATGAAAAAAAAATTAAGTCCAGCCCGGCCCTTTGCTAGTCCAACCGAGAGGCAGATAACGAAATTTCGATTTTCGCGTTTCACGATAGCCACTCTGTAAACAAACCGCCTTGATGCATACATTACATATTTATTAGTTACAAATTATCTGTGACAATTTGCCAAAGTATAGTTTAAATGGTAAACTAGGTTTACCGTGGCACACAGATCCACCGTTGCAGTCCCTTATGGACTACGGTGTAGTCATACGTTATATCACCATTAATTGTCCTTAACTTACTTAAGTTTTATATTATTGCTTTCTTTACTATGAAAAATAAAGAAGAGCGACTGAAAAATCGCTGTTTGTCTTTGTCGCACATAATACTACTATTACTATATGTATGTATAGAGTAATAATAGAACACAAACGAGCCGCTAGGCAGCCTGGTCGACCGACATGCACCCCGCCCGCGCCTTACCCTTCCCCGCGCATGCCCATTACGCAAAACAAGTTTTCGTTTTGAAAAATAAAAATAATCCATTGATTATAATGACACAAATTTCAAACATTGTTTCGATATGCTTTTATAAAAATATTGACGCAAACTTTAATAACTTTAATATTTTATTGTACTGTTAACGGGGGTCATACAAGAAAAAAAATTAAAATAAATAAATATCATTGATTAATATGGCACAAATTTATTCAAATAATAGATACCGATATTTTAGAAAGTGCGGTACCTAATCGATCAACTCTAATTTTATATAGGCTTGTAAAAGTCCACATATATGTGCTGATTGAACGTCAGTATTCCCATTGACGAAAGTGACACAAAACACGTGCGTGCGTCAGTAACAACTTTGCTGTTACAGTGAAAAAACAATTTTGATCTCTAATTTTCTATTTACCGAATAATGTTTAAAAAAAGAAATGTCTAAGTTTCTACCTACGCAACAACCTAGGATGACACAAATTATTATTATTAGCTAAGTTGGATGGCCTGAACTCTGTATGCGAATAATAAGCATCTTTAATATTATCGAAACTTCATAATTTATCGGTACGGGTTTTATATGTATTTTACCATGATTAAGCAAATAAATGATTTCTATTTCTATTTCATGTGCATACTTTTTGGAAGTAGGTATTACCTAAAGCTAAAGTGCTCAATGTATACATTCAAAATACTTAATAAAGAAAGGGAAAATTGCATACTATGGGTTCCATACAGATCAAAATTTTTATTGTATATTTTTGTTAGCAATTTTTTTATGACAAATGCACTGAACTTTAACTTTTGATCAAAGTTAAGCTCCTTGTTCCTTTGCTCGTCTTCGCACCTAAATCTTCCTAGGCTTATTTAAAAATACAAATTACACAGAATTTTAATTTTTTTAAATATTTATTGTCATGGAAGATTCATGTGGAAAACGACCATTACCTAACCAACATGCATACCGGTCCCGCAGACAACAAAAATGTATACCACGAAGGTGGCAAACAAGCATACGGCCCGCCTGATGGTTACTAACGATGACCCTCTATGGCTTGCAAATGGTGCTTTAAGGGGTAAATTAAGAAAATTTGTTGAAATGAGTTGAAATTTCGGAACAAATAGACATTGTAACAAGACAGAGTAGTACATGCTTCCTTTTAAACCATTTTGGTACGGAACCTTAAAAATATTCCAGTTTCCTGAAATTTTAGTGCTCCCGTAATTAAAATGATACCAGCAATTGATACCCAAAAATGGTTAATTAGGTAGAAACAAATAGCTGGCAACAAATATTTAAACCAAGCCTGCTTTGAATAATAGATGCCAAGTTAATATTTTTGTTGCCAACCTATTATTTTAAGTTCCCGGCTAATTTTTTGGTCAGCTATATATTGCTGCCGTTTTTCAATAATATCATGCCACATGTTTGAGGCTTATAAAAAAATATTGTCGCTAAAATATTAATTCAAGGCCAATTTATAATATTATATGCCTTAGAAAAGTTGCCGATTCATGTTTTAGATACCCGGAAAATTATAAGACATTACAATATAGGGACTTACATACTACAAAATAAGCATAAATTAACATATTTTTTTTACAATTTTATAAATCCGTTACATAGGGAGACCCTCTTGGTCTCAAGCAACATAATGTTAAGCAATTAAGGTTGATTATGGCAAAATAAAAACGATTCTTTTTTAACTTTATTTATGACCAGACTAGAAAATAATAGCATACCTTCAATATAAATAGTTAAAATTCTCTTTGCTTCCACGTTTTTTAGAACTAAATAAATAACGGATGAGTTCGTTTATGTGTACTATTTATTTTAGCAGGCTTAGGGAAATACAAAGATAAATTTACATTTTGCATTTTTTATACTACAACGGTAGCAAACAGGCATACGGCTCACCTGATGTTAAGCAGCTACCGTAGCCTATGGACGCCTGTAACTCCAGAGGTGTCTCGTGTGCTTTGCCGACGCTTTCATATAAAAGAGGATTCACTGTGTGACAGCTAAAGGGACAAGAGGATCCCCCGTCGTCAACACACTGCATCCTCTGAGCTCTCTGGCAACCTTACTCACCGGCAGGAACACAACACTATGAGTAGGGTTTCGTGCTAATTGGCTGTGGTTTTCTGTAAGGTAGAGGTAGTTCCCCAGTCGGGCTCTGCTCTAGATTTGATAATTAAAGACTACGCTATGAAGTTATAGCATTCATTATTAATGAAAAATAAGAGTCATACCTATTAGCCAGTTGTACTAGAAATGGCACGGCCAGAATGGTATGATTTTACCAGAGTAAGTATACTTAGTAGGTACTAATTCGAAGGGTTTTGTTTTGTCGATTTATTACTACTAGGTAATACTTATAAATGAACATTCATTATACTTTTCCTCAAATGAGTTATGTTTACTTTTCCAAAACTTATATTGCATAACATCGACCAAGTCCGTAATGTATGAGAATATCTATGCGTGATTTACTTACCGATGAAAAGAAATACGAGTATTACCATCTTTGGCGCCTGTGTGGCTCCTGCACCAATTCACGGCACAAGCCTGCATTTTAATACCTATATATTATCGAAATTTCATGGACCGAAAAAACTAATATTTTGACGACATGACAATTTCAAAATGTTTGACATGACATTAGGGCACCGCTGTCACAAGCTCCGCCCACTTTGGCACCAGGAAAGTGGAGCACATTTTGAGCGTTGATTACGCTTCCTTACTATTATTCTTCCAAGGTGCCAAACGTTATTGTTAAATATATAAACTTGTTTAAATTTTTACTTTGAATTGTATAATTACACTAACAACCAGAAACAAGGTATTATTGTATTACTAACATGCTTATGGGCCTAGAGTCTGAAATAAATAAATATTTATTTCTACTTTAAGAACTCTTAATAATTTACCTTTAAATATCAGTCTTATGTTTTATAGCCTGTGGATATTTTATGTACACCAACACTCCTTGAACCTATACTTCATCATGAGAGATATTGCGATCTAACGTGTTTTGACATTTTGAGGATAGGAGGCAGCAACATTAGCAGCAGATTTCTGACGGGACTTAGGGTGAGTATCGGGGATTTTAATCACTTTTCAAATTGACAACCGCATTTAATGCAATCATTGGGGAATCATCTCCATACATTGCCTTACAAAAGGTCAAGTAGAAAATGTTTTAATGGTTATTGGTAGGCTACAGGCTGGTTATTAAAATACTAGATTTGAGACAAGGTCTCAAATCTAGTTCCCTATAGCCTACCAATAACCATTAAAACATTTTCTACTCCACCTTTTGTAAGGCAAATGCTCCAATGATTGCGCTAATTGTCCTTTTACGTCTTTGAGAATTCAACCAACCGGAGTTGCCATTGACAGGCGTTCCCCTCTGCCGAAAACATGTGACCAGTGGGCATGCCCATGTATGGACTGACATTTATCTGACGTGGCTATTTGTACGTTACGTACGAATAGCCATACATTTGACGTTCCCCTCCCCCCGCAAAATTCGGCAGAATTTTTTTTTATAGAAAATGACATACATGGCTACTCCGTCCGGGTTGAATTCTCTAAGTTTTATATCATAAAGTTTGGCAATTATAGTTTGGCAAACCATTTCTGTCAGTAGAAACGCGCGGCAAATTTAAAATACGTACATGTGGCAACCCTTTGTGATAAGACACCGTATTTCATGACGAACATTTCAATTCATATTGAATTTGTTTCTAGCACATTCCCAATTAAATTTAAGCTCAATTTTAAGCCATATGTCAATTGCCTCAACCAGATTATCTGTTGTAGTTGATGACATATCAGACGAAATATATCCGTCTCCTTTTTACACACCGTAAATGTCACCTAATGAAAGGGGCGGAAATACCACCTAAAATTAAAAACATAAAATTGGATGATCATTGCTGCTTTTTTCACTGATTCTTAGTGTTGTCATACTTTTGTTCGCTGTACATTGCTACTGCGTTCGTTGGCTGGCCAGACTGTAGTTGTCCAAATTGAGTATTATCTACGTATACCGGGTCTTTCCTGTAGCACAAGCAATAAATTAAATAGTAGATTAGCTACTCCTCAAGACATGTATTAATGAAATACCTTAGATACTATATGATGATCGTGAATCAGTGAGTCAGTGATAAAATTAAGGAACTTTCATTTGCAGTAATTGTAGTTTGCAGTAAATCCTTTATGGCCTCTTGATCACAGAAATTTCAGAATTTTAGCTTTATCGACAACAGAATTAAAGGGGGGTCTGCCTGAAAGGCTTCGGGAAAAAGATGGTAAAGGACGGTGGCTTTATTGTTTGTTTTGCTCAACTTGGCGGCATAAAGTTCTATACAAGGAGAAAGCTTCGCCTCATCTTTCCAAACAAAAAAGTCTGCCAAAACCTGAGCGGGACAAGGTAGCACGCATGTGATGTTGTCAAGTCAAAGGTACATCATAATTATTTTACATGTTTTTTTAAAGTGGGGCATTCCACTCATACAATAGTATGTTATTCAATCAAATACAAACACTGAAAACATTGAAAAAATAATCAACCCAGCAGGATTTGAACCTCGCATCGATACGCCTTACCGGGGCTCGATCGCTTTACCAATTAAGCTATGGGTTCAGTTACTGAGTTGACGAAATTCTCAATGCCTTCAATCATCTTTTTGCATTTATTTTTACATCGACTTTATAGCAGCCGTAAGCGACATCTAGGTGCTAACTACTAGAGTTAGATACCCTTCCCGCCGACCCTTTTACAAGTATCACAACGGAAATAATAGATGGCGCTGCTATCAACTCATAATTATTTTACATGTTTTTTTAAAGTGGGGCATTCCACTCATACAATAGTATGTTATTCAATCAAATACAAACACTGAAAACATTGAAAAAATAATCAACCCAGCAGGATTTGAACCTCGCATCGATACGCCTTACCGGGGCTCGATCGCTTTACCAATTAAGCTATGGGTTCAGTTACTGAGTTGACGAAATTCTCAATGCCTTCAATCATCTTTTTGCATTTATTTTTACATTGACTTTATAGCAGCCGTAAGCGACATCTAGGTGCTAACTACTAGAGTTAGATACCCTTCCCGCCGACCCTTCTACAAGTATCACAACGGAAATAATAGATGGCGCTGCTATCAACTCATAATTATTTTACATGTTTTTTTAAAGTGGGGCATTCCACTCATACAATAGTATGTTATTCAATCAAATACAAACACTGAAAACATTGAAAAAATAATCAACCCAGCAGGATTTGAACCTCGCATCGATACGCCTTACCGGGGCTCGATCGCTTTACCAATTAAGCTATGGGTTCAGTTACTGAGTTGACGAAATTTTCAATGCCTTCAATCATCTTTTTGCATTTATTTTTACATCGACTTTATAGCAGCCGTAAGCGACATCTAGGTGCTAACTACTAGAGTTAGATACCCTATCACAACGGAAATAATAGATGGCGCTGCTATCAACTCATAATTATTTTACATGTTTTTTTAAAGTGGGGCATTCCACTCATACAATAGTATGTTATTCAATCAAATACAAACACTGAAAACATTGAAAAAATAATCAACCCAGCAGGATTTGAACCTCGCATCGATACGCCTTACCGGGGCTCGATCGCTTTACCAATTAAGCTATGGGTTCAGTTACTGAGTTGACGAAATTCTCAATGCCTTCAATCATCTTTTTGCATTTATTTTTACATCGACTTTATAGCAGCCGTAAGCGACATCTAGGTGCTAACTACTAGAGTTAGATACCCTTCCCGCCGACCCTTTTACAAGTATCACAACGGAAATAATAGATGGCGCTGCTATCAACTCATAATTATTTTACATGTTTTTTTAAAGTGGGGCATTCCACTCATACAATAGTATGTTATTCAATCAAATACAAACACTGAAAACATTGAAAAAATAATCAACCCAGCAGGATTTGAACCTCGCATCGATACGCCTTACCGGGGCTCGATCGCTTTACCAATTAAGCTATGGGTTCAGTTACTGAGTTGACGAAATTCTCAATGCCTTCAATCATCTTTTTGCATTTATTTTTACATCGACTTTATAGCAGCCGTAAGCGACATCTAGGTGCTAACTACTAGAGTTAGATACCCTTCCCGCCGACCCTTTTACAAGAAAATAAAAAAGCAAAAATAAATGCAAAAAGATGATTGAAGGCATTGAGAATTTCGTCAACTCAGTAACTGAACCCATAGCTTAATTGGTAAAGCGATCGAGCCCCGGTAAGGCGTATCGATGCGAGGTTCAAATCCTGCTGGGTTGATTATTTTTTCAATGTTTTCAGTGTTTGTATTTGATTGAATAACATACTATTGTATGAGTGGAATGCCCCACTTTAAAAAAACATGTAAAATAATTATGAGTTGATAGCAGCGCCATCTATTATTTCCGTTGTGATACTTGTAAAAGGGTCGGCGGGAAGGGTATCTAACTCTAGTAGTTAGCACCTAGATGTCGCTTACGGCTGCTATAAAGTCGATGTAAAAATAAATGCAAAAAGATGATTGAAGGCATTGAGAATTTCGTCAACTCAGTAACTGAACCCATAGCTTAATTGGTAAAGCGATCGAGCCCCGGTAAGGCGTATCGATGCGAGGTTCAAATCCTGCTGGGTTGATTATTTTTTCAATGTTTTCAGTGTTTGTATTTGATTGAATAACATACTATTGTATGAGTGGAATGCCCCACTTTAAAAAAACATGTAACGCGGGGGGCGGGGCTTACAAACTGAGCCGCCAAGCCGTTTAGTTTACAAATGGCGGTTCAGTGACACGGTGGTAGTGAAGTTTATTAGAAAATTAAATAATTTAGTAAACATGCCTTCTTGCGCCGTAAAATGGTGTCAGAGTAGAACTGGAAAACATAATAAAAAAGACGGGCTCACTTTTCATAGGTAAGTTAAGCCGAAAACATATTATTATAAATTTATTTTACCGGATAATTTTATATGGGGATGGTGCTATGCCAACTTTTGAACAGCCATTAAAATTTCTTACGATATTTTTTTTATTACTTTTTAATGAAATACAATGTTTTGATTTAAATTAAATGCACATGTTTACATCTCACTTTTCATAACACGCAGATAAAGTTAATAGTATACAGTATGCCTCTGATCACGAGCTTTAAATGTAAGAATCGATTTTGCTCATAAAATGGAAATACAACTTTTGAAAATAACTGGATTTGTAAAAAAAACCGGCCAAGTGCGAGTCGGACTCGCGCACCTAGAGTTCCGTACAAATCTGTAGGTATATAGGGGTAGTAACTTAAAAATCATTAAAAATATTTTTATTATATGATGTAACAAAAAAATTGGTTTCCGCAATTTTTCCTTTATCTGTGCTATAAGACGTTGCTTCGTACCAAATTTCAAGAGTCTGAGTTCACGGGAAGCGGGAAGTACCCTGTAGGTTTTGATTCCCTTGCGAGTTTCGTAAATTTGCGGCATAAACGGCTGTATCTTTTGATTGCGTTGGCTTAGAAGTTTGATTTTTTCACAGCTCCAAGGGACAGTAGACTTGAGTATTTGATATAAATTTCAGCTTGTTACCTCCACGCGTTCCTGAGAAATAGGGTCTTGACAGACGGACGGACGGACGGACGGACAACAAGGTGATCCTATAAGGGTTCCGTTTTTTCCTTTCGAGATACGAAACCCTAAAAATACAATTCAGGACTTATTTGGGCATCTGTTTACTGCAAAATCATCAGTTTTTTAAGTGTGACAGGGGGATAAGTCAATAGCTTCATTGGATGTTGTACAAGGAAATAGTATTTATAAAAAAAAAAAAAATATTATGGGACAATCTTACACAATCTGACACAGGCGCGGATACAGGGGCATTTGCCTCCCCCTGACACGTAAACCTCCTGTACTACGGCGACCATAGGTGCGGACCGCAAGATTTTTTTAAGGAGGAGGTGTGACAATCGCCTAAAAGTCTTGCGGCAAACGTATTAAGCAAGTAACCAGTAAAGTGACCAAGTATCTGCTTATTTACTTTAAAATAAAATTCAAACCTCTTACAACAAAAAATATTCATTCGAAAATTGCTCTCTATTTTCTGAAACCGTCCTCCAATAATGCGTTTCCAATGTAACTGTTGCCTTGTCATTTTCAAGTGTCAGTGCTACGACGAATCACAGCAAAATCATTTTGCGATTGACCAATCGTATTTTGAGTAATTGTTGTAATTGAAAACAGACTAATATTTTGACGCGTTTCATTGGCAGCGTAGTGAGCATGCGTATATCGAGTTGTTTCCCAATTTCACGCTGACGGTTTGTTTGAAGTTCTACGTCTAGATATATCATCAGTCGCCGATTTTCACGGAGCTTTTGACCCACTGAAAAAGATGAACGAAATGCTTGTAATCGATTTTTGACATAGGTTTTTATAGACTGATATGATTTTTCTACATATACTTTTAGCAGAGGGAAAATAGACCCAAGGCCTCTCCATGTATTATAGAAATTTAAGTTGGCGGACTCCCAGATTTTTTTAAAGTTGTTGAACAAAAGTTTTATTTATCGTTGGAGGAGTAGAATCTATGTTTTATTTTTTTTCTCGTGTTACAGGAAACACCTGGTATAAGTACAGTCAATCAATTTGGTTTCTAGGCCACTCTAGAATCTTGTCACAATAATTAGTTTGGTAGCGAATAGGTTACGTTTATACGTATCCACGGGCAAATGTCATTACTCGTATTACATCGAAGGCTCTTTTTCCCATTTGTAATAAAAAGTGAGAAATAATAAGTCATGTTAAGTGTACTTTAATGTTTAACTCTAGAATGAAGATACACGTAAGAAACGTTTAACATCTATAATTTTCTTCATATTACATTTTTCTTTTTTTTTCTGACTGCTTTGATGATTCCGTCTGCAATTAATAACAATCGATATTTCCCACTTTATTTTATTTGTGTTATTCAAATTGCATTACTAATCGCAAGTTGCACTTTGAATATTCGTTAATCTTGATAAAAATGTAATTCCATCTATATGATAGTATACAGATGGAATTACATTAACGAATATTATATTTATATGCGTCCTGCGAATTATTACTATTACTAACTAAAGTAAAGTTTCTTAGTTTTCTATCGTTCTTTTCAGGCCCGGACACGTGCAGACACGGTAATTTATAAGTCGTACGGTCTCACCGAGACTGGAGGTTTTGTAGTAGGGTCATGTTCTGAGAAACCTTACGGAAGTATGGGCACTTTACATCCGAAGTATGAAGCAAAGGTCAGAAAAATAGGCAATTCTGATTTTTATTCTTATATGCCTTTTCTGTATTTATTTTAAAGTTTAAAAATATTGGTTAAAATTATTCTTTGGGACCAGGTTTAGGAGATTAACGTCAAAAGTGGAATGACCCAATATTTATGTAGGTAATAAAGCACTTTATCTACACCTGTGTCGTAACTACTTTATAATATGTTCGAAAACGATAGGCTAAAACGGCCTATACGAAGAAACCAAAGAAACATATATTTGTGGTGCATCGTTAAAGGAGATCGTCAATTTTTGTTAGGTGATCTGGCCCAGATTATTTAGGACCGTTTAGGAATAATTCTTAGCTTTAAAAAATCGTCATAATTTCTAGATCAGGACGGTGGTAAAAACATTGCGAAATCTAATGGAAAATTGAAAAATCATGCATTTAAAACTTGAATCTGACAAGGACAATATTTAAAAAAGCGTGCACGCCTATTAGGCCAAGCAAATAAGATATATAAAAAGTGTTTTGAGGAATTAATTCCCAGCAGGCTGGAAATCATTTTAATACCTTCATGTGGTCCTAAATTAATGTAATCCGAGTTTGCCCAATCCCAAGAGGTGTGCATAACTTTTTAACGAAGATTTTGCTCTTTGTCAGGTTTTTGCTTGTAGCTCGAAAACGGTACGTCCGACGGAAAATGTCATGTATATCAATATTAAAGAGGGTTAAATTCTGCCTTGCATACTCATGCAAGGCAGAATTTACATGCAAGGCAGAAGTGAAGATACTCATCTTCACTACTAATTCGGTTCAGCGGTACAGCCGAAATCAAAAGTTATAAACCGGGATAATGTCTTATTTAATTGAAAAACTCATATTTTGACTTCCATACCACATATCTTTGAAACAGATGACTCCTGGTGAAAAACCTATAGAATAAAAGTTGAAGACAATATAATTTCACGTTATATAGACATTTAAATTTTCATATTCAGTCATTTTGAAAGACTAAATTTGGAATGAATTCAAAAGCGGTTTTTTTACTAATTCCTTCTAAGTTGCATATTTTCCATAAATATGAGGTGTAAGGCGTACATTTAATGCATTGTTACAACTAAGAACATTTAGGTGCAAATTTCTAAAACGTACCCAATCAGAAAACTGTTTATACACCGTATTTTTTTTTTATTTCCGGTAAATTCAAGGGTAGCTGAGCTTAACTTAGGTTTATTTCTGAAAGACAGTGTCCTAATTAGCTCCAGTTCTGAGGTAATCGATAGTTCTTTTTCGTCTTTCTGATTGTGTAAATTTTTCTTTTATTCTGAGAACCCGCTATAAAGTCATGTAACTGTATGTTAAGACAATACAATATTAATTTTGTACTAATTCTGCAATCAAAATTTCAATTTTATAATTGAAAGAAAAATGGAAAAAATCGGATCGGTGGTCCGAAAGGTCGCAAGTTCGAATCTTGCTCGTTGCGGTGATTTTTTTCATTTTTCTTTCAATTATACAATTTTCAATACAATAACAATAGACTTGTGTAACGTATAACGTTACAATGTTCCGTTTGTATCTATAGGATTGTTAATATTCGAAATTTCATTGACATGTCATAATGTTCAATTGTTTAGTTAAGTTAATATACCTACAGATTGGGGAATCAATCAACAACTAATGAACCTATTTGACTTAACACACAGGTGAATCATTTTGTAGTGTGTTCTCAGAGTAAAAAAAAATAATTAAATGTAGGTTTACACAATTAGAAGGCATTAATAAAATATCGATTACCTCAGGACTGGAGCTAATTAGGACACTGGCGTCTTTGAGAAATAAACCTAAGTTAAGCTCAGGAATATACCCTTGTAATTACCGGAAATAAAAAAAACACGCTGTATAAATAGTTTTCTGATTGGGTACGTTTTAGAAATTTGCACCTAAATGTTCTTAGTTGTAACAATGCATTAAATGTACGCCTCACACTTCATATTTATGGAAAATATGCAACTTAGAAGGAATTAGTAAAAAACCGCTTTTGAATTCATGCCAAATTTAGTCTTTCAAAATGACTGAATTTGAAAATTGAAATGTCTGTATAACGTGAAATTATATTGCCTTCAACTTTTATTCTATAGGTTTTTCATCAGGAGTCATCTTTTTCAGAGATATGTGGTATCGAAGTCAAAATATGAGTTTTTCAATGAAATGAGACATTTTCCCGGTTTATAACTTTTGATTTCGGCTGTACCGCTGAACCTGAATGAGAAGTAAAGATACTCATTCGAGGCAGAATTTAACCCTCTTTAATATTGATATTCATGACATTTTCCGTCGGACATACCGTTTACGAGCTACAAGCAAAAACCTGACAAAGAGCAAAATTTTCGCTAAAAAGTTATGCACACCTCTTGGGATTGGGTAAACTCGGATTACATGCATTTAGGACCACATGAAGGTATTAAAATGATTTCCAGCCTACTGGGAATTAATTCTTCAAAAAAATCTTATTTTCTTGGCCTATATGATTTATATATTAATGTAAAAAAGGTACCGATTTTTTAAAGAAAATGTACAAAAGCGGGCTTAAAAACAAAACGGGAATCATGATGAAATAATAAAAAGTCATATTTTTATCGCATTGATAGTTCCTGTATTTCGGTAAACAAAGACGGCTGTCAAACCATCGTTGATACTATTAACTGAACATTCCTAACACCTATTGCGAAGGGATAAGGTTTACCACCGTTAATTACGATACCACTAGTATCTGACATTGCAAAATTGAAAAAAAGATGCGTTTCGTTATCGAAGGAGCATGACATTATGCCATTATGAAACCCACTTTTAATATTCAAACTCCGATCAAAAATGCAAAAATACGCATTTTCAATCTTTAGGCGTTTTAATACAGTCGATTACTAATTTAAACTTCCGTATTCGTAGGCTTAGGTATTATTTTAATATTACAATGTTCTTACCTACCGAACAGTATCAAAACGCAGATTATGTAACGGTAGACATTGACAGTGTCAAACCAAAAAACAAACCCGTTTCAGTGAGGTGAAGTTCAACTTTATGTCAATGCCATAAGGACGTTAACGACTAGTCTTGCTGTATTTTAATCGCAGAAAGATCAACATAATGTTTATTTATTTAGTATTACTAATTCCCGTTTAATTTTTTTGTAATATTTTGTCTGCTTTAGTAATAAAATGAGTATTTATTTTACATTGAAGTACAAACTGTATACGGTTTATATCAGGTGGCCCAGAATTGACGATCTCCTTTACTTTATAATATCGATGACAGGAACTTTAATTACATTCAAATTTCGAACGTCTTCTGGTATACCGATTCCTTCTGGAATCGGCGATTCCAGAAGATGTTTGAAATTTGAAATTAAAGTATTGATACATACTTATGACAGTCTAGTCATGATCTAGGTCATGTTTTGAAATCTATTTGGCCATGGATGTGCAATAGTGGTCATTCTAATGAATCTCAACACGTTATTGAGGAGTAATTTTATGTGTGTAGATAAAGTAACGTATGTAACTGTACATAATTAGGCATAAAAACACGCATATGATAATAACCACACTCGTATTTTAAGGCCCTTCATTATGTAGCAGTCATATAAACTACGATTAAGTACCTACCTAATTTGTTGCTTTCTTGTATAGTTTGTCCGACGGTTTAAGGATAAATGTGCCATACTTCAAGTATGGCTCCATACTTGAAGTATGGCACATTTATCCTTAAGATGCCGGACAAACTATAACAAGTTAGCACACTTCGCATCATTAGTTTTAGTTTTTAACATTTTTTTTAACTCATTGCATATCTTACAGCTTATATCAGCAGAAACTGGAAAAGAAATACTAGAGCTAAACGTTGTAGGCGAATTATGTGTTAGAGGACCAATAATGGCAGTAAGTGCTTAATTATTATTTTTTTTGCTTGTCCAAAGATGTATATGAAACAGAATTCAACTTGAGAACATGACATAGGGTGACTTAGCTACCATATCGCTAATGTACACCATGAAACTTAATACAGTGTGTTAGAAAAACAGTTCACCCGATAAAAGGTAGAGAGAATGTGTGTATTGAAGACCGTACGCCTTGGTAATAGAGTCGTGACTACATAATTTTGTCACATTAAATGTATCCATATTTTCAGACGTGGCTGTATATGCATTTAGGATAAGAAGCTCAAAGAGTTTGAGGATTTAGTTGCACATACAAATAAACGTTTCCACTTATCTCCAAAGCGGTAAAGGAGACACTGATAGACTATATACAACGTGTTACACCCAAGACTAAAAACCTGAAAACAATTTGTTCAGAATCGAAAGTGGTATCGATTGCAGTATATCTTAACATGGGTATACTTTTTATTCAATTTTCTAATTTCTATGTGTCGAGTCTAAAAGTTTCGAATACTAAGTCTAAAAGTTTACCATTTTATCGAGAGGTTCGGAGATAGGTTGAATATTTAATAATGGCTGGCAGCTTTGAAAAAATTGTAAATGGTATCATGTAGGTTGTCATCGTCAAAGTATGTCATCTTATGTCATGTCATACAAATTGACAAAGTAGGTTGATAGGTTGACACATGTAGAGATGTGACAACAACGTAACAAATGTAGAGTTAACAATTGAATAGAATTGCAAGGAAAACTAAACATACGAATATCTTTCGAAATAATTTACTGATTGAAAAATAAATACTCTAGACTAGCCATGATAAAAATCTTTTGGGGTGTCTGAGGTTTTTAGTGGCTCAAGTAACACGTTGTATATAGCCATAGTTCTTAAATAAATGACTACCTCTCTAGATTTATAAAATGTAAAATTCGTTTAATTAATTTTTAGGGTTATTACAACAATCCCAAAGAGACGGAAAACGCATTCATGGACGATAGATATTTTAAAACGGGCGATCTATTCTACAAAGATGAACATGAATACTACTACTTTGTGGAAAGACTGAAAATGCTTTTGAAGTACAGAAATTACCAGGTAGGCACACATTCAAGACAACCCTACAACAATAAAATTGTTTGATCTTTGAACTATATCTGTTATTACTTCGACCACAAACTAAACAATAGGTAATACGGGGGTTAAAGATCACTGTACATATTTGAATGTACCATCGGGTTCATAATTGCATACCCAATTTATGAATGAATTCATAAGATCCGACGACGACATTACAACAATCTTACGTAAATACAGTGACAAGTGGTAAGATCCATGATCCTAAAAAAGTACGGTTCGGTTTTAAAAGAATTTCCCTCTACAAACGCGTCGACTGTAATAAGCTGCCGAGGTTTTCTCAAGAGATCGCAGTATGGGATTTTGAATAGATCGGCAACGCGCATGTAACATATCTGGGTGTTGCACGGTGCTATACGCTACTGTAACCGAGTCAATGTGGGCTAATTGTTTCTTAGCCACGGTCGAAGTTTTAAAAAAAACTTTATGGGCTGCGTAATTATATAGGCTGCGTTTCCACCAGAGATGAGCGAGGATACGTTTGCGAGTAATGTGTTTTTGAAACATATAGAATCACTTCATTTGTTTATCCTCGCACAACGCAGCTCTAGGATTGGTTCTTAACAAACACATTACTCGCAACGCATCCTCGCTCGTCTCTGGTGGAAACGCAGCCTAAATGACAGTTGTTTGTCCCAGATCATCCCACTGGAAGTGGAAGATGTCATTTTGAAACATCCAGGCGTGGCTGACGTATGCGTGACGGGCGTGCCGCACGCAGACGACGGGGAGCACGTGGTAGCTTGCGTGGTGCGGAGACCAGGACACCACGTCACCGCCGATGACATCAAGGAGCTCGTTGCCAGTTGGTGTACTTATTTGTGTTCTTTTTAAACAGCATCGCAGGTGTTTGACGCAGGCTGTCTCCCTTAATACACTTCAAAAAAGGAAGTTTTTCTACGGTGTCTGCACTTTGTTTCGCATCACAAGATGCTGGATATATGTAAGTACTGTGGGGGCGACGAGATGGTAAAGAAATTACAAAGAAAGCTACCGGCGTTCCACTAAGTATTTTTATTTTGAATGTGTCAATATTTTTTTCGTTTTGCCTTAGACAGTATAAACGAGAAAAGGAAAATAAGTTCATCATGTTTTTAATTTTGATCAGTTTCCTAGTTTGAATTTCAAATTCTTACTTATTTCGTCTTTATCAGATCAGGTTGCTTATCCTAAAATAATCTGTAAGTAAATCAGTTTACCTACTTAGTCATTTAGGTCTTTGTCTTCGTGTGTTGCTTATTCATATAATTATTTTTAGGACATTTTTCTGCCTCTAAACACTTACACGGTGGCGTCATATTCCTCGACGCTCTGCCGACCACCCCGAGTGGGAAGGTTGCTCGTCTGCATGTGAAAACACTGGCTCTTACTACACACAGGGAGTAACATTCATCAAGAAAAGGTTTAATATACGTTAAGTCAAAGCACATTGTTAAAAGAATACAATTTAATAAAAAAAATAAAAAATACCTTAATGTTTCTTTGTCCGAATAAATCCCTAGTATTATTAACCACTGTTCACGAAGGCTATATGTCATTACACTAATTACCCATTTAAAATGATGGGCGTTATGCCTATAGGCATTTTCTATCAGTCGCTTTTCAGTTCAGTTTTCTATCTTAACCCTAAACTGATAAGAGTCAAGTTAGGTGCACTGAGAATATGTAACTGATTGTAAAAGGGACTGGATGTGAAGGGAAATCCTTGCTCGGGCAAGCAATCGACCAAGCTTTTCTGGCGTCCACCAAACCCGCAGTCTCATAGTTTAAGGGAAGATCCCGTAAGATTTTACCTATGAGACTAGCACAGCTATGGATGGAAGACAGAAAATCTGGTAAGGCCACACTAGAAATTTTTCGGATCCCTAGCCCACCATGTCTGATGGGTAGGGATGCTTGAGTCCAAGACATCACTTATACGCTGACGATCTGCAATTGATGGTTTCGTTTCACAAAAATAATGTAAGTGACGCGGTACAGTGCATGAATGAGCATCTCTCGAATATTGCGCGTGGTCCATTAAGAACTCCCTAGTGCTAAACCCTTCAAAAGCCAAATATCTAGTTCTTGGGAGTAAGAAACAAATATCTGTATTTGCGGAATGCGCCAAAGAGGTACATGTTTGTGGTGTTCCTATTGAGCGGGTGTACACTGCACGCAATCTTGGAGTTCTGATGGATTCTCACTTGCGTTTCGAAGAACATGTTCTCAACAAAGTCCGTAACTGTTTCTACAGGCTTGAGGTGCTGTACAATATTCGACAATTCAACTTAGAATTAAACTTTGTGAATCACTTGTGCTCTCTAAATTGAATTATTGCGATTTTGTCATTGGTCCTTGTTTATTTGTCAAAACCCAAAAGCTAATTCAAAGGGTACAGAATGCTAGCGCTCGCTTTTGTTTTACGTTTCCTCCGCGGACATCTGTGTCCCCTTACCTGTGTAATGCAAATTTGCTTAAAATGAAACAAATGCAACACCTCCAACTTGCTTCTCTTCTTTTTGGCGTCTTTAAATTAGGCAAACCTCCTTACCTCTTGACGAAAATAGCTTGGCGACAACAACAGCGAGCGATACGTATTGCAGTCAACTATAAACCACTCATAGTCCCTAAATGTCACTGCGCAGCCTTCTAATGATCTGCCTCCTCCGATTAGGAGCTGTGGATCCAAGCTTGGCCTTCAGCGTAAATTGCGTGAATTATTGTTAAGTGTCCAAAAGTCCGAGATCTCTGGAACAGTTGTTCAACAGTCAAGCTGATAAATTATATATTTTAAATCTACCTATGTATTTATAAATTGGTATATTAACAATTTCACATTAATACAATTATAAACCTATCAAATACACTCGCGTGTAAATAATTCGGGTCAGTACGAAAAACTATAATATCTCCTAAAATAATAAACCTAGGAGCCTGAATTAAATTGTATATTATAGATAAATGCATAGTTAATAAAACAACGTCAAGAGTTAGAGATGATATTCACTTGTTTATTTAATTAACATAGTAAACACGATATCAATTAATTATAGGTAAAAAGCAACCGTGGTACCTCACACACAAAACTAAAAACAAAAAAAAAGTAAAACATATCAATACTTCGTATTGCCTCCTCGGGCTCTTCTTACAGCTTCTAAACGATCGGGCATACTGTTTATTAAGTTTCTTATGCGTTCTTGCGGGATATTAGCCCATTCTTCCACTAACGCCTGTTTCAGGTCTCTAAGATTGTCACAAACTAGAAACTTATAAGTACTACTAACAATTACTCGTACGTGTAACTTATAAATAGAAATAAAACCATCATTATGCAAGAAGCGGCAAAGCCGCAATCCTGCGTTGTGTTATGTATGAAAACCGGCGGCTTGCTGGAGCATCTTTAGCTTCCCTTGTGCGTGTGTTAGGTCGTGAGGCTCCGTGCCCCTTGCTTGCTAACAATAGTTAGACGAAAGACAACTATATTTAATAGTCTTGTAGTGATTTCGGATGTCGGGCGCCGCTCCGGCTTGTTCGCTGGTAAATAAATTAAAGGACTTGGCCAACGTGTCGGCGTCGACGCAGGTGGGATGTGTAACAATAGCGCACTGCCTATACTTTAGAGAATCAACAACATCCTGAAAGGGTACTTATCCTTTTGTGATTATACAATAGACCTAAATAATAAGAAATAAACCTATGATCCACTATGATCACTAAAAGTCGAACTGTCATGTTGACAAAATAACCAAATAAATTAAGAATCACCTAACACTACATATGGTCGTAGTTCTAGGACGTTTTAAACTAGTAGTGTTATTTGACATTTCATCAATTTGGTTTTCTTAGGTAATCCTATACTCGTATCCTACGACGAAATAAATATATGGATGGATGGATGAAGTACTAACAGTTTTCACCCCTTTTCCTAGCTTTGAATATGTATGACGAAATACGTAATTTCCCTGTTTAAAAAAAAGTTTCAATCGGTGAACATTATGAAATAGTAAAAATAAAGATCCTGACGAATTGAGAACCTCCTCCTTCGAAATCTTGAAGTCGGTTGATAACATTTTATGCGTTAAAAGTCACGCGCGTTTAAATCAGGTAAAAAAAGGCTTACTGTCATAGCTTGTATATCCCGACTCCGCTGGCATGAACCGTAAGCCAGAAACAATTTTCATGACCAATCGCAAGGCGTCCCAGGCGATTATAATTTTTGAAGTGGTTAAGGACGAAGTATAATGATGACTCGCGTAGGTCAGCTGTCGCTCCGTTGGTGGGTTGCGGAACGTCAATACTTGACGATTTCTTACACGCCTTCCGAGCTCGTCCCATACGTGCTCAATCGGATTTAGGTCCGGGCTTCTCGAGGGCCAGTTCATAGTGTTGATGCCAACCTCCTCAAAATAATCTTCCACAATCTGTGCGGTGTGTGGCCTGGCGTTGTCATGCATGAACATTGAGTTTTCACCCATATTAATTAAATATGGGCCTACATGCTCATTAAGAATCTCTTCCACATACCTGGCACTAGTTAACGTTCCATTTTCTATCAAAACTAATTGCGTGCTACTCTCTGAAGAGATTCCAGCCCAAACCATAACAGACCCACCGCCGAAAGCAACTTTTTCTTCAAAACAGGCTGGAATAAAACGTTCACCTGGCCGTCTGTAAACTCTTCGCCGCCCATCATGTGCATAGAGCATAAATCTGGATTCGTCAGAAAACATAATTCTTGCCCATTCTTCGGCACCCCATCGCCTGTATTCGCGTGCGTAAAGTTTCCTTGCAGTTCGATGCCCTCTGTCAAGTTTTGGGCCATTTGCCGGTCTATGTGGGGTCAAATTAGCGTTACGAAGCCGCCGCCTTACAGTCCACTCGCTGATGTCATCTCTTCGGGTCTCCCGAAGTTGGTTTTTGACTTCAACTGCAGTGAGATGCAGATTTCGGAGCATTGTTGTTACAATAAATCGATCTTCTCTAGCCGTAGTACATCTCGGCCTGCCGGTTCCTGGTCTTCGAAGGTTCCTGCCAGTTTATAGGAAACGTTGGAGGACCCTCTGCACCGTAGATAGTGACACGCCTGTTCTTCTTGCTGTATATCTCTGACTTCTGCCTTCTTGTAACAAAGTGACGATACGTGTATTCATCTTGTGTTAGCGACATGATAGTAATTCAATAATGACCATCAAAGTCAACATAAACTGCCTTTTATCATTTTGCTTTGACTGATTGAAAACAAAAGTGAGAAAACAATCAAAAGTGAAATAAGCTCAATTTGAATTTGGTACCAAATTCGACTTTTTTTTTAAATAAACTTTTTTCCAGCATTCTTGTAGAACATTGAAGGTTCAATTTAATTCGATATTAAATTCTCTTTAATACACAGTTTCCTGCACATACCGCTATTAATTTGCAAAATATAAGGGTTTTTGTCACTGACCCGTATTATTTGCTCGCGAGTGTATATTTGATATTCAAACAATTTATTGGCAGAAAACAAGATACATAAGAAAATAAAACTAAGCTTTACCTATAAATTAAAACTAAAATTAAAAATAAATGCTAATTAAAGTAAAACTTAACTAAAAACTAAAACTAAATAAACCTAAAAAACATCAAAAAAATTAGAACACTAGAACCCTTCCCACACTCCAGGGAATGAGGGACATGCCGTCCGGTCTCTTGCCGTCGTCCCTGGCTATGCCAGTTGGTTCCATTAAGGTGGGGACGTTGACGGTAGCGAGAGACCGGCGGATAATATCATTTAGTGCGGCGTGTCTAGAAAAGCGGCCGGCACTTTTCTGACATGAAAGTCCGTGGTGTCCCAGCTCGTCAACCTCGCTGCCGCAAGGGCACCTGTGTGGAGCACAGATATGGACCCCGAGTCGAAGACATGTGGCCAGGCGAAGGGTGTCTGGGTCGAGGAAGGTGCCAATGTTTGGCGATGGATAAGCCCTGAGCCAATCACCGGACTCCCTCGCCCCCGACGCTAGTAATCTGGCCCGTTCTGTGCCAGTGCTCCGGTTCAGGAGAGAATTGAACGAAATTTCGCATATTGTATCATCCCAGCTCCTCTGACAATTTGGATGTGAAGGGAAATCCTTGCTCGGGCAAGCAATCGACTAAGCTTTTCTGGCCTCCACCAAACCCGCAGTCTCATAGTTTGAGGGAAGATCCCGTAATATTTTACCTATGAGACTAGCAGAGCTATGGATGGAAGACAGAAAAGCTGGTAAGGCCACACTAGAAATTTTTCGGATCCCTAGCCCACCATGTCTGATGGGTAGGGATGCTTGAGTCCAAGACTGGTCGCTGAGCTGAATGTTTAAAATTGATTCTAATGTAGATCTTATAAGGTCATCTAAAGGTGATAGAAAGTTTGTAAATTTCCAAAAAGAGCTACAGCGAAGAACATACGTTAATTTAGGGACGAAAAGGCAAAATTTGAGGACGGATATTGCGTAATGGGGGCTTATTTCAAGTAAACGGTCTGAATAGTTTTTGAATTTAGAAATGGAATTTTGAATGAAGTCAGAAAAGGAGTCTTCGAGAACGGGGGACCCTAGAAGGTAAAGAGAGTTGTTATTAACTATTTTAATGTTAGGCTATAACTATCATAATTTGGACAGGAACTTGGCATGTATAACTCACATTTATTGAAATTTAATTCTAGACCGATGTCTTTAAATTCTGTTTTAATTATTGCAAGATTAGATAAAACTTGTCTACATTACCTCCTAGAGTTCCGTCGTCCAAATACCAAACGTTAAATTTTGATTTCAATTTTTTTATAACAGGATTAATCGCTAAAGAGAAAATTGCAGGCCCGAGAGGATCGCCCTGCTGACAGCCTACTTCGGATGATAAGACGTTTTCTCGGTACAATAATTTAGTGGGATCTGCGTATGAGAGAAGAAGGTAATTGTAGATTTCAGGAATAATGTGTGTTTTGCATTTGAACTCGTCGACAACTTGGGACTACATTCGACGATAGTTTGATTATTTGTGGAATCATTTTTTATTGCGTCTTATATGCCATAAGGACGTAAGCATCTACAAACAAATAAAAACCTAAGGTGCACCGCAAAGAGTGCGCCTACCAAAAATAGCTAGGTAGGTATCCACCAAGAATATATCAGGAATAGCTACATTCTTATGGTGCTCCCACATTAGCTGTTATAAATGTTATATAACAAAGTGTAACAAGGATAGGGCTAAGTAGAACTATGTTGTTAAAGAAATTTTTATTTAAGTAGGTACATTTTCATATTATCTTTATCCCCCTTATTATCTTATTTTGGTCCCTACCGACATAAATCTCGTTATGGAGTTATTATTGAAAATTTACCCGTCTAATTTCAATTTTCACCCATATTTACTTATTTTTAATTTTACTCGTGTACCTGTTTAGGTTTTATGTCACTTGTTACACAAACTTGTTATTATGAAATCTTAATTATTAATTAAGTTTTTAACTATATTATTATGTTGACAGTGTATGATTAATACCAATAAATCTATGAATCTATGAATCACTCCGCAAGGCTGAGACAGAATAACAGCGTTGCAAATTTCTCACCTGCAATTTGCAACATTATGCTGAGTCTTTGCCTGTTCTTCATTGTACACATTGTGGAAATTTAATGAAACACCAGCATTTCCCATATGTATATTTAAGCTTCTTTTTTTTCTGTATTTAATGTGTTACTTCTTAACTTTTTAATGTTTCTGTTTTTTGTTTTAGTATTGTAATATTTCCTTTTTTTGTTCTGTAATGTGCGGTTTTTAGAATAAAATGTTTCTTTCTTTCTTTTCTTTCTATAAATGTCATATTTATTATCTAATTTGCCCAATCTAACTGTTATTTTAGAACAAAACTATTACTATAAACTACTTAAATATTTTATATTATCTGTGGTCATGCCGCAAATACACGAAGGGGATTTAGACAACCTCGAAAACGTATCCGATGCTAACCAAGGCCGTAGCTGTCACTTCGTGGAGATCAAGTGGAGATGTACACCCTTTCCTTAAGTTTCCAACGAGCCTAACGCTTCAAATCTTCACAGTAAGTAGTTAATGGACCCATTTAACAAATCAAATACGAAATTAAAGACCATTCTGGTTTTAAAATCTTATGCGCCCACCAGAATGGCCATGTCTTAAGTAATTAGAATTTTTTTATATATACATTTGTATGGGTAATTTTCGTAACAAAAAAGTATCAAATAAAAAAAGATTTGAATGAGGTACAAAAAATTGCAATTTACCCACTCACCATTTTGTTTGAATATTGCTGAGCCTGATATGTGAAGGTTTAATAATCAGTTTTATGTAGATAATTGAGTAAACAAATAGCGTGTTTTATTATTAATTTAATTAGGTAACCATTAACAACATTCAGAATATTACACATTCATGCAATGAGAGTTTCCGGAATTCCAGGTGGCGGCGCTGTGACGGTTTAAGCAGCAGCTGTCAAAATCCAACATTTTTTTTTAACATCATTGTTAATTAACTTTAATGTGTTAAATATTGTTATTAATTATTATTTAACATGTATGGATCAATATGGGTCTGAAATAAATGAATTAAATTTAAATTGGCGGATTATGACAGCTAGACCTCTCGCCACGGTGCTGCCACTGAAAAAATATTTTTTAAAGATACTCTCATTTTCAAACAACGAACATTTTTAAACAGATATAAGAGCACAATCAGTGCCGTAGTGATGTTTGAGGGCTACGCAGAGTAGTATCTGTAGGCGACTCCATCCCAAACGCTGTTGGTAGCTTCCTGAAATAAATACAAAGTGTTTTGTCTTTATTTTGTGTTGTACTCGTAATGTTTGTCTTTGAGTCGTATTGCATAAAGAAAGTTTTTCTTTATACCCTAGACCATAAACCAAAATAATCTTATAAGATCGTTATGATTTGGAAATGTCCAAATAATATAAGAGCCCACGACACTGAACCTAGTTCGATAAGTCTCATAGATGAGATATATATAGGGTGACATCTGAGATGTGATCAGTTATATGTTTTTCTAACTCAATAAACAACTACCAATTGATTGCCCTGAGTCCTACTAAAATCAGGCATTTTTTTTATAATTTTTTTTTTTTGTCATTTATTTTTCGTTCAAAAGTGATAATTTTAGTGAAAAATAGTTTTATAAGATGTTTGGCATAAAAAAAATATGAAATTACATTTTATCCGGAAAAATTGTTATTAACGACAGTTCCATTTCAAAGAGGTAATTCAATAATATTCTAATAAGTAATTTCAATATCCCGAAAACCGTGTATAATTAGTCACGCCTTTAATGAGGAAACACACACAGTGGTGGCGTATTTTAAGTTATTATTGAAAAAATAATAATTCCTTGATTTCCTTTGTGCCTCGAAGCAGGGGGGGGAGGGTAGTGCTACACGATAATGCGGTGCTGCAAGCCCCCGTGCCTGGCCTTGTCAGTGGCAGTAGCATCAAAAGATTGTAGTTGTATGCCAAAATATAGTGCCTGATTTGTTAAAACATAAAATCTTTTTAATAACGTAACATCTTGTTGCAGTTATAAAAAGACCAGACGCTAGGTTTAGGTTACATTACATCTTGTTACTGTTATAAAAAGATCAGGCGCTTGGTTTGGCATATATTGCTCGATCATATCGGGGCAAAAAATCGCATTGTGTAAAGAGCCTTACTATAGGGCCACAGAACACACGCTCTCAGTGTCGAGTAACGAGGTGTTAGCATGATCCGGCCATCAGAACTTACCACGACGAGCTTGTCGCCTGAGAACTTCTTCTTAAATGTGATAGTGCGGTCATCTTGGAATTTCTGCGTCTGCGTGAGGGTGTCGCCTTCAACCACGCAGTTGGTCTTGCACTGAGAAAATCATTTGTTTGAGTACATTCTTGTTTTTATTTGTTTTGCAAAACTTATTTCTTATTTTCATACCGCAAGTATTATAAAAGTATGTATCTAAATACAAATAAAGGCCGGTTGCACCAAACCGCCTGTTAACGTCATAGTGATCGCTAAAATTTGCTTGTAAGCATACGTGTGCAAACTCGGGGCACCGATACTAAAGTGATGTAGCAAAATATTTTATCGATGTTAGTCAACATAAATAAATATTGTTTATTTTCTTCGTACCAATCGTAGCGGAATTATCTCATATATAATTCGTACTCTAGCACATGAATGGCACTGACAGAAAATCGTCTTATTTTGATTGAAATGACATCCGAATAATTTTATTATCTTAAAAGGCTCGATATTCTGATATCGATAATATGGAACCTTTTTATAATTAGTGATCGCGGATTTTCAATGAGCACATGTATTAATATATATCTTTTTTATCGACATCAAATCCCGAGTTAGCACAGGTATGCTTATAAGCAATATGAATGGTTTGACAGTTTTTTACGGGTTGACAGCAATCATTCCGTTCATTGTGAGTGGTGCAATCCGCCCTACGTCAAGTGTTTGCGGAAGAGACAATTTTTTTTTTTTTTTTTTATGAAATAGGAGGCAAACGAGCAGACGAATCGCCTGATGGTAAGCAATTAACGCCGCCCATGGACGCCCGCAACACCAGAGGGGTCACAAGCGCGTTGCCGGCCTTTAATATGGGAATACGCTCTTTTCTTGAAGGTTTGAAGGTCGTATCGGTCCGGAAATACCGCAGACGACAGTTCATTCCACAGTTTTGTTGTGCGAGGCAGGAAGTTTCTCGAGAAACGCACAGTTGAGGACTGCCAACCATCTAAGTGGTGATGATGGTAATGCTGTCGCGTAGGACGATGGCGGAGGATGGTAGGAGAGGCGGCAGGGATTAATCCGAACAATTCCTCGGAGCACTCTCCGTGATAGAGGCGATAGAAGATGCAGAGCGAGGCTACATCTCTACGCAGCGCCAAGGAGTCAAGCCGATCCGTAAAATCCCGGCAGCCGACAATTCGAGTCGCTCTCCGTTGGATGCGGTCCAGAGGGAGAAGTTGGTACTGGGGCGCTCCCGCCCACAGATGAGAACAGTATTCCATATGTGGGCGTACCTGTGCCTTGTAAAGCTGGAGGCGGTGGGCCGGAGTGAAATACTGTCTCGATCTGTTGAGCACACCGAGCTTTTTTGAGGCCAACTTGGCCTTACCCTCTAAATGGCCGCGGAACTGGACTTCACTGGACAATGGGGCTGTGGAGCCACGATGCCCATAACATTTTCCTAGGTATAAAAAGAGACTCATTGAAACGACAGGTGACCCCAGGGCTGGCTCATTCCTGCCTAAGACTAGGCGTTCCATTCAGCGGGGGAATTTAGTCAGACTTATGAACACCCTTCCGCAGGGGAAGGATCTTCGGGACCTTTCGTAAGTGGGCCTAAATTTTAGGGTAATTTTTAAATTTATAAAGTTTATTCAGTCTTGTTAGTTTTAATTTAATTTAATGTAATTTAAGATTTAATAAGTTGTCTCATTGAAATTTCCTTATTAATTTTACCTGTTTATAAACTTAAACAGATGCCATATATAAAAGAAAAAGGGCCCAAGGGCTCCAGAAGCAGGTACAGTCACCATCAGATATATTATCGGAGCGGCCAAGGTGGTCACAAATATCTGAACAACGCCTCTATTGTTAAGGCGATAAAGTGCATGTTCAGATATTTTTGACTACCTTGGCCGCTGCGATATATTTGACGGAGACTGTACGAGCACATACTGTTCTACCTAAGATGATTCGCCAAATGCGCGTTAGTAGGTACCTATTTAGAAAGATTGCATATACAGGGGAAAATTTGATGGGTGCCACTGTAAGTGCGCTTTCACATTATCTGATCCGATATCGGATGCCGGATAGACCATTAAGAAAACAAATTAAAAAATTGTGATTTCAATTTTTTTTATAAAATACCAAATGTACATTGCTCTATAGTAGCTGATTTTTTCCTTGGGCCATCCGACATCCGATATAGGATCGGACAGTGTGGAAACTTAGGGGTTAGAGCGTCTGCCGGGAGTGCAGAAGACGCTGGTTCAATTCCAGCCATGGGCACCATAGGCCTTGTTCACTTTTTCCTTTGTATAATTATGACATCTACTTATAGTAGAAAATACACAAATCGAAATATTTATTTTAAAAAATTGATTAGATCTCTAGGTGTACCTTGTGTTCAGCAATGGTTTCATCAAACTCAACGCCAGACTGAAAGCTGACACTCTGGCCTAACACTTTCTGAGTGTACGTGTCTCCATTTTTCTCTAAAGTCAATGAGGTCTTTTTTGAGAGGATCTCGTCTATCCGTTCCTGTGGCACTCCTGAAAACCCGAATAAAAGATTGAACAGAAGAATTTTATTTTAAAGTAACATAAAAGCAAAATATTGGTTAAGTATTACAATACTAAACTGTGTATTATGTTCTACATTTATTTTGTTTTTATTTTTAATACTTTTATATGCAAGTATGTTTATCATGAATAAAACGATTGATTGATTAAATACACGTCTCTTACATTACTTACCGTACCATTATGGTTCATCATAATAAAAGACGATTTTTTATAGGATCTTATTTATCATCAAAGTGGTGTTACTACTTCGCTATTTATGTACCTTAACAAATATTGTTGTTAAAAAAGGCGGCGAAATTGTGTTTTTAAGCTGTAAGTTTAATAAAACGCATAATACTGAAATATCTTACCTAGAGATGCAAGGAACTCATCGAACTTTTCTTGCCTTTCAAAATTGTACGTTTTTCCAAGGTAAGCCATTTCGTCGACTTCTTTAAAGCTGATACTAACCCAATTTGAACGGGTCCCCCTTTTATAATTATTGATCGGTCTAGCCTAGCCGTATCTTTTGAAGATTAAAATTATCAGAGTTAGTTTCGCAAGCCATTTAATGCAGTTCGCTGATATGAAGGTGTACAACGGTCAAGTAGCGCAAAAACTGTTAGATAAGATTTAAAAATGTGTAACTGTTGTTGCAATTGATATTGATACAGATACTGATACGGATACTGGGTTCTGATTTTTGGAGCATGACCGAGCTTCAATTTTAGCAGTATACAGAATTTTTGTTCGGATTTTATTATTATTAGGAGCCTGTAATGTCCCACTGTTGGGCGAAGGTCTCCCCCGCTATTTCTAATCCTCCCGATTCTGTGCAAGGTCCGGTCATTCTTTTAAAAAGGAGTCTAACTCGTCCCGCCATCGCCGACGAGGTCTTTGAGCTGGGCTGCGACTTGGTGTCGATCTTGGCCCAAAGCTCACTCGGCATGCGGCAAACATGACCAGGTCCCAATTCAGCTTGGCTTCGTCGGCAGTTTTTATTTGGTACCACAGCGTGGTGTTCCGGATACGATTCATTAATTTTACACCTAATAGGCTGCGCTCCGTGGCTCGCTTCCAAACCCCAAGTTTGGAACTCTAAGATGCTGTCAAAGACCTGTATGCACATGTCCATGAGCCTCCGCTTAAGTGAAAAAATCTTTCCTAGATGTTTCATGGACCAGCTCCTTTCCGTTGTTTAAAACATAGTTCGGGGGCAAGGGGTGGTGATGTGGGACTCCTAGACAAGCCAGACTACCCACTAAAAACCAGCGGTTTACCCTCAACGATTTTATGACACGTCGCAGGATTCCCTTACGCATGCAACTGCGGGGTGTGTCGTCGGTGGCTCGCTTAGACGCGAGCTCATTCAGTTATAGGGTACCCGGGGCAAACAAAGTCGGGTAGCCGACATCAAGTGAACTGATCTGATGGCCGTTAGGTCCCCCGACTCCTGCCACGGTTCACTATGGCGGGGGATTGAGGTGCGCATGTAGTCGCCTTCTCCTACATATCCGTCGTCTTTGGAGCGAAGTTGCAATTGTAGCGTCTTCTCGTGCACGCTCCGATGCCTCCTTCTGTGATATAAAGTCTTCACAAAAGGCGGCCGTTGCTTCCCAGCACCTGCCGCTGTCGAACATTGCATTAATAATGTTCGACAGCGAGACCTAAAGATCGGATTCTAATAATATTTTAATGTTGTGCATAGAAAAAATAACATTTATAAACAGGGGTGGAAATACCTACCCTTACATAGGTATAGGTAAATACTCTAAATAACAAGACAAATCACGACCCCGGAACAATAGTCTTCCGGACATTTGGAAGGCGAATGCGGAGCCGAAGCAAATTCGCAGAGGCTATTTTGAGAGACAGCACCCGGTGTAAGAACTGTTGAGAGCTCTCTCAACCTGACCATGGTGGGTGCTATCTATGCGTGTGTCCCATACCGTAACACGGGCAGCATCCTCTTAGTATACTCCTTATGCACATTGTAATCTAATGGTGCTGGTACACTGGGTGCCATATAACGTTATAAAAACAGTGAAACAATTATGCCGTTATTATGACATCATAGCGGTATCCTAATTTAAGTTACACTGTGTTGTATATCAACAGTGTAGCAGCAGCATAAAATGAACTAGGCTGGTGGGTGAAAAGGATGGACTAACTACTGAGCTATTGGCTAAAAAACCATACGCCTGCCTAGTAAAACATTATTTTTTTAACACTACGGCGGTAGCAAACATGTATATGGCCCGCCTGATGGTAACCAGCTACCGCAGCCTATGGACGCCTGCAACTCCAGAGGCGTCACATTCGTTGCCGACCCTTAAGAATCCTGTACACTCCTTTTTTGTAGTCCCCATACCGTACTACGAGTATACTCGTGTAATAAAACGTTATCTAATGTTATCTTCGGCTTACTAGGTAAGTTATTATCGCAATACTTAGTCATCGTTATGCCGAAAACTATTAAACACATAGGTGCAGCGATAAAAAGCAGACTACATTTTAATCAAATCATTATTACTACAATTGAATTTGCCGCCATTATGTGTAAGTGAAAAAGTAACACCTTTCTAATTTTTTTTACCTTTTTGTTAGGTAGAAATTTTATTTCTGTAATCATGGTCACCCTACATAACAAATCAATAAAGATAGAACCTCTTTAACAATTATGATAGCACTTTAATTATGATAAAAATAATTGACAATGCCAAATTAAGTGAGATAAAATGTTTCCAACAGAGAAATGGGATGACAAAGAATGCTTGTCAACGATCAAAAGTGTGGCAAAAAAATGAAATCCATGTATGTGTCTAAATTGTCTATGTGAGCGTAAAATAGTGATGCCAAATACAACAGGTTAATTATCTATCGGTATTTGACTTTCTTATCGATACGTTCTAAGGCCTCTACAGACGTAAGCGACTAAGGTAGAATTAATAATTCAGTGGAGTGATTTGACAGCTCTCTGCATACAAAGCGGTTGTCAAATGTATGTAAAGTTCTGTCAAATCACTCCGCTGAATTATAGATTCTACCTTAGTCAAAGTAGTAAAACGGCTATTAGACATGGCAATTTGTAGGGCCCAACCTGTTGTGTTGGGAGGGCCCGTAGGGATCTGAAGGAGGGTGAGGGAGAGGCAGGGTACACAACAGGTTGGGCCCTACAAATTGCCATGTCTAATAGCTATTTACACTATGACGTCAGTTGACATCCCCACTACCAACTTGACGTTTAATTTCACGCACATTTTCGACTAATATTATTCTTCTTTCTCCGTGCCTTTTCCCATTCGGTCGGCCCTCCGAATATTTTTCCGCCAGTTGGCTCTCTCACACTACAGACCGACGTTCGACTCATATTATTTTTAGTATTTAAAAAATTTAAATAAACAAAATTATTTATTATTAAATTAAAAATATTAAGTGAACAAGATTATTTCCTAAAATAATTTCAAATATTTCATACAACGGAAAACGGAATTTCAAGTCGCCGGTCGAAAGCGCATTCGATTGATCGCATGACCATTTTGACAGCTGATCTCTCATTCCAACTATATTTTTATCTCGTTCTAATCGTTTGACTAGTCGCTTTTAGGCGCGGCACACACTTGAGCGGAATCCAGCTATCATAAATAAAAATCAGCCGCAGCATAAAAGTCGGAAATTTCTTTACGGGAGCTGATTTTTTGTATGGAGCCCATATACAATATTCAGCCCGATTTCCGTTTTCCGCTGCTTTTTGACTATGGTAGCGAATTCCGCTAAATGTGTTGAGCGCCATATTTGAATGAAATAATACTGCAAGGTAAAAAAATCTTTAATAATAAAAATACCCGTTTAAAACCGGATATAATTTAATCGTCTTACGTAATGGCGTAATGTGAATATAATATTAATTTATTCATTGGCTTTTTTTGAAGCAATAATTATAATTTTCATATCGAACAGTTATCGATATAAGTCCCTAAAACGTTTTGTCAATCCCTAGCGTAGAATAAATGTTTCGGTTTTTACACAAAATAATCATGAATATTAACTATTATGATAAAATATTAGCACACAGTATACGAAACACTAATAATTAATAGTATCTAGTAAATACTTACACGATTTATTTTGCTAATATGACAAAATATTGTTTCAAAGACATCGATCGGAATATCATGTAAACCTGTGAAATGAGTAATTACTTGGGTTTTTCCTATGAGTAATAGTCCAATCTGGAACACAACACGACACCATGCTTCTCCTTTTTCATCCCAAGTTATTTTATTCACGATTGTTTTATATTTTCCACGCTAAAATATGAGCTGTCACGACGTGGGTACGTAAGCTGACTACCCAAATTCAAAAGCCGTCACTCCTTCAAAATGATCGTGTGTCTCTTTTGCACTCGTGGAATGTTCATATACGTGTTGGTTTCTCTTTTGCGCACTTCGTTTATCTTTTAGCGACAAGCGCCATTTTATATCTATGGTTTCCAAAGTAACGAGACATCAATTTGACACATATCACAGAAAAACAAGAGAGTATCAGTACTCGACGGAGTATTCTAATTGTAGAGTGACCATGCGTGTCGTAAATTATTTAAAACTTTTTATTTATTACTTAATTTTTTTTTGCGCTAAACAAACAATACTGGTATCAATCAATAACTTGTTATTAACAATTGTAGTGTTAATCCTGAACACGGCTAGTCAATCAACCTGTATGTGTATTGGTCATTTATTCCGTCAATAATATTATTTAGTTGATAAATTGTGACATAATTTGTGAAATAAATAATTATGGAAAATAGCTGTAATAGAGATGATTGTAACGTAATAAATAATTCTAGAAGGTTTGTTTTAAAAATAAAATGCAACAAAAATATTGACCAATTTTACTACTTAAGTATATCTTAACACAAAAAAAACTATTTTTTGGCATATTTGTTTTCAAAACTCGTGTTTTACTTGAAACGAAAAGTTTTTAAAGTATTTATCAGTCTAATCATATTCACTATTAGTAAGTTGACATCTCGGTATCACTTAAAAAAACACATTCACTCTATCAGTTTGTAAGTTCTCACACATTTTCCATCCCAGCCTTCGGCCGTTGTTGTCTGAAACATACATTAATACACATTAGCAGAAAAATGGATAACACGTAATTGGACAAGGACAAGGATGATTAAGACATGGATGGACAATTAGCTCACCAAACGAAGACGCTCAACTGCCTGATAGGGGAAATAATTCGTGTATAGCTGAATTTTGGTGTAGTTGTAGACAAAAGTATCTTACACAACATACTAAAAGTACCGGTGGATGGGGGCGCCGCTAACGGGGGGAGGGGGGTGTAAAGGTTCCTTTTTTTGGTTTTTCGTAAATAACTCGGTAACGATGGCTCATACGAATAAATGTTCTTGTACTTAATTCATTCAAATATAATTTTCTATAAAAAACCGGCCAAGAGCGTGTCGGGCCACGCTCAGTGTAGGGTTCCGTAGTTTTCCGTCCGTCACAGTAAGTGTCCCCACTTAAGAGTTAAAATAACACCGCCATGATATGAGCGTTCCACGTACAGCGACATCTATCGGCAAATTAAGTAAACTATTGCGCGCGAGCTTAAAGTATGGAAGATGATTTTTATGGGGTAATTCTTTATTGCGTGAACCGATTTTCACCGTTTTTACTTTATTTGAAAGCACGTCATTTCATTGTAATTTTGTAGAAATTACAGGTACAAACTTAAATTACAAACTTAGTTCAGAAATTATTTTGTAATTTTTTTTCAAAAACTTATCAACCTATCAAATTCAAAATAATTTTCCTAGAAAGTTTTTATAAAGTTCTACTTTTGAGATTTTTTTCATATTTTAAAACTTATGGTTCAAAAGTTAGAGGGGGGGGGGTGACACATTTTTTTTTACTTCTGGAGCGATTATTTCCGAAAATATTTACATTATCAAAAAATGATTTTAGTAAACCCATATTCATTTTTAAATACCTATCCAACAATATATCACACGTTAGGGTTGTAATGAAAAAAAAAACACTCCCCACTTTACGTATAGGGGAGGTACCCTAATAAAATATTTTTTTCCACTTTTTATTTTACCACTTTGTCGGCGTGATTGATATACATATTAGTACCAAATTTCCGCTTTCTAGTGCTAACGGTCACTGAGATTATCCGCGGACGGACGGACGGACGGACAAACATGGCGAAACTATAAGGGTTCCTAGTTGACTACGGAACCCTAAAAAAGATTCTTTGCACTTTTTTGCTGGGATCAATGTTCAATGAGATATCGAGGAAATACGATAAACCCTTTCTTAAACTTTCGGAGCTATTATTTACGAAAGTAATACGTGGGGCACTAGGAAAGTTTTGAGATACTTCAAATTTAAAAAAGGAACGGCACTGGTTTATACTTTTTTTTAAAGATTATTTGTTCAGCATTCAAACATAGACAACCATTTGATGAATCATTTCCAAATTTAAAAAATACGTTTTTTTTAATTCAATTCCGCGGTAATTTTTCGTCAACCATGGATTTTTCGCGAGAACATTTCCGTGCGATGATTTTGTACGACTATAAGTTTGGGTTGAATGAAAGTGAGTGCAGAGAGCGTTTAGTTTCAGCATTTGGGGACTGTGCACCGTCGCGTGCAACAGTTTTCAGATGGTTTACCCAATTCAAACGTGGAGACTTCTCCTTGAATGACGATGAAAGAAGTGGTCGTCCAGCTACTTCAGTTACAGAAGAAAACATCTTAGCTGTAAAAAAAATTATAAAGGAAGATCCAAAAGTGACTTATAAACAAATAGAAGAAGTTCTAAAGATTTCATCGCCGGCCATTAATGATATTTTACACAACCGGCTTGGTGTCAGGAAACTATGTTCACGATGGGTGCCTCACGCATTGAATGAAGAACAAAAAGGAGCTCGCGTCACCTGGTGCAAATATATGCTCAAAAAATTTTACCAGGGTGAGGGACGGACCATCTTTAATATTATTACTGAAGATGAGAGTTGGATTTACCAATACGATCCACCAACTAAGCGGCAATCGACAGTTTGGGTATTTCCTGACGATGTACCTCCAACAAAGGTGAAACGCGGGCGAAGTGTCGGAAAAAAAATGGTGTCCACATTTTTTTCCGCAAGTGGTCATGTAGCTACAATTTCCTTGGATGACCAAAATACTGTGAATGCTCAGTGGTATACTGAAGTGTGCTTACCGGCTGTGTTTAAAAATTTGACTGAAAAACGACCTAAATCTGGTTTGAGGGGGCTATTTCTGCATCATGACAATGCGTCGCCACACAAGGCCATTCTTGCCAAAGACTTTTTGAAGCGTACGGATATCGAAAAGTTGTGTCATCCTCCATATAGATCCGATTTAGCTCCTTGCGATTTCTTTCTCTTCCCGAAATTCAAACTCGGACTTCGTGACACGCGATTCAATAGTCCTGAAGATGCTCGGAATGCTTACTTGCAGGCCGTAGAAAACCTTCCTAAAGAAGAGTACCAGGAATGCTACAAATCATGGTTTAGGCGGATGAACCGTTGCATAGAAGCTAACGGAGAGTATTTTGAAAAACTGTAATAAAAATTATTTCAATAGCTTTAGTAGTTTTTTGTATCTCAAAACTTTCGTAGTGACCTAAGGTAGTTATATCCAAAAATTGTTTTGTAAAAGACCTATCCAATGATATCCCACACATTAGGGTTGGGTAAAAAAAAATTTTACCCCCCACTTCATGTGTACGGGAGGTACCCGATAAAAATAATATTTTTTCAGATTTTATTTTAAAACTTTGTCGGCGTGATTAGAACACATACTCGTACGATTTTTTTCTTTTCTAGTACTAACCATCACTGAGCAGGCTGCTCACCCTGCTACCTCACTTCCTACCCTTATAGTTTCGCCATCTTCGTCTGATCCCATCTGTCCGTCTAGACGTCTAGTACTAATAATCACTGAGCAAAACCGTGGACAGACAGACGGGGACAGACGGACACGGCGAAACTATAAGGGTAGGCACCCTGCTCACTCTGCTCAGTGATGGCTAGTACTAGACAAGTGACATTTCGTATGAGTATGTGTTTTAATTACGCCGACAAAGTTTGAAAACAAAATCTGAAAAACTATAATTATTGCTGGTTCCTCCCGTACACATGAAGTGGGGGGGAAATATTTTTTTTACTCCAACCATAATGTATGGGATATCGTTGGATAGGTCTTTAAAAAAAATAAGGGTATTTTAAAACAATTTTTGGAAAACCCTAATACTTTCGTAAATAATAGCTCCAAAAGTTTAAAAAAAGTGTTTATCGTATTTCCTCGATATCGCATTAAACATTGATCTCAGCAAAAAAGTGCAAAGAATCTTTTGTATAGAAAATTATATGTGGATGAATTAAGCAAAAGAAATTATTTTCGAATGAGCCACCGTTACTGAGTTTTTTACGAAAAACCAAGATAAGGGACATTTACACCCCCCTCTCCCCGTTAGCAGCGCCCCCACCCATCGGTACTTTTAGTATGTTGTGTAAGATACCTTTGCCTACAACTACACCAAAATTTGGCTATACACGAATTATTTCCTCTAAGTTTTCCTTCGTTGGGTGGGCTAAATGCCTAAACAAAATCGCGTTCCTCGAACCTTCAGGCTATACGTCTGTTTTCGGTATTGAGTGCCACAGCGCCATCTTTTGAGTCTGGAGTCGAGTTATTCTGTCAGCGTTAATCGCCGAACAAAATATTAGAAACTAGAATTTATTTATTTAATCTTAATTGCACAAAATAAGATGGTACAAATGGCGGACTTAATGCCATAAGACATTCTCTACCAGTCAACCAATGGGCTTAACAGAAAGGTTAAGTAGGAATTTAGTGTTTGTGGTGACCGATAGATGACGCTAGTGCTTTAGCCTGAAATAAGGGAACGCGATTTTGTATAGGCATTGTCTTAATCATCCTTGGAGAAGGATAAGCATAAGCAATACTGTGTCAACCCTCATGATCACCATTTTGAAATAATCGCGTTTAGAGACTTTTTCACTGCTTACCAGCTATGTCAAGCTTGTTCTGGATTTTTCAATTGAACTACTTAGTATAAATAGTTATGCAAACAATCAAACATATTATAGTTGCCATGGTGTGACGGATAGTATACGAATATTCATTTTATTTATTTTATTTTATTTGGGGCATCAACAGCAATACAACAAATAATACAAAACTTAAATAACAGAGAAAAAGCGAATAATAGATGACCACAAAATGATAACTAACATGCAATAACAAGTGGAAATAATAAGTGAATACCATTAGCAAAGGGAAGATTGAACTCATATTATTGATTCATATTATAAGACTAGGGACATTATTGCAAAAAAGCTCGAAGTAATAACAATAACCTTTTTCCTGAAATTACAGCTGTAAGAAATTAATCACATACACATACACATACGGTACGCTTTTGAAAAAATCTTGATGATTGTCCAAGAAAGTTTTTGGCTTCAATATCAACACTTTTCGACATTATGTGGGGTGACACAGTTTTGCTTAACATCATCTTCATAGTATAACTTTATTAAATATAGACCGGACAACGGGTGTGTTTATATTAGTAATAACAATACGGTAAACATAATAATTCTTTCTTATATCTAGTACGATATAAGAAACAATTATAATGTTTATGTTAGTCCTACCTATCATATCTTAAGGAACACTTCTGGGTAGAAGCTCAGTATAGCTAATAATTAATGTCATACTAAGTAAAGAAAATAGTGTGTTATTTTGTCGAAATGTTTAATGTTCATCATTTCATCATAACCCGTCCAAAAATTGAAACGCTTAAGCGTAGTGGCATAATTAATTATGCCACTTTTGTGTACAATACTTTTTCTACGAGTGCTCGAGTGCTCAAAGTAAGCAAGCAGCTAGCCTAATATGGTCGGATTTATTAACGCCTGTCACCATAGCTGTCGCGTTCTAACAAGTATGTAAGTGCGAAAATTATGCATGTGTGTTTCTTCGCAAGTGTGATGAAAAACATTGTTTACGTCACACTTGGCCATAATGTGAGTTATACCGCACGCTACGCGTACGGTAAAACTCGCTTTATGGCCAGGTGGAGACGTAAAATTGTGTACTCACCACGGGCAGTAAAAAAGAAAGCCCTCTATCGCATATTTACAACCCTCGCCTGCGGCTAGGGTTACAAATACCTGCGATTTCGGGCTTTCTTTCTTTTATAGTCCTTGGTAAGTAATGTACTATTTCGATGCACAATGTCCTACTAAATTATCGAAACAATTAATGTATTGATTAATAATGATTGACATAGCGATCCAGAGGGGGAACGCAGCCAGCCTTATGGGAACCCTTCCCCAGGGTTCGGACCTCGGTGACCTTATCTAAATTCTCACTTTTCTTTTAGTTATAATTTTGTTGGCAGTTTTTAGCTTTAATTTTGTAGGTAGTTTTTAAATAGTTTTAGGTCATATTTCCTTATATTTTGACTTTGTTAGCTAAGGTGTTTTTTGGTGTTAAATATAAAAATAAAATAAATTATGTAATGATGAACGGTCTCCCAGCCCAGTCGGTAGTGACCCTGTCTACGAAGCAAGAGGTCCCGGGTTCGAATCCTGCTAAGGGCATTTATTTGTGTGTTTATCTTATCACGAATTAGTTCCGGAGTATTTACAATGTATCTATATCCTGCGTGTTTTCTATATAAGTAGGTATATCGTCGCCTTACTCGTAGTACCCACAGTACACGCTTTGCTTAGTTTGGGACTAGGTAGATTTGTGCAAGATTGTCACAAAAATATTTATATTTATACTCACTACAACCAAGAACTCTGGAGTGAACTCGCGTATGTGTGTCGTTTTCCTCCCGTTGTCTTCTACTTGTATCTGGATCAGTTTATTTCCATCTATCGTCACAGTCGTCTGGACCTGAAAAGTAACAATACTTGTTAATAATACGTTAAGGTATACCTAACTATTAGTGGTTCCGATCTAAGCAGTATAGAATAGAACCTACCAAGATACATAATATCATTCTACCTATAGTTTTATCTTATCCCGAGGGCTATGAAACCCACGTTCCGAGCTTGCATGCACGACGATGACGTCGACCACCAAACATTTTGTTTTAACTAATATGTGTACTCGTACTCTACGCGCTATGTGCTCGCGCTCAAAAACAGGAATTGCAGATGTTGGAGTCCAGACCGCCAGGCTGAAATGGGGCCCCAAGTAACACAGGAAGCATTATAACATATGAATAGTTAACTTATTTCGAACTTAAGGACCGTATACACTCTTTATATACGTTCACCGAGCAACTTGTCGCATTATATGATGCTTTGAGCTGTATAACGGTTGTATAATGGCATATCTAAATGCTTTTGTAAAGCCTTTAGCTTTAGTGCAGCAAACCACAACGCAACTGAACAGCTTTCGACTGTTTAAAAGCACTTAAGTGCTTTAGGTTCTACAATAGCATTAAATAATGCTTTAAGATGTATAACGGTTGTATAATGGCATGTATAAAGGCTTTTTAAAGCCTTTAGTTTTAGTGCAGCGAACTAAAATGCAACTGTACAGCTGGATGCTGTACAGTTGCGTTTTGGTTTGCTACACTAATGCTTCGGTGTGGTTTAGTGCCTTAGGTTCTACAATAGCATAAATAAATGCTTAATGCTGTTTATAAGCATGAATATTAGCCATTATAATGCCACGTAAATCCGGTATACAGCTTTCAGCTGTTTTTAGTGCTTTAGGTTCTACAATAGCATTTTATGATGCTTTACGCTGTATAACGGTTGTATAATGGCATATGTAAATGCTTTTGTTTAGCCATTAGTATTAGTGCAGCGAACAACATGCAACTGTACAGCTGAATGCTGTACAGTTGCGTTTTGGTTTGCTACACTAATGCTTCGGTTTGGTTTAGTGCCTTAGGTTCTACAATAGCATAAATAAATGCTTAATGCTGTTTAAGAGCATGAATATTAGCCATTATAATGCCACGTAAATTCGCTATACAGCTTTCAGCTATTTTTAATGCCTTAGGGTGTACAATAGCATTTATAAGTAGGTAATACGTTCCTAATGCAGTACAATAGCAATAATATAAACCATTATAAAGCCAAGTAATTCACTATAAGGGGCTGTTCATAAATTACGTCATTTCAAATGGGGGGGTCTGGACATCGGATGATGGTAGCATGACGTAGGAGGGGGGGGGGGCGGTCATTCCGAAGATCACATCATCAATGTGTAAAAAAAGGAATGAAAGTCGTGCTTCTATAAACTTTTAATGCTATAAAATATTATCTACTAAATAGTTTTTTTATTTTACAATTAAGCTTAAAACGCATTTTTTTTAATGACGTCACTCTATTTGGCAGGGGGAGGGTTGGATGATTTTTTAGGGGGGGGGGGGGGTAAAAATCATCAAAAATTGATGACGTAATTTATGAACAGCCCCTATACAGCTTTTAGCGGTTTTAGTGCCTTAGGTTCTACAATAGCATAAATAAATGCTTAATGTTGTTTAATAGCATAATTATTCACGTGTAATGCTGTAGGCATAAATAAGGCATTTTTTAAGGGTCACTGAGCTGCTATTGGACTAAGAGCTAGCCACGTCAGATTATTACACAATAATGAGAGCAACAAAACCCGTCTGGTTAGATTGCTATACTATTCTTATTGCTAGATCCTGGCATCTGGCAGCTTTTAATGGGTGGAGGTCACAGTGACAGACTAGCAAAATGTTTTAATTGGAAAATAGTAATACCAAGCTAGGTAAAAATTGCCGAAGTTGTCTCAGTTATAAAGGACAGGGCCTATATTTTAAGGGGCTCCCTGGCGCCAACGACCTTAGATCTGATTCCCTTAGTTTTCTAATGATTTATATAGCTTATCATATTATCAGTAACGGCTTTAAACAATATAGTATCCTATATTTACTTCAATATTCAGTGTCTTCGAGATATTTGACATCAAAGTCGAACCGGTTTAGGCTAAAAAAGTTAATTAGTTAAAAATTAAAATCTCTCTACAGTTTTTAGAGACATCAAAGAGGAACCCTAATATGTAGATTACGTATATGTAAGATTCTTTACACCATTCAAATATCGATAAAAGTGTTTTTTTAGACCATATTTTAAAAATATCATAAAAAAATAACGGCTCATTTATTTCAAGATCCGGCTCTACAGAATGGAGATAAAAGATTCAAAAACCGATAGTCGTTTGCCTTATAATTCTATCTATAGTGAATATGTTGGAATATCGACTCAAAATTGGTCAAAAATCGATAAAAAAAAATCTTAGACCAAAAAAATTGTGTATTATATATCATACATCGGGGTTTTCGGTGCGGGAATGTTTGACATTAGCCAAAGAGTAGGCATTAACTTAAAAAACAGAATGTACTCTGGCACGTTTCTACCTAATGAATAATTGATCGAAAAAATCATAGGTATATACAATTTATATGTAATAGCTGACTATTATGTATATATATTGTAGGTACATATACCTATGATTTTTTCAAGTATTTTTTTATTAATTCATGTAATGACTGATCATTGTCAACCTCTTCAGTTAATCAAATAGTTCACAAATATCAGACGTCAAGATTAATATTTGACACTTATTATACCGTGTCTTTGTCTTAGGTAGATCTAGTTAATAAATTTCGGATATGCAATTGCATTTTTAAAATACTAAGTATATAATAGTCAATACAAACATGCCTCTAAGAAAAAATGCTCGTATCATAGTGTGTAAGCTATTCACAGAGAGGTAGTTATTCATTAGGCATAATATGATATTTTTTCAGACTAACTCTCAACCTATCTGTTTATCTCTACTCTTTCTCAAATCGTTCCCGCACCGAAAACCCCGATGTATGATTATTACGGAAACAAAAACAGTAGGCGACAAACTATGAACTATATTTTATTATACATCGTTTGGCACTAATTTCTCCCAACAAACTTTTGTATAATTTCTCTTAATATTGTATAGTATTTGTATAGTTTCTCATAATATTGCGTCAAACCCAGATCTCTAGGATTTATGTTCTTGAAATGGTTTGCATTCTTTGACCTCCACCACTTTAAAGCTGCCAGATGTCCAGATCTAGAAATAAGCATAGTATACCAAACTGACTAGAGGGGTTTGGTTGCTCTTATTATTGTGTCATATCCGACGTGGCTAGCTCTCCGTCTATATAGACCAACGCCATTTTGTAAATAATTTATAACCTAAAAATAAAATCATGCGGACCTATTTATACAAGGAAAATACCTATATAATAATGAAATTACTTAATTTAAGACTGCTCAACCAACACTATTATGTTAATAATGCAAAACTCGTTCTATACGAGGACTACACAATTGTTTTGTTTATTTGACGCATATCTTTTTATAATATTTTATAGCAAAACTACAATAAATCAAAGGCGCGTGAAAATTTTCAATGAAACTTATATACACATTTACAGTAAACTACATTGCTCAGTAATATTTGAAGGATATAATAACGTAAAAGAGTCAAAAACTTTTATAAATTTTGTTAGGATGCAAACAAATATGACGTGTCACTCATTCAGTTTTTTGTACCTTCTTCGTCCATTTTATATTGCGAGACAAAGTAGTTAAATCACAACGTTCATTGTATTATAACATTTTTTGCGTCGGTGTTAGAGACGTTTTTGCATTGACGTAAGGTTTATTTTACTACACTCTTATGCTAGTATAATGCTTTTGTATTGCGATTGGCAAGTTAATCGAGAGTACTTATGCTTCTTTACTGCGATTAGCAAGTTTTTTGGCCGTATTAATGCTTCTTTAATGCAGTTGGCAACTTAATAGAGCGTACTAATGATTCTTTAATGCGATTGGCACTTTCCATGACAACGATAATGCTAATAGCGCAGACATATTGCGCCTGTAATGCTATTAAATGACCTGTATAGGATCTCAAGCTGGGTAATTCGTGCCCATTTAAGACCTATATCAGCACTATAAACGTTTATAATGCTACTATAAAACGAACTCAAAATGCTTAAAGCATACAGATATGCTGTAAGACGGCCGTTATACTGCTTTGATGTGTTACTTGGGGCTGGGCTGCCCATGTCATGTCTGTCGCATGCATCCACAGAGGTGGGCTAAAATAGCAACGGAGTGGGTGCCACAAGACGGGCGAGGGGCGGGCAGGCCTAAGCGGAGATGGCGAGATGTCCCATCCTAGACGCATATGTTAATGTAACGGAAAACTTATAGCTTCCTTCAGGGATTCGCTCGTTATACTCTGGAAACTCCGGGCTTACCTTGACTCCATCGAGTCTGATTTCAACGAACTCCTCGCCCTCTCTGAAGGTGACGATGCTGGACTTGATAGGTGACGTCACGGAGAACGTATAGCTGCCATCTGGGTTCTTCTCGAGATAGGACACTGGAGACGCTGCCTGCGCTGCCTTGCGAGACAGGAAACCAATTTCTGAAATCATTAAAAATCGATGTTGCTAAAAGCTGAGACGGCTCCGTTCAGTATGCGAATGCAGACCTTTTGTCACAACATTTTGTTGCTTTGTGTATAATTTAATTACCAAATTATATACGATATATACGTATACCTACTAACAGTTACACTACGAAGCAACTAATGATCTGTTAGGAGGTTTAATTACGTCCTATGTAGAGTCTGATAACGTTAATTCTGCATCAGCTTTCTACGCGTAGAGTGGACAAGCACAGCCCGTAAAAATCATTACATAGAGTACATGGTATAAAACAAAGTCGCTTTCCGCTGTCTGTCCCTATGTATGCTTAGATCTTTAAAACTACGTAACGGATTTTGATGTAATTTTTAAATAGATAGAGTGATTCAAGGGGAAGGGATATATGTATAATAAATACACGCATAATATAGTAGAGAAACACTGATAATTTTAGAGGTTTCTAATGTGATGTCGTAAATAACCACATTTTTTTGGGCTTACATTGCAAACGCTGGCTAAATCCTACGAGATAGATCAAAATAATGTACTACAGTATTGTACACCTTTAAAAGGTCTACAAAAAAGTCAGCGATTTTTTTATCCCGTGCGAAGCCGGGGCGGGTCGCTAGTATAATTATAAAAGCGTGACGATCATAATAACAGTTCCACCTTTGTCATACATAACAAATTCTTTGCTGACTTAGCAAGGTCGCCCTCTAGTAAATTCAGACCCCAGTAAGGTTTAAAATGATTATGAGGGAGGGTTTCCCCTCCCTCATAATCATTTTAAACCGGGATGTTAACGGATTTTATATCTAATGTATTATCGTCTTGAAAAAACAGGTACCTAAACAAGTACCTACCGCCAAAATGTATTTTTCTAGCATTTTCACATACGACGCGTTTCTTTCTTCCAGTTCGGGATACTGCACAATTATAGTTTTGTACATTAGCAATTCGCCGTATTTTCTTCACATTCGTTATTTCCATACAAATGCCTTTTTTCAAATTCGCTTTTCTGTATGATTATACCACATTCGGTATTTTTTCACAGTCGGAGTTTCTATACATACCTACGTCTCTTTTCCTATTCGCGTTAGTGCACGATTGTAAATATTCTTCGTAAGCATTAGACTAAGAGCTGGCTCCGGAAAATATGACAAAATAACGAAAGCAATGAAACCTCACTAGTTACTTTACTAAACTATTACAACTAGATCATCAGGCAGCTATTCATCGTTGCCACATATATTCACATAAATAATCAACATAATACTGAATCCGAAAACGGTGTCCGTTTTGGATTCCATGATGGCGGATATGTGATTTTTCGTTTTGGATTCATAACAAAATTACCCATGTGAAAAATAAAATTTGTGATGAAACGCGAATAGGAAAAAAGTAAATTGCATTAAAACACCGCCTGTGTAGAAAACGGATGTGATAAAATTCCAATGTGAAAAGTAAATATCGTGCAGAAACGCGAATTGGATAAGCGTTTGTATGGAAACAACGAATGTGAAGAAAACGAATTCGGTGAATTGCTAATGTGTAGAATTAATATTGAGCAATATCGCGGACTGGAATAAACGCGTATGTGAAAATGCTAGACTAATCCGCCTAAACTAGTCTGAAAAACTCAAACCACCAAATAATTCAAACCACTGCTTTTATTAACTCGACGTATGGTCACAGGTCACACACATTCATTCTAATGTTAATTAATTTAAATTATCACATTGTTTTATTAAAGGGTTCCTCGAGCGCACTGGTATTTAAATATATGCCGGCAGCGTAAAGTAAAACTATAAAATGATACAGCGTTTTATTATGTATTATATCAATTATGCGTAAAATTATATCAAATTTTCTTTTTTAAATCTATTACTGTCCATATCTTAGTAAGTACTTACACAAATACCTAATGTAGTAGAGGTACCTAAGAGTAAAATACTAAAACATGTACCTAAACGAGATAAACGGCTCTATATACACATATAATCGAATACACACATAAACTCGACAGACTTAACTTCTTAATGGACTCTCTTCCAGCTACCGTACAAGATATATCTTAAAAGACGATAGAATAAACGTAAACATGATATAATCTTAAGTTATAACTACTCTACTACTAGTTATAACTACATACGTATAGGTTGTAGGTACCATTAGCTTGTTGTAACTAGATACTTGGCTGGCTAGGTATAAATACTTAAGTGGCATTGGTTGTAATAAGGTAATAATCGTTGTAAATGTTGTAATAACGTTTACACAATTAATGCAGCTGGACATAAGTATGAATAGCAATATAGGATAGGTACGTAGGAAATGCGCAAGTTTGAAGAGAAAACATTATAAATAAATCATCTACTTATAAATATTATAAACAGATATAGATTTATATTTTTAAAAAGAAGTCTGTTCCTGTAATTGAAATGAAAATACTTGTACAGTCACCATCAGACATATCTAAACGGCCAAGATGGTCAGAAATATCTGAACAACGCCTCTATTCTCAAGGCGATAAAGTGCATGTTCAGATATTTTTGTGTAGCTTGGCCGCTCCGATATATTTGATGGCGACTGTACAGTATAAGCATAACACAAAAATCCAGGGTGAAAGATTAACCACCGGTCTTGAAGCGAGGTGATTAGGTAGGTAGGCCACTGAACAACTTTTACTATGGGACCAATTAAGAAATAGTAAAATATTTTTTGGCTGTTTCATACATTTCGGCCGATCAGATGTCGTCGTTTTCTATGGGGAAGCCAATTTTTTTTTATTTCCTGGTTGGTCCCATAGTAAAAGTCGTTCAGTGTGGCCCACCTAATCACCTACCTCAATATGGCCGGTGGTTAAAATTTCATCCATTATTTACACATTTGCCCACGCCAACGTAGATAGAATGGGTAATATATGATCATTGTAATTCCTTAGACTCCTTAAATATTTTACGGATTACTGCTTTAATATTATATTTAATGGGCTTAGAGATCGTAAAGAGAAACCAACGAATGTACCGAATAGACAAGAAGAAAGTTTATTTTTTAAATAGTGTTGTAACACTTATATTGTTAGTTTCTTGACACATGCATAGGTGCCGCAACTATAGAAGCGACAAATCGTTTTCGATTAATCATTTTGACACCATTTTATCGCCTATCATGTCATGCGTCACTTTCGCACTTAAAGCCTGACCATCTTTAGCTAGCAGGTTTCATGAAATAATGCGAAAGAATTAGTGTCGATCAGAAGCAGAAGCCAAGGTAGTTCTAAAAGCATCCAATACGTTAGCGGACAGCTCAGACAGTTTTTCGTAAAGACACTGGATGTCGGCTCGGCTCTAATGAACCCTCCTGGAGATGTTTCTTATATAAATTAGATGTGTTTTTACAGATGTGATTTTATTTATTACATATATTTATATTCAGGTATTTAACTAAGCTATTTTAGTATTTTTAATAAATAAAATCTTAAAATTTACATAATCTTCATTTTTTTATATGCCTAAATATACCAACGGATATAGATCCAAGTGATTGTCTATAAGCTTGATTATTTTAGTACAAAATACCCAACAACAAGTACAAGTAGTTAAGTACAAAATACCAAAAGCAGAGCTTATATGCTGTGGCGAAAATAAATATTCTTCATAGTTTATACGGAGTGGATCAATTTTAAAATAATTTTCCATTACCCTAATATGTATATTGTCATATTAGTATGAAATGTTCACTTTTTAACTAATTTTATAATGATTTATTATCATTTATGACATCCCTCTTTTTAGGGTTCCGTAGTCAACTAGGAACCCTTATAGTTTCGCCATGTCTGCCCGTCCGTCCGTCCGTCCGTCCGCGGATAATCTCAGTGACCGTTAGCACTAGAAAGCTGAAATTTGGTACTAATATGTATATCAATCACGTTGACAAAGTGGTAAAATAAAAAGTGGAAATTATTTTTTTATTAGGGTACCTCCCCTATACGTAAAGTGGGGAGTGATTTTTTTTTTCATTTCAACCCTAACGTGTGATATATTATTGGATAGGTATTTAAAAATGAATAGGGGTTTTTTAAAATCATTTTTCGATAATGTAAATATTTTCGGAAATAATCGCTCCAGAAGTAAAAAAATATGCGTCCCCCCCCTTCTAACTTTTGAACCATAAGTTTTAAAAATATGAAAAAAATCTCAAAAGTAGAACTTTATAAAAACTTTCTAGGAAAATTATTTTGAACTTGATAGGATGAATAGTTTTTGAAAAAAAAATACAAAATAATTTCTGAACTAAGTTTGTAATTTAACCGTATAAGCAGGTGTTTATTGTACCTGTAATTTCTACAAAATTACAATGAAATGACGTGCTTTCAAATAAAGTAAAAACGGTGAAAATCGGTTCACGCAATAAAGAATTATCCCATAAAAATCATCTTCCATACTTTATGCTCGCGCGCTAGTTTACTTAATTTGCCGATAGATGTCGCTGTACGTGGAACGCTCATATCATATCCTACATTTTTTTTTTTTTGTATGAAACTAGTAGCAAACGAGCAGACGAGCCGCCTGATGGGAAGCAGTCAACGTCGCCCATGAACATAAGCAACATCAGGAGCCGCCTATGCGTTGCCGACCCTTGAGAGCCCTGTACGCCCGCTTCTTGAAGAACCCCATGTCAAAGCGCAATGGAAACACCTCGGGAGGCAGCTCATTCCACATTCCGCACGTTCTAGGCAGAAACGAGCGAGATGCCCGTTTATTTTTGGTGTACCATGTGTCTAGAAAATGAGGATGAACTTTGTTCCTTTGGCGGGAGGTGCGATGGTAGAAACGTGACGATGGCACCAGTTCAAAAAGTTCTTCAGAACATTCCCCGTTGTACAGACGGTAGAACACACACAGAGAGCCAACATCTCTCCGGAGACTAAGTGGATCTAAGCCGTCAGTAAGATCGGGATCGCCAACAATACGAACTGCCCGACGTTGGATGGAGTCAAGTGGGAGAAGCTGGTATTGCGGGGCGCCAGACCAGAGATGAGAACAGTACTCCATGTGAGGTCGAACCTGCGCTTTATATAGCAAAAGCCGGTGATCCGGCGTGAAGTACTGTTTTGCTCTACTACAGTTTGGCTTTGTTCTCCAAATTACCCCGAAACTGGACTTCGTTCGTAATGTCGACACCCAGTATCCCGATACTCTTGGATATAGTTAGAGGGATGTTCTGAAATTTTGGCGCTATGACGAATGGGGTTTTCTTAGCAGAAAACGCGCAGACTTGTGTCTTACTAGGGTTAAACTGGACGAGATTACGTCTACCCCATTCGGAAACCTGCTCGAGGGAGGTCTCTATTTCAGACACAAGTTGCATTCTGCACTCCAACACCCGCTCAGGGGGGGCATATACACGACCTGTGTAGTAGCTATCGCCAGTACTGTCATCCGCATAGCAATGGATATTGTTGGTTACCAACATATCATTGATATGCAAGATAAACAGAGTTGGCGATAGAACAGATCCCTGGGGGACGCCAGCATTAATGGGCTTGTAATCTGACTTAATTCCGTCAATGACGACAGAAATGCTTCGCCCAGATAGAAAGCTGGCAACCCATGTACAAAACCCGTCACAAAGCCCGTATGATGGAAGTTTAGAAAGAAGTGCCTTATGCCAAACCCTATCAAAGGCCTTTGCTATATCGAGGCTAACTGCCAATGCCTCCCCCTTGCTCTCGATGGCAGTGGCCCAACGGTGAGTTAGGTAGACAAGAAGATCACCGGCGCCTCGACCGTGGCGGAATCCGTATTGCCGGTCGCTTATGAGCTGGTGATCCTCGAGGTACTTAAGGAGCTGGTTATTTACCACACGTTCTAACACTTTAGAGAGCAAGGAGGTGATCGCAATCGGCCGATAGTTGGATGGGTCTGTGCGGTCACCCTTTTTTGGTATAGGGTGTACCCAGGCAATTTTCCAGAGAGACGGGAACTTCCCTGAGCGGTATGAAAGCGAGAATAGGCGCGTTAAAACTGGAGCCAGCTCTGGAGCGCAGGTTTTTAGCACAATGGCAGGTATACCGTCGGGCCCACTGGATTTCTTGACGTCAAGGGCAAAGAGAGCACGCCTTACCGCATTTTGGGTAAAGCGGACATTGGGCATAGAATGCCCACAATGCGGAATGATAGGTGGTGTATTGCCCCCGTCGTCAAGAGTCGAATTCGACGCAAATATATGGCATAGTAGATCCGCCTTTTCCTTTGCGGAATGAGCCAGTGAGTCGTCGGGTTTACGCAAGGAAGGTAAGGAGACCCTACAAAAATTTCCCTGAACAGCTTTAGCGAGAGACCAGAAAATACTAGACCCAGAAGGCTGACTAACCAGCCTCTCACCAATACTGCGGGTATGTTGGTACTTTGCTGCAGCAATCCGCTTCTTGTAGGACCTGGAAACAGCATTGAATCGCTTCTTCAATTCAGGGGGATCATCGCCCTCTCGCGCAGAAGCCCAAGCTTGGTAAGCCTTACACTTTAATTTAGAGGCTTCAGCGCACGACTTACCAAACCAAGGCTGAGAACGACCACCAACACGAACTAACGAGCTTGGAATGAAGCATTCCATACCCTGTAATATCGTGTCAGCTACGAATTTCGCACAGGTATCGATGTTATCTGATGATAAGCAGAGCTACTTCCAAGGGTAGGATGCGTAGAACTCCCGCAGTCCGTCCCAATCTGCTGACCGATAATGCCAAACACGACGTGACCCTGGGGGTCGAGATTGCCTTGTCTGATCCGAGATTGAACTGGAACGTACCAGGCAATGGTCTGATGACCCCAGGGGTGCAAGACGTGATATTCGGTGGCGTTCTGGAAGCGAGGTCAGCAGTAGGTCCAGTAGAGCAGGGGTATGACCCTCAATGTCTGGGATCCTAGTGGGACCATCGACAAGTTGTGAGAGATCATACGCCACAGCAAGGCTATGAACAGCTCTCCCAGCATAGTCAGTACGCGTTGATCCCAACCACTCAGTGTGGTGTGCGTTAAAATCGCCGAGGATTACTAACTCTGCAGAGGGAAGCCGCTGGAGAATTTCGTCGAGCCCCGCTTGCAGACGCTCCAGAAGACGATCAGTCTCCGAGTCTCCGCTGTGAGACCTGTAGAGGCACGCATAGATACAGACGTGGCCCCCGTAGTCTACGCGCACCCAAATTATTGACAGGTCTCTGTCTTCGAAACTGCTCAGACGGCGATAGCAGATATCATCCCGGATAAACATGCATACCCCAGCACGCGACACAAATTTGTGTTCAAGGCTGTAGCCGGGGTACATAAGGTAAGAGATGTCAGCCGGGGTAGATATCTGTGTCTCCGTCAAGAAAAACAGGGCGGGCTTGTCTGTTTCGAGATGGTGATGAACAGAATTCAAGTTGGAGTGAAGTCCCCTGATGTTGCATACATCCACAGTAAATGTGGAACATGAAGCCGCTGTAAAACGTTTATTCTTTTTATGAACAGGCATATTTAATAGAAGCGGGTTGTATAGGGGAAAAGTGATGGATCAGCAAAGAACCGACTGCCACAAGGTCACAAACAAGGCCACTCCTCGCCTGGCGCCGCAAGTGGAGTGGTCTCCTGTCATGGGGGACGGAAGGGCCCCCGGTCCGACCCATGGTCAAACGCTACGTTCCACTCCGGTTTCCCAGGCCGGCGCAGCGATAATTACACGGGCTTTTTACACTGGCGGCAGGACAGCCTCCCCAGCTGGGATAAGCCAGGGTTCGGGTCCTCTACGAACCAGCGGGCGGCCAGCGGACAACCGTTTCACCGGGTCTCCCTGGCCCCCATGACAAGGAACCACGCTTGAAGCACCCAAGCAAGGTAACAGGCCTATGTAAGACCAAGGGCAGTCGGAATTAAGCTGATCGGAAAGGGGACTGGTTTTCACGCACTCAACCGGAACACATCAACAAGGAAGGATGCTTTGCGGCCAACTACAACGCGAAGGTGGTTGCCGACCAGACGAGTCCTTAGGACTAGAAAGATGAGACCGTCCTTAATAGAACTCTACCACCAGCTAATGTACAGTGATTTAAAAATTACATAGGGCCACTGACAAACCCCACAACCCGAAGGAATTGTGTTGACCATTTAGCACTACCCAGGGGTCACGTGTAGGGTATCTAGAGTCAAGAAACACAAGTGTTTCGCCTACGGACGCGGTCAACTATAACCCCCAAACATGGCGGTGTTATTTTAACTCTTAAGTGGGGACACTTACTGTGACGGACGGAAAACTACGGAACCCTACAGTGAGCGTGGCCCGACACGCTCTTGGCCGGTTTTTTTAAATAAATTACACTAGTACCTTAGGTTTTTTTAGGTATCCCAGTAGGTCAAACAGTAGTTTGACATGGTATACTTATTTCAAAACAAAAAACAACAATGCATAGAATATTATGTTAACTATATCTAGGTAGGTATCTAGCTCAACCTATCTCACTGCTATCTGGTAAGGTGCTCACATTTACAAGGCTGGGTATAGTATACTTTTTTGAATTGACATATACTAAAATAAAATGGCTGTAGCGCACACATTACAGATGGAGCACGCGGGGTTTTGTTTTACGATGCAACGTACCTCGTAATTGACATTTAAGTAAAATTAATTAGCATATCAAGTCGTTAACATTCCACGACCAGTCAACGACCTATTCTCAATCGTAATTTAATTACCTATATAATGAGTCATATTGTAAATAAGTAATTCGCAATTATAGGAGTCTCTAGAATGTAAGCACTTTATTTTTCATTTAAATTGTTTACTGGTTTGGTTTCGTTTAGTCATAATAATAGTCATTTTCTCAAACATACTCCGAAATGTATGCGTTAATGTCATGAAATGAAGACATGAAGTTGCTCATTTATGGCTCAGTTGCTCAGTTAGTATGAAACGTACATTATTGTCCGCTGCTCTAACTTTTTAAATTTGCTCACTAAGGTTAGACTGACAAAGGAAATATTACATACAGCCAACGACCACTCTCTCTGTAAGTATACTTGCTACATTAAAATTAAAAAAAGAAAAAACAAAATCTATGGCACTAAATTTATAAGCGGTTAAACATGGTGCTCGAATAGCTTTTTCAAATGTCAAGTTTAAAAAATAAAAATGGCGGCATTTTAAACTTATTTACTTGATTACTTAGTAGTTATTTTAATTATAATATTTTCTTACATTGTTTGAGAAAAGCACTATACTTACAATCCTTGGCCGGAACAGGGATTGCAGGACTCGCTTTATCCGGCCTCGTCTACGACTCTGCCGTCTACCACAATCTCGTTCTTAAATCCCTTACTTCACGGTCTCTGCAGTAATGTACTATACTTAGCTTAAACTTTGTAAAATAAAATGGTTTATTTTTAAGGTTAGGTTAGACTAGCTTTCCGTTCGTTCGCTGCTGAAGTCGCATAAATTATTTTTTATCTTATATTAAGTAGGTTAAATTATTAGAGTAGGTAATTTGTAAATTATGTTTATTTTTATAGTATTATATTTATTAAAATAAACTCTGAGTAGCAAAAAAATAATAATTACCTAATCCTCTCGCTTCGCTTCGTACTTTTTTGGGAAAAATATACTTTAAAAAAAATTGTTCAATAGAAAATAATACCAAAAACAATAAATCTAATGTTAAAATAAAATATTTTAAAGCAGAAAAAAATTAAATGTTATTTTTTGTATGGGACCCAAAATTAGGTAGGTTCAAGGAAATTATTAGAGAACCCGTCTTATAACCTTCAAGATAATATTTTCTTACTTTTATAGAGCACAAAATGTTAAATAGCCTAAGATTTATGTTGCTACTGCCTACATTCCGAGTTACAATTCATCATGTTTCGTCATCGTACTTAAATCTTAAAGTACCTACTAGTACATACTAAGTACCTACTATATTTCCTAGGGTATTTATGAGTGATAAATTAACATTTGCACAACCAGGTGGGTCTTTTGTCAACATAATACAAAAATGCTTGGAAAACATTGCTATTTACATGAAATCTAAGATAGAAAATAGCCAAATAGCACTAGACCCTACTATTATTTACTGGTAACTTGGTTTATTGGTAGTTTACCTCCAAAATTGTAGTGCTTTTTGAAAGCTTTAAGTTGTACCCAGCTTGGCATTTTTCTGTTAAGCCCTATGGCTGACTGGTAGAGAATGCCTTAAGGCATTAAGTCCGTCTTTAGTGCCTTTTTGTGTGCTATAAAGCTTAAAATAAATAAATATTAAACGCGTAAGGAGAAATCTGTTTGTTCGCGAACAACACAAAAAATACTGCACGGAATTTCATGACATCGTATAGTAACTGTTAGGAGCAACGTTTAGGGTAGTTTTTCCTACAAAACGCATGCGGATAAAGCCGCGGAAACAGCTAGTAATAAATAAAGAAAAACTTACGTATGAACTTGAGATAATCGTCAAAGTTCTCCGAAGATACTAGTTTATATTTTTTCCCAACAAATTGATCCATTGTGTCGGCACCACGTCGGAGTTTCAAGGCGACTTGGTTGCGACTGGCTGCATATAATTGTTTATAAAATCACTTTACCTTCACCTTATAGTCACGAACTTGTATTAATCACTTCATGCGTATATTTACGTGTATACGCATTATGTGTAAAAAGAAGTAAAAATGGTCGGTGAACTAACTTCGGAATGTCATTTAGTCAATATTATAAGGAAAATGCATTGGCGCAAGCATTTGCTCGCTCTTGAAATTAAGGGGATATTTGAGTGACAGACAGAGAAGAGAACATTTCCATAAAATTTACTTTGTAGTAGGTAAGCCCACAGTACAGTTACGTTCACCTCCTACAAGGCGGTTAAAGTAAAACCGTTTCCCCAACGTAAAAAAGGCCTTTATCCTACGTCTACTAATTCATATTGAAATGGTATTTTATTGGTATTGCAATTTCGGTTTCGCATTCGAACGTTTTTAGCACAAACTTGTTTTACCACGCACATATTAAATGTCGCAATAAAAGAAAAAAACTTTAGCATAAACATTCTTTCGGTGAAGAACCTTCGAGGCCATATCCATATCCATACTAATATTATAAATGGGAAAGTGTGTGTGTTTGTTTGTTTGTCCGTCTTTCACGGCAAAACGGGGCGACGAATTGACGTGATTTTTTTAAGTGGAGATATTTGAAGGGATGGAGAGTGACATAGGCTACTTTTGGTCTCTTTCTAACCCCCCACTTCCCTAAAACGGGGGGTGGAAGTTTCTATGGAGCATTACGGGGGGCAAAGGGGAACCGTGTTACCCCGAATTTAACGCGAGCGAAGCCGCGGGCAAAAGCTAGTTCTCCATATTTCTGTATTGCAAACTCCATATCCTGTACCAATTAAGTAACAACCAATGTAGTTTATTATGTTTTACTGTTTCTTGAATAAAAAACCAAAGTAACAACTATTGTTAGCATTTGCAAACCTAATAATTTTTCATCTCTCGTACTCTGAATGTGAGTCATCTCTTATCTATGTATTTTATAAAGCGCATGGAAAAAGATTTATTTCCACCATTAAGGATTAGAAAGTTTAACTTTTAATTATACAGTATGTATCTGATCGAGGAGCAAAGCTTTAAGCTGGCTGACGTAGAAATGGAGTATATGGTAGCACGGTTTAAATTCTCTTTGCAGCGGTTTTTAAAATTTAATTATTTAAAAAATTTGTAGTACCTCTTATTTGCAGTCAGTTAAAATTACTTTGTAACATCCTGTAAAGGTGATGATTCTAAATGTCATTCTACTATCGTAAGCCAGCGAATATAATAAATAAATCACCACTATGTACAGATTATCGCATTTTAACCAGATGGCGTTTTAATTTCTGTACTCGTTCCATTGTAACCAGGTCAGGATCTGTTGATGGGATCCTGGAGAAATCAAGGGAACTCTTCAAATATTATAGGCACACCATACCTATAGTGATTTAAATATTTTTTACAGTAGCTCGGGTTTTTCCTTTTGGAAAGGTGGAGTCTAAGGTGAAGTCGGTTCTTTTTTGAGTAAAATAATACCTCGAGATTTCGAAACAATAATAAACATCAGTGACATTTAGAATTTGCCATTGTGATAAGCGATAACGACACGTAGGTAAGTGTAAGTGCGTAGGTTATAAACCTTTATCTACACTCACATTGTAAGTCCTCTAAAACGTGTTCAAAAACGGTAGGCAATGGCTAGCATTACCAGAACCGCTTTTACTATGATAAGCTTTTTATCTGTGGAAGTAACGTAATTTTAACTTTACATGCATATACATATATTGATACGTTATGAGTTTTGATAACATAATGTACCTACACCTGCACGCGCCCGCGCGGCTGCCGACACGCGCTCGCGCGACTGCCGGCACAATCGAGTTGGCCATGGCGGTGCAATGGCGGCCATTCTATGGTTTCCGAATACGGCATTTAGGATAAATAATATAAGTGTAGATAAAGCAGTGTATGCAACTGTACGTAATTAGGTTAACTACTATAATGCAACTGATACATAATGAGGGGCCTTAAAACATGAGTGGGGTTTATGTACAGTTGCATACATTACTTTATCTACACACATATTTCAACTATTTCAAGTACTCAAAGATGGGTTCCGAAGCCGAAGTCAAATGACCAGCAGTACAACATACGATTTTACTATGATAAGTTTCTTATGATAAAAAAGTAACTGTATAAAGAAGTAACAGTCCGACCACGGTAACGCCTTTTTCATTATATTGCAATTTTTCTTATTTGCGATATTTGTTCGGTCGTGGGTCAGGCGTAAAAGTAAAATTTCAAAATTAATGGTATTATTACACAGCGAACATTATGAACCTACTAGTAGTACATACTATTAAATAATTAAGTAAGTATTTTAATTCTGAGGTCACTGCACAAATTTACCTTTGGCTTACGCGCTTTTGGTAGACGCAGGATTCGAACGTTGTAAAATCTCTATTTGATTATAATAGTAGGTACATTTTGAAATCCGCAGTGCATTTAACATTCATCGGATTATACGATAGGAAACGCACAATCCGTATATGCTTAATTGTTTGCCACTGTCATAGTATATTAAATATATATGGTGCGTGCAATAATTCTCAAACACCATCTGATTGATATAAAAAAATTCGACCTTTAACAAAATATAGTGACCTACGTCATTATTATTCAAAAATTGTAACTTACTATTCATATTCCGGATTATTAATGACTGGTAAGTGATGGTGGCCTTGCAAGTTTATGCCTTAAAACTGTTAGTATACTAAATAAAGACAAGTTAACATTTTTACCCAACTAAGGCAAAGCTAATAAAACGAACGACTTGTTTATGGTTGTATAATTACCTGCGTAGTAAATTATATGACACATACCTACTTGTATTTTCGTACTTGTCACGGTATTTTGTGTTTAAATGTTGAGATCATAATATCATGATTACCATATTTCTAATTTATTCTATTTTTTCTCTAAATCGTTTCAAAGAGGTTTAAAATATCGTAACCAAATTGTATCGTGTCGTGAAATATATATATTATATTATATAGTATGTATACCTACCAGAAAAAAATATTTAAACCAACCACGTCGCGTATAGAACTATGACACGCTTTTTATTAGTATTAGTAGATTATTTTTAATGTACCTAAGTGTTGTGTTAAAACTATATAATCTTACCTATAACCCTGTGATTGTGTTATGCTTATGTAGGGAGTGAGAGATAAATGCAACCCCATTGTTAACTAGAAAATATTTTGAAAACTTCTTTAATAACCGTGTTTAGGGCTTTTTCAAGTTGATAAATGAAAGTTGTTGCCAAATTATGTTATACTAACTTTTGCCCGCGGCTTCGCTCGCGTTAAATTCGGGGTAACAAACCATAAAAACTTCTACCCCCCATTTTAGGGAAGTGGGGTGTTAGAAAGAGACAAAAAGTAGCCTATGTCACTCTCCATCCCTTCAACTATCTCCACTTAAAAAATCACGTCAATTCGTCGCCCCGTTTTGCCGTGAAAAACGGACAAACAAACAAACAAACACACACATACACTTTCCCATTTATAATATTAAGTATGAATTTAACACGTAAACAAGCGTAAACGGTAAATAAACGGGCATCTCGCTCGTTTCTGCCTAGAACGAGCGGAATGTGGAATGAGCTGCCTCCCGAGGTGTTTCCATTGCGCTTTGACATGGGGTTCTTCAAGAAGCGGGCGTACAGGGCTCTCAAGGGTCGGCAACGCATAGGCGGCTCCTGATGTAGCTTATGTTCATGGGCGACGTTGACCGCTTCCCATCAGGCGGCTCGTCTGCTCGTTTGCTACTAGTTTAATAAAAAAAAAACAAACAATACCATCAAAGTCATTTTACTTGCCTCAGTGACACTTCATTGTCAAATTATTATTTTTCATAATTAGTAAGTGCCACAAAAAAGTTTAGCTAGCAATCAAATGAAAAGATAATTTTCAATGTCAACTGTCTCGTTAAAACAATACATAAAATTATCCATAATGCCGTTGAATTTTAGTGCTGAGGAGATAGTACATTATGATTCTCATCTACGGGGAATGCAGGAATAATGGTGCGGCAGCTCTTCGGCTATATGACGAGAGATTTCCGCAAAGGAGACAGCCGACTGACACGCGTGTAATTATAAAGGCGATTACAAGACTGCAAACTGACTGCTGAATGATAGACCTGTTCCAGAGCACTGGTGGGCGACGTCCTCGTATTGAAGTCGGAACTGAAGAACGGATCCTAAACCGTATTTATTTTGGCTCCAACAACGGGCGAAAGTACCTTTAAGTTCTCAACACATCAGTAAGCCGCTATGCGGACCACTTAACATTGAGATAAACATGTTAACAGCACCCCATATTGCCGTTCAGCTTCGGAAAGCAGTGGATTGGCCGTTTCGCGGACATTCACGTTTACCAGGCCTCATATCACTGGACTTTTTTTGAGGTTGGGTGAAGCAATTAGTCTTTAAAAAAGAATCCAGAACTGAGGAATAAATGAGGCTGCGAATTGTAAGAGCTTTTGATATAATTAAGCGGCGTGTCCGACAAAACCCTAATTTGATGCGTAGCGTACATGAAAACAACCGGCGTCGCTTGTATTGTATTGTATTGTTTTGTGTTTGTATTTTAAGTGTCACTGGGTACACTGAAAACCAGCGTTGTAACACTTTTGTGCTGCGACACATGCTGAGTGTTATCATCTTCAGAAACCAGTCATAGCATTGTAATTTTTATTTCTCTAGTTTAAGCATAAGTTTACCTTATATTGTTGTGTCTGTGTTTTGAATAAATAATTCCATTTATTCCTTTATAAAACATAGTTTTTCATTTTCATAGTCATTCATTCATTCATTCATCAATAACAGCAGCAGACGCTACATTGAGCTACGACGTATTTAAAAAGTAAGTGTGTAGGTACACAAGCTTTATTTCAAGTGAAATGTCATGTGTTGAACTTGACCTTGACCTAACAAATATTTGACAAAAGATAAAAATTGTAAACAAATAATACAGGATATTATAGAAGTGTGGCGACCACTGCACAAAGTACCATGAAGGTAAAACGCATTAACCTCCCTCTAGTGCGCGAGCTGGCTGGAAAGAGAATCGTCGCCCGTACGCATCCGCGCGCCGACCGTGACAGTCGGCGCTCGGTCGCTCTGACAGTGCGCTCTCGACTTGACGGCGAATGCATGTCTCATTTCTATCAGATTCTTCTGCTAATAGACCCGTACCGATAAATTATGAAGTTTCGATAATATTAAAGATGCTTATTATTCGCATACAGAGTTCAGGCCATCCAACTAAGCTAATAATAATAATTTGTGTCATCCTAGGTTGTTGCGTAGGTAGAAACTTAGACATTTCTTTTTTTTAAATAGAAAATTAGATATCAAAATTTTTTTTTCACTGTAACAGCAAAGTTGTTACTGACGCACGGACGCGTTTTGTGTCACTTTCGTCAATGGGAATACTGACGTTCAATCAGCACATATATGTGGACTTTTACAAGATGATCGATTAGGTACTGTGCTTTCTAATATATCGGTATCTATTATTTGAATAAATATGTGCCATATTAATCAATGATATTTATTTACTTTAATTTTTTTTCTTGTATGACCCCTGTTAACAGTAAAATAAAATATTAAAGTTATTAAAGTTTGCATCAATATTTTTATAAAAGCATATCGAAACAATGTTTGAAATTTGTGTCATTATAATCAATGGATTTTTTTTTTTAGAATGAAAACTTGTTTTGCGTAAAGGGCATGCGCGGGGAAGGGTAAGGCGCGGGCGGGGTTCATGTGCCGACCAGGCTGCCTAGCGGCTTGTTTGTTTTCTATTATTACTCTATGCATACATATAGTAATAGTAGTAATGTGTGCGACAAAGACAAACAGCGATTTTTCAGTCGCTCTTCTTTATTTTTCATAGTAAAGAAAGCAATAATATAAAACTTAAGTAAGTTAAGGATAATTAATGTAAACGTAGTCCATAAGGGACTGCAACGGCGGATCTGTGTGCCACGGTAAACCTAGTTTACCATTTAAACAGTATTTTGGCAAATTGACACAGATAATTTGTAACTAATATGTAATTTATGCATCAAGGCGGTTTGTTTACAGAGTGGCCATCGTGAAACGCGAAAATCGAAATATCGTTATCTGCCTCTCGGTTGGACTAGCAAAGGGCCGGGCTGGACTTAATACATTTTTCATCGGTGTGATCTCATAATAAGGCTATGTTTTTATTAACTTATCAAATATAACACATAAAAATAAGAAACTTTTCTTTATCACATTTTTTTTAACTCAATAATTACGAAGTTATGGGGCCCTGAAAGTTAAGTACAATTTGGACTATTTTAGTTGGAATGGTGTCATTATGACACATACTTTATTTTGTAGAATGTGTTAAAATAAGCAAGTTTTATAAGAAACATTTTTTACCCAAAAACATCGAAGTTACCGGACTTTGAAGATTGACTACATGGACTAATTTGGACTTAAAAAATAAAATGGCGACGGGGTATCATTATAACGTGTACTTTTAATGATTTTTTCCGTATAGAATACGCTAAAATAAGCGTCTTTTATTTGAAAAACTTTTCCCTAAAATAAAAAATGGCCGAGATAATGGACTTTGAACTTGTACATAATTTGGACCTCGAAAAAAAATCATCGACGGGACGTCATTATAACGTGTACAATTTATGATTTTGCCGTATAGAATACGCTAAAATAAGCGTGTTTTACTTGAGAAACTTTTCTCTAAAATCAAAAATGGCCGAGACAATGGACTTTGAACTTGTATATAATTTGGACTTCAAAAAAAATACCATTGACGGGACGATATTATAACAAGTACTTTTTATGATTATTCTGTATAGAATACGCTAAAATAAGCGTGTTTTATTTGAAAAACTATTCTCTAAAATCAAAAATTGCCGAGATAATGGACTTTGAACTTGTATATCGGGACGCCATTATAACGTGTACTTTTTATGATTTTTCCGTATAGAATACGCTAAAATAAGCATGTTTTATTTGAAAAACTTTTCTCTAAAATCAAAACTGGCTGAGATGGAGAATGGACTTTGAACTTGTATATAATTTGGACTTCGAAAAAAACCATCGACGGGACTTCATTATAACGTGTACTTTTTATGATTTTTCCGTATAGAATACGCTAAAAAAGCGTGTTTTACTCAAGTCACTTTTCTCTAAAATCAAAAATGGCCGAGATAATGGACTCTGAACTTGTATATAATTTTGACTTCGAAAAAACAACCAGTGATAGGGTATCATTATATAGCATATTTTTTATGATTTTACCGTATAGAATACGCTAAAATAAGCATGTTTTATTTGAAAAACTTTTCTCCAAAATAAAAAATGGCCGATTGGACATGAAACTTGTATATCATTTGGACTTCGAAAAAAACCATCGACGGGACGTCATTATTATAACGTGTACTTTTTATGATATTTCGCATAGAATACGCTAAAATAAGCTTGTTTTATTTGAGAAACTTTTCTCTAAAATAAAAAATGGCCGAGATAATGGACTTTGAACTTGTATATAATTTTTAGTTGAAAAAAAAAAACTATCGACAGGACGTCATTATAACCTGAACTTTTTATGATTTTTCCGTATAGAATACGCTAAAATAAGCGTGTTATATTTTAAAAACATTTTTTTCTAAAATCGAAAATGGCCGATTGGACATGGAACTTGTATATCATTTGGACTTCGAAAAAAGCCATCGACGGGACGTCATTATAACGTGTACTTTTTATGATTTTTTCGTATAGAATACGCTAAAATAAGCTTGTTTAATTTGAAAAAACTTTTCTCTAAAATAAAAAATGGCCGTGATAATGGACTTTGAACTTGTATATATGTAAAAGCGTGTTTCATTCGACAAACTTTTCTCTAAAATCAAAAATGGCCGAGATAAATGGACTTTGAACTTGTATATATTTTGGACTTCAAAATAAAACCATCGACGGGACGTCATTATAACGTGTACTTTTTATGATTATTCTGTACAGAATACGCTAAAATAAGCGTGTTTTATTTGAGAAACTTTTCTCTAAAATCAAAAATGGCCGAGGTAATAGACGTTGAACATGTATATAATTAGGATTTCGAAAAAAAATCATCGACGGGACGTCATTATAACATGTACTTTTTATGATTTTTCCATATAGAATACGCTAAAATAAGCGTGTTTTACTTACGAAACTTTTCTCTAAAATAAAAAATGGCCGAGATAATGGTCTCTGAACTTGTATATAATTTGGACTTCGAAAAAAAACCATCGACGGAACTTCATTAAAACGTGTACTTTTTATGATTATTCCGTATAAAGTATGCTAAAATAAGTGTGTTTTATTTGAAAAACTTTTCTTTATAATCATAAATGGCCGAGATAATGGACTTTGAACCTGTATATCGAGCCGTCATTATAACGTGTACTTTTTATGATTTATTTTTCCGTTATGAATACGCTAAAATAAGCGTGTTTTACTTAAGAAACTTTTCTCTTAAATCAAAAATGGCCGAGATAATGGACTTTGAACTTGTATATTATTTGGATTTCGAAAAAAACCATCGACGGGACGGGGCGTCATTATAACTTTTCTCTCAAATCAAAAATGGCCGAGATAATGGACTTTGAACTTATATATTATTTGGATTTCGAAAAAAAAACCATCGACGGGACGTCATTATAACATGTCCTTTTTATGAGTTTTCCATATAGAATACGCTAAAATAAGCGTGTTTTATTTAAAAAACTGCTCTAAAATAAAAAAACCGGCCAAGTGCGAGTCGGACTCGCGCACCGAGGGTTCCGTACAAACCTATAACAAGCAAAAGTTGTAGTATGTTTATTACTAATTTCAATTTAATACTTCTACGCGTTTACGAGGAAAAAGGTAGTAAGTTTAAAATTAAAAAAAATAGTTTTGGTATGATTTTACTAAAAATGTCTACTTTTCGTAATTTTTTCTTCTATCCGTGCTATATGAACAGGGCCCGGAATTAGGTTCGCGAGAGGACATAATATAGAGTGGTTACAACCGGATGAAAATAATATTTTATTTGGATTCCGGGTATTCGATATTCATCCGGGCACTGCAAGTAATAGTCGTAATGATGAAAAATGGTTACATTGCAGCCATAAAGTTAACATTATAATAATAAATCTGAAAATGTGACATATATTTTAAATTAGTAATCTGTATTTTCCTATTCATTATCAATGCTTGTCAGAGTGGCGTATTAGCGTCAAAATAGTGAAAGCTACTAGTACTACTATAGTATATATAGAAAGATAAGGAAACAAGTACTTACGTTTAGGGTTATGTACTTAAGTACATACAAAAGTAACTCACTCGCTCCAGAAGGCATAATATGTGGTTGTCCATATTCGAATAGTCCTTGTGGCGGATTTATTATTTTTCTGCTTGTGTCCGTACACAAACATAAAAGGTAACATTAACAAATAAATAAAAGAAAAAATCATAAACAATTTAGAAACTTTTATTTTTATACATACAAACACATTCTTAAACATTTATCACAGATAATCAGTCAAAAAAAATAAAATCTATATAACAATCTTATACCTACATATAAAATATCTAGATTTTTTTCAATCGGAATCCTCAGTTTCCGCGTTACAATCGTCCTGGTAATTTATATTAGCTTGTTCAGCATTGAAATAAATAACCATCAGCTTTCAATGTTATTCATACTTAAATTATTTCTTTTAATGTCCAAAATCCACTTATACGTAGAAAACGACCGCTCCACGTCTACGGAAGTTAAAGGTATATAATTGTAGCACGATAATAATTCATTTTCTATTTCCTCTCCCTTTTTTATATCATCAGATATATCTCTAATAACACCAAGATCAGGATTTCTAGCTATAACATGTTCAAGTTTTTGTTTAACTGGATCAGACGAACATCACCCTATCACCGCTCTTACTTCGTCAAATATTTCGAAAGATTGTTCTAAAGATAGTGTTGTGTTTTGCAATGATTTTAAAGCTATTTGTATGACTTTGTAATATTCGTCGATATAATCTAAATCATTTTTTAAATTTTGTTTTTTAAATACTTTTTTAGCGTTTCTAATTGATACAGCTTCAGAACTATTTAACATATTTACTACTCTTTTAATTTCACTATAATATTTGGCGTAGTAAGTCGCTGCTTGCAGCCAAGTGCCCCATCTAGTTATGACTGGTTCTGGTGGAAGGGGTGTATTAGGATTATTTTCTCTAAAAATTTTGATTCTATTGGGGGCTTTTTAAAAAAAATTTTTCACGTTTGAAATTAAGTCATTTACATCGGAATACTCTGAACGTATTTTTTCTGCTACGCGGTTTAGGGCATGAGCTAAACATGTTACATGTTTCATATTTGTTAGATCCTGTTTTAAAAGACGTCCTGCTTTTAACATATATGCGACGCTATCCGAACACAAAACTAAGACATTATCGACATTGGTTTCGTATGAGTCACCCCACATATTTTTTAAACATTCAATCACAAATTGAGCTATCGAGTTCCCGTTGACTACTTCCAACATTTTGCAAGCAATTAAATATGGTTTCAGGCGGACCTCATTTAAAGGTTTCACTAAAAAGTGGACTACATATCTACCTAAACAGTCAGTCGTTTCATCCAATGATATCCACAGCTTTTGGTTTGAAATTTCGTCATAAATTTTAGATAATTTCTTTTTGAAAAGAATGTCTAAATAAACCTTCCGAAGTAACGATTCGTCAGGGATGTTAATACGTTTAGTACAACTGCAGCAAATATACTTTTGAAAAAATGCTTTAAAAGCTGGCAGGTTTACTCGATGCCATGGTATATTACATAAAATAAGCAATTCAATGAAATCCAAGTAAAAATCTACGTTTGGTGTCTTATTAGTTCCTTGGTGTTTTTTTTCCATTTATGTGTCTCACTATATTGCTTTGTTTACATATTAAACTACTTTCACACTTTGCACAGTATATAGTATTACTAGCACTATCATGGTACAATTTCGGGTGATCTCCAATCCAGCTTTGGACAACTCCATCGCTTGGTTTCGACGCCATTCTATTAATCACGCCGTCAATTCGGAATGAGCAGATTTGCAAACAAAAATAAAATACGTATGTAACGGTATTTTTTAGATATAGGATATGAATAAATATAAAGTTTTAGTGTTGTATCATTTATGGCATTGGAACGAAAATCAATCAATCAAAATCAATTCATAAAAATTCTATTTTTTTATATTAAAATCAACCCAACAAACTAGTAAGCATAAAACTTTACCATGAGTGCATGTCGTACTCATACATTTGCAGAAAACTAATAATAAGAAATCAAATTAGAAGTAGATGTTACTCTGAGATAAATATTTAGTCTAATAAATTGCCCACGTGGCATATTAAAATTAGGGTTGACTTACCGTATGGGATCCAGGTGAACGAATATATGAAATGCAGCAAATCGTAATCCTTAAATCCAGGCCAAGGTCATCATTTGAAGAATATCCAGTATACCATAAAACAAGCCAAAGTCAAAAACAAATCGTCACGATAAATCCGGTAAACCACACACGCACTAACACAACTGACCAAGGTTCAGGAGCGAATGAGTCCATCTACCTACCTGAGTATCTACTTGACCTTTTACCATCTCCCTTATCTTTTGAGCACTAATTGTTTACACCGCTTGGCTCTAACACGCCCCTTGTGAGTCATTAATAAACAATGTGTAGGGAAACCCATATTATTCGTCTTACAACGACTTCTTATCTTATCTTATACATACCTTCTTTTGTCTAGCCCTTTTTACTAAAAACTAACATTAAACATGCTGCACTGTAAACAAAACATATCAAGTTCAATATTACGACAAGTCCCCGAATAAACATCGAATACCCGGAATCCAAATAAAATATTATTTTCATCCGGTTGTAACCACTCTATATTATGTCCTCTCGCGAACTTTAGGTATTTTAGCTCACCTAATTCCGCGCCCTGTATATGAAGTTTCTTCGTGCCAAGTTTCAAGTTTCTGAGTTTACGCGAAGTACCCTTTAGGTTTTGAGTTTCTTGCGAGTACTCAGTTTCAAAATATGCGACTTAAATTGCTATTTCTTTTGATTGGGATGACATAAAAGTTTGGTTTTGCTACATCTGAAAGGTCCTATAGCCCTGAGTATTCGACATGAATTTAAATTTAATACCTCTACGCGTTTACGAGGAAAAAGGTAGTAAGTTTAAAATTAAAAAAAAATATGTTTTTGCATGATTTTACTAAAAATGTCTACTTTTTGTAATTTTTCCATTGTCTATGCTATATGATGTTGCTTTGTGCCAAATTTCAAGTTTCTGAGTTCACGGGAAGTACCCCGTAGGTTTTGCGAGTGCCGAAAAACTATAAAATTTGCAGCATAAACGACTGTATCGTTTGATTGCGTTAGTTTATAAGTTTGATTTTTTCACAGCTCCAAGGGACAATAGACCTGAATATTTTATATAAATTTCAGCTTGATACCTCCACGCGTTCCTGAGAAAAATGGTCTTGACAGACAGACAGACAGATGGACAACAAAGTGATCCTATAAGGGTTCCGTTTTTTCCTTTCGAGGTACGGAACCCTAAAAATGGCCGAGGTAATGAACTCTGAACTTGTTCCTCCTTTTTGTAAAGGGTCGGCAACGCGCATGTGACACCTCTGGTGTTCCAGGCATCCATATATAAAATGACAAAATAAAAACAAAATACAGACGAAAAGAAAAAACAAAAATAAAACAAAAGTAAAAAACACTCGGTTAGAACGAAGTAATATTATTTAATTTTTGATTTTTTCGTAATTTTTGTCGTTTTTGAATTTTTTGAAATTTTTGAGATTTTTGAGATTTTTGAGATTTTTGAGATTTTTGAGATTTTTGAGATTTTTGAGATTAATGAAATTTTTTAAATTTTTGAGATTTGAGATTTTTGAAATTTTTGAGCTTTATGAGCTTTTTGAGCTTTTTGAGATTTTTGAGATGTTTGAGATTTTTGAGATTTTTGAGATTTTTGAGATTTTTGAGATTTTTGAGATTTTTGAGATTTTTGAGATTTTTGAGATTTTTGAGATTTTTGAGATTTTTGAGATTTTTGAGATTTTTGAGATTTTTGAGATTTTTGAGATTTTTGAGATTTTTGAAATTTTTGAAATTTTTGAGATTTTTGAGATTTTTGAGATATTGAGATTTTTGAGATTTTTGAGATTTTTGAAATTATAGAAATTTTTTAACTTGACTTTTTTCACTTTGTCACTTCTCTGTTTCACTTCACTTTGTTCTATTTTTCATTTTTTTTATTTCATTCCATTTCACATGTTTCTCAATGCTTTTTCGTAACGGTCACGTGACTTTTTTTCGCCTAGCCCCCCATCCGCGAACCGTCCGATAAGGAACTTCGTTCCAATAAAACAGAACTAAATAAAAATATTACGTTGCGTTTTCTACCCATAATTCACGATGCTTGAAATAAACTTATATAGATGTCAGTCCGAACTCGTAGGAGTTAATTGAAAGCGAGAGAGATGGCGCTGCCCTCAGTACAACTGAAGAACAAATCAAATTATTTTTAATAAATATTTTGATTTGTTTATTTTAAGTAGACACACTACTATATAAATCATAAACTTATATAGATGTCATATACAAAGGAAAAAGTGACCTAGGCCTCCGGTGCCCAGGGCTGGGATCGAACCAGCGTCTTCAGCATTCGCGGCAGACGCCTTTACCACTCGGCCACCCGGGTCACAGCTGCACCGGTCGAATTTTCCCGTGTATATGCAATCTTTGTAAATGCTCAGGCGCATTTTAGCCAATCATCTAAGGTAGAACATTATGAGTCCGTACCTCCAATCCGAACTCATAGGAGTTAATTGAAAGCGAGAGAGATGGCGCTGCCCTCAGTACAACTGAAGAACAAATCAAATTATTTTTAATAAATATTTTGATTTGTTTATTTTAAGTAGACACACTACTATATAAATCATAAACTTATATAGATGTCATATACAAAGGAAAAAGTGACCTAGGCCTCCGGTGCCCAGGGAAGATGCTTGAAATCTTTGAAAATGTACTCAACAGTCTAGTCAAAACACAAACAAAGCGGCGACCGCTCAAAAAGGTACGTATTGGCGAGACACGCACGAGTTCATTGCCCTACTCGCCGGCTTCCCGCGACTCGCTCCTCCGCTCAGTTCCTTTGTCGAGTATGTCAGCTTTATCACCCCGCGCGCGCCTCCGTGAGCAAGTACCTACATCGTAACAGCTAAGATGCCAGCGCCTGGTTGACCCATGGATTAGCTTGTTAAGAAGCGAGCCGGGGGTCTACTTCTAGTGGTCATTACAGAAGTAAGCCGAACAGGCGTACCATCAAGGTCACGCGCTATAGTTAAGAAGATTTCCTCTGAACGCAAATATTGTTTCTGTTTAATTTTAGACGAAATATCATTGATGAAAGTGACACAAATTGAAATATCTACTTTAAAATCTTTTTTTGATTATTAGAATGTGAACTCTGATGACTTTAATAATTTATTAAAACGATAACAGCCTAAAAATACGAAATTACCAAGAAACTTAAATTTTCATTGCTTAATTTGACACATATTGATTTTATTGACATATTTTGAGGTGATGATATAGTTAATCCTTATTTTATGAACTCTATTTTTTTATACGTAGTTTTTTAGCGCTGTCATACTATATAAAATTGCACTCGACGTAAATGACACAAACAAGTTTTGTACAACAATAAAACTGTTCTAAATACAAAACAGTTATATTTTCTAACTCTAATATTCTTTTACTCAAGTTATGGCAAGCTAAAAAAGTTAACCTCAAATTATTGAATTACAAAAAAAGCACCAATTGAATATGACACAAAACGCACTGAAAGATTCTCATGTACACACTGTATTTCCAACTTCAATAATAAGTGACTTTAGAATTTTCGAAACTTAACCCACAAAATATTGCCAACGAGACGGGACCATAACGCCTGTGATAATATTTTATGTTCTTTCGCTTCCTTTCGTGTTCTATACTTCCGTGCTGTGAACTTTACTTTCTTTCCTTCTGTGCTTGTTTGTTTCTACGCTTGTTACTCTGTCTAAACTTTATATTTATACTTTTATAAAATAGTGTGTCTACAACGGACTTGTCATTTAAACGCCCGGTAGGCACCCTATAGAAGTATGTTTTAATATAATTTTATTTTTGAAATGTTTACCATGACTTATATTATAATATAAAATAAAGTGTCTGTAGTTAAATAATTTACATGCCACGACCTTATTTGTCGGCTAGAAAAACCCGGGCTAATAAACGTTTCTGGTAGGTTTACATCCTGCATAAAAAATTGTTTTTTTTTACTTTCAAAAATCTATAGGTACATATTTGAATGATATTTACGCATTATTTTGTGTTGTCAATAATAGTGAACCAGTTAAGTACATCTAAAAATATTTATGAATGTTTTTCTTTCCCTTGTTTTACGGCAGCTCCTGATCACTCCTATCACAGTATCCACAGTTTTATGTAAATCACAAGGCCGTACTTATCACAAACTTTTAGCAATTGACCGAGAGTTTACGATACACTTGATGGTACGATAAACAATATAAACCAACATTTTAGTCCAGTCAACGATGGCCGAATCTTAAAACAATGAGAGGATCCGTTCTCGGATCTAATAAATACATTTTTTTACTCAGGAAAAAGTTCGTTAATTTTGTATCAAAATCACTATCTGCATGTCTTAATTTTCTTTATACTTATAAATTATAATATTAAGTAGCTGACTGAAAGAAAAATAAGACGAGCTTAGGAAAAATATTAAAATTCCTACTAATGCGCTCTGGCTATGGCTATGAAAGAATCGTAAGGAAAGGAATTTACTACCAAAAAGGTTCAGTTTTTTTATACCACGACGTTGGCAAACAAGCATACGGCCCGCCTGATGATAAGCAGTTACCGTAACCTATGGACGCCTGCAACTCCAAAGGAGTCACATGCGCGTTGCCGACCCTTTACAAAAAGGAGGATTGACTGTGTTGATGGCTAAAAGAACAAGAAGGTCCCTCAACGTCAACACACTAGGTCTTCTTTGAGCTCTTTGGCAACCTTACTCACCAGCAGGAACACAACACTATGATTAGGGTCTAGTGATATTTGGCTGTGGTTTTCTGTAAGGTGGAGGTACTTCCCCAGTTGGGCTCTGCTCCAGATTTGAGCGAGACAACATTCGCTGAACGTGCCCTACGCCATTCGCAGTGCCCATACCTCTCTTTTTGGCGTACTTTAAGGACATACCCAAGTCCGGACGTAGTTTAAGGACATACCCCGGGTCCAAAAAGTAAACTGATTACTATCTCATAAAAACTAGCAGGTGCCGTATTCTAAGTTTAAAATACATAAACAATACATTAAAAGCACAATATATCTTAAACATATCTCCAACACATTACAAACAATCAATCAATATTGAAGTTGTATTGAAGTTGCAACAGTATAATTTTCAAGCAAATTTTGATTCAGACGTTGTGTTGCGTGTTGCGTAGCTATAGCTGTATTGCGTTGTTAATGCATTGGAGTTGTGTTAAAGTTGAATCGGGTCTTAACGTGTTTACAGTTAGAAATAGGGCCCCAGCTGTAGACCTCGCGAAGCTGTCTTAGTGTAGCCTCAAAGTGAATAAATGGGTTTTTTAGCGATTTCAACCCCTCCTTCATTTTGAAATATCATGGATACTCCTGCATGCGAGTCCGATTCGTCATAGCTTGTTACTGAAATACTGAATTATGGAAAAAAACAACGATGACTGGAGTAAGTTGTTGAATGAGATAAGACCAATGGATACAAATGGATGTGTAAACCGCAATACTCATTTTTTCGCGAAAGTTTAATCATAAGAAGGGAATGTCGCATAAAAAACGTAGATTTATCGGAGCCTTTTGGACGGGCTCCCCAAAATGGGAACTAAAAAAGATCCCATATCTGACGTAGTGTTTACTTCGTCAGTGTAAGTCATCATTCTACTAGCGTGTGTCTTGGCTTTTGCCACGCCTCAATAGAGCTAGGTCCGCTTGGCAACCAACGCTTGGAAGGTTTATTAATCTTCAACAGAAGAGCCCAAGACACTGAACCTAGTTCGATAAATCTCCTAGATTAGATATATATAATTGGTCACGTCTTTAATGGGGGAACACGAAATGCCGATGCTGCAATGTAAAAAAAGTGGAGGCATTTATTTATTTACTAGCTGTGCCCGCGGCTCCGCCCGCGTGGAATTCGGTCTGTGTCAGTAAGCGGCTAATTCACCCCTAATTTCTCTCCCGCTTCCCTGGAGGCGGAACTTGAAGTAAAGTTGACAGATGGATACGCTAGAGGACAGTAGTCCTAATAAAATATTTTACAATTACCACTACATGAAACTACCCTCAAAAATTAATACTTTTTTTTAATTTTTTTTTGTCATGAGAGTAGTAGGTGTATATCGGACGATACAGGACCACTTTTGTATTTATACGTTCATGTCCACGGCAAATGTCATCCAAATCGATCCTCCCGTCAAATCAGTCAAAGCATGAAAGGTAAGAACAGGCGTGGTTGAAATTATTGGGGTAGGGGGTCACAAATGCAGAAATGTTTTTTTTTCTATTTGTGGTGCACTTGGAGGGGGGGAGGTCCATGACCCATGCAAATTAAACTCAATCGAGTGTAGTGGCTACCTCCCCCCCCCCTTTTAGACGTTGAATTTTTATAGGCTACGTATAACCTGGCTGGGGATTTTCTTGAATTGGAATTAGTAATCTTTAAGGGGTGATTTTCGGGATAAGAATGCAAAAAAAACCGGCCAAGAGCATGTCGGGCGATACTCAGTGTAGAGTTTCGTAGATGCCGCCCTGTTACAAAGCATCCGTTCAAAAGGTGGTTTATTAAGGGATATTCGGCGGCGCTTACGTCATTTTACTATTCGGCACTTCCTTTCAATATGCGTTTTTGACTGATAATTCAAAAATGGCTGAACCGATTTTATTCAATATAGTTTATATTGAACCTTCTTATCAGGCCTCACCAAATTTTAGCTTTCTAGTGCGAACGGTAACTGAGCTAGACCACGGACAGACATGGCGAAACTATAAGGGTTCCTAGTTGACTACGGAACCCTAAAAAGAGATAAATAGTAGTTTATGTAACTGTTACGTAATAAGGCCTAATTATGTACAGAAGCATACACCGCTTTACCTACACTCATATCCATTGAAAACATTAGAATGACCGCCATTACACCGCCATGACCAACCTTATTGCGCCGGCGGTCGGGGGGCGGATATTCATTACGTTACCGTAGGTAATGAATTTTCATACGTTTTTACCACACTGTCACAGATAATACACTGATGTTACGTTACTGGTTGCAATAATGGTGGTAATTACATACGGTTCCGATAGAGGATTTATGATATTGGTGTAAATCAAGATATTTATTCTTCAATGTAAGCACATTACAATGCACTAATGAACGTCAGAGAAAAATAAAATACACGAGTGTCGTGAAACACGCGATTGGAACGAAGTTATGTTATTTTATTTTATATTATTATTGACTTTTTCGTAAATTTTGTGGTTTTAATTATTTTGAAATTTTGGAAAGTTTTGAAATTGTGGAAATTTATTAATTTATGAAATTTTATTTTTTTTGAAATTTTGGAAATTTTGGAAATCTTGGAATTTTGAAATTTTTGTAATTTAGAAATTTTGCCATTTTTGACATTTTCGACATTTTTTACTTTTAGGTTCTCGACTTTTATCACTTTGTCACTTCTCATTTTCACTTTTCACTACACTTCACTTCACTTCACTTTATTCTATTTTATATATTTTTTATTACATTCCATTTTACATGTTTCTCAATCGTATGGGTGTCGCGTTTTCGTGACGTGACGCTTTTTCGTGACGGTCACGTGACTATTTTTCGCCTAGCCCCCCATCCACGAACCGTCCGATAAGGAACTTCGTTCCAAAACTACCACCGGTTCTAACCCTACACCTGAGCCCAAGAAGTATTATGACCGAAAAGAAACTCGACGGGACTTATTTTTTTCAAAACAGTAATACATTATTAGATCTTAAAGATACAAAATAGTGCGTAGTTCTTCAAGAAGGCATATCAAAACAACTTGAGAGACAGATAATGCACCCATTGTTTAATCTATACATATAATAATTATAAATAAAAATAAATCCTAATCTGACTGCTTCACAAAACGTTTGATATGTTTTTCTACCTAAACGGTGTCCTATAAATGTTAGATGATTTTGTAGTAGTTTTTTGGTTTGGGCCATGCAACTTTGTCCGTCATATATAGTCCTCGAACCTGCAATAACCCTTTGACATTCATGACATTTTCAAATATTTCTTAAGAGCGGGTAAAGGTAAATTTAAAGCATCGACGGGTAACATGTTATAAATATGCAGTAGCAACAACATTCTGAGGATGATTGCCGGTAGATTTGATTGCCCGTTGATCAAACTGGTAAAGTCCAATTTAGAATATAAGTTTTAGATGTTTTATGTTTTATTTTAAGTATGTTAATATGATTACTTACTAACAACTTAGAATGTATACTAACAAAATGGACCATGCTGTCTGAAATAAATATTTTTGTATTTGAATTTGAATTTGAAATATGAACACCTTGACCAAAAAATTACAAATTATTTCAATACCAAATTTCATCTAAATACGTACAGCGATTATTTTTTGTTTCTTCCCCATGTAAACTCCCACCCCTTTTGCATCCGCTTAAGGGATAATTTCCGAGATAAAACTATTTTACGTCATACCTGGCCATAATGTGAGTATTACCGCACGCTACGCGTACGGTAAAACTCGCATTATGGCCAAGTGGAAACGTAAAATTGTGTACTCACCACGGGCAGTAAAAAAGAAAGCCCTCTATCGCATATTTACAACCCTCGCCTGCGGCTTGGGTCACAAATACCTGCGATTTCGGGCTTTCTTTCTTTAACAGTCCTTGGTAAGTAATGTACTATTATTTCCTTTTCCAGAGCTCAAATTATCTCCATATCAAATTTTATCTAAATCGATTCTGCGGTTAATAATTCCCTATACAAATTTCCAACTCCCTTTTCACCCCTTTAGGGTTGATTTTCGGGTTGAAAACTATCCTTTGTCCTTTCTCGAGACCCATACTATCTCTATACCAATTTTCATCTAAATCAGTTCAGCGGTAAAAAAAATCTCATACCAACTTCCAACCCCCTTTTCATCCACACAAGGGTTTGGAAACTATGCTATGACGTTTCTCGAGACTCAAATTATCTCTATACTCATTTCTATCTAAATCGTTTCAGCGGTTAAAAATTCTCCATACAAACTTTCAACCCCATTTTCACTCCCACCAGGGTTGATTTTCGGGATTAAAACTATATATTATCCTTTCCCGGGACTCAAACTATCTCTGTACAAAATTTCATCAAAATCCGTTCAGCCGTTTTCACGTGATGCGCGGTCAAATAAACAGACAAACGGATAAACAGACAAACAGATAAACAGACAAAAATTCTAAAAATTGTTGGAACGTATTCTGTTCTCGATTCTAAGTATCCCCAGCCAACTTTTTTTCGATTATCTTCCATGTACAGACTTTCGACCCTCTTCAGCTTTATTATATGTATAGATTTTTTTTTTTAAATAATAAATCCGGTTTCTAGTATGATAAGTCTCCTAGATTTCCTTTATTCCTCGAAGCAGGAGAGGCGTAGGGCTACACGATAATGCGGTGCTGCAAGCCCCCATGCGTGGCCTTGTCAGTGGCAGCAGCATCAAAGGATTGTAGATGTATGCCAAAACAAAGCGCCTGATCTTTTTATAACAGTAACAAGATTTATGTAACCTAAACCACAGACCATATAACTAACCTAAACCTAGCGTCTGAACTGCAACAAGATGTACCGTTATTAAAATGATGTTATGTTATAAAAGAGCAGGCGCCATGTTTGTAAGTGACTAATTATGTATATCTCATCTAGGAGAATTATCGAACTAGGTTCAGTGTCGTGGGCTCTTATACTATAATAATCAGTTTAAAAAAAATTAACTTACCTAACTACACTATCCACAAAAACACCTAAACTGAGGCGAGGTGCTTGTCAAGTGGTCGGAATAAAGGGTAGCTATCTTTCTAGTCCTATTTAAATCCGTACTCTCCTTAAGCATAATGCTTACGAGACCCAAGCGTCATCGTAGTACGACTCAATCCGCCTCAACCCTGAATACATGAATATTCCCTGGAGAAGAGTTTATAAAACAAATGCCCTATTTGTAGACAGGTACCTGGAGTACCTGGGTACCTGGAGTATGAAAACTGTCAGAATCGTGATTACAAGCAATGATAATAAAAACCGGCCAAGAGCGTGTCGGGCCACGCTCAGTGTAGGGTTCCGTAGTTTTCCGTCCGTCACAGTAAGTGTCCCCACTTAAGAGTTAAAATAACACCGCCATGTAGGATATGATATGAGCATTCCACGTACAGCGACATCTATCGGCAAATTAAGTAAACTATTGCGCGCGAGCTTAAAGTAAGGAAGATGATTTTTATGGGATAATTCTTTATTGCGTGAACCGATTTTCACCGTTTTTACTTTATTTGAAAGAACGTCATTTCATTGTGATTTTTTAGAAATTACAGGTACAATAAACACCTGCTTATACGGCTTATAATTACAAACTTAGTTCAGAAAACGTTTTGTATTTTTTTTTGCAAAAACTATTCAACCTATCAAGTTCAAAATAATTTTCCTAGAAAGTTTTTATAAAGTTCTACTTTAGAGATTTTTTTTCATATTTTTAAAATGTATGGTTTAAAAGTTAGAGGGGCGGGGACACATTTTTTTTTACTTCTGGAGCGATTGTTTCCGAAAATATTTACATTATCAAAAAATTATTTTAGTAAACCCCTATTCATTTTTAAATACCTATCCAACAATATATCACACGTTAGGGTTGAAATGAAAAAAAACACTCCCCACTTTACGTACAAGGGAGGCACCCTAATAAAACATTTTTTTCCACTTTTTATTTTACCACTTTGTCGGCGTGATTGATATACATATTATTAGTACCAAACTTCAGCTTTCTAGTGCTAACGGTCACTGAGATTATCCGCGGACGGACGGACGGACGGGCAGACATGGCGAAACTACAAGGGTTCCTAGTTGACTAGGAACCTTAAAAAGATGATATGAAAAGATAATGAGCAATATATGGTGCGAATTCAAATTAGGTATATTCTTAGGCGCAATGCACATTGAGCGGAATTCTGGCAGAAATTAGTAATCCAGCAGTTATGTCGAATGAAGTTAAGGGTAGCTGGAAAGTAATCCAAACTCAATGGAACTTTATCGGGTACTTTGGGGGATCCCACGAAGACTCTATGAGAGAGAGTCTTCGTTGGATAACTGTACCTGCTGCACGCCTAGCATAACTTGACGTTTGACGCGATAGTTCATACCTTCAAGCGCAACTCGAAGTATGGAATGACAGGCGACAACGTAAGATTTACTAGCCGGCCTGGACTATAGTCTGTGGAAGATGGAATGGTAGTAAGAATGGCAAATGAGAGATCTCTCAGAGACCGAAGTCTAATGAGAGTTGGTTGTAACTGGTATATACGCAACTGACATCAGAAACTTCGTTAGCGCGATGTAGGATGTTTATAGGCGCTTGATACTAGTTGCACTCTTACTATGGGAGTTGACAGTTCGTCGCCAATAGGTCGCCATCTATTGGAATTGTGGCGCGACACTAGAATTGACAGCTGGAGACGCCACAAGTCTACGAAAATAGACAAAAATCAGTCAATGATTGGGCCCTTTTTTTTTAAATTCCAGCAGCCAAGAAGTTAATGTGAATAATTAAAACTATAGACAAATGATAGTACATTGATTGTCGCCTAATTTGTTAGCACATTCGTATTCGCCTGATTTCAGAAGGATGGAGCGACACCTAACACGGCGAAAGTATGGCTGTATGTGCTTTGCAATAATTTCCCCCGGAAGTTAATAAGCCGATTTGGAAACGTCCCGTGGCCGCCGAGATCGCTCGATTTGACCCCTATGATTTTTTAGGGTTCCGTACGTCGAAAGGATAAAATGGAACCCTTATAGGATCACTTTGTTGTCCGTCCGTCCGTCCGTCCGTCTGTCAAGACCCTTTTTCTCAGGAAATTTATATCAAATACTCAAGTCTACTGTCCCTTGGAGCTGTGAAAAAATCAAACTTCTAAGCCCACGCAATCAAAAGATACAGCCGTTTATGCCGCAAATTTTCGAAACTCGCAAGGGAATCAAAACCTACAGGGTACTTCCCGTGAACTCAGAATCTTGAAATTTGGTACGAAGCAACGTCTTATAGCGCAGATAAAGGAAAAATTGCGAAAATCGTAAATTTTTAGTTACATCATATAATAAAAATATTTTTAATAATTTTAAAGTTATTACCCCTATATACCTACAGGTTTGTACGGAACCCTCGGTGCGCGAGTCCGATTCGCACTTGGCCGGTTTTTTTCTATTGCGATATTTCAAAAGCCGAGTTTATAATAACAACCCACAGTCTAAAGGTAATTTAAAAGAAAATATTGCCAGTGACAGTGAAATACAAAAGCTTGCGGCGTATGATATAAAACGTAAGGCTTCGTTCGTATCGAGGAAAGTGTACGTGTAGTGGGACGACATTTATACAACTTTATTTTAAAATAACAAAATCCACATTTGTGTTCTTTGTTATTAAATAATAATAAAAGTTCTAGCTTAATCCGTTATTTGTTTAATTTAATGTTAATAACATAATTCTGCCTGTATTTGCGATTGAGTATTCCTGAGAGAACCCTTTGTAGGATTTCAGGTTTTGTCAGGCCAAAGGTCAAGTTTTATTTGGCACCATTGGTAACTGTCAACCAATTTGATTCCTAGGCCACTCTAGAACCTTGTCAGAATAGCTAGTTTGGTAGCGAATAGGTTACGTTTATTACGTATCCACGGGCGATTGTCATTACGACAAGGTTCTACAGTGGCCTAGGAATCAAATTGGTTGACCATACCTTATAAAAGCGATGCAATACGTCATTCAGGCCGAATAGGCATTACTGTTAGGCGTTAATCTCGTTTGCCAAAATAAAGCAAAACGTCCTTAGAGGCCTGTTCGAAAAATATATTTTGTTTTTGGTTTTAATTTGATATTGAAGTGACGGTTGGCTTATTCAGATTATCAAAGGACATCTTGTTATCAATTGATTATCAAGTTATTATGTCAAATATTGATTGTTTGATGTAATAAAATTACGCCATAGTTGTAGTGACATAATGACATTGGTTCCCGAAATTACAACTTCTTTACATGTGCTCAAAATAGGCAAGCTGGTAAGAATTAAATTCGATGAATGCCTTACACAACCTGCTCCCTAAACACAATTTAGTAACTTAGACCTCCCGGTGGATCGTACCGGCGGTCGGGGAGGAGTACGGTCCTCCTTCCCGACCGTTGTATAATATTGTATTATGAAAATCCATTTCAGCGTAGTCGATGATGCTAAAATTACATCGAAAAGTATGCTCTAGTAGTTCAGTCTGCAAAGTTTCAATTCAAGCATTATAGTCGACGAGTGGAAAAAGTCATTTTGATAACAAAAGCACATCATATTGATAACAGCGGCAAAATAAGATTTTAAGTTCGAATACCGCTCTTAGACACTTCTTTATCAGCAGTACAACCGTACACGTCGATCACATTCCAAGTTATCTACTCCTAATATACGTTTGTGACTAATGTAATGAGTTCTCAGGCTCGATAATTACCGGGACCCTCATTAAACCTAGAATTCGTGAACCGTGATACTTACTTAAGTAAGTAATTCGAAGCAGTACAGAATAAATAATAGTTCTACGTACAGCAAGAAACGTTTTCCATTTCTAAACTGGGAAGTGACCAGTTTAGAAATGGCAAACGTTTCTAAAGGTGGCCGTGTTATTTTACCGCTTTATATACAGGGTATAATCGTTAAGTGTAGCCAGGCGATTATTCCGTAAATATGACAGATATCAGAAAACTTTAAACTGGTATAGAAAGTACGATACCCAATTAGTAAAATCACACCCTGGTTCTTCCATATTTGGCCTTCTTTATTCAATCCATTCAGAATCTCGTGAGCATTTTCGATCTTGACATTTAAAAAAATGTCCCAAACGTGTCATACAAAATTTAAGTTTCGACTACGTCACGCTCCTAGAAATAAAAAAAACTACAACGTGACGTAATGGACCAGAAACTTTTTTTTAAATCTTAAAATAAAGACTCCTCCTCCAAAAGAAGAGTAGAATGTGCCCAGAAACGTCTAGACCCGGAGGCTTTCAGTTTTTATTAACGCTTAAGTACGAGCAGAGCGGCGGCGTGACGAAATGTGCCACGCCATGCTATATAGTAGATAAACTTTAATGAATGACTTTGTGTATGAAATAATGTTACCAGCAAGCAAGACTTTAGACACTACTAGTGGTATTAAAAAAAAATTAGTTAGTAGTAGTAGTAGTCAGTTACTTGAACTTAAGTATAAGTTCAAGTAACTGAAAGTACTTGAAAAACTTAGACAGTAGATCGTTCCTAAAAAAACCTATTTAGAACGGGTCCCGTAACGAAGAAATGAAGGATACAAGCAAACTACAGGCCAAGAAATACTGGATTATACGCTAGGAACTCTAGCTATTGTTAATATACTAACTGAAAATATCTCCCAAAAATGCAGTCACTTTTGTGTAACATATAGCGTGTTATATATAGTCGGGGCGAAGTCGGGCAGGCGCAGATACAGGGGGGGGCAACAGGGGCAATTGCCCCTTCTTGAAACGCAAACATCGTATACTACGGGGGCCATAGGCGCGGACCGCAAGATTTTATGAACGAAATCCTGGATCCGCGCCTGAAGTTGGGCCATTGCGTTTATTATAATATCGAGGTAAAAAAATGATTAGAGACCATTTTACTGTAGCCATTGTTTTTCACAGCTAAGAAAGGGCACGATTGGTCACAGAGGAAATGCCTCAAACCTCAATGGCGATATCTATAGTTCAGGTGCCCCTACACACAGGCACACTTTTCCCGGCTGCCGCATTTGGGTAAGCATTGGGAATTTTATCGGGCAACCCTATCTCCGCAATCTCTGCAGGAATTTTTATCATGATTATTACCGCTCTTTGGTGAAGTTATGACAGTAAGCTCAGCTCAGTATTTTCTGATATACTTGAGACTTAAATTAAATATGTCTTCGTGTAAGAGGGACAGTAAATTAATTTTGTACTAAGCAGAAACATCTGCAAGCGAAATTTCAATTTTATAATAGAAGGAAAAAAAATATATATATAAAATGAGGGACAGTATTTGATTTACAGTCTTACATTTATATATTTATTGGATGATGCTTGATGATGCTGTATCCTAAGTAGATGTTGAATGTATTTCAATTTCCTGCTGTTAATATTATACAGGGTGGAATTTTGTAATGCCACCTGAAGGGGAAGTACTCTTAATATTGTAGATAGAAAATTTTACTCAAAGAAAACATTCCTTTATTTTTTTAAAGAAAGAAAACTGCATTCAAAGATTTTTTTAAATTCGCTTGCCGCACCCGGTAATCGAACTGACTAAAATCTCTAAAAGTTGCATCCTGTACTTTTATTGCATCGATCGTTAGGGTCAATTATAAGGATGAAATCTATCTTACAAACTTTATAAATTAAATGAAAGGAAAACAATGAAATCTTAAATTATTAATTCAATGGATCAAGTTAAAGCACTTTTACTCAAAGATCCATCTGTTTACTTATGTTATTAATTAATAATTATCATAGACGTCATTTATCCATTAAATGACGTATTACTTTTTAGATAAGACGATTGCAATTTGCACGTGTTTGTAATGCAGACTCCTTTCTTAGATGCGACATAACTCCATGTGTGACGTAGTTTAAATATGGAATGTTACATTTGAAAATAGATTTTCATCTGTTATTCACATTTGATTGTCACAAACAAATCATTTCATTTTTTTTTCACGGTTAAAACGGCTTATTGAAATTAAAAGCGAATTTTAAAAAATCTTTGAATGCAGTTTTCTTTCTTTTAAAAAATAAAGGAATGTTTTCTTTGAGTAAAATTTTCTATCTACAGTATTAAGAGTACTTCCCCTTCAGGTGGCATTACAAAATTCCACCCTGTTTATTTAGTATGCTATATTGGTTGGTAGGTTAAGGGCGGCGAAGCGAATGACCGTTCGTTGTGGAGATCCTTGGGGGAGGCTTTTGTCCAGCAGTGGACTTCTTTCGGCTTAAATGATGAATATGGTATTACTATAATATTCGTATTTTGTTTTGTATCTCTTTAGCGAATCTACCTAAAGAAAATTGCATATAACAAAAAAAAATTAAACATTTTGTCTATAAGGCTTCATACAAAAACTCAGGCACCATAGACAAATTAACGCTCTCCGGCTGATTGTTGTCTTTGACAGCTAAATTTCGCTCAAGTGGGTTTAGCGCCTTAAGGCCAAGAAACATATAAGAATTCTGTAAAGAAACTGAACATTCAGTGAGTTTATTTTAAGACTTTTATCTTTAAAATATTAGTATTAGAGACTTTTGAAACACCATTTCCGGTATTTTATATAAACATAACGCTAAAAAGGGCTATAAAATAAACGTTACACCCTTACACCAAAACATTCAATCTCTACTTTTATATCACGCTCATATAGACGGAGAGCTAGCCACGTCAGATATGAGACAATAATGAGAGTAACGAAACCCCTCTAGTCAGTTTTCTATAATGATTATTTCTAGATGTGGATATCTGGCGGCTGTAAAGTGGTGGTCAAATAATGTAAACCACATCAAGAAAACAAATCCTAGAGTTCTGGGTTTGACCAATATTATAATTTTCTAATTAATTAGATTATATCATCGCCAAACGTTTCTGGTGGGGGAAAGTAGTGCCAAACGACAAACGACGTATAATGTAATTCATAGTTTGTCGTCTAACTGTTTACGTTTCCTTAATAATACGCAATGTATTTTGTCCTATAGTTAAAATATAGGCCCTGTCCTTTATAACTGAAACTATTTCGGCAGTTTTTACCTATTTTGGTAATACTATTTTCCAAATGAAAAATTTTACTAGTCTATCACTCTGACCTCCACCCATTAAAAGCTGCCAGGTGCCCGGATCTAGCAATAAGGATAGTATAGCAATGCTCTCATTATTATGTCATATCTGGCGTAGTCAGCTTTGACTCCAATTCGTGAATTTTGTTATATCTTAGGAAATTTCCCGTTCTGCCGCTCCGTTTCGCCAGTGGAATTGCACCTTGCCTGCTAATACCGCAACGAAACGGAGACCTTAAACATGGAGCTTAATCTCAAGGATATAAGAACTAATGGGGTTTACATGTAGAAGCAAAATTAGAGCGCGAAATGCGACCATTTCATGACGTCGTCTTTCTTAAGGTGATTCTCGTGACAGCCGTATTCTAACTTTGAAACACGTTTAGATACGATCCAACTTCAATACAACTGTAAATGCATTAACTACGCAATACAATTAGTGCCTAAACATCAGAATCTCGAAGATGAATTTGTAAAAAACCGGAAATTGCTTTTGTTGAGTTTTTATCTATTTCTTTTCTACAAAGTTTCAAGTTTCGCAGTCAGATTTTTTTTCGTTTCCCATACAATTTTTAACCCTCTTGTAGTTGAAGTTTCGCAAAATCCTTTCGTAGCGGATGCCTACGTTAAGTCGTTAAAGAGTGTTTTACTTCAAACATTCCAAGCTTCTACCGTTAGAAGTTTTAGCTCTGCGTTGATGATGACTACGCCAGGACTTGTCCGTTTATATATACTGATAGACAGATTATATGCTGCGTGTTGGAGTTGTGTTTGTGATAGATTGTGTGCTGTATTCTAATTTTAAAATACATAAACAATACATTAAAAACACAATCTTTCTCAAACATAACTCCAACATACAACAAATATTCAACCAATAGTGAAGTTCTACTCGTATTAGAGTTGCATCGGAATAATTTTCAAGCAAATTCTGATATTTCTGATTCCGACATTTAGAGTTCATAGGCCAGGCAATAGAGGGGTTGACCTCGCATTAACTCCTCAGTCCAAAAAAAATTTACAGCATGATAAAGTGTCAGGAGTAGATGGTATATATATATTTTTCCAAAAAAAAACTATTGTCCTTCTTAGGTTTTTTTATCTAAACTCTTATATCGTCTATATTTAAGTTTGGAAAAATGCTCAGTCTAACTTTATTGCACTAGAAATATTGACTTGATGTATGCAACCAATGTTCAAAATATGAAAAAAAAAATCCATAACTGAGCATATTTTTTTATAAAAAATATTTTTTTTGTGTAACTCACATCCGAAATTTGCTCCGTCTTTTTTTTTACTGAAGTGACATTAAATGTATGTATTCTACGTATGACAAAAAAAAAACAAAAATTTCATCATCAAACTTTTTTAGTATAAAAATTTGCTTATTTTTAACAGTAGAATGTAGAATATTGCTCCGTCAAAATTTTTTTTTAATTATATTTCCTTTAAGAGTTTTCTTGCGACTGTACAAAAATCCAAAAAAATATCCTGCGTATTAAAGAGTTAAATCATGTCACAAATAAAGATACCTAATATTTCACTAGTTAGTGGAATGCGCACGTGCAGGACGCGGGAGCGGGGATGCGAGGGGCCATGCGCAGCGTTCTCGTTATCTTCTTTAATAAACTCAAAGAAAAAGTAAGGCCCGGTTCGCACGAGAGCTTTTTCAACGGGCGTTAAAAAAACGTTTAAATAGAACAAATTGAAAACCTTGTATTTATTCACACGAAGGCGGTTTTAAAACGTGGCGCTTTTTTATCGAGCACTGTTCGATTTTCGACGTTGGGCGTTGGACGTTAAATCGAATTGAGCATACGGAACCGCCAACGTCGGCTTATAACGCAACGCTATTTTAACTCTCGTGCGAACGAGGTCTTATGGTTTTGCACGTTACTAAAATATACATTAACACTACATTAATACCCCCATACTGTTAGTAATTTTATCTTAATTGATATAATTTGTAGTGGTGCTAAACGCCTAGTCACAGTGTAAATAAAAAAGCACGCCAGTTGTAATATATTTGACACATTTTTAAAATGCATGCGTGTTGTGTAGATGTTTCATATGCAGACTCCGTTATCAGTGGTGAAAATTTAATGATATCGAATCATAGGGTTGTCACACAACATTTTATTTTGAGTACAACATGTGACATATTAAAAAAAAAACATAATTTTCAATTATATCACCGCTCCATGACAAAAAGGTTACATTCGTTGAGATGGTATTTTCATTAGGTAACATTTTCCGTAACTCTGATGTCTGGTTATCTGATGACTTGTTTGCGTGGCGATGGGCGGCAGTTTGTGGTGAATGCTTGAGGGTATGTGAGGCGATGGATGCTGGGTGCTCAACAGTTCCGCAGTGATTCACTTTTTTTTATCGTGTGTTTTTATTTTATATTGTTTTTTGATTATTTGTGTAATTGTTAGCTTAAGTTTCGTGACGAATTGGTTTTACTGTAAGGTCATGTAAGCGTTTATGTCAATAAATAAATCGCTTGTGCAATACAATTCATTTTTTGGCCATCTTTTTCCACTTGTCATAATTGTTTTGAATACTGTGACCATTTCATCCTAGGAACCGTCATATACATACGATTTAACACGTTTTAACACGAAAAAAAAACAAATTTATTTATTTATTAGAAAACTATAATCTAATAGGTACGCTTACCAGGCTTACCTATTCGAAAAAATTGGTATCTATTGCACAGTTATATTAAATTTAGTAACCATTTCCGCGTCGCTGAGACTGAGAAACTGAGAAAATTTAGCAAGATTATTCAGGAAATCCATACTTTACTGAATAAACAATTAAGTGATTAATATGACATCAATCATAATTGCCGAAAAAAATACAAATAACTATTATGGAGTTTATATACCAAATTAAACCTCGTTAAAGTCCTTTGCCTTAATATACAGGGTGGAAAGATAAATCGGGCTCTGGAGGAAAACTACCTTAAAACGTTGAGATAGCTCAATTCACCGAAAGGAAACATTCTTTAATTTCTTTAAAGGGACATAACTGCATTCACAAATTTTTGGAAAAGAGTACAGTTTTTAAAAAAGTATTTATTTTGTAATTTTTGCCATAAATAATTTTTATGACAATTGATGCCAATCGATCCTGTTTCCAACGAGGATAAAACTTCTAAATACCAACCAAGTTTAGGGCACAAGAGAACACATAAATAATAATAATAATATTTTTCATACAATTAGTATGGAATAAAGTGAAAATTAAGAAAAAAACTGTGAATGCAGTTTTAGTTTTTATGAAAAATAAAAGAATGTTTCCTTTGAGCGAATTGAGCTATCTCAAGGTTTTAAGGTAGTTTCCCTCCAGGACCCGACTTATCTTTCCACCCTGTATAAATAAAATAAGTATATAGCTTACATCAAAATATATATACGTCCTGTTAAGAATATTAAAATGTGGTATGCCAACCCTAGCATTTTCATTAAAATTTTACCACTGAAAACGGGGTCTAGTCATATGGAACAAATAAAACCATTTTGTAAAATTTTGGAAATTGTGATTTTCTTTAAGTTGAAACAGATTTTTACAAAAATATTTATTGAATCGGTCACAAATGTAACTGTGGTGACGAAAATTTGTTCCTGTTGTCCCTCATTAGGGACATAGGGCTCGCATAAAAGTTTTGCACTTGCCACGATCTTAAACGGCAATTTCTAGCCGAGACCGGCTTAAGCTTTTTTTTTTATTATTACTTTGTTTCTAAATCCAGACCCCGCGAAGGGTACGGGCGGCTGGATTAGTTTATCCTGTATATTGTTTTATGACGTACATGAAATTAGTGCAAAATTTTTTGTGAAGTAGAAAATGGAGGAATGAAGTGATAATGACAAATGAACTAAGTGCCGTTAAACTTTTTAAGACTATTGATTATAGTGGTGGTGAGTTTAGAAAATGATGCTAGTGTCGTTTCTTTTTTGACGAGGTCCTGGAGGTTGTACGGGTCAATTTGGAGGCTGTGGCAGATGATTTCATGGTCCAGTCGTGGGTTGGTGAATTTTGGGCTAGCTCTAATTAGATGGTCTATGGATTGTGAGGTGCTTCCATCGCAAGGACAAAGGTCGTCGGGAGTGATTTTGAAACGGTGGAGGTAAGTTTTGTGATATCCATGACCGGTAAAAAAATGGGTGAGGTGAAATGTGATGGTGGTCTTATTTCGTAAATCGGTGACATCTTTTGAGGTCGGCAGCCAGTTTTTTAGATGGAGACCGGTTGTAGAGTTAAAATAGAGGTTACTGCGTGCTTTGTCGGTGTCGGCGCGGCATAGCGGTTTTATGTATGATAAAGGGAAAAGGTCGAAGTCGGGCACTTTATGAAGGGAGGAAGCGATTTTAGCTTCTTTATCAGCCTCTTCGTTTCCCATAATTCCTATGTGGGATTTAATCCAGCAGAAATGTATGGAGCCTACTTCTTGTATTTGTCGAATATTCCTGTGTATATTGTAGATGGTAAGGTTGGTGCTGCTTCGGTTGGCTATTTCTTGTATGGCGGACATGGAGTCTGAGTAAACGGTGATTTGAGTGATTCTTGAATGTAGGCAAAATTCGCAGGCAGAATCTTTGGCCACGCACTTGGCCTGAAAAACTGTACAGCATTTATGTAGTTTTTTCCGCTTTATAGTGCGCCTGCCGTTTGGGTGATATATGACGAAGGCTGCACCAACACCTCCTTCATGTTTGCTGCCGTCGGTGTAGACATGGTGCATGCCTGTTGTATGGTTCGATGTCGGTGGCGCTGTTTATTTTATTGATTTTAATAGAAATTCTTTCTGATGGGTGGAGTAGTTTGGCTGGAGAGATTCGATGGTCTAGGGTGAATTCCGTTAGTAGGTGTTTACAAGATCCGGTGCGCTTGGTTTTCTCAATTTCTGCGACTTCGATAACTTTCAGGTGAAGTGGTGTTAGATCGGCCAGGCTTATGGAGGCGATAGTAGGTAAGGTACGGAAACCACGGAGAATCTTTATAGCGAATCCTCTTTGGAGGCTCAGTAGCGCGTTGGTGACCTTTTTATATTTAGTGGCGCTGCTCCAAATTTCGGCGGCGTATGTTACTGTAGGTTCTATTACATGTTTGCAGATTATCGAAACATTTAGGGAATTAACACCCCAGGTTGGACGAATGAATTGGCAAAGCTTTGCATATAATTTCCTGACCTTTTTAATGACATATTCGCAGTGATCAGTGAATTTAAACTCTTGGTCAATGGTTACTCCGAGGAGTTTGAAATTGTCTGAGAATGGAATATGTATGTTGTCCATGACGATTGTGCAAGTTTTGGCTTTTGGAGTGCAGGTTATCATTTGGGTTTTTTGTGGTCCGAACTTAAGATAGTTTTCTGTGCCCCATTTGGAAATACGTTGCAAGATGTGATTTGTGTTAGTTTGTAACTGTTGGTTGTCTTGAGCGGTGCAAATTAGAAGGATGTCGTCCGCATAGGCCTGGATAAAGTTTCCGTCCGGGATGTCTATGTCTAGTAGACTGTCCATGATGAGGTTCCATATGATTGGTCCAAGCACTGATCCCTGCACACAACCTCGGTTTTGTGTTTTGCTGGAGGTAGCGTCGGCATAATTTTGAACTATAGTGCAATCTTGACAGTAACTTTGAATGATTTTGTATATATTTGCTGGGCATTTAATGTATTGTAGTCTCTGAAATAGCGCAGGCTACCACGCATGGTCGAAGGCGCCTTGAATGTCCAGTGAAATAGCGATTACCATCTTTTTTTGAAGTTTGGCATGTTTCATGGTTTCGATTGCGTTAATTATGGCATCTGTGGTTGATTTTTGTTCTTTAAAACCAAACTGTTTGGGATTTGCTGTGTTGGTGGTATGCATATGGTGAGTTAATCTTTTAGCAATCAGTTTTTCGTACATTTTGCCAAAGACGTTAAGTAGGCCTATGGGTCTATAAGAAGCAACATCGGTGTAATCGGTTTTGTTAGGCTTCGGAATGGTTTTAATGAATGCGATTTTCCAGTACTTAGGGAAGTAACACAGCTGTTGGCAGCGATTTAGAAGTCGGGTAAAGAGCTGGGGGTATGTATCAATGAAGTGATAACAGATATCAGGTGTGAGGTGATCTAAACCTGGAGCTTTTTTCGAATTCATTAGTTTACTCATTTCTAGCACCTCTTCTGGGGTGAAGTAGCTGTCATTGTAGACTGTCGAAGGGGAATTTATTATGCTTCTGAGGAACTGTTGTTGGGCATTGTCGTCAGGGAAGAATTTGTTCATGAGTGCTTCAGCAGATTCCAGACTCGAGTTTGTGTATTGGTTTGGTGATATTCTCAGTGTTGTTGGAGGTTGTGGTTGAGGAATGGTTTTCAGTAATTTATTAGTGAGGGTCCAGACGTGTTCATGGGTTTGGTTTGTGCAAAAAGTCTTAAAATGCTCCGATGATGTTTTGTGAATAGCGTTAACATATTCAGTTCTGACATCTCGTTGTTCCTCGATTATGTTTTCCAAATTTTTATTCCCTCGTTTCAGATCTTGAGTACGGTGGTGTAAGTGTATGACCCTTTTTTTCAGCTTGGTGAGTTCTTCAGTCCACCAGACTGCACGTGTATGTTCGGATTTTCTCCTGAGAGTTAGGTCGCAGGCTCTTAGGATGGCATGGGTGAGGTGTTTTATGTATTCGTCTATTTCATGTGCGTCTAAGTTTTCAAAGTCGGCTACTTCCAGACCCACTGATTGCACTTCTTCTTTAATTTTGGTGGTTATAGTTTGCCAGTTCACTGTGTCAGTATTGTACCTGTAGGTGGTTTTAGTGAAATGTTTTTGTGGTTTTTCTAGTCCCAGGCTGTATGAAAACTCGATGGCGTGGTGGTCAGATGAGGGCGAGGCAATCGTGATTGATTTTCCAGTCTTGGATGCGGTTTTGGATATTTCCCGATGCGGTAGTGAGTGAGGTCAATGATCGATGATCTGATTTGGCCTTGTGCCATATTTTCGAATGTAGGCTCTGATCCGGTGTTGCATACGGTAAGGTCGTTAGCTATGATTAGGTCTAGCATGTCTGTTCCTCTCTTGTTGTCTCTAGTTGAACCCCATGCCGAGTGCCAGCCATTGAAATCTCCGCAGATGATGTGTTTAGCGTTTTTGTTAGATTCCAGGTATAGTTCGAGGTGATTGAGGGTGTTAGAGATATCGTCATCAGGTTCGATACACTTGTGAGTAGTATTTTGGAATTTTCGAGACTCAGTTGGATAGTGCATAGGTTGCAGTTAGAGTGTTGAGTGATGCCGAGGTAAGCGCCTAGATTATTCTTGATAGCAATACAAGCTTTTACTCTATTGCCGTTTGATGATGATTGGTAAATATTGAAGCCGTTAATAGTCATTAAAGTGTTAGTTTTGCCAACGTAAGGTTCTGTGATATAGGCTATGTCATAGGTATTTGTGGTGAGATATTGCTTAAATTCATGTGTTGCCGCATATCTTCGACCGAGGTTTCCTTGTAGACATTTTATTTGATTGTGCCGCTTATCAGCAGATGAATGAGGGCGAGGGGTATTGCTGCTGTTTGTATTTTGTGTCTGAGAGCCTTTAGCAGTAAAGAATGGACATTCTTGCTAGTTGGTCAGCTTTCCTCCACTTGGGGCAGTCTTGGCTGTATGCTGGATGGCAGATTTTTGTTTCGCCATTTTCTCCACAGTTAACACAGCGAGGAATTTTTTTTTTGTTTGTCAGCTTCTAGTATCGTGTTTTTCTGAACAGAACCCACAGCCAGTCTTGTCTTGGCAGTTGTTCGCCTTATGGCCATAGCCAAAGCAATTAAAGCATTGATATATAGGTGACTGGTCCACGATTAGTACTTGTAAGTATCCAATTTTGACTTTTTTGTTAATTAGTGCTTTCCACAAGACAGTGCTAGTTTCCATTATTATGTTGTTGGGTTGTATCAGTAGATTCCAGTAGTATGGTATAGGATGTTTTGGAGGGTATGGGGGTCTGGCGTTGTTGGTGCTCGATAGGTGTGGCGGCGACTGCGGCATATGTCTTTTTCTTAGTTTGGGGAGAGTGTAATGAATCCAAGGGATCCATATAATGCCTATTTCAATGGACGGTAAAATTGTTCGATATTGTGACATTGCTGTTAACTTTATGTAGGAGTTAATTTCATTTTTCAGTTCAGGAAAAATTATGACTTTACGATTAAGCTTTAATGAAAAATTATACTGTAATATTAAAGTTCGAATTACAACTCACCTGGAAAACATGGAGTATCATAAAATCAATTAGTAGTTATGTCTTAATTTTCATAGCTTTGGTGCAGTTCGGGAAGGAGAATTTAGTGTTGAAATAAATACTGGAAACTAGCTTTATTTCAAGTGGCTTGTCTAAATAATATACATTTTCGTTTAGATATTAAGATGGTAATTCACTTGGAATACAGATAATAGTATTTTCTAATAAATTTAGGTTCCTAAAAAACCTAACTTCGAATTATAGATGTTAGTGTATGTAGCAGAAAACAAATGAAAACGTAAAATCTAATTCCTTGATCTAAATAGGCATTAAAAGTAACAATGTTTTATTATAAGATCGAATAAAAATAATAGTTATTTAGGAAGATTTGGTTAAGAACAGTATTGTGTCATAAACACGTAAATATTTACTTCCGAGTACAAATAAATATTTTCATTCGATAAACAATATAGTCCTCTTAGCATTCCTATTGATATTTGTTAGAAATATATGCGTATTAATAATTATTGGTGAAAATTTACCATGCGGTTACATTGAATTTGCTTTCGTTTCCTATAGAAACACTATTGTATGTATATTTCATTATCATATATATATTCCCTATATTTTTAACATATTTATCCAAATGTAGTTTCTAAGTTTTATTCAGCAATTTACCAGAAAATCCTGAAATTGTAATTATAAATTAATAATTTTAAATAAATGCGGGTAGGAATAATCTTGCAGCGCGCGAGATTAATCTTAACCCACCCGCATATTTGCTTAGATTTTCGTAGGCGATCGAGAAGCGGTGTGCAGACGACGAGTCAGGAGTTCACGCGAATTTGAACCTTGTCTGTTAGACATTTATTTGATTTTAGTATCTACAGGTTGGATCATCAACCTTATTATTTAGATAACTAGGTTCAATAGCGGAATCGGATGAGTAATCGGTAAGATTTTTAAAGAGGTGTTTGGATTAAAGCTACAAAGGGGAATGTAGGTGATTGCGGGAGACAGGGTACGGAAATTATAAAAGCGGGTGGTAAGGTTCGAACTTAACTTAGTCAGAACGAGAATTTCAAGACATCAGCATCTCTCAGCTAGATCGAGGTCTACAACTTAGTCGGAACGAGATTTCAAGACAACAGCATCTCTCAGCCAAGATCGAGGTCTACAAATTTATGTAAGTCCTTTTAAATATATCACTTTTATCTTAATTGATTGTCGTGTACTAGCATTTTACAATATCTTTACTAGTGAAGCGTACGAATATTATAATAACGGTCAATACCTTTCTTTTATTAATAGGGTTATTTGGGGACTAATATTTCAGGCGTTACGCTTATTTACCTGCAGTGAGTGTTAGAATAATGAGGGATATATTATAAATCCAGATTTGTAAATATTTTAGCAGTGTTTGGGTTTACAATGAAGTAGGGATCTGCATTTAAGTATATTAGGTACTATTTCAACTATTACTGAGTGAGCGAAGCGAAGCACTAGTCCGCTGTGCCTACAGCCGCCTGTATGTCTAATCTAAATAAGTACTTAAATGTTTTGATTATTTATTGAGTGTGGAATTGAAGTACAATCTTCGTCTTCTTTCATAAACGATTCTTAAATCGTATGGACGTTTTAACATAGGTTTAAACTTCGAGCAATGATTTAGTATTTGAGTTATTGCTTGATGTAGGGTATTATTTGACTTGGTTTTCAAACACATATTAAGACAGCAAATAAATAATAGTATTTTGCATTTCTGTGGAACTCGTTTTCGTGAGGAAACCATTTAACTATATGATGATATTCTATTTATTTCTATTCTACTATATAGGCTGATAGCTTATATTCGAACCAGGTTCTTCATAATATATGGCCTGTGTTTGTGGTTTCTTTTAACATTGAACCTTTTACATGTTAGTATATATGACTGTGTATATTTATGCGTGTGTATATTATATTTACAATACCTAACTATTCAGGATACGTAATATTTATTCTCCATCGTAGTATATATATTTACTGTTGACGTGTCGAATAGGTTCTAGTTTGAGAGTACTAAGCCATATTTATTTAAGTAGATTTTAATACAGTTTTCGGGTAACTGCGTTCTATCTGTTAAATATTTATTTCTACTACCTTATAAATATAAATATATAGTTTTAATGTAACGGTTGAAATTGTTTGAACGTACTATAACCAAGATAGGTTTCGGTCTTTTAAATGTTAATTGTCGATGTCGGTTAACTATAGGCCATGGTTAAACGATATCGCGTAATATGTATGTACTTCCATGTAACACTTTAGTCATTATATAAGGGATAAGATGCTGGATTTCTAGCATAGAGATTTATTCCATGTAGAATGCTTATCTGGTGTTATCTTGGTGGCAACGGAGAACACTATTATGTGAAGCCCAACGCGCACTGTATCACCCATGGTTTACTTGAACATATGACGCGCATTACAGCATGTACTTACAGAGTTTATTCCCATGTAAGTACGCCATTAGCGTACTAGGTGTTCTTAGTAATATCCGGTCTCGTGCAGTGATGACGGTACGGTGAGGGTCTTACACGTCAAGATAACTCAGGTTTGCTTATTAACGATGGTAGGTACTTGCTATTATTTCCTAAATTTATATACCATTCGTCATAAACGGTGGTTGGTATTTGCTTACTTAATTATTAAATGTACCAGTCGTTATTTGCATATGTGGTGTGGAGGAATTGGCGGTTATCTGTCAATTATACATTGATGTATGAAGCGAGACTGTAGGCTACTGGCCCGGTCGCACACTTGGATCATTACAAATGCTCAGAACGCTCAACCAACAGGTCTGTAGGCCACTGGCCGTGGACAACATATATTACCAGATCCATTAAGCTTCGAATCGTAGACCACTGGTCGTGATTCCACCGTTGGAAGACGGAACTGTCAAAACTGACATGCCACATATTTTGTACAGGCGTACTTCGCCAACCGCCAACAATCACTACGTTGGGAGTCCAGCAAACCTCCTTATATATATTTTGTTGTAAATACAACTATTTAACAAACAACGAAATACCTATTTAATCGATCATTATAATTCTAGTGTAATTTTAATATTCAATATTACTATTTATTATTCTATTAATTAGGACATATTTTCACAATCTTATTATTTTATTTTTAACGTCAACAGTTAATATGCTAACCTACCATTGTCTATTGTATTTATATTCCGTTAGATTTAAGTTAGGAATTACGTGTATTTTAAATATTGCGGTTATTTCTCACCTTATCGAAAAGGACTTGCGGTAACTACACACACAACGTTGGGTCTCCACTAGCTTTCACGATCATCTCGGCCAAACTGCGTATCAGAGCAAGCTACTGTATAGATAGGTTATTAATTAATGTATTTAATATTATATTTACGTTACTTATTTTACTGTAATACGGCGCGAAGGTTTTTTGCTTCGTTAGTTTCGTTTTTACCTTCGCAAAGCCTAGGAATCGGAAACTAACACCTAATGACGTCTGCAAAGGCAGCATTAGGGGTAATTAGTCAGTGTTTCGCTTTTCAATAACAAAAATCTAAAATTAAAACTTAAATAAATAATTTTCTTTTTAACCTTCAATCTTTTGTTTGATTTTTCTTTCCCTGTAGTAAGTTCCTTTATGTAGGTATTCGTATTTACAGAAATTTCAGTCTGAAGCTTGAGGTAAGAAAGCTTTAGTAGGCTTTTGTAAGCATTTAGAAGCCTTTCGAATAGTCAGCTGTAAGTAGACATTACAAGAGGCGCTAACTTCTCCACCGGAAGTATTGACCATACCCTTGATGGAGTTTGTTAGTTCGATTTTAAATTCGTTAATTATGTCAGTTTTCAATTCTTTCATGACGTTTTTCAGTTCGGGGATGATCCGTGTTGCTTCTGGTTGCAAAGGTTGAAGAGCTAGCAGAGAATCAGTTGCTTTCTAGATTTCTTCGGTGGCTGTTTTAATAAGACGTTTACTTAGTGCGCTTACCGTTCTACTGTCGGACAAGGCTGTGATTATGAATCGTGTGAGTTTTCCTATAATGTCAGCAAAGCTTTTTATGCCAACAACATCAGAGTGTAGTGCTGGAAGTTTTATATTTGCCATTGCAGCCATTGACAGAAAATCAGATTTTTGTCACTTCACTGTTTCGCAATCGGCAATTTATGTAGGAAATAACAACAAGACTCTCTTAAAACGTGTTTTTGTGTTTGTATAGGCAGTTTTAGACTATTTTCGGAAAAATAATTGTTTATTTTCAAGAAGGCAATATTTATTTACGCGTGTGACAGTTGACAGCTCAATGTTAAGAAGTTGACTTAAGCTACATCTGTCTCAACTTATCGCCTCTTTGTATTGCGGGTTTGGGGGGCGACCCGACTCCTACTGCCAGTAGATTGGCAGCGGAGACTATGTGGATAAGTGGTTATCCGGTCTTCGGTTTCGTTTCCAGTATTCGCTTCGATCCATACAGATACAAATAATTTATTGTACCTACGAAATAACACATGACAATGGCCAGTGTTTGGCGTACAATAATGTTGATTCTATTGCATGTTATGTCATTGAATGTCTAATAATGTTTATAGTTATATCAACCATAGGTAGATGCCAAAAAAAAAGATGCTGCCTGCTGGCCTCGCCTCGGATACCGGAGGACTTGGTCACTTTTTCTAAAGCATATGACATCTACTCTTATTGCGACTTATAACAAAAGAAATAATTAAATATTACACACAGAGAAAAAAATACAGTTGTCACAGGTGAATTACACAACAGACGTAAATCTTATTTAAGCGTCATTTATAAGTACAACTTATGTTTAAATTTGGGTAAAATAAAAAGTTTAAGTCATCTGGCAATAGCGCTGTTTCGCATATGTCTTGATATACCCGTTATGAAGAAATCTATGGTTATCGCTCTAGCGGGGAGGCGGGGAGCGACGACAAAAAGTCGCGCGTACCAGATCTGTGGGCACGGCAGTTCCCCTGCCAAGTCGAGCAAAACAAAGGCACGGCCGGACCATCCTTTTTCCGAAGCCATTCAGGCCATTTTCGACCCCCTCTAACTCTGTTATCGATAAAGCTAGAAGGCTGAAATTTCTGTGACAAAGAAGCCATAACACAAGGAAGATCCAAATATCATTGAATTTCACTATTTACTTTAAGAACTATTGCAAGTCAAAATTCCTTAATTTTGTCACTGACTCACTGATTACGATCATCGTATATCTAAAATACTTCTAGCAGTCCCATAAGCTCCAAATTTTGAACACTTCTAACTTCTAGGGTTAACTCTTAGACTATAAAGCCTCTGAAAATTAAAACATACCGCAATATCCCGGGTTCTCTAGTTTTACAAACCGCACAGTTAACATTGTAATCCCATATAAATATATGCAGAAACAATGTTATTTTTTCTGTTTCTTTTTATTATAAAAATATAAACATCTAATATTCAAAAGATCACAATGACATGTTGTTAGTAAACTCCGGCACACCGGCTTGGTTTTACATTAGACCTCATTACTTTTTGAAGTAGGAGAACTGCGTTGCGAGGCTGGCATTATTGTACATGTAATGTTTTTGATGGGATATAAGTAGTTTATGTAACTGTTACGTAATAAGGGTCCTTAAAACATGAGTGTGGTTTTATGAAATGAGCCGCAGGCGAATTTCATAATAAGATCACACGAGTGTTTTAAGGCCTAATTACGTACAGTTGCATACACTGCTTTATCTACACTCATATTATTCATTATAAATGCCGTATTCGGAAATCATAGAATGGCCGCCATTGCACCGCCGCGGCCATCTCGATTGTGTCGGCGTGGCCAACTCGATTGTGTCGGGGCTCGCGCGGGACCAATCGAGTTGGCCATGGCGGTAACATTATGTTATCAAATTCGATGTTCCAAATTTGAAACTCATTGCTTAAGAATATTTGAGCATGCAAAGTTAAAATTACGTTACTGCCGCAGATAAGAAACTTATCATAGTTAAATCGTTTGTTGTAATGCTTGTCATTGTCTACGGTTTTTGAACGCATTTTAGAGTACTTACAGTATGAGTGTAGATAAAATTTATTGCTTTAGAAATTTACATGTACTCTCTTCTCTCTAGTGATTACTTGCCGAGTACTACCCAGCTAGATAGATGTGTACCAGGCCAGTAATTTGTCCTAAGGGTGTGCCCTTAGGACATATTACTGGCCTAGTGGCTTAGTGTCACAACACTAAAATGGGACCGGTAGGGCGTTTCTCAAAAAGTTCTCGGCAATGCGCCGAGGGTCATGTTTCTGCGTTGAACAAACGTTAGCGGCATCTATATAACTCGATCAATGTACCATCTGTTGGTAGGCGGCGTGACTAGTGTCGAAGCGTAGTTGTATCGGTGCATGCGGCTGCATAGTGTCCATTATGACACTACAAGCGTCATCTGTTGGCGAGTAGTGGTGATGGTGTTCTATGAGGCAATGATACTCTGATGCTTCAATTAAATACTAAATTGTTTAATTAATAATACGCCATCAAAATATTTAGTAAAATTATAATGATACGAGTTAAGTACAAATATGAAATTAGACAATTATATAATTGAAGTAACTTACTCCACTTTTTTCACTATGACGCAAGCATAGCTGAGTCGTAGCCGCGCATGCTAAACTGGACTCAATAGCTGAAGCACGACGACATATTACTGCGTGCCCACTCGCTTTAAAAGGCTAGACAAATTTTTCATTTCGAGATTTGACGTATTGTATGTGGAATATTTTTTAGAAATTTCGGTTGTGGCTGTTGAATTGACTATCTTACGTGAATAAAAAACGAAACCAGGCTGAGGAATTTTCCATAAAGTTTATGAAATATACTGTAATAACAATTTTATTTTTAGAATTTTTTTTTGGATATTCGTAAATATTATGCTAAAATAAGATTAACGCAACACCCACTGTTACAAACCTGACTGAGAAATTTTCCAAACAAAATGACGAGTGTTACCAATTACTTTTGAATAAAAGTGACAGTTTTATTTGATTTTTTTTTTGAATTTTTGACAGTATCTGTCAGTAATCAAAATAATTTGTTTAGTGAAAAAAATATACCCTGAAAAAAATTCCAGTAGAAAGTATTAAGCTTTTTTTACATTTTTGTAAAAATACCAAAACTGACATACTTTTTTTTTGGAAAAATAGTGTTTTGTGTTTGTTATGACCTATATATACTACATCCTAGCAAAAGAATAATCGACTGAGGAATTAATGCGAGGTCTCCATACAACGACACGGTAGATTTCCCACACTAACATGTGTATTGCGTGGTTAATGCGTTGGAGTTTTATTGTATTGTTTATGTATTTTAAAATTAGAACACGGTACAGTAGCTCAAAATCTGCTGTGGGTTTTAATGACATTTTTTTCTGAAATATTAGGTACCCTATTCAGATTACTACAGCGTGACTAGGTCGATTTGTGTATTATTGTAATAATACTTACCAATTTATTATTCATATTTAAGAGTATATTATTAAAGGATGCTGGTTTATATTATAGTAAAGCTTGTGACATAATATTTTTGGTACATATAAAGTTCGCCTATAGAAATAACTTAGAGGTCTTCGCATAAACTTCATGTAACAAGTTCGTGGATAGTCTCCGAAAATGTAAGCTCCCTTCTCGAGACATTTAGCAGTGAAGGTACGAGCACTATTCCTTCATCCACCTCCGATAGAATAGAACGAAGATTGTATTTAGGGGAACCTGTACTAAAAAAAAAATTTCAGATCAAAGATCCATAATATTAGTACTTATACTCTAGACTTAATAACTATGTTAGTTTGAGTATCCAAAGACAAAAATTAAAACCAAAAACTTCCTATTTGGCCCTTCCAATGGCGGCTACCATGGTTAGTTTTATTGTTTTAGATTTTTGGAAAAAAAAAGAGCCTGCCTGCTCGCCAAATGTGCAAATTTCTAAAGATATTATTTCTAACAATACCATTACTGGTTTCGACAGGGTAGGTGGTTAGAAATAAAAGGGAAATGTGTCCAAGGTACAACACCCCTGATCCTTAGACATTCACCACCACATATTATTTTGTTCGGTTATACACATGAATACAAGAAAGCGAACTAAGTGTTAGAAATATTTTGTAATTGTGAATGATGATACTTCATAGTAGTTTTTGGAGTTTATAATTATGATTATTTATGATGTAGCATGAAATTGCGAGCATTTCATGCTATAGTGTACTCAATGAAGTAGAATCAACGCAGAACCATAAATAAATAAAAACATTCCACCTACCTATATTTACTGTAAATACCGCAATGAAACTGTCAAAGAAAGTACCGCCCGAGTCGTTTTAGGTACTATTTAATTGTGGGCCATGTTTTTGGACTGATTGTGTATCCCTAGTATTATTTGATTGGTGGTAGCAGCATGTAAGAAAACCCTCTTCGCCGCCACGTAGCATTTCTCTAAAGGGGCTGTTCATAAATTACATAATTTCAAATGGGGGGGGGTCTGGACAGCGGATGATGGTGGCATGACGTTGGAGATGTCATTCCGAAGATGACATCATCTCTCGCATCTTTAAAAACGGCTTCAAAGAGTAAAAAAAGGAATGAAATTCGTTTTTCTAATTCTATTGTACAATTTTTATTGTACAATTAAGCTAAAAACGCATTTTTCGGAAATTACATCATTTTATTTGGGAGGGGGGGGTCATTCGAATTATGATGGTTGGATGATTTTAGGAAGGGGAGTACATACAACGTAATTTATGAACAGCCCCAAAACAGTGTATTTTTCATACCACTTTTAGTGATGAAAGTCTTCTTTTTTACTAGTCTCTGTAATGAATGAGCGCTCCTATCCTATCGATAACCGTGGTCACTCATTCGCAATTTATTCATCTTGGAAAATAAAGACCCTGTCTGTCCCCCGTACTAGTCACAAAATTATCTAGAATTTTGTTATTCGATTTTGAACCGTCTTCATATCGCGATAAAATCGGCTTTTACTTATTTCGTTAAAAGTGTAGGAGGTGAAGTTTTCATAATAGTGCCAGTTTTTCTTTGTTTAGTATTCTTTATGTAGCAAGAGTAAGCATTCAAACTACTCATGTTTGGGAAGTATTACTTTTGGTAGAAGTTTGTTTATCTAAGGAAAATGTAGGTACAGTTGACGTCAAATATAAGGTTACACTTTCGCACCTTTTGGAATAAGACGTTGATTTTTTTTTTAATACCACGGCGGTGGCAAACAAGCATACGGTCCGCCTGATGGTAAGCAGCTACCGTAACCAATGGACGCCTGCAACTCCAAAGGAGTCACGTGCGCGTTGCCGACCCTTTACAAAAAGGAGGATTCACTGTGTTGCTGGCTAAAGGAACAAGAAGGTCCCTCATCGTCAACACACTGTGTGTTTGAGCTCTTTGGCAACCTTACTCACCAGCAGGAACACAACACTATGAGTAGGGTCTAGTGCTATTTGGCTGTGGTTTTCTGTAAGGTGGAGGTACTTCCCCAGTCGGGCTCTGCTCCAGATTTGAGCGAGATGACATTCGCTGAACGTGCCCTACCACACTTGATTGTGCCGCACAATCAGGTATGGGCACTGCGAATGGCATCTCGCTAAGTGGCGCGGCACAATTTGTGCCAAAGCTTAAAATATCATTGGTAAGGGATTTGACATAAATTTGATTGAAAAAAAATTAAAATAGTCTTTTATTTTTACAAGGAAAATGTGGGATGAAAAATTACAAAGGTTCTCAAAAGTTGACAAACTAGAGCAAATCCCATGTAGCAACTAAAATATCAAGAAACATACCAGTTGACGAAAACCTTTCAAAGCCGTTTACAGTTGATGAAACAATAGTCGCTATCAAGCAATTTGCTCTCGGTAGAGCAGCTGGGCACAATGGCATATACAATGAGTTTATTAAGCGAGTGTAACCCAAGTAACACAGGAAGCATTATAACATATGAATAGTTAACTTATTTCGAACTTGAGGACCGTATAAACTCTTATATACGTTCACCGAGCAACTTGCCGCATTATATGATGCTTTGAGCTGTATAACGGTTGTATAATGGCATATCTAAATGCTTTTGTAAAGCCTTTAGCTTTAGTGCAGCAAACCACAACGCAACTGTACAGCTTTCAGCTGTTTAAAAGCACTTAAGTGCTTTACGTTCTACAATAGCTTTGTATAATGCTTTAAGCTTTTTTAACGGTTGTATAATGACGTTTGTAAATGCTGTTTTAAAACCTTTAGTTTTAGTGCAGCGAACCAAAATGCAACTGTACAGCTAAATGCTGTACAGTTGCGTTTTGGTTTGCTACACTAATTCTTCGGTGTCGTTTAGTGCCTTAGGTTCTACAATTGCATAAATAAATGCTTAATGCTGTTTATGAGCATGAATATTAGCCACTATAATGCCACGTAAATCCGGTATACAGCTTTCAGCTGTTTTTAGTGCTTTAGGTTCTACAATAGCATTATATGATGCTTTACGCTGCATAACGGTTGTATTAATGGCATATGTAAATGATTTTGTTTAGCCATTAGTTTTAGTGCAGCGAACCAAAATGCAACTGTACAGCATTCAGCTGTACAGTTGCGTTTTGGTTTGCTACACTAATGCTTCGGTGTGGTTTAGTGCCTTAGGTTCTACAATAGCATAAATAAATACTTAATGCTGTTTAAGAGCATGAATATTAGCCATATAATGCCACGTAAATTCGCTATACAGCTTTCAGCTATTTTTAATGCCTTAGGGTGTACAATAGCATTTATAAGTAGAAAATACATTCCTAATGCTGTATAATAGCAATAATATATACCATTATAAAGCCAAGTAATTCACTATAAGGGGCTGTTCATAAATTACGTCATTTTAAATGGGGGGGGGGGGGGGGGGCTGGACTTCGGATGATGGTAGCATGACGTAGGCGGGGGGGGGGGGTTCGGTCATTCCGAAGATCACCATCTCTAGCATCTTTTAAAAAAACGCATTTTTTTTAAATGACGTCACTTTATTTGGCAGTAAATCATCACAAATTAATGACGTAATTTATGAACAGCCCCTATACAGATTTTAGGCGTTTAAGTGCCTTAGGGTCTATAATAGCAATTGTAAGTAGTATATAATGCTTAATGTTGTTTAATAGCATAATTATTCACGTGTAATGCTGTAGGCATTAATAAGGTTTTTTTAAGGGTCACTGAGCTGCTATTGGACTAAGAGCTAGCCACGTCAGATATGACACGATAATGAGAGCAACAAAACCCGTCTGGTTAGATTGCTATACTATTCTTATTTCTAGATTCTGGCACCTGGCAGCTTTTAATGGGCGGAGGTCACAGTGACAGACTAGCAAAATGTTTTAATGGGAAAATAGTAATACCATACTAGGTAAAAACTGCCGAAGGTGTCTCAGTTACAAAGGACAGGGCCTATATTTTAAGGGGCTAATGTAAGATTCTTTACACCATTCGAATATCGATAAAAGTGTTTTTTTTAGACCATGTTTTTAAAATATCATAAAAAAATAACGGCTCATTTATTTCAAGATCCGGCTCTACAGTATGGAGATAAAAGATTCAAGAACCGATAGTCGTTTACCTTATAATTCTATTTGTAGTGAATATGTTGGAATATCGACTCAAAACTGGTCAAAAATCGATAAAAAACGTTAGACCAAAAAATATTGTGTATTATTACGGAAACAAAAACAGTAGGCGACAAACTATGAACTATATTATACATCGTTTGGCACTACTTTCCCCCAACATACACTTTTGTATAATTTCTCTTAAGGCACTGGTCCCACCAAGAGCGAGTAAGCGAGTAAAGTTAAGCGAGTAGCATTACATTGCGGTTTGTCGAGGTATAGAGTGATCGATCGACCTTTCAAGGCCCACGATGTAATGTTACTCGCTTAACATTACTAGCTTACTCGCCGCCGGTGGGACCAGTGCCTAATATTGTATAGTATTTGTATAGTTTCTCATAATATTGCATCAAACCCAGATCTCTAGGATTTGTTTTCTTGAAATGGTTTGCATTCTTTGACCTCCACCACTTTAAAGCTGCCAGATGTCCAGATCTAGAAATCAGCATAGTATACCAAACTGACTAGAGGGGTTTGGTTGCTCTCATTATTGTGTCATATCTGACGTGGCTAGCTCTGCGTCTATATAGACCAACGCCATTTTGTAAATAATTTATAACCTAAAAATAAAATCATGCGGACCTATTTATACAAGGAAAATACCTATATAATAATGAAATTACTTAATTTAAGACTGCTCAACCAACACTATTATGTTAAAAATGCAAAACTCGTTCTATACGAGGATTACACAATTGTTTTGTTTATGTGACGCATATCTTTATATAATATTTTATAGCAAAACCACAATAAATCAAAGGCGCGTCAAAATTTTCAATGAAACTTATATTCACATTTACAGTAAACTACATTGCGCAGTAATATTTGAAGAATATAATAACGTAAAAGAGTCAAAAACTTTTATAAATTTAGTTACGATGCAAACAAATATGACGTGTCACTCATTCAGCTTTTTGTACCGTCTTCGTCCATTTTATATTGCGAGACAAAGTAGTTAAATCACAACGTTCATTGTATTATAACATTTGTTCCGTCGGTATTAGAGACGTTTTTGCATTGACGTAAGGTTTATTTTACTACACTCTTATGCTAGTATATTGCTTTTGTATTGCGATTGGCAACTTAATCGAGAGTACTAATGCTTCTTTACTGCGATTAGCAAGTTTGTTGGCCGTATTAATGCTTCTTTAATGCGGTTGGCAACTTAATAGAGCGTACTAATGCTTCTTTAATGCGATTGGCATTTTCCATGACAACGATAATGCTAATAGCGCAGACATAATGCGTCTGTAATGCTATTAAATAACCTATATAGGATCTCAAGCTGGGTAATTTGTGCCCATTTAAGAGCTATATCAGCACTATAAACGTTTATAATGCTACTATAAAACGAACTCAAAATGCTAAAAGCATACAGATATGCTGTAAGATGACCGTTATACTGCTTTGATGTGTTACTTGGGAAGAAGCTAACAACTTTCTTTTCGGATATACTGCCGAGAAATAAACTACCTGCATTCTTTAACTTTGCAAAAGTGATTGCTATTCTCAAGCCCGAAAAGCCGGTTGAAGACGCAAAAAGTTACAATCGCCTTTTAGCTGCGTCTACAAATTACTGGAAAAACTACTGGCCCAAATGATAGGTCCACTCGTAGACAGCATTGTCCCGGTGGAGCAGGCAGGATTCAGAAGCGGTCGTAATTGTATTGACCAAGTTCTTTCTCTTACTTCACATATAGAAGCCGGGTTTCAAAACCAACTAAAAACTGCAGCTGTCTTTGTAGACCTGTCCGCAGCTTATGATACTGTATGGCGACATGGGTTGCTCTTTAAACTGATGAAAACCGTGTTTTGTCGACAAATCACGAGCTTAATCAATAACATGCTCAGCGATCGCGAGTTCCTTGTTCACTTGGGATATAATAGAAGCCTCGTCCGAAAGTTACAAAAATTTTGTAACTTTCGGACGCCATATCATTTAATGGTATTCATCAGGGATCAACTCTGGCGCCGTTACTCTTTAACCTTTACACACATGATCTTCCAAACACAAACTCCAGAAATTTTATGTATGCTGACGACATTGCTCTAACATACCAGCATCAAACCTTCAAAGTTTACGAGGAACATGTCACAAATTACTTGATGAAGAATAACAACTATGTAAAGGTGTGGAACTAGTACCAAACGCCAGCAAAACTAAAGTGTCGACTTTTCACCTTCACAATCAAATGGCCACATACAACTTCAAGGTCATCTTGGATGAGTCCTAGTATTTACTTAGAGTCCTAGTATACAACCCAAAACCTAAGTATCTTGGCATCACCATGGACCGCTCCCTCACATACCGTACCCAGATGGGTACGGGCTTAGATAAGCAAGCTGAGTGAAAAACTTAAAACTCGCAATAATATCTTACATAAACTAACAGCCACGTCTTGGGGAGCTAGTGCGGACGTACTACGCGTACTGGACTTAGCCACGCGTATTCCGCAGGTGAATATTGCGCCCCGGTTTAGCTTAACAGTGTTCACACGGATAAAGTAGACGATCCACTGCGTAAAACTATGCGCTGCATATCAGGTACCATAAACCCGACCCCCGTCCAATGGCTGCCAACACTAAGCCATATACCTCCTCCACACCTTAGAAGACAAAAAGCTCTGCTGAAGAAAGCAAGGAAAATGCATCATGCAAAATGCACAACACAGCGCAACATCTGATTCAGAAGCCTTTCGATATATATATGAAAAATGGAAAGCCGAATGGAAGGCAAGTTTGCCCAGAGCCTCTGTATCTAATTATAATCCACATGTTCAAGTGTGGCTGGAGGAATTCACCAGAGTGCAATTGCGGAGCACCCGTTCAATCCATACATCATCTACGATTACCTAAAGAGGATATATGCTGGACACAATCTGAACTTGTTCTTCCTTGATGTAAATGCAGCTCGCTGGGTGAAGGACCTAGATTTAAATTAAGTTAATTTCACTCATAAATATTGTAAGTGACCATGAACTCTGTAGACATACGATTTTTATTTTATTTTATAAGAGCTCAAAACTCGGTTTTAATTGTTACGTTTACAAGTGCTTGTACGTGGATTGTACATAAAACATAGGTACCCAAAATGTCCAATCCGTTTATTTTATTCATTAGGTAGTTATGCTACAATTGGACTTAGATGGAGAGGTCAAGGTTAAGCGATAAAACTATGCCAAATCTGGCAATGTCATATTTGATCAACTAGATTAGATTTATTCTTTCTCGATAATAAAGTACGTGATTGGACGCACATGTATTAAATATTATAGGTATTTATAATAAGGGCACCCTTTGATTAGAGAAAGTTACAAATAAAATAAATATATGAACGTTTGGCTCCTACCATTTTATTTATTTTATATTAATAGCTTTTACTCCTCGCCGGTTTTAACGAGGTGAATTCTGCCAATGTCAGGGTGTACTCATGATTTTATTAGTTTTTGATAAAATAAAATAAAAGCAACGTTGTTCGGTTAAGGCCTTGTTGATTGTAAAGTGATAGCCTCCTTACAAACACGTGGGTGGCCAAGACCCCGGATAAGCGTGTGTTCAACTAAAGGTGGTTACGCGCGTTCTGAGACTTGTTCGTTAGGCCAACGCACAATAAGCTATCAATATTACACACTGAACTACGTAAATGAGCGAAACCCAAAAACATCTTGAGCTCACGATTATCAAATCCTGGCTCCTACTTAAGTGAAAAACACAATGTAATGGGTAAAATGACAACTTTGTAACTCAAAAGTACCCGCACACTTAATTACATTCTTAAATAAAATATGACAAACAAAAACGAACACAAAGGGTTAAAGATTTTATTGTAATGGTTAATAGGCATGATGATTTTTTTTCATCTATGGTATCAATCGATTCGTTTTGTTGTGAGGATCAAATGTCTACATAGGTCCAATTGCGTTGAAGCAACACAAAAGCCAGAAACGAGATTCAAATTATAACCATAGATTATATAATTCTTCAGATGGAGTACTGCTAACAACATTTTGTGATTCAATAATGAGCCAGTGTCCTCGTGGTTACGCACTACACACACACACATACGCATAACAATAATGAGCCGCTTCCCCGACAGTCGTCTCCAAACGTCTATGCAGTCAAGTGCTGTTAAAAAATAATTAAAATATGCCACCGTGCGTTGTCAAATGCTGCAGAAATGCCACCGGTCAAAAGAAAAAAAACGGATGAGGTAACTTTTCACTTTAAGTAAACAATTCATTGCGTAATCATATAAAAAATCCGTAAATTCGTAAACTATTAACTTCACGGTAGCGGTGTTGCCAGGTGGTTGAATAGGGAAACTTCCCGAACGTAAGGGGGTCTATAATCGCCGCGATATGTTGTCAATACGATATTGACGTCCCCACTCCTAACTAGACGTTTTATTTCACGCACGTTTTCAACGAATATTAAAACGTTACCTAATAGTTAATAACTTTTATGCTTTTGTGAGCAAATTAATCTTTTTTTATGTTTTGAATAACATTTAAAATAAACAAAATTATATATTTCTTAAAATTATTCCAAAAACTTCGTAAAACAAAAAGCCCATATCTAATCGTATATTGAACGCGGGAAGTTGTGTCACTACTAGGGTTTGCAAACCCTAGTAGTGACACAACTTTTTGGATTCAGCATCCAGCAATCCAGCTGGATCCAGCGCTTTTTTCGGCCTGCTGGATCCAGCACCGAACGCTGGATCCAGCGTTGCGGATCCGCAAGTTATAGATTTTCAAATAATGGCGTAAAAACTTACATTGCCAGCATTGTATAAGGTAAAAACCAAACAAATACAAGTAGGACTTGCACATGTACACGGTGTTGCCCACATATGTATTAAAATTTATTGAAATATTTAGGTATTTTATTTTTGTTTTTGTATATTTCTACTTAAGAAAAACACTTTTCAATGATGTAATTATGTGTTTTCTTTATAAAGTAAGGTTGAGGAGAGGATGTTTGCTAAATCAAATAAATTTTTAAAGTACTTGCCATACCTTTTACAATTTAACGTAGGAATTAGATGTCGTTCTCCAGGAAAGCAGCGTCATCATTATACATAGTTGAATGAATAATCAAACTAGTAACCAATATCGAAATCCATCAAATTTAGGTAGGTGGCGAAGTAAAATATTATGTCCGTATAAATAATTAGAGGTACTTATGTTCTTCCGTGATAAGGCCGATCTTGGTATAGGGATGCAATGCTTGGAAGTTAACCCTGAAGGAGGAAAACAAGCTCTTAGTGACAGAGAGGCAGATCTTCAGAAAAAATTTGGGCCTTTGGGCGAGAAGATGGCTCTTGGAGAGTGAGGACAAACATCATCGGCGAGAGCAAGGCTGCGCGACTTCAAAAAAAATTATAATAATAATAATAATCCTCTCTGCAGTAGAAGTAAGACATGGTCAATTCCCCTCCCCCCTAAATCGTATTACGTAATAAATGAATACGTAATAACACTTTTAGTTGTCTTCGTCTTAGCGGGGGCACTACCGTGCCTCCAGATTAAAAAGGTATAAAGTATGTTTAAAATAATAGTATTGGGACGACAAGAGAGACCACAACGCTCAACAGTAGTCGTGTAATTTTAATAAATAGTAAATTTAGATTTTTTAAATTTTACCTTTTAACATAACATAACATAAATACTCTTTATTGCACACCTCAAATAATAGACACAAAGTATACACAAGTCACAGACAAAAAAGCAGAGGCAAAACAATTGGCGGTCTTATCGCTAAAGAGCGATCTCTTCCAGATAACCTTTGGGAAGCGGAAACCTTTGTAAATTAACAGAAAAGTAGGTGTTGCAAAGCAAATAAACCAAACATTAATAAACTTACACATTTAAAAGAACGAAAAATATATAAATAAAAAATAAATAAACTTACATAGCTCATACATACATACATACATAATTATAGATTTTGTTCTGTACATGTAATATATAGTAATAATAACGGGTCTACGTCATGACTAACTTACATGCGAAACATTATAAGAATATTTTTTTAATGAAAGTTTTAGTTATGTTATTAAACTCGCTGAAGGATAAAATTACCTTAATTTGAAAGCTTGATCTTTGTAGATTAATCGACTTACAACTTTATTTGCCTGATTCTGCCACTTTAGTATTTAGAATCCTGCTACGCCTAAGTGGGCGTCGCGTAGCGGTACTACGAAAATATTACGTTACAATATTAACCATTTATTTTTATTTTTTTTCAGATGATATGTAATAAATTGACAATCTTTTTCCTACAACAGTATGGCGAGAATAAAGAAATTAAGATACACCATTGCTTACAACTGACCATGGTCGATGGGAAAATTTGTGCTGCGCCTTTGCATTCGTGGATAAGATTTTATGAATATTTTATCTTACAAATTACAAACCAAAGTATGGCGTGCTAAATCACAGGAAGACAAAAATCAAATAGCATTATCAAAAAAAAGAATTCAAAATGAGTTTCGGCAGAAGTTAGGTTTAATCATGGATAAACCACGAAGCGGTGGAAGCGGTACATCCAATGATGGAAATACGGCAAGGAAAATTTTCAAGAATCCTTCTGTATCCGCTGAAATCACCGGTATACAACAGAACGTAATAGAAAGGTGTGAAACTATTTTGGAGTGCATATCATCTGGATATAAAATAAATGTAAATAAATTTGACGAGTATGCCACGGAAACGGCGAAAGAACTAATGAAGGTATACGATTGGTATGCTTTACCATCTTCTGTACATAAAGTGCTCGTACATGGTGCTATAGTTATAGAAATCGCTTTAGTTCCTATAGGTGAATTGTCCGAAGAGGCTGCAGAGTCAACGAACAAAAATATAAAGATCATTCGACGCAACCACACACGGAAAATGTCTCGGGATCTCACTAACAAAGATCTTATTCACAGGCTTCTGCTGAATTCAGATCCATTTGTCACTTCCAGTAGAAAGTTGCCCCGAAAAAAAAATCTACTGTATCTATTGAAGTTTTAACTTTATTAGATGTTACTGAATAACGTAGAATTTAATGTTTGAATTTATGTATTATTTTATTTTTATATGCACTTATTGTTTTTATTGATATTTGTTTTACATGAATTATTTTAAAATGTATTTTTATTATTTATATTGTAAGGCCTGTTATGTTTAAGAAATAGTAAATGTCTAGTTTAAGGAATAGTAATAATCATATACTTTTAAGGTATTTTTAAGATATTTTTTTACATAAACACCATGTTTTTTTCATGTACCTATTTTTTATAATAGTATTTTTGTTTTATAGTTTTTATTAAATTTAGCATGCAATATACCTAAATACGTGTTTCATTGAACTTGGCTAGTGGTAAATAGTATTTTAAAAGTATTTGTTACCAGAAAACAAGATAAGTAAGAATCAAATTAATTATGGCCGCCTTACTTAGGCGCGCCGGCCACTGTGCATCGGGTCTCTGCGTCGGGCCGAGGATTTTGCGGAGAATCTTTCTCTCTGCCACCAAAAGCTTGTTCTGTTCTCTTAAAGTGAGTGTCCAGGCTTCACATCCGTATGTTAAGATAGGCCGCACTACGGTCTTGTAAATTCGGATCTTGGTTTTCCTACTGAGAAGCCTGGACACAAGGACTTTATGCAAAGCTGCACCGCACCGCAAGGCATTTTGAATGCGAATGTCGATCTTTTCGCCACGGGTATTGTTGTCATTGATCGTACAACCTAAGTAAAAGTCTAAGTAAGTAAGTAAATTCGGCCACCCCTTTAAACACAGTATGTCCAACCTGTAGATCTGCAGGTTTGTCTCGACCAGTCTTGTAACGTCGCATGTGGAGATACTCAGTCTTATCGTGGTTTATACGTAGGCCTACTCTCAAGGCTTCAGTCTCGAGGATCTTAGTCGCCACCTGGACCTCTGCTCTACAGTTTACCTATATTCTAAAAATGTAATCGAGAAAGTGGATCCTTTTTTACTTCACTGTTGAAAATGAGTACTTTCTAGCGACGTTATACAACGAGTAGTTAATATACAAAGCTGACAAATTATAAATAGGAGAAACAAGTACTAAGTTGGTTTATTGGTTTGCAAACTTCAGTCGCATTTTAAGCAGGATGTTGGTTACAAGGCTGGTTTTAACGGAGTCAGCCATTATAATTAATTTTCTAAATTACCAACAGAACGTTTTCGCCATTCGTCACATTTTAACTGCAAGTATAATAAAGTATTTTCGTCGCTTTAAGCGTCCGTTAATTTTATATGCTTTTAAATCAGAGACGAACAATACAATTGTAAAGCGACTTTATTATTTTGCTTTCCGATTGTAGTATAATAGGGATGATGACACATGTTGAATTTTGTAATAAAATCAAGTTGAATAGATGCAAAATATTAAATATATCCTAATTAAGTGAAAATTTTAGAAATCTATTGATATGGTTAGAATATCAGGCTTCAAAATTTCTAAATTTTACGATTTTTAAATGTACGATATGAAATAATATAATGGCACCATTCGATTTCTCACATATTAATGAAAAATAAATTGTATGGCAACCATATACATAAACGCAATATTTCACTGTCAAAATAGAAATCATTTTTTCATACTTTAAACAAGGCGACTATGCAGCCGTGACGTCACTATAGCATATCATTTTGTTAGGAGCGTTTTGAGAAACAAAAGCGAGTGTTAAAATCTTGGATGAATAAATTAAAAGGATGGAGCATGCCTGTACAAGAAACTGTGACGCAAGATGACGGCTGGTTTGAATGTGTGTGTCCAGACGAGTGTTGCCATGTAATACAAATTTTCCCGATTAAGAATACAGAATTTTGAATTAAAAAAAATAGATTATTAATATATATGGTTAAATAGAATTAATAAGCACCTGTTTTAATAAATTTGTTGAAATATATTTCTGAAGAGGCGACTAAAAGGGTTTTTCGGGTAGGTGAAGAAAAGAGAGTCACATCTTGTGCACTAAATTTATTATTAAAAAAATATTTATAATTACTTTTTGGTCAATTTAACGAAATAATATTAATGCTTAAATAACCTTTATAACCTACTAGCATTTCCATTGCACTTTTCTCCACGCGTTAACTTAGATTTGTATCAGTCACTTCACTCTCACAAAATGTCTGACACCAGTGCAGTTAAAAGTTCAGTTGAGTAATTGTCCGAGACATTCAAGAAAACAATGGCTCAGTTCCAGAAGGATCTGGACAGCGCGGGCTCCATTAATCCGACAGTTGCTGCTGTATCTTCAAAATTTGACTTTTTCAACGACTTTGTTATAAAGTCTCTCGATGCCTTGCAGTAGCAGGTGGAGCTAGTTACTCGTCAGGTGGACCACATTGAGATGCGCTCTCGCCGCAAGATGTTGTTGGTACATGGCATAGATGAATCTGATTCTGAGGACACAACAAATGTTGCGGTTAACAAACTGCAGGCCGTGCTAGAAGATCTTTCTACAGCAGATATTGAGTGCAGTCATCGGTTGGGTGGTCGTGGAGGACGCGGCAAAAAGCCTAGCGCCATTCTTGTCAAGTTCAAGGATATAGCCATCAGGGATGATGTATGGTTTGGCAAAGTGGCATTCAAGGGTTCAGGCGTCACACTTGGAGAGTTTCTCACAAAGCCCCGCCACAATGCCTTTATGGAGGCTCGTGCGATTTGGAGTGCGCAACTGCTGGACCTGGAACGGCGATGCGCTTGTGCTAGGAAAGGACGGCGTGCGCCGCCGTGCAAACAGCGTCGCCGATGTGAAAGCTCTGCCGGTTGCGCAAGCGACGCCTGCTGATGCCGTCGCGGAGCCTGCTGATGCCGTCGCGGAGCCTGCTGCCGCCGCTGCATCGGAGCCTAAGACTCGGCCAGGCCCCCAGGCTGCGCAAGCTAGGCAGCAGTGTGCCAAGAGGGAAATGGTGAAGTCGAAACCTTTTTTTGTTGTTCTTTAAGTTTTTTCTGTAACATACCTATCTCGCCGTTAAGGCGATCAATTTCTTCATGAGCACTTGCCAGTTGAGATGAAAGATTCATTATTTCGGAATATCTTTTTCATTATCCTCTTCATTGTCTAGGAGATTTGGTAGGCTATGTGTAGTGTCATTTAACATTGTGTTTGAAATAGGAGAATCGGTCTCGGAGTCAGTGTCGGAGATATTTTCTTCTGTCTTATTATTGTACTGTCCAGGTTGTCCTCTAACTGTCACATTTTCTCTTTCAATGGCATCCAGAATAGGCTGGAAACTATCTACTGTAGTTATCAGAGATGATGATGATGGTTTTTCTGTTATTGGAGAATTATTGTTTTCGACTTTATCTGATGTAGGAGATGGTTTTACAGAATCTGAGCTACGCCGTTTGGAATGTAACAAATACTTTTTGAAAACTGCATTAAAATCGGTTGAGCCAAGCGCGAGATAATCGCGAACAAACAGATTTTTGAAGTTGGTTAAAAATGCTCCTCGATCGATCAACACAATCGGTTTGACTTAAGAACTGACCTCTCATTCTAACTATAGTTCCATCTCGTTCTAATCGCTTTATTTATTAAGAGTTCTACAAACGCCGCGACTTATTGGTTGCGATATTGTCGCTGCAACTTGATTAAGGCTTAAAGGCTGAAGAATGCTGCAACATGGAAAATACGTTACAATTTTTTCTTCTACGGAATGACTATTACTTGTTGATAAAAGTATGCGGTACGCGACAAATTGAAGTCAATTTATAACTTCTGTACATCCTATTCGAGACAATAATATTTTTTTAAGGCGGCTACTCATACACCTGCCGTAGGGTAGTTAAATTCTCCAAGCGCACGGCGGTTGGGCCAATATTGGCATTTCTCTACACACATGCCTGCCGTTCAGTTTGTGAGTGAATATCTTGCTGAACGCACGTCTCTAAAATGGCGCCAGAGGTAGTAGCTTAGAGTGAGGAATAGGACATAGGATACTTAACTACTTTTTATCCCGAAAAAAAAAATTTTTGGCCATACGATAGCCGAATTCTATGCGGACGAATAATTATCCAAGTATCTTTATGTCTATTTTAGAAGTAGTTAAGTAGGTATTATTGAGAAATATCATCTTCTGACTGTTCGTAAATATTGTTACGTTTTGTTATTACTCGTAGAAGTGTTGAATTGAATTATTAAGTGATGTTGCCTCGGATTACGGATTCCTGTGGACGTGCAAGAATTAGAACCAGAACAATGTTCATCCAAAATGTCGCCTCCATAATAAAGAGCTCAGATTTATAGAAACTATATAATAGTAGTCCGCCTCCAACTGAGAACTCGCGATTTCCTTGTAAATGCATTGACCAATATAACAAGAGTCTTATGATGATTGTTTTGCACCTTCTAGCTCCATAACCCATTGATCGATCCTGCTCATATACGAACTCTCAAATTACCTATATTGATTTCTGCTATAACCCCAACAAATTTCATAAAGATTTAAAAAAACGTTACTACAGTTACCGCAGAACAACTATTCAAAATCAAAAAGCCATCGAAATGCAGTAATGTCCAGCTGACAGTTCCGTTTCCATTTCATCCGAAGCTGTTTATAACTTAACTTCGCTTAGGCTCCGCTCGTTCGACGAGATAGAAAAATATATGATACGTTGTATAACATAACATAACTATACGATTTATTCTGGAACTGAGCCATTGTTTTCTTGAATGTCTCGGACAATTACTCAACTGAACTTTTAACTGCACTGGTGTCAGACATTTTGTGAGAGTGAAGTGACTGATACAAATCTAAGTTAACGCGTGGAGAAAAGTGCAATGGAAATGCTAGTAGGTTATAAAGGTTATTTAAGCATTAATATTATTTCGTTAAATTGACCAAAAAGTAATTATAAATATTTTTTTAATAATAAATTTAGTGCACAAGATGTGACTCTCTTTTCTTCACCTACCCGAAAAACCCTTTTAGTCGCCTCTTCAGAAATATATTTCAACAAATTTATTAAAACAGGTGCTTATTAATTCTATTTAACCATATATATTAATAATCTATTTTTTTTAATTCAAAATTCTGTATTCTTAATCGGGAAAATTTGTATTACATGGCAACACTCGTCTGGACACACACATTCAAACCAGCCGTCATCTTGCGTCACAGTTTCTTGTACAGGCATGCTCCATCCTTTTAATTTATTCATCCAAGATTTTAACACTCGCTTTTGTTTCTCAAAACGCTCCTAACAAAATGATATGCTATAGTGACGTCACGGCTGCATAGTCGCCTTGTTTAAAGTATGAAAAAATGATTTCTATTTTGACAGTGAAATATTGCGTTTATGTATATGGTTGCCATACAATTTATTTTTCATTAATATGTGAGAAATCGAATGGTGCCATTATATTATTTCATATCGTACATTTAAAAATCGTAAAATTTAGAAATTTTGAAGCCTGATATTCTAACCATATCAATAGATTTCTAAAATTTTCACTTAATTAGGATATATTTAATATTTTGCATCTATTCAACTTGATTTTATTACAAAATTCAACATGTGTCATCATCCCTATTATACTACAATCGGAAAGCAAAATAATAAAGTCGCTTTACAATTGTATTGTTCGTCTCTGATTTAAAAGCATATAAAATTAACGGACGCTTAAAGCGACGAAAATACTTTATTATACTTGCAGTTAAAATGTGACGAATGGCGAAAACGTTCTGTTGGTAATTTAGAAAATTAATTATAATGGCTGACTCCGTTAAAACCAGCCTTGTAACCAACATCCTGCTTAAAATGCGACTGAAGTTTGCAAACCAATAAACCAACTTAGTACTTGTTTCTCCTATTTATAATTTGTCAGCTTTGTATATTAACTACTCGTTGTATAACGTCGCTAGAAAGTACTCATTTTCAACAGTGAAGTAAAAAAGGATCCACTTTCTCGATTACATTTTTAGAATATAGGTAAACTGTAGAGCAGAGGTCCAGGTGGCGACTAAGATCCTCGAGACTGAAGCCTTGAGAGTAGGCCTACGTATAAACCACGATAAGACTGAGTATCTCCACATGCGACGTTACAAGACTGGTCGAGACAAACCTGCAGATCTACAGGTTGGACATACTGTGTTTAAAGGGGTGGCCGAATTTACTTACTTACTTAGACTTTTACTTAGGTTGTACGATCAATGACAACAATACCCGTGGCGAAAAGATCGACATTCGCATTCAAAATGCCTTGCGGTGCGGTGCAGCTTTGCATAAAGTCCTTGTGTCCAGGCTTCTCAGTAGGAAAACCAAGATCCGAATTTACAAGACCGTAGTGCGGCCTATCTTAACATACGGATGTGAAGCCTGGACACTCACTTTAAGAGAACAGAACAAGCTTTTGGTGGCAGAGAGAAAGATTCTCCGCAAAATCCTCGGCCCGACGCAGAGACCCGATGCACAGTGGCCGGCGCGCCTAAGTAAGGCGGCCATAATTAATTTGATTCTTACTTATCTTGTTTTCTGGTAACAAATACTTTTAAAATACTATTTACCACTAGCCAAGTTCAATGAAACACGTATTTAGGTATATTGCATGCTAAATTTAATAAAAACTATAAAACAAAAATACTATTATAAAAAATAGGTACATGAAAAAAACATGGTGTTTATGTAAAAAAATATCTTAAAAATACCTTAAAAGTATATGATTATTACTATTCCTTAAACTAGACATTTACTATTTCTTAAACATAACAGGCCTTACAATATAAATAATAAAAATACATTTTAAAATAATTCATGTAAAACAAATATCAATAAAAACAATAAGTGCATATAAAAATAAAATAATACATAAATTCAAACATTAAATTCTACGTTATTCAGTAACATCTAATAAAGTTAAAACTTCAATAGATACAGTAGATTTTTTTTTCGGGGCAACTTTCTACTGGAAGTGACAAATGGATCTGAATTCAGCAGAAGCCTGTGAATAAGATCTTTGTTAGTGAGATCCCGAGACATTTTCCGTGTGTGGTTGCGTCGAATGATCTTTATATTTTTGTTCGTTGACTCTGCAGCCTCTTCGGACAATTCACCTATAGGAACTAAAGCGATTTCTATAACTATAGCACCATGTACGAGCACTTTATGTACAGAAGATGGTAAAGCATACCAATCGTATACCTTCATTAGTTCTTTCGCCGTTTCCGTGGCATACTCGTCAAATTTATTTACATTTATTTTATATCCAGATGATATGCACTCCAAAATAGTTTCACACCTTTCTATTACGTTCTGTTGTATACCGGTGATTTCAGCGGATACAGAAGGATTCTTGAAAATTTTCCTTGCCGTATTTCCATCATTGGATGTACCGCTTCCACCGCTTCGTGGTTTATCCATGATTAAACCTAACTTCTGCCGAAACTCATTTTGAATTCTTTTTTTTGATAATGCTATTTGATTTTTGTCTTCCTGTGATTTAGCACGCCATACTTTGGTTTGTAATTTGTAAGATAAAATATTCATAAAATCTTATCCACGAATGCAAAGGCGCAGCACAAATTTTCCCATCGACCATGGTCAGTTGTAAGCAATGGTGTATCTTAATTTCTTTATTCTCGCCATACTGTTGTAGGAAAAAGATTGTCAATTTATTACATATCATCTGAAAAAAAATAAAAATAAATGGTTAATATTGTAACGTAATATTTTCGTAGTACCGCTACGCGACGCCCACTTAGGCGTAGCAGGATTCTAAATACTAAAGTGGCAGAATCAGGCAAATAAAGTTGTAAGTCGATTAATCTACAAAGATCAAGCTTTCAAATTAAGGTAATTTTATCCTTCAGCGAGTTTAATAACATAACTAAAACTTTCATTAAAAAAATATTCTTATAATGTTTCGCATGTAAGTTAGTCATGACGTAGACCCGTTATTATTACTATATATTACATGTACAGAACAAAATCTATAATTATGTATGTATGTATGTATGAGCTATGTAAGTTTATTTATTTTTTATTTATATATTTTTCGTTCTTTTAAATGTGTAAGTTTATTAATGTTTGGTTTATTTGCTTTGCAACACCTACTTTTCTGTTAATTTACAAAGGTTTCCGCTTCCCAAAGGTTATCTGGAAGAGATCGCTCTTTAGCGATAAGACCGCCAATTGTTTTGCCTCTGCTTTTTTGTCTGTGACTTGTGTATACTTTGTGTCTATTATTTGAGGTGTGCAATAAAGAGTATTTATGTTATGTTATGTTAAAAGGTAAAATTTAAAAAATCTAAATTTACTATTTATTAAAATTACACGACTACTGTTGAGCGTTGTGGTCTCTCTTGTCGTCCCAATACTATTATTTTAAACATACTTTATACCTTTTTAATCTGGAGGCACGGTAGTGCCCCCGCTAAGACGAAGACAACTAAAAGTGTTATTACGTATTCATTTATTACGTAATACGATTTAGGGGGGAGGGGAATTGACCATGTCTTACTTCTACTGCAGAGAGGATTATTATTATTATTATAATTTTTTTTGAAGTCGCGCAGCCTTGCTCTCGCCGATGATGTTTGTCCTCACTCTCCAAGAGCCATCTTCTCGCCCAAAGGCCCAAATTTTTTCTGAAGATCTGCCTCTCTGTCACTAAGAGCTTGTTTTCCTCCTTCAGGGTTAACTTCCAAGCATTGCATCCCTATACCAAGATCGGCCTTATCACGGAAGAACATAAGTACCTCTAATTATTTATACGGACATAATATTTTACTTCGCCACCTACCTAAATTTGATGGATTTCGATATTGGTTACTAGTTTGATTATTCATTCAACTATGTATAATGATGACGCTGCTTTCCTGGAGAACGACATCTAATTCCTACGTTAAATTGTAAAAGGTATGGCAAGTACTTTAAAAATTTATTTGATTTAGCAAACATCCTCTCCTCAACCTTACTTTATAAAGAAAACACATAATTACATCATTGAAAAGTGTTTTTCTTAAGTAGAAATATACAAAAACAAAAATAAAATACCTAAATATTTCAATAAATTTTAATACATATGTGGGCAACACCGTGTACATGTGCAAGTCCTACTTGTATTTGTTTGGTTTTTACCTTATACAATGCTGGCAATGTAAGTTTTTACGCCATTATTTGAAAATCTATAACTTGCGGATCCGCAACGCTGGATCCAGCGTTCGGTGCTGGATCCAGCAGGCCGAAAAAAGCGCTGGATCCAGCTGGATTGCTGGATGCTGAATCCAAAAAGTTGTGTCACTACTAGGGTTTGCAAACCCTAGTAGTGACACAACTTCCCGCGTTCAATATACGATTAGATATGGGCTTTTTGTTTTACGAAGTTTTTGGAATAATTTTAAGAAATATATAATTTTGTTTATTTTAAATGTTATTCAAAACATAAAAAAAGATTAATTTGCTCACAAAAGCATAAAAGTTATTAACTATTAGGTAACGTTTTAATATTCGTTGAAAACGTGCGTGAAATAAAACGTCTAGTTAGGAGTGGGGACGTCAATATCGTATTGACAACATATCGCGGCGATTATAGACCCCCTTACGTTCGGGAAGTTTCCCTATTCAACCACCTGGCAACACCGCTACCGTGAAGTTAATAGTTTACGAATTTACGGATTTTTTATATGATTACGCAATGAATTGTTTACTTAAAGTGAAAAGTTACCTCATCCGTTTTTTTTCTTTTGACCGGTGGCATTTCTGCAGCATTTGACAACGCACGGTGGCATATTTTAATTATTTTTTAACAGCACTTGACTGCATAGACGTTTGGAGACGACTGTCGGGGAAGCGGCTCATTATTGTTATGCGTATGTGTGTGTGTGTAGTGCGTAACCACGAGGACACTGGCTCATTATTGAATCACAAAATGTTGTTAGCAGTACTCCATCTGAAGAATTATATAATCTATGGTTATAATTTGAATCTCGTTTCTGGCTTTTGTGTTGCTTCAACGCAATTGGACCTATGTAGACATTTGATCCTCACAACAAAACGAATCGATTGATACCATAGATGAAAAAAAATCATCATGCCTATTAACCATTACAATAAAATCTTTAACCCTTTGTGTTCGTTTTTGTTTGTCATATTTTATTTAAGAATGTAATTAAGTGTGCGGGTACTTTTGAGTTACAAAGTTGTCATTTTACCCATTACATTGTGTTTTTCACTTAAGTAGGAGCCAGGATTTGATAATCGTGAGCTCAAGATGTTTTTGGGTTTCGCTCATTTACGTAGTTCAGTGTGTAATATTGATAGCTTATTGTGCGTTGGCCTAACGAACAAGTCTCAGAACGCGCGTAACCACCTTTAGTTGAACACACGCTTATCCGGGGTCTTGGCCACCCACGTGTTTGTAAGGAGGCTATCACTTTACAATCAACAAGGCCTTAACCGAACAACGTTGCTTTTATTTTATTTTATCAAAAACTAATAAAATCATGAGTACACCCTGACATTGGCAATAGTGCTACAAGAGCTTAACAATAAATGAGTTCCGTCATGACAATTAGTGGCCATTTTAGCAGAAAAAATACGGCTTTTCATGAACCGAAGATTTCCTATGGCATGATTATTTCTTAGGATCCAAGGATGGACTTGAGAAGTGGAGCCACCAATATTTTTGATGTAATTTATTTATCTTGATATCTACATCAATTAAGCTAACTAGGCCATCGTTTTCGTATAAACCGGGGATGCTGAATTAATTTATGGTATAATTTTGACTATTTATTAATGAAACATACAATCAAAAAAGTGTTACACTTATGCTATTTAAAAAGAAGCGATTTTTATTAATTTGTAAACTCATAAATTATAAATATAAGTCTTGTTAGTGCAAAATAGTATCGAAAATGAGCGATTTCGAAAAAAAAACATTACCGGGCTCTTAATTAACGTCTTCAACTACACTGACGGATTCGGTAACCGTATCCGGAAAGCACGTATAAACCGTATCGTATCTTCCAGCCTTAATCAACTTATTATGCGCATCGTCACAGATTGTGATCTTAAAAGTGACATCTGGATGGAGCCAATAAATCCGTCTCCACGTGGCAAAAGCAGCGGATCCATGCTTTATGACCCGAGCGTAAACTAGGGAGTGACTTAAGCTACTTTTTATAGCGGGTAATTTACCCTAGGGATTTTTAAGGAAGGATAGAAAGAAACAATTTGAATGCATAAAAATTGGTGTTTCTAAAAATGCGGTAGTTTTTCCTAAAAAAAATCTAACATAAAATCATACATAATTATGTTGTTTTACCCCTATTTACGAACTTTTATTTGCCCAATACCTAAGTAAAAAGACTTCGTTGAACAAACTACCAATTAACTTCTAATGTGGTTATGACTCTATGATACGTCAATAAAGTATACAACATTTATTAACGCTTTAAATATTTCGTAATATCGAAATATAATTTGAAAATAAAAAAATCTACTTCCATTTAGGAAACCTCGAAACAGCTAAAAATTAAACTACAACATAGATACCTTTAAAAAACTGTAGCTTATGTTACTACCCTATTCATATGTTATTACCCTATTTATTCCAGCCGACCGTGTGAATAGTTTAGGTAAAAATCCTTGCGGTGTAAGTATTTTAAGGGTCTCTGGGAAGGGCTGGATCCCGCCTACAGTGTTAAGTCGACTGTCCTTTCGCCAACACGCTTGGATTAGGACTGCGCGCTCGTGTCGCAACTGAACTTTGATTAACTTACATTTTTTAGTTTCACTTACTTTCCAATATAAAGTTAATATAACGCAAAAAGTTATTAAGAGGATTTATATTTTATAATATGTTCACAATAAACCTTTATTTTTGCAGTTTTTAAACAAATACAACACTAATTTTGTTCAATTTTATCAAAATAACTTTTTAGGTAAGTATATCTAAAAATAAATTACGTATTTTACTGAATCGGTACGTGAATAGTATTAAGATACTTTTAATTCATACAATATTTTTCAATTCTTAAAATATTTTTCAATTCTCAATTACTGAGTAAAATTATATATTAATTTAAATATAAACCTATCAAATAGTTCATTTTTCGTTTTCTCTGGACGTCGTGTCCATTTGTCTGTCCGTCTGTAGACATGTCATGCGTGTTTTTCTTAACTTGATATACTTATAGATAAATATATTTATTTCGTTGTATTGTAACTAAATTACAAAAAAAATAAGACACTGAGGTATCTATATACCTAAAAACACTTATAGCATAGGTATACATCGACATATTGCACCATTAACGATTTTACAAATATGTACAATACAATAGTTTTTATGTAGTTTCTGTATAAGATAAATATGTTGTTAAAATGGGGATCTCTCACCAGACTAAACATGGCTAGTTTTTATTAATAAATAAAGCCCGCCAGCTTGAACATGTCATGCTCGCTTAAAAGGCTCTGCTTATGGTGGCGTCGTTGATCGGGTCGCCACTTTCCCGAAGAAAGGTTGAGGGAGGCGATGGCTGAGATATGCGTCATACTCGTGAACGGGTGCTGTTTGTGGAGACCGGTCTGTTTAGGCTAACTGGGGCAACACATTTACGTAACTTTTTATTAATCATATTTAATTTTAGTTTAATTGGCTTTAGACACAACATTCGGTGCTTGATTATCCGTATTTTTTTATTATATAGAATATATAGATCAAGACACTTGGAGACCTTATACATCTCTAAGTATAATTTAGAAATAGTATGTTTATTGTATACTAGAATCACTTAAGTACTTTTTTTTATATTATTTAAATTCAAAGTTTGTTTCTAACTGTTGATGATGGATTATTATAATTTGGAAATTTATGTAGAAGACACAGTTCAGGTAAGAAAGTATATCAAACTTGTATGTAATTTGTTTTCAATAGTCAGATTTGGACTCATCTTTTTTCTTTGGTATTTTTCTTAAACTATAACCTATTGTTGGTTAATCTAACCTTGGTTTGATATGTTTTCTTATAGAACAACGCACTTATATGTATTGTTTAGTTTTGATGTACTGTTGTTTTGAAAAAATAAGTCCCGCCGAGTTTCTTGCCGGACATAATTCTTCTCGGGTCAGAGGTGTAGGGTTAGAACCGGTGTAGTTTGATTTTTTTTCTCTCTCTTTTACTTTGACGTGTAAAAGTGCCCTTGTGGCCTACTTACTGAATAAATGTTTGAGTTTGAGTTTGAGTTTGGGGAGTATTAAAAAGTTGAAATTTTCGTCAAAATACTGGATATTATTTGTATGAGTCATATAGTATATTTATAGAGGTAATTTTACATTAAATAATTATATGAAATCGTGGGTTGCTAACCGTGGTTCGCTTATTCCGCCCAACCTTTGAGAAAATGGAAGCAAATGACGATGAAAATGTCACCATTTCCAGTGCGTTTCTCATTTAACTGAATCATCCAATCTTCATCAGACTATTTTAATCAAATTTCCTATCAACCCTGCCTAACTAATAATCGAATTGTCGGCAGATTCCAATAAAGGTACCTAGTTACCTAACTCCTAGAGGAAAAGCGACCAAGCCAATGAAACGGATCCAGTCACTCATTTCAGGTAAGAGTTGTTTTCATCAGGTACTTAAACAAGTAAATTTTATTAAATTAAATAAATAAGAACGGGTAGTAACACACGTTTTTTAAGTCGAATATAAAAACATGAACATGTCGAGCAATATTCGACTTAAAAAACGTGAGTTACCCGTTTTTATTTTTTTAATATGTCTGAGTCTCAAGAAAGTATTGTGTTTAAGTACTATAAATATGAGATAAAAAAAATATTTTTTTGTTCACGTTTACTATTTTTCCTAGTACTTGTCTGTCATGTATTATAAATAGATGCAATAAGTAACTCTGTCTGTCTGTCTGCTACCTCTTTACGATTTAGCGGATTTAACTACTTAACCTGTTTAGATCAAAATATGTAAGTATGAAGATAGTTTGTGTCCCAAGGATGAACATTGGACAGTTATTATCATAGAAATTATTCCTAAAAGGGCTAAAAGGGGGGGGGGGGGGGGGGATTTTGTGTAAGCTAGCAATATAATTTGTACATTTATTCACAGTACTTATACTATTTCTTCAACTTCAAGTACAGACAAATACAGTTTCCCAAACAACTTCATGTCAATCAACATTGGCGTATTCTCAATATCCTATAGTTGATCAAATGTCAGCCTAATTTATGTACGTTGCGGAATTTCTGCTGTTTTTGCAGAAAAAGGTCATTTGTATTAGCAAAGCGAATCTAGTACTAGAGAGGCACACAGTCTAAGAAGTAATCTTGATCCAAGTTTGACATCTTTTATTCATAGATTTTGCGGTAGCTGTGGTTATCTGACAATCAAGTTAAAGCTGTTGAACTCGTAGCATGATTATTTCTGTCTGTGTGCCTCTAGTAGGGAAGAGTGGGGTTAAAAGTGCAGGGGTATGTTGTTCCGATGGCCATCGGAGCACGAGGTAATAATTTTAAACAAAAAATAACCGACTTCACATAGCCTCCACCTTTCCAAAAGGAAATGCCCGAGCTACTGTAAAAATATTTAAATCAATATAGGTATGCCTATAATATTTGAAGAGTTCCCTCGATTTCTCCAGTTCTCGATCCCATCAACAGATTCTGACCTGGTTACAATATGGGACCAACTGTGAAGTATAATTTCAAACCTCAAATCCTTTCAAACAAAAAAAGAATTTTCCAAATCGATCCAGCCGTCTTCGAATAATCGTTGAACATACATAAAAAAATAGCAAAAACAAGGATCCCGACGAATTGATAACCTCCTCCTTCGAAATCTTGAAGTCGGTTGAAAACAAAGCGATTCGTATGATGATTATTACGAAATTTTATGGCACTGCACTCTAACAGAAGTAGTTTTAGATGCGTCCATTATGGTATATTAGACGAGCGAATGAACATAATGAACTGAAAAATAGCGTGTATGTACTGAAATATTATTTTTGAAGCATTAGTCTGTTTTTTTAAACGCTGGAACATCCAGCCTCATAGCGGGGTTCCTAGTTCCGTTCGGAATGTTTACATAAATCATGAGTTGTAAGAATACTGTTTAACGATGCACAAAACAATACCACTATTTGGATTATTTTATTCTTACGCCAATTAACATTCCTTACATAGGTTATAAGCCACACAATTCATACATTATTTTCATAGCTCAATTTTGTATTTTATGGAAATCGACACCTTTAGCCCCGGTCTCCCTCAATTATCTTTAGTATTAGGAACATTTCCATTTTAAGGGAAGGAGCTTTATTTAATTCTTGTTCTTTGCCCGCGATTTCGTTTGCGTAATGAATATTAATCGCGTCATTAAAACGGTTGTGTCTCGTAATTGGTTATTATTATTATTTATTACTTATATCATTACATTTTAGATAGTTAGGTATAATATACAGAATGTAACAAAAATACTGGTGATCCGTTCAAGGACATAATTGGTATCGTATTGAGACTAAGAAAAAGGTAGCAGAAAAAAATTTTTTTATTGTATCGGACACGTCATTATCAACAGGCCGACCCTCCATACAAGAGCAAATTTTTTTATCCGCAAAAAAAATCTTATTTTTTCATTATTAGAATAAAGGTTCAACACGCCACAACTTGGGCACGTAAAATTTGTTTTTAAACCAGTTTGTAAATAAATAACTACATTATGAATACCACATTTAATGACAAATTTAATGACTTCTAAAATTAAATTTTTAATTTTAATTAATGTTTACACAGTAAGCCATAGATCGAACTTTTCTACGCACACGGGTCATAAGACTTTGCACGCTTTCTTTAGAAATGAGTTTTGTCGCCCAGGTCCATATTTTTTGTAGATCAGGGACCGATTTTACTTCTCCGCTTTTCTTTTTTAGAATTCCTTTCATAATACTCCAGTACTCTTCAACAGGCCGCAGTTCTGGACTATTTGGCGGATTGCATATTTTGGGTACCACCATGATCCTGTTAGCGCTGTACCGTTTCATAACTGATTTTGCGTATGGCAACTGGCTAGATCTGGCCAAAACAGCGGTAATGAGGCATGCTGTCTTATAAAAGGCAGCAAACGCTTCTGTAAACAATCTTCCCGATAAATATCGCCGTTTATTGTCCCGGTGGTGATAAAAGAGCGACTTCTTTTACCACAGCTACATATTGCCTGCCAAAGAAGGTATTTTTTTGGAAATTGCCCTCGTTTTTTTAATTCAAAATCTTCAGGAGTATCTGTCCGAGATTTGCTAGTATAAAACTCTTGACCAGGTATTTGTTTAAAATCCAATTTTGTATACGTATCGTCGTCCATCACCGCGCATTCAAATTTTGTAAGAAAATCTTCATAGAGTTGTCGCGACCGTATCTCTATGCGGATAAGTTCTGTTTTGAGTCTCGATCTGGTGCGGCCTGGGCTTTATAACTCCTCAGTCCTGCCCTCTGTTTCACTTTTTGTACATAGGACTGAGACATTTTCACTTTTTAGGGTTCCGTACCCCGTACCCTCGAAAGGAAAAAACGGAACCCTTATAGGATCACTTTGTTGTCCGTCTGTCTGTCTGTCTGTCAAGACCATTTTTCTCAGGAACCCGTGGAGGTATCAAGCGGAAATTTATATCAAATACTCAGGTCTATTGTCCCTTGGAGCTGTGAAAACATCTAACCTAAAAGCCAACGCAATCAAAAGATACAGTCGTTTATGCTGCAAATTTTAGAGTTTTTCGGCACCCGCAAAACCTACGGGGTACTTCCCGTGAACTCAGAAACTTGAAATTTGGAACGAAGTAACGTCAACACAAACGTCAACGTCATAGACAATGGAAAAATTACAAAAAGTAGACATTTTTAGTAAAATCATACAAAAAAATATTTTTTTTTTAATTTTAAACTTACTACCTTTTTCCTCGTAAACGCGTGGAGGTATTAAATTGAAATTCATGTCAAATACTCAGGGCTATACTTGGAAGAATAATAAGTAAGGAAGCGTAATCAACGCTCAAAATCTGCTCCACTTTCCTGGTGCCAAAGTGGGCGGAGCTTGTGACAGCGGTGCCCTAATGTCATGTCAAACATTTTGAAATTGTCATGTCGTCAAAATATTAGTTTTTTCGGTCCATGAAATTTCGGTAATATATCGGTATTAAAATGCCGGCTTGTACCGTGCATTGGTGCAGGAGCCACACAGGCGCCAAAGATGGTGATATTTCTTTTCATCGGTAAGTAAATCACGCATAGATATTCTCATACATTACGGACTTGGTCGATGTTATGCAATATAAGTTTTGGAAAAGTAAACATAACTCATTTGAGGAAAAGTATAATGAATGTTCATTTATAAGTTCGGTGGGCACGCTCCGTCAACTTGTAACTATATGCGAATCCTATGCTTCCTCACACGGTTTGCTTTACAATGGTAAAAAGAGCGAGATAATGGTATTCAAGTCTGGTAACAAGTGCCCCTCATATGTTCCCCCTGTTCGACTCAACGGGACTGCTCTCCTGAGAGTCAATAAGTTTAAGTATCTAGGGCATATTGTTATCGATGACTTAAAGAACGATGAGGAGAGAGAGAGAGACGAGCGTTGTGTGTAAGGGCAAATATGCTGGCTCGCAGGTTTGCTAGGTGTTCAAGGGCGGTCAAAATAACGTTGTTAAAGTCATTTTGTTCATCCTTTTACTCGGGCAGCCTGTGGGTTAGCTATACCCAAAAATCATACAACGCTCTAAACGTAGTGTACAACAACGCCTTCAGGGTGCTGGTTGGGCTACCCATGTTCTGCAGCGCTTCCCACATGTTCGCGGAGGCACGAACCGACGGCTTTGCAGCGATTATGCGCGAAAAAGCGGCGTCTCTGCTGCATAGAACCCGGGAGAGCACAAAAAGCATTCTTAGGATGATCGCGGACCATGTATGTTGTCCTATTATGATTAAATTAGTTAAATTGGTTAAGTCTAACTTAGTTTTTAAGTTTTAACATAGTTTTTAAGTG